>OY720429.1:24382992-25881336 GCA_963082735.1 Pocota personata | reverse complement strand
TAATCCTGTTGGAATGTCCCGGATCTTTGGTCGAAATGTTTGCGTGCCCATAGCTTCAGCACAGCTTCCAAGACAGTTTTACGATAAACCATTGCGTTTATCTTAACGCCACGGTCCAAAAATACGAGCGGGGACCGACCATCTGCAGTCATTTCGGCCCAAGCCATCAAAAACGGTGGTGCTTGCTTCCTGGTGGCCATTCTTTGGTCGAAATTATCGTATGACCTCTCTGGCAGGTAAACTCGATCATATTGCTTGTTGACAAGTTGCTCAATTGGAAATGGTGCTTCATCAGAGAAGACGATGTTTAGCAATTGGCCACTTGCGTGCAAGCAGGTCAACTCCTTTGCTCTTTCCACTCTAACTTTTTTTGTTGTCAGGTGTGAGCGTGCACTCTTTGGAACTTTAACGCATTGAGTCCGAGTTCATTTTTCAAGAAGTGTTGCATCCGTTCTCTGGATATGTTTAACTCAGAAGCCATTTTTCTTCCGCTACGCTGAAGATTTCGTTCGATTCTGGCCTTCACACTCCGAATCACTGCTGTCGATGCTGCTGTTTTTTTTGGACCAACTCCATAGCGTTTTGCAATGCTGCCGGTTTCGATGTAACGCAATATGGTGCGATGCACAAACATTTTGCTAACTTTCAAATGTTTCAGCTCACGATGAAACAAAAAACCTTACTCACGCTTGTCAACAATGAAATGAATTAAAAACTCTAAAATTTTCAGCGCGCTGTCATTCGTAGTTTGGCAGACACAGCGACGTGAAGTTGGTAACCGTTCATGTCAGCCACCACGCAATAATCTTAGCGCGGCACTTAAGGTTTAAACATTTCTTCCAGGTGCATGGCAAATAAGTCAGCTGATGGTTTAAAAGAGTTTTGTGCTGGGGAACTCGGGATCTTTTGTTGCCATCTTTTGCGTGCTCTTCTCTTTTGGCGTATCAGTTCTTTTATTTCCGGCGGATATTTACCTTCGCTATTTACGACTTCTTTCCTGTTATAGGGAGTGTTGTTCTGCATGACTTCAATAAATCTGCCGACTTCGTCTTCTATTTCATATGGTGTTTTAAGCGACATATTCTGAACAATATTTTCTGTACAATATTTCCTAAAGCCGTCCCTGTTAGTTTTGTCTAACTTCCGATTGCTTTCAATTCTCTTCTTCAATCTATGTCCCTTTAATCAATATTAAATGTCATACTGTTGGATATACGAGTACACACGAGTATGTACCTCAGAACCCAATATGCTGACCATTAAGAGTATCCATAAAAAAAAGGACTCAAAATCTAATACAAACAAAAGTTTATCATCATCCGAAGGCTGCGAATCACTCACATGTCCTTTGTGAAAAAAATCTCCCTTTTGCGCATCCATAAGATTAAATCCGGCTTTTGTCAGTCCATATGTGTACCACCCACGAGAGTCCTCCCTCAATTAAGTGAGTAACGCTTTTGTTTTATCATCACGCTTGCCACATCGTGCATCAAAGAAAAACAAAAAAATTCCAAGCCAGAGCTGCCATTGTTCTTTTCTGTTCACCCCTTTGTAGCCCACTTATTCCGGGATTCTTTTTTCTCCGGTTAGCCCTTAAAAAAAAAATCAAACAGCAAAATATTATGCAACGATTTCAGAAAAAAAAAAAAAAAAAACGACCGACAGACGTACGGATACAATACGGATGAGAGGAACTTCCTTAAAACGTATCTGCTGCAACACATCACTGCAAAACGAAAACAAAAGGATTTAAGTATTTCTTTTGTTTCAAAGTGTCGACAGGGATGGTCATAGCACTGTAAAAAGATGAAAGGGAATTCCTAAAAGGATGGCATACTATCTACGTATGCATAGAGTTTCTAGAGCATTTGTATCTTTTTATAAGGGAATTTGCTTAATCCTATATTTTGATATTTTTTTATCGTCGGAATTTATGAAAATATGCATAAGGAAAAAAAAATATAAGTGTCAAAAAAAAAGCCGCACTATGAACATTTTATGATTCTCTCATATTTTGAACAAATACGTAGGTACGACTGCAGTTTTTCTGTGATATGCTTATTCTTTTGGACGTATAAAAGAAAAAAATACTCAAGTCGATAACGCAATAGTCCTCAAGACCGCGACAAAGTGTTTTATGAACTGTTAAAGAATTTTATGATGTTTTTGTGCGAAGCAGATAAAGGACGTATTCTCGCTCTTCATGGCTAATATTTTTCAAATAGGCGAATCGCAGACGATGTGGGATGCCCCGAAAGCACTGTGAGATGGCTTTTGAAGAAATTAAGCTCGACGGGCTGGCCACCTTAGGGTGGGTTGGTGGATTCAACTCCTTCAATAGCATGGTGTTGGTCATACAGGGCAAAGTCCTGATTGGTCTCAACTTGGCGGGAGGCCAGGTACGATTCCTGTCACTGCCCAACTCAAGTTGACATACAGCCTCTACGCGGCATCGTTGGATAGCGAACTACTCCCCGACCAGACTGGCGGTTGTGCGTTAACCCCACGCACAACCGCCAGTCGGCCCAACCACGTAAAAAGTCAATTGTTACGAGAGAACAAACGGACCCCGTCAAAGACGACGACTTGGCGCGAAAAAGGACAACGATTTACGAGCTCCTGGAATGAGAGAAGCCTTTACTCTCCAGGAGCAGCTCAAGCTCTCGAAAATACTATCATGCAGTTTAAGGCGGGTATAGTATTACTGCGATCCAGGAAGTGCGTTGGATAGGATAAGGAATGATGCTGTTGTTAATGAGTCGAAAGCCGTTATCCGCATGTAAAGAGTGCGACATGCGGAAAGAACAGCCTCCACGACTCTACAACAGATAACGGCTTTCGACTCCCTGATACGGTGATAAGTAGTACGAGATTTCCTCACAAAAAAATCCACACAGCAACCTGGCTAACTCCGGATGGTCGAACCGCCAACCAAATCGACCACGTGCTAATTGTTGTTAGACACACGTCGAACATCCTGGGTGTGCGAACATTCAAAGGGGTAAGTATTGGCTCTGACCACTATTTAATAGTAGCTTGACTGTTTAATGACAGAAAGCTGCAGTATCCAACCAAAAAGAGGTTTAACGTTGGACGCCTAAGCACACAGGAAATAGCCAGACTCTACGCAACTGAGTGAAATATGCTGGTGGCTACCATGAACGCCAACAATATGTGGTCAGAATGCAGGGCTGCCATTAAGAAAGTAGCCGAAACTACTCTGGGTTACCAGCCACCCCCGACAAGAAATCTGTGGCATGACGATGAGTGCGTGCATGACCATAAGAGAGGGATAGGTTATGAGGAAAACCCAGCTTCAGTCGATGAAAGAGTCCTCCCACCCAGTTTAGAAGAAGTCGGAACGGCTTTGAGAAGGCTGAAGAACAATAAAGCCGCGGCCTAGGACGGCTTGCAGTCAGAGCTCTTCAAAGCAGGTGGCAATGTTTTTGTAAGGAACATGTACCAAATCATCTGCAAAGTATGGGAGGACGAAAGTATGCCCGACGACTGGAATATCCGTTCTATCTGCCCCATCCATAAAAAACGCTATTCTATGTTCCTTGCTTAATGTCGCTAACAAGATCCTCTACAGTGAACTGTGTGAACGTCTAAAGCCATTCTGCACCACACAAATTGGCCGATATATCGACAACTGACCAAATTTTCACTTCGGCAAATCCTAGAAAAGACCAACGAGTTCCAAGTCTATACTCACCATCTCTTCACCGACTTCAAAGCCGCTTATGACAGCATTCATCGAACCGAGCTATAAAATGCGATGGCCGATTTCGGGATCCCGAAAAAACTGATCCGGTTGTGTTGCACCACGCGATGCACCGTGTAAATTTGGAAGCAGAACCTCCTGATTTTTCTAAACACGCACTGGATTTCGGCAAGGAGACGCGCTATCATGTGACTTCTTTAATCTCGTATTAGAAGGTATAGTGCGGCGGGCAGGTGTTAATACGGAAGGCACTATATTTTTCAAATCCGTGCAGCTGTTTGGGTATGCTGACGATATAGATATTAACGCGGGCTCTCAACGTGTCGCTATTGAAGGATTTATGGCGATTGAAGAAGAGACTAGATGAGTTGGTCTTGAGATCAATGAGAGTAAAACGAAGTACATGCTGTCGACCAGAAATAACTCCGTCCCACATCGCATTCGACAGCCACAATTTTGAGGTAGTAAAGGGGTTTAACTACCTCGGGGTAAACGTAAGCTCCACAAATGACACCTGGGTGGAGATTCGGATGTGGATGTAGTCTGGAAGGCAAAAATCCGTCGACTACAATGGCTCAGCCACATCAAACGAATGGACGACAACGCTCCAGCTAAGAGAGTCTCGAATCCCAACCCACTGGTTCGAGACGACAAGGAAGACCGAACCTCCGGTTTAAGGACCAAGTGATCGCGAACGCAAGAAATGTCTTGCCGACTGGAAGCAGCGAGGCCGGGACCCGAGGCCGGGACCCGAGGCTCTTACCCTCCAAGGGTCGCAGGCCTATGAAGTAAGTAAGTAAGCTCGACGGACAGTACGGAGAGGCAACCTTGCTTCCCACTGTTAAGCATTCACCATATGTTATGGTTTGGGTATTCATGACAAATTGGTGTCTTGACCGTATGCTTTTTGGACGGTTTAAACTCAAAACCACTAAACTCAGACCTATTAGTCTATCATTTTCTAAAAACACTAGAACGACTGATTGATATCCATTTACGTGACAGTATTGACACACAACTACTGTCCGCAACTCAACATGCATACTGTAAGGGAAAATCAATAGAAACAGCATTGCATTCGTTAGTCAATAAGATCGAAACTCCATGTACGAGTATCATAAGGAGTACACTATGGTAGCTTTCCTAGATATAGAAGGCGCTTCTGCGATAACGTAAGCACTGTAGATAGCTCACTTGGCGAGCTGATTAATTTACTGCTTAATATTTGGATTATCAACTCAAAGCTGGGTGGGACTTCTGTTAGAAGATATGTCAGCAGGGCTACACCTCAAAGGAGCGTATTATCCCCACTTCTTTAGAATTTGGTGGTCAATGAGCTATTGATAATCCTGGAGGCTAAGGGTTGCGATGTTGGTATAGCAGTCTCTGGTAAACACCTCATTACCTTAAAAGAGGTCCTACAAAACGATTTGAATCAGCTATCTAGGTTGCTAGCTCGCTGTGGTCTAGGAGTGAATCCCCACAAAACCGAACTAGTCCTCTTCTCAAGGAAATATAAAATCACACCTATTGACCCTCCATCCCTTAATGGAACAAGCTTAACTTTCTCCAACGAAGCAAAATATCTGATTAACTCACTGGCTCTATACTCGTATCTCGGTCATCAGACCGATCCTCATGTGGATTGTCTTGGATAATCCGATAACCCAGAAGTTATTAAGCAAAGTCCAACGTTCAGCTTGTTTGTGCAATAGCGGAGCACTGCGGACGACACCTTCCGGAGATATGGACACTCATGGCAGATTAACAAAAACTTCCAAGTTACCATCCCTTCCAGAGCATTCTGGGAAGAAGGTGATTTTGCATAAGATAAGTCAGTACATTTCTACACCGACGGCTCAAAAACTAACGACGGGTTGAGTGGTGGTGTCTTCTCTGATAGGTTTAATTTAAACCTCTCTTTTCGTCTCCCAAATCACTGTAGCGTGTTTTAGGCGGAGATAATGGCAATAAGGGAAGTCTTGTCTTTCCGCATCTTTTTAGACATCCAAGCAGCAATCAAATCCTTGGAATCATCCTCAATAAATGCTATAACAGCTCTAGAGTGCCGATCGTCTCTTATAGAGATGGCGGAGCAGTTTAATATTTATCTAATTTAGGTTCCGGGATATAGGGATATTCCAGGAATTTATAAGGCTGACGAACTTGCCAGACATGAAACAAGAATACCCATCCTTCCAGACAATGCCTATCTATCCACTGGGTATGCCTATCGCTACATTAAAGCTAAAGTGATACAACTTGTCTAGCGACCAAACAGATTTGGCCTAAGCTGGATTTGAAACGCTCTAAGAATTTGATTTCTCTCAATAGGAAGCATATCAGCGCTGTTATATGTGTCATTACTGGTTACTATCTAATAGGCAGGCATGGACGAGGAGGAGGAGGAGACTATTCTTCATCTTCTTTGCACCTGCCCAGCTCTCTCCCTAAGAAGGAAACTCCACTGAGGAGCCTTCTGTTTCAACGACCTAAATGATCTGAATAATTTAGACGTTAAGAACCTTCTATGCTTCATCAGAAGCTCCAAATGGTTCAACGAATAGGTTAAAGGCCGCGTCCCAAACCCATGTGGCATCACAGTGGACCTATTACTGGTCTAGGTAGGTAGGTAGGTGTCGTTGTGACAGCATGCTATGCTGAAACATAATTAGCGCAGAGGCGCCGTTTTAATACCACAACTCAAGTGACCCAATTTGTTGTAAAAACTGACGTTGGACTTGTGGGAAAGGAGAGAAAAGATTATTTAAATCCACCCCGTGGCATTGAGGAAACTGGTGATGTCCCCGATGCTTGTCTCCGCTAGCTCACTAATATTATCAAAACGGTGTCTGCCGAGTATACGGTGTCTGACCCTACTAAGGGCCGGACACTTACAAAGGAAGTGAAGGATTGTTTCAGGCTCGTTGGTCATATTGCAGCTACGACAAAGTGCATTAAAAGTAATGCCCAGTCAGGCTGCGTGGACCCCTATGGGCCAATGGCCAGTGCTAATTGCCAGAACTCTAGCATTATCTGCTCGGTTTCTGTTTAATAGCTCTTCTGTTCTGCGCCAGTTATACTTGGGCCGCATCTGCCTGGATATGATACAGTTCTGCAACCCTCGCCATCTATAACCAGCATTTGCAAGGAAATGAGCAAAGATTCTACCCTTAAGGGTCTTTTCTATCATACGCACAACTTCATGCAGCGCCGTCTCAGTTGTTCGCCCCTTAGTGTACGCATGCTGAGATTTTGATAGAAGGGCTGTATCTATTGTATTACGGATGTGCATATCTAATATACGTTCCAACGTCTTAAGGAGGAAAGATGACAAGCTGATGGGACTGAAATCCTTTGCAGATTCATGCCCCCGCTTACTGGTCTAAGTGTGATGGCTTTCTGCTGACAGCCACCTCAACCTAACCAACCTAACCTACCCTTTTCTGCTGGCGTCTGCCTGCTCTTGCACTTTTGTCGTATTTGTTGAAAATTTGGCCACAAATAGGTAGTTAGAGTTAGGAAGGACCATGCCTCATAAAAAAAATTTAATTTCAGTTAAATACAACACGATTTAGAAAAGATGCATTGGTGCGGCATTTTTTTGGCACTAAGTGTATCTCATTCTCAAGTCGGGAATGAACTCTGTGATCCTTGGTTTATGACAAATAATGGGAGGTTGTTTGAAACAACCCCATTCAACATTCCCTAACACTCAATCTTTATCCCTGAAAGAGTATACCTGATTGATTGATTGGGTCATTGTCTGAAAGAGCTTGTACGTATGTGTTTTTTTTTTTTAGTACAAATTGCTCTTCATTAGAAATGGACGGATATGTGTCATGAATAAGTTTTTGTATGCTTTGCTACCCGTCAGGATGCCAATTCCTTGCAATTTTTCAATTAATTTCAGTTTTTTTTTTTTTTGCTCGTTACTCCTCTCTCGCCGTAGGGAGTTCCTGGTCCATTTATCGACATCCGATTTCACTCACATGTCCTGTGAGTTGCTGGGGCGCTGCATATGTAAACGTCGTCGTTAGTATGTGGTGCTTTTTTCAATCGATGTCAGTACATACATATGAGTATCTTAACATCGCTATGACAACGATGGCGAACGAAACGGACGCGAAGGTTCGGCAATTGCAGTGATTGATATGGCCGCAGAGCAGTATTTCCGGACCGAAAATTAATCCATGCGAAACGTTTAAAGTTTTTCCCGTCGGGCAGTTTCATTCGTCGGTTAAAGGCTCTAATTGACCATGCGATGGAGAGTTTTGTGAATTACTATTGAACGGCTTTTTGCCGAGGCTGTTTTTGTTACAACCGCATGATCAAGTGAATGGATGTTCGATTAATGTACAGGGTGGATGCGGACGGGTGTCGTCTGTTCTTGATGTCCTTTGTGCGTGTTTTGAATGAAATGAAATATATGCTAGCTGAATGGCGGTGATTGGAAATCCATCAAAATGGGGTTTGGTTTGAATTGGTTTCGTCGGGACAGTCCGAAGGGGGAACGGGTCTCGAAACTTCATTAATTTAACTATTATGAGGGTTATTTCTTTTCAGTGAGTAAATGTTATTTAAATCAGTGTCTTTAAAGTCATGCAAACACACAGCATAATTGAGTTCAACGTTGAACCCTCTGAAACCGTGAAGTGCTGCCAACCCAAAAGCTCTAGGCAGGAAGATATAGTACCACCAACACATTGAAAGTGCAAAATTTCACTCGAGTAACTCCATTTGTAGATGAAAGCCCTGGTTTAATGTCAATTTCACTCAGAGAGTATAAGGAATAATTAAAGATTGGTGAGTAGGTGCAGACGAGGAAAGTAAGTTATTTCACATTCGTGTTGAGTGAAGAATACTCTACAACACAAAACGAATACCTGATTTCACATTTAATTCGATTTCACAAAGTTTAACGAGCCTGGATCTAGTCAAGGTTTATTGCAACGCCTTAATGGCTGCTTGACTATCAACGTAGATATTGTTTTTCCTGAAATATTTCCCTCTACAATAATTACCACGGCTTCTTTATTGCGACCACCTGCAGGCATCTTGAGACACACAGTAGACACCAGCTCCCGTACGAACATCCATTTTGGATCTGTCGGTATATATATATAAGGGAGTAATTTGTACCGAAGACAAACTTTGTTAGGAATTTTGATAGAGAATCTCCGGAGGTATGTATGCCGATATTGTTGTTGCTCAAACCTCGTTAGTCTCTGTTGACATAACCGTGGAACACGTGAAAGAAAAGAAACTCAAGAACGAATACTCTCATGGTCCTGATGGTCTCCCTTTAATAGTACTGAAAAATTGCGTGAAACATCTGGCCCAACTCCTCGCGGCTCTCTTCCAAATATCTATCGCACAAGGAGTCTTCCCCAAGCTTTGGAAGAGGTCTTACATAATTTCCTTTCACAAAAAGGGTCCTAAGAATGAAATCTCCAGCTACCGGCCCATTGCTAAACTCTCCTGCGTTCCTAAGCTCTTTGAAAGCATTGTTTACGATACAATTTCCTTCCATTGTAAGTCTATCTTTTCCCCTAACCAGCACGGATTTCTTAAGGGAAGGTCAAAAACTACTAACTTAGCGGAATTCGTATCTAGCGCATTAGAGGATGGCAAAGAAGTTTATGTAATTGCCACAGATTTTAGTAAAGTTTTCGATAAAATCTCGCACAGAATCATTCTTTTTAAACTCAAATCTCTTGGCTTTCAACTGGGTTTCATTGGGTGGATTAAATCCTACCTTGAGGAACGTCAATACAAATACTATTTAGATCGGCTGTATCCGACCCCATTAAAGCCACTTCCGAGGTCCCTCAAGGTAGCCATCTTGGTCCCCTGATTTTCATTTTCATTGTCATTGTCATCATCAAAGATTTTTCTTTATCCATCTACGCTGATGACATGAACATTTTCAGGCACATATCAAACCCGTTGACTCTCACCCACTTCAAGCTGACTTGAACAACTTTTCAACCTGGTGTCAAAAAAAATTTCTTGAGCTCAATGTCAACAAATGTCAAGCTATTACATATTCCTGAAAGCGTCTTCCATCAGCCCCTAGATCCTATTTCATCTCTGACGAGCCCGTCCTTTCTGTAACTTTATTGCGCGATTTGGGTTTATCTGCGATAGAGAACTAAATTTCCGCTGCCATATTGATAACATCATTAGCAAAGCCAACTCTGCGCTCGGTTTTGTAAAACGCTGGTCTAAAGAATTCTCGAACACCTACGTCACGAATTCTCTGTACTTCACATTTGTTAGGTCAATCCTCAAATATCCCCCCCTATCATGATACGCATTAACTTCAAATAGAGCCTGTTCAACGCAGGTTCATCCGTTTAGCTCTTCGCGGTCTTCATTGGTCTGACAGATATAACTTACCCCCCTACGAGAATCGTTTGAAATCAATTAACGTACAGCCACTTTAAATACGTAGAGAAATTGCTGACATACTCTTTGTACGTTAGCTGTTATCAGGAAACATCGACTGCCCTAATCTGCTCCAAATGATCTTCCTTAACACTAACCCACGCCTCCTGAGGTCTGTACCCCTCTTCCGTCTCAATTTTCATCGCATCAATTATGGCTGTAACGAGCCAATGTCTACAATGCTACGGTTGGCCAACAGCTCTTTTGATTTACACTGCAGCAGATTTGCACTTAGAAACTTCCACTTCCACTCCTCCGCCCTAGTCACTTTAGTTATGTTAAGTAATAGTCTAGTTTTAGTGTAGTTTTTAAGTTCTGCTTGTATTAAGCTAAAATAAATAAATAAATAGATACATCCCGATACGTAGATCATATTGTCTAAAACTGCCAAAATTGGATCAAGTATGTGTGGAATGTGGAGGGCGGGGTTTCAGAAATCATTAAAGAAACAGCACTTGTCCAGCCCGTCCCTAAAAACAGGCGAATTTTCCATCCTATCCTACTACCGACCCATTATTTGGCATCAGGCTCTTTTGCCAAAAATGCGTGCATATGGAGTCGATGAGTGTATTCTTCAACGGATTAGAAATTAACTTTTTGGGGCGTCCAATAGAAGTTGTCTTGGACGACTTCAAGTCTGCAATTCACCAAACAAATACTGGTGTTCCACAAGGCTCTGTTTTGTCTCCGACCCTGTTTTTTATTTTTATAAATGATCTCTTGTCTGCAACTTCTAATCCAATCCATTCCTTCACTGATGACAGTACCCTCAGTTTTTCATATTCATTCCCTGACTCACGTCCTTGCTCTTCGGCAACGTATGTTAAACACATTAAATTCCGACCTTGACAGCATAATCAAATGGGCTTCAACCAACAGAGTGGAATTTATTGCTTCCAAAATACAATGCTGTCTTCTGTCTCTTAAGCGAAACCAAAACCCTCAACCATTATCCATGGATGGTACTTGCATCATTGAAACCGAAAGGCTTGCCATTCTCGGTATGTGTATTAATAACCTTCTTCGATGGAACAATCACATATTCGAGGTCGCCAAAAATGCTGCAAAATGTCTAGGATACCTTAAACGGTGTAAAAAATATTTTACCCCGTCTGATCTGGCCTCAATTTATAAGGCATTCATCTGCTCAAAGCTGGAATGTAACACCAACCTGGTGCACTCAAGTCCGTTCTACACATTCTAGACAGAGTACAGAAACGCTCGTTAAAGCTTATAGGTTACAGAGACATTGCAAACTCCACAGATTCACTCGAACATCGTAGAAAAAGGTTTCATGTGTTTCCCTATTTTATCGCTTTTTTATAAAAAAAATACTCCAGCGAAATAGCCAGTTGCATACCTTCCCTTCAAAGTTTCACCAGCAATACGCGTCATACTTCGAATGCACATCAGTTCACCCTTAAGCCCAACATCGGTCGTACTGTCAAATATAGGGATTCGATTATAAGCCGAACAACACGAATGTGTTGCCACTACAACCTTCAAACATTTAAAGCCAACGTGCACAGGCATCTCATCTGTTCATCTTCCCCCTTTTCTCAACCACTCGTGCTCTGAAAAAAGTATAAGGGTATTCATATCTCCTAATTAAAAAAAAAAATCTGGCCCAAATGGCCTCAAGCTGTTCAACTGTGCTGAAGTCAAACACCTTCGTTTTCGACGCCAATGATGCAAGCACTTTTCAATCCAGATGTTGGCAAAAGGGGCTTCAAACCTGATTTGATAAAATTGCTGCTAGGATTGTCAAATCGATAAAAGCATTCAGTCATTAAAAAGAGAGTTACAGGAACTGGCAAAATTTTCAAGAATCGTCAGCCGCGTGGCAGGTAAAGCATCAAGACCAGGTGGCATATTCTCAAAGTTTTTACTGTATAGCGGCACGAACTTCAAGAATTGACTAGCAAGGTTCTAGTCGAACGTACTTTCCAACTGAACTAAAAAAATCTGAAATAGTGGCCCAACGACAAGCCATAAAGCTGTCTCCCTATCGCACTACTTAGTTTTCTGTACAACCAATTTGAGAGAATAATGTATAATAGTATGGAACCAGCTATCGACGCACAGTCAGGCTGCATAAACCAAGCTAACGATTCATATCAAGGTAGGCCAAACCTAAAACGTCCGTGTCATTAACACTGCATATGATACAGTATGGAAAGATGGATTGATACTAAAGTTTCTGCAAGTAATACAGTGCATCAAAATGGCCACCATACCAAACCATATGCTCAGCGATACGCCATTTCAAGTTTTCCTAAACAAAATGCACAGCAGGCGGAGAAAGCTGAACAATGGGGTACCGCAAGGTTAAGTCCTAGCCCCGCTGCTTTTTTATCTATATGACATACCAGTAACATTATCAGGGAAATTTGCGTACACTGATGACATAGCTATAGCTACACAACATCAGAGCATGATTTACACAAAAGCAATACTTACCAAGGAGTAGAGTCTCTGCCCAAGCATGAGCAAAAGCGAAGTAGCATGTTTCCGTTTAAACAATAAAGCTCTCTTTGTATTTCAACAATATCCATCTAAACCACAACCCTAAATCAAAATAACTCGGCGTCACACCGGAGAGAAGTCTATCATTCAAACAACAGCTTACCAACACGGCAGCTAAACCCGCGAGATTGAACAACATAATTCAAAAGCTGGTTTCAACATTATGAGGAGCTCCGCGATCCTGGAACTAGTGTTCTCTGGTGCCGAATATTGCGCTCGTATCTGGTTAAAAAAGTGGACTACCAGCTCAATACATCGATGCGCAGTATCTCAGGAACTATCGGCTCCATACCAATAATATTTCTTCTGGTGCTGAATAACAATGGCAAAAGTAGTTCGAACCAGTAGCTTCCAATCCATAATGATATCCAGAATAGTGCACTGAGTTGAGTCGCTCCAAATCACGTCATCCTCCACTAAAACTTGTACAAAATCTTGCAAGCAACCACGTCAATTTATTTGAACTATGGAGAATCGAATGGCCCCCGAAATTCAGCTCGCCTAATGCCCCCATAAACCAAAATACGCTTCTGTTAAGGACCTTTTCTGCCGGCGTCCAGGAGTTAAAAACAGCTAAAAGCCATCAAAATCAATCAGTGAATTGATAGTGGGTTTTAACCGAAAATTCCATGGCTTAATGGAATACTTTTTCATTGACAGTTCTTGCCTCTAACTGATGTCGATTTTGTAGCTGCTGGAAGTATTTCTAGTGCGTCCTTTTCACCATTAACAAAGTTTCCTTTCGCTATTTTAAATAGCCTACTTTCCGCGACCAAATCCAGCTTTCCTTTGGTTTGAGCTCCATCGCAGCTGTATTTTTGCTTCACAGCGCTTTCTTATATGATCCCGTCGTGCTTTTTTCGTAGTGTGTGGATGATGGAAGACTTTTAGGAATGCATATCCGTTATTACCTGTCCAACGTAAAGCTTCTTCATCCGACAAGATCACAGCTTCTTTTTGTCAAACAGCCGAGCTCTGAACCAGGTTGGAAACAATGTTAGCACATCCAATTTATCAGTTGGGTTTATGGTTCGAATATCAAAAGACTGGCCTCTGTTCTTGAGGATTCATTAATTTTTCAACCAATAGCCCACTGTTTTACAGCCATTCAGCCATCAAGGAAGCTGGTAACAAAGTAAACAAAAACCTAATCAACGAAAGGTTCTACCGTGACTGTCACATTGGACCTTCGTCTTAACTACGAGTTTAATGGTTTCGCTTCTCAATAGCTAACATTGAAATCTTTACTCCGAAACTTATACAGATTACCTATTCCCTGCCTTATCAATCCCTTGCACCCGTCATTAACTTTGATTACTACTCTTCGTCTCTCTCACTAAATGCTCCATAATTTCGGCAAACGTTATTTAATCCGAATCTCTCCTTCGGCCAATAATGCTGATTCAAAGAAAAACTAAAATAACGCGGAAGTAATGTCTGTGTATCTAGGCATCCATCCACATTCAAAACGGTGTGCGGATACATTCAACCATCCTTGAATAATAATTTTCAATCTATATTCCAACGATGTCCGTCGGTTAAATCGATGAATATGATGTGCAAACAATATGGATATATCCTGGCATCCTTTATCCTGACCCACACAGATATATAAATTGGCAAATACCCTCGCTCTTTGCGACTATGTTTGAGATTTGATCGATTTCGCATAAAAAATCTTTGCATCGAAGACTATACCATGGCATCATCATCACCATTATCATCATCAGCACCATCACCAACACCCGCATCGTCATCGTCCTTGTCTATGTGCTATAGAAATGCGTGATCTCATAATTTTCATTTTCCGATAAATTACCTTTATGTGAGCTTAACGCTCCACTCCTTTGCTCGTTAGGTCAAAACTGCAAATCGGAGGAAATCCTAAAGAAGCAAACGATAGGCAAAAGCGGATGGAAACTATGTACTACGAGTATGTCCTGTGCAATATTTTTGATTTTCGATATCCGTTTTTCAAATGAGAAAGGGAAATTGCTATAATTCGGAAAGTTATCGCTTTTGTGCGACTGCAAATAAAACGTTCAAAGAAGCGGATAACTGGATTGGATTTGAATAATTGAACTGCATGGATCCGACACACAACATGTAACGATGCAACGGCCCACAATATGTAACGATGCAGTTGCCAACGGGATGCGGATGTGGTGAAAGGAGTCATCGATTGTGATTTCCTGTGGTAAATGAATTTATGGCGCTTCTTTGGAACATGAGCAAAAAAGCCGAAGGAATTTGTCAGAGTCTGGTCAATGTTGCAGTCGGTCATAGGACTGTCGTAGTTATCTTCGACACCCAGTTTGTAGCAAGACAGGATGTTCGAAAAGACGGGGTACACTGGGTATTTTAAGGTTCACAGCTCACCAGCAAATAAAAATTAAACATTACCGAGTGAATTCCTTTCTATTCTTATGAAAATGCGAAACCTATGTGGTACCCATCACGGACTTCCTATTGTAGTATAACATTGAAAGCTTGAACAATGCCCTTCCAGAAAGCGTTAAATGCATCTTTTGTTCTCCAGATTCTGCTACACGCAGCAAGTTCTAAGTACTAACAAGTTGAAAAATATTTCAATATGACCGCCATTTGCTTTCATATAAGCCATAGGTGTCGGTTGGTCTGTGGACCAGGGAGCTACAATTGTAAAAAAAAAAACCCAAATTGTTCCGAAACGGACGGATACTTTGTTGACATCAAACACGGATTGAACTCACTTCAGGAAGGGCTTCAAAACGCCAGATTCCACCAACTAGAGCGTGAGTTCAGGCGATATAAGACGGACATTCTGGGGCTAAGTGAGATAAGATGGTTCGAAGCTCGGGAACGCCACTCAACAACAGAAAACACTGTCATGATCTACTCTGATAGGCCAGCTGGGAGCGCGTGGATGCCCAAGTTATGACGCTAACTTCAGTAGCATGATTCAGTCTCATGTCCTGGAAACCTTACATTGACCGAATATTGACGGCTAGATTCCAGAGCAGAGTAGGAAAAACTACCATCATACAGTGTTATGCTCCGAACGAAGATGCGACTGGGGGTGATAAGGACAATGTCTATAGCCATTTAGTCTCCGTCTATGACCAAACGCCTAATGGAGACATCATAATGGTGATGGGGGATTTCAACGCCAAGGTAGGAAGCGACAACACTATGCTTAAGCTTAAGATGACCGGAATGACAACGGTGAACAGTTTGTGGACTTTTGCAATACCAACCGACTAGTCATTGGAGGTACGCTGTTCAAGCATAATACCTGCCATAATATCAATTAGATCTCAACTGAATGGCAGCGACCATTCAACCAGATCGATCACATTGCGATCAGCTGCCGCTTTAGAAATTGTCTCATAGACGTCCGAAACAGAAGTGAAGCCGACATCAGACAAGAACGCGATCACCATCTTACGTTAGCTTTTATATGCCTTCGTACTGCATCCGTCAATAGCATGTTCAAAACCGACAGGCTCAGGGATCTTCAAGTGCGTCAACACTCCAGGCACCATCTTGGCTTAGAAGCATCAAAAATTAGCAGCTCAATGTAGGAGAGCATGGGTGACAACTGGAATGCTGTGAAAAATATTTTTGCAACTAAGGCACATATCTACCTAAAAGGCAGAAGAGTCACCGCACATGGCTAGCGGCAGACACCTAGAGACGTATCGATGAGCGTACAGCAATTAAAGCTCGGACTGCAGTGGCCTAGAAGCCTAATATCACATGAAAAAGAAGAAAATGCAGCGTAGTGTGAGACGTGACAAACGTCAGTATATCGACTCGGCAGCAGGGTAGATGGTAACCTTCTGATTTCTGATGAGAATCAGCTCACTAGATGGGGAGAATACTTTGCCACCGTCCTTAACCACTTCTACGATGCTTATATGATTTTGAACTCTAATGAGTCCTCCAAAGCAACAAATTCCCTGGACCTCCAAGTGCAATTCAGCTCTCAGCGTCAAACAGGCCCACATAAACACCTTACGGATAGAGCAGTGCGTCGAGTATAGGTCTGAGCTACATCAGCTGTTTATCGATTTCAAGGAGGTTGGCCTTGCGTAGGAGAGGCATCCCAGAAAAACTCATAGCTATTATCAAATGTCACGTCTTACACAGTGGTAAGATGTTGGGAGATTTTGATGTTCAAATTGGAGTATGTCAGGGGTGCATACTGTCACCGATGTTGTTTTAGATGGATATCAGCGATGTACGTATGATGTGAAATTTAATGAACTATGATATCTTACCTTAAACACCTCGACTACGCTAACGATGTTTGCCTACTTTCACATCAGATAATGGACTTTCAAAGCTGCGACTATTCCGCTTCAACGTAGAATCAGCACTGCTATACGGGTGCAGTACTTGGGAGATGAGTACCTCAAACACAAGACAGCGCTACACACAAGACAGCGCTACATGCCATACAAGCGACGCAACGCTCGAAGTTTTGAAGGACAAATTTGGCCACTGTGCGATCATGCGACTTGACACCCCTCGTTTATTTTCTCTGGTGCTACATCAAGTCCTTAGTCTACGCTAACAAGCCAACCACTTTGGACGAGCTCGAGGTCAACATTCGAGACGCTATTATCGGAATAACGCCGCACATGTTGGAAAGTCATCAAAAATTGGACCACCGCTTGAAGCACTGCCAGCGAAGCCGAGGCGGTCATTTAAATGATGTGTTATTCCACACATGTAGCTTAAAAATAAAGACAGAATCAATTTGATACCTTACACCGTTTGTTGCTTTATTTAAATTTCTTTTCCTATTGTTCTTATCTGGTCACCATATAGTTATCCTTTAGACGAAATTGTGTATGATATTATTTTTGAGCCCTTAAATCGCTTGTGGATCATTGGTGTAAACCTTATCCCTAACGTATTCCCAGAGAAAGAAGTCCAGGAAATTTCTCGTGCAATAATGCGGTTGTTTCACGGCTTGTGTGGTTCCCATTCTGCTGGAAATAAACATCATTCAAGTCTAGTTTTTCAATTTCAGGCCAAAAAAAAAGGTAGATATTGCTCGGTAGCCCAATCCATTGACTGTGAATGTGGCACCGGTTTTATTTTCAAAGAAATAAGAGCCGATGATGCCGCGAGCCCAAAAACTACACCAAACTGTCACTCTGTGTTAGTTACTCGTATAACTAAATGCTAACTAAGAGCCATTTAATCAGCTGGCAGTTCCTGGCTGTTTTTGAGATCTGCTATCCGTTTATTTAGGGTGGCATACTCTTCATTGTGGCTCTTGAGACTGGGATGTGAAAAGACCAATGGTTTTGGAACCTTTCTTGAGTCATCTGATAATATTTCCTATTTGCGGCAGGAATAAAGGCTGCATTAAGTTTGCTGGACTTACTTTCGTAAGCTGTTATACTCATCATGTCCTGTTTGAGGATGCAGTTTGGTTCTAATGTTAAAATACCGTCCTCGTGTTTTATGATTATGTTAAAGGTGTACTTCCTGTCTAAAACGTATAACCAATTATTTGCGTTATTTAGTTGGATCCACATAGAAGATGGGCTTATGCTTCGCAGCTTTCAGAACGGTGATGAGTTCGTGGTGTAGGTGAGTAGATCCATTTCACATCTGCTGACGTTAGATGGGATGTTGCTGTTGGCATACGTATCTATTGTTGGTTTTTGTACATTTAATGAGCTCCTCCCTTGTCATTCTGTAGTATGACTCTTTCAGTATGTTAACTATTAAGTAGTCGAGTGATGGTTCAATGAAGACAAATTCATTTCTATGTTGTGTCGGTACTGGGTTTTCGGTGCTCCAGATGCGACAGATCTGTTTATTACCGAAGCTCTGCAAATGGAAATGGTCATCACCTGCTTGCATTACTAACACCCAATCCGCGAATGCTCGACGTTGTCCATGGTCCGCCTGCTTCAATTCTTGAGTCAGCTGAACTCTGTAAGTATACAGTCCAAGACCTTTATGCAAAATGTGGTGTAGGCTGGATAATTGCTGCGAACGTCTTTTAATGGAAAAACTTCGTTTTTCAGCGACTCTTTCAGACATAGCAGCAATGTTTTCGGTTGACCTGGCTTTATGAGCACGAGTTGGAGTCTTCAAAGCACTAATCTGGCCGGATAACTGAAAATTATTGATCAGGTTCTAGCCACCGAAAAAAGTACGAACTTTATGAAATGTCTTCGCGAAATTTTCACCATTTTTGTAGTGAATTTTCACAATTTCTATATATCGTTCAATTTTCTTCAACCGTATAGTTTTTACTTGACAGCTGTCATGGAGTGACAGCTTTGTGTTTGAAAGGTCAAAAATACCGCGAAATTTAAAATGAAAGCTCTCCCTTTACAACAATATAATTCCGTAAAGACGCAAATAAAAATCAATCTGAATCTAATCTTTTGACATATTGAACGGTAAGCGTCTGTTTAGATGATTTAATCACGAGATTAATACAATCCCGTACACTTTCTTGTTGCAGATACTATTCCGCATGTCCTCATATCTGCCGCAGTTTCTTGCCGCAAAAATACTTTTTTTTCTTTTTTTCTTTTCTCGAATTACTCAGTGAGTAAATGCGCCCCAGGCAGTGATCATTTAGAAGTACTAAGGTACACTTTTATTTTTCCATCCTCAGCTGTAGAGTATCCCGTATTGTTAGTTCCTTATGATCTGCTTAAATAATAAGTTTTTGAAATGAATTTGCAGTGTCCTTATACGAGTACATCCGTTTAGTTTATCCACTACACACGCACACACACAGGGAGAGTTCTCGTTTTTTTTTTCATTTTCTTCCAAGGACATCGTAGACAGTAGAAAGAAGGACAAATTGCTCCTATGGGCTGTTTTGCCATTCGTTGGTGTTGAATTGTGCCTCTTCTAGTAGATTTTATGGAAGTTTAAAGCACAACCTTGTGCTGTCTTGTGACTCTGTGTGTCAAATGTATGTACCTACCTATAATTTTCGAAAGGCAGGCGAAGGCGAAGGCGGACATTTTTTAGTTTCGCTGCACGAAAATAAATTTTCCAGCAAAGCACACAAATTACAGAATTTCGTGATACATGGTGAAATTCACTTAATTAGCTTTGTAGGTATGTGTGTGCAAGTTTTTCGTGTTTTTTTATTTTTATTTGTTTGTAAAAGTCACGTCATGCCATACTCGTATAGTTTGTGGGTTAAAAAAGGTCCTGACCGAAAAATGGAGGCAAATATTTTAAGTGTAACTACGTTTTGGGTCAGTTTTTTGGTTGGAAAATATTTTTCTTCTTTTTTTTGTAAGTCAAAGGAATTTTACAAATTAAATTTGTTATTTTAAGTTTTGTGGCAATTAAGTTGTTTGCAAATATTGAAAGAATGTTGCTTTAAAGGAAATATTGAGGCGAATGACTCTGCGAAGTAAATTGGATGTAAGTGATGTATAGGTAGGTAGAATGGTTTTACCAAGGACATTCTGGACTGTAAAATGTAAGTTTCGTAGCATAAAGTGACCAGTGAATGGGTAGCATGTAGACCTTCCACGGGAAAAATGCATGGAGATGTACATAGGTATCTACGAGTATCAACCAGCAATCAATTGGCAGATGGAATACGGAAATTTTAATAAAAGTCAATCGAAATGAAAGAAGGATAAGGGAAACCACTGTTGTTATTGCGGTGTAACAAGCAAAACCAGACTGGATCTTAATATTGTAGCATAATAATAACTACGCTCCCTAAAAGTATGATGCAACAAATTCCGAAGTGTCTTTTCATTCTGGCAGAATTTGGTCCGAACTGTCCTTTCATTCGAGGTTCGTGTCTGCGGTTTCCACAGTTCATGTCTACGAAAGAGACGGATAATATCACGGATGAGAGGGAATTATAACTGCAAGAATGATTGTCATCTTGGAATTTCTCTTGTTCCAGTGGTCGAAGAATTTGCTAGAAGTTTCTGGCTATCAGAAACTTCTGCTATATAAGGACAGATGGCGATCAAAAAGAGAGCAGTAGTTTCTAAACTGTGGCGAAGAGATTAGAAAAGTGATAGTGGGCGAAGTTGTAATTTTGCGATAAATTGAAAGTTGAGATTTAACAAGAAGAAGTAATTAGTTTGGATTTGTGAATTAAGTAATTGAAAGGAGATAAAGTGATTTGAGAGGACAGAGACCTTGTAAGAAAAGAATTGCGAAGAATAGTATAGTGTGAACCTGAATTGTTCTAGAGACTAAAAAATAAAGAAATAATTTCACAGAATATTGTTTTATCTACTCGAGCCGTAGCTCGCATATTACAATATTTTTAAAATAAAGAACTTCAATTGATTGCTTTAGCAAATTACTTTTTTGAATTCTTTTTATCTTTAGACTTTAGATAGATAGACTAAAAATTTTGTTCAATTTTCCTCTCGTACCAAAAACAAAACACAAAAGGAACCGTTATTGGCCGTTATGGTAAAACGACGCTCAGAAAAGGACAGCATCATGTCGACATCTCGTTGTCACTTTTACTCTCGCACAGTGGTGCCAGATCGTATTTTGGTGATACCAGACGTGCCAACAACTGTATTCTCTATGAGGGTGGATCAGTCCCTGAAAATTAACGCAAATTGTGTCGTCACCTTAAATTAAAATCTTTCAAAAGAACGCACCCAAATTTTCAGACAGATCTGTCAAATAGTTTTGTGCTGGCAGCCATTTTATATAGACGCCTACTAGCATTTTCGTTAAAATGGAAGAAAGTGAATTTCGAGTGCTCATTAAACACTATTTTTGCGAGAAAAAACTATCACGCAAACCAAATAAAAGCTTGACAAATATTATGGGGACTCTTCACCATCGATTGGAACCATTCACCACTGGTTTACTCAATTTCGGTGCGGTCGTTCAAGCACAAGTGACGCCAAACCTTCTGATCGCCCAATTGAGGTCACCACACCAGAAATGGTCAACAAAATCCATGGTTTGATAATGGACGATCGGCGAGTGAAAGTGCGCCACCTTGAAGGGGCCATAGGCTTATCACATGGCTCAGTGATTTCGATTTTACATAAATATTTGGACAAGAAAAAACTTCCCGCAAGATGGGTGCCGCGTTTGCTCACAATCGACAACAAACGGGCACAACAACTTTGACAACTTCAAAGGCGTGTTTGGCGATGTTCCAGAAAAATTCGGCTGAGTTTTTTGCGCCGTTTCGTAACCGTGGATGAATCCTGGATAACACACCAGAAACCAAGGAACAGTCAAAACAATGGACTTCTTCTGGTGAATCGAAGCCGAAGAAGGCCAAGGCGGGTTTGTCAGCAAACAAGGTCATAGCGACAGTTTTTTGGGATGCGTGCAGTGTTATTCACATCGATTACCTTGAAAAGGGTAAAACGATCACCAGCATATTACGCAGAGCTGGTGGATCGATTCCAAGCCGATTTGAAGCAAAAACGGCCGCATTTGGCGAAGAAAAAAGTTCTTTTTCACCAGGACAACGCACCGGTGCACAAATCCGCAGTCGCAATGGCAAAATTGCATGAGTTAGGCTACGAACTCCTCCCTCATCCAGCATATTCCCCAGATTTAGCCCCTTGCGACAATATCTTGTTTCCTAACATGAAGAAATGGCTCGGAGGTAAGAGATTTGGGTCGAATGAAGAGGTCATCGGTGAAACAAACGCTTATTTTGAGGGGCTCGAGAAATCGTATTATTTGGAGGGCATCAAAAAATTGGAGAAACGTTGGATGAAGTGTATAGAGCTATAAGCACACCATGTTGAAAAATAAAATATTTTTTATACCGAAAAGAGTGTTCCTTATTTCATTTTTCAGGGAAGGGTTGACCCACCCTCGTACAAATCATATGAATGAGCTAAAAATCGAAAGTGCACATCTTATGTGAGCTATTTTGACTTTTTAAGTCCACGTTACGGTTATTAAAGGAAGAGATGGTACCGGTTATACCTAGTCCTGCAATAAGTTCTGTTACAAGTGCAAAACTTTAAACATTTTAAAAAAAGGCAGTTTCTTCAAAGTGACCCCCTTTTGCTTTAACGCAGGCCCTCAAACTGTATGGGCACTGGGTTGCAGCTTTCCAGGGGTAGATATGTACAACGCTGCAATGGTTAGAGCACTTTTGAGGTTCTACAAATTTCGCTGGGGTCTCTTGCAGGCCATACTCTCCAACATTGCGCACAAACATTAATCCAAAGGATTCAAATCTGGGGGCTTCGTGGAAAGCAGAAATATTGATTGTAAGCCACTGCTGTGTTATTTTGACTTTATGTTCTGGAGCAAAGTTTTGTTGGAAAACCCATCTTGCTCCATAGAAAAGGGTATTCGTCAAGCCTTCAACGAAACCTTCTAGGACATCTTTTTGGTACACTTTTGCCCCAGTTTTGACTCTTTTTTCATAAAAATGGAGAGCAGTAACTCCTTGATGAGATACTCACCAAACCATTACCGATGCAAGATGATGGCCGCGCTGAACCCTTGAAATTGTATTGTTTGCAAGAGTCACTTGCATCTTTCAAGCCTATAGATGTCTAGTTGACCGACGAAAAGCTTTCACGTTGAGATCATCCCGAATGGGCCTTAACATGTACCTGGTATACACCCCGTGCCAAAAAAAAGCACCGCTCTATGAAAATTTCATGGTTTTATGACTTCCGGGTGCATTCCTCTCATATTTTTAACACATACACATGATTGTTTTGTAGTTTTATTGTTTTTGATGTATAAAAGAAAAAACGCTCAAGTGTTTTGTGATCTGTTAAGGAATTTTTCGTTGGTTTTGTGCGAAGCAGATAAGTTGCAAACGCAACTGCCAAGGAATTAAGAAAAGACTTGAAGGAAAGATGTTCTATTAACATCAGTACGCGGCGTGTTCAACGTCGGCTAAATGAAGTGGGTCTTCAATTAGATCTACAATAAAGCCGCTTCTCTCTGCAGTAATGAAGAATAAAAGATTGATGCGGCCAAAGAGCACCGGGAATGGACCGCCAACGATTGGAAAAGGACCACAAGTATTTTCTGACGAACCCAAATTTAATTGGATTGGGCCTGACGGAAAGCAGACAGTGCGAAGGAATGTTTGCTCCCACCGTTAAGCATTCACCATATATTATGGTTTGGGGATGCATGACAAATTGGTGTCTTGGCCGTATTTTGCTTTTGGAAGGTTCCGTAAATGCAGCGAAATACAAAGAAATCATTGCTGATGGCGTTGTTACTACAATAGAGGAGTTAGGTTGCTACATCCCAAATTCCAAATTTCAGGATGATTCCAGCTCCCTCTTATAGCGCTAAGTAAAAATCTAATTGATCTAAAATTTAAATATTGCTTTCTTTCAACAGATAACCCAGTCGCTAAATTTCTCCTTCACCACTTCAAGCGGTGCGTCGCTTGTATGGCATGTAGCGCCATCTTGTTGGAACCACAGCTCGGATATATCGATATTCTATGGCCACAGAAAGTCGGTTAACATATCTCTACACCTAGGACCATTGACGGTAACGGTGTCTCCTTTCTCATTTCGAAAGAAATAAGGTCCGATGATGCAGCCGTGCCATAAACCGCACTAAACAGTCAATCCTTGTGGATGCATTGATGCTTGGTCGAACACTTGTGGATTGTGGTCGACAGCTGATCGGCACCGAATCGACATTTCTGGGTCATCTTCGATACTGGCCTCTACGGCGGCTATGTTTTCTTCACTTCGCACCGATCTCTGTCTGGTTGGTGGCTTAAGGTCCAAAAAAGTGTACTCACGCTCAAACTTTTCAACGGTGTGACAAATTGCCTGCACACTGAAGCCATGGTGGCGACCGATCTCATGACGAATGTCACGTTGCGTATTTACAACTGAGCCGGAATATCGCCAATATTTTTTAATAATTTCCACACGTTCGGGAAGTGTCAAACGATGCGTGATGAAATGGCAAATCTTACTGAATATTTTGACAGCTGGATGTCATTGGTAACTTTGACAGCTGCTGAAACATAATAATTGGAAAAACTATCATTGCTATCTGGTCACCCTTTATTTAAATTTCAATGAAATAGAATACGTTTTAGGAAAGGTTCATGAGTGCGCCGTTTTTTTTGGCACGGAGTGTATATATCCAATTCACGCGGCGTAATTTTCTGTTTTAAAAAGGGATTTCTTCGAATTCACTTGTGTATAGCTATTACAACCACACTCGATTTATAGTTCGATACACAAACATTTTTAATATTCCGAACGGTTTTAGTAATTCAAAAAATTGGTTAGCATTTTTTCCGCACTTATGCAACGCTATGACCAAAGTGGGTGATATTTATTGCGTTATGTAGTACCCATGTGTTCTGAAAAAAAGTTAACGGTACTATTCCTTATGTTATTTTCGTACATCTTGCGCTTAAAGTTTTGTAACAGAATTTATAGCAGGACTAGGTAGACTAAATGGACCAACGGCAGCACTCGCATCAGCAAATAGAATAGGGTGGTCGTTCGAATCCTTATATCAATAATTATCTATTTATTTCGCATGAAATAAATAAGAAGTCGATCAATTGCGAAAGCTTATGTCAACTCTACTGTGAAGGCATAACACTGGCAGTAGGGCGGTCATTTGGCTAAAATGCAACTTGATCGTGATGATGACATCAGAAGAACGGAAAAAAATACTGTGAATCATGAGCAACGACAAAAGCAAAAACGAACAAGCTCCCCAGTTATCTGGACAGCCACCCTTGGAGTTCTCTGAAACTTAATACCAGCTGAGTTTCAAACCAACTACACCAATCTGTCTTTCTCTCTGTCTCTTCCCCTTTCCTCAAAACTCCCGTGTCCTAAAATTAGTATAAGGGTATTCATGGCACGTATTCACACGTGCAAATTATAAAAAAAAAAAATAGAATTGCGGCGTTCGTACTCGTATACTCGTACTCAACTATTGAGCGAAGGGATATCAACCAGAAATTTGACTGTTTTGACTAACTGCAGACCAAGTAAGGAGGACAGGAAAAGTGTCGCTGTAGGGCCATGGAGTAATGCCTACACGTTTACTTCTCATATAATTGGGTTAATTGATAAAGAAACAATTATAATTGTGGCTCGTGACATATGGCATTTGGGGCATTCCGCAAAAGTTGCAACTCCCATCAATTCCTTTAGAGTTGGACTCTGATAAGTGCTTTACATAATAATGATGGTGCTACAGTCCGGGACGGACTTGGGCCTCAACCAACAAACCAACAAACGTCTCCTGCCAGATCGATCTTGTGCTAGCCACATCCAGTGTTGGTGCACCACCATAGGTGAGGTCTTCCTTTACTGTGTCGTCCCTCTGGGATGAATTCGAAGGCTTTTCAGGACGGAGCGTTGATGTCCATTCACTCTACATGTCCTAGCCACCTCAGGTGATAAATTCGAAACCTTCTGACTAGGTAGAAGCCGCTGTACAACCATCATAGTTCGTTGTTGTATCTTCTCCTTCATTCTCCGTCGATTCAAGCGAGACTAAAAATTACTCAAAGAATTTTTCTTTTCCACTCACCTTTGATAACGTCCATGCTGCTAGACCGTTTCGTAGGACTGGGATGATAAGGGTCTTGCAAAAAGTCAAATTAGTTGTTTGTGTCGGGGCTTTGCTACTCAACTGTCTTATTGTCATCTTGCATAAACGGATGAGTTTGGTAGGGCTGTCATTATTAGACATGGCTCTGAATAGCACGTCTTTATAGACACTATCATATGCGCTCTTTCCTCTAAAGTACTGGAGAAAGTTTTATGTAATGCCAATTGGTCATAGTCTCGATGAAGGAAAAATCCCTATTTCACACCTCCCCGCCGTAGTGGATGGGCAACGTCCTTGACGGCAAAGCGAAAGGGGAACCGAGTGGATACCGGAATAAGCAACCAAACCAGTAATGCTAGCTCTTGTCCTTGGGAGTGTGAAATCACAACCTGAAGGCGAATGAACCAAAGTGGGTGGCCTCAATCAGTATGTGTTCGACCATCAAAAGGGCTGGTGTGCCTGTGGAATCTAAACTTATGGAGTTATTAATCATATCTTGGAAAAAACCAACGGCGGAAGGAAGAGGTAACCATGTCATGGAGAATCGTACTATTGCCTTGGCTGTAGACCGGCATCTTTCGTGCACTAGTGTCAACCAAGACGCCACAATAAATAATTCGATGACAGATTTAAGAAATTTTTCTGGTACTGGGGATGACACTTTCGGATCATGGAACGAACGTTTGATCCCTGTACGCTGAGGGGAGGTACGAGCAGGTAGTGCATGAAATGCTCCGCCTTAGGATCAACATCTTGGACATAAGCGAAACCGAGTGGAGAAGAAGAGCTGAGTACAGACCAGACAAGGGACAAACGAGAATGTAGTATTATAGTATGTAGTATAAGGATGAAAGGGAGTGTGGCCAAAGATTAAATGGTGTAGAAGCATGGCGTAGTCTTATTTCCTGGGCCCCAATTTCTGCAACTACTGTCAGCGAGGTTTCGTTCGAAACTCCGTAAAATCACGATTATCCAGTGCTACGCCCCTACAAATGAAGCCAAAGAGAAAACTGTTTTCTTTACTTATCTTAGCTCGGTGAAAATCAGTGCTCTGAAAGCCGAGTCTCCAAATCGGATCCGATAACGAAAACATGACTTGGGATCACGAAGTAACAATGGTGATTTGCTTGTCGACGTTTGTAACGAACATCGGCTTGTGTTGTGTGAGACCTTATTTCCACATAAGACGTATCATAAAATTACCTGGATGTCTTCTGATGGTCAAATGAAAATCGAATTGAATACTTCATGTTGCAACAGCGATGGAGGAAGTGATGTTCGTAGTGAAAGAAACATAGACGTAAGACTTGTTGTTACAAATCTTAAGTTACGAACGGCAGCTGTGCAACGGCGCTCAAAGGATGCAGCGGGGATAATCAAATTCAATACGAATGCTCTTAATGACCGCAACACAGAGCTTCGTCCTTAAACGAAATTGGAGATCCATCCATTGATGCATTATATTTATGGAAGCTCGATCCGAAACTGTAATCGCATAATCTATAGCTAGAGACTTCTCTAGAGCTAGAGACACCTGGGACAAAATCGTGCATGGAAGATCGTTGAAAATAATAATAAACGCCGACTCTCAACGAGAGGTGGAATTACGAAGCGAATATAGGATAGATCAAACGACAGTTCCTCGCTGTGTGAGACGTGATGACGGGGTTGGACGGTCTTGCGGAGAATATGGAAAACGCTGCAAGAAGGGGAGATATCAGAGAACTATGCAGAATACCTTGTGCAGAATAGTTGTTGGTCGAAAGAGCAACACCAACCTTCCTGTAATGGATGTGAACGGCCCTCTATTGGTTTCAATTGAAGATCAGCTACGCAGATGGAAGGAACATTTTTGTGTCCTACTTAATGACGTTTCTGGCTATCAAAGTGCAGCAATGAGCCCCCAGTTCCTCGACATGCTCATCGAGATTACTGTCAAAAGGCACCAAGCGGGCTTTCGCAGTGGTCGATCGTCCGTCGACCTTGAGTATCATTCTCGAGCAATTACCCGAATTCAAGTCACTGCTTTACCTCATATTCGTGGATTTTGAGAAGCCCTTTGACCAGGTAAACTACGAATGCATATGGAGATCTCTTCTTCAGAGAGGAATTCGCCCAGAAATAGTTTTATTATAAATAACGCAAGGTGTTTCGTTCTGCACAATGGACAAGGAGCGAGACTAGGGGATATTCTGTCGCCAATCCTCTTTCTACTAGCGATAGACGATGTATTGACTGCCACCAGGTGTATCTGAGAGGCATGGCATCCAATGGAGACCGTTCAAAAGGCTGGGTAGGATTTCGATTCGGTAGACGTAACACCTGCACAATGGACAGCTCTCCGACTCTTTCGAAGTGTAACAGGGAGTGAGACAAGATTCTCCAATTCTCTTTCTAATGGTGATAGACGATGTACTGACTGCCGCCGTGTGTCTAGGTGTATCTGAGAGACTTGGCATCCAATGGAGACCGTTGGTAAGGCTAAATCATTTGGACTACACGTATATCAATGAAATCTGTTTCCTGACAAGTACCATCAGCGGGCTAGACGAGATGTGTCAATCAATGTAGGTGAATGTATAGCCGGTCTATCTAAGGATCAACGGCAAAAATACACAAATAATGCACACAGGCCGCTCCACACATTAGCGTATTATTTTGAAGCAGACGCCAATTGAGCGAAGTTTTGTATCATCTGATGGCAGAACGCACCTAGACGTTAAATCCCCTTACGCACTATGATGAGACGCTTGTGAAACCCGTCTCGGCAAACATCACGAGAAAGCTACTGGCTTTCATTAATAGCTGTCTGCGATACATCCTAAAGATTTGTTGACCGCAATTTATATCCATCCAGGAATTGTGGCGTAAAACGAGTCAGAAGCTGTTGCATGTCGAGATAAGGCATCGAAGATGGCATTGGATTGGTCATACACTAAGGTAGTCAAATAACAACATCGCGAAGCTGTCCTTCAAATGGAATCCTCAAGGTGCACGGCGGGTTGAAAGACCAAGAACAACGTGGAGATCAACAGTCTTGGTAGAAACAGTGACCCAGAGGTGACAGCTGGAATATCTAGCTGCAGACCGAGAAAGGTGGAAGAGATTTGTTTGCAAAGACTTCCTGTCTGTTTCTGGTAATTAACATAAGCTAAGTGCACTTATTTCAAATTATGAGGTTAGTTTCCAGTGGTCCTAACTTGTGGTTTACGTGGGCAGTGACAATACTCACAAGGATCCCGACTCATCATATAGGGTGCGGCAACATAACTTCCTTTTTTTAAAGGGGCGCCATTGAGGTGGTGGGAGGCGTAGCGGAGTGGGAGTTGTCTTATCACGCATGCGTGGTTCTAAAGTTTGTTTTCTCTCCCGGTCAGTCGCCATCATGCGTTGGAACCGTGTGAAGCGTGCTTTGCCGTCGAGGCCTACTTTTCTAACGGAAGTTCTGTGATCGCAACTCAGCCCACCTTTCGAAATCACTTCAATGTAGCCCCGTTGGGCGCTTTCCCGGATCGGAAATCATTTGTTTTTTAAACAGTAGTGTGGCCACGCCCAAATGGCATGTAGACACTGCAACCAGAGAGATCTATTGTGCCAGAGACCACTTTTTAGGGCAGCCGTACTTCAACTTTCCTTATGAAAGCTATAATTACAGCTGCGGAGGAGTTCTTTAGGTTTAATGGAGATATTATCTCCTTAAGAAAGAAGCTTCTCTTACTTCTACACTGAGCTACACACTCACATAGTATGTGCTCTGCAGATTCTTCTAGGCACAGGCGGCAGGTGATATCCTCTGAAATTCTTATTTTATTTAGGTGGTAGAGTAAATGGCAGTGACCAGTAAGGAAGCTCAGAAGCCTTCTTATGTCATTTCTGCTGTATTTTAGTATATCAGCTGCCTTCCTTTGGAAGGGTTGGACAGCTCTTTTAGCTTGTCTGAGACCTTGGGAGTTATTCCAATGGGAAATGCACATGTTGCGTTCCCAATTGTTTAAGGTTATTTTGAAGGCAGAATCAGATATTCAGCAAAAGAATTCAGGTCCAATGAACAATTCAGAGGAACCTTTTCTGGCTAGCAGATCTGCAGTTTCATTGCCGTCAACGACTACATGACCCGGTACCCACCACAATTTTACTTTATTGTATCGGGTCAAGTTTTGTAAACTGTCGAAGCAGCTTAGAACTGATTTTGAACTGATCAGGTGGGAGATCAGTGCTTTAAGCGCCGCTTGGCTATCGGTGAATATGTGTATGGCGGCACCTTTGATTCCTGATTGCAAGTTTTTATTTACACAGTTCTCAACAGCGTAAAGCTCGGCCTGAAAAACACAAGGACTCTTTCCAAGTCATTTCGTGATCTTGTAATTAGGTCCATACACACCGGCGCCAACTCCAGAATCCTTCTTTGATCCATCGATATACCAAACGATTCCTTTTGGATCAAGCAACGGTCCGCTATTATTCCATATATTACGGTTTGGGATCTTAATCTCAAACCATCTACCAAAGTAGAGTGATTTCGGCGTAAAGTCAGAAACCGTGCTGAGCATATCTAGCTCGGGGAAGTCGGTTAATAGATCCATGAGATCCACATGATCCCATGTACTGTTAACAACCGACTTTCGAAGACTAACGGCACTGCGAATTGCCACTTTTTTTTATGAAAATGTGTAACGGAGTAAGTCGTTCTATGGCTGTTGTGGGACAGATGTGCATAGTACCTGTAATTCCGAGGCAAGCTAATCTTTGAACTTTGCTGAGTTTGCTGATCGTTGTGAGCTCCTTGGTTTTCGTCCATCAGACATCGGACGCGTATGTAATGATGGGTCTTACCACCGTGGTATATAACCAGAATATGACCTTTGTGGACAGACCCCAGGTTTTGCCATACATACGGCGACAGATCCACATGGCAGTGGTTGCCTTGACAATTTTATGCTTAACAGGGAGTTCCAGTTAAGTTTCTTATCCAGGACAATTCCTAGATATTTTACCTCGTTGGAAAAATTAATGGTTGTGCCAATGTTCAGTGTTCTTCTTCTTGTAAACGGTACAACGACTGCCTTGCTGTGGTTTATCGATAAGCCCTTGCCAGCACACCAGTCCGAGACTACACGGATTGCATTTTGCATGAGTTGACACACATTGTCATTGATGATGATCACAAGATCACCTGCATAGTCTACAGTTGTAAAGCCTAAACTATTAAGTGTATACAATAATTCATCCACCACGAGCGACCATAAGAAAGGGAAGAGGACGCCTCCCTGGGGGCAGCCTTTGGCCGCGAAGACCGTCGCATTAACTGTTACATGGGTCGCTACGTTCAGACAAACCCCGAGTACGACAAGACAAAGAACTGGAGTTCCTCGGTCAATCAGATCACCAGAGAACATTGAGGCAGTGAGAGCTTCATTCTTGGGATCACCACGGCGTTCTACGCTAATTTTTTTTTCCACAACTTGATGAATTGGACTTTGGAGACATTTACTTCCAACAGGACGGAGCAAGGCTCACACTTCAAGAACACCAATCGCTGTTTTGAGGGTACTCTTTCCGGAGCGCCTCATCTCAATAAGGGGCGATTTGGAGTGGCCAGCCCGGTCCCCCGATTTGAGCCTTTGTGGGGTTTTTTGGAATCCCGCACTTAGGCCAACATCCGGGCAGTAATTGCCAACATACCTACTGATATGCTGATGAGGGTCATGACAAACGCCAGAAATCGGTTTATTCAGTATATGGGCAATGGGAGGCGTCACCTACCTGACATGATTTTCAAAACTGTGTAAAACAAAGTTTTAGATCCGCCCTGCCATAAGTTCTGTTACATAATTTCCAGCACTTATCGTTAAAAACTTCTTGCGGGAATGGAACCGTTAACTTTTTTTTCAGAACACATGCACTGATCAGTTTGCAAACTATTAAAATGGTGTGGGGCGTTAAAGAGAATCGAGCCGCGGTAATATATTCAAGATTCAAGATTTTTTATTAATTCCACTTCAAGATAACAATTCATTAAAAATATAGTAAAAGTTTGTTAATTTAATACATTATAATAGTACATTTTTTCATAATAATATTGACGAATTCTGGGTATAGTGATCACGAAATATGGAATTAATAATAATACACTTTGTGGTATAATGCAACCAGTTGCAAGTGTATGACTATTAATAATAAAAAAAAAGATAGGATTAAAGCCGAAAAGGGAAGCCGAAAAGGAGAACGCGATGTAGAGCGAAATGCAAATTAATTTTTTGGAAAAAAAAAATATCAATAAACCAATAGAAGAACAATGTTAAAATGTGGATTAAACGTAAATAAATGGTACGCTAAGATGTAACTTGAAGTAGAGTTTCAACTTCAGATCGTGAAAGTAATCAAACTTTAAGTTTTTTTAAGAATTGATTTCCGTTTGTTACTAGATTGGATATATCAGACGGCAGTTTGTTAAAAATGTAAGGTGCTATAGAAGTCAGAAAACGTCGATTGTGCTCTTTATTAACCCTAGGGACATCAACTGTAGACCCATTTCTCAAGTGGATATTACCACTTCTAACAAAAAATACTTTAAGCGCTTTGTAGATAAAAAGGTAACGAAGTGGTAGTATTTTCGCTGATTGAAATAGGGGCAGTGAGGGCTCAAATCTGTTTTTTACATAGCAATAACCGAATTATTTTTTTCTGTGCTGTAATAATAGGACTCAGGTTACTTATATAGGCACAGCCCCAACAAGCAAGACCATACTCAAGCCGTGATTGAACCAATGCGTAGTAGATAGCTGAAAGTAAACTATGCGGAACAAGCTTACGCAAGTGATACATTTTGTTTAAAGATATGTATAGTATTTTTTTTAGGGACATTATGTGTGACTTCCAGTTTAATTTGTTATCTATTACAACTCCTAAATACTTAAACTCTTTCACGAATTCAAAAGCAAAGCATTTGTTTGTGCAATTCAGCTTGTCGCAACTAAGATGATGAGATGTAATGCCTTCAATTGCTGTGTTCTGGTTAGACAAGGAAAAGAACATAGCTTTAGACTTTGTGCTAAGTATAAGTTGATGGTAATTAAGCCAGATACTAAGCAAATGTAGATCAGAATTTATTTGGTCTCGAATCGTAACTAAAGAATTGTCTACATATGAGAGCGCTAGATCGTCTGCATATCCAATTAAATGGCCGTTTAAAGGTAGGTTAAATATGGAATTTATGTAAACAAGGAAAAGAATTGGTCCTAGAACTGACCCCTGCGGGACACCAGTATTTGGACAGACTTCTTCCTTGCTTACAAATCCATTTACCCTAACGCGCTGTTTTCGATTTAGCAAGTAGGACTTAAACCATTCAGATATATTGCCTCTAAAGCCAGCGTTACTGAGTTTTCGAATTAATAGATCGTGATTTACTAAATCAAAGGCTTTTGTTAAATCAAGAAAAAGTCCAACAGTTTTTAGATTATTGTCTAGTGCATTATAAATTCTCTTTAAAAAGGCCACAATTCCATCTTCAGTGCACTTACCTTTCATAAAACCAAATTGCAACTTATTAAAAAATCTAGTCCTTTCAAGAAAGTTAAGCATTTAAGCGTTGCATAAGTGCGGAAAGAGTGCTGGCCAAATTTTCGAGTTGCTAAAAACCACTCGGAATTCGTTTATCAGGCTATTGCTCGCTTCGGCGAATTGTCTGGAGTGAGGGCAGGCCAAGAAGTGGTCGCCCGAGCGTTGTCCGTACGAGTGCGGTAGTAATGGCAGTGCGTGAACGAAGTCGGAGAAATCCCCTTAGGAAGCAAAAGATCATGTCCAAGGAATTGGATATATAAACCAGAACCATGTCTAGGCTGATTCGGGATGATCTGCATATGAAAGCCTATCGTCGGTCCACGGCTCATCTTCTAACTCTTCAACTAAAAAAAATTAGGCTGGAAAGATGCAAGCGACTTTTGCAGTGGCACGCGGACACTGACCATGAAAACATTCTGTTTACGGATGAGAAAATTTTTACCGTGGAAGAAGTTTTCAACAAACAAAATGACAAAATGTATGCCACTTCATCTAAGGAAGCGAAAAAAGTTGTTCCATGGGTTCAACGTGGCCATCATCCCACTTCCGTAATGGTTTGGCGGGGGGGTCACATACCTCCATTTCTGTGAAAAAGGCGTAAAAACTGGTGCAAAAGTAAAGGGTTTGACCAATGCCCTTTTGGATCTTCCAACAGAACTCCGCTCCAGCGCACAGAGCCAAAACCACGCAGGAGTGGTTCAGAGTCAATATTCCTAGCTTTATAACAGCAGAAGATTGGCCGTCGGGGAGTCCACATCTGAATCCACTGGATTACGGTTCGTGGTCACAATTGGAGAACATGGCCTGCAAGACTCCCCAAAGAAATTTGGAAAGCCTTAGAACAGCATTAACCATGGAAACCGTACGTTCCACTATAGCCCAATGGCCAGACCGTTTGAAAGCTTGCGTTAAAGCAAAAGGCAGTCATTTCGAGTGAATACCATTTTTTTTAATAATCAATATTGTGGTCTAATAAATGAAACAATTTTGAATACAATATGTTTACGGGTTTTTTTTTTATTGGTAGGACTAAACAAATTTCTGATTCATAAAATGGGTTTTATTGCATTTTAAAAAATAGGAAGTTATGTTGCGGCACCCTGTACAATGATGCAATTTTTAAGTCACTTCGGTATCGTTATAACCTATTTCTACTCTAACTACTTGTTTTCGTTGTCGTGATTTAGTAAGTTCACCTACCGACCCTGACTCCTCACTCTAAAAAAATAAAAAAATCCGAACAATGACCCATTTCCAGTTAAAGCCAACAATTTAAAGAAAACACATACCGAAGGCCATCAAATGTAAGGGGCATTGATTTTATTACTAAATCGTCAACAAATTAATGAATACTCAACAGAACCGGCAATTTATTTATTCAAATATGTAATTATACTCACGTTCGAACAACAAGCTAAACATTTTTTTTTTCTCAGTAAGCATGGCACCAGCAGTGACACCTATTGCGTAGCCTACTTGAATCAATTATCAATTCCACATTTCGTAACTTGATATTCTGTACTACATGGATCTAGGAAATCATTTATTTATACAATTTCTATTCTTTTAAAATAATAATAGCCTTGCAAACAAAATTTTGTAGATCACGTACTCCATGCTATACCTACAGATAGTGAAGTGCAAATTGTTTAAATCTTTGTAAACAGTTTTAATAGGAAAAATATTATTCCACTTTGTTTACATTTATAATACGAACGCTATCAGCTAGCAAGAGAACTTTGTTCATTGTGCTCTTTAAATTTAACTCTCTTCCAGCTGATAAGAGTGCTGTGGTCTGATCAAAGGTCTTAGATACACACAATCAGAGTAGTAAATTCAAAACCAAGTTTGTTTACGGTGTGACGAGCTTTTGAGAAACCTGCTCTATACCTTAACACCATACAATGCAAAGCCAAATCCAAATAGATACAAGAGCTTTGAAAGTATCTTATCAACTAAACAAACGACAACAAGGTCAAAGTCGAGTTTTATACCACCCAAACGTGATCACAATAGAGGAAAACATCATCGCTTGACTTCACCAGCAATTGCCATCAATTGAAATGTAAGACTACCCCTCCATCACCCTATAAATAGAAATCAAATCAATTGAACCAAGGAAGCCATTCAAAAGAACGTCTTCTAGTGTACCGATGCGTTTGCAATTAATTACAACACGAAACCAATTAAAAGAGAATAGAAACAATTATATTATCATACAGATTAGAATGTACATGTATACGTATTTATGTGTAGGTGTGTGTGAGTGTGTGCATGCAGGCGATCTAGTACAATTTGTGTTTCTTCTTATTTTTGTGTTTCGCGACATCAGCTGTTCGTTTCGTTTCACCCTGGCAACCCTCTCTATTCGTTCACTGCCTTTTGGCCACCACAGATTCGGTCTTCTTTAGCAGGTAATCCTCGACACCTGGCCAAATCTCCGCCGTTGTTCGGCCAGCAAATTTCGTCACAAGATTGTACTTATCGTAGAAATTTAGAACCGGCTTCATTGCCTCATGATAGACTTCCAATCGTTTGGCAACTATATCCGGTTGATCGTCATGACGTTGCACCAAATCCTCACCGGTTACATCATCCTTAAATGGCACCTTTGGATCATTGAATCCGACATTATATACTCGCCCCGATGGTAGATGAATCCAACGACCCTTGACTCGTTCGATTATCACGTCTGTTGGCACGTCCAAATTGAGAACAGCATCAACAGGTTCTGTTGTTTGCAGTCGTTCGGCCTGCGCAACTGTACGAGGAAATCCGTCCAACATCCAGGACCTGTTGCCAGCCTCAATAATTCGTCCCGAAACACACTTGATTATGAGGTCGTCGGGCACCAGCTTACCCTCGTCCATGTATACTTTGGCTTTTTTGCCAAGTGCCGTGCCATTGAGGATGTTCAATCGCAGGATGTCGCCGGGTGAGATGTGCACAAAGCCGAATTTCTCAACGATGCGCTTCGAGATGGTGCCCTTTCCAGATGCTGGAGCACCAAGGATGACCGCTCGGAAAATTCTCGTTGACATTTTTTTTTTTTTTTTTTTGTTTTTCTTGGAATGAGTATAAATCTTAGAAACTACTCCTCTCTTCTTGAACTAAACATTTAAAATACAGCACGACTGACACGTACGGACGGGCGGTTACACAACTCGGCAACTGGGCGTGCAATGTGCTGCAATGTGTAGGATGATGTACGAGTATCGCGGAACGACCAGGCAAGCAAGAAAGATACGCGCACACAACCACTTTCGATGCCAAAGTTTATTTGGCAACTAAAAAGCTGAATTGAACTTGGGACTTGGAGAGAGCGACGAGTAGCACGAGTACGGGTATCTGCGAGCGAGTTGTGTATATGAGTTGATTTTGTGATGTTTATTTGGATAATTGACTGGCGAGACGTATGAGGATGGGTTTTTCAGTGGTTTTGCAAACCAAATTTATAGAAAAATGTATATGTATGTTAATCGCTGTCATCGTCTTCATCGTTGTTGTCTAATATGCTGTAGTTGGTGGCAGTATGGTGTAATCAGCATAAAAGAGCTTTTGTGTAGCTTGTGCAGATACATTTTGCATATCGAAATGATACTCGTACATTGTACAACCCTCGCAATGAACTTTTGCCGATTCGAATTGTGCATGTGCAGTAGCTCAGAGTGAGATGCATGCGGGTATTTCTTTTTTTTTTTTTTGTTTTAAGTTTACACGGAGAATAGCAAATGTCATGGGATAGGTTGATAAAATGAGAAAAAGTATCTGAAATATCCGTATGTTGAATTTCAGTTGAAATTTTTCGGAGTATGTCATACAAATTCGATGTGATTGTATATGCTGCTCCCAACTGGTCACAAGACTGCTGCAATAAAAGAACAGGATGTCTAGAAAAAGAATTCAATCGTTGTTTTTTTTTTTTTTTTTTTTTTTAAATCGAGTTTCTTAGGTGCTGTAGAACATTTATTAAACTTTGTATGGAAGACAATATTATCGAGGCGACCTCTATCGTTGAATTGTGAGTGTAGTTTTTAACTTTGCTTCGTAGAATGCGGAAAGCTATGTGATCATTTCTGAAAGCCAAAAAAATGATTGGTCTCCGATTTCAAAAACATTCAATAGATCTTTGCCGGTCTGCCTGTCCCTTTTGTCTTTTTGGCAGTCCTGAATCAGCAACGACAAAACAGATTTAGAAATCAATTTTCTAGATCCGGTGCAGCATGCACAGGACAAACCTAACTACCCGAATGAACACAGAATTGTATGTAGTTGGATTCAACCCAATTATATGTTAAAAAATTTGAACATACAATTTTCAGTAAAGCTTTTTTTTTTTGTTATAATTTGCACGTGTAAAGGCGTTTTGAGGAAAGGGGAAGAGACAGAGAGAAAGACAGATTGGTGTAGTTGGTTTGAAACTCAGCTGGTATTAAGTTTCAGTGAACTCCAAGGGTGGCTGTCCATATAACTGGGGAGTTTGTTTGTTTTTGCTTTTGTCGTTGCTCATGATTCACAGTATTTTTTTCCGTCCTCCTGATGTCATCATCACGATCAAGTTGCATTTTAGGCATATGACCGCCCTACTGCCAGTGTTATGCCTTCGCAGTAGAGTTGACGTAAGCTTTCGCAATTGATCGACTTTTTATTTATTTCATGCGAAATAAATAGATGATTATTGATATCAGGATTCGAACCGTGAACCTGTAGCGTGACAAGCGATGATGTTACCACTACACCACGGCCACCCTTAGCTTGTGTTATTTATGTGTCCATGGCTGTGGATGGCTTGAGTACTTAATGTTGTCAAATGTTAGAATTTTCATTTAACTCTTAGACGCATGCAAAGCTTGACCTATCCTTAAGGTAGGTTATGTGTGAAAATCATCGATTCGTTGTTTAAAAAATTTTCAAAAATTGTTTGGAGTAGATCCAGAACTAAGATATAACTGATAGTGTTTCAAAATTCGCCATTAAATGACTCAGTGGAGAAATACTGAACGAATTTTATTGAAATTTGGTATCAAAGTTTGCTGTGCCATGTAGATGTTCAACATTTGGGCGCAGATGAGATTTGAATTGAGACTAGGGAAATTGATTTCAGCGCTGCTTGATAGAATAACTCAATACAGAGATAGATTTTTGATAGATGGTCAGCCGGTACAATATTCTTTGTAAACAAATAAATTCGCTGCAAGAAGAAAGTGTTTTTTTGTTCCTGGGAGAAAAGTGAAAACACATTGCTGCGTCCCTTTTATATACACAAATCTAATGTGCATCTTCTAATATTTTGTAATTTTATAAGACCGAAAACATACTTCTTTCAACCTGATAGCCTCTTTACAGCTCTGGTCAAAGCCCGAGTTTATATTAGGTCTAAGAGGATAGTGTCAGTGAACATATCAGCAACGGCGTCCACGTCTCCATCGAGGAAGCATAGGGACCAGTTAAGCTCCTAAAGAACTCTTGCTGATGCTATCAAACGGTCATTTTCAATGTCTTCCTTTTTCCTGTCAGGTTGCATAGACTGAGGTCGAATCATTTGGACTCCTAAGTGTTGCAGCTCATTAGCAATCATAAAACCATTATCTACCATCAATGCATCTCCTGGTCTCAATTTCTTTGCTAGGTCTGTAAGGTTGAAAATCGCTTTATCAAATGTTTTTCTAGATGCAGCTAGACTAATAAAATTGATAAAACCTGCTGGAGATACTCCAATTAAGAGTTTTGCAGTGTTTGTTCGGAAAAGTGTTGCCAACGAAAAAAAAAAAAAAAAAACAGCGTGACAGCTGACAGTTCAGGGTTCTTAAAAATGGACTGCTACACGAAAGAAAAACCCGTTTTCATTGTTGAGCAATATTTTAAAAATAATGAAGTTTTGGCAGCTATAGTTCGTAATTTTCGTACAAAATATGGTCGGAATAGTGATCTAATTTCATCAGCTGTGAAGAGATTAATTCAAAAAATCAGAGAGACTGGATCAATTAGTGATCTTAGACGGCCAGAGTCGTCCTTCAACAAGTCGTTCAACACAAAACATCGAGACAATTCGTTAGAGTGTTGTTGAGAGTCCAGGAACATCAATTCGGCACCGTGGTCAAGAATTGGACATTTCGAGAAGCTCTCCACAGCGTATTCTGACGAAAGATTTGCATCTTCATGCATACAAAGTGCAATTGACTCAAGAACAGAAGCGAAGAGAGTTCGTTGAATGGATTATGGAACATCAACAAGTGGATTATTGAAACAAAATCATCTTCAGCGATGTCTTCAAAGTAATCGAATATGGGGTTCAAAAAATCCACGAGTGATTGTTCAGAGACAAATGCATCTACAAAGTGTCAATGTTTGATACGGATTTTGGGATGGAGGCATCATCGGACATTGTTCTTTGATAATGCGGCTGGTCAGAAAATAACAGTTAATGGTGCTCGCTATTACGACATGATAATCCAGTTTTTTTGTGCCTAAATTGGAAGATTTGGATGTGGACGACATGTGGTTTCAACAAGACGGTAACACATGACATACAGCCCGAGAAACAACTCAATTACTACATGAACCATTTCCTGGTCATGTAATTTCCCGTTTTGGTGATCAGTAGTGGCCGCCCAGATCATGTGATTTAACACCGTTGGACTTTTTTCTTTTGGGTTTTTGAAGTCTAAGTTTTATGCCACCAAGCCCACGACCACCCATGTCATGAAGGATCAAATTGAGCGCTGTGTCAATGAAAAATTCAGCCACATTTATGCAAAACGGTCATGGAAAAGAGTGCGTATGTGCCAGCAAAGCAGTGGAGGCCATTTACCCGATATACTATTCCATAGTATATCTAGCTCTGAATAGTTTATGAATCAATGAAACATTTACAATTTTTAATTAAAAACCTGTGTTTTCTATCAAAATTACTTCTTGCGTCAATTTTGGGACACCCTTTACATATTCTGCAGGTAATACATTCAAACTTTACAGTTTTTTTTCTGTAAAATCCAGTACTGTAACTGTATTCTGGATTCTGGTTTTTTGCTTTTGTTTGCCAAAGTATACTACTCGTATACAGCATTCCAGCGCCGTTGCTAAAAGCTGTAGTGTATCCGCGATACTGTATTCCTTGCAGTTTTTTTCCGATATTTTAAATGAATTTGCTATCATAGCATTGTATACATTGGGTTATTATTTGTACATCATTAAGAGGATTCGATGTTTAAGCAACATGCCTTTGTTCATGTGTTCCGAGGGCCGAATAGGCTCGCACAATTCAACAAATGTATCCAAAAGTGGTGTGGCAATGAATGGAAATTTTGCTCATTCACTTGACTTCTTTTGTTTTGCTGACTTGTACTGGCTTGAACTCCAATTGAGACAAAAGATTTTCCATTTTGTAGTTCAGTCGATAATGCTAAAGTATCAGCTGAATCTATATTTCCACTTATAGCCGGCTGCACGGCCAATTTATTTGTACAGCTGCTAAAATGTTAATAGCTTTAAGTTTTACAGTCATGAAGAAAACACGCTCGACCTGTTTTTAACTTCCCTTCAGGATAAATATTCTGTCACAGTTTCTGGGCCACTTGGTAGATCGGATCATTGTCTGATGTCAGCAAAATTCTCGTACAAACTCCTGCATTGAACTAGAAAGAAGTACCTCAGAAGAACAATATGGCATAACGAGAATGCGGTCTAAATCTGTTCTTCAAATTTTTCAATTGGTCTCTATGCTTCCTCGACAGAGACGTGAATGTCGCAGCTTACATGGTAACAGACGTAATATTACTTGGAATGCGCTCCTTCATTCCAAGTAAATCAGTTAGTCTTAAACCAAAAGAAGAACAATGGTTTTTCGGAAGAAATGCTATCCGGAAGAAGGAAGGCGGCAAACACCATCTGAGGAAAACCTTAGTCTCTTAAACGGGCTCGAAATGACTGCAGCTAAATTCCAACGGGGCCAAAAAGTGAGGCAAAACTTGTTGGTCTTTCATTAAAAGAACAGGTTTTGAACAGGTGTTCTTCTACCCTGGCCAAACCTCTACGAAAGCTCTTCCACTTATCGTACTCTACGAAAGTCTTTCCAGATTGGTGGAAACTTGCGCACATCCAACCAAATCCCAAAAAGGGCAACAAAGCCTCCCCTTCTAACTACCGACCCATAGCATTAATGTCAGTGCTCAGCAAGGTCATGTAGAGCATTGTCAATTTCCAACTTATGAGATATCTCGAAACGAACCACCTCCTTAATGACCGGCAGTATGGTTTCCGGCAACATCGTTCCACAGGGGACCTAATGGTATACCTGACCGAAAAATGGAACCAAAACATTCATCAACAAGGTGAATGTAAAGTAGTTGCTCTCGATATATCTAAAGCCTTTGATAGAGTGTGGCATAGCGCTCTCATAAATAAGCTTCAATCTTATCGTGTTGGTGATATCTTCTCAAAATGGATTGCCAGCTTTTTAAGTAGTCGTTCAATACTCGTGCAGGTTGTATTAGATGGATGTACTTCTACCCCCTTCTCTACTAATACTGGTGAAATCGATTTTTTCCAAAATCGGCTTAAAATGAAAATTCCGATTCCTCCTCGAATTGTGATCCTACAGATCCCAGATATGAAGTTCGATGAAAAACGTCCGTCCAGCTATTTGGGCCGCAGTCGGCCATACCTACAGACAGACGTATTTGAGAAACACACTGGTTCTTGGATCCTATGTTCCTGCTTCGTTATTCGCCCAGGACTCATGGGAAAGCGAGAGCACTGGATCGAAATAATCCTGGAGCTCTTGGTTAATCCGAGAAAAGAAACAGGCGGGGCTGAAGCTTGTTGAAACCACATATCGTCCACATCCATATCTTGCAATTTAGGTACAAAGAACTGGACTATCATGTCGCAATATCGAGCACCATAAACTGTTATTCTCTGACCTGACTGTTCAAAGAAGAATGGTCCGATGATGCATCCAGCCCAAAGTCCGCAACAAACAGTGACACGTTGTGGATGCATTTGTTTCTCAACAATCACTAGTAGATTTTCTGAACCACAAATTCAATAATTTTGACGATGAACAAAGCCATCAAGATGGAAATGAGCCTCATCGCTGAAGATGATTTTGTTTGAAAAATCAGCATCATTATTTTTAAAATATTGCTCGACAATGAAAACGCGTTGCACTTTCGTGTAGAACTCCATTTTTAATATCCCTGAACTGTCAGCTGTCACGCTGCCTTTTTTTCGTTGGCAACACTTTACCGCACAAATGACGCAAAATTTAAATCTTGCGTGAATTTATGTATGGCCATAGTGTAGTAGGTAGTGTGTTTGCTTGTGACCCGAGCTGTGCAGGTTCAAGTCCAAATGAGGAAAAGCAACCCAGAGCCACTCGAGCATATAAAAGAAACAAATAAAATTTAAGTTTCTCCAACCACTACTCCAAAAGGGGTTTCTGCTTGGTAGTACAATGGACCACTTTTTTTCATTTTCTTTTTCATCGATTTCAAAGTTGCCTATTATAGCGTGTATAGAGACGAGTTATATAGAGCCATGTCGAGTCTTTGCATCCCTGCCAAACTTGTCCGTTTATGCAGGATGACTATGGAGAACTCTCGCTGCTCCATCAAAGAACACCACCGAACCCTTCAATGTCAGGAAAGGTCTTAGACAAGGTGACACGCTATCATGTGATCTCTTTAACATTATTCTTGAAAGAATTGTACGAAACTCACAAGCCAACACCGGAGGTACAATCTTTTACAAGTCTGTCAACTACTCGCAAATAGTCGGAAGAACTCAGCGGGCCGTCAGTGGGTCGTTTGCGAGTATTGAGACCGAGGCAGCAAAGATGGGTTTAGCGGTCAATGAAGGCAAAACAAAATATATGCTGTCTACAAAAAAGGGCACCCAACATCGGCGTATTGGACAGAACGCCACAATAGACAGATATAATTTTGAGGTGGTAAAGGAATTTGTCTACCTAGACTCTATGGTGAGCTCCGCAAATGACACCAGTGGGGAGATCAAACGAAGAATTACTTTTTCCAATCGTTGTTTTTATGGGCTAAGAAGGCAACTGAGTAACAAAGCCTTACCTCGAATTACTAAGGTAACTCTTTATAAGACACTAATCATCCCAGTCCTGCTGTATAGCGCAGAGGCATGGACTTTGTCAAAATCGGATGAGGATGCCCTTGGTTACTTTGAGAGAAAAGTTCTTCGAGTGATCTTTGTTCCCGTCTGCATAGACGGCGAGTGGAGGAGAAGATACAATGCCAAATTATACATTTATAATGGCATTTATAATGACATCGACTTAGCCAGAAGAGTTCACATACAACGACTAAGATGGCTGGGTCATGTAGCAGAGATGGAGCCCAACGTTCCAGCCCGGAAAGTCTTCGAATCCACCCCGGATGGACGACGCAGTAGAGGACGACCTCGCGGAAGGTGGCGCAAACAAGTGGAGAGGGACCTCAACCAACTTGGCGTGCGTAACTGGAGGCAGCTGGCTCATAACCTGGCTGGCTGGAGAGGTTTTTTGGTTGAGGCCCAGGCCCACCCCGGACTGTAGCACCACCCAAGTAAATAAGTACAATGGACCAAATTTTATTTTTTTTTTTTTATTAAAAGGAACTATGAATGCAAGTGTTTTCCTTTCTACCTATATTCTCAAAAAAGAGTTCCCCATTTTAAAAATATCCATGCGTAACCTATAAAATATGAAAATTTAACCCCATGTTTGGAAAATATTTCAGAAAATAAACATTTTACTCGTAAATAGAACAACGACTTTTCACCACGTGAAAGAAGTCTCCCGTCAAATTGTCATGCCATGCGCACTTTGCTCACTGACGTCACGCATCAATGATTATAGTCATGCAAATAATATTTAAACTTAAAGCTTACGCGTATCTGAATGAACGATGCGGAAGAGTTAATTTACGCAGAGAATATACACACCCAGATACTTGTACAAATGTAATAAATTAGTGCGGCAGTTGGGAAGGCAGATTGCAAACTATATAAATATCTACTGACAGTCTTCTAAGCAAAATAAGAAAATACTCTTTCGTTTCATTCTCTCTTAAACGCGGGCAGAGATAAAGTAGCTTATCATTCAAAATATATTGTACAGATCAAAGCATTATGCGATAAATGAAAAGCACTAGGCATTGCTGGCTTCTTACGAAATTCCTTCAGAAATTAATTTAGAAATTATCTATCTTGTACACGTACATATTTTGGTATGTGGATTTTAGTCTAAAATTCAGATTTGTAATATCGATATGAACTTGTTGCATTATTAAATTCCAAATTGAACGACTTTAGATTAGATAAAGAGTGCTACTATAATTTTATGACAAAAATTGTAAAACTGTCAAATTTAGTTTAAGACGTTTAAAAATAGAGGGCACAACTGGGTCACATTATTCAGTTTACAATTTAGATTTGATATAGGTACTGCTAATATTTTTATGTCAGAATAAAAAAAAAAAAAAAAAATACTCCAGTGAAATAGCCAGTTGCATTCCTCCCCTTCAAAATTTTACACGCAATATGCGACATGCTTTGCATGCACATCAGTTTACCCTATAGCCAAACTTCGCTCGTACTGTCAAATATAGGGATTCATTTATAAGCCGAACAACACGAATGTGGAATGATCTACCATTTATTTCCCCATCACTACAACCTTCAAACATTCAAAGACAACGTGCATAGGCTCCTCCTCTGTTCCCCTTCCTCCTTTTCCCTGGCGCCGGTCCATGAAACAAAATAATGTTGAGACAATTTGCATTGTCTTGCAGACTTCCGCTCTTTTTATGAAAGTTTCAATTACTTTTCTTTATTTATTTATAAATAACGCGTCGAATCTCGTCCTTTAGCTCTGGAATCGTTTGGGCGTCATTAGCGTACACCTTTTGCTTCACATAACCCTAAAAAAAAAAAAAAAAAAAAATCAATGGAAGTGAAAAATCGTTTACATCTTTTGAGGAATCCGAGGCATCTAGCTCCAGCATCTGCTATCTGCTGATTCTAACGAAGGTCTGAACTAGGTTAGGTTAGGTTTTATGGGTTGACGTAGAGTGTGAACAAACTACGCCACACTTAGATCAGTATAGATCCATTGTGATGCCCAAGGAGTGAAGCTTCCCCACTCGTGAACTCTATGGGTTCTTAAACCAACCCGATGCATTTATAAATTTGGTTATCTTATTTACCCATACATTTGGTAGTTCTTCTAAGTCTTGGAAGAAATATTTCCCTAGTATTCTAAATCTAAGGTGGTAGAGTCCTGGACAATATCACAGGAAGTGAGGTGTATCCTCGTGTACGTCCTCATTGCCACAGCCTCTACATATATGTTCTTCGCTAATTCTCAATATCTTTGTGTGATAACGTAAAAAGTTGTGTCCAGTTATCATCCCTACTAAACCAGATAAGATATATCTGTTGAAGTGTAGGATTTGCTCTGTACGATTTTTATCGTAGAGCAGCCAGAGTTTTCTTGTAATTATACAGGATTCTAGTGATCCCCATCTACTATTTGCTATTGCAATCATTTTATTTCTAACTTCTAGGTTCACGTTGCAGGGTTGTGTCTTAATTGACGGATCAGCTCGTTCAGGATTTAGAGCTGAACCTTCCCTTGCCAGCTCGTCAGCTTTCTTATTTCGTGAAACGCCATTATGTCCGGGTACCCAGTAGAACTTTATATTGTGTTGCGTACCAAGAACCCGCAGCTCTTCGCGACAGCAGCGCACAAGCTTCGATTTTATTTGTGTGGCGGAAATCGCTCTTATCGCTGCCTGGCTGTCAATGAAAAATGTGATATCATCTGGTGGTACAGCTTTCATTGCAGCGTCCCGGGCAGCTGTTGCCACCGCCAAGACCTCCGCTTGAAACACACTGCTATAGTCTGGAAGCCGAATTGACTTGTTCAAATTGAGTTCCCACATCCATCTTGGATCCATCAGTGTAGATGGAGATGGAGTTGTCATTTAGCGGGATATTAGTTTCCCATTCATCTCGACTCGGAAATGAACTAGAAAACGGCTTATGAAAGTCTAAATAGGGCACCATGTAGTCTGTGCTAACATCTCCGCATGCCCCGTTAGGCTTGACTTCCAACCTTCAGATTGGCTTAATCTTAGAGCACTTCTAGCTGCAGATTCCTGCACAAATAGGTCTAAAGGTAATAGATTGAGTATGGTCTCTAATCCTGCAGTTGGTGTGGTTCTCATAGCTCCTGTGACACCAATGCACGCCATTCTTTGTACTCTGGTTAGTATCTTGAGGTTTGTGGCCTTACTTGCGGCTGGCCACCATACTAGGCTGCCGTATGTTAGTATAGATCTCACAACTGCTGTGTAGAGCCAGAAAATTACTCTTGGTTTGGGCCCCCAAGTTTTTCCAAATATTTTGCTACAAGTATAGAGAGCTATCATAGCTTTCCTTGCTCTCTCCCTTGTGTTTAGTCCCCAGTTTAGTTTCTGGTCTAATATTAACCCTAGATATTTAGCTCTGTCAGAAATTCTAAGAGGAGTGCCTTCAATGGATGGAATTTTGAATTCCGGTATTATCCTCTTGTTCATAAATAGTGTCAGCTCCGTTTATGTGAATTTATTCCGAGTCCACTTCTTTTAGTCCAGTTGCTGTCTATCTTAAGGGCGCCTTCCATTTGGTCGCTTAGGGTTGGAAGGAATTTACCCGTGGCTAGTAACGTCACATCGTCTGCGTATGCTACGGTCTTAACCCCACTGAATCTAAGTTTTATTAGTACTTCATTTAGCACAATAACCCAGAGTAGAGGAGAGAGAACACCTCCTTGCGGAGTGCCTCTACCAACTGATATTCTTAGTCTCGCATCACCTAGTTCTGAGTTTATGTACCTATTTCTTAGCATGGAAACTATCCATCTGATTAGAGTGTCCTCAATATTCAGGTTTTTTAAGGCACCTTCGACTGAATCTGCCGTGACTTTATTAAAGGCACCTTCAATGTCTAAGAATGCAGCCAGGGTGTACTCTTTATCATTCAATGATTTTTCAATCGTACTGACAACGAAATGAAGTGCAGTTTCAACACTTTTACCTTTCGTATAAGCATGCTGTGCTGAAGATATGATACTGGGGTTCAGCCTGTTGCGAATGGATGTCAAGCTTATTGGTCTAAAGTCACCAGCGCAGGTATGACTAGCTTTACCTGTTTTGGGGATGAAAACAACCTTAACTTTCCGCCACTCCGTTGGTACATGACCCCATTCAATGCTACCAAGGAACAGTCTCTTTAGAAACGGCGTTATGTCTTTTTTGGCTGTTTGTAGCATCATCGGGAAAATTTCGTCTGTGCCTGGGGATTTGTACGGTAAGAAGGAGCATATTGCCCACTCGGTTTTTCTTCCGTAACCAATTCAGACGGCGCTATTTCGTGTCTACTACTGCTGCTGCCAGGGATGTCATCTCTAACTACTATACATCCTGGAAAATGAGCACCTAGTAGAGTTTCTAATGTCCTTTTATTGGAGTCAGTCCAATTGCCAGACGTGTCTTTTAGGGAGCCTAATGCTACCGGCTCTTTGGAAAGAACCCTTCTGAGTCTTGCTGATTCAGCGGTACTTTCTATTTCGCTACAGAAGGCTTGCCAAGAATTGCGCTTAGAGCGCTGTGTCTCTGTTTTGAATTTTTTTTGACTGGATTTATAATTTTCCCAGTCTTTGTCTGACCTTGTTCTTTTAGCCATATTGAAAAGTTTCCTAGTTTCTTTCCTAATGTTAGACAGTTCTTTAGACCAGGTGTGTTCTTTTGTTTCTTTGTCCTCAGCGGACAGGCGTTTTGATAGGCTTTACCCAATATTTTTGATAATATTGACGTATCTGAACTAACATGCATGCCAAGCATTGGCAAACCATTAGATTCCTCAACGTCAACTCCGTTCATTTTGAGTTTGGCTACGTTAGTACCTATCCCGCTTAAGAGACAGGAGACAGCACTGAGTTTTTGACGCGTTGCACCCAACTGAGTTTTTCACACCCCAATAAATGATTGCATCAATATCAGAGTTGAGTTCGGTAGACATTCGCTGTCGCTCAGATTCGACAACTTGGGGCGACCATTGACTTAAACGAAGTCAAGGGTGCTGTCATACACGAAGGAATGGATTGGATTGCGAGTAAGAGAAAGAAGGTCGTTGATAAATATTAGAAATAGGGTCGGAGAGAGGACTGAACCCTGGGGTACACCAGCATTAGAAAGAAGTACATCCATCTAATACAACCTGTATTGATCGACTACTTAAAAAGCTGGCAATCCATTTTGATAAGATACCACCAACACCATAAGATTGAAGCTTATTTATGAGAGCGCTATGCCACACTTTATCAAAGGCTTTGGATATATCGAGAGCAACTACTTTCCAAGGAAAGCATTGACGAATTTCGCTGCAGTCATTTCGAGCCCGTTTAAGGAGACTACGGTTTTCCTTAGATGGTGTTTGCCGCCATAGCTTAAAAGCCTCTTCCTTCTTCCGGACAGCAGCTTCACAAGTCGGATTAAACCATTGTTCTTCTTTTGGTTTAAGGCTAACTGATTTACTTGGAATTAAGGATCTGTTATCACGTCAGCTGTGGCATTCACGTCTCTATCGAGGAAGCATAGAGAGCAATTGAAAAATTTGAAGAACAAGTTTAGACTGTTCCAATCAGCATTCTCGTATTGCCATATTGTTCTTCTGGGGTACTTTTATCTAGTTGAATGCAGGTTTTTGTACGAGAATTTTGCTGAGACCAGATAATGATCCGATCTACCAAGTGGCGCAGAAACTGTGACGGAATATTTATCCGAAAGGGAAGTTAAACACAGGTCGAGCGTGTTTTTTTCTTGACTGACAACGTCAGGAATGCGTGTCGCTTTGTCTACGAGCTGAGTGAGGTTGTTAAGCTCAGCGAAGATCTCTGTGTAATGACCTTCAAGTGTTGTTGGTCTAGAGTGGGGAAGCCAACTAGTATTGTGGACATTAAAATCTCCCGCAACAACAATTTCCGTTGAGGGGTTACGGGAAAGAATACTAATTATAGACTCAGAAATTTTGTCGAGGTGGTCATACATTTTACCCAGCTGGGGCTTCTATGCAGGAGGCAGAATTGAATTGTGTGCTTCCCTATTGTAAATTTGACCTAGAAGAATTAGGAGAAGGGGTCATCTGAACTCCCGAATTGGGACTGCTGCTGAAAACTCACTTCGTTTTTAACATAGAACGCGATACCTCTATGTGACACAAATAATGGCACCAATGTATAAACCGCTATAGCAAATTCACTGGGATCACTGTCATTCCACAGCTGGGTTTCACTAAGTGCCATTACCCCCGGCTTGTGTTTGAATAAATGGCCAGCAATTAGCCAACGCGACCTAAAATACTTCCATTTAGATACTTACAATATGCAAAAACTTCACAAATTTACACTCGACAAACAAATAAATACTCGGAAATTTATAAATAATAAATTCTGTGTGAACTCTGCTGTTAGTGTTGGGCCTTCACAGCAAAGTTAACACGTAAATATATCAATTATAAGTTAACGGGCATTCATTTGCATGCGAACAGAAAAAAAAAAGAAAAACAAAACAAAGCAAACCACGTGCATGCAATAGAAGCCAGCCCGCTACATCAACGATGCAGCAGCAGCGCCAGTAAAGACTTGCATCATGGAATCACTGGGTTGAAATTTAATTTATTTATAATTTGCGAAGATCTTGAATCTTGATTGCTTCACACAACTGAATTAAATTAAATTTAATCGAAACATAGGGCCAACTCTTCGAATCCTGATATCAAGAATCATCTATTTATTTCGTATGAAATAAATAAAAAAGTCGATCAATTGCGAAACCTTATGTCATCTCTACTGCAAAGGCATAACACTGGCAGTACGGTGGTCATATGGCTAAAATGCAACTTGATCGTAACGATGACATAAAGAGGATGGAAAAACATACTGTGAATCATAAGCAACGACAATAACAACCTAGCAAAAATACTCCCTGGACGCCACCCTTGGAGTTCACTGAAACTTAATACCACCTGAGTTTCAAACCAACCACACCAATCTGTCTTTCTCTCTGTCTCTTCTCCTGCGCCCGTGTCCTAAAAAATAGTATAAGGGTATTCATATCCCCTTCGAAAAGTGTAAATTATAAAAAAATAAGATCATAAAAAAAGTTTAAGGGTTCGGTAAAAGTTTCGGGTTTTTTTTTTGTGAATTCTGGACTTATTTTTTCCCACTCCTCCTTAAAAACGATTTTAAGGCTGGAAACGGATGATACGGGTCTGTCATTCACTTTTTGTTTAAGGTGAGCCCAAATTTATTTCTCTCATGATGTATGCTTTGGGTCGTTGCCATGTAAGAATGTGTAATTTCTATTAAGATGCAGTTTGTCGATGCTTGGACCAAAATTTTACTTCAAAATATCCATATACACAACCGATCCATCGTGCCGTCTATAAACTTTAGTTCTCCTTCACTATTTGCCACCATACAGCCCCATACCATGACGTAGCCTCCGCCATGTTTGACAGTGGGGCACAGATTTTACCAGTCAAGAGCTGAATTTGGTTTCCTCCACACCCTTACTCTTCCATCTCGTCCGGAAACATTAAATTTACACTCATCCGTAAAAATGACGCGTTCCCAAAACGTAGGATCAGTTTCATGGATTCTGTGGTACTCTTTAGCATATGTCAACTATTTCTTCATACTCGTATTTGTAGCACTGATAAATGATTTTTTTTTTTGCCTCTCTCGACGGTAGGTCTGCTTTTTTTAAACAACGACGAACATTTTGAGAATGAACATCTACTCCTTCGTATTCTCGCAGTTCTTTGGACAACTTAACAGCACTTTGTTCGGGATTTTGTTTGACTATTCGGACTATTTTGCCTTGAATTCTGCCGTCAAGTTTCGGTGTTCGACCACTCCTTGGCTTAGTTTCATACGTACCGGTATTGTTAAAATTCCTTATGATTATTTGGACTGTTGACTTATGCAAGTCAAGTATTTCGTCAATTTTTTGCATAGATTTTCCTTCATTTTTGTGCTTGATTACTAATTTTCGGACCTCAGTAGGTATTTTCTTTGTTTTCACCATGTTTTTAAAATTAAATTCAAGTTAAACTTCGTAAAATAAACTTATTCTGGCATCTAGATAACAAAGAATAAGAAAGCAACGCAAATTGAATTTTATTTGGTGAACAAAATTACGGTACTTCTACTTTCAATGGGCCGTATGTATACTTTTGTAACATGGCGAAGTAAAGCTATGTTATTTATTTTAAATAACTGCAAATAAATTTGGAAAAAGCATTTTTTTTTTGTTACTTCCTTAGAAGTAGAACTTAAAATTTACTCCTACTTTTGAATTTTAGTCATTTTTTAACATTTTCCCTGTTAAAATGACAAATGACTGGCCGTATGTATACTTTTGTTGCATAGTGTATATTAGTTTTGAACAAAATCGATGGAGCCATAGCCGAGAAATAATAATTTTTTAAGGACCAGTTAGTAGGTAAAGTACGGTTATCGTCAACCCTAGACATCTACCCTCTCAAACAAAGATCTTTTAGAAACCCCACATAGACAAATGGGCTAAATGGACCAGCCAATGGATACCTCAACCCAGGAATGAAACCCTTCCAAATGGCACATCTATCGATTCTGTTGTCCAGCTCATAACTGGAAAAATGAGCAAAGCCTTTAATAAATCCTGTCCCATCTCTCGTAGTCGTAAACCCACTAAGGCCACTTAGTGGACAAACGAACTTAAAAAACGTAGAACAGAGGTCAGAAGATTACATAATAAAGCAAGAACAAGTAAATCAGAGGTAGACTGGGCCACATACAGGGCCGTACTTAATCTTTACACACGTGATATTAGAAGAGCAAAAACAGAGTCCTGGCACAACTATTGTAAATCCGTTGAAAACACTAACGAGGCTGCCAGACCCGTCAGTCGCAAGATGTCTAAATCGCAGTGATAACTCCTGGACGGAGTCAAGCCAAGAAACGTTAGAACTGTTAGTGAAAACACACATCCCAGTAACAAATGATGATGACGACAATGATATCATTACAGAGCAAAAGATTATAAAAAGCCTTATAAATCCACAGGACCGGACAACATCACTCCAGCCATGCTTCAACATGCTCTAGCAAGAATCACACAGTGGCTTAAAATAATTTACTGCAGCTGTATAAAGCTAGGTTACGTACCGAACTATTGGAGTAAAAGTGGTCTTTATCCCTAAGACGGGGAGACCAACCCATAATTCCGCAAAAGATTTCAGACCAATTAGCCTCACCTCGTTTCTCTTAAAAACACTGCAGAGATTAATTGATCTACACCTGAGAAGCCTTCTCATTGAGCACAATGTATCTAGCACTCAACACGAGTACATGAAAGTCAAGTCGGTAGAAACTGCACTACATGATGTTGTCTCATTTATTGAGAAGAACCTTCACTTTAAAGAATAAACCCTAGCCGTATCTTCAGACATCGAAGGGACATTTAACAACCTAAATACAACATCGATAAATGCAGCACTAGTTGAACTACGAGCCTTTGCTCTGGCTCCTTGCCGTTAACAAAATTCTGAAGATCCTCAAAACCAAAGGAGTAAAAATAGTTGCATACGCTACGCAGATGACATAGTAATCATGATCAGTGGGAAATACTTACCTACAATCAGTAACCTCACTAAAACAATTGTCCTCCTGTGCAGAACAAAAAGGTCTAAGTATAAATCCGACTAAAACCGAACTGGTTCTATTTACCAATAGAAGGAAAATAGATTAATTCGATCCCCCTAAACTGAATGGAGTTCCTCTGAATCTCTCCACAACAGCTAAATATCTCGGAACCATCCTTGATTCGAAGCTCACCTGTAAAAAGATCACGGAAGAAGGAATGAAGGAAGCACTTTGCGCATTCTAAGCGTACAAGAAAACCTTTGGTAAAAAATGCGGTCTGCGCCATCCATGATTAACTGGATGTACACGGCTATTGTAAGACCCATCCTTACCTACGGAATTATTGTATGGTGGAATGCAACAGACAAAACCAGTACACGAGTACTCACAAAGGTACAAAGATTACCATGCATAACAGGAGCACAGAGATCAACACCATGAGCGAGTTTAGAGATGATGCTAAATATCCCTCCCCTAGATGAGGACAGCACAGCTGTCAAAAGTGTGATTCGTCTCAAACAATCGGGCGCATGGAAGCAAAGCTCCTATGGACACGGATCTATACTCAACAGGTATAGTATAACTAAATCTCGACAGAACAACAGATTATATCACACCCTACATAGATTTCGACAAGAATTACTCCACCTTTATTCCCGAAAGACAAGAGTGGAACTTCAACACATTAACTAATGTACAGGATATTCAGCTCTACACCAGCGGGTCTCAAATGGATATCGAAACTAGCGCCGGAGTTTTTTGCGAGTCACTTAAAATCAACCATTCGTACAAACTCCCGGATGATTGTAGCATCTTTCAAGCTGAGGTCTTCGCCATTGATAGGGCTGTACAAACTATATATAGCAAAAATCTAAATCCTTCAAAGATTACAATTTTCGTGGATAGTCAAGCGGCAAAGCGCTAGGCAGCGATTAAGTCAGATCGAAAACAGTTTCCAGATGCCGTAATACGTTGAACAGAATATGCAACACCCATGACGTAACTCTCTGCTGGGCTCCTGGACATAGCAATATAAAAGGAAACGATACAGCAGATGAACTAGCTAAAAAGGGATCAGCATAGGACTTTTAACATACTCGGATATCAGTAGAAGCTCCAAAGCTCCAATAGGTGAAGTAAAAAGGAAAATAGACCTAAAATCAACAGAACTGATTCACTGCATGGTCCGCCAGAAGCGACTGTATCATATCTCGCAGCTTATGGCCAACAGTGGATGAAAACAGTCTATTGTCGAGGAATAAAAAAAAAAAGAAATTTGAATCTTGATAGGCGAGCTAACAGGACACTGCTCGATAGGGGAAATGGCTGCCAGACTAGGCATCAACACACCCGACCACTCCAGGAGCTGTCAAGATATAGAGGAGACAGAAACCATTAAACACTTGTTACGTGATTGCTCAAATCTTCAAAACCGCCGCCTCCGTCATATGGGAAACAGGCTTTTTGACGAATAGGGGATCTCGTACAAGTTCCACTTAGGAACGTTATAGGCTTCATAAAGAGCGCAGGCTGGTTTGCAACAGAATCCACCGCAAGACAAAGGTTTTAAATATAGGTTCAACACAACAAAAAGGGAAGCACAATGGACCGTATGGCCCCCATGATAAGCACTTAGGTGCACTTCCCTCCAACCTAACCTAACCTATGGTTATCGTTATCGATTTCTTAGCGAAAAACTGGGTACGCAGTCTTATACATACATCTATTGCACTTCCAAAATGTTCCTTAAGTACCATTAATTTTGAGGTTAGAATGAAAATTCCGATTTCCTTCTCCAGGCATTAGCCTACAGACCCCATATACGAGGGCAAGGTGAAAAGTTCTCGGCTTGACAATGACTACGATTTTCAGTTAAAAAATGATTTTATTTTTCTACATAATCTCCCTTGACTTCAACACACTTGGTCCAGCGTTTCTCCAACATCAGTATTCCTTCTCGGAAGTGAGAGTCTGGAAGGCTGTGAAAATATTCAACTACGGCCCTCTCAACTTCTGCATTGGATGCGAAGCGCTTCCCAGAAACAAATTTCTTCAGGTTTGGGAACAGATGGAAGTCTGAGGGTGCCAGTCAGGTGAATAGGTGGGATGGCCGAGCAAATAGTACCCCAAATCCAGCAGTTTTCCCATCGCCAACGCACACTTGTGTACAGGTGCATTGTTCTGGTGAAAGATGATTTTTTTCTTCTTCAAGCCAGGCCTCTTCTCGCGAATTTTGGCATCCAGTTGGTCAAGAAGGTTGGAGTAATATTCGCCTGTAATTGTTCTGCCTTTCTCAAGTTAATCAATTAACAAGATCCCTTTCGCATCCCAAAACACACTGGCCACAACCTTACCGGCAGATGCGATCGACTTCGCGTTCTTTGGCGCCGAACCACCGGCTTCCACCCACTGCTTCGACTGCTGTTTCGTTTCTGGCGGGTAGTGGCGGACCCATGTCTCATCCGTGGTGACAAATCACAGCACAAAATCGGTCGGATCCCTATTGAATCGGTCCAAAGATTGCCGCGAAAATCGTTTGCGCATTTGCTTTTGATCGGCATTCAAATGCAAATGCGGCACCCATTTTGCGCAGAGCATTCGCATCCCTAAGTTATTGTGCAAGATGTTTCGCACCCTCTCTTCCGATACACACATAGCCTCAGCTATCTCACTCACCTTCACTCGCCTATCGTCCAACACGATATGGTGCACTTTTTCGATGATTTCGGGTGAGGTTGCGGTTTTTGGTCGTCCTTCACTAGGGTCATCTTCGAGGGACGTGCGACCACGTTTAAATTCAGCTCCCCGTAAACTTTTGTCAACTTTGGATGAATTTCCTTAGGGGCTAACCCATCCAAAACGAAGAATTTTATCACCGCACGATATTCACCTTGCCCTCGTATGAAGGCTGCAGTCCAGAGTGATAAAACGGATCACTAAATGATTCAAATAATAATTTGTCTGCCTGTCTGCCTACATGTCCGTCACGCTTTTCATTTTTGAGCTGTTTTACATAGAGAAAAGTTTTCCACAAAAAAATAAGTGATGAACCGAAAATAACTTGAAAACAATATTAAAGAAAATATTTTTTGGAGACAATCTCACAAAAAACAAAAAAAATATTCCACCCCATCACGTGACACATCAAATGAAAGCTGTACTTTTAGCCAAAATAACGGTACGGAACACTAACCACAAGAGATTCAACACGCAGTAAATGAAGTTTCAGATGTGTCTTCGAGCGATGCCTCCAGGAGATAATTTGGTATACATTATGGTATTCAACTTGTCCGCACTCAACTTTATATTTTTAGAACTGTTTGCGTTACATTTTCATTTAAATGTATCTCAACTGAACGTATTGTTCTAGGCATATTGCAGTACCATTTACGTAAGTATGTAGATGCCAAATTAAGTAGCGCACTCTTTTGAAATTTAAATGTGATTGAAAAATATCCCCAACGACCTGCTGAAGGACACTCTAACTGCAGAGTTTTTCCATTTAATTACAAATTAATAATATTCACATTCCATTAACTTTAAGTGTTTATTACTCAAAAGAAATTAAAAAATATCCACAACTTTGAAATATGTGACAAATTACAAGGGCACTATAAGTACCTGCAATCCTACATGAATGGGAAAGTGGATTTCAGGAATCCCTTTCAGCTTTCCGGTAAAATCGAAAAGTTATGTACGAGTATTAGTGCAGCTGCAAAGTTTAACTACATAAGTCGTATTTTAATAATTTCATCTAATTTAATTTTCGAAAAATAAAGGGTTGTACATACAGCTGTGAACAAAATAATAGCAGTGCAATCAGTTAAATTTTTTAAAACTATAATGCACTTAATGTTGAAGTCGTCCATTATAATGAATGCATCCAGGAAAAGTATATCTATAGTAGAATGGGATAGCAAGAACAAAAAATGTATCTGTTGTCGAATCAAAAGATAACGGTAACTGTAAAATTGGTATGTCAGTCTCTGGTCGAACAAAAAAATAGCAGTGCATATCATTATTTTAAATATTTTGAAAATAACGCTGATTTTAAACAAAAAGTAAGTTGTACAAAACGTAGTTAATAACTACAAACATATTCAGACATCTTATTTTATATTACATCTCAGTGCGACGGGGCAAACACTGCACAGAGGAACAAAGAAAACAAATCCTTATTCTTCGCGCCGCAGGTCAATCCTACAAACAAATACAGCAATCTTTGATGTGTTCGGCAAAAATGATATCGAATGCAATAAAATATGAAGCAAAACCCGAGACAAGAGGTCGTAAGAAAAAAACAAGTGCCTTAGAGGATCGTAAGATACTGCGCGTGAGCAAAATATATCCATTAAAGTCCGCCGTGGAGATCAGAACTGAACTGGATTTACCTGTTTGCAGTATGACAGTCCATAGACGCCTTCTGGAAGCAAATTTAAATGCACGAAGTCCCAGAAAAAAAGGCTCGATTTCGCCAAAGAACATCTCAACTGGCCGGTCTCAAAGTGACGAAACATTTTATGGACCGATGAGTCCAAAATTGTGTTATTTGGTGGTGCTGGTACTCGTCAATATGTGCGACATCCTCCAAACACCGAACTGGTCCCGCGTTATACGCTGAAAACTATTAAACATGGGAAATGTTCTATTATGGTATGGGGGTGTTTTTCCTATCATGGTATGCGGCCTATCTATAAAATTGAGGGCACAATGGATCAGCACGTTTACGTGAACATTCTGGAAACTGTGATGTTGCCATACTGTGAAGAGGATATGCCACTCAGATGGGTCCTGCAGCAAGATAATGACCCAAAACATACCAGCCGCAAAGCGAAAGAATGGTTACGGCAAAAAGGGATACAAGTCATGGAGTGGCCTGCTCAATCTGCAGATTTGAATCCTATCGAAAATCTTTGGATCGATGTTAAACGTGCTGTGTATGATGCCAAACCGTCGAATGTCTTGGAGTTATGGGAAGTTGTTAAGCGCACTTGGTCCAGCATACCACAAAGTCGGTATCAGGGCCTTGTGGACTCCATGACTCGAAGATGCAAGGCTGTCATTGACTGCAAAGGTTTTTCGACGAAGTACTGAGACCTATGCAAGTACAAAAAAATTGATTTCACTTTAATTTTAGGAATATTTGTATTAAATTTGAAACACTGCTATTATTTTGTTAAACATTGAATTACAATTAATTTTTATATTTTTTTTGTTATTAATGTTCTGATTAATATTATTCTTTGAATTAGTTTGTACCTTCTACTGTATTAAGAAAAAAATATAATGTTCCTGAATACTGTGGCTCTTGGATGAAAAATTGAGTTTTTTTTTATTTCTTTCCAAACACTGCTATTTTTTGCTCACAGCTGTACCTTTTTTAATATTATTTACTGGCTTCACATGTGCGAATTCTGAAGTAATGCATGTATTGATTAACACTTTATTCAGGCTTTTATTATCCTTTGAAATTATAGTACTTTTTATTCGTGATTATCTTACCAAAATGTGTTTAATTACGAGTAATTATGTTGTCGAGAATGTTTACTCACCTAAAAAGAAAAACAAATAAAATCAGTTGTTAGTAGGTAAAATTCTTTGACAAATATGAGTAACATAGAAAAATAAAAACAAATATTCATTATATAGTACAAAATGTAAACAAATGGTAATGGACACTCGCGAACAGTGCTGCCACTTTACTACGATTGTAGCAAATTTGCTACATCTTCTGCTACTTTGCTACCCACTTTCACCAAATTCATGGATTTACAACGCTTAAGTCTTTCTCAATTATTATTTATTTATTTATTTATTTATTTATTTATTTAAAGCTTAATACAAGCATTTAGTAAGTTAACACAGTACATATGGACCATTCGTTAAGACAACTTATTTAGGTGCGAACATTTTCCCATAGTATCGGTCTATTATGTCTGCTAGTGCTGATCGTTCTACTGAAGAATCTGTTTGCCTGGTTGCCGCTGAGGTTGCTGTTGTAGCTTCTACTGGTAATACTGTTGATGTTGTTACTTCTACGAGTTTGGAGGAGAGTGAAGGCGTTCGCACTGCTAATGTAAATAATAATGCTGTTGCTATTACTAACGTTACTGTTAATGCAGTTTCTTCTGGTACTTCTAATGATGTCGATGCTGATGCTGATGTGGCCAACGTTCATTTTTCTGCTGTTTCTACTGGTAACTTCGGTGACGCTGTAAAAGCAAATTTACACTGGAAACGGACCAACTTGCCAAAAGCTATCATAGGAACTAATCGTGATCATAGTACCATTGGTGATTGACATAAATTCAAATGGTTTCACCTGGGGAGTTTTCGCCCATATACCACCACGGATGCTATTTCTAGTTACGTGGCTTCCAAAATGAATGTCAGTCCATTAATGCTTTCGTGCTATAAGCTCACCAAACGTGAATGTGAAGAGTCGAATTTAAGATTCGTCAACTTTAAGATCGGTGTTCCAGTCCCACTTAAAAATGTCATGTATGAGCTTTATATCTGGCCTGTTGGAGTGGGGTTGCGTCCATTCCAATCAGTAAAAAAAACAAAAAAACTAAGGAGGTCTGACGGTGTCCAACAAAAACCGCCATCTCTTAGATTTTTTTTTACCACAACGCCAGTGGAATGAGGTCTAAGGTTTATGATATCTTCGTTGCTTTTTCCCTGCTTATGTATGATATTATCGTCATAACCGAGACCTAGCTTTATGGGGGTATACTCTCGTCGGAAATATTTGACAGCAGACTTTACACCGTGTTCCGTTTGGATAGATGTCAAACCGCGAAGAACCATGGAGGAGGAATTGTAATTGCTAACCGATCATCTCTACCTTGTAAGCAAATACCATTACCAGTCACTGATGTTGAGCAATTCAAAACTATCATTGATGCAGGGTTTGAAATATAATGTGCCGATAACACGCAAAAAGAAACTCTCAAAGCCCCCCTTAATGCAAACTTGAAGAATAAGGCTTTTAAACGGTATAAGAACTCGCTAACCTTGGTTGATTATGCTACTTTTTATACCTTTAGAAAACAGTTTAGCATGCTCAGTAGGTTTCTACATAGATATCGATAGTAAGCTAGTAACAGATAGCAAAAGTTTTTGGAATTTCATTAAACAAAAACGTAACACGTATGGTATTCCGGAAGTAATGAAATACGAAAACACTACGAAATCCTGTGAATTGTTTGCTCAATTTTTCGAAACTGTTTATGTGAAAAGTGCCCATGTCCAGTTCACACCAATAACCAATATCGATCCTAAAGTGGGTATTGGACGCATTAATTTGGACTTGCAGGACGTCACTCTGGCTCTTGGCAGTCTAAAACCATCAACTAATGCAGGAGTGAATGGAATTCCTGCACTTGTCTTAAGAAGATGTAAGGATAGCATTTGTTACCCACTGCTGCAAATTTTAAACACGTCTCTTAAACATGGCATTTTTTAGATGAATGGAAGGTATCATTTTTAGTTAGCTGGAATTTGTCGTTGGATTTATTTCAGGGAGATCTACAGCCTCCAATCTCGTATATTTTACTTCTTTACAAAGGGGTTGTCAGGTGGACACGATCTATACTAACTTTAGTAAGGCATTCGATTCTGTGAGTCACAATGTCTTAATACATAAGTTGAAGTGGTTTGGTTTCCCCTCATCCATATTGAGATGGATCTCTTCTTTTTTAATGAATAGAGTTCAGTTCGTTAAGCTCGATTCTGTTCATTCAAATCCATTTCACTGTTGCTCAGGCGTACATCAAGGCAGTCACCTAGGGCCTTTACTTTTCATAATATTTATCAACGATATAAAATCTGTTCTTAGCTACTGCTACTACCTTGACTCCTTCTCGACTATTCTGAATCATATTCTACTGGGACCACCAGGTATTCTGCCATCCTGGGATAAAGGGTTCCATTGCATAGCATGGTTAGCTATGGAACTGCCACGTATTGAGAACGTGTGATCAATCTACTGCCACTTCCACTTCGTTGGATGGTTGTGCCCATTAGTTCTTGGCCCGTTCTCTCTCGCATTCTACTTTGGATCAAATTCACAGAATAACAGACAAAATCGTTGGAGGGGAAAAAAGGTCTGTTCTGCAGTATTCCTGGACGTAGCTCAGGCATTTGATAGGATGTGACGCGAAGGACTTATAGCTAAATTGAAGAGATGTCTGCTTAGACAACTATGCACCATTTTAGAACCCTACATAACTGACTGTTTTATTAGAACTAAACTAGAGAAATAATTTTCGGAAGTTGTTGTGCCACAGGGTACTGTGGTGGGACCTATACTTTATCTGTTATTCACAAACGACATACCACTGAGCGAAAACCCAACCACAAATTTGCAAATGATACTGTTATACTGACAGTGTGAAATACAATACAATAACTAACAAAAAACCTTCAAAGGTCAATAAACAATATAAACACCTCGACGAGAAAATGGCAATTAAAACTGAAAGAACTTAAGTCAGTACACATCAATTTTACAAATTCAAATCTGACTAATGTCAGAGTATTTATAAATAATAGCATTATCCCATTTTCTAATACGGTTAAGTACTTGGGCATGACGCTGGACGCCAAACTTCGATGGAAGGTACATGTCAAAACGAAACGTAGTATCAGAAAATATATTGGCTTATCGGTAGATTTTGTTCTCAAAGCCGATATGGACCTATGGGATACATCTTTGGGGATTCACAAGAAAATCAAACATGGAATGCATCCAAAGATTTTAGAATAAAGTACTTAGAAATATTGTTAGTGCTCCGTGTTACATTCGAAACACAGACCTACTCAGAGACCTAGGTGTAGACACAAATGATTTTAAAATCAAGAAGTCTGTTAGGCGGCATAAAATTAAGCTCTAAATCCACGACAACCACTTCATGGTCCTGCTTCTAAATACCAGATACCTTAAGAGTTAGCCACATAAAAGTAATAAAAAACAAGAAGAAAATCAACAGCGAGAGATTTATTTTACACTTTCCCCTGACTGCTGGCGCAATATTAGAAGTGGGTAGGTATACCCGACCTTTAACGAAGGTGTTTATAGTGTCTTTCGAGTTCCACACTACTTTGAGGCATAAGCCTCTTAGTGTCTTTCGAGATTTTCACCTCTACCTCCAAAATTATTAGTGTTCCATAACCGATCGTATGATACCCTATCCCTCATCTGCTAACCCCTGTGGGATGTGGCATCTTTCTAATCGGGAGATGTTTCCATGTTTTTCCGAGATTTTATCAGAAAAACTGTTGTTACGCCTTTTTCTTAGAAGAAAGTAGGCGTGGTTGCCGGCACTTGTAACCAAGGTTCACGAATTCTGGTGAAATATTCACAATAAGATCATCACCGCAAATAGCTTTGAGAAACCAAAATGAGGTATTTTGAAAAAAAAACGCCCCAAAAAGTGGGCGTGACATTGTATTTGTAGAGAAAGTGAACATCTACATATATGTATATTGTATTTTGCTATGTATTTTTCAATTTCTAGCAAAAATATTTATAAAAGGGCATTTTTTTTCAAAAATGGGCGTGTTTGTGGGTGGATTTTAATAATTTGTACAGTACACCTGTACTGCTTTGAATTCTTAGAAGGTTATATACTAAATTTCATGTTTATAGTTCGAAATTCAAGGTCCAAATAGGCGACATATGGACGGACATGGCTAGATCGACATAACTTTTGGTGCTGATCAGAAATTACAAACTCTGTATCAATCTTACTACACCCTGGATTGGGTATAAACAAAGATAAGATTCTATAGTTGCTCGAAAAAAGCTGCCTGTGAGGAGTCCTAGAGTTGCAATAGCACACAATTTTCACTACTTTTGTTCGTAAGAGATACGGTTGGGTCAGAAAATCTTTAAGTTGTTGTGCAGGCACCTGTCACTCTCCACGTGCTGCATCCATATAACAGCACAGATATAACGTTGGAGTGAAACAGTCTTAGCTCGGTGTTCAAACTGATTGCATTGCTTCGCTCAGGTTGAAAACCATAGCAAAATGCTCCTTTCATCTCTTGAATTGGTCCACATTCGAAATGAACAAAGAATAGACTTTTATTGGGTGTTGGCTGCAGCTGCGACCACCTGTCAAATCGTTGGTGATTCTGTCACGTCGCACGCTACGCTAAACTTCTCTCATCTTGGGACACCCTGTATGCATGTTAAATATGTTTTTATAAAGAATTTGATATTGCTGCGGTGATCGACTTTTTACTACGCTATTTAGACACGCACAAGTTGTTTTTAGTGGCAGCACTGCTCTTGATGTAATGAAACTCCCCACGTCAATACATCAACGTTGATAGAAATTAATTACTGTGCAGCTTTGACGTTAGTAAGCATACTTTTGCGAAATAATGAATAAAAATACGAAATGCATTTATTATTATTTTTATCTGCTGATTAGTTCATATTTTTTTTTAATTGGCCTTGGCATGTGTGTATTCGTATGCGATTCAATCAGAAAACGGTCAGAGTCATTAGGAAAATTACAAAAAAAATAGAAGAAATTTTGCTGATGAAGAGATCCTGCGAAATCATTGAATAATTATCCAAATGCATAATTATTTCGTTCTTGAAATTTATTATTGATTGTCATTGCGCGATAAGTCACACGTCAGTGAAAAAGCTCCCATGGGGGCGGTAGAAGGCCCTAGGAGAGCGCTGGATGGCTAGCTAGCAATTGGCTGGGCAAAAGGGGCAGAGGATATAAATCGATATTCCGTACACAGATACTTAAGATATGATTTTTCGGTAGAACTGGTAAAAGTTTACCATATAAATATTATTTTAGTAGAGCAGATTTTCATGTCATGTCATCATCAAGAGCAACAAAGAAGTCACAATAAACATTTGTCCGACTTGTTACCATTGTAGACTTGTTTGGTTGGTTGGTTTAAGAGGGTGAGCTTATGCTCTTCACTTAGGCCTCCATTGAGCCCGTTGTGTTCCCCTCATCTATGTAACTGTAGAGAATAGTGCTGTGCTTTGGGAATTATGTGTTGAGATGATTTAGGTATTGGGATCATGGGTAGTATCAACGGGAAACCATATCGTGTAGTGATCGGAGAATCGTAGTGTTCGTCTGGCGAACTCCAATATATCCCCGATTCCTTTCTTACTGACGTATGTAATATCCGGAATCCTTGGAGATCCCAGAATTTTCAGTCTTAGCCTCGGTGTAGCAGGGCAGTGGCAGAGGAAGTGTTCTATATCTTCCTCCTCCTCCTCACAGTTGACACAGATTGTTGTATCAGCTATCCCGAGTCTGAACGAATGTTTGTTGAGATTGATGTGCCCTGTTAAAAGTCCCACCATCAATCTCAATTGTGTTCTGCTTGAGTTAAGAGGGTTTTGTTATTACAGATCTAGCCACTTTGAACGTGTCTAGATTCGTCCCGTAGTTATTGAACTCCTGTCGTATCTGCTCATTGATTATTGTTTTAATAGTTATCAGAGGGACCCCTATTGTATTATCCGGGTTCAGTTCTGTGTTGCCCGCTCCTTTCCTTGCTAGTTTGTCTGCCTTTTCGTTACCCGGTACACCTTTATGCCCCGGTACCCATGTAAGACGGACTCTATTGCATCTGGTAAGTAAGTTCAATTTAGTTTTGCACTCCCTTACTAGTCGTGATTTCGACATGGGGTTTGTAATCGCGCTAATTGCTACTTTGCTATTCGAGCAGATGCGAGTATTTCAGTTGCCTTCATAATTGCATAGAATTCTGCTTGGAACGCCGATACAAATAGTTCTAGGTGAACAGCAAGTTCAATCGGTGGGTTAGCACCAAAGATGCTAGCCTCTGATTCCCGTGATATGTTAGAGCCGTCTGTATATACCGATACCCCATTGGAGTTTCTTGTCGTTCTTTCATACGTCCAATATTCCCTTGTGGGGCAAATTATTTCGAAGTTGTTGGAGAACGTATACGATTTTTCAAAAACATCACTGGGGCAATCGATGAGTGGTGTCATTACTCCTATCATTTCGGTGTCCCGTATTTGCGCTATCGATCAAATGACCGATAGTTCTAAGCCGTAAGGCTAAAATGCCGCCAATCTTCTTCGCTTCGAGGTGCACTGGTGGAACGTTTAGTATCGCTTTCATGGCCGTGGTTGGTGTTGAGGATTGTGCTCCTGTAATACCCAGGCAGACCATACGTTGCACCTTAGTTAGCAAGTCTCTTGCATACTTTTTGCTCATCACTGGCCATCATACAACTACACCGTAGAAGATGATAGGTTTTATTACGCATTCGTATATCCAGTGCACCTGTTTCGGTTTTAAGCCCCATGACTTCCCGATGGCCCCCCTGCATATCCAATATGCTCTCTTTGCTTTGGTGACTCTTTCTTCCAGATTCTTTCTCCAGGTCAGTTTCCTGTCCAATATAATGCAAAGATACTTGACGCTGTCGCGGAGTTGTAGTGATACTCCTCCGAGTTGTAGAATGTGAAAGTCACTAGTTTTGGTTTTCTTTGTAAAGAGAACCATTTTCGTTTTATTTGGATTTATTTCTAATCCACTCTCCTCCACCCATTCTTTTATGATTCGAAGGGTGTTTTGCATAAGCTCTCCTACGATGTTCAGGTGCTTACCTCTTATCAGAACGGCTAGGTCATCTGCGTACGCTACACAGCCGCGGATTTGTAATCTGTATTCTGATATAGTTATCATAGATTCTCTCCATTGATTTTAGTAAGAAGGACGTTAGGCTAATAGGTCTATAGCCCTTTGCTGTCGATAAATCTTTCCCGGGTTTTGGCAAGAACACCACCCTCACCTCTTGCCATTGTGTTGGTGTGTATCCATGATATAGACATCCTCTGAAGATATTGACCAGGGTTTTCTTTAGGGTGTCTAATTCTATACCTTTTTGCAAGAAGATGGAAAGTATTCCGTCCATGCCCGGTGTCCTCCCATTTTGTATCAGTTCGAGGGTGCCCACACTTGGAAGGTGTAGCTGCCTCGTTGAAACAGATTGGGAAGTATACACATATCAGCGTCTCCAAGGTATCGGCTGCGGTTGCCAAGTTATTGCCCGCCTGTAGACGTTGATAACTTGGTGGTTCCTTGGACAGGATCTTCTTTAATCGCGCTGCTCCATTATTATCGCATATGTTGGTGCAGAAAGTTTTCCATGATTCCCTTTTAGCAGCCCTGGTGAGCTTCTTGAAGCCTCTTTTATTTTCTTTATAGGATTCCCAGTCCGCTTCTTCGTTGGTTCTTAAAGCTTTATTTAGGCGTTGTCTAGCAACCTTCCTTATTTCGTGGAGGTCGCCGTTCCACCATTTTTGCTTTGCACTTCTAGACAGGCGGCCTTAAAAGATTCTATAATACACTTCTGTACTTTGAGGACTTCATTGTTTATTTGGTTAATCTCAGTGTAGTTGTTACCCTGAGTTGGTGTCAGTTTTCCCTGAAGATTACTTACAAAGATGGACCAATCAGTTTTCTTAGGATTCCTAATCATTATTTTGGATGTGTGTCCGAAAAGGAGATCTCATTACTGATCCTCCAGTTCGACACCAGGTGTATAGACCTAACGTCGCATAAGGTTATATCTAATACCTCCCTTCTAATTTTATTTATAAAGGTTGGTGTACAGCCCTCATTCAAGATAATTAAGTTTTCAATATTTAAATAATCGCCCAAACACTCACCTCTTTTGTTGATGTTCGTACTTCCCCAATTGTAGACTTAAACATCACCTCCATATTTTGATGAAACATGTAATAAATTTTGTTTGATTAAATGAAAATTTTGCAGCACTGAAAAACCTCTCATTTCTTATTACTAAGAGATAAAGCTTGGACAGTTTTGTGACCAGGACTTAGTCGCTGCAGCTATAAGCTACAAGACGAACGGTAAATGGTAAATCGTTGCGTCTGCTCACTTCCCATATGACTCGGTACTACCTCCACCACCAAGGGCAGGGGCCGAGTCTTATCATATGTTGCGATGCTAATGCTCAAAACTCTGTTTGGGGCAGCAGCAAATGCAACGCACGGGGAGATCGTCTTCTAGACTTCAGACTATCGTCTGATCTTACCATCAACAATGTTGGCTCACAACCAACATTTGTTACGGCACAAAGACAGGAAGTGATTGACTTGATCCTGTGTTTGAGTCTATTTCCCTCTTAGACCATAGATACATCGAATTTCAAATCGAATGCGAAGCTACACCTTTGCAGGAGAGGAGGAGTCCAAGAAAAACCAACTGGATTTTTTTTTTTTTTTTTTTTTATAATTCGCGCGCGCCAAAAGGAATATGAATACCTTTATACTGTTACAGGGCACGGGCTTTTAAGGAAAGGGAGAAGAGGAACAGAGGAGAAGCCTATGCACGTTGGCTTTAAATGTTTGAAGGTTGTAGTGATGGGGAAATACAGAGCTTGGTAGATCATTCCACATTCGTGTCGTTCGGCTTATAAACGAATCCCTATATTTAACAGTACGACCGAAGTTAGGCTTTAGGGTGAACTGATGTGCATTCGAAGCATGTCGCGTATTGCGGGTGAAGTTTTGAAGGGGAGGAATGCAGCTGGCTATTTCGCTGGAGCATTTTTTATTAAAAAAACGATAAAACAGGGAGAGACAGAAGACATTTCTCCGATGTTCTAGTGAATGAATGGAATTCACAATGTCTCTATCACCTATAAGTTTTAACGCGCGATTTTGTACCCTATCAAGAATGTGCAGAACGGTCTTGGGTGCACCAGACCAGATATGGGCGTTATATTCCAGCTTAGGGCGAATGAAAGCCTTATAAATTGAGGCCAGATCAGACGGGGTAAAATATTTCTTGCACCGTTTAAGGAATCCTAGACATTTTGCAGCATTTCTGGCGACCTCGAATATTTGAACGTTCCATAGAAGATGGTTGTTAATACACATACCGAGAATGGCAAGTCTTTCGGTTTCAATGATGCAAGTACCATCCATGGATAATGGTTGAGGGTTTTGGTTTCGCTTGAGAGACAGAAGACAGCATTGTGTTTTGGAAGCATTAAATTCCACTCTGTTGGTTGAACCCCATTTAATTATGCTGTCCAGGTCGGAATTTAATGTGTTTAACATACGTTGCCGTTCCCCTTCTACGGCCGAAGAGCAAGGACGTGAGTTAGGGAACGAATATGAAAAACTGAGGGTACTGTCATCAGCGAAGGAATGGATTGGATTAGAAGTTGCAGACAAGAGATCATTTATAAAAATAAGAAAGAGAGTCGGAGACAAAACAGAGCCTTGGGGAACACCAGCATTTATTTGGTGAATTGCAGACTTGAAGCCGTCCAAAACAACTTGTATTGAACGCCCCGAAAGGTAATTTCTAATCCATTGAAGAAGAGACTCAACGACGCCATATGCACGCATTTTCGACAAAAGAGCCTGATGCCAAACTCTGTCAAATGCCTTTGAAATATCAAGCGCAACCATCTTGGTTTCGCCGAAGTGATGGAGAGATTGGTTCCACTTCTCGGTGAGATATGCCATCAAATCACCAGTGGATCTGTTGCTACGAAAACCATACTGCCGGTCATTAAGGAGTTTTCGTGAATCGAGATATTTCATAATACGGTTAAGGAAAAGTTAGGCAAATCGATCAAAGAACTACCTAAACTTAGGATGAGACAAAACGTAGAGGAAGCCATTCAAGACTTGAATAGCACACTTACCCGATGTAAGGTGTCCGCTGACAAAAAAAACCCCTGCAGAAGGCAGCGAATTCGTAAGGAAACCGGAAAACTTGTAAATAGATCACTCAAGACAAATTCGGAGGTGGACTGAAACCTTTACCGATCGAAGCAAAGAAAACATAAGATAGTTAATTCGAACTCTGGAACGTACCTCTTATGGAGATTTTTGTGGCAAGCTCGAAACTCTCGGTGAAACCAGTAGGCTGGTCGAAGTTCTCAAGAATGGAAAACTAATCAAGCCGGGAATCACTCAGGAAACCTGATGCTTCAGTCTTCTGCTTCCCAGGAAATCAAACCACCATCGTCCCGCAACCAAGTTGAACTAGTGAAGCTGTTAGCGGGCTGAGCCGAACAACTCGGCGCAGCTGGTATACTGCATCGGTCGAGACGACGGATGAAGCTATCAAATATGCTGTCGCATCTTTTGACAGCTTCAAGTCACCTGGCACTGACGGAATATACCCAGCTATGCTAAAACAAGGTATTAGTCAGTTGCTGCCAACTCTGAACAGAATCTTCACTGCTGGCTTGGCACTGGCATATATACCAACCCCCTGGCGAACAGCTACAGCTTTCATACCGAATATCGGCAGAGACGACTACTCTCTCACCAAGAGCTTCAGACTATTAGTCTGACGTCATTCCTGCTGAAAAACATGGAAAGACTGGTTGAGCTATATGTGCGCAAAGTTGCTTTGAGAGTATATCCTCTGTCAGAGATGCAACATGCCTATCAACGCGGAAAATTCTGCGAGACTGCGGTTCAAAATCTGGTCAGCAGAATAGAATGTGCGCTTGACAATGTTCATAGACATTGAGGGTGCTTTGACAATGCGACTTTTGACAACATGTACAGCTCCGCTAGAAATCACGGCGTAGAAGGATTACTAGTGTTGTGGATCAAAGCAATGCTGGTGAACAGAACATTGACTGTAGATGGCAGGTGTGTTATGGCAGGTGTAAATAGGGGCTGCCCACAAGGCGGTGTTGTGTCTCCACTGCTTTGGTGCATGCCGATTGACTCCCTGTTGAATACACTCAATAGTTCTAACGTCTACGCTCAAGCATGTGCAGATGATGTCGGTGTTCTACCTGTCGGATCGTGCCCAGCGACTGTTTGCTGTAAGGTGCAGATCGCTCTAAACGTAATCGAAGTTTGGTGCGCTAGGAATGGGCTTTCAGTTAATGCTTTCAAAACTGAGGTTGTTACCTTTACAAGAAGAAGGAAATTGACTGGTCTTACTCAGCCAAAGGTGTCACTATCCAACTTTCCCAGGAAGCCAAATATTTAGGAGTAATCTTAGATAGCAAACTTCTTTGAACGAAACATGTTGAGCTGAAAACATCCAAAGCTCTGTCAGTCTTTCGGCAAGACATGGGGCTTGTCGCCAAGGAAAATCCTTAGGATCTACACGGCAATGATAAGACCTTTCCTTTCATATCTGTCAGTTGTTTGGTGGAATAAGCTCTCATGTAAATACGTTACTGCTGCTTTCGCCAAACTCCAAAGAACGGTCTGTCTTGGCTGCTTGGGAGCTTTCCCCAATACGCCTTGCTCTGCTCTAGATGCCTTGCTGAAGTGGTGAGTGCTGATAATCTAAGCTCTTCATCATTGAAGCATCTATTCGTCTTTTTACAAAAGACGAAAAAAACGCATAAAAATGGAGTCAGTGGACCTGTTTTTGGGTCTGAGTGCTCCAGTACCCGTCCCGACAAAATAAAAGAAAAATACGCTTTTAAATATTAAATAAAAGTTATTTGCATTAGAAATAAACATTGTAAAAGGTAATTCAATTGCAGGTCACAATTTAAATCTGGCAATATCTGTGGTTCTGTCACAGATAAGCAGCTGATATTTGACATCTGTCAATACTGAGCATTGACGTTTGTAGTTATGCAGCGGTATATGAGAGAACAATGCTTTTTACCGGAATTAAACTAACAAAATTCGCTCATTTCGAAATAATGTCGGTATACATACGAGTAGCCGTCCATCTTATGCCGCGGTTAAGATATTTGATGTGCAAAGATTAGTGCGTCCTAGTAGTGACATTTCACGTCCTAGTAGTGACATTTCAATATTCTGTGAGGTTAGTTTAATTTAAACATGTTTTAGTATATGAATTCTTAAATTTTGCGGAAGTTCGTTAATGTAGTTTGAACGCTATTTTCGAGTTGCCTTCTACTATAGTTGTTGATGCTTTTCGGTGTCTTGAGCTCGTCTTCGGGTATTGAATTGATGGTCTATAGGCTTCTGAAAACGGATGTCATCATAGTATTCCTGAGCTAGCCTCATCTTAAAAATTTGTTTAATTCTTACAACCTTGAAATAATTTTCTCCGGAAGGATTAGATCCATTTCTACTTTTTATCTTCTTGACGATGGTGTTTTGAAGTTTATTCACGTGGATTTTGGATTCATTGCCCAATCGAGTACCCCGCACCTTAGCTTGGATTCCACCAAGGCGTAGCACACTTGTTTTTGAAACTGAGTTGTCGATTAGCTTCCAATGTAGTACAGAGCAAACACTCCCTTTTTGCAATCGGAGCGAAGTTTGTTGATGTGTCTATCCCAAATGAAGTTGCTGTCGATAGTAACTCCCAGGTATTTGTAGCTTTCGACTACTTCGATAATCTGATCTGGAAGTGCTTTGTGACGAGGTCCACGAATGTGCATCATCTTGGTTTTTGAATGGTTCAATACAAGCCCATTATCGGGACACCCTTCAACAGCTTTGTCGAATTCGCATTGCAGTTTCAAGGCATTTATATTTGACGATTATAGCTGAATCATCGGCAAAAGCAAATGGGGTACTATTGAAGAAAATGCGAACTAGCTCATTGGTAAACAAAATGAACAAAATTGGCCCGAGCTTTGAACCCTGTGGCACTCCAAAAAGAATCGCCGTTTCTTTGCTGCAGGTATCTTTGATTCTTACTCGAAACGATCTGAAACTCAAGTAATTTCTGTTTAACGCTTCTAAAAGTTTTACATGATTCAGTGTATCAAACGCCTTACTAAAAACTCTATAAAGAGTACGAGAACTTGATGGTTTTTTTTTTCAAACTTTCATTTACAGTTTTTGAAAATTTAGCAAGAAGTTTTCTCTTACTTTTATTTTTTTGAAAGCCATATTGTTTTCGTGTATTATGGCATGCTTTTCGACATAGTTCAGAAGTCGTTTCGCTACCACCTCTTCCAGGCACTTTTCCATCACCAACAAGGTTGATATGGGCATTTAGTTGGACACTAAACTTTTGACGCCAATTGGTCGAACCACAGCAGTCTTCAACATATGAGGAATTATGGCCTGAGTTAAACTTAGGTTTAAAAATCTCGCAATTATTGGTGCAAAAATATTGGCATGAGCTTTGATGTCCCGTGCTCAAGAGTGCGTTTTCCGCATATTTATTGGATAGTCTCGATAAGCATTTTTCTGCTGGAAAGTTTTTCATGATAAGAAGTGATCCAGCTTAGGATGCGTCCATCGGTAATGGTGACAGCATGGAATTTAAGTAACAATTTACATGTAGCGAGAGGCATGCCGAGATTCCCCTTTTCCGGTTGAATCGATAGAGCTGTGCCATGCCTGGCGAATTAGTTGGCCATGTAGTTCCCTGGAATGTCCCTATGGCCCGACACCTAAATACGGTCGATTATAAACTATTCATCCATCGCGTTACGAGCAAAGCGATATTTAATCGAAGCTTTATTGTCGCTAAGAATTGTTATATTCCATTTAGATATCACATTGTACTTAGCCAAGACAAGGCCGCCTTGATCGCCATAATCTCCGCTTGGAAAACGTTGCAGTGATTGGGAAGGCGGAAGAGATATTTATATTTAAATCTTTGCCGATTCTGTTTTAGATCAATCTGTTTAAAAATATAAAGACCCCTTTTTAGCCCGAGATCCTCTTCCCTATCAAGTCTGAAGAGGATGTAGGTTACAGAGTCTTTGTCAAATAGGAGTTGTGGTAGGGTGTAGTGTCTTGGGGGAGGAATTATACACAGAGTGGACCTCTGAGAAATGATGCTTTGATGCAAGATGCTGCATTAGTTGCCACCTGTTTGCTATAGATACGAGTATCTATCGGTAGCATTAGAATCAATACGTTTAGAGCTGCTTTTGGAGTAGTTCTGACAGCTCCGCTAATGCATATGCAAGCCGATCTTTGTACATGGCTAAGATAGTTACGATAGACACCTTTATCCACAACGCCGTCCACCAGACTATCACGCCATACGTAATATTGGTCTGATAACGGATACACAGAACCAGTATGTAATTCGTGGTAGTTGTTCCCACTTATTTTTGGCTTTCTTTACTCGCTCTAGGATCTTGGGTTTCCAGCTAAGCTTCTTGTTTAAAATGAGACCGAAATATTCGGCTTTACCTATGAGTACCAGGCTGGTACCATATAATTTTGTAGAGTTCGGAAATTTGATATTTCCTTGTGAAGAGGACTAGCTCATATTTTTTTTTAGGGTCACAATCTTCAGTCCATTTGGAGAGCTTAGCTTAGCAGTGTGTAAAAGGTCTCCAAGCATATTGAGCTATTTACCCGAGACAGCTATACCAACATCATACGCAAAGGAAATTACTGTACAGCCTTCTCCTTCCAGGATTGGAAGTAGTTCATGCACCACTAGATTCAAGAGCACACTGCCTTGCGGTGTGTCCCTACTGATGAACCTCCGAACTACGGCATCGCACAGCTTTCAGTTGATAGTCCTGTTTGTAAGTTTAAAATTATTTTGTATTTCTCAGCGTAAAGACATAACGAAGGTGCGAAACAGTAGTTTAAAATACTTACTTTCCATATCGCTTTCATAAGCAGCCATCAACCATGGTCAGCAGAAAAGTTACAATCCGTCTAGAACGGATCGTATGATACCCTATCCCTCATCTTCAACTTGTTGGTTTAATTTTTTTTCGTGGGTAGGTGAAAAATCTTCACGACACCTCCCTTCTACTGGTTTACTACAGTTTCCTTATCTTTTAGTTTCAAAAATATTCACGTTGGGTATGTAGCTTTCCAGCAAAGGCACCTGTCAAAAATCAGCCATTAAATGCGGCTGGTCTTTATTGCGCTTGACCGAACGGTTTCGTTTGTCACAAGGTTTGTCTCGTCCAGAATTTAGAGTATAACGTTGTTCCAATGACCATGAAGACGAATACGGAGTTTTCGAGAAAAGTTCCTTATTTCATCATCGACTGTAGTTACTTCTAAGTCTCTGTGTTTCTGATATACCATGGGGCATTTACGATGACTCTTAGCACTTTGTTTTGAAAAGATTGTACTCGTACTATATCTCCATTGCTTCGTTTGGTACAACCCCAAAGTTGTATACCATACGACCAAACGGGTTTAAGCACTTGCTTTTTAATGTGCGACTTCCATTTGAGTTTCGCGTCTAGTCTCATTCCTAGATACTTTGCCTTGTTTGCATACGGTTTTTGTACCGAGTTAACGTGAGCTGATTTGGTCTCGTTGAGAACAATGTGCCAAATCTTTGTCCACTACCAAATTTTGTCCAAAGCTCGTTGGAGCTTTACAGCTGCTGACTCGATGGATTTATCTGTTGTTAATTAAATATAACCATATAGTCAGCAAACGTAGCTACGACAGTGTCTTCTTCTTGCGGTATATCTCAAGTGTACAGTAAGATCAAGATCGGACCAAGAACACTTCCTTGTGGTACTTCGGCAACGATTTCCTTAAATTGGGAGTATACCAATCTGTGTTTAACATGGAATAATCTGTTCGCAATGTAGGATTCTAAAATTTCATATAATTGTTCTGGAAGAACCTGCCTTAACTTAAACTTTAAGCTTTCATGGCATACCTTGTTGAAGGTTTGAGAGACGTCCAGAAAAGTGATAAAATATATCTTTTTCTTCTCTAAGGTTTTCTCTATTTCATTGTTATTCTATAAACCTGATCAATTGTGGAATGCTTTGTTCTGAAGCCGAATTGATGGTCAGGAATCAAACGTCTTTCTTCAATGGCCGGTTGTAGGCGCTTTAACAAAAGCTTTTCAAATACCTTAGATACTATCGGCAGGAGCGATATCGGTCTGTATGATTTTTTTGTCATTTGGAGGCTTTCCCGACTTCCATTACCTTGGAACGTATAATAATCTTAGCGCGGCATTTACAATATGCAGAAGCTTAATTAGGACTTTCTTTGGCAATTCCTTGAGGATTTGTCCGGTAATTAAATCATATCCTGGCGCCTTGTTTTTTTTAAAGATTTTTTATTGTCTGGCAAAGTTCGACAAACGACACGCTCTTTATTTTAAAGTTGTCAGGTGTCATAATCGTACCACCAAGGTCTTCTGTTAGCGCCGTCAAATAGCTTAATCGTTTCTTCCAAGTGCACGGCAAATAATTCCGCCTTCTCCTTGTCTCCTTTTGTCCATTCGCCATTGTTTTTTCTCACCGGTAGCGATTGCATTTGGGACTTCCTTAATACCTTTCATGGCTTTCCATAGTGAATAATTCGAACTTTTTTCGGCAGTCAAGCTTTCAGGATACGTAGAGATCTCCCTATTTTTGAAATCTTTGATTGCTTTCTTGAGTTCATTACACAGATGGTTTAAAAGAGTTTTGTGCTGGAGCGCTCGGGATTATTGCCACATTTTGCGTGCTCTCCTCTTTTTGGCGTACGAGTATCACACCCCTTATAATGAAAAAGTCTACGAGGTCAGTAGTTTTTGCTCTATCGGTGGGCCAATATGTCGGTTTTGCCGTCGAAAAGAAGTTAACATTAAATTACATGCCGGTTTCGTAAAGTAGTCTGCCTTTAGTTGAATCACATCTTGAGCCCCAAGAGGCGGGTTTCGAATTGAAATCACCACCGACAATAAAATTCGGTCCAAGTGAGTCCAAAAGATTTACAAAGTCGGTCTTTTCTAGTTTGTATCGCGAGGGGCAATAAATGGACGCGATACGGTATTTGTTTGTTATGAGAACTGTACTTACTTACATCGCATCGGTCTTAATAATTGTATTTATAGAGTGCTCAATACAATCTTTAATGAATAGGGAAGATCCACCTCCAGCCCTTTCTGGCGTTCCATGTTAATATTTGAAGCAACATATTCATACTTGAGTTCCAGTTTTGCGAGTTTTATGCTCGAGATTGCTCAATTTTTCAAATATAAGTTTATATTTGTTTTGCTTTGCTCCTCAAGTTTCGAGAGTGGTTTAAATGCAGAGAAGTCTTTTCACTCAGAGGACCACATAATCTTTGGCTGAGACTTTTTCTAAGAAGAAAGTGGGCGTGGCAGTCACCAGTTGTAACCGAATTTCAAGAATTATGATGAAATAGAATAGAATAGATCACCGTAAAAAGCTTCGAAGAAGCAATACATGTTTTTTTTTTTAAGAAAACTGCCCTCAAAGTGGGCGTACCTCAAAGTGGGCATACCTCAAAGTGGGCGTGATATTATAAAATGTAAGCACGAATTGTAGAGAATGCGAACGTCTATATATTACGTTAAGGGGATATTTTTCAGTTTATAGTAAAAATATTCGTAAAAGGGAATTTAAAAAAAAAATGTGGACGTGAGGTGATTTATCAAATTTCATCTTTCTAGCTCAAAATTTAAGGCCCAAAACGTGGTGATATAAGGACAGACTGACAGACATAGCTTTCGATGCTGATCACAAATGTACATTTATACTTTTATGGGTTTACGTTGCAAACTATGTATCCAAATTGATACACCCTATGGGATAGAGTATAAGAAATCACCCACTGTACTACCAGGCAGAAACCCCCTTTCTTCTTGTAGTGGTTTGAGAGACTTAAATTTTATTAGTTCTCCATTATGCTCGAGGCTTGAGCGTGTACCATTCAATTAACAAACAAACACCCTACCCTACAACCGAACTTAAAACAAATCGAAGCTAATTTCATTGAGCTATCGGCTCTAATTATTTACCATGTATATAGTGGCCAAGCATTGGATGAACTTTTTTTTAAACTTTATAACCGCAGTACATAGTTATAAGTTGTCTTTGCATTCGCGAATTATCTACTTACAGTCTTCACAGTTGTAAACTAAAATCATTCCAAAAAGCGAAATAGACAAATTGCACGTCATTTTTCCATACAATACTCGTAAGGAAAATAATTTTTTAATTTTTGCATTATATCCGGAAAATGGCGGAGCTTAAAGCCCCATACTAAGGGTATAGTAAGGACAAGATGCCAACTTGTACTCCCTCCCTGCATAAGTAGGCATCTTGAGAAGAAAATGGGAAACGTCGAATGGAAAGTCCTTCGGAATGTAGCTTTTTGTGCGACCGTCCAGAGTCAAGGACGTGCTGCAGGAAATGCATGACGGGGTCTCCGGAGGCAATTTGGAAGTAAATAAGACATTGAACAAGGTACAAGAGTGCATTAATTGGCTACATGCAAGGAACAATGTCGAAAACTGGTGTAGAAAATGTGTGCAGCTACCAACAATTAAAGCTCAAGGCGAAATATACCAGCACAATGTCGACGGTAATCGACGGAGGAAACCATTAAATCCTAGTGCTAGTGGTCACAGAATGCTTCATGAAGTGGAAACCATACTTCTTGACTTTCTCAGCATCCTAATGTTGGGTTACGACTTAAAATTTGCTCAGGCAAAATCTCCTACTGGATAACTATCTACATAATAGTGAACTAACGAAGAGCGTATGCCGAGTCTGACTATACATATGTAGCTGAATACTCGGACCTAAGCAAGCACAGCTGAGTAATCTTCAGCATACACTTACTCGTATCCAGCCCTTGTTGACCTGATTGGCTGAAATGTGCATCTCAGAAGTTTAGCAAGACTTCCTCAGAAGGAAGAAGTGTGGAAGAAATCTTTCGATGGAGTCAACGGTGGCGTCAACAGTCAGTTTAGCGCATACCTTATATAAGCTACTTTGACATACCTTGGCCCTTAATAGGCCAACGACAGCGCTCATATACTTGTACTGGGATCGAAATATTCGACCCTTTGTCTTAGAGGTTTTAACCAAGGATATGGCCCTCCAGGAACTGCATTACCATAGAAAAAGCTTCTAGTTACGGAGCAACCACAAGCCTCAGATGAGGATGATTTTACTGTTGACGAACCTCGCATATGAAATAAGGACACCGACCGTCGCTGACGCTTAACAGGCTATATGAAGAGGAGCCATTATCGGAAGCCCTACACTGCTATAAAGCAGATATCACTGCCATCGTACAAGTGTGGTGGGATGAACCGGGCAAAAAGCAGATGAAAAACTGTGACATCTACTACTGTGACTACTACAGGGAGCAGAGGCAGCGTTTATTTGGATGCGGTTTAGTCGTCAGAGGTAGACTTATCCAAAAAGTCTTGGAATTTATGCATGTGAGCGAATGCCACAGAAGATAAGGACGACGAGACCATAGATTGCTTTCTGAGCTCCTCAACAGGACTTACGACCAATGTCCATGCTATGACATTAAGATAGTGCTTGGCGAATTTAAAGAAACAATTGAAAATGAGGGCATCTTTGGAAACACCGCCGGAACACCTCCGGCAATGGACTCAGACTAATCGACTTTGCGGCGGCGCCAAACATCACTGTAGCTAATACATGATTTCCGCATCTCAATATTCATAAGGGCGGTCTCAAATTATCCAACTGTCAACCTAAATGATCACGTCGCGATTGATGCAAGGTACTATTAGAGTATTTTGGACGTCCGCACATTCCGAGCAGCTAATACTGATTCAGATCACTACCTTGTCGCTAGCAAGGTACACCACCAAAGAAATACTGTGAGACAATTGTTTACCATCCAACAACTACAGTCGCTATAGCCTTTCATAGTCTTCGCCGATCGACCTGAACCTCTCAAGAGGTCTAATGCCACCAACATTAAGCGCAGATGAGCAATGGCATCATTGTCAGCAAGCTATCAAGAACGCAGCCTCTGATGTGCTGGGTTTCTCGCGTCCACCACAAGGAAACCCCGGGCTTGATGAAGAATGCCGCCAAGTGCATGCAGCAAGGCAAGATGCTTATAAAGCGACGATGCGTAGGTTGACAAGAGGAGTTTACGACATCTATAAGCAGAATAGAAGGAAAGAACACCAGCTTCAAAAGAATATGAAAAAAGCGAGACCGAGTCAATGGAGAGGAGTTATAGCATGAATGATGATCAAAAGATTTATTAGAAAGTAAAAAGAGCATGCCAAAGCTACAAAACTCGAACAAAAGCCTGTAGGAATGCTGAGTCGGTGCTGAGAATTTGGAAAGATCACTTCTGCAGACTGTTAAACGGCGGCGATGACCAAAACTTCGCTGTCAGGTAGAATGACCATCCACCCGACCAAAGTGAGGTGAAGGTGGCAATATAGTATCTAAGCTTAAATCGAACAAGGATACTGGAACCGATAGTCTAACTGCCGAGCTATTTGAAGCAGCTAGGGGTGATGACATCAACTCATCTGCAAAATATGGTCGGATGAACGTATGCTCGATGAATGGAACCTCAGTATCGTTGGCCCGATCTGAGAAAGACGTCCCTCTGAACTGCGCCAACTACAGAAGTATAAGTCTCCTCAAAATTCCGTATAAGATTCTGTATGCCGTCAACAATCAGCTAGTCCGTATCAGTGTGGTTTTAGGCCAGAAAAGTCCACCATAGATCAGATATTCACATTACAGTAGATCTTGGAAAAAACCTAGCAACTCCAAATTGATACTTACCACCTTCTCATCGATTTTAAAGTCACCTATAGAGACGAGCTATACAAAGCCATGTGAAGTTTTAGCATCCCTGCCAAACTTGTCCGTCTATGCAGAATGACGATGGAGAATGTAGGCTGCTCCATCAAGGTCGGTAACAACATCACTGAAGCCTTTGATATCAAAAAAGGACTACGACAAGGTGACGCGCTGCCATGTCATGTCTTTAATATCATACTTGAACGGATTTTACAAAATTCTCAGCTAATACGAGTATCAGGGATATGATCTTTCAAAAGTCTGTACAACTACTCGCGTACGCCGACAATATTGAAATGTAGCGGGCTGTCAGAAACAGAAGCGGGAAAAATGGGTCAAACGCAGTCAATATCGGCGACTTGTACAAAATGTCACAATACTCGTAGACAGATAATGTTCGCTGGTAAGTAACCACTTCGTCTATCTAGGCTCTCCCGTAAATCCAAACAATGACACCAGCGCAAATATCAAGCGAAGGATCACTTTTGTCAACCGCTGTTTCTTTGGGCTAAGAAGGCAGTTGAGTATGACCCTCATCACACAGTCCTTCTACAAGGCGCAGAAGCATGTACTCGTACGTTGTCAAAGGCGTATTGGTTGCTTTGAATTTCTTCGAGTGATTTCTGATCCGCTGGAAAGGGCGATGCGCGAAACTGCGATAACTACCGTTCTGTCAAGCTGATGTCACACATCATGAAGATCGTTGAGCGGGTGTTAGATGGCCGACTGCGGAAAATAATACGGCTATCTGATGACCAGTGCGGGTTTGTCTCGGGTAAATCAACAACAGATGCAATCCAAAGTATAAGGATCATAATGGAAAAAAATCGTGATTCCTTAAAGGACTTGCATATGGTGTTGGTTGATTTTGAAAAACCCTTTGATAGACAACCAAGAAACCTCTTATGAGTTGCGCTAAGACAACGAGGAGTTCCAGAAACCTACGTGCGGATGATCATGGACACTTATGAGGGAGCAAGGACAGGAGTAAGATGTCCCGCAGGAGTCACCGGAGAGTTCCCAATCAAAGTCAGTGTACACCAGGGAAGCGTCCTCAGTCCTTTGCTATTTATTGCAGTCCTGGATTGTCTGCTTGAAGGAAAAGTGACGGACCCCAAAGTGCATAAGTTATTCTTTGCTATCATAAGTGAAGATCAAACGTCCCTGCAACGAGCACTTGATGTATGGGTGGATGTTTTGGAGGGAAATGGGTACCGTATTAGTTCAAAAAAGAGTATCTGTGCTGCCCGTTCTCCGGTCCACACCGGCCTATTTCAGACATTTACTTGCATGGAAAAGTGCTTATCAAGTGCGAAAAGTTCAAATATCTGGGATCTATGATCAATAGCGAAGCAACTTGTGATAATGACATCAACGTAAGCGTAGGTTGGATGAAATGGCGAGAAAACTCCGCAATCTTGTCTCCCAAGCTGAAAGGAAGGCTCTACACCGCAGGTGTACGTTCGGCGCTCACATACGGTTCACAGTGCTGGACAATGTAGATGCTCCGCATGACAGCAGGAGTAACAAAGCTTGATAGAATAAGAAATTGTTGAAATTGGAATAATAACATAATAGGAAAGATCAATTTGATGACATTCTTCTACTGCTGCGACGAAAAGTGATTAAATATAGCGATTTTAAAGTTTGCGGTTGTTAACGTACCTTTGATGTTCAAAAGTAGGGAATTCCATGACCTAATGACGTGAATGAAAAACAATCTAGAGAAGTTAAGATGCTTAAAGCATAGTATATTGATGTTAAAAGTCCTGCGAGAACAGGAAAATGGTGATTTTGATGTGATAATTTTGTAAAGGAATATACAAGCTCTGGCATTTAAATACTGCTGTAATGCACAACCTAGCAGGTTCTTAGAGGGAACTGAGATTCTATCATACCTACGAAGACCATGAACATATCGCACTGCATCATTAAAAGCAACCTGAAGCTTATGTTGTGATAGCGAGTCAAGGCTACAGTACACGACCTCAGCGTACGTTATTATTGGGATGATTAGTGTACGAACAAATTTCCAACGAGTTTCAATCGGAGTAAAGCTGGCAGTGAGCCAAAGTTTTCGCAGACACAGTACGACACAAGGTTGACGTGGTTGTAGCAAGACAAGTTGCGGCTAATTACAAAGCCAAGGGTGGTGACTTATTCTATCAGCTGCAGCTTGTTGTTGGATAGCCGTACGTCAGGAACGAAACTCAAATCTAAGAGCCTTTTTTGAGATAGGTATAATCTGGGACTTTGCTGGGTTAAGAAACAAACCATTTTTTCAGACCAGTAATTGATGGAAGCCAAATCCTCATTGAGATGTGAAACTAGTTCATCTATTCTATTCAAGTGTTGGGATAGACAGAGTTGAACATCATCAGCGTATAAATAGACTGAAACATGTTTGCATACCAAGGGCAGGTCGTTAATAAAATTGCAGAACAAACTTGGTCCAAGGATTGAACCCTGTGGTACACCTTGAGTAAGGGGTTTTAGTGTGGACCATTTTTCTTCGACAACAACTCTTTGCCACCTGTTTGACAAGTCTTACAGCTCTTTCACCAAAACTAAAAAAATGTTTAAGTTTCCAGCAGAGGATACTGTGATTGACTTTATCGAAAGCCTTAGAAAAGTCTAACAGGCATAGCAAAGTTACGAAACCCTTATCAAATTCTAGGACCATTTCCAACATCGTGCAGTATAAGTTCTCTGTTATGATTTTTCCGGAAGAGAGAAGCTGATTTCAGCATAGAGTTCCTTTCATATGTGTTAATAAATTTGAGTACTATAGGCGAAGGTGCGTGGTTGTTTACGTTCATAGGCTTTTTTGTCCGGAAAATATTATTTAAGGCGGAAGGATTAACGTTGATCGTTTGACAAAATCGATTAAAGATAGACGTTAAGTTTTCGTCTGGTAATTCGGGACCAAACAAAACAGCATCAAATGCTATCTCCTTACGCTCTAAGAAATCAACTTGTTGCTGAAGAGCGATCATCTGCTTACTTGTAGAATCTTTTCCAGCTGAGTTAACTGCTGATTTGGTGTCCAAGGCATCGATACGTTGCTCTATGCTGGACATGGCAATGTTGACTTTCCCTAGACGTTCCTCCCAGTTCTTTTCGTTTTGATCGATTTTTAGAAAGATGTCGCTGCGGATTTTGAGGCATTCTTCGATAAGGCTCATTCTAATGGATTCGCTCAGCTTTTTTCATCGATCCTCCAAAATTTTAATGGTAATGGCCTTATTACTGGCATTTTGTTTTAGTGAAGGCGAGTTCAGGTCCGAAGGCGTTGAAGGTTGGTTCTTTGTTTCAGATCTCAGTTTAAGATTGGACATAGTGTGGGTTTGTCAGCAACTTAGTAGTATTGGTAAGCGGGAATAAAAAAATAAATAAATAAATAAAACGAAAATAATCTCCGAAAAGTTTGGCGTTTGCTTTTCAAAAATAAGCACAGAAAAAACAAATTTTTAAACTTTGAATTGGCTATAAGTACACCGATCAACTTAACGTTTAATATTTTTGCACAATTTTTATTCAATGGTGAGGAATTAAACAAAAATCTGTTACTAATGACGGACGAAAAAATAAGCCGTCTATGCGCTGGATGCAAGATAGAGCACGACGACCGGCTCAGTTGGTATTGTCATGTCAAACGAGAGATCCTTCGAACCCCGTCAAAAAGGCAATATCAATCAACGTTCCTACACAATCGCGCAAAAAAGGCAGACCAAACAACAATTGGACCACACAAATGCAAAAACACCAGCATTTGATTGGCTTCAGTGACGAAGTGATCCGAAACCGGAAAGTCTGCCGGTACTTCCAGAGGTCAAACCGGCAAACCCCACAGGCGGACCAGTAGGGATTCAGTAAAGTGGGAGGGGTGTGATTCTTCTATTCTGGACCCTAACCTCGCCGTAAGGAAAAGAAGACGAAGAAGAAGATTTATGGTGCGCTGGTATCGACGGGAAATTAAGGAGAAGAGAGAAAGGGTTTAAGTTTATAGCCTACATGGCAAGGACATATAGAGCGAGTAGACATCAACGCTCCGGTCCGGAAAGTCTTCAAATTCATCCCGAAGAATCGACGAGGTAAAGGAAGATCTCACTTTAGTGGAAATGAGGCGGCTAGCACGAGATCGAGCTGGCTGGAGACGCTTGGTGGTTGAAGCCCAGGTCCACCCCGAACTGTAGCATAATCTAAGTAGTAGCTTCAGACAAAACGGAAGAATATGTTACTAGTTTACTATACCCAAAAATGTCATTAGGCCGATTACCAGATGAGTTAGAATAAAAAAACAGTAGGAGAAGGATTATTCTAGCCATTTCTCATGCTCCGTACTTGAGACAAATTAAAAGTGACATAGAATTCATTCGAGGATAATTGCGGTTACCACATTTTGCACTCAAGCCACGGATATAAATAATACAAACCAACTTCCTAGGTAAATTTCCTTCCCACATTGCTCCACCGCAGAAAAGAAAAGTGTGTCTCCAAATGTGTCTCTGACAATCCACTTCTCCCCTACCAATGCGAGCCTAATTCATAATGATTTGTGCGTGTCACAAGAATGTATGTACCTAATGTGCATAGACGGTAAGTAAAATAAAAAAAAAGGAAAGAAAAAAACACCAGAATAATGTATCTGAACAATTAAATTGAAATTAATATTAAATACAGTATATCTTTGGCCACAAATCGTTACAGCCATAACAAATGAATTGTACGCTCCGGCTCGAAGGTCCCACGCCACCGCCAAAGTCATAAAAACAACAGTACCGCGATGAAGATAGACGCAAGCGAACACGTTTAGTTCATTCATGCAAAATCCATAAGATACGCAAATAAACTCACACGGTACCCCCAAACCACTCCCATCCTACAAGTAGATACTGCTGCACACATTTTGGTTTCACCAGATGTACACGGCTGTCGTAAAAACCCTGCGATACTTTAATTCTGTGGTGGAGGTGCATAGTCAACGATTTTTCGTCCTTTCTTCGGTTTTTTTTTTCCGTTCGCGCGCTCTCCTTTTTTTATATATTTTAATTCTCTTTTCCTGCCCTCCTTTCTATTCTCCTTGTTGTAGTTGGCGTCGTTAAAATGCCATCTAACCGCCCAACCCCGACCATCTACAAAATAGCTTCGCGTAGAAATTGAAAAAATCAATACCTCCCGACGACCGTTCGTCCGTTTGTCCATTCGAATAAGTGTGGGTGAGTACTCGTATGTGTGAGTGGATGTTTGGCTTTTGCCTTTTGTTTGTGCAGATACTTAGCTGTGCCTCTATTCGTTTGTTTCGTTTACTCTATTTGTGTGTTAGAAATTGATTTTCCCACACCTAGGCAAGGACACGAATTAGTTTCGTCCTGCACGACACACAGGCATCACATGTGAAAGAGGGGGTGGATCGTGGATGTTGGATGAGTTTTTAAACCAACTAAACGGGGGTAGGGGCTCCGTTGACTCGGTTTGAATTGAAATAAACCAGCGGGTTGTAATGAATGTTAAAATTGGTTGGGGTTGTCGTTCTCATTCTCGTTCGTTCGTTTATTTAAAACAATGCTAAAAGTTATTTAAGTGTTTGGGACTTTGCAAAGGGAGAAAGAGAGCGTGATCCTCTGGGTGTAGAGAGTTGAAAAACTAATTCTGGGCGTATTGACGCCACATCTTCATGGATTTGTGTGTTTGGTTCTCTATTATTGAGAGATTTAATTCCGAAAGTATTTAGCGATGGTTATAACAATTTGGATGAAGAAATTTACACTTAATGTTATAATGGGAGGACTCGATTGATATACTCGTAAGTAATTCTTTCGCTGACCATTTTTGTAAATCATTTAGCGATGCTTGAATACTTTAGGCATCTCCAAAAGTGTAGAAAACTTATATTTATCGTCTGAAAGATGATTACTCTTCAAGTCTTGACAGGATAGCTTCAATAGTCCTGAAGAGGTGCTTTGATGTCCTAGCTCTCCCCTAAAGTATTTGTTTGAGTTATCTTTAACTACTGGTAAATTCCTCAGTTATTGGGGGCACACCTGTGTTCAAAAAAGACGGCTGGATGTTGTAAAAATAGTGTAGACTATGATCTGTGTCAACCAGGCCATACCCAGTGTTGTAACTGTTACTACACATCAATTGTGCTTTTTTATTTCCACGCGGTGCATCGGATACTGGTTGTTTTCCACCTGGACTCACTCAACTTGCTAAACTTATAAGTGCTAGTGTTGACCAGAAGACTATAAACACGACAGCGGACGAATTCCCCAAATGGAACCATTGGTGGCGTGATAAACCTAAGAAGTGGAGATAATACCTTAACCGGGCTTCTTCGACATATTTGGAGCTTAGACCGTTAAGGATTTCCAAGAATTAGTTGGGGTCTTGGAAAAGAGATGGTGGCGAATGGGTCCTAAAGAGGCCAATGGCAGCGCTCACACTTCCGAAGTGGGTTACTGACATTGGTATAACCGAGTCCTCGTACTAGGGGTTTCTAGAATGGAACTGGTCCTCCAGGTTGGGGGTTGTGCCGCCGGGGTAACTGCCCGACCACGGAAAAAATAATTTGTTACGAAGTAAAAACAAGCCTCGGAAACGGACGGATTTACTGATAACGAACCATGCAAACGAAACAAGGACAACGAACTTCGGATCTATACGTGGAATGTTAGGTCCCTTAATAGACCACGTGCAGCCGAACGCGGAAGCCTCAAACTGCTGCAAAGCAGATATACCGCCATCCAAGAAGTGCGATTGGATGGGCCGGGCAAAAAGAGGATGAAAATCTGCGATATCTACTACGGCGCTTATTACCGGCAACAAAAGCAGCAGTGGATTCATCGTTAGAGGCAGATTTAGACAAGAAGTCTTAAGTTTCAGATATTTGGACGAACGCCTCGCATCAAGGCTAAATTCGGTAACATAAGCCTAATGTGCCTGCATGCCCCCACAGAAGAGAAAGACGACGACACCAAAGATAGGTTCGACAAGCTCTAGAACTAAACATACGACCAGTGCCTTAGCTATGACATTAAAATTGTCCTTGGCGATTTTAACGCAAAGCTAGGAAGAGAGGGCATGTTTGGTAGTACAGCCGGAAAGTACAGCCTACACGACACCATCTGCAATAATGGATTCAGGCTGATCGACTTTGCTGCGGGGCGAAATTTTGTCGTAGCTAGTACGCGGTTCCCGCATCTTGACTTTCACAAGGGAACTTGGGGATCTCCTGATCAATCAACTCTCAACCAGATTGACACTCCTTCAGTATTATGGATGTCCGAACTTTCCGAGGGCCAACATTGACTCGGACTACCTTCTTGTAGCCAAGATACGGATATCCCGAACACCGCCAAAACAAGAAAATACTGTTAGGAAGTTTGACGTCGGACTGCTACAATCGCAAGAGATCGCCAAATCCTTTTCCGATCGAGTCTCCCTTAATCTCTTAAGAGGTCCTACGCCAGCATTGAGTATTGAAGAGCAGTGGCAACATTGCGAAAAAGCCATCAGAGATTTTCGCCTCTGGTATGCTGGTTTTCACTCCGCCACCACAACGAAACGCCTGATTTGACGACGAGTACCAGAGAGCACATGCGGTTAAACAAGATGTATACAAAGCGGCGCTGCATAGGAGAACTAGAGCTGCTCTCGACCTCTACGAGCAGAAGAGGAGAGTGGAACACCGGCTTCTCAGCAGGAAAGAGAAGGAGCACGAGAAGCGCGCGATCGAGGAAATGGAGAGATGCTACTGCAGGAATGAGGTTCGGAAGTTTCACCAAAGAGTAATAAGAACTTGTCAAGGTTACAAGGTCCGAACAGAAGCCTTCAACATCGTAGTGGAAACGAAGTCGATACTGAGGATATGGAAGAACCATTTCTGCAGACTTTATAACGACGACGACGAATCGAATCCCGCTGTCAACCTGGGCGATGTAGACCAACAATTTCGTCTATCCGATCTAGATGAAGTGAAGGTAGCCATATCTAAACTTAAGTCCAATAAAGCTGCTGGAGCTGGCGGCCTAGCTGCCGAACTGTTCAAAGCGGCCGGTGATGACTTGGTAAGGAGCATGCACCAACTCATCTGTAAAATATGGTCGACTGAAAGTATGCCCGATGAATGGAACCTCAGTATTGTTTGCCCGATCCTCAAAAGTGGTGACCCTCTAAACTGTGCCAACTACAGAGGCATCGATCTCCTTAACATCGCTTATAAGATATTATCTGCCGTGTTGTGTGAACGCCTGAAGCCGTTCGTCAATAACCTGATCGGTCCTTAACAGTGTGCCTTTAGGCCAGAAAAGTCCACCATCGATCAAATATTGACACTACGGCAGATCTTGGAAAAAACCTAGGAACTTCAAATCGATACCCACCACCTTTTCATCGATTTTAAGGTCGCGTGTGACAGCATTTATAGAGACGAGCTATATACAGCAATGTCTAGTTTTGGCATCTCTGCCAAACTCGTCCGTTTGTGCAAGATGACGATGGAGAATGCACGCGGCTGCACCAAGGTCGGTAAGACCTCACCGAGGCCTTTGGTGTCAAAAAAGGATTCAGATAAGGTTATGCGCTGTCATACAATTTCTTTAACATCGTTCTTGAGGGTTTAATGATCAATGAGGGCAAGACCAAGTATATGCTCTCAACAAGAAAGGACAACCAACATCGACGTCATGGGCAGAACGTTTTCATAGACAGATATAACTTTATGTAGTTAGGGACTTTGTTTACCTAGACTCCGCTATAAATTCACAAGCGCTGAGATCAAACGAAGAATAACTCTTGCCAACCGCTACTTCTTTGGGCTAAAAAGGCAATTGAGTTGCAAGCCCTCTCTCGAACAACTAAAGTGACCCTTTATAAAATTCTAACCATCCCAGTTCTACTCTATAGCGCAGAGGAATAGACTTTATCAAAAGTGAATGAGGTTCCGCTTGCCTGTTTTGAGACGAAAATTCTTCGGGTGATTTTTGGACTCATCTTCGAATCTATTCCCGAGGGACGGCGCAGTAAAGGAAGACCACGACTTAGGTGGCTCACGCAAGTAGAGGGGTACCTCAACCAACTTAGGGTGTGAAACTGAAGGCAGCTACCTAAAGATCGAGCTGGCTGGAGACGCTTGTTGGTTGAGGCCCAACTCCACCCCGGACTGTAGCGCCACATTAAGTACGAGTAAGTGTTCAAAAAAGATGACAGAAATTAAATCACCAACTATAGACCTATTTCAAAGCTGTCTTGCATCCCAAAAATCTTTGAACAAATAGTCTGCGACAAGTTAACATTAGTCTGTCATAAGATCATATGCAAAGACCAACATGGTTTTGTCAGAATGAGGTCTACTGTTACTAACTTATTAAGTTTTTTCGCACAAATGTTCTAAATTGGACAACTTGCCTACACTCTAATTGAATACAAACTTAAGGTATATGGTTTTCCCCCTGTATTTATTGCATGGGTTAGTTCATATCTTAGTACAAGAAATTTAGAGGTTTATTTTATTTTACAGCCCAGTCTGGTGTTCCTCAGGGTAGTCACTTAGGGCCCATTCACTTTATACTCGCTATCAATGATGTTACATCATGTACTAGTCATAGCGATATTCTCATTTATGCTGATGACATTGAAATCGTTAAGAGCATTAATAACCTAAATAAACTTCTTCAATCCGATAGTAAGAGTCTCGCCACTTGGTGTGTTAAACGGTCTAATTGTAAACTTCTTTAAATGCCAACCGTGTTTAATTATGCAGTATCGCACCATAGTCCATGTCGTGTCAATTGTTTTAAGGACCTAGGGGTTTATTTTAACCCTAATCTTGACTTCACAAAGATTAACTTGATTGTTAGTAAGTTCAATGCTATTTGTTAGGTTTTATAAAAAGATGGTCTAAAGAGTTTTTTTCAAAGCCCATACTATATGTTGCCTATCTCTGTATAACCGTTTCGTCGACTCCCTTTTATGAAGTTCATCAAGATCGGATTGAGCGAAACTTTATGCGATTTACATTGAAAGGACTGCGGTTGCAAAATTCTAGAAAGGTTCCAAGAATAGGATGATACTCCAAAGTGAAGCAAAATGGTCTGCCCTTTTAGGGGAAGCAGTCTGACAATGGGAGGGTCTTCAATGATAGATAGAGGAGTTAGATTAGGTTAGGTTAGGTTTAATGGGTTGGCGTAGAGGTTGAAAGACCTACTACGCCACACTTAGATCAATGTAGATTCATTGTGATGCCCATTGCCAACAACACGCGGTGTCCCAAGCGGTCCTCCATCTAAGTACTAACCGCACCCGACGATGCTTGATTTCGGTGATCCAACGAGAACCGATACTGTCATCTTGGCATGGTCGTTGACTGATAGAGGAGTTAAGCCGATGAGGTAAGACCTTCAAACAGAACTGAACCCGTAAGGATTTTATGCTAGTTAAGGTGCAATGATAGGTTAGTCAGCAAACAAATGGCCGCTAGTGCAGCCATTCGTCTCAAAGCTTCTATTATTGATAAATTCAATTTTATACCCGAAAAAGCCGACTACACTCCATCGAAACTGAGATTTGATCGCAGCTTAAAGGCAACAATTCCCGTTCCGTCTCTCAGATCATTGTAACGTATTTTAGGCGGAAATAATGGCGATTAAGATAGTCCTATCCTGACTTCTATTAAGAATATTTGCATTTTCACATACAGCCAAGCGGCAATAAAGTTCCTGACATCGTGATCACTTACATCTAAGGCAGCTCTACATTGCCGTTTGCTTCTCAAGGAGATGACCAATTCAACATTCACCTATACTGGGTGCCTGACTACAGAAACATCAAGAAATTGTAATGTTGACGAGCTCGTCAGGAAAAGCACTACCCTTAGTATTTTGCAAGAAAGGCTATACGTAGGTACGAGTACGCCTCTCGCACATGTAAATACTTACTCAAGCTGTGGTATATAAACAGATACGAGTATGGCTAAGCTACTCCAATAGACTGGTAATGCTTAAACAATCGGAAATCAGCTCCGTCATCGGTGTCCTTAGGGGAAACTGTCCCATAAGCTAAAAGACTAGGCTTATTTTCGAATGACTTTTGCAGGAGCTATAGAGGAGGAGAATCAATCCTCCACTTTCTTCGTACCTGTCCAGCCCTGTCCAAAAGAAGATTGACCTGCTACTTTCTTCGATGATCTCATCGATTTGGTGAACACTGACGTCAGTAGCATCCTTTACTTTATAAGTAACTCCGACCGGTTCAACTAGTCCGCAGTGTAGGTTGACTAGAGATACCACAATCGACCTCCTTGGGTCTGTGTGTATCTATACTCGAGTAGAGACAGCCATCCTTATAAAATTTAATATAACAATAATAGAGGGGTGGCTAGTTTGGTACCTATACCACTGCGCTGAGGCTTTGATATGAATGGCTGCCGACAATGTCTAAGGATTTAACATTATGTTTAATGCTGAGAAGGGAGTGGTTCTTAGTACACGGCTGATACACATGCATGCGGATCCCTAAAAGGTTGAGGATTACAACTTTGTCCAAAGCCGTCCACCAGACGAACATGCTATAAATTAGAATAGCCCTGATAATGGACACGTATAGCCAGAGTGTTAAGCGGTTGCCGAGTTAAGCGGTTGCCGAGATACAAAACTTATTCTGGGACTGCATGACTGATCATTGAAAACTATTGAGTACTTCTCGTGAACATAGAATCTTAAAATTTGACACTACATAGTAGCCAAAGGAAAAAATGAGAAAGTGGGCCTTTTCAGTACGGCTTCCAAAAAAGAGGCGGGGCAAGGCTGGACAGTAGGGTACTTCATGTGCTTGGGGTATATGATGGATAAAATGAGTAAAATTAACTTCTAAATATCGTTTCCAAGAGGTAGTTTGGAAGAGGGTGTATCAGCATGCTCTTTCTTTGCGTTGGAAGCGGGGAATCTTTCAAAGACTGAGCCCGTACTCAGTAACAGAGTCTGATTTCTACCCACTAAACTAACCTTTCACTTCCTGCCCTTTGTCATCGGGGGACTGCCGTCAAGCATTTCATCGCGAGAAGGGTTCCAGCCTTAGTCGTTCGGTTCACTCGTATTTGCAGCCTCCTGCACTGTACTCGTCTTTCATTGTCGCTCCTCTCGGCGCTGCCTTTCATAATCGTTGTCACAGTGTGGTCAGCTGCGTCCTAGCTATTGTTCTTCATCTGCCTGGTTGTCAGGGGTTAATCCTCACCCAGTTTCTCAGATAGCAGAAGCCGTTCTCCATCGTATCGCGGACAATGAGACATGCTTTCGTGCAGGTTGGAAAATAGGGGTTACCGTTGTGCTAAAATCTGTGGAGATAAGCCCTAAAGAATACATCATCTGTAATTATTTGAGCCTTTGTCAGAGTGATCCTAGCTTCGCTGCCATTCTTCTAGACTTGTTACCCCTGCTGATAACGAGGCACTTCTCTCGCGCTTTCCTCGCAAGAAAATTTATTGGCACCATGCCAGCCACTACACACACTGCATCGTAGGAAGTTGTCCGGAAGGCACTACATACTCTCAATGTGTTAATCCTGTATGATTTCGTCTTCATGGTACTGGCCTATATTTAGCACCCATAGAACATTGCCCACTCCGAAACAAACTTCGAATCAGCGGCCAATGTTAGTCATGATCCTTGCTGTCTTGTCAGCTGCATGCTGCAGGTGTTGCTTAACGTCAGTCTTTCATCTATAATAATGCCAAGGTACTTTAACACTGGCTTAGAGAACACTGCGTGATCGCCGATGGTTACTGTTATAGTCTCCATCACTCTTCTGCTGCTGAAGAGCTGTTTTCTGTTTTCTCCTCCCCAAGTTGCAGACCCATGCATTTCAACCAGTCTCGAACTATCCTGATAGTTTCATTGCAGTCATGCACAACGATTACTATGTTGACCACGGGGATCTAAATCTAAGGATGACATCATACAGGCCTATACGACTAGGGATACTATGTGGTTATTTCATCTTGGTAGAAGGACAAGTCTTGCCTTCGGAAATACGTGCCTTCCTTAAGGCACGTATTGTAGGTTTCTGCAAAAATGTATGGACAGCATCTGATTGCTGTTTTCAAAGCAATGTTGGGAATGCCATCAACACCGGGTGTTTTTGGTCTTCTATTTGTATGCAGGCTCCACAGTGATGATGAGAATTGGTTGCGCCCTCGACGTGTTTACTCATCCAGTTTGTTCCACCAATCCTTGATGTTGCGGGAAGCGAGCTATGACCAGTTTTCCAAAAACATTGTGGACGTGGGCGAGGTTTTCCGGTCGCTTCAACGTCATCATCACCACTTGGTAGGCTTTGCTTTTGGTCGGCTTCGTTGCCACACTTCGATGAAGCTTCTCTTTTTGCTCGCTTTAATCACATTTTTAAGATTCGTCCAGGCGATTATGAATCTCTCGTGGAATTCTTTATGGGTGCTGTGTTCCCTGGAATGCTGGTACAATCGTCTTGCCTCGTGGTACTCTGCGCGAAGCTCGGCGTTCTCCTCATTTCACCAATACACGTATGGACGATTTTAGTTTCCTGACCTTCGCTGCATTGATGCGTCACAGGTTGTCGTTACTCCTTGTGTGACCTGATGGTTTGTCGCCGCAGACCCGCTTGCAGATACTCGTACATCATCTATCATCAACTGGAGTAGTTCGACATGCAAAGTTCGTGGGTTCCATCCACATTTCCGCAGCTGTCTCTAGCTCAAAGTTAATCGGCTGATGATCGCTGTACGTGCAATTGGAACTTTATCACAGCATACTCTAAGATCAACAAAACTTATGGCGTATATTCAGTCCTGAAAATTGGGACAGAGGTAGTACTTGGGATGAAGGCATAGGACAAAGGTCGAAAATATGACTTTTCGTAAAAATGGGCGGGGGGTGGGCCTATATGTTAATCATTGCGGTATATAATTTTTAAGGGGTGAATAAGTAGATCCCAGAACCTGTCTCAAAAATCTGGAATCTTACCTAGCAACTTGGTTTGTTTTTGTCACTAAATTATTGAATATGTAGGTAACATATCCCACGGACTTAGACACAAAAGTGTATGAGTATCAACCGAACACAATATGTACGTCATTGACGCCATAATCAGCTTTCTACAGTGATCCCTACTTGAACGGAAGCAAAATTCTTATGAGCGGTAGGCAATAAATTAAAATTTGATCATAAAAACCCAATTACCCAACACCACCCGACACTCATTTCCTTATTACACACTTATTTCATACTTCTCCTCGATTGTTAACAAATTGCAATTTGTTTGCTTCGAGTCCTAAAATGGGCTTCCCTCTGTGCGTCAGCCACCCCCTATCGCAGCCGAAATCAATTTCATCTCGCATTCGTAAATATTTTATTCATCAACGTTAACACATTTATTAACCAAATAAAAGAACTTCATGGCCCTGGCATCGTTTTAATAAATTACTAATTCCCGATAAGGACCTTCGTCCATATGTTCTTTGGGGGCCAGTTGCACTGGGGCGCACGAATTCGTAGTCAAACACAATAAAGACAAACAACCCTCCTTACTGGAAAGGAAACACACAAACACACACAGCAACAGAGCTAAGGGAATTGCTTAGCAAGTGGACAGGACACAAACAAAGTACACAGCGTCAGGATGTCCATAAACACCCTGCCATAACCATTTAGGATACATTAACTAGAAATTGGGGATTTCTCAGCAATGGCCACCACATACGATGCATACGAATGGGACTCTTTCCTTCCGTTGCCGTTCCCAAGGGATGTAGATCCCCTTCTCTCAAATTTCAGTGTTTTTTTTTTTTTTTTTTCTCCGAGGCGCATGAAAAAATAATGATGTTGGTAATAACACATAATGAGCCAAATGTCCAGTTGTTCATCAGGAGGAGTCACATAACTGCCAACCCTCAATAGGCAAACAAGACAGACAACGAATAAGACAGGAAAATATTTGTTATCCTTGGCCAAGTTGGCAAGGAAATGCCATAAAGTCAAAATGTTTGCAATGACTGCTTCAAGGATTCGCGATGGAGTGGGCTATTCTGGGACTTCTGTCTGTCTGGCATCAAATGTCAGCCAACAAGTGAACCGCAGAAATGAATTCCGCGTGAGAGATTAGGAAGTGTGACGAGCAGTGTTTGTCGGCCCCAAAAGACTTCCGGAGGCAGGATATGTGTGTGTGTGCCACATTCGTTGTCGTTTGCCACAAAAGGACTCCACATCAATATTCGGTGAATGCAACATACTTGCACTCTTGCAATTCGCATATCACTGTTGCCTTTAGGGGCCTAACTGAGATTTCCACCAGGACATTGTCTGCGAGTGTAATTTTATTAGCACGGCCGCTGCTGTTTTAATGGACTACAACTCCTCCTTTGATTTATTAAATTTAAGTGTGTCACACTTCCTCGCTGTTGGGTATCATCATACAGGGCGCTTCCTGGGGTTTTGTGGCTGTGGTGATTTTAATTGGATATCAGGTGCTTGATGTTTGACTGGTGGCTTGGCAAATGAAGTTATCCTCTTGGTGAATGCTTAGGCGGCTGTTTGCACGATGAATGGAATTTGCACGTAATACAATGTGAGTGGATGTGACGTGCTTATGGTCTCGGAGGGTTGAATATTTTAGCCGGTTGGCGGTTTCTTTGATGGGGTATTCGTTTCATTGCGAGATTTTAAATCATCCTTTGATGATGGTGGTATTCAATGGTGGAACTGTTCTCTTTTTTTTTTCATCGACATGGATTATTTTTACATGCCTAAGCAAAATTTCAAAGCTATTAAGGAGGAAATAAAAGGCAAGCATTTTCTGATAAAAACCAGCAGGATAATGGCATAGTATAGTGGGCTTATGATGGATCTATTGAGGATGGTTTAGAGGCATGGTTAGGTTAAAAATGGCATGTTTTAGTAAAAAGGAAGTACGCAAAGTTAAACAAGCTTTTAAGAGTTCTCTACTGAACAGTAGGTCTCACAGCAGGTCTCAGTAGCTTCTCAAATCCTCCCAATCGTGAATCGATTTGCAAAAGATCCTATACTTCCCCATTATTTAAGAAAGGTGACAGAACAATACTTCATTCTAGTCCCATAGCTAAACTGTCTTGCGTTCCAAAAGTTCCGGAGCAATCTGTTTGTGATGTGCTGTCATTTCATATTCGTATTATGATATGCACTGAACAGTATGGTTTTTTGTTGATGTGGGGAAAAAGACACCACTCATCCCACTTATGGACCCTTTGTGATGCCCAATGGGGTTCCTGTATTGGGTTCCTACCTTACTGCTCGTTGGTGATTAGGGTCTCCAACCATCGTGACGTTCTTAGAAACTAAGAAAGATTGTTAAGTGAAACTTCAGATAGTCCTTGCATGTCCTGGAAGTGATCTTTTCCTAAAGTTTTGTTTCTCAAATAACATAGGCTTGGACAGAAGTGAGGTGTATCCTCGTGAGCCTCTACGTCACCGCAACCTCTGTATATATTGTCATCGTTGAGTTTAAGTTTCATTGTGTGCTTTCTTAAAAGGTTGTGGCAGGTGAGCTCACCAGTCAACATTAACAGGGATTTTCTATAATTTTTTAAAAGTTTATTAGATCTTACATTCAACTCGCTCTCTGAGTTTACAGAGTGCAGGCTTAATATATTGGAGTGCTCGATTGTGGTCTATTGCGGACCCTGTTCTTACAAGTTCGTCAGCTAACTCATTTCCAGCAGAGAGTAATACTGTGACCAGGGACTCAGCAGAGAGTAATACTGTGCTGCGAGCTAAAAACTTTAAGTTCTTCGCGACAGCGTCGAATTAGCTTTGATTTTTTTTTTTTTTTTGTCGGGGCGGGTGCACCATAATGGAGCACTCAGACTCAAAAACAGGGCTATTGTATAACCAGGCAGAGAACTCCGTTTTAATATGTTTTTTTCGGCTTTTGCAAAAACACGAGTAGACACTTCAGAGATGAAGAGCTTATATCATCAGCACTCACCACATCAGCACCGAAAATCCGCCACCTTATCCGAGCAAAGGCAGGACAATCACATAGGAAGTCTTCCGCAGTGTCATTGTCCTCTCCACAGGAGGCGCAGATAGGTGTAGCGCACATGGAGGTGTTTGGCAAAGGTGAAGTGACCCGTAAGAACGCCAGTAAGTCGTCTGCAGTCTTTTCTTACAGACGACGTGGACTATTCGTTTAGTCTGTCTGTATCCTGGAGAGTCATGCCACCTTCGATTGTGTTCATTGAAAACCCAATCATCAATGGAAGCCCTAACCGAGGACGCTGGCAAATCCAACGTGGCTCGTCAGAGATCTCATTTCCTGCTACCCCTTCGTGTCCTGGGACCCAAACAAGTATGTTTACATTCTCGAACTATTTTGGAAGTGGTTAAAGGATTGAGCAAGGCCTTAAGCGCAGCCTGACTGTCACTACAGATGCAGATACTACATCACCAAAACTCAAGGAATGGTCTTATCATTGCCGTGTACATAGATCCAAAGGACTTTCCTTGGCGACAAGCCCCATGCCTTGCCGAAAACACATTTGCATTGCCGAAAGACTGATAGAGCTTTGGAAGTTTTCAGCTCGACATGTTTCGTCCAAAGAAGTTTGGTATCTAAGACTACTCCTAAATATTTGGCTCCTTTGCAGAGTTGGATAGTGATGCCTTTTAGCACTAACTGAGTCAGACCAGACAATTTCCTCTTTCTCGTAAAGAGATAGCTTGGACTTGATTTCAGAAGTAAAAATTGCTTTAATGACCGCCTGACTGTCAATAAAAATGGTAATACCTATGCTTGGAGGACACTGCTGTAGTCAGGAAGTCTGATTGAGTGTATGTTTAGTCCGTTCCTATATCCATCTTTGACCCATCCGTGTAGATATTCACTCGTCTTTTGCTAGTTCATTGGATTTTTAAAGTCGACGTATGGCATCTACTATAACTAACCTGTTGATCTTTATTAACCAGTTTACAACGACAATAGAAAAAGGGCTCCAGGATTCAGCTTCACGGATTTTTCAAAAGCTTTCGATCAGCTTTCATACAATCTTATAATTTTCCAATTGCAAAGTCTAGGACTCCCAGATATCTTCACATGTTAGATACAGTCTTATCTTGCCGACAGATATCAAGTTAAATTTAGATGGCATCTTTCCAAGACCTTTATAGTAAGATCAGGGGTTCCACAAGGTAGTCACTTGGATCCGATTCTTTTTATTCTGTCCATCAATGATCTGACTTCCATAGTAAAGGAGAGTGACATTCTTATACACGCTGACGATATTAAAGTTTACAAATTCATCAAAAGAGTTCCCGGTTAATACTCAATTCTGAGTGATGCCAGGCAATGAAGGAAGACAGCGATTATTGCTACTTATTCAATCAAAAATAAACCTCTATCGTGCGTATCAACGTTTAAATTTTTAAGCGTCCATCTGGATCAGCAGTTAGACTTATTTATCCATATAAACAACGTGGTTACTTCTTGTGGTCATTAAAAGAAGGTTGAAGGAGTTTGACTCTCCATATGTAACACGAGATAGTGTTTCTCTCGTGAAACCTCATCTTGAATACACCTTCCAGGTACGGTCAATAAATCACAAAGTTCATGTGAACTGTGTTCAATGAAATTTTATTCGTTTTGGACTCCGCAGCTTACCATGGAAAGACCCACGTAATCTATCTCCCTACAGCCAACGAATTAAGCTTATAAACTTTAAAGCACTAGCTCAGCGGACAATGACTAACATTTTATTTTAACGCCTGATACGCCTGACCTTCTAAATATTATAAAAATTAAATGGCTGTTAAGGGCGTAGCGACTGCGTAGTAGCAATTTTTTGCATATCCCAGGATTGGATCTAACATTGGAACAAGTGAAGCAGGCTTCAATTGCAGCAAGTAATTATATATTTTGATGCATGGGCATATTTTAAAATTAAAAGCAACATGTCATCCTTCCACAGAATCTCGTCGCGTCCATTCTCTATTTCTGAACTTGAGGCCGCAATCCAAAAGGAGAAGAATGGAAAAGCAACCGGTGTTCGATTGTATGGAGAGAAGTATATACTTAGGTACAGTTTTCTTAAACTCATCAACGTGCCCTCAAATCGGACTTTTCAAGTGTTCTTAACGATGATCATAGTAAAGCCAGGAAACTGAGCAATGGTCTCCCTCAAGAGTCGATCCTTACACCGCTGTTGTTCAATCTCTACTCATTTGATCTTCCTGAAACAGTGTCACAGAAATCTAGGTATGCAGATGATATAAGTTGAACAATGCAGAACCAACAAATTCCTCGTGCAGGGACGGGTTTAGAATATTACTGCAGTTCCCCCCACAAATACATAGCGCTTGGACACGCATGCACGTGTCCAAATCAAAAAAAAAAACCCCCTTAAACCCCAGCATAATGGAAATGTACGCTAAAAAGAAAAGCGCTACGCATGGTTGTGATCCTGGGACGAGCAGAAATGCTCGGGTCAGAGCTATTCTGTTTCCGGGGGATAGCAGTTAGAACCTTGGAAGAGTGGTCGCAGCTACGAGCTTGAAGAAATGATGATTAGAAGGCGAGTGTACATATTGTGTGTACAAGAAACGAAATGGCGAAACACCAGGAATCCGACGCGTTTCTTGGACGTTAAGACAAGATGTTCTACTATGGATCGGAACAAGGTAAAAACGGAATTGCTATCATCCTCGCGGCATAGCTACTAGGCAACATCTTGACCACTTCAAAGTCCAGTGACCGTTTGATGTCTCTCAAATTGGTGATATAGGGTGAGGTTTGGAAAATTGTACGCGCATATGCTCCCCAAGTCGGATGCGAACAGAGAGAAAAAGATGCATTTTAGCTGGATTCTCACAACCTCATCAAAAACATCAGCTTTTGCTTGTTGGCAGAGATTTGAACGGACATGTCGGAAAGACAAACGAACTATGAAGACTGCGATGGAGGACTGGGGTACCGCACCAGAAATTCTCCAGGTGAAGACATCCTAAGCATGCGCAAGTCATACGGTCTTATCGTACTAAATACCATGTTCGTCAAACAAGGCCGGCACCTAATCACTTACATCAGTGGCGGAAATGAAACCTAGATTAACTACCGTTTGGTAGCCAGTCTCATGAAGCCCCGGGTTAAAGATTGCAAATTGATCCTGGGAGAGGCGAACGCCCAGCAGCAACGTCTCTTTTTGACAGACATTTTTATGGAGACGAGGAAGAAAACAAATAAGCAAACAAAGGTGGCTGAGAAAATCAATTGTTACAAGCTGGACAAAGGGAAAAGCGAAGTTTTTATTATCAGCATAACAAATTACCTCTTTACCATCATCGATGAGGTCGGTGATGAGGAGTGCAGAACACAAGATATGTGAGATTCCCTACAGTGATCTTGCCTGGAGAGAGCCAAATCACTGCTTGCAACGTCGAAAGGCCCCTGCCAACACGCCAAAGAAACATGGTGGTGGACAGACGAAGCTAAAGTAGTGATACAGGTAAAGAAAACGGCTTTCAAGGCTTGGTCAAAGTGCTCTTCTACTAGTAGAGTTGAAAAATCTCGCCTTGAAGTGATATATAGATGTTGCAAAGGTCTGGCGAAGAAGAAGTGCGCCCAATTTGAAGTAATAAGTATGGCTCTAAGGGAGGAAATATCGTCTTCGGCGTCTGATAGGAACCAGGCTACCCAGAAGCTTCGACAGAACAACTTGAATAAGGGAACAACTATCTTCAAAATAAGGCCACCCAGGAGATTCGTTCCGCAAAGTTCATTAACAATGCTCAAGGCCAGCTTCTTGTGAATGGCGACAATATTGTGAAAAACTTCTGAACGAACAGATACTTTCCGAGAGCCGCTCCTAACCATGACGAAGTATCCGACATTACTGTCGAAGAAATTGGGAATGCGGTCAAATACTCCAAAAAAAGAAAAGCGGTTGGGCCAGACGAGATACCCTCTGAATTCTGGAAAAAAATGGGAAACATCAGGTCCAGATGGCTCATGATTCTTATCTCCAAACTTATGAGCAGAGCAGTGATCTAATGTCTAATCAGTGGAGGGAAAGTTATTTTCTTCCTTTGCACAAAGGAAAGGGCAATACGCGAAACTGCGATAACCACAGTTCTGTCAAACTGATGTCACACACCATGAAGTTGAGCGGGTATTAGATGGCCAACTGCGGAAAATAATACGGCTATCTGATAACCTGTGCGGGTTTGTCTCGGGTAGGGTGGCCGTGGTGTAGTGGTAACATCATCGCTTGTCACGCTACAGGTTCACGGTTCGAATCCTGATGTCAATAATCATCTATTTATTTCGCATGAAATAAATAAAAAGTCGATCAATTGCGACAGCTTATGTCAACTCTACTGCGAAGGCATAACACTGGCAGTAGGGCGATCATATGGCTAAAATGCACTTGATCGTGACGATGACATCAAAAGGACGGAAAAAAATACTGTGAATCATGAGCAACGACAAAAGCAAAAACAAACAAGCTCCCCAGTTATCTGGACAGCCACCCTTGGAGTTCACTGAAACTTAACACCAGCTGAGTTTCAAATCAACTACACCAATCTGTCTTTCTCTCTGTCTCTTCCCCTTTCCTCAAAAACGCACGTGTCCTAAAATTAGTATAAGGGTATTCATAACCCCTTTCACATGTGTAAATTATAAAAAAAAAAAAAAAAAAAAAAATCAACAACAGAAGCAGTTAAAACGTATAAGGATCATAATGGAAAAAACATCGTGATTCTTTAAAGGACTTTGGATTGAAAAAGCCTTTGATAGACAACCAAGAGATCTCTTATGCGCTAAGACAATGAGGAGTTCTAGGAACCTACGTACGCATGATCATGGACCTGAAGAAGCAAGGACAAGAGTAAGATGTCCCGCAGAAGTCACCGAAGAGTTCCCAGTCAAAGTCGGTATACACCAGGGAAGCGTACTCAGTCCTTTGCTATTTATTGCAGTCCTGGATTATCTGCTTGAAGGAAAAGTGACGGACCCCAAAGTGCATCAGTTATTCTTTGCTGACGATGGAGCTATCATAAGTGAAGATCAAACGTACCTGCAACGAGCACTAAATGTATGAATGGATGTTAGGAAATGGGTACCGTATTTGTTCAAAAAAGACAGAGTATCTGTGCTGTCTGTTCTCTGATCCACACCATTATTCCAGACATTTATTTGAATGGGAAAGTGCTTCCCAAGTGTGAAAAGTTCAAATATCTGGGATCTATGATCAATAGTGAAGCAACTTGTGACACCCACCTCGCGTAAGCGCAAGGTGGATGAAGTGGCGGGAAAACTCCGCTATCTTCTGTGATCAAAAAATACTCCCTAACCTGAAAGGAAGTCTCTACACCGCAGTCGTACGTCCAGCGCTCACATACGGTTCACAATGCTGGAAAATGTACAAAAACTATGAGGGCAAGCTGAGATGAAGTGAACTTGACAGCAGGAGTAACAAAGCTTGATAGAATAAGAAATTTGGAGATTCGAGGAAGCCTTCATGTAAAAGAACGCATCACAAGCAAGATAGAGCACGACCGGCTCAGTTTATATTGGCATGTTTAAAGGAGAGATGCTTTGAACCCCGTCAAAAAAGCAATGTCAGTCAACGTTCCTACACAATCGCGCAAAAAAGGCAGATCAAAAAACAACTGGATCACACAAATGCAAAAACACCAGTATTTGATTGGCTTCAGTTACGAAGTGATCCGAAACCAGAAAGGGATGCAGTAAAGTGGGAGGAATATGATCCTTCTACTCTGGATCATAACCTCGCCGTAAGGAAAAGAAGAAGAAGATGAGGCTCACTTCTGTCTCAGTGGTTTTGTTAATAAGCAAAATTGTCGGATTTGGAGCGATGAAAATCCAAAGGTGATACATCAGCTACCGATACACCTCGAAAAATGCACTGGTTGGAACGGTTTATGGGTTGGCAGCATCATCGGGCCAAAATCGAATCAATGGCGCCCGGTACAGAGCCACTATCAACGATTTTTTGTTTCCCAGAGTGCGTGAACATTTGGTTTCAACAGGTTAGTGCCACATGCCATACTGCCGGTGAAACCATCGAGTTATTGAAGAAAGTGTTCAATGATAAGGTGGCCTGGCCTCCAAGATCGTGTGATTTGACGCCGCTGGACTATTTTCTGTGCGGGTATTTGAAGTCGTTAGTCTATGCCGACAAGCCAAAAACGTTTCCAGCCTTGGAAGCCAACACCGAGTGTACTATTTCTGTAGAAAATTGGAGCTCCAGGATGCAGTTCCTGAGACGCTCCCGTGGTGGCCATATGCCCGATATTATCCATCAAATGATCTATCGAATAAAGAAAATGTTGGCTCATTTGCTCAACTTGTGTACGTTTTATTTCAATTTCAAATCCTATAGCTCTTAAAAAAACATCCAAAATATTCGTGATTGTGCCAAGTCGAGACGATATTTCGAGTAGTTCAACATGCGAAGTCAAAGAGAATCGTTTTCCAAAAATAAAATAAGTATCTAATCCTTTTGCAAAATTACTACTCACTCCTGATGGACTAACTGTATAAATTAATTCTACTCACTACTTAATAGTCAGACTGTCTTTTTCCTACATTCCTCAAGTCGATCCTTAAACCTAGAGATATCCTTGACTTGCATTCCTAAAACTATTCATCCTAGACCCACAAAAAAAAAGTCCTTCAAACCACCTACCAACAAACACCACTTGCCACCCGATAAACTAATTTCTAAATAGAACACCAGCACCTATCTGTCCAGCCTTGCACTTGTTTCCTTTTGTTCACTTAAGATAATTAAAAAGATGTCCCTACACCAATTATAAAACATCTAAACAAATAACATTTTAAACATCAAAGAGAAGGAAAATGAAAAGGCGAGTGAAAACCGGGCGACACTAGGAGAAACACAAAACCACCCCCACCTACCCGCCGCAGCTTGTATCCTTCGAAATTTTTGTAAGCCTTAATTTAATATAGTTGAGAGAAGAGCCATCTCTCTTCCTGCTCACATTTTCATTATTTTAAAACAATTACAAAGAAAAAGAAACAGAAAAAAAGAAAAAAAAAATAATCACGTTCGCCCCACACCCGCAGAGCCACACACAATAAAAGTACTTCAAGGACGATAACAAAAATATCCCTGCTCACACTTCACTAGCAAATCCTTACCACAGGCTGCCGCCGTCGTCACTGCATCCTTGCCCAACAAATCTTTCCTCTCTCGTTCCCATTCATTTGAACACCACCCACAAATAAAGATGACGAAAGGCAAAAAATAAGGACAACAGAAAAATGAAAAAAAAAAGAGAGAATAATAAATCACACTAAACACTCTCCCGAACCACCCCACTGGTTACAATCATACGGCAGAGCTGGCAATGCTGTTTTGTTGTGTTACTGTTATTGCTACTGCTATTGCCACAACCATCACTACTGTTGTTTGTTGTTAACTGCCGCTGTTCCAGAGTTCTGCTTCTGCTACTACTGCTGTCGCTGCTCATGACCCTTTATGCCGCCCTCATCCATCACATCCACATCCTTAACACACCGCCCAACTCGTACATACACCATCTCACAGAATAAATACAACAAATCCTCGTTTATTTTCTTTGGTTGGTTGGTTAGCTTGCTTGGTGGCTGTTGTTGGACGAGGATACCATCCGCTCGTGGCTACAAAGGCATGAGAAAAAAAAATATTAAATATATAGCAAAACAGGAAAAAATATGGGACACAGTGTAATCCTTTGACTGTCAACAAGGAAGCAGCACGAGCATAATGTATACTAAACACTGTATGCCTAGGATTTGTTGTTGGCTGGTTGCCTCCGCTTCGTCTCATAGAATTGTATAAGCTTTACGGGGGCATCCTTTCATTCCTATTTACCATGCACAGCTGTCGCCCCAGGCAGGAAGGAAGGGTAAACAAAATGAGAAACGAGAGAGGAAAAATCAATCACCTCCGGATGTGACACTAAGTCGTCCGCCAAACCAAACAGACGATAACTACAACTTTTGCCGCAGAACGGGTGTGTCATATTAACTTTTAATAACAGGAAATATTCCTTACCATCCCCACCACTCAGAAAAGATATATACTTTTATTTTATGTACATCTGGATGAGATATAACCGGAGTTTTGTAATAAAACAGATACAGGATGGAAAAGAGTTGAGTGCCACAAGGTTGCGTATTGTCACCCGTCGTCTTTATACTTACGTAGACTGTGCTTCTACTTCGAGCGCCTCGCCTCTCAGTGATAATGTGAGCCACAAGGATGAAAGGCCGCCAGTTAAACCGGAGAGTACATGAGCTTACTTAGATAATTGTCAAGACATATGGCGCCGTTTCTTTTTTGGCCTTATACATGAAAACTCCTGCGCAATAGTCTACCTTGACGTGGGGTAGAGGCCGACTCGAACACTTGTCGGAGATCCTCTGAATATTGCCCACATTAGGTCTGACATCCATGGTTAATCAAATCAACCGCAACATTCCATAACTTTTATCCCTTTTTCTACCTACCTACGAGTATCATGTATCATCATATCAGGCTGGGTTATATCTCATTCAAGAGATTAATTGAAAACGAAACAGGTTAAGGTTAGGTACAAAAAGGATTTATTCGTCATCCGCCACTTAGAGAAAATTTAAATCTGAACCTTGTTGGTAAAAAGATCTTTGGTTGGGAAAACCAATCTTAAAATATATCATTATTAGGCGCAAATGGCCCACAGAGGACTGGCTTCTCACATATTTGCATGCCATATTTTTGGATGGCAAACGACTAATAAAGTCTTCGTAGGAGCAGCATCTCCCGATAGGTGTTGGTTCGCTAAATAACGAGAAAGAGCCACTGCAGCCGAAAACCTAGCAGCTCTGTTAGTAAGCCCTACTCCCACCTCCTCGTGGTGCCATCTGGGAATTTCTTCGGAAATTGCGAACGGGAGAGGACTAATGGCGAGTCTCCTGCGCCATATAACAGGATAAGTGTCGGTTGGTCTGTGGCCCAGCGAGCATCAACTGTAAAAAGAAAAATTGCTCCGAAACGGAAACATACGCCTCGGATACGTATGGATAATATGATGACGACCTTTGGCTATCAAACACGGACAACGAACGGATTCTGGAACGTTAAGACCCTCCTGGACTCACTGCAAGAAGGGCCTTACAATGCCAGATTCCTCCAAATGGAGCGCGAATTCGTACGGTATAAAATAGACATCTTAGGGCTGAGTGAGATAAGATGGTTCGATGCTGGGGAATACGTCTCGCCAACAAAAAGTACTGTCATGCTCTACTCTCGTAAACCAGCTGGAAGCGCACGGAGGTCTGGAGTAGGACTAGTGCTAACTCCAGCAGCGCGTAAAAGCCTCATATCTTGGAAACCTCACAGTGACCGGATATTGACGGCCAGATTCCAGAGTAGAGTAAGGAAGGTCACCATCATACAGTGCTATGCTCCGACTGATGACGCGACTGAGGATAAAAAGGACAATTTATATAGCCAATTAGGCGCCGTCTTCAATGAAACACTTAATGGGTACATCGTAATGGTGATGGTCGATTTAAACGCCAAGGTAGGAAACGACAACACTATGCTTAAGCATGTGATGGGAGTTCACGGCCTTGGAGACCGAAACGACAACGGTGAGCGGTTTGTGGACTTCTGCAATACCAACCGCCTAGTCATTGGAGGTACGCTGTTTAAGCATAACACCTGCCTATCTCGACTGATAGGCAAAGAACATCCAACCAGATCGATCACATTGCGATCAGTCGCCGCTTTAGAAATTGTCTCCTGGACGTCCGTAACAGGCGTGGAGCTGATATCGGACAAGAACGAGAACACCATCTTATGCTAGCTCATATACGCCTTCATACTGCATCCGTCAACAACAACTGATCAAACTTGTTGAACATCACCGGACAGAAAGTCGAAACAACTTTCTATATTTAGGAAGTGTGGCCTCGGCTAACCGCGGTGGCACCCACCTGGACGTATGCAGTAGAATCGGGAAGGCAAAAGCTGCGTTCGGTATGCTATCCACAATCTGGAAAAGTAATGTTATCAGCTTAAGAACCAAGCTGCGACTGTTCCGCTCTAACATAGAATCGGTACTGCTGTATGGGTGCAGTACCTGGAAGGTGGACATCATTAACACACGCAGACTGTAAGTCTTCGTAAATAAATGTTTAAGAATCATCTTGAGGATTTTTTGGCCGAACCGGATCTCCAACGAACAGCTTTATATGAGAACGGGCCAAGAACCTATAAACATTACTATACGAAGGAGAAAGTGGCAGTGAATTGGACACCTCCTACGCCGCGATGACAACTCCATTGCGAAAAACGCCATGCAGTGGAATCCGCTCACCCAAGCAGGCAGAATAGCGGGACGCCCTAGGCAAACATGGCGCAGAACAGTTGAGGAGGAATCGAGCTCTATAGGAATGAGTTGGAGGCAGCTCAAACGCATTGCAGAAGTACGAACAAGATGGCGCGCATGCGTGGTTGACGCCCTATGCCCCTGTGTTTTTTTCGAAAACCGAACCGTTTACGAGATGTGATGTTTTAGAATAAATTGGTCCAAGTTTCCAAAGAAGTTAAAGTTTATTTTTTTTATACTTGACCCTCCTGCCTGACACTGCGATCTCAAAGGCTTTTTGTGTCATGAGTGCTATCAGCCAAGAATAGGTAACAACCCTAAGGATGCCCTTAATAGATAAGATTCTGAACTCTGTGAAGTGTGTCCCTCTGTAGAAGATACGCCCTCCTAACCAGATAAGTGCTGGACATTCACAAAAAATATGCTCAGATGTTTTATCTTCTTCCAGGCAGAGGCGGCATTGTGTCTCTGAAGACATGTTTAGTATGTTGTTAGGAAACCCACCAACTTCTCCACATTTAATGTAAGGATTTCCTTATAAGAATACGGCTTGTCTAATCTTTTGGATTACCTTAGTTTGGACCCCCAATGGGATAGGCGAAGTATACGCTCCCTATTATTAATCACAGCTATGGCAACCGCGTAATTGACTAGACAGAAAGGCTTTGGGTCTAATAATGCTGTAGATCAGTCAGCCCTAGCTAATTTATCTGGAGCAGCGTTACCTTCTATAGCTGCAAAAAAGGGAATGGAAGCCACACACTTTGGATGTTGAGCTACTCCAGCTGATGATAGATGACGTATTTCCACGCGGGTCAGCTGCCGACAAAACGAATCAGCAAACGAGAGCCTGTGGACGCATCGATGCAGCAAATGACGTGCATCGGCCACCCGCGTACTGGTGGGATGAGAAGATCGCCGGACTATGCGCAGTGTGCCACCGTACAAGACGGTTGTACCAGCGGTTCACGAAACACAGAAACCATGAAAAACTCCACGAGAGATTTATAATCGTCCGGCCAAATTTTAAAAATGCGATTACAGGGAGCAAAAAGAGAAGCTTCGTCAACCTGTGCATCGAAGCCGACCAAAACCGGTGGGGCAAAGCCTACCAAGTGGTGATGCTGAAGCTGAAGGGCGGCCAAAAACCCCCGCTCATGTCCACAATGTTTTTGAAAAACATGGTCACAGTCTTCTTCCCGAAACAGGATTAGCGGAACAAACGAGAAAACGCGACGAGGACGCAACCAATTGCCCTCGTCACTGCAGAAGACATCCTGTGAGCCTGCATAAAAATAGCAATGAAACTATCAGCGTAGTTCGAGACCGGCTGACATGTATGGGTATACAACTAGAAGAGGATAAAGCAGAAGTAATGCTCATCAGCGCAGGAGAGAGATGGAGATTATAACAGTAAACATCGGCGATCACACAGTGGAGTTGACATTATTATAGCTGCAAGACTGACGTTTAAGTAACAAATTGGTAAGACCGTAAAGGTTACCACTGCTCTGGCAAGACTCATGCCAAACATCCGCCAACCAAAATATATGAGAAGTCTGCAGTTAACAAGAGTTTCGACATCTAGAAGGAAGACGGAGGAAGCTTCACACTGAATTAATGCATTGAAAGTACTTGTATGTAGCGCCTTCAGAACTCCCTACGACGCGGTGTGTGTAGTGATGAATCGATTTTCTTGAGAAAGAAGCGCAAGATTTGTACCTCGCTAACAAAATAACGACGGCACATAGCAATTCCCAGTTATCATCATGGGTAACAAGTCTGCAAGAATGGCAGCAGAGATAGTATCAGTCTGACAAAGGTAGGTGGACGCATAGAGCGATTCCCAGCATAGAAGGATCCCCAACAGGAACCAGCTGAGCTGAATTTCTATTTGAGTCAAAGCTTACAGGCAACGAATTCTTTAGGGCTATCTCCACAGATTCGGACACAACGACAACCCCAATTGCCCAACCTGCACGGAGGCAGTCGAAGATTCGGAACACGTCATGTATCATTGCCGGCAGTGCGATGAAAAGCCAGCATCTGCTGTCAGAGGATCTAGGTGAGGGATTTAACATTACCAGACAGATGATGAGCGACACTGTGGCAACGATTATGAACAGGCAGCGCCGAGAGGAACGACAACGAAACGCAGTGCAAGGCTGGAGCCCTCCTCGCGATGAAATGCTTGATGGTAATCCCTCGAGGACAATGGGAATAAAGTTTTAAATGGATTCGTATCGAAACAAACTTCTTATTTATTTCCACACACGTCTTCAGTTTTAAACAATTTGGAAATAGGAAAAGTTGTAGACGGATGTAAATAGATTGCCAAAGGATTTTAGTGTTACCACTTTGTAATTTCCTTCGGCTAAGGACAATAATGTACACAATGATGAAAGATGGAAACAAAAAAAAAAGAATTTGCAGAATTGACTAAAAAAGTTAACTAAACAAAAGCCTTCAATAATGAACTACCACCAGATACAAGAAGGACCAAAGTCCTTTCATAATTTCCTCTCCCTTTTGCGAGTAATTTATTTTTCCTCACATATACGTATTTTTTTTTTCCACAAAAAGAAAAAATCAATCTGCTTCAACCAACACCCACACAGCTGTTATCCTTGATTTAGATTCTGCAAATCTTTTACTCCCACACCACGTCTTTAACACTTCAAAATTTTTACCAAACAAAGAGACAAAAAAAAAATATCACTATAGTTCCGTCCCTACACCGTTGAACGAACAAAAATGACGTCCTGCTCGCATCGTGGCAGCATGAAGGCAGGAGCAAAATACTCCGTTCAACAGTTGAAGATGATTTCAGTCAGGATAACGCCCGAGGTATTGAAATCTGAAATCAGGATGAAAAGGAAAAAAAAAAAAAAAAAATTATGAAAAAAAAATCCAATGCACCAGAACATCCTGCCTGTGCCATTGTGAAGGACCTTCTTGACATAAACAATATTGCAGCAGAACATCAGCCAACAGTCAGCTGAGAGGAGCAAGTGTGCCACTAGTGTATATACGAAGTGTATTAAGAATCGATTTTGTGTCACCTTCAAGAAGAGAGAGGGAGAGATATGTCGGTCTGACGTCCCTTCGAAGGATGGGGTGGTGAGAAAGTATACCAAAGAAACAGCAGCAGCAGGCAAATCAAGGATAAAATATACTAGATACGAGTATAGTTGAGTTCAGTTTGGTTGGATGAACGAGTGTGTCCTTTTGTTTCCAACCTCTTCCATCTTCTAAGGACCTCCAAGGATCGTACGCTGCTGAATGTATAATGAAGTGCAGAGGGCACCAGCACACACACACATTCAGAAAGTCAGAGCAGCAATTTCGTACAACATGCAATATGAAGCATATTAAGGACACTTTTTGACAGCGTCTCATGTGGCTGGTGATGGTGGAATTGAAATCATTCGAATGTCGGTTTTGGTTCGATACAACGACGAAGCAGCACCCAGATGATAGTCATCGTACGCACATCTGGTGCGCCCATCATTTTAACCCCGCTCCTAGTCTCACTATGTATACTATGCCTTTGACAATCGACAAGGATGAGGGGTAGTCAGAGTGGAGCAAGCAAAATGGATGTAAAATGTGTGCGAGAGCAGGAGTCTTATGTAAATGGAAAATCTATCCCCAAATGGAAATTATTTAGGGCAAGGACTTGTGTCGCTGGTTGGATGGAAGAACTCCTTTGAATCATCATTTTTTGACCGGAAATGACCATAAAGGCGATAGAATGGGATTGAATATTCCCTCCTCCTAGCACATTATCAATTTTGCAGGACATCTATCTATTTACAACTTTGAGAAAGCTTGTAGCTGCTGAGTATGTTTACATTTCGTCTTTCCCTTTAGATGGATTGTATGGGCAGGCTTGTGGGAACGACCAGATGGATTGGAATTGGGATATCTCTATGTCGTGTATCTTTTGAAAGAGGTGGGGGAGGCAGGAAACAACCAGGATAGCCAGAGATTAATCCTTGCAGTATTTAAGGATTTTCTAAGGGCAGATGTAGTTGAGATACAATTTAATACTAAGTGCTTGAGGACGAAAAGAGATTTGAATTCCACTTGTAAAGATGTGAATTGTGGTATTACTAGAATCTACGACGGAATTATAATTAAACAGTGAAGATGCAGGCATCTGTAACCGAAATGCCATATTGCCAGATGATATATGATGACTTATTACACAGAAATATATTTAATTTAATTGATGGGTTAACTCGGAGTCCTTTTTGTCCGAAATTGGATTTGCGGTAAAATATAATAAATGATGTAATGTCCTGTGATAGGTTAGGTTAGGTTGTGGGACTGTTTGCAGTTCGGCCTCCAGCTACATCTTTGTGTAAATAGTTTTAAGTCAGTTAGTTATATCCTTTCCAATACGTCCAGGCGGTTAAAGGACCTGCCACCCAAACAGGTTATCCGTCATTCTTGGAAAGCTGGCCAGCGGCAAATGAAGTGTTCTATAGACTCTATCTCCTCCTCGTCCCTATAGTTTCTACAGAAATCGTTTGCGAAACCAACCATTCGCGCGGTCATGATACCTAATGAATTTAAAATCATAATTTAAAATTTTACCAAGCGCTAGAGTAAATTTGTTTGAAAACATAGACGAATAGAATGAATTGATCAAAAAGCAAATTCAGTGCCACTCGTATAAAAATAAAGCTACAAGATCGATAAAAGTAGCAACAAGAGGCCTTCACTCTTCATGTGATGCCAAAGTCGAAGACCTTATACAAAAAGGCTTTCAAGCTCTTGATACAAATAATCTTATTAAAAATGAAATAATCAAAGATTCCGCTGGGATATCAATGACAAAAAGGAGATCTCTACCTTTATTTAGGCTCACTTTCGAAAATAAAGAAAGTCTCGAAAAGATTTATAGTATTAAATCAACTATGGGCTTATTTTAATTATGGTTAAAATTGAACCACTGCGAAAGTCAAAGTTTGTTCCACAATGTAAGCGCTGTCAAACCTTTGGGCATACACAAAAATACTGCAATCGAGAGTTTGCTTGTGTTAAATGCGAAGGCAGGCATACAACTAAAAACTGTCCCATGGGCAAAGAACAGAAAGCGAAATGTGTTAACTGCCAAGGCAACCATCCTGCAAGACACAAAAAGAAAAAACCAAACTGGGAACCAGCTTAGAAACTCAACAAATACAAAAGCAATAGTTGAAAACAAAAAAGTAGGTCGAAAACAACTAAAAATCGACCGGCAAAAGCAATTGCACTAAGCAAAAGTGATGAAAATAAAACCTATTCTCAGATTGTAAAAAATGTGCAGAAGAACGAGGAAACATCTATAAAAGAAATGTTGGAACTTATCCTTAAAAGGATTGACAAACAAGATTTAAACATAAAACAGCTAAGCGAAGAAGTCGCTCTTAAAAAACATTGATGGACAGAACACTTAAAATCGCAACATGGAATGCAAACAGCCTTTTACAACACGTATCAGAACTAAACATCTTTTTAGACCTAGAGCATATAGACATTTGTTTGGTGTCCGAAACTCACCTCGCTATAGGGGAGGATCAGCAATTCTTATAAAAAAGTGCTTGAAACACTATGAAGAACCAATGTTTACTAATGAAAACATGCAAGTAACAACAATTAGTATTGGTATAAAAAAGAAAGAATTTAAAATAGCAGCTATATACTGCCCTCCGAGGCGCTCTCCAACTGAAGAAGACTTTGCAGAACTCCTAAATTTGTTAGGACATAACTTCCCTGTTGGTGGCGACTTCAATGCTAAAAACACACTCACTGGGGATCTAGGCTCATAACTACAATAGGTAAACGGCTATACCAAGCAGGCCGCAAATTCAACTGCGAATTTTATTCTTCTGGTTCGCCAACATATTGGCCATCTGATACTAACAAAATACCAGACCTTATAGACTTGTTCGTAGTTAAAGGTATTAAATGAAATCATATAAGTGTCAAAGGTAATTACGATTTATCGTCAGATCATACACCAGTAGTTTTATCACTGAGCGAAGCAGAAATAGTAGAAAAAAGTAATCCTAAGCTCGTGAATAAGAGAACAAACTGGAACGAATTCAGAGACAAACTTGACAGTTTTATAAACCTAAGATCCCCTATGCAAACAATTGAACAAATTGATCATGAAGTAGAACAATTTATTGCTGATGTGCAACAGGCTGCAGAAGAAAGTACTCCTACTATTTCGAACTCGAGAGAAACAGAAATAAAATATCCTGTCGAAATAAAGGAGCTGATATTGGAAAAAAGAAGAGCTCGAAGAAAATGGCAAACTACGAGATTCCCAGATGATAAAGCAGTTTTTGACCATCTTAACAACGAATTAAAAAAAAGAATCTGTGAGTTCAAAAATGATTCACTTAGTAGATTCCTGAAAAGTCTGACGACGGATGCTTCTACCGAATACTCCTTATGGAAAGCAGCTAAGCGCCTAAAAAGACCTCAGACACAAAACCCGCAAATAAAATCTCAAGATGGTAAATGGATCGGAAACCCGAAACAAAAGGCTGATCTCTTCGCTAAACATCTCGCGAATGTTTTTAAGTCATTCCCAGTAAACACAGCTACAGATCCCTTACAGTTTGTTGATAGAAACGACGAATGTGAAATACCTTTTGTCACGCTCAAAGAAGTAAGAAGCATGTAGCAACATAAGTTGTCTAACAAAAAATCACCAGAGTACGATCTAATAACTGCTCAAGTTTTGAAAGAAATGCCTTCAATAGCCTTCAAGAAACTCAAATTTATAATAAACGCATGCCTTAAACTAAGATATGTGCCACATCATTGGAAAATTGCAGAAGTCATTGTTATACCTAAACAAGGTAAACCACCAACAGAAGTAACATCTTACAGACCAATATCGCTTATACCAATAATGGCTATAGTTTTCGAAAAACTGCTCCTGAAAGAAAAGAAAGAAGACTAATTCCGAGCCATCAGTTTGGATTTAGAAATAAACATTCAACGATAGACCAAGTGCATCGAATTACGGATGTTGTGGAAAAGGCACTTGAAGAAAAACAAGTTTGCTCTGCTATTTTCTTAGATGTTGCTCAAGCCTTTGACAAGGTTTGGTATTTGGGACTTGAGTACAAACTGCATAGGGACCTCCCCAGGCAGTACTACAAAGTACTGAAATCCTACGTTACGAAACGACTCTTTAGAGTACGGTACGACCAAAATTACTCGAAACTAAAGAAAATTGAAGCCGGTGTACCACAAGGAAGTGTCCTAGGACCAACCCTGTATCTGTTATATACAAGGGATATTCCAGAGGACATCAACGCTATCTTGGCCACCTTTGCTGATGATACTGCAATATTGGTGCCAGATAAATCCGTTACGAAGGCTACTCAAAAATTGGCGTATCAAATTAAACGAAACAAAATCAACGCATATAAACTTTACAAACATAAACAATGTTCCAATTTTTATAAACAGTACAGCAGTACCTTACTTCAATACCGCCAAATACCTTGGAATGACCTTGGATGCAAAGCTTAAATGGAAAGAGCACATCAAAAAGAAAATAGAAGAACTTAACTTGAAGTACAGAAAAATGTACTGGTTACTAGGAAAGAACTCTGACCTATCTATATAAGCAAGTATTGAAACCCGTTTGGACATATGGTATCCAACTATGGGGCTGTACAAAGAAAACAAATGCTGAACCCATCCAAAAATTCCAAAACAAATTCCTTCGTGGAATAATTAATGCCCGGTATATAAGAAATAGTGATCTACATCGTGACCTTCAAATTGATATGGTTACAGAAGTGGTTAAAAAATACGCTGTATCACACAATCAGCGACTGCAAAGTCATACCAACTCCGAAATGGAGATCGTCTTAAATGTACGAAACAATGTTCGGAGATTAAGAAGAACCAAGACTCATGAGCTGATGGTCTAAAAGCTATGCGAAAGTGTTATTACTTTAAACTTCCCCCAATGCGATTTATAAATTAAGAGAGAAAAATCTTTTGTCGATCTTTCATAGATTGGTCCTGATTCACCGGTGGTTTTAGTGCGGTAAGAGTCCCACACTACTTGGTACCGATTATTACCGAGTGTCTTTTGAAGATTTCCATCATAATTTAAAATTTTACCAAGCGCTAGAGTAAATTTGTTTGAAAACATAGACGTATTCGTTGCATACTTTTTGGAGGCTTGATTTCATTGGCTTTTAGTTAAAAAATACACCTGCATGCAGCGAATGTCACAAATAGAATATGTGGCTGAATACAGTCAGTCTAAATTTGTATATCACACACTAAGCCAACCCTTATCCAGTAGTTTTATTTTCGCTTACGAGACTCGTGATTTTTGGAAAAATTTAAAAAGAATGTAGCACTTTAGGCACGTTAAATTCCAATGAAAATTCCTGCGGTTTTCACGACCGACATACGAGTACACTATGACGCGAGATCAAAAGGTTTCGTCCTTTGCAGACGACGAATTGAATTGTTAGCGTCAAGTAGTTGAATGACGGTACGGTTACAATGGCCGTGAATATGATCTTTGTATTTACGAGCATTCCCAGATCCCGATGAATATCTTCGTTACGTACATACTACGTGCGCTAACGATCGTTCTAAGAACCTTTTTTTCAAAAGTTTGTAGGATATTTCTATTGCTTTTCCTGGTACAACCCCATAGTTGTAGATCATACGTCCACATTGGCTTTAGCACTTGCTTATAGATAAGCAATTTGTTATGTAAGCTCAACTTCGAATGTTTTCGTACATTTGTCGGTATTTGTTTTCGAGCTCGTCGCGTTTCTTTTTTACGTGCGATTTCCATTTAAGCATAACATCTAGAGTCATTCCTAGATATTTTACTTCGTTCGCGTACGGTATTTGAGACGAGTTTAAATATACGGGTAATCTATCCACTTTTTTGGTAAAGTTGACGTTAGTAGATTTGCTTTCTTTCAGCACAATATGCCAAGAATCCGTCCAAGCTTTTCAGTTGCTGCTTCAATTGTATCGCCCGTTGTCAGTATCGCCGTATCGTCCGTTAATATGGCGACGACTCAGTTTCTTTCCCGCGGGATATTGCGCCTGTAGACTACATATAGAAGCGGGCCAAGGACACTTCCTTGTGGGACTTCGGCCGCAATCTCCTTGAAGTCAGAGTAATCATTTCCGTGCTTAACACGAGAAAGTCTTTCGGTGAGGTACGATCGTAAGATTAGAAAGAGTTGCCGTGGAAGTAGTAGTTGCAATTTATACTGCAAGCCTTCGTGCCAAGGTTATTTTTCGTTCTGTGTTTTTAGTTGACGACTTCGACATACGTATAATCGGCTTAGAAAGATGATTGACTGGTTCTAGAGTCTGTACTGCTGATTCGATCGTCCTTTCAGTCGGCTCAGGAGTCTGAACAACTGTCTTACGAGCCCGCTCAGTCTGCTTAGCAACACGCTCTACCGACTTAGGAGCCCGGTCGACTGATTTCGTTCCCCGCACAGTCGGCGTTGTAGATTTTCTCCGTCGCATCTGTAGTTCCTTTGCGACCTCGCAACCGCGATAATTTGCTGGGTGCCTTCCTCTGCAGTTAACGCAAGTTGCTTTTTCATTTTTGCCCAAACTGCAATTTTCAGAACAGTGTTTTCCAGCGCACTTAACGCAGCGCGGCTTTTCCGACAGTATGCCTGCGTATGATTAAACTCTTGGCAACGCTTGCATTGAGGGATTGCCTTCGTGTTGACACGTAGCGGCTCGATTTTAACAACCATACTCATGATTGAACGAATTGTACGTAGGGACTAACAAAAGTTCGCTTAATTGGTGTCAATTTAGTAGTTTTTGAAAAAAAAAAAAAAACGATGCATTTCTCTAGCTTATAACCTAACAATATTTATTTCCAAATTTCAGAACAATAGGTAAAAATGGAAACGAGAAAGAGAAAAATTAGCGACGTAAGCTCGGTTGAAGTTCCACCGCCAACACAGAAAGAAATTCGTTTTGCAATTCACTTCCGATTTCGACGTCAACTCACGGCAGTCAAAATGCACACGGAATAAATGCACCATCTTTTGTTACTTTTTCAAAGTGGTTTCGAAGCTTGAAGGTCGGCCCAAATCCTCGACCGACGATACAAATATGGCCTTGGTGAAGGCAAAAATTGACGAAGATACCAGGACGATAGCGGATGAACTGGGGTTGAATGCCATGGCTGTGTCACGAATTTTAAATGATCACCTGAAATATTTGAAGAAGTTAGCTCGATGGGTTCCAAAAATTTTTAATGGAGAGCAAAAAGAGGCTCGTGTTCGTTTTGCTCAATATTTCCTGGACAAGTTTGAAAATGGAGGGTCAAGCTGCTTCAATAAGATCGTTACAGGTGATGAATCCTGGTTTTACAAGTACGACCCGGAAACCAAACAGCAGTCCATGGTATGGAGCCCAGAAGGCGCAAATCCTCCAGTAAAGGCCAAACAACAAAAGTCAGCGACAAAAGTTATGATGTCGATGTACTTCACCAGGGCGAAAATGGTCGCCGTCATCCCGCTTAAAACTGGTCAGCCAGTCACTGCTAATTGGTATACTGAAACTGGCTTACCACAAGTTTTCCACAATTTTCTAGGATACCGACACAATCCTCAACACCAACCGCTTCCATGGAAGCGATACTAAACATTCTACCAGTGCACCTCGAAGCGAAGAAGATTGCCGGCATTTCAGCCTCACGGCTTAGAACTATTGGCCATTTCATCGGTGGTGCAAATACGGGACATCGAAAAATCACCGAAATGATAAGAGTAATGACACCACTCATCGATTGCCCCAGTGATGTTATTGGAAAATCGTATACGTTCTCCAACAACTTCGAAATAATTTGCCCCAAAAGGGAATATTGGACGTATGAAAGAACGACAAGAAACTCCAATGGGATATCGGTATATACAGATGGCTCTAATATATCAGAGGAATCAGGGGCTGGCATCTTCAGTACTAACCCACCGATTGAACTTGCTATTCACCTAGAACCATTTGTATCGGTGTTCCAAGCAGAAGTCTATGCAATTATGAAGGCAACCGAAACACTCGCAGAAGACACCAGCGAAGGAAGGCAAATCAACATCTGCTCGGACAGCAAAGCAGCAATTAGCGCGATTACAAACCCCATGTCGAAATCACGACTAGAAGGGAGTGCAAAACTAAATTGAAGTTACTTGCCAGACGCAATAGAGTCCGTCTCACATGGGTACCGGGGCTCGAAGCTGTACCGGGTAACGAGAAGGCAGACGAAATAGCAAGGAAAGGAGCAGGCAATACAGAACTGAACCCGGATAATACAATAGGGGTCCCTCTGACAACTATTAAAACAATAATCAATGAAAAGATACGACAGGAGTTCAATAACTACTGGACGAATCTAGACACGTTCAAAGTGGCTAGATCTGTAATAACCAAACCGAGTAACAACAGAGCAAAAAGAGCTCTTAACTCAAGCAGAACACAATTGAGATTGATGGTGGGACTTTTAACAGGGCACATCATCGGGATAGCTGATACAACAATCTGTGCCAACTGTGAAGAGGAGGAGGAAGATATAGAACACTTCCTCTGTCACTGCCCTGCTACAGCGAGGCTAAGGCTGAAAATTCTAGGATCTCCAAAGATTCTGGATATTACACACCTCAGTAAGAAAGGAATCGGGAACACTACGATTCCCCGATCACTATACGATATAGTTCCCCGTTGATACTACCCATGATCCCTAGACCTAAATCCTCTCAACACATAATTCCCAAAACACAGCACTATTCCTTACAGTTACATAGATGAGGGGAACACAACGGGCCCAATGGAGGCCTAAATGAAGAGCATAAGCTCACCCTCTTAAACCAACCAACCAACCAACCAGGATACCGACAAAAAAATGGAGCTGCGCCGCTACTTTTTGCACCACGACAATATGCCTGCGCACACTGCTGAAAAAACCAACAGCTTTCTTGCGCTCTCGGGCACCTTATTCTCTGGATCTAGGGCCGTGTGACTTTTGGCTGTTTCCGAAAATAAAAAAAAAAGATTTGAGGGATAAAATCTTCACATCTAATGAGGTGATTATTAATGTAGAAATCGAAAAGCTCCAAAAAGAGAATTTTGAAAGCTGTTTTGAAAGACGGATCTATCGACTGAAGAAATGTACTGAAATAAATGGGAATTATGAACAAAAATAATTTTAACTTTAGATATTTAATATCTTATTCAATCAACTAAGCGAACTTTTGTTAATCACGGGTTCCACACTCTTCATGGTAGATTTCAGGCATTACAAACTGAAATTTTATCAAAATCTAGCGCCTGAAAATATATATACTATCCTTTTTAGATAGGAATCACTTCTTTAGCGGCTCTTAATTTGGCTTTAGAAGCGGTAGATCGACTGAAAGTCCATTGCTAAAGCTGATTGGGGAGTTATATAATAGTCTTAATACCTCTCAAATCCCTTCTAGTCTATTTATTGATATAACTAAGGCTTTTGATATGGTGAATCATACCTTGTTATTAAATAAACTGTATAATGCTGGTTTCAGAGGATTTATTCATAACTGGTTTACTTCTTATTTAAAGAATCGTAAACAAGTGGTAAGAGTCAAAAATGTTTTCAGTTCTGAAAAGTATTTAAATATCGGAGTTCCTCAGGGCTCTGTCTTGGGCCCAACATTGTTTCTGATATATGTGAACTCGTTGTTTATTCAACCTTTTAAGGGCAAAATCACAGCTTTTGCTGACGATGCTGCTCTATCGTGCTCTAGTAAAAGTTATCTAAGTCTTTTCTGGGATGTTAATAACGATTTGGATATATTACGAAGGTGGTTCAAATAGCAGAAACTGATAATCAGTAATAAAACCAAGTTTATGCTGTTTAATATGAAGGGTATAATATGCGAAGACTTGCCTCTATATTACCACTCACCAAGTTGCTTACGATTCTGCTTAGTTGATCCATCTTCCCTTGGTGTTATGACTTTTAACGAAAATGTTAGTTGTACTGATGGTTGCTTTAAAATTGAACGCGTTGACAGTTTATTACCTGAAGACCTTAGGTGTGAGAGAAAGAAAACGGTATTCTTAAGCAACGTTAAAAAATGGCTTTTCTCTTTTGATCATTCTGAAATAGATTCTTTTCTAAGTACAATGTTGTAATTATTATTAACGCTTTCATCTGAATTCAGTTCTTCATCAATAGTTTATATGAATTTTTCCCTAAATTTTAGCTGATAGGTACTTTCGCCTCTTGCCATTTATTTGACAACAGATTGTACTAAGCTATTTCTTGCAAAAACAAAAACTGAAGGTCAATTAATTGTTTATTTTTTTTTTGAAATTTGTATCGAATTTTGTATCTTTGGTCTTGTTAAGAAATAAATGAATGAAAAAAAAAAAAATATACGAGTAAAGATTTCAGCGCATACTTCTCTGTGCCTAGTTTCTTTTGAAAAAAAAAAACAAGTAGTAGATATATTTGAAGGGGAGTAGATATTTAAGCCATTGCTTTTTGACAATGCAAGCTTCCTTCAGATCGGTTTGAAGCCCTTCTGATACCACCTCGTCTCTGCAGCTTCTGCAGAAGTCATTGGTTACAATTCCCAATTTCTGACCATGCCTGCCGAGGACGAAGTGTCCGGTGAGGAATTTTGTGAGTTTGAAAATGTTGTCCACATGGAGTACTAGAAGCACCTTTGGTCTGTTATGGTTTGTCAGAGCTGCAAGATGTGTCCACTTATAGTTTGCTTTTTCATCGGCTGTTTTTATCGACTGAACATTGTCTGGTTAATTCACACCACACAATTCCGCGATGGCGCAGTGATCAGATACGAATGATATATCATATTATGAGCGGTATTCCCTTCCGTTGATTTCATTGAATTGATTGCCTACCTATTGATGTAGATTGCGATGTCAGTTCGCGATATTGGGATTCATCGACACCCATACGGAGTGATGAATGGCACCTATTTCGACTTGTGATACATGGTAATTGTTCGCAGCTTATAAGATTCGTCCATGTGTAGGGTTGTTGAAGAGACAACAGCACCGATTAACAGAAACATGACATAATAAAAATAATGCTTCTATGCACTCTTGGACGGAACGCACTCAAAATTGTGCTTATCGTTTAATGTCGAAATTGGAAAGGATGGCATCTATACCTTTGACAGTCGAAAAATGCCACGACAACAACTCCGCAAAGGGACTCAGGCTAATCGAGTTTGCAGCGGCGCGAAACATTACTGTATTTAGCACACGACCCCCATATCTCAATATTCATAAGGGCATCTGGTGCTAGAAGAACCCAGCGGATTGTCAGTGGTGGATTCGGGAGTATTGAAACAGAAGCGGGAAAAATGGGTTTAGCGGTTAACGAAACAAAATATGTGCTGTCATCAAAAAAGGACAGTCAACTTCGGCGACTTGAACAGAGCGTCCAGTAGAGAGTTACAATTTTGAGAGTTAAGGGCTATGTCTACCTTGGCTCTGCTGTAAATTCAAACAATGACACCAGCGCAAAGATTAGGTGGAGAATCACTTCTGCCAACCGCACTTTCGTTGGGCTAAGAAGGCAATTGAAAAGTAGATTAGATTAGGTTAGCTTAGGATGGCTGTCGGCACCTGTGTACAGACACACTTAGACCAAAGGAGATCCATTGTGATACCATGGGATCTATCACTATTCTAACTACATATCTAAAGGATGCTTCAGGCGTCAATATTCTCCAGGTCACCGAGGTCGACGAAAAGAAGAGCCCCGAGATGGGCTGAACAGGTACAAAGGAAATGGAGTATCGTACAGCTCCTGCAGAAGTCGTTTAAAAAAAGGCATAGGTCCCGTGAGGACACCGATGACTATGCTCGTTCAAGTAAAATCAATCTATTAAAGCATTTTTGATTAAACTTAGACCAGATTTGTTCAAGTCTCTAAACTTGGCACGTGGCGAGAGTCACCCATCCATGGTCGGCTTTGCTGATTGCATTTAGCATGAGTAAGTATTTCTGGCAGACTACTGAGGCAGGTGCCTTTTCTTGCGAGCTCGAGAGCCTTGTAGTTTCCCAGAATATCTCTGTGACCTGGCACCCAGCATTGATGCACGTTACATTGCTCGGCCATCACCGTGAGAGGCGAATGGCACTCTTGAGTGACCTTTGAAGTAAAAACGCATGAAACCTGGGGATTTATAGCGTCTCGGCTGTCCGTAAAAATGTTAATATCCTGGAAAGATATAACATAATATTTCAGCCAGGACAGGATTTCTTTAATCGCCATTATTTCCGCCTGAAATACTCTACAGTTATCTGGGAGGCGGGAGGGATACTCAAAAATTATAGAAGTGAATTGAACCGCCACTGGGCTGGGGATGTTTGCTGGCTTAGGTCCTGGTGCACCCCGGCGGATTTTAGCGTTATTCAAAGTAGAAGTAATTAAACTTACTAGAGATTGAATAGCCTTTTCTACCGATTTTCTATTGCATACGAGTACGTACGTTGACAGACTGACAGTAAGTTCATGTCAATGCTGCAGCGAATACGGATATCTGTCAACTTATTTGTCTACAATCTTTGGGATAGACGTAAGAGCTTTTACCCGCCTTAGGTTTTTTATTGGCAAGATACATTATACAAGATACAGGTTTTGTAGGCATTGGGTAGCAGCAAGAAAGGCAGTGATGAGGGTACATGCACAGGGTCCTTGATGTTCTGGATTACATCTCCACAGTGTTGAGGCACATCTGCCATGGTTCGTTTGTAATCGGTTGAGACACACCCATCTTTCCTTTATAAGCCCAGACCAGTCGGCATGGACGTAGAGTCATGTGTGTGGAACATGTCGTTCGCATAAGAGGAGTTCCACTTCTTCCTTCATATCGCCCTTGGGCTAAAGTTCTTAGAGTCTAGCTCCTATCCTAGTTTTAGGGATGAACGCTGGGATTCTAGACGTTATGGATTGAGGATTGATGGTTGGCGTACATGTTGATCAGTAGAGGGAGGAATTTCGGTGGTGTGGAGCTAATTGTTCCTGTTGAGCAGACAGGGGAGCAAAGGACTTGTCTTCCCTAAGCTAATGAAGTGCAGCTTCAACTTCCTCAAAACGCTGCCAGTATATATGACTCTCTTTTGAGCAGCTTAAACTTCATTTTGATAAGATTACTTTAATTTTTTACCTGGAGGAGCCTTGTAAAGTTTAACGATTCTAGCATGTATCGTATCCAGGCTGATTGACGATTTTGGAGGACCTATTGGCGTGTTATTACTAAATTTTGAAAGCAGATGCCAGACCTTACGACTGGAGTAGATGAAGCTGGTATTTTTGACAGTATGCTATAATTGTTTGCTGCGTGCCTTGTCGAGGGACTGAAGTAATGCGTCCGCAGTAACGGACTCGCCGTGCGCCCCGAACTTTTTTTAAAGACGGCAACTTTCCTCAGGCAATCCAAAAATATATTTATTTATTTAGGCTTAATACAAGCACAAACAAACTTAGAGCTATACTTAATATATAAGAAAATTACGAAAGGGCCGTAGAGAGAGGAGAGGCAAAGTCGAGATTGGTCAAGAGGAAGTGTTGTAAAGAGAGTTACAGAGTGAAAATCTGGTAAGGAATACGCTTACGGGAATATGCGACAGCTTGACATTTATTGACATTGAGTTCAAGCAAATTTTTTAAAATCTGTTCAAGTCATTTTTTGCAGTGGGCCAGAGTCATCGGGAGTTGATATGTGCCTGAAGGTTTTCATATCATCGGCTTAAACAGGGACATAAGAGTCTACGATGATACAATTCGCATCGTTGATTATTGAGATAAAAATCAAAGGACCGAAGCGACTGCCTTGAGGAACTCCGTAGGTGGCTTTAATGGGGCCAGACCCAGAAGATCTGAAAAGGATTTTATACTGCCATTGTTCTAATTGAGATTTGATTCACCTAATGAACTCCGATTGAAAGAGACGACGAGGGTTGATTCTGGGCAACAATTGGGACGGATTGTATGAGACAGTTGAAGATTTGAGCGTAGAAAAATGGGAAAGCATTGCCAATATTCATGAGAGGATAATATCACGTTCTCTGCCTAAGTTGTTAGTGAAAAGGACTTTTTAGCGGAAAATGGATCTCATCCTCAGACTTAGCCTATTGAAGATCAGGAAAATTAAAATCTCCCAAAATTATGACAGTCTCGCAGAGGTCTACAACATTAAACAGAGGATAGGTCGGATTTACAGCAAGCTAGTAGCCCTGTATTGGTTGAGAAAGCCGAATGAAGCAGCAAAGGGTATAGAGGTTACGCCTTAAGACGGTTACTTTAACGCAGATGAACTCCAAGTTAGCGATGTGTACAATTTTAAAGAGGGTTTAATTCGAAACGATTATGTATTAAAAGAAGAACTCCACGACCAATAGAATCGTCTTCTTTCTCAAGACCACCATCCCGAAAAACGATGAAGTCGGAAGTAAATAATTCGTTATTATTATAATCAGGAATTGTTTCCGGTGTCCCCTTGGTGCGTGGTTTTTAGCGGTGGAAAAAGTGATGCCGATAAGTTGTTTGTAGTTTTGAATTTGGATACCGATTTCAATGACAATATATCTAATTAGTTATGTGGGAAATTCACAAGGACTTTACGACAAGGTCGGGATTGTAGTCACTTTTCCACTGTCCAGAATGGAAGGAGTGGGAATCCTTAGCGTTAAAGAAGCTTTAAGTGCCATGGTGGAGCAACAATTTGTCAAAGTTAAGATCCGTAACACGTAAACTATTCAATAGGGCAAAGCGTAATGAAGACTGGCAAAGCTACAGACAGGCACTTACACAGTACAATAAAGAACTGAGGAAAGCCAAAAAGGAAAGTATTAGAAGATTTTGCGAGACAATCACTAGCACCCCTGCTGCAGCTAGACTGCATAAAGCTCTGGCAAAATCGGGTGGAATGCAAACGTCTCTAAAAAATCCAGACGGTAGTTTCACAAAGGATGAGGAAGAGAGAGCACTATTGCTCTTAGAAACTCTCTTCCCTGGAAGTATGCAGAATACAGATGAAGAGAGAACGACCAACATAACAAGACCTCGGAAAGAAGATTGAGAAATTGCAAGCACAATCTGTTCCAGAGGGAGAATTGAATGGGCAATCAGCTATTTTCAACCATTCACCAGGTGTGGATAGTATCACAGCAGCCCTAATACAGAAGGGACAAGAAAGACTTCTACCATACCTAGTCAGAATAATGAAAAATAGTCTCGCACTGGGAGACGGGCGAAGGTTGTGGAGACGGGCGAAGGTTGTGTTCATACCAAAAGTGGGGAAAAGAACCCAACACAGCCGACGTCATACAGACCAATCGGCCTAATATCGTTTCTTCTCAAAACAATGGAAAAAGCTGTGGACAACTAAGTAAGGGAGAGCGTACTAAACACGTCCCCACTTTATTACCGTCAACATGCATATAGAGTCGGCAGATCCACGGAGATGACTCTTTTCCAGTTGACGCAAACCATACTGGAAACTCTTAAAATGAAAGAGATTGTTGTCTGCGTCTTTCTAGATATCGAGGTTGCATTTGATAATACTTCACACGAAGCCATCAAGCGAGCTCTAGACAGAAAAGGAGTCAGCAGAACAGTATCTAAATGAATGTACGAGTTGATGAGAACAAGATCAACAGAAACAGGATGTACGAGTTGCTGAGAACAAGATCAGCAGAAACTCTGACGTCGCATAAAATCATTAAGGTCAACATAACAAGAGGATGCCCACAAGGAGGAGTACTATCTCCTCTAATGTAGGGTCTAGTTGTGGATGAACTTCTTGAAAATTTAACCAACCTCGGAATCAACTGTCAAGCCTATGTTGATGACATAGTACTGATTGCCAGAGGAAAGTTCGAAGGAACCCTTTGTGACATCATACAAAGAGGTCTAAAAGCCACTAAGGCACAGCTGGGTTCAACATAAACCCGGAAAAATCTACAATAGTATCATTCACAAGGAAAAGGAAGCTTGAACTGAAGCTAATTCGACTGTCGGGCACGGAACTGACACCAGGAAAAGAAGTGAAATATCTAGGATTACATCTAGATAATAAACTCATCCCGGTGCTCTCATGTTATATAGGAGCCTAGTGGGTAAGTCTTGGAGACTTAACCCGAGTATTCTAAGATGGATGTATAGGTATATCGCTATTGTAGGACGAATGAAACGAACCAGTCTAGTCAAAACGAGGAATACACTCACTAAAGTACAAAGACTGGCTTGCCCCTGTATTACTGGGGCCCATGAGAACATGTCCAACTGCTGCCATAGAAGTATTCCTGGAACTATCTACGCTTCATGTTATAGTTAAGCAATATGCAAAGCGGATGATCCTAAGAATGGCAAAAGAGGGCATCGGTGACCAGATAGCAATGATAGTTTTTCCAATTATTATATTTCAGCAGCTGTCAAAGTTACCAATGACATCCAGCTGTCAAAATATTCAGCAAGATTTGCCATTTCATCATACATCGTTTGACGCTTTCCGCATGTGCGGAAATTACTAAAAAATATTATCGAAATTCCGGCTCAGTTAAATACGCAACGTGAATTTCGTCGTGAGGTCGGTCGTCATAATGGCTTCAGTGCGCAGGCAATTCGTCGCACCGTGAAAAAGTTTGAGCATGAGTACACTCTTTTGGACCTTAGCCCACCAACCAGACAGAAATCGGTGCGAAATGAAGAAAACATAGCCAGAAGAAGAAGACCCAAAAATGTTGACTTAGCGCCGATCAGCTGAATTGGGCATCGCCAGAGAGTCAACCAGCCAAAAAATCATCTTCTTGGACGAGGCCCATTTTTGGCTCAGCGGCTATGTCAACAAGCAAAATTGCCGCTATTGGAGCGACCACAATCCACAAGTGTTCGACCAAGCATCAATGCATCCACAAAGATTTACTGTTTGGTGCAGTTTATGGCACGGCAGCATCATCGGACCTTATTCTTTTCGAAATGAGGAAGGAGACACCGTTACCGTGAAAGGTCCTCGGTATAGAGCAATGTTAACCGACTTTCTGTGGCCAAAGCGATCATTCGACTTGACACTCCTCGATTTTTTTCTCTGGGGCTACGTCAAGTTCTTAGTCTACGCTAACAAGCCAACCACTTTGGACGAGCTCGAGGCCAACATTCGAGACGCTATTGCCGGAATAACGCCGCACATATTGGACCGACCACTTGAAGCACTGCCAGCGAAGCCGAGGCTATCTTTTCCTATCGTTCTTATCTGGTCACCCTATACTTATCAAGAAATTCCCCCTTCTAGCAATACCTAGGGACGATAGTATCAGAAAATTTAACTTTAATAAAAAATTCTGTACGATGTTAAGTAACAAAAAAGCTTAGAGCAATGAATCCGTAATATACGGATTGACTAACCACACAATAAAGAGGTATACGGACGGCTCGAGAACTGAAGAGTGAACAGAGGCGGGTGGATTTGGGCCAAGAACAAAGTACTCTGAACTTCTGGGCAAAAGTACCAGCATCTTTCAAGCTGAAATATATGCTATAGATAGATGTAGCAGTAACAGGCTAATCCTCTAATGGATTCCTGGCTACACTGGAATAAATGGCAACGAAGAAACAGACTCCTTGGCAAGACAAGGAGCAGCAGAATCCTTTATTGGTCCTGAACCATTCTGTGGAATAGGAAGCCACACTATACGCGAAGAATTCAGGAAGATGGAGAGAGAAAACAGGGCAAGAATCTGGGTCAATAGTCCAGATCAGAGGCAAGCTAAGAAACTTCTGGGACACTACGATTGGAAGAGATTCGAAGCGGGCATCTGCCTTAACAAGAATAACCTACGTATCCTAACAGGCTTTCAAACGGAGCACTGTAAACTCGAGGAGCATTTAGGGAAACTAGGTACAACAAACGAAGGCCTTTGTAGATTCTGCAATCAGTCCAGTGAAACTCTAGAACATCTTCTGGAGTCATGTGGGGCACCGACCCACAAAAGATTCAAATGCTTGGACAAGTACCAACTATCAGATGAGGATATACCAACCGTAGATCCACTTCTCATTCTCAGATTCCTAAGAGAAACTGGATTAGAGAGGGTGCTCTAGGGTGAACTATACTTGCCAAGGCAAAGAAAGAGCCTCGATAACAATTCTAAAGGAATTATATTCTGAGCGAAACTCTAATGAGGGAATAAACCTTTCCTATGTATCAGCAGGGGGCACAATAGACCATTAAGTCGCAGTGCAAGTTAACCCTACACAAATAATAATAGTAATAGCCTTAGGTACAAGACTACATTGACCTCTGTTTTTGAATGTTCCTCAGACTTGTGGGTACTCGTAATCAAAATATTCTACATTTCGAGCATTTTCCAAACTTTCCCTAAATTTTTTGAATGATTTTGCATTTTTTCTTAAAAAATTTCGTTTCACAGATATTTCGAGTGGAAAATTATCTTTCAGTCCAATGATTTGTCCGACAAATCAAAATTTGACAACAATTCTGAAAAATTTGTTATAAAAATGTTGAGTAAGGCACTATAGATGCCATAAAAATGGCTACGTCCACAATGTTAAGCAATTTTCGAATGAAGAGAACGGCTATAAATATAACCATGAAGCCCCAAAGAACAGACAATTTGCAAATGCGTATCCTACAAAGTGAATATAGCACAACTCGTCCTTGAAATTCCTTATTTATGTATTATTTCAATATTTTCCGATCAAAACAAAACAACAATCAAACAGGCATTAAATTTAATGTCAAAAAAATATTTTGCACATTCCACTCGTGTCTCTGTGCGCGTATGAATATATTTACATATGTTAACCTAATTTGGCATCCGCAAACAATTTTTTTTTTTCTTTTGCCCCCTTATCCTTTTCATTCGACATTGCTCGCAGTGTTGCTCCAAATAATATAATAGTACACACAAAGATACGCCAACGCCATCACCATCATGATATTAGATGGTTTAACATCCTGGTGACATCGAATAGTGAACGAGCAAGCGACGCACGTTTTCTCATTCATAAATAAAGCGCAACATAAATTTTCGTCCACAAGAATATTGCAGGAGGCTTCGAGACATTTTGGCGTGAATAAATTATTTCCACAGAGCGTTTGTGTATCCTTAAGACTGTTTGTCTTTCGTTTCTTTTAATTTTTTTTTATTTTTTTTTTTTTTTGGACATCGCCGATGACAAATCAACATGGAAAATTACCTTAATTGCTTTCAACACTGTTCCTTCCTATTCCCTCAATCGTTAGTCATCTAATATGCAACGTTTTAGGTCTTTTATGGGACTTGAATAATTTCTCTTTAATGGGGCATACTTCCCAATGGAAGTGCTGAAGTCAAGTCGATGTTAATTAGGAAATAGATGTGGTTCAAGGACATCAGAATGATGACAAGTTTTAAATAAGCAATAAAAATAAAAAAAAAAAAAAATTACTCCTGCTTCGTTTCACACCACGTAGTGCAGCCTGGGTAACGCTAAATTAATGATCAAAAGAGGAGTCAGACAAACTTTCAAAACTTCATCAATACTCGAACTCCTGGCTGTCACAAGGATTAAAGAATTAAAAAATAGCAATGAATCGAACGAACTAAACCAATCAAATTGTACTTTTCAGCACCACCTGACTAAGGATATTGGACCGTGCCCGTCAATTAAATATAGAAGGTATCAGCAGATCTAAGACTACTCATTGACCATAAAGTGGACGTGCCAGTTCTGTAGGAAACGCATACGGAGAATGACACGGAATTTTCACCAAGGGGTATTTTTATACAATTCGAGTGCGTCACCATCAGCACTACGGATTGGCAACATATGTTCGCTCGGGTACACCTAGTGCCATCCTATTATAAGAAAAGGATGTACACTCGATCGCCATCTCTATTTCAGATCTAGTAGTTGCAACATCTTCAAACATCTATTTCCTAAGATCGTCCATACGTAGTGAAGTACAACCTTTAACATGTGTCCCTACTGGTGACGAAATATGGCAGATCAGAAGAGGAAAACTTGGAAGAAAAAAAAGTAATCCCAATCAAAAAGTAATCACTTGGTCCTGGTGTAGGGATTTAACAATTTGACATCATGTCCGTTGATGAGACACCTAACAGCACCAATGTAGCTGATGTCATCTTGACAGAAAAACACGAGGATACTTTAGTGGGATCACCGAAAGTATCTGAAGGTGGAACGCCTGATGATATTTCTGACCAAATGGTGGGTGCCGTGGCTCAGTAGTTAATTGCGCGATCACTGAGCGGTTCAAGGTTCGAATCCAAGAAAGCACAAAAACCAAAAACAAAAAAAAAAGTTTTCGGTCCTACCTCTCGCGAACGTCTGACAAACATCCGAGAGTGAAATTGTCATGAGAAGCTTCTCTCAATCGGAAAAATTGCCCTTTGGAAACGGCATAAAACGGTAGGTCCCAACCATTCGTACACCGCACAGTACGAGTGACTGCGAGAAGCTAGGCCAGGTGCTGTATTGAGCTGTTAGCGTCAAAATATTTAATTAAATGATATATAGACAGGGCTCGGGAACTACCTCTATTGCCTTTAGACAAATGTGACGGTCCTTCCAAGCACCACACCATCCTATAATGCTCCTATGAAAAGATCTACAAACAAAGTGCCTATTACAAAACCCACCTGCCCTATACCCATCCAGAGAGAAGGAGAGATCAATTTAAACATTGGAATCATATGAGCTGACTTACGGGGAACCATATGGACCACCGATCAACTGAGAAACGTCCAGGAGAGTATTGTAGATAGTATAGGTATTCTTCTACAGAAGAAAGGCTGCATAATGCCACAGTTTCTTGGCCGTACTTATAAGCCGGTTGACTCCAAATTGTGTGCAAGGACCTAGTGACAGCAAACTGGGTTAAGTCAATAGAAAAACGCACAACTCAAGGCTGTTGATGAAGGAGCAGTTCCTCGTGCACAGTTCTTTGTTGGATATTTTTCTGGAACGAAGAACATATTCTGGATCTTATCAAAGGCCAAAAAGTTAGCTTAAGGGTTGAGAATTGGAGAGTATTCAATAGGGTCGAGTCAGTCGTAAACCTCAAAAAGGCAAATGGCAAAATAAGCTCGAGTCTCGTTTCCACTCATTTGAGACTTAGAAGTAAGGACTGTCCTAAGATAACAAATACTGAGAAGAATAATGGACGCTAAGAGTAGCCTGCCAGCCCTGCAAAGACCAGCCTGTACATAGTGCTACTGAAGATAATCAGTGTCCCTGTGAGTTTGTATCACAGGAGAGATCTTCGAGCAAAAAGACATTCAACTGAACCGAAGAGACCTTAGAGCTCAGCGGCTCCTAAGCATAGCCGGCTGACTTACCGTATCCCACTAGTAAGGAAGGTTTCAACATCACCCAGCAAGGCAGCCAGTTCCCTGAAGAACTCGGGAGGCCCAACAAATGGGAGGGAAGAGGCCCCGGAAGATGACAAAACGGGAAAGGGCTAGGGAATGATGATAAACTTCCCAATAGACACCAGAAGGCACCTAAATTGCCTTCAGTTAAAAGTTCAACATGTCATCTGGGCTTATGGGGAAAAAGGTTTATGAAACAAACTGTAAATTGATCTACTGCGGCTCACAAAATAACCCCGGCTATCGGGTATGTTATTTTGAAATGTTCATGGTAGCAATAGTGGCAAACTACTGAGAGCTTGAACTTCACACGCATCAGCACTAAAGCATGAAGTTTGCTAGATCAGTTTAGGTAGTTGCGTTAATAAGAAGGAGATTATTTTCCTTAAGTCCCACTGAAGTCAGTACAGACCTATTGTGATAGCTCTTGCGGGGAGAGGGTTGATGAGGGTTTCCTCATGCTAGCGCTGCTAAACCTTCTTTTTTAATCGTGTTTTTCCTTTCATTTCATTCATCCTGTACCTTATATCTTGGAAAAAGTGTCTTCTGAGGAATATAAATGGGACAGAGGAGGTGGGGTCTATCCTCAAGAACCTGCGCATCGTCTGCAAAGGTCCATCGTCTGGACAGAAAGCTCTTATTTTTCTGTAGAACTTCTGGCACTATCAAGTTTTTTCGTTATTGTACAAGTGTCTAGAGATTTCCACTTATCGTTAGCTGTTATGAGAGTCTTATATCCTTCTTCTTGCGGAAGTTTGGAAAGCGGGACTTTTATCGTTTTGTCATCAGCCATCTCATTCCCTAGTATACCTCTATAGCCAGATACCCAGCATACTTTATGCCGCGTACCAAGAATCTTGAGTTCTTCACGAGAGCACGTTGCAATTTTTGTAACGCTTTTAATGCTGCCTAGCTGTCAATAAAAAAAAGGTGACGCGGTATCACTTTCAGTCTCACGAGCGGCTATTATTACTGCCAAAACCTCTCTATAGTCTGAAAGTCTGACCGAAAAGTGAGCATTCAGCGATATTTCTAGTGTCCTTGAAGAGGACTCGAATTCTTTGAGAGATCCTAGTGTCACTGGTTCCCTAGAAAGAATTCTCCTAAGCCTCGTTGATTTCGTTGTGCTTTCAATATTACTGCAGAAAATTTGCCATAAACAACGTCTGGCCCTCTACGTCAAATTTGTTTAATTCACTCTGACTGGTTTTGTAACGTTCCCAGTCTTCGTCTAGATTTCGTTTCCTATTTCCCTATTTGCTTTTCCTTGTTTTGATTGGTCAGATTTTAATATAGGCCTTACCGTAGATGTGAGTGATTTCTACGGCCGTTCTATCAATCTCAGCAGGACCATGAATTTCACATTCCTGTATAGCTCTGCTCACCCAAGTAGGGTCTTCCTTACAGTAAAAACATTCCAATTAATTCTTCTGGAATTTCTGTACGGTTTTGGTGAGTCCTTGGTAAAATCTATATTTGCTCAGAAAAAAATCTGACTACTCTGTCTGCATTGCTAGCTTTGGTAACATCTATCACCTGCTGCCTGTTTCTGATTGCAAAAGGTTGGTGCCCTTAATAGCCTCAATTAAATTATTTTCTATTAATAATTCAAAAATGTGTGCCTCCACTACCTTATAGAACAAAGTTTGATAAGGAAACCAGGCGGCAGTTATAGGAAGAAGATAAGGCGAGATCACCAATCAGTCTACAAGCTTGTAGCTGAACACGACCAAGTAAACTCAAGTATGAATCCGAAGCTCCCGCCCAAACATATAAATTGAAAATAAAGTAAAATTTGGCGCTAACAGCCCAATACAGGGCCTGGTCTAGCTTCTCGCAGTCAGTCATGTACAAATGGAGTCCCGACCGACTGAGAAAAGCTTTCCATGGCAATTTTATTCTCGGATGTTTGTCAGACGTTCGCGAGAGGTGGGTCTGGTTCTTTTTTCTTTGTCTTTGATTAGAAGCTTTAACCTCCCGCTCGTACACTGAGCTACTCCCGAGCAAACATATGGGTTACAGGGTGGCTGACATGAACTGTTACTAATTCAAAAAGCTGTATTTTTTTTAATTGTTGGAAATTTATTCAAATTCAAGGATTTAATTAATATTTTCGATATGGCCACCTTTGAAACGAACGATTTCCTTGAGATGGTCAATCAATTTACGGCACGCTGCACGCAAGTGGGTCTTCCATTCCCGGCGAAGCGCTAACTTGAGCGCGTCCGTTGCTTGGTATATTTCAGTGCCAACCTTGGCCTTCAAAATGCCCTGGACAGGAAAGTCTAATGGATTCGCAGCGGAAGAATTCGATAGCCATTATGTCGAGGAAATGATGTGCGGAACGTTTTGTCGCAGCCATTATTGATTTGCTCGGGCTTTGTGGGATGGTGCAGAGTAAGGTTGGGATGTCCAGGGTCTTTGACCGAAATCTTGGCCGAAATCTTGGCCAAAATCTTATCGCAGCGTTTATCTTAATGTCACGGTCCAAAAATACGAGCGAAGACGGACCATCGTCAGTCACTGCGGCCCAAACCATCAAAAACGGTGGCCATTCTTCTTCTTGCTTTCTAGTGGCCATTCTTTGGTCGAAATTATAGTATGACCTCTCTGATAGGTAAACTTGATCATTTTGCTTGTTGGCAATTTGCTCAATTGGAAATGGTGCTTCATCAGAGAAGACAAGCGGATCAACTCCTTTTCTCTTTCCACTCTAATTTTTTTTTGGTCAGGTGTGAGATCGTGCACTTTTTGGAACTTTAACGCCTTGAGTCCGAGCTCATTTTCCAAAATGTGTTGCATCCATTGTCTGCATATGTTTAGCTCAGAAGCCATTTTTCTTCCGCTACGCCGAGGATTTCGTTCTATTCTGGCCGAATCACTGTTGACGATGTTGCTGTCTTGGACCACCTCCATAGCGTTTTGCAATGCGATATGTTTCGTTGTAGTGCGATATGGTGCGATACACAAACATTTTGTTAACTTTCAAATGTTTCAGCTCCCGACAGCTGGTTGTGATATTCCAGCCAGGGCTATAGCACTATTACAAACACCCGATAAAAAAAAAACCTTGATGCTTGTCAACAAAGAAATGAATTATCAACTGTCAAATTTTCAGCGCGCCGTCGTTCGTAGTTTGGCAGAGACTGCAACGTGAAGTTGTTAACAGTTCATGTCAGCCACCTGTATATTCAAGTTTCGGACGAACATAGGCTTTATAGATTGTGACCAGGAGTGGAAAACCGTTTACAGCGTTTACCACAAGGATCAGTCTTGACTCCCTTAATATTTAGTATATATACGAGGAACGGCTGATAAGTTTGCGTCCTAAGGCATTAAGTGAAAGAAGAGATGCATTTCTCACATCGGACAGTACGTTAATACCACTGAAGAAATATTCTGTTTCTTTGCCTTCAAAATGTCTTTCTACGGCCTCATCTGCAAGTCTGGGCTGTAGGGTGGGTGGTCTATCATTGAAAAACCTGTGTCTTTTAAGGCCTGTCTCGAAACCCGCGCCGTGTGAACAGACGCGTTATCCTGCAACAACAACACCCTGTGCCTGAGTTTCCAGTCACTTCCGTACGACCGCTTCACGTGCATGAGTCAATAAATTTACGTAATATTGACCATTTTCGATAGCTGGATGTTGTAGAAATAGGGTAGACTCTGATCGGTGTCAACCAGGCGATACCCAGTGTTGTAACTGTTACTACATATCAATTGTGCTTATTTACCTCCACGCGGTAGCCATTGGATACTGTTTGTTATCCACCTGGACTCAAATTGCTAAACTTATTAACGCGAGTGTTGACCAGAAGACAAAAATAGCAGCACTATAAACACGACAGCGGACGAATTCCCCAGATGGAACCAACAGTGGCGTGATAAACCACCTTATCCGGGCTTCTTCAACATATTTAGAGCTTAGGATAAGGATTTCCAAAAATTAGTTTGGGTCTTGGAAAAGAGATGATCGCGAATGAGACCTAAAGGGGTCAACGGCAGCGCTACACCCCTGAAGTGGGTTACTGACATCGGTATAACCGACCCCTCGTCCTAGGGGTTTCTTGAATGGAACTGGTGCTCCAGGTTGGGGATTATGCCGCCGAAATAACTGCCCGACCACAAAAAAAACAAAAAATCAAATAAGAAACAACAACAAGTTTCGGAAACGGACGAATTTACTGATGACGAACCTTACAAACGAAACAAGGACAACGAACTTTGGATCTGTACGTGGAATGTTAGGTCTCTTAATAGACCACGTACAACCGAACAATCAGCGGAGGCCCTAAACTGCTGAGATATCAGCTCCTATTTGGATGTGGATTCGTCGTTGGAGACAGACTTAGGCAAGAAGTATTAAGTTTCAAATATGTGGACGAACGCCTCACTACAATTCGCATGAAGGCTAAATTTGGTAACATAAGCCTAATGTGGCTACATGCCCCCACAGAGGAGAAAGCATACGAGCAGTGCCTTAGCTATGACATTACAATTGTCCTAGGCGAATTTAACGCAAAGCTAGGAAAAGAGGGCATGTTTGGCAGCACAGTCGCGGAGCATCCTCAAGTACCCTGTTAGGTTGCTGGGAATATGTTAGGGAATATGTCGCCCCTGCGTGGCTAAACAGCATCCATTTTCAAAAAGTCCAGCTAAACATTATAATGAGGACGATTACTTGTGCCTTTAGATCCGAATGGCTTCCTGCACTTAGGAACATCTCTTGTAACATACTTCACTAATGAGATGCCTGGCTTTGAGAGGAAGTCATAGGTCAAGCTATACTTATCAGGACAAAGTACGTTTGGAGTGGTAGTAACTTCTTTAAATGGGGAATGCCATCCTCTGCTGAATGCTATTGCGGAGCAGCGTCCCAAATGGTGTATCTGAATACCCCATCCGAACTTATCCAGGTGATCCTGCGGTCATTTATAACGCCACTTAAATATTTCAACGAGTTTAGACTTGAATCTATGAACATCATTATTGTAATTTGTATAAACACCGTTTCACTCTAATGAACTCATACGCTACTAATAATATAGAAATGTCCTCTTTCTGCGCTCGTCTCACTACGTATGCACGCACGCTCACATACCACGAAATAATTCAACGAGTAAAAACCATTCGACTTAATTAGTTGGTTGAATATCCTTCTTCGTACGAGTATATCCTTTTGCTAGATTTATAATACTCGTCGTTGCCGCTTAAAGAATTTCCCATAGAAAACAATTAGTAGGTATATCACCAAGTCCTTAATCAGCACCGGTTAAGTACGGTTGCATGCAAATGCATGCACGACCCGCCGGAACAAGCAAGGGTAGGAATGCTGAATGATAATAGGGGGTGCTGGCATATCACTTAAGGGCAACGTTAACCACCAGCGAACTAATCCAATAGTGTGAGATGCGGATGTGAGTGCACATATATGGTAGAGGAGGTACCTCTTGAATACGAATTAAGTGCAAATTAGCAATTGCACTGAGCATAGCATTCTTCGAACACAACGGAATCCTATTTCTATTCGAATGCTGTTCATTTTTAGTGCTTCTTAGTAGTCGCAGTCAGGACTAACAAAGGTGGTGCGGGTAATGTTTATCCGTGCATAGTAGGCCCATTTTGCCGGATATTCCAAAGCGAATGGAATTTTCTTGTCCGTTTTATTTGTTAAGTCGATTAGCAAGCGACTGGATAGTGCATTAAGCATGTAATGTTGACTAATTCTGTTATACCAATAAAGAACCTTGCACACCAATCGTTTCGGAGGTGTATTTTCCTGGGGATTGTTTATGCAAAATTAAAAGAAAATATTCGGTAAGCAGTCCAGTAACACAACATTAATTAAAGTGTGCACCAAGGCTGTATATTCTCAAAATTTAGGACATTCGTACATACGGTCACCAATCTTATTATACATTTAGCCTTGATGAGAATTATCAAAAGACGCTCACTTACGTGTCGGTAGCTTAAGACTTTTTGCTTATGTCTGCCGCTTATGACAAATCCACAATTAAGCGCTGCTGTTCTTTGTAGTAAACACCATAGTAAATTTCACAGTTTTTCATCCTCCTTTTGCCCGGCTCATCTCATAGCACTTCCTGGATGGCGGTTTTATCTGCTTTATAGCAATCTAGAGCCTCTGCTAGTTGTTCGACTGCACGCAGTTTGTTAAAGGTTCAAACATTTCACGTGCCGATCCGAAGGTCATTAATCTTATTTCGTTGGCTGGGGTCGTTAACAGTACATCCATCCGTATCAGAGGCTTGTGGTTACTTCGCAACTATAACTTTCTTCCATGGTAGGGAAAGTTACCCCGACGCATAATCCCCAACCTGGAGGTCCAATTTATTGGTTGCCACTAAAGGGATGCGAGCATTGCCTTTGGTTCGTTAAGAACCCTTTTTGGAAAAACGCTGACGCAGTTTTCAAGATCTTAATAGGCCTGATCTCGAAATATGTCGAAGTGCTCACTGAGTAGTTCATCCTGACTAGAACTGTAGACGCCACCTTTGATTCTATCTGAAGAATTCTTCCACTGCCACCTGGAGTCCAAGGAAGCGCTCCTTAGCGGAAACATCCTTCCGACGTCCCACATGGATTTAACCCCATCTTTCGCCAAATACTCGGCACCCGGAGTTCACCGCGTGGAAGTGAGAGTAGGATTTGTAGGTAGATAGGACTGACGGCTCTGTAAGAAGAACCCAATTAGCACTAGGTGCCGTTTTAATACCACAAGTCATGTAAACCTGTCTATTAAGGTGTGTTGATGAGAAGTCTCTAAATCCAACCTGTGGAATTTAAGAAAGTTATCAGTTCTTTAATATATTTCCCTGAGAGTGAATTGAAAAAGGGTTTGCTGAATGCTCGTTGTCTGGCCCTAGCTAGAGGCGCATATATAGTGGGTGAGGGTTTCTTTTTCGGTTGCGACCTTGCAACTACGGCAGTGTGTATTATGTGAGATACCTAGTCTGACTGCGTGGTCTCCTATCGGCCAGTGTCCCGTGATGATCGCTGTTATTCTGGCGATGTCTTTACACATTCTGTTTAGGAAGTCGTCTGTCTCTGCTTTGTTGTAGTTTGGCCACATTTTTCTAGATATGACACAGTTTGTTAGCCTAGCCCATCTGAGGTTGGCTTTTCTAAGGAAGATTGAGGAAATTTTTACCTTGACTGCTCCCAGCGGAACGTGAACTGGTTCTGCGAGTGAACAGTGAAGGGCTGAGCCTTGCCTAGCCAGTTCGTCGGCTTGTTCGTTCCTATAAACGTTACTATGCCCTAGAACCCAAACCAGGGTTATCAGAGAGTGGATAAGGTGTCGTCATTTGTGTCTTATTAGACTGCTCATGTCTACCCTTTGAAACCGAAAATTATATATGTACGAATATGCGCTCATGACCCCACAGAGGATAAGGACGCCATCAAAGAATGTTTCTACGAGCTTCTCGACAGAAGCTATGAGCAATATCCTAGATATGACGTATGAAGAAACAAACTACCAGGAGATTCATCATCTTAGCGACTCTGTATGCTGGATACAACTGGAAAAGTACTGGAACGGATTATTGGTACCAGGCTAGAAGCAGCCATTGAAAATGCGGGAGGTCTAGCCGAACACCAGTATGGCTTCCGTAAGGGACGGTCCACGATAGATGCAATCAAGGTGGTAGTTGGCACTGCACAAAAAGCCATAGATGGCCGAAGATGGAGAGGAGGCTCAAAAAAGTACTGCTCCGTCATAACATTAGACATCAAAAATGCGTTCAATTCCGCAAACTGGGAACATATTTTGTCCGCTCTAAGGAACAAGGGAGTTCCACAATATTTAGTAAACATAATAATGAATTATTTTAGGCAGCGGATCCTATTGTATAATACAGATAAAGGTATTAAGGAATACATAGTCACGGGTGGGGTGCCACAGGGCTCGATCTTAGGGCCGCTATTGTGGAATATTATGTATGATGGCATTCTTTGATTATCGATACCAGAAGAAGCAAAAATCGTAGGATCGCCATCGTCGTAGTGGCCAAATTTTTGGAGAAAATTACACAAATCAGCAGCAACACTATTAGGATAGTCCAAAAATGGCTTACTTCTGTAGGCCTAAAACTATGGCTTACTTCTGTAGAATAAAACAAAAGTGGTGCTGATCAGCAGCAGGGAAAAGTGCGAAATAATTACCATCACTGTAGGTCGACACGAGATTAAATCGAAACCAGCAATCAAGTATTTGGGTGTGGTGGTCGATACTAAGCTGACATTTAAACAGCATCTGGAGCATGTAAGTGAGAAAGCCTCACGAGTAAAGAATGCACTCATGTGGATAACGCCAATCATAGCAGCACCAAGGTATAGTCGAAGAAGACTGTATGCGAGTGTAAAAGTCAGTAATTCTGTATGCGACACCAATCTAGGCAGGAGCTATGAAGACCAAGTCGTATAAGAAGAAAATCGAAACAACGTACAGATTATGTGCCTTGAGGGTATGCAGTGCATATCCCACAACGGCATGTGTCATTGCAGGAATAGTCCCCACTGACCTGTTATCAGATGAATTGCAGAGGATATATGAAAAGAAAAAGAACGTGGACGACGAAAATGGTGAAACGAACACCACTGAGGGAACAAATGACTTAAGTGATGCTGAATAAACTGCCAATTTACGAAAATGGCAACAGCTCTGGAATACATCAAATAAAGGTCGATGGACGTACGGACTTAAAGCGTAAACAAGGAGAGTTAAACTTCCATATGACTCAAATGCTAAGTGGGCATGGATGCTTTCGTGCCTACTTACATAAGTTTAATACTGCGAGGGAAGACAAGAAGACGTTGAGCATGTGTATTTTCAAGGCCCACGATTCCAGCTTCAGAGAGAAATCCTACAAAGGGAACTGGAAGAAATACCAAACCCTGAAAACATAATAGGGCCATGCTACAGTCGCAAGCAAAATGGGATGCAGTGGACACCTACACAAAATACATCTCGAATGAACTTAGACGACTGGAGCGGGAAAGAAGATGGAGAAAGGAGAAGGATAGTCCAAGAGACTGGCCGGGTTTTTTTTTTTTAAGAATTCGTTTTTTTTTTATTTTTATCTGATATCCCTTTTACTATTATTTTACTATTTTACTATTAAGTTCTCGCTGTTTGTCAATAGATGGCTCCAGCAGTAAGTGCTGGTCGATTTTGACATATCCAAAACGTCATGAACCGAGCTTAGACATATGGTAAACAAACTGTTTTGACACATTAGTGATTTTGTTTTGGCGTCATATACTTTTGGTTGTGTGAAAATGTCTGATTTTGTGCCAAATAATCGTCATTTGCGGGAAGTGTTGATTATCTTCTTTCATTCGAAGAAAACGGCGGCTGAAGCGCATCGAGAGCTCCAAAAAGTTTACGGAGATGCTGCTCTAAGTGAAACAACGTGCCGTGATTGGTTCCGTCGCTTCAAAGACGGTGGTTTCCGCTTGAAGGAAGGCCAACATCCTTCGAAGACGCTGAATTGGAGGCATTGCTCGATGAGGATCCGTGCCAAACGCAAGAACAGCTTGCTTCAGCGTCAAGCCATTTCCAAGCGATTGCAAGCGATTGGAATGATTCAAAAACAAGGAACTTGGGTTCCTTATGATTTGAAGCTAAGGGACGTTGGGCGTCGTTTTTTCGCCTGTGAACAACTGCACCTTGAGAACTATCAAGATCTTGTTGAAGGAGACAGTAGTCATGTGGTGAAGAGATGGCTTTGAAAAATTTGGTATCATCAGCGTACAGAGGGAGGGAAGTGTGTTTAATAACCCTGTCGACATCGTTTATGGTTAGAATGAAGAGAAGTGGACCTAGATGGCAGCCTTACGGAACACCAGAGGTGGCCAACAAAGGAGTCGATAGGAAGGATCTCAAGCGAACTCTGTAAGAACGATTTTCCAGGTAAGAAGATATCCATTTTAATAATATGGGTTCGAAACCGAGGGCAGACAATTTGAAGAGGATTAAGTTATGAGATATCTTATCAAAAGCCTTACTAAAATCAGTTGCAATAACTTCGGCTTCTTTGCCATTCTCTAAGACAGACAGGGCGAAAGACACGAATTCTACTAAGTTAGAGCTAATTGATCTACATTTCAGAAAGCCGTGTTGGGTGGGAGAGATAAGAGACTTGCATTGAAAGTTTAAGGCTTCGTATAAAATACTTTCGAAAAGTTTGGGTAGATGAGAAAGTTTAGCAATGAGTTGTTACTTCGTTCTTTGATCCCTTTTTGTGTATGGGGATTATGAAAGAGGTCTTCCAAATCTGAGGGAATTCTCCTAGTGATAGAGGCAAAGGGAAGAGATGAGAGAGGGGCAGGGAGAGAATGGAGGAGCATTTTTTAAGAAAAATGGTAGGGAGAGAATGGAGGAGCATTTTTTAAGAAAAATGGTAGGGAGACCATCTGGGCCGGGCTTCTTCAAAAAGACCTAGCCTTTATTCGGCCCTTGGATCTTTTTATACCCAAACCAATCTTTCTATTAAAATTTCTCTTAATTTATGAGTACCACTATCTTGTAGTTTGGTAACATTAGTTCATATGTAAACCTTAAACGTGTGCACCCAGGAATGGTTCTCAAGCTGAAGAAAAATGAATGAACAATTGAATGCTATTAAAAAACAAAATATCATTGCCAGCTTGGGGAATATTCAGCAAAACAACATCTTTTTTTTTAAAGAAAATTCCACCAGCATTTTGCAGTGAAATAATCAACTAAAACTAAACGTTTTCAAATTTATCTAAATGTCTTAGCTAAATATAGATTTAGAAGAAGAACGGTTTACTCTACACAGCTATAAATAATCATTGTACGTACAATTAGCATCAAACTGAGCAATAAGCATAATTAAATAATTTTCAATTACTGTCATGCCAACAGCGGTGCACCAGTGGATAGGTTCGTGTGGCTGTGTTTATGTTCTTAGATTCGTTTTTGGTTTCTTTTCCTTTTCCATGCATTTTTAGACTGTAAGTTTTGAATGTATTTTTTAATCCAATCTACAAATCTGGTTTTAATTTACTGAAGAAGATTTCTAAGATTGTCTGCTGTTTTTATTCTAGATGGTGACAAACAAACGTAGAAAACAACACCCTCTCATACCTTGAAGAACAAACAGCTGTCAAACTTGAACTGATATCTTAATTTATCGATCGAAAACTTCCATTGTAATTTAAAACAAAAAGATTGCACAAAAGGTTGGTCAAATACCCAGGAAAAATTGGTTCATTTAGGCGTACTTCCTTGGAGCTCATAAAATAAATTACTACGCCTCGCAAGTGAATCACAAAAATTGTAAGGCCATAAAAAACACACACATTTTAGGGTGGCTAGTGGCCTGACTTCCAAACCTCCCCTAAAATATCAGTCACGCACATGTCTGCAGGTCGATTTACGAAAAACAATGACACATCCTTATCAGGACACCACACGAAAAAGAACAGAAGAATTTATTTAACTTCATTCCTAGAAAAAAAAGAAAAAAAAAACTCACCTTAAATTCTCAATTCTCGGTCTCCGACATTGTGGCTGTCGATTACGCCGATGACTGCGATCCTTTTTACACGTACAATCACAGTGCATAATGCATAGTGCTATTGACGACACAACAGTTATAATAAATGGCACAACAAAAAAATTCACTATCATCGCAACCTGATCCTCATGGTTATAGGACGTCAGTACGACGGTCTTATTTTTACGCGAATAAAAACACGGATATATAGCACCCTCGATCCCGTAGAATCCGTTAAAATCCTTACACGTCACCGTTGGCGGATAACCGCAACCCTTAATATTCACCAAGAGCGTCGCTTCCGCCGATTGCTCCATTTCGGCGGTATAATTACTAAAATCCGTCATATTCTCCGGTATCGTGATGTTTTGTTCGATAAACGTCACATAAATATGCACACACTTGTATAAATCCGAAGTGCAACCCTCGCGGCACGAACTCCACGAGCAATTGAATATCCCGATAAGGTCCTCGCGACGCACCGTCGTACACAGCGTTGGCGAGTCAATAAAATCGTGGCTAAGTGTCGATATGGCTGGGTCCACATACAGTGGCACCAAAAACAGCAGCGACGCACCAGCTGTTACCGAGAAGAAGGCCAGCGTCGATGTCCCGTAGAATCTAACACGTTCACGCCACGACCGAAAACGACGATTACCATTTTTCTTTTTCGGAGCCAGTTCTCGTTTTTTACGTAACCGTAGCTCTTGTTGTTGCTGTTCGAGTAATAATTCCGAACTGCCACTCCTCATTATTGTCAAAATCTAGCAGACCGGACGACCCACACCACCCACAAGATGCTCCTCGGCTGCTTGTGGCGCTGCTGGTGCTCTGAGGTGGTGGTGCTGCTTCTGCCACTGATGCTGCTGCTGCTGGTGGTGGTGCTGGCGGTGTCGTTCCTGGTGGTGGTGGCGCTGGTTATATTGCTGATGGTAGTGGTGTTGCTGTTGTTGTTGCAAAGGTACACTGCTAGAACTGCTATAATGATGACAGATGATGATGATGAGCCAGAAGAAACCGATATCTGAAGGGATGAGAGTGTTGCCAGTGCTGCTGGATGCTTCAGTTGAAAATTCGTCCAAACTACGTTGCGATAGATACCGAGAATGATGATCGTAATGAGGATATTGATGACAGATAGCAGTAGACAGCGATTTTGATAGCAGTTTTGACAGCAACAACAGCAGCAGCAGCAATTGTGTACAATTGTTGTTGGTCTGGTTCTTGTTGTCCTGGTTGTTTGAATTTTTGTCGTTTTTGTTGCGAATGATTGCGTCCAATTCGTAATCGCATGTATTCGCAGCATCCCCATCTAAATTGCAGCAGCACTTTCTATCGAGGAACCCTTGCAACATTCGTGTGTCCTTTCAGCGCTGACTATGATTAAAAAAAAAACTTCTTATTTCCTCATCCGAAAGATACACAGATAGAGAGAGAAAGATACACACACACACATCCACGCACAGAGTGAGAGAGAGAGAGTGGGTTAGTGGGTGACTTAGCGAATGAGTGTGTTGTGAGTGAATAAAAGTGAAAATTTCGAATAGTTCTTCGTCCTGGTCGGAGGATTGGTTGTTTGTCCAACAGCCGATGTTTCACTCACGCTCGCTCTCAATTTGAATGGTATTGGTGTAGGTGGTTGGTTGGTTGGTTCGTCTATCCGTTGATGTAGGTTTTTTTTTTCCCGTTTTCCAGAGGGGGTTGGACCCGAAATAATTTTTGTTTTTTAACACTTTTTTTTTTAAAAAAAAAAAGTTTTCTACTATTACATCCCGAGACCCTTGTCACGAGTCCTTTTCACTTGATTAGAAAATACAAAACCGCACCATGCTTCAACTGCAACCCCGTTTGATATACTATATCCACCCCCTGGTTCAATTTGAATGTATCGATAAAATGTCCTTGTCAAGTAGACAGTTCATTATGAGTTCGTTCTCTGATTTGCCAGTATAATCCACATAGGATACATCCGAAAGAGAGAGAACCACACACAGCACATGAAGGCGAAAGCAAAGAATACAAAAAAAAAAAAAATTTCCGAAAGAAAAAAACGAAAAAAATCAGACAAAAAAATAACGAGAAAAAAAAACGGATTCAAAAATGTTTAGTGGGTCACAGGACTATGAATACCAGTAAATATGCAGAAATGTGCATTATTCATTTACCCACGGGGCACCACACACTGAGAAGAAGGACAAAGATGTCTACATTGTCGTCGTTGCATGCAGAGCGATGATGATGGTGGGCGCGGTACGTTGTGGGCGATAAAACTCAATTTCCCAATATCTCATCCTTGCGAAGGACAAATCGAGAAAAACAAGATAAATGAAACACACTACTTGAATTTAGCCTCGGAATTATTCAAGACACTATCACTTTGCAAAAATTTAAATGATTAAATTGTGTACAGGAAAACGGAATGCCATTGGAATGACACATTTTCCTTTCAAGGACCTTTCCCTTTTTTTTTTTGCTTTTTTTTTGTTTTATTCGCAGTTTTAAAACCGAAGTAACTATATGCCGGAGTTATGTATAGGTGTATACTGTGTGAAGGTACACATGCACCCCACTTTCAATACATTCGATATCCTTTTGATTTTGGGGAACACCAATTTTTCTTCTTTTTTTTTTAAATCCTTATATAGGTAGTATTCGTATGATCAGCACTATTTAATTGTATCAACGCGGATTAGAGAAAGGAAGATAAATTAGAAAAAAAAATAATTTTTTATTCACACGTCCGGAATTATCCTTTTTTACCGCCGTGTGCCGAACAATCGATTGTTCTATACTGAATCGGAAAACGGCAAAGGATCGAATGAGTTGAATTTTTTTTTTTTTTGTGAGAAAAATTATTCCGCTCTCTTGCTGATAGATATCCTGCTACAAGTCGCGATTTTTGTTTTTGTGAATATTCAAAACACACACACAACTACAACAGCGCGGAAAAAAAAGGATACTTTGATGCATAGACCGCTCCCAGTTAATGGAAATGAAACAACATAGTGTCTGTTGTGGATGGAAAATAGGAAAATCGGGCGCTCTATGCGAGAAGGCGCATGTCGATGATTCCGTTCCGTTGTTTTCTGTGTCACTAGTGTTCAGCTGCAAACAATGAAAGTTGTGGGTGCAATGCCAGAAGCAAGGAAAACAATGAAAAGAGAAAGAGCAAAAAAAAAAAAAACTTTTGAAGGGAAAATGATTTCATTCATGGAAATGTTGCCCAAGGACATGCGCTTTACGAGGCGAACTCATTTAATTCAGCTAAGAAGTTCTCTTCTCTCGTGTTTATGTGGGAGATAATAACTCAAGAGAGCCGGTACAGAGATGTGCGAAATAGTGTTGCTGGAGGGTAGCATTTGACAGTGATTTAATGGTATGAGCCCATCTAAAGTATTGTCCTGCTGTCTATTGTTCTTACCAACTCTCAGTGACGCATACATCTTCTGATGAAAAAGTACCCGGAATTCTTCAATAAATCGAAAACTGTTCAATTATTCATCGATATTCACTTTATCCCCTGCAAAGTAATCTTCATTGCACAATACACATATTCCAACGCTTCCTTCAATCTTCAAAAGACTTCTCATAGGTCGATTTTGAAATCGCCTTCAGCTCCTTCTGCGAATTCTCCTTTAGGGCCTCAAAACGCTTTCCGCGAATTGGTAACTTGAGTCGTGGGAATAGGAAAAAGTCACAAAGAGTCATGTCAGGTGAATACGGAGCTTGCGGAACGGTATGAACGTTGTTTTTGATCAAATAGTCGCGTACAAGATAAGTTGTTTCTCCACAATTCTGGGATCTTGCGACGAACATTTTCCCTCAAACGCTTTAATATTGTTACATAATGTAGCATAATAACTACGCTCCAAAAGTATGCAACACATTCCGAAGTGTCTTTTCATTCGAGGTTCGTGTACGGATTATGTCTAAGACGACGTCGTGGAATTAAGAGAGAATTATAACCGCAAGAGTAGACAGAGTCTTCCTGTATTGTATTATAACCACAAGAGATTATTGGCTGCAGCTGTCATCTTGGAATTATTATATCAGAATTTTCTTGTTCCAGTGGTCGAAGAATTTGCTAGAAGTTTCTGGCTATCAGAAATGCGACTATATAAGGACAGATGGCGATCGAGGCAAGGCAGTTGGTTTTCGAACCGCACGAAGAGATTGGAAAAGTGATAATCGGCGAAGTTGTAATTTTGTGATAAATTGAAAGTTAAGAGTTAACAAGAAGAAGTAATTAGTTTGGATTTGTGAATTAAGTAATTGAAATGAGATAAAGTGATTTGAGAAGAAAGAGACCTTGTAAGGAAAGAATTTGCGAAGAATAGTATAGTGTGAACTTGAGTTGTTCTATAGACTAGAAAATAAAGAAATAATCTCACAGAATAACGTTTTATCTACTCAAGCCGTAGCTCGCATATTACAATATACTCACGTAATACTCCTTATTCACGGAATAGACTAGCGGAAGAAATTCGGAGTGGACCACATCACGGCAATCAAAGAAAACGGTCAACAAAGCCCTGATTTTGGATCGACTCTGTCGTGGTTTTTGTGGGTTTTGGCTCGTCTGAGAAGCGCCATTCCGATGATTGTTGGTTAGTTTCGATGTCACCCATGTCTCGTCACTGGTAATGATGCCATTGGTACCATTTTGGCCCAAAGAAAGCATTTCTTTAGCGACATCAATGCGATGGTGTTTCTGCAATAAATTCACGAAATTCGCAGAACACAACAAACACTGACTTGTTTACAAAGCTATCACGAACAAACTCCCGACACATGACGCTCAAACAGACATTTGAGCGCCAGATGACAGATGTACCAACCTAAAAAAAAAGAAGAAGCTTTTGATAATATCTCAAGCGCGGTTTGTTTGAATGGGAAAGGTATGTACGAGGTCGCGCAAAAGTCCTCACTCAATTTCTTAAAGCGGAAACTCTGCAAATAAAAAGAATTGGTTCTGTTTGTTGATTATATTTATTTAGACGTTTAAATTCTTTCCGTCAAGTGGCCGCCGTCAGAGTTGATGCACATTCGGGCTCATTCCACTGTATTTTCGATGACTGTTCTCAAAACTTCTAGCGATAAATTGTACACTTCTTATCGGATGTTCTTCTTTGGGGGCGCCAAGACTTGTTCGTACAGACCCGTGACTTCAAAAAACCCAAAAAAAAGTTGTCTGGAATGGGCCAGGGCGAATCGCCAAAACGAGATATTAAACGCTTGCTGCAGAATGGCCACCGTCGCTCGTGCTGTGTGTGCGTATGAACCGTCCTGATGGAGCCACATGTTCTGTAAATCCAATTTGTCAATTTGCGGCAGCAAGAAGTCGTTAATTATGGTTCTGTAGCGCTGATCAGTAGCAGTAACACTGCTGTTGACGCCGCCCTCGAAAAATTCTGAAAACCGATCAGATGTTCTTGGCCGAACGGCTGCTCTGGGGCTAGTCACATCTGATACTGTCCCTTTTTGCCCAAGTCTCCTCGAAGCGAGTGGCTAAACGGTGCAGTGTTTGCCCAGTTGGTGCCACACGGCCAGGGAATCCACGACGAAATTCACGTTGAGCCAAAACCGATTATTTGTCAAAAACATTTACACAATTATTCCGCGTTCTTGGTTTAGCAATCCGTGGTTTATCTACGTGAATCCTGCTTCTGTTTACTTCACAAATATCAAAGTCGCCATGACATAAGACGCCATTTGCAAAAATGAGAGCATTTTCCGATAGCGTTATGACATAGGGTTGTATAGGGTCATCCAACAAGAGGTGTCATTTTAAATCAATAGAAAAATGCAACATTTTTATGAAAAGTGCTGATATTTTTATTTTAGTCTAAAACACAAACTCTGAGGTTAGTAATGGAATACAATATCTGCCAAATGTCCGCCTCGGCTCTGCCTACCAACAGTCATTCTTTTGATGAAATTTTCGCATAAATGTGGCTATATTTGGCGAACAGCAGGTCTGATATTTTCTTTCAGCGCATGAAGAATTGGTGGAGCATTGGCTCTTTAACAGAGCTCCAAAGAAAAAAGTCTAATGGTTTTAAATCGCACGATCTCGGCGGCCAATTGAAGTCTCCATTTCGAGAAATCAGGAAATTTGGCCCAATGACACCGCCAGGCCAAAAACTACACCAAACTGTCACTCGTTGTGGATGGAGAGGTTGTTCCACTATTTTTCTTGGGTTTTCGGATCGACAGTTTTGTTTGTTTACGTACCCTGACAAATGGAAATGACCCTCGTCAATCTCAGCTACGGTGACAATATATTCAGCTGAGCTTGCCGGAGAGACACGAGTTGGAGTCTTCACATCACTAACCTATCCAAGACGTTCAAATGTATCGATTAAATTGACTATAGCTTTGCGCGAAGGCGCTTGATGATGACCAAAAGCAGTGCAAACTTTACGAAACGATTCCGTGATATTGTCCCCGTTTTTTATAGTGAATCGTGTATCGATCCATATTTAATAACTTACTAGTTTTTACAAAACTTATCCAATACAGGAAGACTCTGTCTACAGCAACAGGGAAAAGTCTATTCAAGATGACGTTAAAATTAAATCTTTGTACAGAATTTATGAGTACAAGTGACTTTTGGACATCGGAGACATAATTCTTGCCCGCTATTACCAAAACAAGGAGTATAAGTTGAATTTTACAACGGACGGTCACCTCACTCTTCATTACGAGTACTCTCCCATCGCATGTTATTTTAAGACTTTCTTCCGACCTGTCTTTCTTAGAGACCGACATGACTTTGATTTTATCGACGTTCACCGTCATCCACTTTCTTTTAAGTTCATCAAACCAATTCATTGCCTACTGTAATCCGGCAGGGTTATTTCCAACTATAATAATGTTGTCTGCGAACTACGGTCTCATACAAAGACTAGAAGAGCTAGAAATATTTCTACGAGAAAAGGACATTGACATATGTTTGATCTGTGAAACTCACCTGACGAAACTATCGCGTGTAAACATTACTGGATACAGTGCCTATCACGCTTATCACCCGTCGGAAAGGGCCAGAGGCGGATCGTCTTTAATCATAAAAGATTGCATCGAACACTCTGAAGAGATTATGATAGAGCTTGTAACAATGCAAGTGAGCACTTTCAATGTCTCGTCTATTTATTGTCCACTGCGTTGCAGGCTTGAAAAAAATGATTTTACAAGTATTTTCAGCTCTCTTGGACCGAATTATATTATTGGCGGTGATTTTAATGCAGAACACACCTTCTGGGGTCCAAGAGGTGTCTCACAAAAAGGCAGAGCACTTTACCATGCCTGTATGCAACATAGTTGCGACTTTCACTCGACTGATAAACCAACATATTGGCCGACTGATAGCAACAAAATACCCGATCTGATCGATTTCTTTGTTGTAAAAGGAATACCAGACAACTGTATTAAAATTGATAAAAGTTTTGATCTCTCTTCCGATCATTCCCCTATCATTCTAACGATGAGCGAATGCCTAATTAAAAAAGATGTGCCTGAGAGTATCACTAAGGAACTCGAAATCGAAGTTGATCGTTTTGTTGAAGTTCTGCAGCGCGCCGCGTGAAAAAATATTCCCTATCAAAAAAAAACGCCGATCAATTATGCCCAAAAATATCCACCGGAAATAAAAGAAATGGTAAGGGAGAAGAGAAAAGCGCGTAAAAAATGGCCACAAACTCGTGCTCCGCAACATAAATCGCATTTAAATCACTTGTGTAACTAGCTAAAAAATTATTCGCTCTGGAAAGCTATAAAAGGCATTAAAAAACCGAAAATACAAGCGGCCCCAATCAAGAAAAATGACAACGAATGAGCCAAGAGTGATAAAGACAAAGCAGAAGTCTTTGCCGCCCATTTAGAAGAAACATTTAAACCATTTGATGGACAAGCGTTTGTTAAAAATGATAATGCATCGGATATAGCACTTCACAATTACACAGTAAGAAATGCAAGGCTGACCGAACTTCAACAAGAAATAAAGAAACTGAAACCGAATAAAGCTCCTGGATACGACCTAATCACAGGAGAGCTTCTTAAATCGTTACCTAGAAAAGCGTTAGTTAAGTTCCTCTACATTATAAACGCAGCGATAAGACTAGAATATGTTCCGAGTCAATGGAAGTGATTCTGAAGCCAGACCGATTTGGCTGCTGCCGATTATGTCTAAAGTTTTCGAAAGACTAGTACTTAAGCGATTACAGCCGGTTATAGAAGAAAGATCTCTTATTCCCAATCACCAGTTTGGGTTTAGAACCAAGCACTCAACAATAGACCAAGTGCATAGAATAACTGATTTAATTGAGAAAGCTTACGAAGAAAAAAAGATTTGCTCGAGCGTATTCCTTGATGTTTCTCAAGCTTTTGACAAGGTCTGGCATGATGGATTGAAATATAAATTACGACAAGTTCTGGCGGAACACATATAATATTCTGGAAAAATACTTGATGAAGCTACTTTTCCGAGTCAAACACGGAAATGAATATTCAGAATTTAAAGAAATAAGGGCTGGGGTGCCGCAGGGAAGTGTTCTTGGACCGCTTTTGTACCTATTATACACTCGCGATATACCGCAAGAAGAAGGCAATGTATTAGCTACATTTGCCGACGACAACGGGTAAAACGATCAAAGAAACGACTGAAAAATTGCAAGAAGCATTGAATAAAGTAAATGAGTGGACAAAGATTTGGCGACTAGCTTTCAACGAAAACAAATCTGTTCATGTCATTTTTACTTATAAGAAAATAAATAATTTGCCGATCTTTTCAAACTCGGTTCAAATTCCGTTTGCAAACGAGGCTAAGTATCTTGGAATGACACTTGATGCTAAGCTGAAATGGAAATCGCACGTGGAGAAAAAACGTAAAGAACTCAAAATCAAATACAGAAAAATGTACTGGTTACTTGGAAAACATTCCAAGCTTAATATAGAGAACAAACTGCTTTTATACAAGCAAGTGCTAAAGCCGGTATAGACATATGGAATACAACTCTGGGGTTGTACCAAAATAAGTAATGTCAATATTTTACAAACTTTTGAAAATAAAGTGCTAAGATCAATAGTTAATGCACCGTGGTTTATTAGAAATAGCGATATCTTCGCGCGTAAGAATAAAGACAGATTACAAGGACACGTTAAGAATCATAGTGTCTACATGAAGATTTTTTACCTACCTTCGGGGAAAAAAAAAAAATAAAAATAAAATAGAATTCCGATTCTGGTACTGTTAGTCCGCTTCCTACATGATTTTGCTGTTTCATCAAGGAATACGTCAGCAGGGGCCTAAGGCTTTCATCTTCTTGTAGCCCATTTTCTGTCCTCAACGCACCTAACTTCTCCCCTCTATTCATGATTTTGTCTGTCCGCAGACTTCCTCAAATTCAGTAGGATTTCTTTTAACGCCTTCCACTTGTTCTTCAAGTCCCTTTATTTTTATGACTTCCTGTTAGGAAAATATGTGCCTGTTCACAGGTAGTAAAAGTTTCCGGTTGCAACAGGTATAAAGAGTGAAAATCGGTTGCAAAATGTATGGCCCCATCCTAGTGATTGCCAGTGCTCAAAGGTTTAAGTTTTTTTTCTTTTGCTCTTATAACGATGCACAACTGTCAGTAGCACTAAAAATTAAAGTACGAGTATCTGTTAAGAAAATCAAACTCGGCAGCACTTGCACGAAAGGTACTACTTCCATTCAATTCCCATTTAGTCTCCCCCTCTGAGCGACTTCACTCGTTTGAATAATATGAGTGTAACAAAACTCAATCCAATGAGATCAACATGTTGGCAAGCGAAAGGATAACTGAGAGTAGACTATAAGGAGACTAACCAGCGATGTAGGCAACAGTTGCATGTGCAACTGAAGGTTTCGCTGACACACATAAAACAGCCAAACAGGATCTGGGTCTAGAGTACTGCTGCTGCTGTTGCTGCTGTTGCTGTTGCTGCAGCCCTTGGTTTGGTATGTCCTTAACAATTTTTTTCTCATGTGGTGGTGGTGTTTTTCACTGGTTGACCCAATGACACAATTTAAACGAAAACAAAATCACTTGTGCACTAATTTTGAGTTGCAATATGAGGAGAGTCCTTTTTGTTTTCGTTTTTCTTTTCCTTTAACCTCTCGCTCCTTCTTCATGGCTCACTTTGTATTATTTTTGTGTTTTCGTTGCGGAAATTTAATTTTCTTTAGTTTTTCCTCTATCATGCACAGCAGCGCCGTTGGGCGGATGTGATGTGAATGTGGAAATCCTTTTCTGGAGTGCTGGTGGGTTGTTGGTAGGATTTCGGATTTTGCGGTCTAATGGACGGCATAAGCGAATGCAATAAAAATGCCACATGTTCCGAGTGGGTGTTTCTTGGGGGAAACAAGTTGCAGTTGCTGGTTTCAGGAATGGGAAATCGCTGCAGGATATTTCTATGGTCGTTGGAGTTATTAGAGTTTCTTTTTTTTTTCTTTTTTCCCTCTTCTGTGCTATATCCGATACTTTTTTCTTCTTTTTTTTTGTATGAAAGTAGAGAGAAGAGTGAACTCAAGCACTTGCGGAAGGCGTGTTTTTGTGCACATGAACAGGTAAAGAAGTTACTTTTGAATCAATTTTAAGGATGGCCCAAGAGCGGTATGGATTCCTTTGAAAAAGTCCTTATTTTTGTTTTTAAGATACGAAGCGAGAATTGTATGATGTAGGTCATATGAAAATGAGTATAAACCGATCTGAAAGTTTTCACTTTGAAGGCTTTCGATTAAATTCAGCTCTCTCTGTGTTGTATTTCACTCTTGGTTCTGCATTCAGTGAGAACTCTTAAAAGTGATAATTCCCTAGTAGTGGAGACATTCGCTACAACACATCTTCCTGAATTCTTTGCGTATAGTGTGGTTTCCTATTCCACAGAATGGTTCAGGTCCAATAAAGGATACTGCTGCTCCTTGTCTTGCCAAGGAGTCTGTTTCTTCGTTGCCCTCTACTCCAGCGTGGTCAGGGTTACTCTGTTTTTTTTTTTTTTTTTTTTTGTCGGAGCGGGTACACCCTACTGGAGAACTCAGACTGAAAAACAGGTCCGTTTTACAACCAGGCAGAGAACCCCATTTTAATGTGTTTTTTTCGTCTTTTGTAAAAAGGCGAGTAGACGCTTCAGTGATGAAGAGCTTAGGTGATCAGCACTCACCACATCAGCACCGAAAATCCGCCACCTGATCCGAGCAAAGGCAGGCCAATCACATAAGTGTTCCGCAGTGTCATCGCCCTCTCCACAGGAGTCGCATAGAGAGGTAGCGCTCAAACATAACACATGGATGTGCTTGGCAAAGGCGAAGTGGCCCGTAAGAACGCCATTAAGTCGTCTGCAGTCTTTCTGCTAAGAGATAACAAGAAAGCCGCGGATTTTTTACAGACGTTTAGTCTGTCTGTATCCTGAAGAGTAATGCCACCATCGATTGTGTTCATTGAAAACCAAATCGTCAATGGGAGCCCTAACCGAGGACGCTGGCAAACCCAACGTGGGTTCCAGAGAAATTCTCTTCGGAGCCTTGCTAAGCAAGCTCGTCAGAGATCTCATTTCCTGTTATCCCTTAGTGTCCTGGGACCCAAACAAGATTCTGTGAGTTCAGCCTTCCGACCGAGTTCAAGGATGTTTTGCATTCTCGAACTATTTTGGTAGGATTGAACAAGACCTTAAGCGCAGCCTGACTGTCACTACAGACGCAGATACTTCGCCCCTTCTACCTATTCTTCACATGTGACTATATTCCTTTCCTGGCTCAGACTCCTGCCAAAGCCAATCCTGAACATGGGGAAATTTCACTTCAAATTTGCACAGCAGTCGTAATTCAGGTGTCATTGCATCAGATGGCATATACATGAGACAGGGGTCGTAGGATAATCGTCGCGCAACGTCATCAAAACTCCAGTGCGAATCGTGCCAGAAACCACTTCTTTTTAAACGGAATATGGCTCTGAGTATACAACATAAAGGCATCTAGAGCAGAGCCAGGCGTACTGGGGAAAGCTCCCAAGCAGCCGCGACAGACCGTTCTTTGGAGTTCGGCGAAAGCAGCAGTAACGTATTTACGTGAGAGCTATTCCACCAAACAACTGACAGATGTGAAAAGAAGGGTCTTATCATTGCCGTGTAGATCCTAAGGACTTTCCTTGGCGACAAGCCGAAAACACCTTTGCATTGCCGAAAGACTGCCAGAGCTTTGAAAGTTTTCAGCTCGACATGTTTCGTTCAAAGAAGTTTAATATCTAAGATTACTCTTAAATATTTGGCTTCCTTGGAGAGTTGGATAGTGACGCCTTTCAACACTGGCTGAGTCAGACCAGTCAATTTCCTCCTTCTCGTACATAGAACCACCTCGGTTTTAATAGAAAGCCCATTCCTAGCGCACCAATCGTCTATTGAGTGTAGGGCCATCTGCACCTTAAAGCTTGAGCGTAGACGTTAGAACTATTGAGTGTGTTCAACAGGGAGTCAACCAGCATGCACCAAAGCAGTGGAGACAGAACACCGCCTTGTGGGCAGCCCCTATTCACACCTGCCATAACACACCGGTCACAGTCTGCATTGCGTTGATCCATAACACTAGTGATTCTTCTACGCCATGATTTCTGGCGGAGCTACATATGCTGTCAAAAGTCGCATTGTCAAAGGCACCCTCAATGTCTATGAAAATGCCTATCGCGTATTCTTTCCTGTCAAGCGCACATTCTATTCTATTGACCAGATTTTGAAGCGTAGTCTCGCAAGATTTTCCGCGTTGATAGGCATGTTGCATCTCTGACAGAGGATGTACCCTCAAAGCAACTTTGCGCACATGTAGCTCAACCAGTCTTTCCATGCTTTTCAGCAGGAAGGACGTCAGACTAATAGGTCTGAAGCTCTTAGCGAGAGATTTGTCATCTCTGCCGATTTTCGGTATGAAAGCTATTCTGACTCTTCGCCAGGGGGTTGGTATATACTCCAGTGCCAAGCCAGCAGTGAAAATTATCTTCAGAGTTGGCAGCTACTGACTAATACCTTGTCTCAGCATAGCTGGGTATATTCCGTCAGTGCCAGGTGACTTGAAGCTGTCAAAAAATGCGATGCGATAACTTCATCCGTCGCCACGACTGATGCAGTATGCCAGCTGCGCCGAGTCTCCAGCAGAAGACTGAAAGCATCCGCTTTCGACTCAGTGAAAGTACCATCAGGTTTCCTGAGTGATTGCGGCTTGATAGCTTTTCCATTCTTGAGAACTTTGACCAGCCTACTGGTTTCACCGATGGTTACTCTGTTACTGCTACCCAATTCATTAAGTTAGTACAGGCATTCCGACACAAGTTTTGATCTAATGACATTGGGGTCAAGCAACTATCAACTGCTTGACTGTCTGAAAATATTGCTATAGTATGTCGCATTTATTGTATCTTCTGTCGAGATTGAAACTTGAGCACGGTACCTAGGAGTTTCGAATCGCTCCCGACCACATTTGAAAGCATATAGAAAAGTGAAGAGATATTGAAAATAAAATTTAACCAGTTTTCAGTGAAAATATTAGAAAACGAAATTTTTTGAAAAGTGGGCGTGAGTAGATTTCAAACATTTGTACTATTGTATCCTTTGAATTTGAAAAAGTTTGTATGTAAAATTGCATGCCCAAAAAGTGAAGAAAGACAGACGGACGGGCATGGCTAGATCGTTTGAGGTGCCTCCAACTGATTCTCAAAGCTTGTTCTGCCTGCCTGGGTGAGAGAATTCCACTGCATGGCATATTTCGCAATAGAGTTGTTTTCACGCTGTTGGGTGTATACAATCCACTGCCACTTTCTCCATACGATTGGACCAAGATGTTTTTTAGACTGCAGCTTGTGTGTTATCCTGTTTGGTGCCACCGAGGTTAACTGAAACCTCACTTCCTAGATATAAATAGTTATCTACTTACTCGACTTCGTGTTCGGCAGTTAAGAGCGGGTGATAGAAGTGTTCATGGCTTTTGTGTTTATTTTAAGCCCCAATTTACATACCTCAGCTTCTAGATTTTGGGTCATCAAATCCGGTCATCCATTATCCAAAGTGAAATTAGGCAAATATCATTAGCGTAGTCGAGGTGTTTAAGCTAGGATGTCACAGTCTATGGTTACTTTCCATCAATGCTGCACGGAGTACACCCCTGACGTACTCCACTTTGGATATCAAAATCCACAGACACCGACATCTGCATTGTGTAAGACGTGATATTTACTACCCTCTTATGTAGCCTTGATAATAGCTATGAGTTTTTCTTGGATGCATCTCCTAGGCCAACCAGATTGTATCCCGATTCAAGCTGTCGAAAGCCTTCTCGAAGGTGTTTGCATGGTCTGTTTGCATGGTCTTTAATTCATTCTAATATGATTCTAGCTATTATCTTGGCTACGGCCGGGAGAACGCATATACCACTACAGCTTTTTTTGGAAGCTTGATTATCAACCCTCTTTTTCACTCCTGTGGAAATTGCTCATTTTTTCACGTTCTCCGTATAAGCGTGTTTAGCAGTTCTGCCGATGTTCTTGGCGCCGCTGGAAATAGTTCGGCAGGAATGCCATCAATACCCACCTCTTTGTTTTTCTTGAATGACTTGCTTGCTGTTGTTAATTCTGTTTTACTGGGAGGTCCGGTCCCACTTAGACCATCGTCTAAGTGGTTAAGGACTGTAGCAAAGTATTCTCTCCATCTATTGAGCTGATTCTCATCGGAAAGCAGAAGGTTACCTATTAAACCCTTTACTGGATGTTGGTTCGAACTTCGACCAGCAATCAGTTCCTTGGTGATGTTATAGAATGTATTTGCTGCTTGCTGCTTGCTGCTTCTTCAGCCCTTGAGGCAAGTGAGTCGATATACTCACGTTTGTCGCGTCTCGCACCATGCTGCACTTCATTCTTTTTTACGCGATATTGGGTTTCTAGGCCGCTGCAATCCGGGTCTTGATTGCTGTGCGCTCATCGATCCATCTCCAGGTGTCTGCCGATAGCCATGTGCGGTGGCTTTTCTTCCTTTTATCTACGTAGCTGCATGTCCCATTTTTAACAGCATTCCAGTGATCATCTACGCTCTCCTGCATTGTGCTCCTGATTGTTTCTGCTACTAAGGCAACATGGTCCCTGAATTGTTGGTGCAATTAAGGATCCCTATTAATGGTGAGCAAATTTGAGCGGTACCTGTTGACGGATGCAGTACGAAAGCGTATAAAAGCTAACATAAGGTGGTGATCGTTCTTGTCCAATGTCAGTTTATTACAATGTAATCGATCTGGTTAAATATTCGCTACCTGTCAATTGAGACCCAACTGATCTTGTGGCAGGTGTTGTGCTTAAACAGCGTACCTCTGACTAAGTTGTTGGTATTGCAGAAGTCCACTAACTTCTCACCGTTGTCATTCCTGTCTCCAAGGCCGTGAACTCCCATCACATGATTAAGCATAGTGTTTCCGTTTCCTAGCTTGGCGTTGAAATCCCTCAACACCATTACGATGTATGTCCCCATTAGGTGTTTCGTTGTAGACGTAGGCTAAATCACTATGAAAATTGTCCTTATTATCCTCAGTCGGGTCTTCGATAACTGATGTTCAAGTACTGCTTGACTATCTTGGACATGTGTTTGGGATCGTTGTCTTGTTGGAAGATAAACGAGCTATCCAATCCCATTGAAACAGCAGACTGATTAAAAATATTTTCTAAGATGTCACAGTAATCTGTGCAGTGCGTGCAGCACGGATTACTATTACCAAACTACGAAAAGCACCCTCACACCCTGTTATACGGTTAGGCGTAGATATCGGTCATTGTAGGAGAACGCCAAACAGTTTGTCTTCGGCGATTACAAAATACTCGTACTTGAAGTCGTCGCTAAAAATATCTTTTTTTCCGAAATTCGAGAGGTCTACTTTCATATTTTTTAGCTAATTCGAGGCGGTGCTTTCTGTGAGCTTTCATCAGCAGTGACTTTCTTCTTGCAATAAGTCCTTTTAGTTGGGTATCGTGAAGTCGTCTTCTTATAGTAGTTTGAGAGAGCGAGCTACATATTTCCTGAAGTTGTTCCTATATTTCTCGATCTACTAGCTTAGGATTTCGCTTACAGAGTTGGACTATAAGTATGTCATCATTAGCCGATCTGGACCTGGGACGTCCAGTAATTTACGATGACTTTTCGCCACATTTCTGGCTATTTTGCGGCCATGGATGTTGGTTTTTAAGTGCTCCAAAGTTCGGGAATCGCTTACATAGACATAGCATAGCCCCACAAAAAAAGAAATTGATGCCGGTTCACAGCGCGCACCAAATTATCACCCGTGCTGGTGGATCCAATAGCCTCTCAACGATCACATTTAGATTCTTGGAACCCCAAATTGTGCAATTTTGTTTGTTTATGTTACCGCCGAGCAAACAAATGAGCCTCATTGCTGAAGAAGATTTTGTTCGAAAAATCGTCGTTGGCGTGTTTATTTCTCAGCACCCAATCGGCATATTTTCTGCGCATTCTATGGTAAGATGCAACAAAGTTAATGCGTTGATTGGTAGTTAAACGATCCATATTGTAAAATAACAAGGCAAGAACTAAATACCTGTCACTACGGATGACAGATGGATTTGACAGATGCCGTATACCAGGGATGTGAAATCTTAACCTCGAAATGAATTTGAAGAGTCATCCCACATTTCACATTTCAAATAATATTATTACGCCTTTAATGTGTGCAAGCTGATTTCGACTAAATTTTGGAGGTGTATATCATTCTATAGGGCGGAGAGTACACTGCCTCCACGTGGTGCAACCTGGATAACGCTAAGTAGTGTACGATATTGGATGCCAAACACAAAAACATTAATGCTTCTCCAATGATAAGAAAAAGAGAAATTGTGGGGGCAATTAATAACATGAACTACATACAAAGCAATAAAACCATTCAAACAACTGGTACTTCTAAGCACCAATTAACGAGGCATATCGGACCATCATGCTGAATATGTCAATTAAACATTGAAAGCATCAGCAAACAAAAAGCGAACATCTGTCTAAGCTTTTTAAACACCACGATATCGACGTAGCTGCCATCCAAGGGGTACACGCTGTAACACACTTAAATATCGAGGTTTCATCCAATGCTACTATCTGATCTGGTCAACATATCACCATATCTACGGGACAGCTACATTCATCAGAAACAAGTTGTCTAATGTTCACTGGGTAGATCAGAACTCTGAAGATAACGTCCATACGTTCACTATCAATGTTGCTGGTCTAAACATCGTTTACATCTACAAACCTTCAGCTTCGGACAAGTAATGTTCTGCACACTCTGGAAATATGCAATAAACCACAGAAATGGCGAAGCACTAAATGACTGAGCGAATTCCAACAATATCCGCGTAATCTTCGGTGCTAAGGATCGAGGGACATTTCACTCCAGAAGATGGGGTCACGACCATAACCCTGACCTATGTTTCGCATCTTGCGAACTTGAAAACCGTCCACTTCCAGCATTCAGAACCGATTGGTATTCAACTACCATTCTCTACCTAGACTTACCTAGAACTCCAACGAAGCTACTGGGGAACAGTTTTCCAAACAATTAGACAGCTATATCCGTTTTATCCATCCTAAAATATCCAACTACGAACGCTCTTCTGGACTGGTAGCATGGAAGGAGCGCAGAGAGCACGCGATTGTACAAGAACTTTGAGGAAAGTTGTGGCCCGGAAAACTCAGATCACTTGATAAAAACCGCCTGGATAAGTGGTAAATCAACTGAATTTATGGGCTCAGCGGCTACCTTATTGGACCTATCGTATTCTCAATTATCAGCACCTGCATTTTCCAAAAATGATCTCCTCTTTGTGACCTTAAAAATACGAGTACCTATCACGTATGAGTATAGGGACTAGGGGACTTAACTTAAATCTGTTGGAGGAACAGACTTTGTGCATGAATTGGCAGCAAATTTTTTTCATGACCTCTCCCAATGATCAGGTTAACTGTCTGCAGGAAATTATCAAGAGTCTGTATAACGAACATGTTCCACTCAAAACAAGACATCTACAAAATGAGGCAAGTTCATGGTTTTCTCCTGGAATTGAAGAAATTATGAAGCAGACAAACTTGGCGTACAAACGTTGGAAGCGTTTCAGATTGCCCGAGCTTTACGATTCGTTTCGTAGGTTGAGAAATAGAGTAGGCATCCTTGTCAGAGAAGCTAAGAGCCGATCTTATTCTAAACGATTTGATAAAAACTTGCCATCAAAAATTGTATAGAAAAACATGGAGCTAGGTGTAGGTCGGCAAAAACCTCAATGTCTTAATGACGTCAATCCAGACATTATGAACGCTGAGTTTGTCAAAGTTCAACGCCTCTCACTGAATCTTACAGATTTTAATTTTGCTACTCCTGGTTGGTTTAAGAGGGTGAACTTATGCTCTTCACTTAGGCCTCCATTGGGCCCGTTGTGTTCCCCTCGTCTATGGAACTGTAAGGAATAGTGCTGTGCTTTGGGAATTATGCGTTGAGAGGGGATTTAGGTATTGGAATCATGGAGAGTATCAACGGGAAACTATATCGTATAGTGATCGGGGAATCGTATTGTTCATCTGGCGAACTCCAGTATATCCTCGATTCCTTTCTTAACGAGATGTGTAATATCCGGAATCCTTGAAGATCCCAGAATTTTCATTCCTAACCTCGCTGTAGCAGGGCAGTGGCAGGGAAAGTGTTCTATATCTTCCTCCTCCTCCTCCTCCTCACAGTTGTCACAAATTGTTGTATCAGCTATCCCGAGTCTGAAAGAATGTTGTTTGTTGAGATTGATGTGCTCTGTTAAAAGTCCCTCTTTTTGATTCCCAGTCTGCTCTTTTTGCTGTGTTGTTACTCGGTTCTGTTATTACAGATCTAGCCACTTTGCACGTGTCTAGATTCGTCCAGTAGTTATTGAGTTCCTGTCGTATCTGCTCATTGATTATTGTTTTAATAGTTGTCAGAGGGACCCCTATTGTATTATCCGGGTTCAGTTCTGTATTGCCCGCTCCTTTCCTTGCTAGTTTGTCTGCCTTTTCGTTACCCGGTACACCTTTATGCCCCGGTACCCATGTAAGACGGACTCTATTGCGTCTGGTAAGTAAGTTCAATTTAGTTTTGCACTCCCTTACTAGTCGTGATTTCGACATGGGGTTTGTAATCGCGCTAATTGCTGCTTTGCTGTTCGCTGTTCGCTGGTGTCTTCTGCGAGTATTTCAGTTGCCTTCATAATTGCATAGACTTCTGCTTGGAACGCCGATACAAATAGTTCTAGGTGAATAGCAAGTTCAATCGGTGGGTTAGCAATAAAAATGCCAGCCTCTGATTCCCCTGATATGTTAAAACCGTCTGTATACACCGATACCCCATTGGAGTTTCTTGTCGTTCTTTCATACGTCCAATATTATTTCGAAATTGTTGGAGAACGTGTACGATTTTTCAACAACATCACTGGGGCAATCGATGAGTGGTATCATTACTCTTATCATTTCGGTGATTTTTCGATGTCCCGTATTTGCACTGTCGATGAAATGGCCGACAGTTCTAAGCCTTGAGGCTGAAATGCCGCCAATCTTCTTCGCTTCGAGGTGCACTGGTAGAATGTTTAGAATCGCTTCTATGGCCGCGGTTGGTGTTGAGGATTGTGCCCCTGTAATAAACAAGCAGACCATACGTTGCACCTTTGTTACAACTACACCGTAGAAGATGATAGGTTTTATTACGCATTCGTATATCCAGTATATCGATAGTGCATCCATAATTTTTTGAGTTTTGACATTATTGAAAGCCCCTTCAATATCTAGTAAAACGCCCACGACTGATTCCTTCCTTTCAAACGCATCTTCTATTGTGGATACAACCTGGTGTACTGCCGTCTCAACTGATTTTCCTTTGAGGTATGCGTGTTGATTAGGACACAGCCGCGGATTTGTAATCTGTATTCTGATGTAGTTATCCCAGATTCTCTCCATTGATTTTAGTAAGAAGGACGTTAGGCTAATAGGTCTATAGCCCTTTGCTGTCGATAAATCTTTCCCGGGGTTTGGCAAGAACACCACCCTCACCTCTCCATTATATAGACATCCCCTGAAGATATTGTGAAGGGTTTTCTTTAGGGTGTCTAATTCTATCCCTTTTTGCAAGAAGATGGGAAGTATTCCATCATCAATTCGCTGCCGCGCCCTTAAACTTTTTCAGGGCACAGGCGCCAGGGAAAAGGAGTAAGGGAAACAGAGGAGGAGCGTATGCACGTTGGCTTTGAATGTTTGAAGATTGTAGTGATGGGGAAATACAGAGCCTGGTAAGATTATTCCACATTCGTGTCGTTAGGCTTATAAACGAATCCCTATATTTAACAGTTCGACCGAAGTTTGGCTTTAAGGTAAACTGATGTGCATTCGAAGCATGTCGCGTATTGCGGGTGAAATTTTGAAGGGGAGGAATGCAACTGGCTATTTCGCTGGAGCATTTTTTATAAAAAAAAAAACGATAAAACACGGAGAGATAGGAGACATCTCTCCGATGTTCAAGTGAATGAATGGAATTCACAATGTCTCTATTTTTAACGCGAGATTTTGTACCCTATCAAGAATGTGCGAAACGGTCTTGGGTGCACCAGACCAGATATGGGCGTTATATTCCAGCTTAGGGCGGATGAATGCCTTATAAATTGAGGCCAGATCAGACGGGGTAAAATATTTCTTGCACCGTTTAAGGAATCCTAGACATTTCGCAGCATTTCTGGCGACCTCGAATATTTGAACGTTCTATAGAAGATGGTTATTAATACACATACCGAGAATGGCAAGTCTTTCGGTTTCAATGATGCAAGTACCATCCATGGATAATGGTTGAGGGTTTTGGTTTCGCTTGAGAGACAGAAGACAGCATTGTGTTTTGGAAGCATTAAATTCCACGCGGTTGGTTGAACCCCATTTAATTATGCTGTCCAGGTCGGAATTTAATGTGTTTAACATACGTTGCCGTTCCCCTTCTACGGCCGAAGAGCAAGGACGTGAGTTTGGGAACGAATATGAAAAACTGAGGGTACTGTCATCAGCGAAGGAATGAATTGGATTAGAAGTTGCAGATCATTTATAAAAATGAGGAAGAGAGTCGGAGACAAAACAGAGCCTTGGGGAACACCAGCATTTATTTGGTGAATTGCAGACTTGAAGCCGTCCAAAACAACTTGTATTGAACGCCCCGAAAGGTAATTTCTAATCCATTGAAGAAGAGACTCATCGACGCCATATGCAGGCATTTTCAACAAAAGAGCCTGATGCCAAACTCTGCCAAATGCCTTTGAAATATCAAGCGCAACCATCTTGGTTTCGCCGAAATAATGGAGAGATTGGTTCCACTTCTCGGTGAGATATGCCTTCAAATCACCTGTGGACCTGCGGCTACAAAAACCATACTGCCGGTCATTAAGGAGTTCTAGTGAATAGAAATATTTCATAAGCTGACGATTTATCAGAGTTTCCATGACCTTGGAAAGAAGGGACGTAAGTGCAATGGGTCGGTAGAGAGCATTGAAAAATAGGATAAACAGAAAAGCTTACGCAGAGGTTTTGCCAGCGTAGAAGAACACCTCTTCAAAACTATGAGGGGGATACCATCCATACCAGCGGATTTGTGTATGTTAAGACCTTTGAGTACTCCTGCAACTGTACGAGTGCGAAAGTGGACTTGTCTCATAGAAAATTTGACGCTCTCAAATACAGGTGGAGACAAAGCATTATCAGGCAGCATGGAGTTCGCTACAAAGTGAGCAGCAAGCAGATTAGCTTTGTCTAAGGAGCTGACAGCTGGAGTGTCATTGTAAATGAGCATGGGGATGGCAGACGAGGCAGAATTTTTAATATTTTTGACGAATAACTAAAAATTTTTACTACCTTTGGTAGTAGATAGGATTTTTTACCTCAATTTTTGGTCATGTAAGAATTTTTCACCCCGAATATGGGCATTGCAGTCTTTACTGGCTTGTTTAAACTTCTTTCGGTTTTCCTCGGATTTGTTGGCTTTATACGAGTAAGACCGAAAGCTTACTTCTTTCAACCTGATAGCCTCTTTACAGCTCTGGTCAAACCACGAGTTTGCCTTAAGTTCAATGCTCTTTATTCTGTTAGGAATAAAGTCATTCATACCTAAGAGTATAGTGTTAGTGATCATATCAACTGCGGCATCCACGTCGCTATCGAGGAAGCATAGCGACCAGTTAAAACTCCTACAGAAGCTATTAAGACCGCTCCAGTTGGCTTTCTGGTATTGCAATACTTTTCTTGTAGGAGTTTTTTCTTTAACTGAGTGGTTGGAGTACGAGAATTTAGCTGATACGATATTATGGTCAGACCGACCTAGAGGCGCTAGAACATCAATGGTGTATTTATCAGGGTGAGAAGTAAGAAACAAGTCCAAGGTGTTGGCGGAATGACTTACAATGTCCGGTATACGTGTAGGCTCATTTACAAGCTGAGTCAAATCGTTAATCTCAGCGAAAAGTTCAACATACCTTCCTTCGGGTGTTGTCTGGCCAGAATGTTGAAGCTAATTCGAATTGTGTACATTGAAATCGCCCGCAAGGAGACAATTCGAGTGATGGAATCGGACAGCGCATCAAATTCGTCAAAAGTTGAGTTGCTGTCCGCACTAGGGCTTCTGTAAATAAAGCAGTAGTGAATTTTAGCCATTTGAAGTCGTTCACAGACTTTCAGAGAGTACGGATGTGTTTCGGCTTCTCAGTTAAAATCGTTTTGTTATAAAGTGGAAAGTTAGACAGCGAGTTTTCAAGTGGCGAGTTAGCCTAATAGAAGTGGTAGTGAACCGTCAACCCGGGGGCTTGGGTTCAATCCCCAGCCAGGAAAAATTTCAATTTGGACTTTTTTTTTTTTTTTTAAATTAAATACAATAGTGTACACAAAACAAATAACAATCAGGCGATGGAAAGTGAGCGGTCCGCGCTCCCATTAGCGGGACCTGCTGATAACAAGGCATCAGCCGATGAGTCAGCCAAAACAGGCCACCCAGTAACAGTGGCTGCAGATGGTACATCTAAGCGGAGAAGGAAATTGAAACCATCTCCCAATTTGGTAAAGCGCCCCTCCACATCAGCTTCAGCTGTACAGCTGCCAGGTGGAGTGAGGGAAGGGGCGCCGACCACAGCAACAGCAGTAGCAGCAGAGAAGAAGCGGCAGAGGTCGGATGACTCTGTTGAAGTAAAGTATATGTCCGACGGTGGTGAAGGCCGCTACGTAGGCGATGACAACAACAGTTTTGCTGTTCTCGCAGCTTCCGAGTCTGACGATGAAGACGAGGAAGTTGAAAACATATACAGCAGCATCAATAAACTGCAACAGAGGGTGCGTGAAATAAAGGCCAAGCAAATGGCTAGGAGGGAAAGGGAGCGGCAGTTAGAGCTAGAGCGCGCTCAACAAGAACAACAACAACCACAGCAGCAGAGGCCAGAAAGCCAGCGGCAACAACAGCAGCAGAAGCAGCAGCAGCAACAACAGCTGAAGAACAAGCAGCAACAACAACAGCAGCAGAAAACGCTGCAATTAAAAGAACAAAAACCGCAGCAGCAGCAGAAAACGCAGCAACTACAGCAGAAAGAACAGCAGCAGCAGCAACAGCAGCAGCAGCAGCAGAAACAACAGCAAAAACAACCACAGCAGAAGCAACAGCAAAAGATGACCATTACAAAAACGAGGGTGCCGCCAATTAACACATATAAAATTGAGCTGAAGGATACCATCGAACTATGTAAGTCGGCCATAGGCAAAAATTTTAATATTAAAAGATTAAATGAAAATAGACATGCTATCCACTGTAATACAGTGGAAGATTATAAAAAAATTAAGCAGTTACTTAGGGACACGACGACGGAGTTCTTCTCCTTCACCCCGAAGGGGGAAAAGCGGCAAACAATGCTGCTGAGGGGGATAGACCCGTCTACTGATCCGGAGACGCTCCTTGCGCTGCTTAAAGAGAAAGAGTGCAACGAGCTCGAATTCGTAGGGGTCAAGCCATTCACCACAGCTAAGGCAAAAAGGGAGAAGCGGAAATTGCCGTTTTTCCTGGTTCAGCTTTCACCCAATAGCAAGCTGGATAGTCTAAGGAGTATTAAAGTCCTAGACTACCAGGTTGTCGCATGGGAAAAATTAAGAAGGAGCGAAAACATTTTACAATGTGTTCGCTGCCAAAGGTTCGGTCACGCCGCGTCGAACTGCGAAATGCAGCCTCGATGTGTTAAGTGTGGAAAGAACCACAAAGCAGAGGAATGCACTCTGGGTAAGGATGGAGTGGCAGATAAGAGCCAGCTCTCGTGTGCTTTATGCAGGAACTCGGGACACACCGCAAACTATCGGGGTTGTCCTAAGTTCCAGTATATTAAGAAAGTAAATCTGGTTCGGCAGGAGAAGGTTGTAGTGAAACGTCCATCTGCTCCAATTCAAACACCATCCGTGACTCCCCAAGTGACCTACGCCCAAATGGCGGCAGGTCGGGGAAACGCGGAACAGAAAAGACCGAAGGTTGCTTCTCAGGCCCCAGCGCCCAGAGCACCGGAGGTTCAATCTGACTTGCTTACCATCTTGCTCTCTATCCAAGGGCAGATGGAGCAGCTTCAACGTCAGGTACAGGAGCAGGCGAAGCGGGTGGACCAGATCTACGCACTTCTGCCGGGCTTAACGCACCTTCAGTCGTAATGGGTACGAACATGGAGGAGCAATCCTTGAAGATCCTTGCGGTGAATGTGAATTCACTGATTAGGATCGAGCGAAGAGCCGTATTGTTTAAGTTGCTTGAAGACCAAACCCCTGATGTGCTTATGGTTAGCGAAACAAAGCTATCCCAGAAGCACAAATTGGGGCACAATAAATACAGTATTGTCAGAAGAGACCGACCCAACTCTACACAAGGAGGAGGTGTTGCGATATTCATACGCAAACAACTGCAATTTAAAGTAATGTACAGCGGTGAAGTGCGAAGGTTCCAGGAGCTGGAAGCGTGTATCGTGTGCATCCCTCTCCGTAGTGGAAAGAGGATGTACTTGGTCGCACTCTATGCACCTGAAGCTACTCAATCTACTTTATTTATTTCAGAGCTCGAGACACTTTTTCGATTCCTAAGGCTGGAGTCGGAGGAGAATTATTTCATCATGGCCGGAGATCTCAATGCCAAACATAGAGATTGGGGAAACAACACACCTAATCCTAGAGGGAACCTACTATTCAATTGGTGGGGTCGGCACAGTGTCGAGTATAAACTCGATTTGAAAGCAACAGATAGTCCGTCGTTTCCTAGAAGTGGCTCCTATCTGGATCTTATGCTGTTCGACGTACGGTTACAACTGACCGACATGGACCGACAAACCATAAACTGCCTGCACACATTTGTGTATGACAGTGACCATTGCGGACTCAGTGCCGTAATAACGATTCCCAACGAAATTGCGGAGTTGGAGGAGTTTGTCCAAACGTACCCCTACAATTATAGTAGGACGCGTTGGACTCGCTTCTCCAGAACTTTAACAAGAGCACTCTCCTCGAACTCGCTCTACCCACCGTCCAATAGGAATCTGTCAAACGAGGAGATTGACTGGTACCTAAAACAAATGGACGAGACAATTAAACGAACTATGGATAATACGATACCTCGGTATCAACATACTGACAACGCAGACATATTCCGCAATGCAACAATTGACGCACTACACCAACACAAAAGTAGACTGTTGTCGAGACTAAAAACCTTGTACAGACAGTTTACTGACAGACAGAACTCGGAGGTTAGGACACTGAAGTCGTTGATTAAAAACCTCCAGAAGTTAATTAGAGAAAATTACAGACTTTCTGTAAATTTGCATTGGAACAATAAAATTCGGGCTGTAAAATCCAACAACCCGAGTATGTTCCCGCAAATAAATAAAATATTTCGGAGGAATAATCAAAACGACCTTCCGTGTCTTAAGATCCCCCGAACGACGAACAATGGACGAATACTTATAACAGCAGGTATAGATCCAGATAACGCAGTAGAGGATGACAACTTCTTTGTGATCGAAGATCCGCAGGAGAAGGTAGAGGCTATAGGAGCGACTTTCCAGGAAGTGTACAAGGTGAATGATACCATTTGCCCGAACCACGACCTGGAAAATCGCGTCCTTGTGCACAACTTCTACCTTCGAAATGATATAGAGCACTGGCGATCCGAGAACATAGGTTTTACCGAGTTCAATGACGATAACATGGCAAATAATGTCATCGCCGATGAAAGGGTACATCCCCCATACATATCGAAGGTGGAGCTCCAAGCGATCTTCGACTCATTGAGGAGGAAGAAATCTGTAGGAATCGATGGAGTGTCGAACATTGTGCTTCGACATCTCCCTCTAGAAGCGGTGGACATTTACACAACTCTGTTCAACAATGCACTGAATAATGCACATTATCCAGCGCATTGGAAAACAGCAGTGATACAACCCATCCCCAAACGGGGTAAGGACACTTCCAATCCGGCAAATCTCCGGTCGATAAGTCTCCTTCCGAACATCAGCAAGGTATTCGAGAAAGTGATCAATAGAGCCCTGCTTAAGTGGACTGAGAACAGTAATATAATTCCGGATAACCAATTCGGTTTTAAGGCGGGGCATGATACAATACATGCCGCGTCTAAACTGGTATCGGATATCCAATGGAACAAAAGCAAGAAACAGTGCACGGGTGCTTGCCTGATTGACTTGGAGAAGGCCTTCGACACCGTATGGTTAGAGGGACTCTTCTACAAGCTAAGCAGGCTGGGCATAAGCAAACCACTGCTGTACATACTTCATGACATGCTCACCAGTAGACAGTTCATTGTCAAAAATGGCAATGTGACTTCTGCTGGAACATTTCTAATTAAAAACGGTCTGCAACAAGGTGCGGTTAATTCACCGATCCTTTTCAACATTTACACGAGCGATCTGATAGGATCACTTCACCATGCCATAGCGTACGCAGACGACTTGATCGCGTACAGATCAGGACCAAAAATCGAGGTCATTGCAATTCTCTTGCAACGTGACTTCGATAAGATTCAGCGATATTGCGATGACTGGAAGTTGAAGATCAACTTCCAGAAATCGGAAACCATTCTTTTTAGGACGCCGTTGTCTGGGGCCTCTAGGGATACCAGAAAGAATTGGCGAAAGTTCTCAATCGTGGGACCGCACGGACAGCCACTTGCGAGTCGAAGTGTAGTCAGATACCTGGGGCTCTGGTTAGACCAATATCTATATTTTAACAAACATATAGATGCTGCTCTGGTCAGAGCCAAAGGTGCTTTTGCCCTTACAAAGAGACTTTTTTATAGCAAGCAACTCGATGCAAGGGTAAAGGTAATCTGCTACATGGCCCTCATCCGGCCCATGCTCGTATATGGATGTCCCGTGTGGTTCAACGTGGGAGCAAGCTTGTTGGAAAAGATTCGGGTGTTTGAGAGGGCTTGCCTTCGGGCTTGCCTTCATTTATACAGAACACCGGAGTCCCAGTACATAAAATTCTATCCCAATGAGGTCCTATACAACAGGGCTAATCTAATAAGAGTGGATAATTTCGTTATCAAGCTGATTCGAAGGCACATTGCAAGAGCAATGAGCTCGACGAACAACCTGATCTTCGGGGCTTATTACCCCAATTCCGAGTATCATGAGAGAGTGCGCCTTAACGGCTTTGTTCCCCCAGAGGCGTTCCTCTATTTTGATAAGAAAGGTCTGATCCAGGACAGATTGGCAGTGCCGCTAATCTTCCACGTTGCTCGGACAGCTGTGGATAGGCGACTCAACTACGACAGAGACGTTGCACACGGCAGTGTGGAGCGTCTCCGGTTTAGTAGGGCGGTATCGGGTCGCGATGTTGATGACGTCCAACGTCAGTACGGTCATTTCTGGTGGCTGGCCGAAAGAGAGGAAACTCCTTCGTCGTTTCCTCCTAATCCAGGGTAGCCTGTTGCATATTTGAGGTTGGCTGTTTGTTGTCCATGGCCGACTTACATAGTTTTAAGGTTTAGGTAGTGTTATGTAAATAGGTTGTAAGTAGTATTTTAATAAAAAAAGGAAAAAAAAAAAAAAAAAAAAAAAAAATCCACAGCACTTGGATGCAAAAATACAAAAAAATATAAAAAACATAAAAAAAAAAAAAAAAAAAATTAACAAAAAACAAAAAAAAAAAAATAAAAAAAAAAATTAAAAAAAAAACAAAAAAAATTTACGTAGAATAAGATAGGTTAAGATAGCTTAAGATTTATTTTAGGGTAGTTTATAAGTTTTATATATACGAACATTAAAAACAAAAAAAAGTTCATGTACTAAGTTTTTTCATTTGATTAAACATTTTTCTTAGTAGTAATAGCCAATAGAATAATAAAATAAATAAATAAAGAATCTTAAGTTAGTTACGTCGAAAGACATAGTTTTAAGTATTAGGTTTAACTTAGAGCGCCCGCATAGGGCCAGTAAGTTAGAATAAGAATAGTTAAGTTAGTTAAGCTAGTTTTAAGCGTTTTGTCTAGCATGTAAGTTAATAAATGAATTAATAAATATGCACTAAAAATGAAATGAAAAAAATTTTTGTTATTGTAAACTCCATACGATAAATTTGATGTTGCCTATGATGATACTTGAAGGCACTTACCTATATAAAAAAGGAAAAAAAAATTGTTTCCGCCAGGGATCGAACCGGGGACCTTCCGCGTGTTAGGCGGATGTGATAACCACTACACCACGGAAACCACAATCGAGATAAAGTTTTATAAACATATTGTTGACTTGGCATAGAACAAGTATAACAGTTTACCTGATTCTTACTATTCCTAAGCTAATACTTACACCGTAGTCGAAATTATATTTCATTTCTTTCAATGGTTTGTGTATTTCATAAATTGTATAGGTAGTCACATATAGATGTCGCTTATATTTTATTCGTGTATGATTCACAGTATTTTATTGGACAAAATCATTGCTCATATACTGTTATTATTGGGGTACATTTGTTCTTGCTTCGGCAGAACATATACTAAAATTGGAACGATACAGAGAAGATTAGCATGGCCCCTGCGCAAGGATGACACGCAAAATCGTGAAGCGTTCCACATTTTTTTGCTGTTATTCTTTTCAAATAAAACTTTAAAAAAATTCGTTTGAAGTTGACTTTGAGTGAGTCCCGAAGAGGTGAGGCTGAAAAACAGGCAAACAATTTCTTTTTCTTTTGCAATAGAAAACGTCCTGGGACGAATACAGTGGAGGAGGCAATTAATTACAAATTGTGGTCTTACTTAACTCCATTTTAGTCAGATAAATAGTTTCCGCTGCTTAGAGTGACGAGTGGAGTTTTGTTTGGCGGAGTAGGAAAAATTCAACTACTACTACCGGGAAGCAACCCTATACAGTGGCTTCAGATTGTACTGTGAAGCGGAGGGATAAGCCGAAACCGACTCCCAACCTAGTAAAGCGCCCCTCCGTATCAGCTTCAGCTGAAAACCTGCCAAGTGGAGTGCGGGAAAGGGTGCCAGGGCAACTACGGCAGCAGCAGAAAAGAACGTCAGAGGTCAGATAGCTCTGTCGATTACCCATATATCTCCGACGGTGGAGAAGGTCACTACGTAGGGGATAATAACAACAGCTTCGCCGTACTAGCAGCTTCCGAGTCCGAAGACGAAGACGTGGAAATACAGAAGCAGCAGCAGCAACAACAATCGCAGCAGAAGCAGCAGCAATAGAAGACGACTACAAAGACGAGGGTGCCGCCAGTCAACACCTATGTATAAGACGGAGCTGCAGGATACCATTGAGCTATGTAAGTCGGCCATAGGTAATCTTTTTTTTTTTATTAAAAGGTTAAATGTAGATAGACTGCAATACAGTGGAACAGTACAAAAAAAAGAAATTAAAAATCTGTTGAGGGACTCGACGACGGAGTTCTTCTCCTTCACGCCGAAGAGGGAAAAGCTACAAACCATGCTTAAGGAAAAGGAGTGCGACGAGCTCCATTTCGTAGGGGTCAAGCCATTCACCACAGCAAGCGCCAAAAGGGAAAAGTGTAAACTATCGTTCTTCCTGGTTCAGCTCTCGCCCAACAGCAAACTGGTCTAAAGAACATCAAAGTCCTAGACTACCAAGTTGTAGCATGGGAAAAATTAAAAAGGAGCGAAAACATTATAAAATGTAGCCTCGATGCGTTAAGTGTGGAAAGAACCACATAGCAGAAGAATGTACTTTGGATAATGATGGAGCGGCAGAGCAAAAGCCTGCTCTCCTGTGATTTATGCAAGAACTCGGGATACACCGTAAACTATTGGGGTTGTCCGAAGTTTCCTGAGATCTAGCTCGCCAGCAGAAGGTTGAAGTGAAACCGCCTGCTCACATTCAAACACAATCCGTTACTCCCGAAGTGACCTACGCCCAAATGGCGTCAAGCCGGGGAAATGCGGGACAGAAAAGACCGAAGGTTTCTTCTCAGGCACCTGAGGCTGTAACTGATTTGCTGGCTATCTTGCTCTCTCTCTCCAAGGGCAGATGGGTCAGCTTCAGCGTCAAGTACAGGAACAGACTAAGCTGGTGGACCAGATCCACGCACTTCTGTCGGGCCTAACGCACCTCCAGACGTAATGGGTACGAACATGGAGGAGCAACCCTTGAAGATCGAGTGAAGAGCTGTACTGTTTAAGTTGGTTGAAGACCAAGCCCCTGATGTGCTTATGGTAACGAAACAAAACTATCCCAGAAGCACAAATTGGGGCACAGCAAATATAATATTGTCAGAAGAGACCGACCCAACTCCACATAAGGAGGAGGTGCTGCGATATTCTTTAAAAAAAAAACAACAGCGATCTAAGGTAGTGTGCAGCGGTACCCTCCATAGTGGAAAGAGGAAGTACATGGTCGCACTCTATGCACCTGAAGCTACTCAATCTACTTTATTTATTTCAGAGCTCGAGGCACATTTTCGATGCCTAAGGCTGGAGTCGGCAAGAAAATTATTTCCTCTTGACGGGAGATCTAAACGCCAATCCTAGAGGGAACCTACTATTTAGTTGGTGGGTTCGGCACAGTGTCGAATGTAAACTCAATTTGAAAGCAGCAAATAGTCCGTCGTTTCCTTCAAGCGGCTCCTATCTGGATCTTATGCTGATCGACGCACGGTTACACCTGACCGACATGGACAGACAAACTTTAAACTGCATGCACAGGAAACACAAAAATAAGCTTAACTAACTTATCTATGTTATTCTAACTTAGAGGCCCTATGCGGGCCCTCTAAGCTAAACCTAATACATAAACTATGTCGACATAACCTAACTTAAGTCATTTATTTATATTTTGAAATATAATATGGCTGATGGCTGTATAGCAGATTACCTTTACCCTTGCATCGAGTTGCGTGTCATAAAAAAATCTCTTTGTAAGGGCAAACGCACCTTTGGCTCTAGACAGAGCAGCATATACATATATGTTTGTTGAAATATAGATATTGGTCTAACCAGAGCGTCCTAACCTCCGAGTTTTGTCTGTCAGTAAACTGTCTGTACAAGGTTTTTAGTCTCGACAGCAGTCTACTTTTGTGTTGATGTAGTGCGTCAATTATTGCATTGCGGAATATGTCTGCGTTGTCAGTATGTTGATACCGTGGTATCGTATTGTCCATAGTTCGTTTAATTGTCTCGTCCATTTGTTTTAGGTACCAGTCAATCTCCTCGTTTGACAGATTCCTATTGGACGGTGGGTAGAGCGAATTCGAGGAGAGTGCTCTTGTCAAAGTTCTTGAGAAGCGAGACCAACGCGTCCTACTATAATTGTAGGAGTACGTTTGGACAAACTCCTCTAACTCCGCAATTTCGTTGGGAATCGTTATTACGGCACTGAGTCCGCAATGGTCACTGTGTGCAGACAGTTTATAGTTTGTCGGTCCATGTCGGTCAGTTGTAACCGTACGTCGAACAGCATAAGATCCAGATAGGAGCCGCTTCTAGGAAACGACGGACTATCTGTAGCTTTCAAATCGAGTTTATACTCGACACTGTGCCGACCCCACCAATTGAATAGTAGGTTCCCTCTAGGATTAGGTGTGTTGTTTCCCCAATCTCTATGTTTGGCGTTTAGATCTCCGGCCATAATGAAATAATTCTCCTCCGACTCCAGCCTTAGGCATCGAAAAAGTGTCTCGAGCTCTGAAATAAATAAAGTAGATTGAGTAGCTTCAGGTGCATAGAGTGCGACCAAGTACATCCTCTTTCCACTACGGAGAGGGATGCACACGATACACGCTTCCAGCTCCTGGAACCTTCGCACTTCACCGCTGTACATAACTTTAAATTGCAGTTGTTTGCGTATGAAGATCGCAACACCTCCTCCTTGTGTGGAGTTGGGTCGGTCTCTTCTGACAATACTGTATTTATTGTGCCCCAATTTGTGCTTCTGTAATAGCTTTGTTTCGCTAACCATAAGCACATCAGGGGTTTGGTCTTCAAGCAACTTAAACAATACGGCTCTTCGCTCGATCCTAATCAGTGAATTCACATTCACCGCAAGGATCTTCAAGGATTGCTCCTCCATGTTCGTACCCATTACGACTGAAGGTGCGTTAAGCCCGGCAGAAGTGCGTAGATCTGGTCCACCCGCTTCGCCTGCTCCTGTACCTGACGTTGAAGCTGCTCCATCTGCCCTTGGATAGAGAGCAAGATGGCCAGCAAGTCAGTTTGAGCCTCCGGTGCTCTAGGCGCTGGGGCCTGAGAAGCAACCTTCGGTCTTTTCTGTTCCGCGTTTCCCCGACCTGCCGCCATTTGGGCGTAGGTCACTTGGGGAGTCACGGATTGTGTTTGAATTGGAGCAGATGGACGTTTCACTACGACCTTCTCCTGGCGAACTAGATTTACTTTCTTAATGTACTGGAACTTAGGACAACCCCGATAGTTTGCGGTGTGTCCCGAGTTCCTGCATAAAGCACACGAGAGCTGGCTCTTATCTGCCACTCCATCCTTACCCACAGTGCATTCCTCTGCTTTGTGGTTCTTTCCACACTTGACACATCGAGGCTGCATTTCGCAGTTCGACGCGGCGTGACCGAACCTTTGGCAGCGAACACATTGTAAAATGTTTTCGCTCCTTCTTAATTTTTCCCAGGCGACAACCTGGTAGTCTAGGACTTTAATACTCCTTAGACCATCCAGCTTGCTATTGGGTGAAAGCTGAACTAGGAAGAACGGCAGTTTCCGCTTCTCCCTTTTTGCCTTAGCTGTGGTGAATGGCTTGACCCCTACAAATTCGAGCTCGTTGCACTCTTTGGAAGATATCTTTGTGCTGCCCATTATATTAACATCAAGAGAAGGGAGGTTCAACAATGCATCTAGAGCAGAGGCAGGAGTATTAGAAAAGGCCCCCGTGCAGCCGAGTCTGGAGTTTGAGGATTAGTGAGGAAGCAGTGACACATTTTCACGAAACCTTTTTCCACCAAAAAATAGACACATATGCTAAGGAAGGTGTTATTATTGCCGTGTAGGACCTTAGTTTATAATAAGCCCCATGTCTTGTCGAAAATACACTTAGACTGCCAGAAAACTGAGAGCGCCTTTGCTATCTTCGACTCAACATGGTTTGACCAAAGAAGTTTACTATTTAGGATTACTCCTAAATACTTCGCTTCTTTTGAGATTCGGATAGTAACGCCTTTAAGTACTGGCTGTGTCAGACCGATCAACTTTCTCATTCTCGTAAAGAGAACAATTTCAGATTTGAGAGGATTATCCGAAAGCCCATTCTTATTAATCACATCTAGGGCCATCTGCACCTTGCTGCAGACATTCTCTAGGCATGATCCGACAGAAAGCATGACAACTTCATCCGTGTTTACCTGAGCGTAGGTCTTGGAGGTGTTGAGAGAGTCAAGCAGAGAGTCGACTACTATGCACCAGTGAAAGAACATCGAGCTGACAGATGATCACCACCCCGGTGGAAGTCTTAGATTGTTCTCTGCTTATTTTGGATGAGGATCAGCCCAAATGGAACAAACATTTTGCTACGGTTTATAAACCGTGTATTCGCCAGCCATAAACACCCAGCCCGAGGTAAGAAATACCCGAATTCGCAACTTCAACTTCCAGTAAGAATGAGATCACTACAGCGATTAAAGCACCGACGAACAGCAAAGTCGTAGGACTTAATGGTGTTCCCTCGGAGCTTTAGCGAGCAGCGACAGCAGCATCAGCAAAGCTTTTGGAACCATTAGTGGAAAGAATTTAGAAAGCTGAACATTTTTCCGCTGAGTGGAAAAAATAAACGACTCCCTAAGAAAGGAGTTCTTATGGAGTGCATAGATAATAGTCATACTAGAGCGATTGAAGGAACATCTTGAGGACACGATACCGATCAAGCAGGTTTCCGCTCTACGAATAGATCCACCTGTGTCGGACAACCTGCGGATCATCATTGAGCGTTGACTACCGATCGCCATTTCACCTGCTTTTCATTGATTTTGATCGACAAGCGGTAGAGCGAGTAGGGACTTTCCAATATCTTGGGAGTTTGCCCGATGGTTGATATATCCGACTCAGCGTATGGTATGTTGTCCAAGACATGGATAAGCAATGCAATTAGCTTTAACACCAAGCTACGACTATTCCGCTAAAACTTCATGCAATCCATGCTGTTACGAGTATATGGACGCAGCACTTGGAAACTAACCGCGGTTATCACGAGAAAGCTGCAAACATTCTGTGGTTTTTCTTGCCTAATCGCATTTCGAATGCACAGGCCCATGAGAGAATGTGTTAAGAACCGATAGACGTCATCATTCGACGATGAAAGTGGCGTGGATTGGACACACGTTTGGAAAAGGCGACAGTTCCATAACTAACTACGCGATGCAATGGAACCCGAACATTTCACTCAAAAAGAAACAAGTACCTACCAGCTACCACAATAAAAACAGAAGCAAAAAACCCTCATTTAACACCAAAGGTGTACCCTAAGCATAAACTAAAGACTGACAAAGAAACGACTATAAAAATTGAGTGCCGTACGCCCATTAGCATTGCAGTTTAAAAGTTACCCGCACGTGTACACTAACTCCTAACCACGAGCCTCAGGTGAATTTCCAACAAAGTGCATTCCAACGTCAAATGCCAAAGCATTCCCTAGCCAAAGTGACGGCACATTCCAACCACATAGGCATTGGTGTCGAAAAAAAATGTAAAATTTTGCGTGGGCTTCTCCAAAACCGCATAATGGTGCTCCTCTTATCCGTACTCCACCAGCTGTGAAATTTTAATTATTCTCCACGCTGATAACACTAACGTTCGGTGTATCTCTCTGACAGTAATTGTATAACCAGTTCACGTTGCGTAATGGAAAATCGAAAGCCATTCACGTTGAGCGCTAGATATGATCAAGCACTGCACTCTGACAATCGAACGGTTGGTGTGTTGACGTTAGTGCGCACGCTTCTCCGTCTCCCATTGGAGGTGTAGGTGTGTGCGCGCGCGCGCGCATGCTCTGTTTTCGCTTTTCAATTTCTATTGCGGCGATGACGGCTAATTGTAGTCTGCCCACGCAGGTGCGCTCAAGTGTTAGGTACGAGTACGAGTATGTACCTGTTCTAGATACACTATGGTGTGCCGTCTTAGAGTTTCTTTTTGTTTCTTTTCTTTGTGTGTCGTGCCTCTTATCTTGAAAGTGAAAATGGAGACCCCCGTAATGGGGGAGTTGATTTTCTACTTTAAATGGCAAAGTATTATGAAACTGGGTCTTGTATTCAGAAATGTTGGTAGTTTTCTTGGCTCTGATGGAGTGAAGTGGTACACGTCGACATATCGTGAGGCAGAGAGTAATGATATAAGGGTCCTTCACCTGTATTTCTTATGACATTAGCAGGATCATACAAGAAGAGGAGACAAATTCAAGCTAATGGCTGGGTGAGTTAGTTAAGTTGGTCCATTTTCCATTGCCATTCCTGTTTGGGAGTCTACTGGGTGCTTCTAAAGAGAGGGTTGTGACATTTGTATCTGTATTTTTCACATCATAAGGAAAGCTCCCAGAAATAAATTCGTTTGGACCTGGGACTCTTCCAACAAGTATCTCCAGCTAGCACGGTATTTTGATAGCTACCTTCAATTACTCGTACGTCCTCCAAGTTTCTTGAGGTATACATCCGCTTGCGCATGCAATTGAATGTTGGGTCTGTCTCTACAGCATAGTCCCTCTGGATTGAATTCGGAGACTGTCTGGACCGGAGCATTAATGTTTAAACCCAGCTACCGCAAACTTGCGTAACCTTTCAACTAAAATTTCCTCCTCCATATACTGTCAACGTAGATAGGATCATTGATCGTACGAAGAAAGGGTACAGATCTTTGGCTATGTGGGTTGGTGTTAAGAGAGATCATTTGGAGCAGCTCAGGGTAATCCTTGTTTCCCTGCTAGTATCTGATGTAGAAAATAGTATATCAACAACTTCTCGGCGTTTTTCAAGAGACTGTACGCCAATCAATTTCAAACGATCCTTGTAGGAGGGAAAGTTATATCGATCGAGTCAAGAAAGACCGCGTAAAGCAAAACGGATGGAACTGCGTTGGACAACCTCAATTCGAAGGGAATGGGTATTGTAATAGGGTGCCCAGACTTGACCAGGCTGTTCCTAACAAGAGAAAAGTAAAGGGATTTCGTGCCATAATGGTCAAGAATTCCTTGGACCAACGTTTCACGAAGCCGACCGCAGAGTTAGCAACGAAAATTTAATTCTCTTGCAGATAACACCCAATTCAAGTAATAAAGTGACAGACTCATTACAGATGAAATATGCTCCATAGTGGTCAAAAAAAATTGTTGGCACCATGTTGGAAACCCATTCAAGTCATTTTGGTGTGGACGACAGTTAGGAGTTGATATGTATATGCCTGAAGATTTTAATCAGCAAAGACAGATAGATAAGAATTTTCAACGTCATTGATTGTCAAGATGAATATTAGAGGACTGAGGTGGCAACCTTGAGGGACTCCGGAGGTGGCTTTAATGAGATCAGTCAGAAGATCTAAAGAAGAGTTTGTATGTCAGTCCTCAAGGTAGGATTTGAACCACGCAATGATTGAAAACAAAGAGCCTTAAGTTTGAGAAGGCTGATTCCGTGCGAAATTTTGTCAAAGGCCTTACTAAAATCAGTGGCAATTACATCAACTTATTTGGAATCCTTCAATGAGCACAAATTATTAGATACAAATTCCATTAAGTTAGTTGTTGGTGATCTTCCCTTAAAGAATCTTTGCTGGTTTGAAGAAAATATAGACTTGGAGTGGAAAAAATTGTATCATAAACAATGCTTAGGTATGCAGGAGGGATTAGCGATGGGCCGGTAGTGAGAAATTTCATCTTAGGACCTTTCTTGTGAAAGGAAATTATGTAAGAGCTCTTCCGAAGTATAAGGAAGACTCCCTGATAGATATGAAAATTGGAAGCCCATACATTTTTTTCAGATCTTTGTCGGTCAGACCATCAGGACCAGGAGAGTATTCGTACTTGAGTTCTTTTTTATCTTCTCCTCTACAAGTGCCACTGTTATATCAAATGAAAAAGTAAACAGCGCACGCATTTTGACAATTCAAGAAAATGGGGAAACTATCCAACAGAGCGTGAAGTTCGTTGCGCTTTTCGCAGCTCAGTTGGGATATGTTCGGAAATATTAGGTGCGCAACTAATTTCTCGCTGTTTGTCAATAGATGGCTCCAGCAGTAAGTGCTGGTCGATTTTGACATATCCAAAACGTCATGAACCGAGCTTGACAATATGGTAAACAAACTGTTTTGACACATTAGTGATTTTGTTTTGGCATCATACACTTTAGGTTGTGTGAAAATGTTTGATTTTGTGCCAAATAATCGTCATTTGCGGGAAGTATTGATTTTCTTCTTTCATTCGAAGAAAATGGCGGCTGAAGGGCATCGAGAGCTCCAAAAAGTTTACGGAGATGCTGCTCTTCAAAGACGGTGATTTCGATGTTGACGACCGGCCGCGTGAAGCAAGGCCAACATCCTTCGAAGACGCTGAATTGGAGGCATTGCTCGATGAGGATCCGTGCCAAATGCAAGAACAGCTTGCTTCAGCATTAGGAGTTACCCGTCAAGCCATTTCCAAGCGATTGCATGCGTTTGGAATGATTCAAAAACAAGAAACTTGGGTTCCTTATGATTTGAAGCCAAGGGACGTTGAGCATCGTTTTTTCCTGTGAACAACAGCTCCAGTGGCAAAAAGGAAGGATTTTCTTCATCGCATCGTGGCAAGTGTTGAAAAATGGATTCATTACAGCAACCCGAAGAAAAGGAAGTCATGGGGACTGACCGGTCATGCTTCTACGTCGTCGGCTCGGCCGAATATTCACGCTGCAAATATTATGCTGTGTATTTGGTGGGACCAGGTCGGTGTCATTTATTATGAACTGTTGAAACCCAACGAAACCATCACTGGGGAACGGTATCGACTTCTATTGATGCGATTGAGCTGAGCACAGCGCGAAAAACGAGCAGAGGCAAGAAAAAGTGATTCTACAGCATGATAACGCTCGGCCTCACGTTGCCAAACCCGTTAAAACCTACCTGGAAATGCTCAAATGGGAAGTTCTACTCCACCCGCCATATTCCCCAGATACTGCGCCATCCGATTATTACTTGTTCCGTTCGATGGCACATGGTCTGGCTGATCAGCAGTTCCGCTCATATGAAGACATCAAAAAATGCCTTGATTCGTGGATAGCCTCAAAAGATCTATTTTTGGTTTTATTTAAATTATAGCGGATCACAATGTTAAGACGCCTTGTCGCCATAGATGTCGGCAAAGAAGAGAGCTCCAAAAGCCGGAAAAAGAATGGCGGCAATAATCGACGGGAATGTTCGGAACAAAAGGGTTGGCTCGGATTCTGTCGCGGCTCTGTTTGTATGCTGCATCGCTGAAGTATGGTGAAATTCTCGTTGTGGGGTCGCCACGGGTGAATTTTAAACTGCTCGGACATCTCTATAAGAGACGATCGGCAATCTAGAGCTGTTATTGAATTTAGAGAAAACGATTCCAAGGACCACTTTACTAGACCACTGTGAAGTGGCTTTAAAGCGAATAGCTGCACTAGCTGCCATTTGCCTACCAAAGATGTCGAGGGTTGTCAGATGAAAAACAGTGTCTTGTGCCAATGGTTGTTCCCCTAGACATAGGCCCTATTAGATAAAAAGCTACGGGATACTAGAGCAGGGTGGAAAACTGTATTCAGAGCAGTTCAATTCAACTTGTGGTCGATGGCACGTCTTCCGATCCCTTTGCTGTAAATGCTGGTGTGCCACAGGGATCTAAACTTTCACCAACTCTGTTTCTACTCCGTATCAACGACCTACTAGACTCAACAACCAAATCTTTAGTTCTACCGATGACAGCACCGTAATATCATCTTGTCGAACATGCAAATACATCACAAGCAAATTTATTGGAGTTCAATGCAAAGAATTCATCTACTGTACGATAGCTTCAAATGAACGATAAAACTATCCATCCCATGGAAAAAATGCATCACCTTGGCGTCACAGTCAACTCTGATGTAACATGGCCATATCCAACATCACAAAATTGGCATCCGTGAAGTTTAGTTCTTCTGTGTAAGGCACAAGTTAGACCGCGACAAAAGGTACATAGTTATCATGTATGTTGCTTGGCCCCTAAACATTCTCTTCACCTACTTAACAGCATACAGAGACAAATAGTTCGCTTAACTGATGACCCCGTACTAATATCCAACCTCCCACATGTCCCGCGACTTTTCCCACAGACTGTGACATCTATAAACTTACAACCTCTACTCGAAAGAAGTTAGCTTAATCGACTCTAATGTCATCAATCATTCAATAAATATTCTAAGTTGGGACTAAACTTTTACATTACTTTCAAAACGATATCCATTACCGATACGAAGGTTCGGCTTGAGGACTAAAGAAAAACATTTTCACTTTCCATAACGTACAGCATAACCACCAGCATAACCCAACCCTGTAGCCTGTTAAATACAGATTAACCTACATTACCACCACAACAGCTAGCGGTTTCCCTTTTCGAATCGTTTCCTCATTGCATGACCTAAATTCACTTTCGGAGCCCTCACCTATACCTGGCAACCTCCAAATACCCTCTGCCGACAAAAATGTATTACACAACGAGAGTAGATGGGTGGTGAATGGATGAATGGATACTCCTTTCGGGCTGTTTCCCTCCAGCCATTACAACACATTACCAAAACTCCCTACAATCCCTAACTATAATGTCGAACTTTGCCCTGGCAATGGATCTCATAAAGCAAGTACCGCGCTGCGCTAAGCCCATTAATTCTAATTGAGTTTTGTGAACTTGTGAACAGTTTTCCCGAAGCAACTAATCAGAGAAGGCACCACCGTGTCACTGGTATACTCGTACATGTGTATGTATGTCTCAATAACAGTTCTACACACTCTGCTGTCCTGTCAGGGATGATAAGCGCGCCAAGATAAAACGTTTTTGCCGGCAAAATGAAAAGTCACCCCCACCGAGATACATGGTATCTCCTGACAGTAAATAGCGTGCACAACTGTACCTAAGCTTCCTTTCAGTCTCTGGTGTGTTTAGTTGTACTCCTACAACTACGCACTAGCCCTAGGAAGAGTATAAACTGCGACTTCACTCTTCCAATCTTTCTTGCTCGCCACAGCACATACAGACTTTGTATGATCTATGAGGTGCGCCATGCATATCTGGAATCCAAAAACTGATTCCATCATGGAGCAAAGCGCCCACTGCTGATGCCCAGCCCTATGAGAACAACGCGCGCTCTTTTCTCTCTTCATTGTATCTATGTATCTATATTTACTATCAAAGCCAAAAGTAGGTCATGCATTCCAAATTGATGCATGTCACAATGTAACATTGAATTGCGTTGTATTCGCGTTGTATTGTATGTGTGCTGCTTAGAGGAGGCCATCTGAAACAACCACCAGAAACATTCTATAGTGGGAGTTGGGTGTGTACATGAGTAGTGGATTGGATTTTGGGAAACCCATTGTACATGGTGTTTGCATGGTATGAGTACACAGCAAAGCATAGGGTTTTATAGTAGACTCGCTACGGGTGATTATGCTGGTGTAGTTTTGAAACAAAATCAAAAAAAAGCTCTCTTGCATTGTTATTTACTTTTTGAGCATGATTTCTACTCTGCGGGTGACACGGGCGGGAGGGAACTCTGAAAGTTTCGGCGCCATTATGCTGTGAAAATGAGAGTTGTTTTGAAAGTTGCTTTCTTTCTTTGTTCTCTAAGTGGGAAACTTTTTTTTTTTTTTTTTAAATCAGTTTACTAATGATTGATCACCAATGGAGATTTAGGATAAAGCTACCTCAACTTCTTAGGTTCTACACAGGTCCGTGACGCGTTTATTTGATGGACGTTCCTTTCTCAACTTCTATGAAGAGTAGATTACGCGATGATGACATTCAGTGATGTACCATCGAAAAGGTGACATTTTGGATAGATTGGAATTGCAACGTAGGCGACGAAAGACCGCAATCGATTTTTGAAAAAGCCCGCAAAAAAAAAAAAATACAGGCACAACTGCAATTCTGCAATCTTAATCACATAAACATCATCATCATGATATTCCCTTTAACCCCGGATGGGGCATAGGGCGGCGAGAAGACTCTCCCATCTTTCTCGGTATGCAGCTAGATATTTCAGTTGTGGCCATGTTTTCCTCTCCACATTGTTCTTGATCTTCCAACCCGCCGTGAACGCTGAGGATTCCATTCGAAGGACAGCTTCCGATATTGTCATTTGGTTTCCTTACTTTACAAGTCTTATAAATGATGCTAGTACGGAGTACTCGCTCTGGAAGGCAACAAAGAAAATGAACAGGCCAATAGCTCACATTTCACCAGTAAAAACCAGAGAAGGTAACTGGGCAAACAGCAGCCTTCAAAGGTTATCAAACACAGATAAAATCGAAAAAAGCATTTGAAGAGAGAAATACGAGTATGTGCTCTACAATATCTCTTGGTATAGCACAAGCTTTCAATTAAGGCTTGATCCACAAATTACAAAAGCAATTGCCGAAGCAGTATTCCAAAATTATATCAGATCGATTCTTCAGAATTAAACAAGAAACAGAGAAGTCAACATTAAGAGAAATCAAAGCGGGCGTACCACAAGGCAGTGTATTGGGTCCTGTTCTTTACCTCTTATTCACTAGCGATCTGCCTGAAAGTGGAGAAACCACTATAGCAACTTTTGCAGATGACACTGCTGTACTAGGTGTGGGAGCAACTGTCTAAATAGGAACAAAAAAGCTTCAAATGGTTATAAACAGTATTTCAGAATGGACTAAAAAATGGCAGATTAGATTAAATGACCTAAAGTCAGTCCATATTAATTTTAAATATAAAAACGTACCACACATTCCAGTATACATAAACAACAATGTAGTGGAATACTCAGGCCTACATTCTAATTCATGTTTAGACCATATATTTATTAGACTGCATAGGAATAATTCAGTCTGTTACAAGACTGCTATATTTGATCTTAAAATAACTGATCATTCTTTAACAAATATCCAACTTAACTCTGGTGTTTCCAGAACAAAGCAATTCGATGTCAATCAATTTCAAAAAATTTATTTTACTAGTCTTAAATCAGCTTTGACTTTTGAGTTTTGGGATGATGTCTATAGATCAAATAATCCTTCTATAGCTTTTGATTTATTCCTTAGTAAACTTTAATCCCACATATCGAACTGTAGCTTGAATGTAAATAAAACTACTAATAAATTAAAATGTCTTAAGCAGTGGATGACGTTACCTCTATTAAGAAAAATAAGGAAGAAGCAAGACCTTTACAATCGTCTTGTCAAACATCCCAACAATGTAAGGCTAAAATGTTATTACGAGAAGCTATGCTTTAAACTGCAGACTGAAATTCCTCTTCGTAGAGATACATATTTTAGAAGAAGACTTTTTGAAAATGCTGGCAACACTAAAAAAGAGTGGCAAGTTGTTAGTGAAATTTTAAATAGAAAAAAACCCAACATGGATATCGTTATAACTAACAATAATGCCACTATATCGGAGCCTTTAGAGGTTGCCAATTTATTTAATGAATATTTTTCGAATATTAGCTCAGGTACGGGTTTTTCAGTGAGCGCTTGCTCTTCATGTCAAACCGATAATTTAATTAAAGAAGAACATTTACAAAGTGAAAGCTTTTTCTTTGAAAATTTTACTTCCCATGAAATACACAAAATAATACTTTCACTAAAAAATTCTAATTCATCATCTTGATCATCTTGATATGATCTCAAGTAGAATTCTTAAAAATATTTCTTTTAATGTTTCAGTTTTTTCAAAGATTTTTGAAAAAGGTATTAAGTCCAGAATGTTGTCTTTTTTAAATAATGCTAAGTACTTTAGTGACTTTCAGTTCGGTTTTCGCTTTGTTAAAGTTATGTGGTGAAATTTATACCAGTTTAAATAACTCTGAAATTCCTGCTATTTTATTCATCGATATATATCTAAGGCATTTGACATGGTGGATCACGAATTGTCACTGAAGAAGTTGTATAATGCGGGCTTCAGAGGCTTTGTACATAACTGGTTCATGTCCTATTTAACAAATCGTAAACAAAGGGTCAAAGTAAGAAATGTTCTAAGTTTTGAGAATTTTATTAGTTTAGGTGTCCCACAGGGCTCAGTTTTGGGTCCTATCTTATTTCTTATATTTGTGAACTCATTATTCTTCCAATCATTTAAAGGTAAAATTACAGCATTTGCTGATGATACAGCTGTGAGTTACTCAAACAAGAGCTGCTTCAATATATATATTGATTTAAACAATGATTCGGATATATTGCGGAGATGGTTTAAACTACATAAATTAGTAATTAGTAGCAAAACTAAATTCATGTTATTTAATCTTATAGGTTCAATCAGTAATGATATGGTTTTGCAGTATCACTCGCCCAGTTGCTCCAGATTTCCTATAGACAATGTCTTTACACGTGACCATTGCTTCCCATCTTTTAATGAAAATGGAAACTGTTTAGATGATTGCTTCAAATACCTGGGAATCAGTTTGGATTCTAATCTTAGTTAGAAGGACCATACTACGTACTTGAAGCAATATCTGAACAAGGTTGTGAGACAACTATATCACCTTAGTCTCTATTGTAATGCGTCAATTTTAAAGTTGGTATACAATGGTCTATTTAAATCCAAGCTTCATATGGGGTATCTTGTTGGGGTGGTACACACTTTAATAAAATAGAGCCTATGCTTACTAAACAAAAACATGCAATTCGAATCATCTGTAAGGTTAACCGGAGAACTCCTAGCTTTGAGTTGTTCAAGAATCTAAAAATTCTTCCATTAAGGCACTTATATTTCTACAAAGTCTTAGACATCTTTTTTGACAAGTCTGGATATTATGCTGTTAGATTCCATGAAAACTACAATTTACGTGTCAATAACAGGAATTTCGTTATTGTACCTACAATTAAAAAATCACACTTTTCTCACTTTTACTACGTCACTGCGCCCCGTTTATTTAATATTGTAGCATAATAATAACTACGCCCCCTAAAAATATGACGCAACAAATTCCGAAGTGACTTTTCATTCTGGCAGAATTTTGGTTCGAACTGTCCTTTCATTCGAGGTTCGTGTCTGGGACGAAGTCTCCACAGCTCATGTCAACGAAACAGACGAATAATATTAGGGATAAAAGGGGATTATAACTGCAAGAATTATTTCTCTTGTTCCAGTGGTCGAAGAATTTGCTAGAAGTTTCTGGCTATCAGAAACTTCTGCTATATAAGGACAGATGGCGATCAAAAAAGACAGTTGGTTTAGAACCGTGGCGAAGAGATTGGAAAAGTGATAATGGGCGAAGTTGTAATTTGGTGATAAATTGAAAGTTGAGAGTGAACAAGAAAAAGTAATTAGTTTGGATTTGTGAATTAAGTAATTGAAAGGAGATAAAGTGATTTGAGAGGAAAGAGACCTTGTAAGAAAAGAATTTGCGAAGAATAGTATAGTGTGAACTTGAATTGTTCTATAGAGTAGAAAATAAAGAAATAATTTCACAGAATAATTGTTTTATCTACTCGAGCCGTAGCTCGCATATTACATTGGTGTCAGAAGCTGGGATAAAACTTATTCTGTGAATAACTATTTCCGTGGTGTGAAATTGCACAAACAAAAAAAAAAAAAAAAAAAAAACGATTTCTGCGTTGAGTTAATTAGTTGCGCAAAATGGGTCGCAAATTGGGAAAACTAACTATAATTCAACTAAAGGCAGAACTCAGTAAGCGGAATCTCGACACAACTGGGGGAAAAGATGCCCTACTGATTCGTCTGGAAGAAGCAGTAACGCAGGAAGGTGAAAATCCGCATGACATAGAGTTTGACGTGGAAAAGGAACCAGCAAGTACAGTAGCCGACCCGGGTATAACAAGTCTGCTCCTGCAACTTAAGTTAGTCATGGACGAACAAAAGAAAGCAATAGAAGATCAAAGTCATAAGCTCGATGACCAAAAGAATTCTATAGAACTTAAGCTGGATGAACAAAAGAAAGCAATGGATGAACAAAAGAAAGCGATGGACGAACAAAAGAAAGCAATGGGCGACCAAAGGAATTCTCTAGAACTTAAGTTGGATGAACAAAAGAAAGCAATGGATGAACAAAAGAAAGCAATGGACGAACAAAAGAATTCTCTAGATGCTCTGGAAAGTAAACTTGATGAGCAAAACAAGAACTTGGAATCCAAATTCGAAGTGATCGAAGAGAAAATCGAGAAGGTCGAGACGCAACTCGAAAAAGTCGAAACCAGATTCGATGAAAATTTTGAGAAACATGAAACTCAGTTCGGGAAGATAGAGACTCAGTTTGAAAAAGTGGATACGCAATTCGAGATAGTAGGAAAGCAAGTCGAAAATCTTGCTAAGGAGCTCAGCAACGTGAAGAGACAGAAAGCACGGGAATATTCCACTGACGGTCTGAGAAGAAAGGAGATGCAGCCTCCTATCTTCGATGGTCAAACATCATGGCCAATTTATAAAAGGCAATTCGAAGCGGCCGCAATGACCAATAGCTGGGACGATGAAGAGAAGTCCATTGCACTCACACTTGCACTGAGGGGTCCAGCTGCGGAGCTCTTGCAGACCATCCCGGAAGATAAACAGCAGAACTACGACTCTCTGGTTCAGGCTATCGAGATGCGGTTTGGGGATGAACACATGCAGCAGGTGTACAGGGTTCAGCTGCGTAGTCGAGTCCAGAAAAGGGGGGAAACGCTCCAACAGTTGCAAGCGGATATAGAGCGACTAGCCCATCTTTCATACCCTAAAGCCGGTGAGGAGCTTATCAACGAAATGGCGGTGGAAGCTTTTATTCAGGCCATAGAGGACAGACAACTGCAAATGGCTGTAAGGATGGCTGAAAAGCGAACACTCCCCGAGGCATTGGCATTCGCTTTGTCAATGAAGGCTGCGGACCAAGCATACCAGGGAATACACCGTGTCAGGGAAATGTCCGTCGTGGAATGCTCATGCCAGAGAACAGCCGTCAAAGCTCGCGGAAGTCAAATCCGTTGCTGGAATTGCAACCAAACCGGACACCTACAACGGCAGTGCAGAAGTGCACCTAGACGAGGAAATTGTCCACATTGCGGAAGTAGGAGAAGCAGAGAGGAAGCATCCTGTCGGTCAGACTTCCCAAAACCAGCAGTCGGTAGATGCGTAAGGACCAACTTCGCGGGGCAGAAGTTGGTTACTGGAATCGAGGCCCCCAGGACCACCATTCAAGTTTCGCAAACCAAACGGGGTAACAAGAGCCTGACAGTGGAGGCACTAATCAACGAGAAGAAGTGCGTAGCCACCATCGACACAGGTGCCACTGCCTCCATTGTAAGAAGAGATATCGTCAAAAGCTCCTGGCTGCACAACACCAACAGCTACTGCCTGAAGACTGCAACAGGGGAAATGGCGAAAGTGTTTGGAGAAGTTCGTCTTACGATTACTCTGGCGGGACTGACGTTCTCCCATGCGTTTCTGGTGGCAGATATATGCAATGAGTGCATCATCGGAATAGACTTCATGAAAGCAAATGAAGTAATCCTGGACATCGGGATGCAAGTACTGAGGTATCGAAATGTGGAGATTCCGATAGTGTACGGAAACGAGAGTGCCGTAACTCTCAGGACAGTCATCAGCAAAGACGAAGTTTTGCCGCCGTCTTCAGAGACAATCATTTGGACGAAGCTGGAAGGTGATCTTGGGAGCCACCGATTCTACATAGTAGAACCAGACCCAGAGAAGAATTCTCAAGACTACATCGTGGGAAAGACGTTAGTCGAACCAAAGAACACCATGGTTCCAGTGAGGGTTTTGAACGCAAGACCACACACTGTCAAACTAAGGCGAGGGGATGTGACTGGAAAATGCACGCCGATTACCGCCGTCGCAACAATATCTGAACGTGATGCTCCAAAACCTCTCCCATCACCTTGGACAGCGGAAACGAGAGAGACGATTCTCCAGTCCAGTGAGCTGAATCAGGAGCAGCGAACTATGGCAGAGAATCTTATCAATGAGTACGCTGATGTATTTGCCTCACAGGACGGAGAATACGGCCGAACACACCTGGTACAACATCGAATAGACACTGGTGATACTAGACCAATTCGTCAGCCTGCTAGGCGCCTTCCATTGGCAAAGCAGACAGAAGTTGCAGAGATGGTGTCGGCAATGGAGAAAGAAGGTCTGATTGAAAGTTCCAAAAGTCCGTGGGCATCACCGGTTGTACTGGTTAAGAAGAAAGATGGCAGCACGCGGTTCTGCGTGGACTATCGGCAGCTCAATTACGTCACCAAGAAAGACAGCTACCCTCTGCCACGGATTGACGACACGCTAGACACACTATCAGGAGCCCGATGGTTTTCCACTCTCGACTTGAAGAGTGGCTACTGGCAGGTACAGATCCATCCAGAAGACCGGGAGAAAACCGCCTTCACCGCAGGAAATGGGCTATGGCAATTCACGGTAATGCCATTCGGGCTGTGCAATGCTCCGGCGACTTTCGAGCGATTGATGGAATGTGTCCTGCAAGGGTTAACATGGAAAACCTGTTTGGTATACTTGGATGATGTCATCGTCGTAGGAAAAACGTTTGCGCAACACCGAGACAATCTAAGGGATGTGTTTCAAAGGCTTCGAAGTGCCCACCTGAAGCTCAACCCCAAGAAGTGCGCCCTGTTTAGAGCGGAAGTCAAGTACCTGGGACACATAATTTCAGCGAAAGGAGTGAGAACCGATCCGGAGAAGGTCGAAGCGGTGAAAAACTGGCCAGTCCCCAAAGACAAACACCAACTAAGGAGCTTCCTGGGCCTAGCCACCTACTACAGACGGTTCGTGAAGGATTTTGCCGGGATCGCAAAGAACCTGCACCAGTTGACGGAAAAGGGAAAACAATTCAAATGGTCAATTGAGTGCGAGAAGAGCTTCAAGGCACTTAAACAACGGCTATGCGATGCCCCGATACTGGCTTACCCCACTCCCGGGGAAACGTTCGTTGTGGATGCAGATGCTAGTAATGTCGGGGTAGGAGCCGTACTCTCCCAGGTGCATGATGGGCAAGAGAAGGTGGTTGCGTACTTCAGCAAGGTGCTCTCTAAGCCAGAAAGGAACTACTGCGTGACAAGGCGGGAACTTCTAGCTTTGATCTTGGCTACGAAGCATTTTCACAAATACCTCTACGGGAGGAAGTTCGTTCTTCGCACAGACCATGCAGCCTTAAAATGGCTATTACAGTTCAAGAGTCCTGAGGGTCAGGTCGCAAGATGGATCGAAAGGCTGCAAATCTACGACTACGAAATACAGCATCGTAAAGGAAAACTCCACTCTAATGCGGATGCACTGTCCCGGAGACCATGCAGAACGGATTGTAAACATTGTGCGCGTCAGGAAGAACGGGAGCTGGTTTCCATCCAAAGAATGAGAGCCGAACCTATCGCCGGCTGGAGCGTAGATGAGATCCGGAACGCTCAGAAGGAAGACAAGAAGGTGTTCTGAGAAGAAAATGGGAATCCTCCGACGGAAAGTCGTTTGTAATGCAGCTTGTCGTACCGCGGACGAGGGTCAAGGAGGTGTTACAGGAAATGCATGGCGGGGCGACCGGAGGCCACTTGGGAGTGAATAAGACGCTAGAAAAGGTACGAGAACGTTTTTATTGGTTAAAAGCGAAGGAAGATATCGAAGACTGGTGCAGAAAATGCGACGTGTGTGCAGCTAGCAAGGGTCCGAGAATCAAAACTCGAGGTAAGATGCACCAATACAACGTGGGAGCACCTTTCGAACGAATCGCCATTGACATCGCAGGGCCCTTTCCGGAAACCGACAATGGTAATCGGTATATCCTCGTAGTGATGGACTACTTCAGTAAGTGGCCGGAAGCGTTTCCGATCCCTAACCAGGAAGCCAGAACCGTGGCGGAGCAGATCGTCTACAATTGGGTTAGCAGATTCGGTGTGCCCTTGGAATTGCATTCTGACCAAGGGCGGAACTTCGAGTCAAGAATCTTCCAAGAGATGTGTCAACTACTCGGAATCAAAAAGACAAGGACAACCCCGCTTCATCCACAGTCGGACGGTATGGTGGAGCGTTTCAATAGGACTTTGGACGAACATCTCTCGAAGGTCGTAGGTGACTACCAACGGGATTGGGACCGGCAGATTCCCTTGTTTTTGATGGCCTATAGAAGTGCCGTGCATAGCACACTCGACATACGCCGTTCGAAATCTTATTTGGTAGAATAGCTCGTTTACCCAGTGAGGTGAAATTTGGATCTCCTACCAATGAGCCCAGAAATGAAGAAGAGTACGTGGCGGACCTTAGGGAAAGGCTAAGGGACATACACCAAAGGACCAGAAGCCAAATTAAGATGACGAGCGACCGCATGAAGACCAGGTATGATGCCAAGGCAACAACGTCAGGATTCCAGGAAGGAGATCTGGTGTGGCTGTATAATCCCCATCGCCAAAAGGGGAAATCACCTAAATTACAGCGGAACTGGGAAGGTCCCTACAGAATAATAACCCGCATCAACGATGTTGTCTACCGCATCCAGCGAGGACCGAGGGCCAAAATGAAAGTGGTTCATGTGGACCGACTGAGTCGATACAATGGCCGAAATGAGGATGCACTTGTTCGGGACGAAGACGTCTAAGAGGGGGGCAGTGTAGCATAATAATAACTACGCCCCCTAAAAATATGACGCAACAAATTCCGAAGTGACTTTCCATTCTGGCAGAATTTTGGTTCGAACTGTCCTTTCATTCGAGGTTCGTGTCTGGGACGAAGTCTCCACAGCTCATGTCAACGAAAGAGACGAATAATATCAGGGATAAAAGGGAATTATAACTGCAAGAATTATTTCTCTTGTTCCAGTGGTCGAAGAATTTGCTAGAAGCTTCTGGCTATCAGAAACTTCTGCTATATAAGGACAGATGGCGATCAAAAAAAGACACAGTAGTTTTTAAACTGTGGCGAAGAGATTGGAAAAGTGATAATGGGCGAAGTTGTAATTTGGAACTAAATAAAAGTGGAGAGTAAACAAGAAAAAGTAATTAGTTTGGATTTGTGAATTAAGTAATTGAAAGGAGATAAAGTGATTTGAGAGGAATGAGACCTTGTAGGAAAAGAATTTGCGAAGAATAGTATAGTGTGAACTTGAATTGTTCTATAGACTAGAAAATAAAGAAATAAATTTCACAGAATATCGTTTTATCTACTCGAGCCGTAGCTCGCATATTACAATATCTTACCGGAAGGTCTCAGATGCGATAGAGTGAAATCAGTATTTTTGAGAAATATTAAAACTTGGCTTTTCCAATATGACCACTGTATTATAGATAACCTTCTTAGTCCAATAGTTTAATATAAATTTGTTAATCATCGCATTTTTAAATTTGTATATACATTGTTATTTACGAATACTTGTAATTTTCTTTTTCTTTTATTCTTTTTTTGTTAACTCCCCATCAACATATATGGTAATTTGAATAAGTATAATATAAATTGATGGAACATTCACCGCTTGTCTTTTATGGCATCTGAATGTCCCTATCTATTTCATTGTAAAACATGTACATATCTAAACTTTATTTATTTATTTTTTGTTGAAGTAACTGAATTCGCTAACCATTATTAATATTTGATTGTTAAACTTTAATATTATATTACATTTTGCATGAAATAAAGATTTTATTATTATTATTTATTATTATACTCAAATACAGCCAAATATCTAGGCATGACCCTAGATGCTAAACTGCGTTGGAAAGCACATATAAAGAAAAAGAGAGATGAGTTGAACATTCGATACAGTAAAATGTATTGGCTTATTGGGAGATACTCGTACATATCCCTGTCCAACTACAATAAGCTATTGCTATACAAGCAGGTACTGAAACTGGTATGCACCTATGGGCTCCAGTTGTGGGCATGCACATGCCGAACAAATTTACAAAAAATCCAAGTCTTCCCAACGCTGATGTACATAAAGATCTTAATATTAAAATGGTTGAAGATGAAGTTAAAAAGCTGCTCAAAGGCGCAAAAGTAGGCGTGTTAACCACGTTAACTTAGAAATAACAAAAGTGTTAAATACTGACAATGTAATCAGGAGACTAAGACGGGTAAAGCCTCTTGATCTGTAAGAGTTAGCTAAGGCTAAGAAATTAGGTAATATTTTCAAATAAAAAAGTCTTGAAATCTGACAAACGGTGGATTTTTCTTTTCTATTTTTCAAATAATTTTAAAAGGAATTACTGATTAGTCGAACGACTAGGTGTAATCCCATTCGGGATGATGAAAGTCAGTTCCCCGGGAGGTTTTTTTTATATCGGGTTAAAGTCGCTCACCATTGCAGAAGCATCCAACGAAGCCCCCCCCAAAAAAAAATTTGGTTTCCATAGTGTGTGATTGGTCACATTTTTGCTGTCCTATCTCGACATCCAACAGCTTCTGACTCGTTTTGCGACACAATTCCTGGTTGTATATAATTTGCAGCCAGTGAATCTTTAGGATGTAAGTACGAGTATCGCGGACAGCGTTTAAGGAAATCCTGTAACTTTGTCGTGAGATGAGACTTTCCAGGCTTCACAGAAATACAATAGTCTTAAGAGTCTCAACATAGTGCGTAAGGGGATTTGACTGGATTTGGATGTTAGAAAACTTCCCAGTTAAACTTTTCGACCTCCTCAATTGGCGTCTGCTTCGGAATAATACGCTGATGTGTGGAGCGGCCTGTGAGCATTATTTTTGTCTTTTTGTCGTTGATTCTTAGACCGACCGACCGACTCTCCATTCACCTGCAGTGATTGTCGCATCTCGCCTAGTCCGCTGATGGTACTTGCCAATAATCAGATATCATCGGTATAGAGCCTTTCGAATGGTCTCCGTTGGATGCCATGTCTCACAAAACACCGAGGATGGCAGTCAGTACGTCCTCTATCACCATACCAATAGAAAGAGAATTGATGACTCTTGTCTCACTCCCTGTCACACTTCGAAAGAGTCGGAAAGCTGTCCTTTGTGCAGGTGTTACATCTACCGAATTGAAATCCTGTCCAGCCTTTCAAACGGTTTCTATTGGATACCATGTCTCTCAGATACACCTGTGGTGGCTGTCAGTGCATCGTCTATCTCCAGAAGAAAGAGGATTGTCTCACTCGCTGTTGCATTTCGAAAGAGTCGGAGAGCTGTCAATTATGCAGAACGGAACACCTTGCTTTATTGTTGTTATTGTATTTTTGATTCCTCTCCTAAAAAGAGATCTTCATATGCATTCGGTATTTACTCAGTCAAAGGCCTTCACGAAATCCACCAACATGAGTTGGGAACTCAACTGATTGCAAGGTGTTGATGTAGTCGACGCACGATCGATCACTGCGAAAGCCCGCTTTGATTGTAGTCTCGATTCTAGCCTTTATCTGCTCGAGAGTGATAGTTTTCATTAGTTTCTGAAAAACGGACAAAACGGAAAAAACAGTAATACCACGCCAGTTATCTTAACAACAACACCGTTCTTCCAGGCCCTGGGATGGGTATCATTTCCTCAAATAGGCTGTATTAACGGAAGTAGAATGCTAGCTTGTTGTGGCGGGATCTGTATTCAGGATCTCAGTATGCCATCAAGTCCAGCTATTTCGTTGGCTTTGAGGAGATTGATCGCAGTTTGGACTGTTGGAGGTCCTGTGTCAATAACCCTGTAAGATCTGTGAATGTCGGGCAACTCGGTGCTCATTGCTGAATTTTGCTCGAGGGAAACGTCATTAAGTAGGACACAAAAATGTTCCTTCCATCTGCTTAGTACATCTTCAATTGATACCAATAGAGTGCCGTCCACATCCAGTACAGGATGGTTGGTGTTGCTTTTTTAACCCGACAACTTCTTTGGATTCTCTGATATCTCCCTTTCTTGTAGCGTTTTCCGTATTTTCCGCAAGACCGCCCAACTTCATCCTCCTGACACGTCTCGTACAGCGAGCTATTCGATATTCGCTTCGTAATTCCACCTTTCATGAAGCGTCTGTCGCGTTTATTATTATTTTCAAAGATCTGCGTTGCGCGATTTTGTTTCAGTCTTGGGATATCCAGGAGTCTCTAGCTCTAGATTGTCTGGGGCCCAATAGATAAGACTATTTATTACTTCGAAGCTCAAGTCTACACGGATTTTCAAGACTGAGTCAGGGTTTGGGAAAAGAGATGGTGGCGGATGAACCCAATGGCAGCGTTTACCCTTCTTCTTGACATAGAGATTGTAACTAAGGATCTAGCTCTCCAAGTTGGGGATTGTGCGTTGGGGTAGCTGCCCAATCATAGAAAAAACTAGAATAACGAAGCAACAACAAGCCTTGGATATGGATGATTTCACTGTTGACTACCCAAGTAGGCCACATGCAGCAGGAACAACTCGCCGAATCCCTGGACTGGTACAAAGCAGACATCACTGTCATCGAAGAAATTCGATGGGATGATTCATCGAACCTTATCCAGCAACAAGAAGGAAGGTAGGCAAACGACCGCTGCAAGAACTTTAACAGAGCCAAATCAACGAGGCTAGCTCCGGACTGGGAGATCTACAAGGAGAAGCTAATGATATTTAAGAAAGAGGTCAGAAAGGCTGAACGTAGATCTTAGTGCAATTACTGACATCCAGACTACGAAAAGTCTTCTTTAAAGTACCTACCGCACCAAATGTTCTAATAAATCCCAACTGATCCTGGGCAGAATTTGAAAAAGCCTCGCTGAATCTGCTAATGGGCATTCATTTCCCCGGCTATACGCCTATCCCTGTAGATAAACCTGCAGCAGAGTATATTGCGCTCCCACTGATCTCTTCTGTGATAAAGTGGGTGGTGGACAATCTTGAACCATTCAAGTCTCCAGAACCAAACGGTATCTTTCGAGCGCAACTTCAGGTAGCCTTTGGAATTATTAGGCGGAACCTATCCTGTATTCTGAAGGGTTGCCTGGCACTTAAAACTATACTAAGCACCTGGATCGAGGTATGGGTGGTTTCTATATTAGCTTGAAGTCCTTCGTAGTAAAAACTACATTAAGGGCTTAGTAGATAGGACCTTGCGTGCCCATCAGAAAGGTAAGTCAATCATATACCCATCGACAAATCTGTCTCTATTAAGGATTTCACCTTGGTGGCTTTTCTGGACATATGCATCGCGTTTTCCAAGCCGAAGTCACCGCTGTTCGTCAAGTTCGCTGATTGGTTGGCAGTTAATAGTGTATCACAGGCTGATATAATTCTTTATATCGATAGTCAGGCACCCATCAAATCTCTAACATCTAGCACTATAAGATCTATGGCAGTGAAAGACTGCCGCGTATCTCCCAACGAGAAAGCTGGACAGTACAACCTCACCCTTTGCTGGGCAACAAGTTACTGTGACATTCCGGGGAATTGCGACGGGTTGTTCCGGTACGAACAACATAGGCATAACCGACATCAAGGCCCCAATGTCTTTTGTTAAGTACCTTATCCACGCCGATGCGTTAGACAAGGCGAACCACATATGAAAGCATCTAGATCATTGTAATACCGCCAAGAATACTGAGCCTAGTACTAGTTCAAAAGAGGTCTAACGGACACCTGAATCCCAAGAGAGGAACCCTCTAGAAACTAACCAACGTAATAACAGGGCACTGAATGATGAGTTTTGTTTATGGTTGCGCCAAAGGGTGTGTAATCTTCACAAATGCCAGTAGCCCAGCTTACTGTCATGCTCGATTCGCAAACCTGAATGATCGAGGCCAGGCATACGCCTACGTACTAAACCACACACAACACACTTCTAACCACTCTCCCCACTGGACTGCCATTAGGTATTACTTCGGGGGCTGGTTAGCCTTTTAGGTTATGTTGTCTTCTACGCCTTTTGTGTTCTTAGGCGATTAGGACTCCACTGTTCGAATTATTCGCGTTATGTTGGCTCTCTATGCGCCTAAGGTCCCTGAGTATGCGTTACCGCCACGTTACTTGCGATGGTCCAGTTTTCGACATTCTGAAGCATGTGATTTATGGCATTCTCAGGAGTGAGCTACTTCATCAAATTGGTCCCGAAGGACGATCCTCTCGGTCTCATACCGTGGGCAATCCGCGTTTTCAGGAACATTTTCACAGACAGTTTGGGATAGTTCCATGTCCGCTTTTAAAGAGGTATTCTCTGAAACAGCCATGTCCCGTCAGAAACTGAGTCAGATAAAAGTTCGTATCGCAGTGCTTCCATACATCGATCGCTGATATGATGGCGATGCGTCCATCTCCCCTTTACGAATATGTTTCACTGTTGTTGCAAGGTTACGATACTGCGGATTCTTCCGTATTTTCTTTTTTCGTTGTCTACCCGGCCATTTCGAACTCGTTCGCTATTTATTTTTGCCTCTTCTTCAGCGAGTAAGTCGATGGGTAGTGTTGAAGATACGACAGGTATAGCATCGTTCGAGACAGTTCGAAACTCACTGGTGACCCTTAGTGCGCTAACACGGTGGACGGATTTAATTTAACGCATGTACGACTTAACTTTTGCGGAACTTGACCTTATTTCTGCTGCGTACATATACATATATAGAACTGGCAGCAGCCTTTTATTTTACTCATTAGCCTTGAAAGTGCTCTAATACCTTTTGACCATTTTTTGTATGCATGCTCAAGATGGTGTCTGAAACTTAAACGCGCATTAATAATCACTCCAAGGAACTTAATACACGGTTGAGAAACCACTTTTGTGCCGTACGACTATAATCTTTTCTACTTGTAATAAGCACCGCCTCTGTTTTATGGTCGGTAAGTCTAAAACCTGCTTTAGCTAGTCAATGGCAAACCGTTTCGATTTACGCCATGATGGGTAGGCATGCTCAAAGGTTGGGTATCCTCTACACTGATTACTGATAAGGAGGAAGAAGAAATAATAACACACTTCTTGTGTCAACATTAGAGAGGTTACACTATAGTAGGTGAATACCTTTTCAATGATCTTAACGATCTCAACAACGCCTGCATATAAGGTTCCAAGGGGAGTCGGCGTGAACCACCCCGTCCTTACTCAGTGGCAACACAATGGACTAACTTTTGGTCTAAGTCTACCTCATCGTGGGCCACTCCAAACCAACCATTACATTAGCCATATTTCCTTATGAAAATTGTACTCAGTTCATAAAAGTTTGCATAAAATCATTGAATGATTAATTTAAAAAGAGAAAAAGCGGGACGATGATACAAATACAACAGCGAAATTAGAAGTGCCCAACCAGTAAATATGAAATACAACATCGTTTTTGTTGTGAAAGTTAACTGAACTTTATATAAAGTTGCAAAGAAACACGGCTGTTACCTGAGCAAAATCTCAAGTTCGAAAATTATCACGAAACCAATACATGCCCTTATACTCGTAGTACATGCAAGTAAAAACCGAACCCAAATATTGCAAATTTCCATTTGTCCTTACAAAAAAGCCGAAGGACATTTCCGTCTCTCCAAATTGCAAAAAAAAAAAAAAAAAAGAGAGTAATTGCTTCAAAAGAGAAAGCCTCAATCCATAAATAGCAAACTCTTTCTCTCTCTTGCGGCCAGAATTACACCACTTATCGTCGCTCACACAAGGCCATTACTCATCTTAAAACAGGGGAAATACATGTAAATGCCAGGCATTTTGAATTTTTCTCATTGGAAAACCATTGCCAGTTATTTCAGTATAATGTGACGTAGCAGGGAAAAATGCATGAACTAAGACTTTGCGCGGAAAACAAAGAAACAACAGTGAGTGAGTGGCGTCTTCCCATGGGAAAGTGTTGTGGATTTAAACTGGTATTAGTGCCGCGATGGAGATGGGGAATCTTGTAGATACACTGCGCAAAATGTAAACAAAGCGGTTTGTTTACGGGAATTCGTATAACTGCGTTTCTCTTTCGTTTCGCTTGTGGTTGTTGGTTTTTTGTTTTGTGTTCTATGAAGTAACTGAACAGAGCAGATGCAAATCAATGGTTTTCTTCTAACTTGTAGATACAAGTGAACTACCTTCCTAGATGTCTACTAATATTTCTTCGGCGAAAGTTTGTTTGTTTAGATAAACGAAAACGACTCTAAAAACCTGCCTAGACCGATTCAATGAACTTTGCACTCTCGCACCATAGAATGTGAAGTGAACTACTGAGAGGAAGTGGAAAAGTGAATAATTTGACTTTAATCGAAAGTTGTATGTACTCGTATGAACATCACCGAAAATCTACAAGAAGAGGGACAACTGGTCAACATTAATGTTGACTCGTGTTGCCCTGCAGTGGTAAATGCCTGTTTTGACAACCTATCAATTCCTGTAACAAAATATCGACAAACTTGATCTACTACATTCTTCTTGGTGACCTGATACCTGTACATTCTAACTGAGGCAATGAATTAGGCCCTACACAAGCCTGCCCAGTCAGCAGACATAAGAATGGGAGTAAACCTCCATGGTTTGATGGGCGAGCTCAGACGTAATGGCAAGAAGATTGGGTTCTGTATAAGAAATGTCTGAAGAATCATAAGCCGGAGATAGAAAAATCTCAAAGAAATGCGCGGCGCTTTTTCTGTGAAAATATAGAAAAAACGTGCGACTCCTCTCGGATAAAGAAGATCTTGTCCAAATCTCCATCTATACCTAACTTCTTTAAAAAAACAGACAGAAACTGGACAATGTCTAGCGAAGAAGCTTTAGAGCTACTCGTGGTTTCACCCCTTTTCTGATAATAGAACAGAGATTGGCCACTCTGTAGAAAGCCATAGTAGAAACGAATTATCGATGCTTAATGGTATTGTCACTCATCGAAAACTACAGCTTCCATCCATATAAATCACCTAGACTGCAGGAGGGTTTTGATATCTTTCGCCTCTGGCCCCACACAATCATTAGGAGTTGTCTAATCTTTGGCTATACCCCCGGCTCATACTCAAAGCTGGTAAGACCTCCGAAAAAGGAGGCCGAAAAAGTCACTGTTTGGTGTGGATTTTGGGCTGGCGGCGTCATCGGTCCATATTTCTTTGAGAACGACGTTGGCCAGGCCATCACCATCAACGGCGAGCAGTATAGGTCGATGATTACCAACTTCTTTTGGCCTGAATTGGATCATATGGATACCAACGACATGTGGTTTCAACAGGACGGCGCTACGTGCCACACAGATCACGCCACATTGGAAATTCTGCACGAGCGATTCGAGGGCATGGTCATCTCACGTGGAGGTGATGTGAACTGGCCACCGAGATCGTGCGATTTGACCCCGTTAGACTTTTACTTGTGCGGTTTTCTGAAGTCGCAGGTCTATGCGAATAAGCCACAAACCACAGCGGCCCTCAAAGCCAATATAACTCATGCCATCGGTCAAATGCAGCCTGATTTATGCGCCAGAGTCATGGAAAATTGGACATTTGGGATGCGCGCCATCCAGAGAAGCCGCGACCGCCATTTGAACGATGTTATATTCCATACATAATGGCATCGATAGGCCTTTCAAACGAATAAAAAATTTCGATGATATCTCACACACACTTTGTTTTATTTAAATTTAAAGATAGGAAGCGCTTAATGAAAGACCCTTTACTATAGTCATGTTAAGTTTAATCAAAATTATGATATCGACATTTTTTAGTAACCCAATCAATACGTGCAAGCAAAAATGTATTTCCAGGATTTGGAGGTTCAAAGGTATAATTTAGTCTGCTCAAAATTCCTTATTTTCATAAAACTAGGAGCTGTGGAGAATTCCACTTTTAATTCTGACCCCCGCGGGCTTAGGTTCAAAAATACGAGTAGCCCTGATGAGTCATAGCTGAAAGGATCGTATGTCACAATGTGTGTCACACTGGTCAACGCCTGACTCCAGAAGGGCGGCATACATAAGTAGGGACTAACAAAAGTTCGCTTAGTTGATTGAATAATAAAACACAAAAATAATTTTAACTTTAGATATTTAATCTTCATCTTTTTTAATTTCTCCACATAATTCCCTTTCAATACATCTCTTCAGCCGATAGATTCATCTTTCAAAACAGCTTTCAAAATCCTCTTTTTGGAGCTTTTCCATTCCGACATTGAATGCATTAATACTCGTAATCTCCTCATTAGATGTGAAGATTCTTCCCCTCAAATCTTTTTTTTTTATTTTCGGAAACAGCCAAAAGTCACACGGCGCTAGATCCGGAGAATAAGGTGCTGGGCGAATTTCATTGATGCCCGAGAGCGCAAGAAAGTTGTTGGATTTTTCAGCAGTATGCGCAGGCGCATTGTGGTGGTGCAGAAAGTAGCGGCGCAGCTCCTCTTTTTGTCGGTGTTCTAGTAAATTTTGGAAAACTTGTGGTAAGCAAGTTTCAGTATACCAATTAGCAGTGACTGTCTGACCAGTTTTAAGCAGAATGACGGCGACCATTTTCGCCCTGGTGAAGTACATCGGCATCATAAATTTTGTCGCTGACTTTTGTTGATTGCCTTTACTGGAGGATTTGCGCCTTCTGGGCTCCATACCATGGACTGCTGTTTGGTTTCCGGGTCGTACTTGTAAAACCAAGATTCATCTCTTTTTGCTCTCCATTCAAAATTTTTGGAACCCATCGAGCTGACTTCTTCAAATATTTCAGATGATAATTTAAAATTCATGACACAGCCATGGCATTCAACCCCAGTTCATCCGTTATCATCTCCTGTGTCATCCTGGTATCTTCGTCAATTTTAGCCTTCACCAGGGCCACTTTTGTATCGTCGGTCGAGGATTTGGACCGACCTTCACGAGATTCGTTTTCCACAGAAAAATGTCTAGTCTGGGATCTTCAAAACCACTTTGAAAAAGTAACAAGAGATGGTGTATTTATTCCGTGTGCATTTTGACATTCGTGCAGAATTTTGACTGGCGTGAGTTGACGTCGAAATCCGAAGAGAATGGCAAAACGAATTTCTTTCTGTGTTGGCGGTGGAACTTCAACCGAGCTTACGTCGCTAATTTTTCTTTTTCTCGTCTCCATTTTTACCTATTGTTCTAAAATTTGGAAATAAATATTTTTAGGTTATAAGCTACAGAAATGCATCTTTTTTTTTTCAAAAACTACTAAATTGACACCAACTAAGCGAACTTTTGTTAGTCCCTACGTACATACGAGTATAAGGACGTATCCCCCTTACTTTTCGCAGCTTGGCAGATTTGCCGGTACTAAACGCATCTCAAGGTGCATAAGTACGCCTATCCCGTGACAAGCTTACAAAAAACAAGTGAACGACTGGGTCGCATGTACTTGTGCGTGTTCATTGGCACACATATTTGAAATTTAGCCGAAAATATTAAGATGTATTTTGTTCCAGTACTTACAAGGTAACAAAAAGAAATAACGGAACCCTTATAGTGAGAGTCAGTTGTCTATCCGTCTGTCACAGCCTCATACCTTTTGAAGTGTTAAACGTAGAAGGCTGAAATTTGGAATAGAGTTGAGATTTGTTAATACAACATCGGTTAAATGGTCACCACGGGAGTTTTTGCAAAATTCGATTCTTGTGAGGCAAATTTCGATGAATTTACGACGACACATTTCTGGCTGTATTGCGGCCATAACTTCACGGATATTGGTTTTTATGTAAGTGCTTGGGGATTATATGCATAGACATGATCTTTAGGATAGCCCTACATAAAGAAATCAAACGGAGTCAGATCACACGATCGTATTGGCCAATTGATGTCGCCAAATCTCGAAATTAAACGGTAGAGGAACTTTTCGTGCAATAGAGCCAAATCAGTGCAAAAAAGTTGGTTGCCTTAATCGTTTTCATAAAATACGGCCCGATCACGCCTCAACGCACACCAAACTGTTACTCGTGGTGGATGCAATGGTCTCTGCTGGAGACTCACTTCCCAGGAAATCAGGTCACCATCGGCTCGCAGGTTCAACTAGTGAAGCTGTTAACCGGCTGAGCTGAATAACTCGGCGCGACATTGGTTGTGGAGACAGATGAAGCTATCAAATATGCTGTCGCATCTTTTGGTGACTTCAAGTTAACTGGCACTGACGGAATATAACCAGCTATGCTAAAACAAGGTATTAGTCAGTTGCTGCCAACTCTGAAGAGAATTTTCACTGCTAGCTTGGCACTGGCGTATATACCAACCCCATGGCGAAGAGTCAGAGTAGCTTTCATACCGAAAATCGGCAGAAATGACAAATCTCTCGCCAAGAGCTTCAGACGTATTAGTCTGACGTCCTTCCTGCTGAAAAGCATTGAAAGACTGGTTGAGCTACATGTGCGCAAAGTTGCTTTGAGGGTACATCCTCTGTCAGAGAGGCAACATGCCTATCAACGCGGAAAATTTTGCGAGACTTCGCTTCAAAATCTGGTCAATAGGATAGAATGTGCGCGTGACAGGAAAGAGTACGCGATAGGCATGTTCATAGACATTCAGGGTGACTTTGATAATACAACTTTTGACAGCATGTGTAGCTCCGCCAGAAATCAAGGCGTAGAAGAATTACTAGTGTTGTGGATCAAAGCAATTCTGGTGAACAGAACATTGATTGTAGATGCAGATTGTGGCCGGTATGTTATGGCAGGTAAGAAGACGCCCACAAGGCGGCGTTCTGTCTTCACTGCTTTGGTGCATGCTGGTTGACTCTCTGTTGAAGACACTCAATAGTTCTAACGTCTACGCTCAAGCATATCGGATCATGCCTAGCGACTGTATCCTCTAAGGTACAGATGGCCCTAGACGCAATCGACGATTGGTGCGCTATGAATGGGCTTTCAGCTAATCCTCTCAAAACCGAGTTGGTTCTCTTTACGAGAAAGAGAAAATTGACTGATCTGAATCAGCCAGTGCTAAAAGGCATCACTATTCAACTCTCTAAGGAAGCTAAATATTTAGGAGTAATCTTAGATAGCAAACTTTTATGGACGAAACATGTCTTCCAAAGCTCTGGCAGTCTTCTGACAATGCAAAGGTGTTTTCGTGGTGTTTCCATGAGGCTTTCCCCAATACGCCTGGTTCTATATGCTATCCTAATGGCTGTGGACTATATTGTGAAGAGCAGGTGGAAGGGGCGAAGTATCTGCGTCTGTAGTCTCACAGTCAGGCTGCGCTTAAGGCCTTGTTCTACCGGAAGGCTGAACTCACTGAATCTTGTCTGGGTCCCAGGATACAACGGAATAACAGGAAATGAGATCTCTGACGAGCTCTCAGGACCTGAACCCACGTTGGGTTTGCCAGCGCCCTCGGTTAGGGCTTCCATTGATGATTGGGTTTTCAATGAACACAATCGAAGGTGTCATAACTCTCCAGGATGCAGGTAGGCTAAACGAAATCCGCGGCATTCTTACTGTCTCTTAGCAGAAAAGACTGCAGACAACTTACTGGCGTTCTTACGGGCCACTTCGTCTATCTGCGACTCCTGTGGAGAGGGCGATGATATTCCGGAACACTTCCTATGTGATTGTCCTGCCTTTGCTCGGATCAGGTGGCGGATCCTCGGCTGATGTGGTGAGTGCTAATGACCTAAGCGAAGAAAACAATTTACCTGTTTTGACAAAAAAAAAAAAAAGGTTTCTGAACGAACACATTTGGTTTCCCAGAACCCCAAATTTTTGTTTGTTCACATAGACGCCAAAAGAGAGAAAGAAGATTTTGGTCGAAAAATCGGAGTCAACTTGATGTTTTTCCAGCACCCAATCGGAGTATGTTCTGTGCATTCTACGCATTGAGTGGTGGTTAAACGATCAATACTGTAAAATGGCAAGGCAAAAACTAACTACCTGTCACTATGGATGACAGCTGCATTTGACAGATGCCATATGGCAGGGATGTGAAATCACGACCTCGCAACGAAGAATCTCCGCCATTTGTTCCGAATTTAATTAATAAAAAGAGTCTCTCTCAGTTCTTTTTTATTCATAAGCAAAGAATAGATACTCAACGTTATTTGTAAATCTTAAAGATTTACACCATTATGCCGCAAATTATCCACCAAAAATTTACGACTTGCCATTAGCCAGATTATAAAGAAATCAACACAAGACAAAGTCTTCTAATTAAGTTGCTCTAGTGATTAGCCAATTCCTGCGTATCCAATAAAAACAAAAATTAAGTACCAACTTACATGCATACATACTCGTACATCATTCACTTTCGAAAAATTTAAAACGAAAATCTCTTCCATCACAGTGTGACTGTGTGGTGACTGTATGGTGACACACAATGAAAAAATCTCAAAAGAATTTTTAATTTTTTATTTTTTTTTTCTATTTTATTCGTCTGTGAATCTTGTTAATAGGCCAAGCAACCGAATCGCTATTTGTTGACATCAATGGGCGAGAAGGTGAACATTTCAACATACAACAGAGTATAAAGCCTAAAAATAGAGAAAGCCCCTCAAATGAAATGTTACTCTATTACACGTGCGCTCACAGTGCGCGCCGGCCGTGCCGAATTTGTTTATTGAACGAACATCACGCCCCTTAACCTGTGATGCAAGTTTGTTCGCCTTCTTCAATCTACCTTTTTGTATCTGTATTTCATGGTAACGAACAAAAAAATAGATAAATCTATTCCAGGGCGACGATGGCTATCGTACGTCCTTCGCCTTTATTCCACCAGCACCGCCACCAGTTGATCGTGTTGCTTCCCAAAAATAGCGTTGGGGGTCTCCTCTCCTTACCGTCCCTCTTACAACACGCACTCGTAAAGTAATTTACTTGGCAAACGTGTTCGGGCCGTTTACTGTTATGTTTCGACACGTTAAACGGGATTTCGTGTTTGGTTTTTATTCGCTAGAAAAACTTTATTAAACGTGAGCAACAGTGGCTCCATCTCTACCAGAGTACCCTGACGTGCCGGCCGGCTTTGATCCCCCTTCGCGCGTAGATCGGCCAGCTAAGGGGGGCCTTTTATTGGGTAGATATCTCGTATGTGTGTGTGTGCTTTTTATTCCTTTTGTTCACCTCTTGGCATACCCACTCTCTTTTTTTTTTTTTGTCTATTTGGAGTTTCCACTATTTTTTAATGGGTTTTCCTTTCGTTGCTTTTGTTTTGTTATGGCATCGCGTTGCATTGCAATGCGCAGCAAGAAAAGTCACAAGTCAAGTGGTTCTACAAGTTTTTGTTTACTTTTTTTTTTTTTTTTGTAGGTATATAGATGGATACTTAAGTTGGAGCCCATTAAGGCGACGACAACGTCGACATCGCTCCAATCCCGAAAACAATGGAACATTTGCATTGATTTGAGGCCCCAACTTGATGCGAGATGAGATGAAGTTGAGTTAAGTTGGCCATCTCTGGATGATAGGAAAAGATGTTGAGACGTTTTGGGTGGGAAACGATAAAGATGGAAAGTTGTTGCCACTTGAGATGGAAAATCATGCAAAAGTACTTAAAGTACGAGTATCTAGGCATGTACAGTGGGTCTGGTTCATGTAATTATTGATGGAAAGGGCAATTCTAACCATCGGAAATGGAAATGGCATTCAGAGGTAGGATGAACTTTTCAAATAGATAGCTTCAGATGTACAGTCGTCTGAGCTAGAAAATGTATAGAATTTGGCCTTCTGAATGAAGTGCACGACTGTGTTGCATGTAATTGTTTTAATACGCTATTCGATTCAGTGCCGAAGTGAGGATTGTACCGCTATAAGTAGAGGAAAGTATGCCTCCCTCACCCGACTAGATTGTGCTGACATAGACTGAATTCAAACGATTCTTGCGCTAAAGTAGTCCTTTTTACGAGAGTGGGTCAATAAGTCCCTGAAAATTAACACAAATTGTGTCGTCACCTTAAATTTTTTTTTTTTTTGTCAAGAATCATCCTTCAAAAGAACGCACCCAAATTTTCAGACAGATCTGTCAAATAGTTTTGTTGTGGCAGCCATTTTATGTAGACGCCTACTAGCATTTTCGTTAAAATGTAAAAAAGGGAATTTCGAGTGCTCATTAAACGCTATTTTTTGCGAGAAAAAACTATCACGCAAACCAAACAAAAGCTTGACAAATATTATGGGGACTCTTCACCATGGATTGGAACCATTCACCACTGGTTTACCCAATTTCGGTGCGGTCGTTCAAGCACAAGTGACGCCGAACGTTCTGGTCGCCCAATTGAGGTCATCACACCAGAAATGGTCGACAAATTCCATGGTTTGATAATAGACGATCGACGAGTGAAAGTGCGCGAGCTTGAACAGGCCACAGGCTTATCACATGGCTCTGTGATTTCGATTTTACATAAATATTTGGACATGAAAAAGCTTTCCGCAAGATGGGTGCCGCGTTTGCTCACAATCGACAACAAACGCATTCGTTTGACAACTTCAAAGGTGTGTTTGGCGTTGTTCTAGAAACATTCGGCTGAGTTTTTCCGCCGTTTCGTAACCGTGGATGAAATGGACTTCTCAAAACAATGGACTTCTCCTGGTGAATCGAAGCCGAAGAAGGCCAAGGCGGGTTTGTCAGCAAACAAGGTCATGGGGACATTTTTTTGGGATGCGCGCGGTGTTATTCACTACGATTACCTTGAAAAGGGTAAAACGATCACCAGCACATATTACGCAGAGCTGCTGGATGGATTCCAAGCCGATTTGAAGCAAAAACAGCCGCATTTGGCGAAGAAAAAAGTTATTTTTCACCAGGACAACGCACCGGCGCACAAGTCCGCAGTCGCAATGGCAAAATTGCATGAGTTAGGCTAAGAACTCCTCCCTCATCCAGCATATTCCCCAGATTTAGCCCCCTGCGACTATTTCTTATTTCCAAACATGAAGAAATGGCTCGGAGGTAAGAGATTTGGGTCGATTGAAGAGGTCATCGCTGAAACAAGCGCTTATTTTGAGGGGCTCGAGAAATCATATTATTTGGAGGGCATCAAAAAATTGGAGAAACGTTGGATGAAGTGTATAGAGCTAAAAGGAGAATATGTTGAAAAATAAAATTGTAAGACTTGTCATCATCTTAATAAGAATGATTGATTCTTTACATCACTTTACTTTAGATGGCGCTACAGTCCGAGGTGGATCTGGGCATTAACCAACAAGCGTCTCCAGCCAGCTCGATATTGTGCTAGCCGCCTCCAGGTCCGTTTCCACTTTTGTGAGCCACCTTAGATGAGGTCTTCCTTTACTATGTTGTCCCTCCAGGATGGATTTGAAGACTTTCCGGGCCGGAGCATTGATGTCCATTCGCTCTACATGTCCTAGGCATCTCGGATTATGAATTCGAAGCCTTCTGATTAGGTCTATATCGCTGTACAACCGGTATAGTTCGTTGTACTTTTCCTTCGTCTCTATTCCCCGACGATACAAACAGGACCAAAAGTCACTCGAAGAATATTTTTTTTCAACGTCCATGCTCTGTGTTGTTTAGCAATTGCCTTCTTGGTCCAAAGAAAGAGCGGTTGACAAGAGTGATTCTTCGCTTCATCTCTGCGCTGATATTATTATTTGAATTTACAGCGGAGCCTAGGTAGACAAAGTACTTAACTACCTTAAAATTGTAGCTGTTTAATGTGACGTTCTCTCAAAGTCGCCGATATTGGCTGGGTGAAACCATGTATTTTGTTTCCGCTTCTTTTCTCCGCTTCTGTTTCAATACTCACGAAAGCACTCACGAAAACAGCCCGCTACGCTCTTCCATTATGCCATTATGCCAATGTCGTCGGTATATGCGAGTAGTTGTACATACTTTTGAAAGATCGTTGCCCTGGTGATAGCTTGCGAATTTTGAACAATCCGAAGTATGATGTTGACAGCACTTCACTTTGTCGTAGACATTTTCTGACATCAAATGCATCGGTGATGTTACTGACTCTGATGGAGCAACGTGCATTCTCCATCGTCATCCTGCACAGACGGATGAGTCTAGTAGGGATTCCAAAACTAGATATTGCTATGTATAGCTCGTCTCTGTAGACGCTATCATAGGCGGCTTTAAAGTCCACGAAAAAGTGGTGAATGTTCATTTGGAGTTCTTGCTCCAAGATCTACCGCAATGTGAATTTCTGATCTATGATGGACTTTCCTGGCTTAAAACCAAATTGTTACGGACTAATCAGATTGTTGACAAATGGTTTAAGGCGTTGACATATTATGGCAGATAGGATCTTAAACGACTGATACCGCTGTACTTGGCGCAGATCAGATGGTCTCCTTTTTTGAGGATCGGGTAAACAATGCTGAGATTCCATTCGTCGGGCATACTTTCATCCGTCCATAATTTACGGATGAGTTGATGTACTCGTAAGCTCCGTACCAAATCGTCTCCAGCTGCTTTAAATAGCTCGGCAACTAGACCGTCGGCTCCCCAGCAATATTGTGTTTTTTTTTTTTTTGCAAGTGGAGGTGAAAGTCTCGAAAGACTCTAAAAAACTTGTGCCTGTTAGTAGTGTGGGAATCAAATGCCACTAAAAATACCTCCGTTAGACATCGCCTAGGCGTCAGGCTAATCAGTAATCTAATTTTGTTTGATTAGAGGGAAAGTTTAAAGAAATCTTTTGCTGTTGATTTTCTTCTTGTTTCTTATTACTTTTATGCTCTTTATTTTCTAGATGGCTAACTCGAGGGGTCTTCTTACTAAATTATTAGAATTTAGAACCTGTACCACTTCATCGTTATCGTCGTTTTGGAGCCTAATTCTGTGCCGCCTAGCGAACTTCTTGATTTTAAAATCAATTATCTCTACACCTATGTAGGTCTCTGTGTAGGCCTGTATTTCGAATGTACCACGGAGCACTAACAATATATTTAAGTACTTTATTCTGAAATCTTTGGATGCATTCTATGTTTGACTTACTTGTACATCCCCAAAGCTGTATCCCATAGGTCTAGCATATTAAAATCCCGTAGATCCATACAGGCCTTAGGATTTGCTTATACAAAATCTACCGACAAGAGTGCATTTTCTGATACTTAAGGTCCACTTCTAGACGTTTCTCTTTACCTTGACCTTCTATCGAAGTTTAACGTCCAGTGTCATGCTCAAGTAATTAACCGTGTGGGACATTAGTTCCATTTTTATTTGTGAAATTTATGTGTACTGACTTAACTGCATTCCAGTTGTTTATATTGTTTATTTACCTTTGAAGGTTTTCTGTCTAGTCCTGAATTGTGTTTCCTACTGTAAGTATAGCAGTATCATCTGAAAATGTTGGTGCGGTTATATTTTCGCTCAGCGGTTTTTCGTTCGTGAGTGACAAATAAAGGGTAGGTCCCCAGTACACTACCCTGTGGCACCCCACCTTTGATTTGTTTTACTTTCGAAAACTTATTCTCTTGCTTAATCCTAAAAAAACGGTTAGTTATGTAGGATTCTAGAATGGTATAGAATTGTCTGTTCAGATTATCTATAAGTCCTTTATGATGCATGCTATACTGCAGAACAGACCTTTTTTTCCTTCAAAGATTTTTCTATTTTATCTGTAATCCTATGAAGTTGAGCCTTTTAAGCAGGAGTTTTTCAAATAGTTTTGAAACCATCGGTAGGAAAGATATCGGGCGAAACGACGTATCTTCAGTAGGTAGTTTACCTGGCTTTGGTAGTATAATTACATTGGCTATTTTTCATTTAAGGTTCCAGTTCTTTATATGGCTCAAAGGTTTTTTCCAAGTGATCAGCAAACATGGCTGCTTTTTGCTGATTATTTTCAGCCCAACTACGTTTCTTTGTTGCCCTCCATAGTGAGTACTCGGTACTTGCATCATTTGTCAGATTTATAAGGTAGTTTTGTACCGAATCATTCTCATTGCTGTTTGGGTTGTTGAATCTTGTTGTATCTATTGGAGCTCTAGTCTATTGCCTTCGTTTTCTTGCTTTTCTCTTTGATTATGTCGCGTATTATTTGAGGATATGTATTTCCATTCTGTCTTCCCCTAGCTTCAGGAGTTGCACACCATACCGATTTTTGAATGTCGTAAGTTAATAGTTGTACCTCATCTTTGAGGTTATTCATTTTTATAATACTCGTAGGTACATTCAATTGCAAACGCTCTTTGAGATTGCGTTTACAGCATTCCCAGGAAAATCCACCTAATATTCTAATATTCTCGTTGCGGCAGATCTTTGAAAAAACCGAGGAACTCCAAGTCGATACTCACCACCTTTCCATCGATTTTAAAGTCGCTTATGATAGCGTTTGTTCAGAAGACCTATACAGCGCTATGTCTTTTTTTGGCATCTCTGCCAAACTCGTCCGTCTGAGCAGGATGACATCAGCACAGAGATCAAGCGAAGAATCGCTTTTGTCAACAGCAGTTTCTTTGGGCTAAGAAGGCAATTGCTATACAGCACAAAAGCGTGGATGGATGAAAACACAATTTTTGTTTTGAACGAAAAATTCTTTGAGTGGTTTTCGATCCCGTTTGTACCGTCGGGGAATATAGACGAAGGTACAACAACGAACTATACCGGTTGTACAGTCAGAAAGCTTTGAATTCATTGACCAAGATAGCTAGGGCATGTAGAGCGAATGAACATCAACGCTCCGACCCAGATGGACGACGCGGTAAACCAACTTCGTGTGCAACGGCGTTGTTTTTTGAGGCCCAAGTCCACCCTTGCAACTTGGCTGGCATATTATAGAATTGATCTTACAAATGTGAAGTACAGGGATTTCGTGATGTAAGGATTTGAGAATTCTTTGGACCAACGTTTCACATAACCTAGCGCAGAATTTGCTCTGCTAATAATTGTCAATATGACTGGGAAATTAAGCTCACTGTCGCAAATGGCACCCAAATCATGCAGAAAGGTGGAAGCTTCTAGGAGCTATCGGGAATAAGTAATAGCTTGACGTTTATTGACATTCAACTCAAGAAAGTCTTTAATACAAATTGAAAATTGTCAGATTGAAGTGCACGGGAGTCAGTGGGAGTGGAGATGTGTGTAAAAATGTTCATGTCCTCCGCATAAACGATAGGCGGGAATATTTAATAATGCCGTCAACATTATTAATTGACAAAATGAATATCAGGGGACCAAGATGGCTACCTTGAGGTACACCAGAGGGGGATCAGATACAAAGGATCTAAAAAGAACTTCACATTGACGGTCATGAAAGTAGGATTTGATCCACGCCATAAACGAAGACTGAAGAGCGACAGTTTTGAGTTTCAAAAATACAATTGCGTGCGAAATTTTATCGAAGGCTTTGCTGTGCTGAATATGAATTCGTTTAGGTTTGTGATTGTTGACCTTGCCTTTAAAAAAAAACGTTCTATGAAAGCGACAGTTGGAACAGAGCCGTAAGGGGCAGTGCTAAAGAGTTTACACATTTTTTAAAAAACTACGGCAGGTATACCGTCTGGGCCAGTGGAGTATTCGCATTTAAGTCTTTCGATCTTTTCTTTCACGAGAGCCACTATTATATCGATTGAAGTTAATGAGGTATGGTTACAATCTCTCATGTAAGAGAAGTAAGAATAGGCGGGTTGGAGAACGATTCACTGAAGAAATGAGCGATTAAGTTTGCTATTATTCGAGGATCGCTCGACGATGTATAGGAAATATAAGAGTTGATGGGTAGCTGTCTGACTTTTGTTTGGTATTAATAAAGTGAAAAAATCGTTTGGGGTCAGCGATGATGTCAGATTAAATACTGTCAATATATTTGATATAAAGAAACAGAGTTCGGAAAAATGCGTATGTGTAAGAAGGTAATTGGAAAAGTTATAATCAGAACGAAATTCGAGGTAGATACGCCAGAGCTTATTTCTTCTGCTGCGAAGTGAGCGTAATTCCTTAGTATACGAGTACCAAACGAACGAGAAACTCTTTTGGGGAATGTATGGGACGGTTTACATAAGACTGCTGAAAATTTCAGAGTAGAACAGCATCATCGACAGAATTTTTATTTTTTTTTTTCCGAGAGTAGGTACAAAATCTTCATGAAGACACTATGAGGATAGGTAGCGCGTGCTAATAGTAGTGTGAGATTTTTACTCACTAAAAAAAACCACCCTTCATGATAAATTTCTTTGATTACTACAACTAAGTTTTGACTTATCCAGCAGTTTTTCTTTCACGTATTGAGATCGTTTGGCAGGTCCCTTTCCATTGAAAGTTCCTGCTTGTTCCGCAAATTAGGCGCGGTTTCTTGCTATCGCGTTAAATCGAAAGGTTTAGTCCTTTGTAGACGACGCAGTAGATTCCTCTCATCTAGAATTCGAAGGACTTCATTGTTAACGTGTCCTTGTAATCTGTCTTTATGCTTACGCGCGAAGTTTTTGATTTCATATTCGACTGTCGCAATTCCTAAATCTCTATGGATATCGCTATTTCTAATAAACCACGGTGCATTAACTATTGATCTTAGCACTTTATTTTCAAAAGTTTGTAAAATATTGACATTACTTATTTTGGTACAACCCCAGAGTTGTATTCCATATGTCTATACCGGCTTTAGCACTTGCTTGTATAAAAGCAGTTTGTTCTCTATATTAAGCTTGGAATGTTTTCCAAGGAACCAGTACATTTCTCTGTATTTGGTTTCGAGTTCTTTACGTTTTTTCTTCACGTGCGATTTCCACTTCAGCTTAGCATCAAGTGTCATTCCAAGGTACTTAGCCTCGTTTACAAACGGAATTTGAACCGAGTTTGAAAAGATCGGTAAATTATTTAGTTTCTTATAAGTAAAATTGACATGAACAGATTTGTTTTCGTTTAAAGCTAGTCGCCAAACCTTTGTCCATTCATTTACTTTATTCAATGCTTCTTGCAATTTTTCAGTCGTTTTTTTGATCGTTTTACCCGTTGCCAGGATGGCAGTATCGAATGTAGCTAGTACAGTGCCTTCTTCTTGCGGTATAGGGCGAGTATATAATAGGTACAAAAGCGGTCCAAGGACACTACCCTGCGGCACCCCAGATCTTATTTCTTTAAATTCTGAATATTCATTTCCGTGTTCGACTCGGAAAGTCTATTCGTCAAGTATTTTTCCAGAATAGTATATGTGTTCCGGCAGAACTTGTCGTAATTTATATTTCAATCTTCATGCCTTGTCAAAAGCTTGTGAAACATCAAGGAATACGCTCGAGCAAATCTTTTTTTCTTCGTAAGCTTTCTCAATTAAATCAGTTATTCTATGCACTTGGTCTATTGTTGAGTGCTTGGTTCTAAACCCAAACTGGTGATTGGTAATAAGCGATCTTTCTTCTTTAACCGGCTGTAATTGCTTAAGTACTAGTCTTTCGAAAACTTTAGACATAATCGGCAGCAGCGAAATCGGTCTGGCTTCAGAATCACTTCCATTGACTCGAAACATATTCTAGTCTTATCGCTGCGTTTATAATGTAGAGGAACTTAACTAACGCTTTTCTAGGTAACGATTTAAGAAGCTCTCCTGTGATTAGGTCGTATCCAGGAGCTTTATTCGGTTTCAGTTTCTTTATTTCTTGTTGAAGTTCGGTCAGCCTTGCATTTCTTACTGTGTAATTGTGAAGTGCTATATCCGATGCATTATCATTTTTAACAAGCGCTTGTCCATCAAATGGTTTAAATGTTTCTTCTAAATGGGCGGCAAAGACTTCTGCTTTGTCTTTATCATTCTTGGCCCATTCGTTGTCATTTTTCTTGATTGGGGCCGCTTGTATTTTCGGTTTTTTAATGCCTTTTATAGCTTTCCAGAGCGAATAATTTTTTAGCTAGTTACACAAGTGATTTAAATGCGATTTATGTTGCGGAGCACGAGTTTGTGGCCATTTTTTACGCGCTTTTCTCTTCTCCCTTACCATTTCTTTTATTTCCGGTGGATATTTTTGGGCATGATTGATCGGCGTTTTTCTTTCTTCAACAAAATGATCAACTTCGATTTCGAGTTCCTTAGTGATACTCTCAGTTCGATATGTTCTTCAACGTCTTTTTTAAAGCCTTCCCAATCAGTTTTTCTGCTAGTTAGTCTAACAGGCACATCTTTTTTAATTAGGCATTCGCTCATCATTAGAATGATAGGGGAATGATCGGAAGAGAGATCAAAACTTTCATCAATTTTAATACAGTTGTCTGGTATTCCTTTTACAACAAAGAAATCGATCAGATCGGGTATATTGTTGCTATCAGTCGGCCAATATGTTGGTTTACCAGTCGAGTGAAAGTCGCAACTATGTTGCATACAGGCGTTGTAAAGTGCTCTGCCTTTTTGTGAGACACGTCTTGGACCCCAGAAGGTGTGTTTTGCATTAAAATCACCGCCAATAATAAAATTCGGTCCAAGAGAGCTGAAAATACTTGTAAAATCATTTTTTTCAAGCCTGCAACGCAGTGGACAATAAATAGACGAGACATTGAAAGTGCTCACTTGCATTGTTTCAAGCTCTATCATAATCTCTTCAGAGTGTTCGATGCAATCTTTTATGATTAAAGACGATCCGCCTCTGGCCCTTTTCGACGGGTGATAAGCGTGATAGGCACTGTATCCAGTAATGTTTACACGCGATAGTTTCGTCAGGTGAGTTTCACAGATCAAACATATGTCAATGTCATTTTCTCGTAGAAATATTTCTAGCTCTTCTAGTCTTTGTATGAGACCGTTGGCGTTCCATGCAACAATTTTAAGAACTTTCGTCATGTTCGTTTTGAAATGCTCCTGTTGTTAAGCTTATATATTCAAGCTTCTCCAACCTTTCGACAATTAGCATGTTTGTTTTTGTTTGCTCCTCAAGCCTCGCAAGGATAATGGAAAAGACGTGAGATACAGGGTTTTCCGAATTATAAGTGTTCATCTTTGTTGATGTTGATGCTTGAGCACGCGTCTGCATGTCAGAAACTGATGGCTTTTCTTTAGGCGCTTTTACCTTTACCCGGTGTGGAATTTGACCGGTGTTTGATGTCGCAGCTTGAGCGTACGTAAGCACGCCACGGTCGGCTTAGTTGTCTCTAGTCACCTTTCTTGCAGCAGTTTTCGACTTTTCCTTATTTACCGGTTTTGAGGGTGGGTTCTGCGACTTCATAAGTCGATCTCTTCTTTTTTGTAATTCTTTGGCTACTTCACAGCCTCTATAATTAGCCGGATGCTTACCATTGCAGTTAATACACGCTGCAGGGGTTTTTTTGTTTACACCACACTCTTGACTAAGATGTTTGCCGGCGCATTTGACACATTGCGGTTCTTTTCGGCAATACGTTTGCGTATGGTTGAATCCTTGGCATCGTTTGCACTGAGGTATCAACCTTGTATTCTTGCACATGGATTCGATTTTGACTACGACATTCGGAATTGTTCTTATTTCGTAAATCTTATCTAAACTCTCATCCTTATCAAAGGTTAGCATAAAAAGAGGAAGCTCGCGCTTAACCATCGTTTCCTCGCCTTCCAATTTTTGCTTTTCCCGTTTAATTAAGTTTACCGCATCGAAGATTTTAAAGTTTTCGTTCTTCAAATCGTGAACAACATCTTCCTTTCGGCATGAGGCATGAAGTCCTCTAGCTACGACTCGTATCGGTCTTTCAGATTTATTTTCATACTTATACCACTGGATTTTTTTAGTATTCAGTCTATTAGATACTGAGCGGTAACTGTCTGAGTTGAGCGATGTTACTTCAAAACCGGATAGCAACAAAGGTTTGAGAAAAGAATGCAGTTTATTATAGTCTGCAATTCCGATCGCGTATATTGGTGGCAGTAGTCGTACCTTATTTCGAGGATTTTCTTCGGCACGCATGTTTATTTTGTCACGCTGTTCTTTACCATTTCTTGCCTCGTTACCATTTCGGGCGAAGAGCCAGCTTTTCGTTTCTTGACTGGTCGTTTTTTTAGAATCCAATTGTTTTCCCGACTAAGTTGTTCATTATCCGTTTTATAATCCGTATTATCGGGGACGTTTGAACTCGCAGCAGACTCATTAAGAGGTTTCGATGTATCATTAAATGCTTTATTTTCTGCTTTTAGTACGAGGGTGGGTCAATAAGTCCCTGAAAATTAACACAAATTGTGTCGTCACCTTAAATTTATTTTTTTTTTTGTCGAGAATCATCTTTCAAAAGAACGCACCCAAACTTTCAGACAGATCTGTCAAATAGTTTTGTTGTGGCAGCCATTTTATATAGACGCCTATTAGCATTTTCGTTAAAATGGAAGAAAGTGAATTTCGAGTGCTCATTAAACACTATTTTTTGCTAGAAAAACAAACCAAACAAAAGCTTGACAAATATTATGGGGACCCTTTACCATCTAATGGAACCATTCACCACTGGTTTACTCAATTTCGGTGCGGTCGTTCAAGCACAAATGACGCCGAACCACACCAGAAATGGTCGACAAAATCCATGGTTTGATAATGGACGATCGACGAGTGAAAGTGCGCGAGCTTGAAGAGGCCACAGGCTTATCACATGGCTCTGTGATTTCGATTTTACATAAATATTTGGACATGAAAAAGCTTTCCGCAAGATGGGTGCCGCGTTTGCTCACAATCGACAACAAACGCATTCGTTTGACAACTTCAAAGGTGTGTTTGCCGATATTTCAGAAAAAATCGGCTGAGTTTTTGCGCCGTTTCGTAACCGTGGATGAAACCTGGATTCACCACAACACACCGGAAACCAAGGAACAGTCAAAACAATAGACTTCTCCTGGTGAATCGAAGCAAAAGAAGTCCAAGGCGGGTTTGTCAGCAAACAAGGTCATGGCGACAGTTTTTTGGGATGCGCGCGGTGTTATTCACTACGATTACCTTGAAAAGGGTAAAACGATCACCGGCGTATATTACGCAGAGCTGCTGGATCGATATCAGATTCCAAGCCGATTTGAAGCAAAAACGGCCGCATTTGGCGAAGAAAAAAGTTCTTTTTCACCAGGACAACGCACCGGCGCACAAGTCCGCAGTCGCAATGGCAAAATTGCATGAGTTAGGCTACGAACTCCTCCCTCATCCAGCATATTCCCCAGATTTAGCCCCCTGCGACACTATCGATGTCGCCGGACTTATAGTTCCGCACGTTTTTATGGTAGATCTTGATATTGGAGATCTAACTACCCTAGTACCTTTTTTAAAAGGGTCAGATGAACGCAATAAATGGCTCTCCCCAGAATCCGTAGAGCCGACCTCCGAAGAGGGTGGATATTCCACTGTACCTGGACTACCACCTGGGGTATTTATATCTTTCGTTTTGTTCATTGCATATTTTTGTATACGCCATACCCGGTATACGGAGGGTGGATTTTAATCGCCACTTTCGACAGGCATGCCTACCTCGGGTATATTCTAACCCCTACCCGAAGGGGGTATTTCGACAGAAATGTGTATACTGTTAAAAATGCTGTTGAAATTAATAGCACTTAAAAGCTTAGCAACGAGCCCAGCCATATAGCACAAATTTTACAAACTACGAGTATAGAAGCCGCTCCTCATAGGTTCTAAGTCGGGGAAAAGTCTCATGACATGGTCACATTTTGCCGATGCTTTATGTTCCCTGAATCCTTTACTGATAATCACGCTAAATCACTACAATCTTCTCCAAAGCGCCTACAAAAAAAAAAACCATATAAGATACAATTTCAATAAAAAAAAAATAGCTTCCTTAACTACAACTACACATCATCATTCCACCAATACGTATTTTTTTACGATCATAAAAAACGGATTTTCAAATAATAATAATAAACAATAATTCCTTCCCAAGAATCCTCGGAAGTTTTACGCTTTCCTCCGTTCGCCTCAAACACATTTTCTAACACCCTTCCGACAAAAGAAAAACCCAAGAAAAATAAAAATACAAAATTCGCGTTGCTAGTCGTTCTCTCCATCCACAACTACGTATATAACTACGCAGTTGGGTTTTGCACTTTTCCTTTCCTAACGTCGCAATAAAGAAAACTGCCATTGCAACCATTTAAGGACACACACGATAAATTGTCCGCCTTTGAGGGGTTCCGCTCAAATTGTCCCGAAAACTGTTTATAGTTCACAATGTAATGCCGAATGGTCGTTTCGTCGTTCACTGCTCGCTTGTGTCCTTCGTCCTTAAATCCAAATAATGAAGTCGCAAAAAAAAATCCCCTATTGTATTGATAAACTGCAAAAAGGGAAAAGGGGATACGCGATGAGGAGTTTGCGCACACTTCCTACCCCCAACCGAGCTATCCCCATTATCATTGAAGTTCTGGGAAAGTTTCGGGTGCACTTACCCACCAGACATACACCTGCACTCGCATGAATGGGAAAATCTTTGTCAGTTTTCCAGATAAAATAGGTCAACATGTTGGTTGTATCCTTTATTTTGAATTCGATTGGGTGGTGGTGGTAAAGGGGTGACTTTTTTTTTTGTTTCATATGAGCGAGTATGTGCTCCAGATATTTTGGCGAACTACTCGTTGCGTTTGACGTGTAATGCATGTGCACTCAATTTAATTTAACTTTTGAGAGTGATGCATGGCAGGCTCGAGTGGCTTCGTTACGGAGCAATAAAGTGAAATTGAATTTGTCGTTGTTGTAGCGGGGAAGGATGCTATAGTGAGTGAGTCTATCAGAAAAAAAAGGGGGCTCCATCCACCACAAAAATAAAGTAAAATGTATTTGAAGCAGTTTTTCTTGTTTGGAGTTTCCTTTGTATTATTGTTGGTTCGTTTCGTAGTTGTGCTTGTGTGTAGTACTTGGATCGCTTGTCATGAGTTCACTAATAGGCTACAAATTAGTTTTATCTCTACTCTGTACTAAGTTGAACGTTAAGTGGCAGATTGGTTGTGCACTGGGTAAGATAGTAGATACTCGTTTACTGCGATGGTGACGACTTGTGGCTGCCCTAAGGCTTTGAGATCTTTTTTTTTGTCCGCAATAGATAGCCGTAACCACATATGAACTGTCGTTTCGCGATTCAGATACTAATGACATGCCAAAAGGTGAAATGACTACAAGACTAGCCACCTACATTGTATGTGCATCCAGAGGTTGATGCATGGATAAAAATGAAAACAAAATGTACTCTTGTGGCAATTAAGTGACAACTAGGTGACACCTGGGGATGAACAAATAATGATATACAGGGTTATTCATTCTGTGCTTTAGGCAGTATTACCGATTTCAATGAAATGTATGGAATACAACATCGGTTAAATGACCACCACGCGAGTTTTTGCAAACTTCGATTTTTGCGAGGTAATTTTCGATGACTTTTCGACACATTTCTGGCTGTATCACGGCCATAACTTCACGGATGTTGGTTTTAATGTTCTCCAATGTTTGGGGAATGTCTGCACAGACACGATCTTTAGCATAGCCCCACAAAAAGAAATCCGTGAAACTTTCTATGCAATAAAGCAAAATTTGTCTGTGTTATGTGGCACGTAGTCCCGTCTTGTTGAAACCACATGTCTTCAATCTCAGGCCAGAATAAATTGGTTATCAATAGACCATAGTGCAGAGAATTTACCGTAACAGTGAATTCCATCGAATTCTATTCGCCCGATCACGCCGCCGATCCACATCGCGCACCAAAATGTCACACGTGGTTGATGTAATGGCCTCTCAACGATAACATTTGGACTCTCATACGTAGTCTCGTTTACGTAGCTGCCGAGCGAGAAATGGGCCTCATCGTTGAAGAATATTTAGTTCGAAAAACCGGCGTCAACTTGTTGTTTTTCTAGCACTAAATCGGTGTATGTTCTGCGCATTCTATTCGTTAAGCGGTAGTTAAACGATCCATATTGTAAAATGGCAAGGCAACTACCTGTCACTGTGAATGACAGATAGATTTGACAGATGCCATATGGCAAGGATGTGAAATCCCAACACCCTGGATTTTTTTTTTTTTTTTTTTGGGGAGGGAGGGGTTCGCTGGAAGGAAAAATCATCGAAGACATTGCAGAGCTAGTACGCGAGGGATGCTTCTGCAATAGTGAGAGACTTTAACCCAATCTAAAGAAAAACCCTCCTTGGAGACTGACTTTCGTCATCTCGAATGGGATTGTACCTAGTCGTTCAGCAATTCATTTTTGAATTATTTGAAAAATAGAAAAGAAAAATCCACCGTTTGTCGGATTTCAAATTTTTTTATTTGAAAACATTCCTAATTTCTTGGCCTTAGCTAACTCTTACAGATCAAGAAGTTTTGCCCGTCTTAGTCTCCTGATTACATTGTTAGTATTTAACCTTCTAGCAGGACATTTTTTTTTTCGAATAAATTATTCTTAATTAATTTTAGTGCGTAGAATACGAAAATGAGACCGAAAATAAAATCAGATTAATCGTTTGAGTTGTGAGTAAGAAAATAGTTAGACCGCCAAAAGGCGGGTAGTCCAGGAAAACGGGTGTATTTTTGTGGATAGAAATGCAAATGTGTTTTTTTTTTCTCTTTTGTTTTATTAGAGTTAGGAAAACGAACCCAATTTTCGGCTTAGTATGATAAATTTGGAAACATTTTTTTGGCGATGATAGGCACAAATTTACCTTACATTTTAGCTTCATGCCCCATTTATGAGGCTTATTGGGCATATACTGTCTGAATAAGCTAATCATCTTTGTGGATAACATCTGCTCGTCGATGCATAACCGCGCTAGCTTAGGAACCGAATCAAACACTTTATTCAAATAATCGTAAACTGGTCTGATTTTGAACAGTGGATCACAACCCTCCCACTTTACTGCATCCCTACTGGTCCGCTTGTGGGGTTTGCCGGTTTGACCTCAGAAAGTACCGGCAGGCTTCCCGGTTTCGGATCACTTCGTCACTGAGGCCAATCAAATGCTGGTGTTCTTGCATTTGTGTGATCCAGTTGTTTTTTGGTCTGCCTTTTTTGCGCGATTGCGTAGGAACGTTGATTGATATTGCCTTTTTGACGGGGTTCGAAGGATCTCTCCTTTGAATATAACAATACCAACTGAGCCGGTCGTGCTCTATCTTGCTTGTGATGGGTTCTTTTACATGAAGGCTTCCTCGAATCTTTGAACTTCTTATTCTATCAATCTACGTTACTCCTGCTGTCATGCGAAGCATCTTCATCTAAGCTGCCGTTAATTTGCCCTCATACTTTTTGTACATTCTCCAGCATTGTGAACCGTATGTGAGCGCCGGACGTACAACTGCGGTGTAGAACTTTTCACACTTGGGAAGCACTTTTCCATTCAAGTAAATGTCTGGAATAGGCCGGTGTGGATCAGAGAACGGGCAGCACAGATACTCTGTCTTTTTTGAACTAATACGGTACCCATTTCCCTCCAAAACATCCACCCATATATCAAGTGCTCGTTGCAAGGCCATTTGATCTTCGCTTATGATAGCTCCATCATCAGCAAAGAATAACTGATGTACTTTGGGGTCCGTCATTTTTCCCTCAAGCAGATAATCAAGGACTGCAATAAATAGCAAAGGACTAAGGACGCTTCCCTGGTGTACACCGACTTTGATTGGGAACTCTTCGGTGACTCCTGCGGGACATCTTACTCTTGTCCTTGCTCCTTCATACATGTCCATGATCATGCGCACGTAGGTTTCTGGAACTCCTCGTTGTCTTAGCACCATCCGTACGAGATCTCTTGGTTGTCTATCAAAGGCTTTTTCAAAATCAACCAACACCATTTGTTGATTTACTCGAGACAAACTCACACTGGTTATCAGATAGCCTTATTATTTTCCGCAGTTGGCCATTTAATACCCGTTCAACGATCTTCATGGTGTGTGACATCAGCTTGACTGAACGGTAGTTATCGCAGTTTTGCGTATCGCCCTTCACTTTGTGCAAAGAAAGAAGATAACTTCCCTCCACTGATTAGGCATTGGATCACCGCTCATAAGTTTGGAGATAAGAATCATGAGCCATCTGGACCCGATGTCTCCCATCTTTTTCCAGAACTCAGAGGGTATCTCGTCTGGCCCAACCACTTTTCTTTTTTTGGAGTATTTGACGGCATTCCTAACTTCTTCGACAGTAATGTCGGATATTTCGTCATGGTTAGGAGCGGCTCTTGGAAAGTATAGCCGGGGAAACTGTTCGTTCAGAAGTCTTTCACAATACTGTCGCCATCTGTGGAGAATTTTGTCGTCTTCCACAAGAAGCTGGCCTTGAGCATTGTTAATGAACTTTGGGGAACGAATCTCCTGAGCATTTCTTCTTCTCTGGGCGGCTATTTTGAAGATAGTTGCTCCCTTATTCAAGTTGTTTTGTCGAAGCTCCTGGATAGCCTAGTTCCTATCAGACGCCGAAGACGATATTTCCTCTAACTCCCGATAGAGGCCTTCCATACTTTTTGCTTGTAATTGGGCGCACTTCTTCTTCGCGAGACCTTTGCAACATCTATATATCACTTCAAGGCGAGCTTTTTCGTCTCTATTAGTAGAAGAGAACTTTGACCAAGCCTTGAAAGCCGTTTTCTTTTCCCGTGAGAAGTCATTAAATTGGATATATTTTCTAATAGCATAAAATTGCCTCGATGTCATAGTACTACGTATCGCTTCAAATGAATATTCTTTCCAGACATGTAAATCAGTATCCCAATGTAATGTCTACAGTAGTAACCTGGAACTTGGTGTTCACAACCTGGTTCCGAGCATTCAAATTAGTGTAATGGCAGATTTTTTCTAACAGATCATCACGGAAAAAATATTGAAAACTTTCAAATGGTGTTTTCAATTCATGGAACCGTTCAAGAAATCTGTCATCTCCACGAAATTCTACCTGCAAGTTATTTTTTCGTCAAGATATTTTTTGAAACTCTACAGATTTAGGGTCAATTTCCACCAGGTTTGAAGTAAGCCCCCCATTATTCGACCGCACATCTGGTCCCCCTTCTTCTTTTTCTAGTGGTGGTGAACGAGGTCTTTTTTCACGTCTTCCTTTCAAGCGATCTCATCACTCATCTATTTATTTCGTCTGAAAATTGCGAAAGCTTAGTCAACTCTACTGCGAAGACATAACACTGGCAGTAGGGTGGTCATATGGCTCAAATGCAACTTGATCGTGATGATGACATCAGGTGGAGGGAAAAAAATACTGTGAATCATGAGCAACGACAAAAAGCGAAACAAACAAGCTCCCCAGTTATCTGGACGCCACTCTTGGAGTTTACTGAAACTTAATACCACCTAAGTTTCAAACCCACTACACCAATCTTTCTTTCTCTCTTAATTTCTACAAACGCCCGTGCCCTGAAATAATTTAATGGTATTCATATCCCATTTGGCGCGCTCAAATTATAAAAAAAAAAGCGTGGATGATCAATTGGTGCAGACGAAAGCATTGAGGATGTACCTGCTTGAGATGACGGCTCTGTTTCTGGAAAATGTTCCTCCTGTTGTTGTTGATCAATCAAAGAAGAAGGCGGTATGAATTCAGCTGTTAGAATCGAAGTATTACTGAGATTCAAGCACAGGTCTACAGCTCTATTCAGAAAATGAGTAGACGATGATCTTCCCAATTCAGCGACACAATCGTCAATTTGTTCCTCATCTTCTGGCGATACGCGATAATCTGGATCTTTTACATTGTTGTCATCTTCAAAGTCGCCGATCGAGCCACTATCATCACCAGATTGATGAGTACGAACTGAATCCATCATTTCTTGGATGTGTTCGTCACTCATTTTGGACAAATTATATACCCGATGTCGTTCAGGCTGAGAATGACCCACCTTCTTCTTCTCTTTTAGCATTTTATCAGACATTTCTGCAACCAAAAAACGCAAAGATATTGTAACATAATGTAGCATAATAACTACGCCCTCAAAGAGGCAACATATTCTGAAGTGTCTTTTCAGAACACATTCGAGGTTCGTGTCCACGGATAGAATGGGATTATGTCTAAGACGACGTCGCGGAATTAAGAGAGAATTATAACCACAAGAGATTATTGGCTGCAGCTGTCATCTTGAAATTATTACATCAGAATTATCTTGTTCCAGTGGTCGAAGAATTTGCTAGAAGTTTCTGGCTATTAGAAATGCGACTATATAAGGACAGATGGCGATCGAGGCAGGGCAGTTGGTTTTCGAACCGCAGGAAGAGATTGGAAAAGTGATAATAGGCGAAGTTGTAATTTTGTGATAAATTGAAAGTTGAGAGTTAACAAGAAGAAGTAATTAGTTTGGATTTGTGAATTAAGTAATTGAAATGAGATAAAGTGATTTGAGAAGAAAGAGACCTTGTAAGGAAAGAATTTGCGAAGAAAAGTATAGTGTGAACTTGAATTGTTCTATAGACTAGAAAATAAAGAAATAATCTCACAGAATAACGTTTTATCTACTCGAGCCGTAGCTCGCATATTACAATATACTCAGTTGACATATAAAACGTAAATACAGATCAAGCCACGGATGATAACAAAGAAATCCATGTAAATACAAAGCTATTCATTGAATAAAATATATAGATTCAAACAAAAAATGCACAATATACAAGTGCACAAAACTTCATGTCACATGGATTACCCGCCTTTAGGCGAGGTGAGTTTGATGGCCGGTAGTGGGCAATTATTTATTGAAAAAACATAAACCACTTTGATAATCATAAAATATAATCAATTTCCTACTGACCAATCATTTTTTTCACTTCCACAAACAACAACAAGTATTTTTAAAAAATATTTAAATATTTCACTTTGTAGACCGTCCATTGTTTCTTTGACTCGCATTGACAATTCGTTTCAAGCTAACGATACATGCCAAGCGAACTATACAGTAACCGTTAAACTTATATCAGTGTATAGAGAAAAACTCAACAAAAGGCGGCGTAGCATGCCAAAGGAGAAAAAAAAAATATACATTGACGAAGAATTGGATCAGAATGTTGGCCGCCAAAATGCGGTCTATCCTGCTAGAGGGTTAATAGTTTTGTTATTTCTATGTTAACGTGGTTGACACGCCTACTTTTGCGCGTTTGAGCATCTTTTTTAACTTCATCTTCAACCATTTCAATATTAAGATCTTTATGTAGATCAGCGTTGCGTATGCACCAAGGTGCAATAACTATGTTCCTTAGGAGTTTATTTTGGAAGACTTGGATTTTTTGTAAATTTCTTTGGCATGTGCATGCCCACAACTGGAGCCCATAGGTCCATACCAGTTTCAGAACCTGCTTGTATAGCAATAGCTTATTGTAGTTGGACAGGGATATGTATCTCCCAATAAGCCAATACATTCTACTGTATAGCATGTTCAACTCATCTCTCTTTTTCTTTACATGCGCTTTCCAACGCAGTTTAGCGTCTAGGGTCATGCCTAGATATTTGGCTGTATTTGAGTATTCCACTACATTGTTGTTTATGTATACTGGAATGTGTAGTACGTTTTTATATGTAAAATTAATATGGACTGACTTTAGGTCATTTAACCTAATCTGCCAATTTTTAGTCCATTCTGAAATACTGTTTATTGCCGTTTGAAGCTTTTTTGTTCCTATTTCGACAGTTGCTCCCACAACAAGTACAGCAGTGTCATCTGCAAAAGTCGCTACAGTGGTTTCTCCACTTTCATGCCGATCGCTAGTGAATAAGAGGTAAAGAACATGACCCAACACACTGCCTTGTGGTACGCCCGCTTTAATTTCTCTTAATGTTAAGTACTCTGTTTCTTGTTTAATTCTGAAGAATCGATCTGATATAATTTTGGAATACTGCTTCGTCAGATGCTTTTGTAATTTGTGGATCAATCCTTTGTGCCAGACTTTATCGAAAGCTTGTGCTATATCAAGAAATAATGTAGTGCACACATTTTTCTCTTCAAATGCTTTTTCGATTTTTAAATAAATAAAATTCCAGAATTTGGGGTTCTGAGAATCGAAATGTGGTCCTTGATCGGGCAATAGTTGGTGCGCGTTGTGTGTAGGTGACAGATCGTGCTGTGAATTCTCTGCGCTATGGTCAAATGATAACTAACTTGTTCGGCTTCAGATTGAAGACATTGATATGAGCGACATGTGGTTCCAACAGGATGATGCTACGTACCACACAAAATAGGCAAATCTAGCTCTATTTCACGATAACTTCCCCGGCCATTTAATTTCGAGATTTATCGACTATTTAACCATTTAACCGATGTTGTATTCCATAATACAAAATTTCTTTAAAAATGAATAAGCCTGTGGTTTTAACTCCTAAGTGCCCGAAAGATTCAGTCGAATCTGGATATAAGTATGTATGTACACAACGTCTCCTTTCTTCCGTATGGGTTTATTTATTAATTTTTTTTTTTTTTTTTTTTTCAATAACCTGAATCAGTTTCTAGTATTTTTTTTTTTTTACGTTATGCTCCGTTAGATTAAATTCACGTAGATCAAATCCAACCAAAAAGTATGGGCACAAATAAACAAACTTGTTGGACTCCAAACAAAAACTTTCTTCTCCTCTTTCTATTGTTTGTGTGAAGCTAATTTTCAAAATATTCATAAGCGCATAAGGTCTATTTCACACAGTTTCTGCTACGTATCTTTGTGAAATTCGGAATGTGTTTGGAATACCTACTCTAAGTAGCAGCCACACACGTATTCTACGTATGCAATTTCCTTGTAAATAGGTTAAGTATGTACCTACCTACATATTTACTACTCCATGTACCTACACGTATAATAGAACTCACAATTGCGTTCCTTTTTATTGTGGTTTGTTTCTCAAATTGGACAAATGCGTTGTGCACTTCTTTCTCCACAACGCAAAAAAAAAAGAACTAAACAAAGAAACCAAAGCGCACAAAAACACGCATCCCTTATAACTCAAAGAACGCAACAGTGCACCACCACCACACTCTTATGGGTAAATAGATACATATGTGAATGTTTATTTGGATTACACTGACTTTGGCTATACGCACAAGAATTGGAAACCAGTTTTTCTATTATCTATTCGCTATTCAATTCAATCCAGTGTTTAGTAAAAAGAAAAACCATGACAATTGGGAAAACTTCCAATTTCAATTAGGTATGCGTACATATTTTGCTTTTGAGATACATTTCAAATTTCTAATAGGTCACAGATGCTATATTGCCCTTTGCATCTTTAAACTCTTCCTTTCAGCGGATTATAAAATCAAAAGAAAATTTCTTTATCGCTTAGATGCCAAAACACATCCGCAGATACATTTCTTAGATACACCACAGTAAACCCGCTCTCTATCTCTATCTGCTGTTGGCGTCGTTTACTCTTACCGATCAGCTGGTATTATAGCGGGAGTTTTCAAATTATGAAAGAATGAAATGCAACGAAAACATTGACGCTTCCATTTCACTCACATTCATGACAATTGCCAGCAGCATAGATACAAAGATACACAGTTTGTCAGCGTTAAGAGTAGCTGAGAAATTCTCCTCGCAAGAAGAGAAGAGAGAACAAGTTCTCTCTCTCTCTGTGTATATTGAAATGATAACGTTAGATTGCGTTGGGGTCGGAGTTTGGTCTTTGACGAACGTAAACAGAGAGTCCGCCTTTTCTGTGACCTTTTTCTAATTGGGTGACGCAGCGCGACAAAGTGTTGTTCTCTTTGGAGTAAGAGAATTACTATTTACTTGACCTAATTCCTGGTGCTATGTTGCCAGCTTTCATACTTTGTTGCCGTCTCCCGTATATGGGGCAAGATTTTTCCTTCGTACATGGGTTTTCTTTTTTTTATGAAATCAGAATGAACAATTTCATCGATTTGTCGTCGACTAGGATCAAACTAGGAAGCTTCATCACAGTTAACATTAACATACAACAATGGATTATTATTTGGAACAAAGTTGAATGTCCCAAAGTTGTTGTTTTTAAAAATCGATTTGATGCAAATTACTTATGAACTATTCAAATTAAGAGAATTTAAAATGAGGTCATCGATAAAACGAACAAGGATTCTATTTGGAATACATACAAATGTACATAAATCATGGAAAGGTTCTATTACCTATCCTAAATAAATTTGAAATGACTTTCAACGGTTAAAGATGAGAGCAAATGGAATGAAATATATGAAGGTACCTACAAATTAAAGGCCAATGTCAAGTTATTCTAAGAACTACAGTTTACATAAGACCTTATCATGAGGGAAACACAATTGAGGAGGTGGTAGAAAATCGTAGAGTTTTAGAAATTAGCAATAAAAGATACATGCGGTGCCCTGAAATCGGTTCAGTTTCGTTCACAGAGGGCCCAGTGTTGTTTGTGTTATATTTTTCGAACGATCGAGAGGGACCTACAGTCAGAATTGGGCACGATCAATTACAAAAGTAATCATTACTCAAATATTACATTTATTAAAATTAAATAGTAATCGAATGACACAATCGCAATTACTTACTGAATACGGAGTAGATTACATGCAATTTTGATTACTGGTAACCAGTAATTGATTACATGGAGTATTGCTATTACCGAGGATCATTTACTGCAGTAGGTATCTCGTAAATTAGTTTAGCTAAAATTAATTTAGCAAACCTTCATGAGGTTGCAAATTGGATTATAAAGGATATGATTCATTGGACCCCTTTTTAGGATGTGTGGGAGGAAATGGAGGAAATATCATCCACCCACTACACGTTCCATTTTCACCCATGCATCCTAAAAAGCATCAACCATCTGAACAACGCTCCAATTACATCCATACGTCCTCTAAAAGATACCTCACCTTCTGTGATACCTTTTGGAAGGATGGTAAACGTTTAAAGAGACCTCAAGATGAAATGATGGGAAATGGATCGGCGATCTAAAAGAAAAGGTGAAACTCTTTTGCCAGCACCGTTCAAATGTTTTCAATTCTTTTCCACCTAGTGCAGCAAGGAAAAGGAAATTCCTTATGTTTCGTTACGAAAGATCAAGACATGTATTCATAAACTAAATAATAGAAAGCAGTTCTTTCAAGATTTGAGCCTGGTGACTCAAATCTTGAAAGAACTGCCCTCCACTGCGTTGTTGAAACTCAAGCTTATAATTAATGCTTGCTTTAAACAAAGGTATGTGCCCCATCACTGGAAGATAGCAGAAATTATTGTTATACCTAAACAAGGTAAGTCTATATCAGAAGTTACCTCATATAGGTCAATCTCACTTTTACCGGTATTATCAAAACTTTTCGAGAAACTCTTTCTTAAAAGACTAGACCAAGTTATAGAGCAAAGAAAGCTCCAATTCGGGTTTAGAAATAGACACTCGACGATAGATCAAGTGCATCGTATAACTAATATTATAGAAAAGGCACTGGAAGGAAAACAAATCTGTTCTGCAATATTCTTAGACGTTGCACAGATTTTTTTTTGCATAAGGGTTTAGAGTATAAACTTCGTAGGGAGACAGTACTATGAGATACTTAAATCTTATATAGCAGATAGATTTTTTAGAGTTCGCTATGGTTCTGTACTTAAAGTAATAAAAGCAGGTGTTCCACAGGGAAGTGTCCTAGGACCCACCCTATACTTATTATACACGAGTGATATATCGCATGCGACTCTACTCTTCTATCAACAGATGGATGTGTGACTAAAGCAAAAGAAAAGCTACAAAATTCAGTTAACGAGATATGTGATTGGACGCAGCGATGGCGAATTAAACTTAGTCAAGTTATTAATAATCAAATAGTTCCTTACTCTAACACAGCTAAGTATCTGGGTATGAATCTGGATGCTAAACTGAAATGGAAGGAACATGTGAAAAAGAAAGTAGAAGACCTAAATTTTAGATATAGAAAACTTTATTGGTTGTTAGGATATAACTCAGAACTGTTCATTGAGAATAAAATCCCATTATATAATCAGATGCTAAAACCCGTTTGGACATATGGTATCCAATGATGGGGTTGTACAAAGAAAACGAATGTACAAATAATACAAACATTTCTAAATAAGGTCACTAGTTGATCAAGGAGATATTTTTAGTGCGGTTAGAGTCCCACACTACTTTGGGTTTTGAACCCCACTGTGCCTTTCGAGATTTTCACCTTCATTAACAAAAAAAAAAAAACAGCTTCACTAGTTGAACCTGGGAGCCGATGGTGACCTGATTTCCTGGGAAGTGAGTCTCCAGCAGAGACCATTACATCCACCACGAGTAACAGTTTGGTGTGCGTAGAGGCGTGATCGGGCCGTATTTTTTGAAAACGATGAAGGCAACCAACTTTTTTTGCACTGAGATTGAAGGCATTAATATGAGCGACATGTGGTTCCAACACATGCAAATTTGACTCTATTGCACGAAAAGTTCCCCGACCGTTTAATTTCGAAATTTGGCGACATCAATTGGCCACCAAAATTGTGCGATCTGACTCCGTTGGATTTATCTATGCAGATCATGTCTATGCATATAATCCCCAAACTTTGGAGCACTTAAAAACCAATATCCGTGAAGTTATGGCCGCAATACAGCCAGAAATGTGTCGTCGTAAATTCATCGAAATTTACCTCACAAGAATCGAATTTTGCAAAAACTCCCGTGGTGACCATTTAACCGATGTTGTATTCCTTACATAATGGCATACTCGTAGTCCGAAATTCAAAGTAGCAAACAAATTTCATTCTGTCCATTAGGTTGAAGATTAAGCGTATCAGGTTGGACCTCTCCGCTACTTTCTTCATCTTGCCAGTTCAGCCTGCCGAACGTGTCGGGAAGAGAGCTGCAGGAGTCTTCAGAATATAGCATTCTTGCTACTCCTATATACGCGCCAGTGTTGGCGGGGGAGGGTATGATGGGAAGGGCCTACAGAATCCTTGCTCTAGCCGCCGTCGAGAAGACCATGGGTGGATTTTTACTTTCGTGAGTGCCACCTGGAGTAATCATATCATTTGTTTTCTCCATTCATACTTTTTCTACTTTTAACGTCAAAGTCGGGCGCCTTCAGCGCTTAGTTCGATGTCTCACCTGGGATCTTTTCAGATCCTTAGGATCTTTGACTCTTAAGCCTCCCCGCCACGACAAGGCAGCTGAAAGATGGGAAGGACATAACGTACTCCTGAGGTTCATTCATTTATCTGTGTGGTTTTAACTAGCTGCTGACTTAACAATTTAAGGTCCCCAGGGTTTTTAACAAATTGGGTACAATGCACTCTATGTAGTCTAAGTGAGCCGTTGACAATCTTGTCAACAAGGGCACCCATTTAGCGTAGAGTAACCAGTGTTCGGCTCCTTAACGAAATTTTCACAAAAAATGTCTCATAAAAACGCGGATTTTGAACCTTTTGAACCAATTTCTGTTTTATATTATTCGTTATAAAATTAAGATTCGATTGGCATACTAAAAGCCTAACATTTTTGTTTACAATATTAATTAAATCAGATTTTGATAAAAAAGTAAACATTTGCCAGTGTCCGGCCACTCGCATCCTAACCTCGGCCACCTCTTAAATAAAACTAGAAAATCGTTAAAAAAATGTTGATTAATTTTGAAAAAAAAGAATTTATTAATAATAAAACAAAACAAAACTTAAACTTAATTAATATATAGTTCTCACAGCATAAGTAAAATAGGTAATTAGTTAACACAGGAATGACAAATAAAATCCTCCTTTTCTGCTTCGTCGAAGGACATGGCCGAAAGTGGGTGCATTTCAGATGAAACCACTTTTCGCAAAGATCGCAACCGATATTTTTCAGATCGTCATCTTCGACGTCTGTAAGTACATCCTCGTCACAGGTTGGACAGCGAGGAATGATTTTTTGTCCTTTTCGAACTACTGGTTTCCTTTTATTGCATTTTTCTTCCTTTTTTCTTAGCCGCTGCAGTTTCTTTTCTTGTATCTGAGCAGCCTTTTGTAGTTTCAACTCTTCCTTATTTTTGTGAAAGTCTTTCCAGGCCTATTTTCCGACTTCTGTATCGGCTTCGGATAAACTAAGTGTTTTTCAAAGCTGGATGACGTTGAAGCAGAATTAGTGGACTCTAAAATAAAAATATTATTAGGTATAAGACCTAGTACCAGTGGCGTGGGGTGAAATTTCAAGAGAGGGAAGCCGAAAAAATTTTAAATAAAATGTTTTATTCAAGACTTACCATTTTGGTGTTTATTCGAAACACAGACTATCTAAGCCACCTTTGTTATACTTTAAGTCATTGGAATTTACGTAGATAATGAGCTCATCGCATAAAAAAAGTGGCTTCGAAAGAAACCGTTCTGGGCAGAATAATCTATATAAGTTATTGATAACTCGGAGCGTTGTTAAATATAAAAAATTTAGCAATTACAATTATGTACTACCTATTTGTACTCTAAAGCTATCCTACGATTCTTTTTTACGAATTCTGCTAAAACTCTTTCATAAAAATTTGAGTTATTTTTAATTTCTAAAAGAAGGTGCTTTTCGATAGATAAAAGTGCCAGGTCTGAGAGTCTTTCTTCTTTTTTCTTTCTTAAGTAGATGTGAACTCTTTATAAAGTCGAAAAAGATCTTTCAACAGAGGCCACAGTAATAGGCAGGGTTAAAAAAATTTCACACAAGCTTGAGAAAAAGTATCTCTAAGCATTTCCGTATTAAAATGCTTATAAAGTTGACCTACCTATTCTTAATCCGACTTGTAACATTATCTATAATTGCTACAAAAATTCGGCTATAATTTGTATTTGAATCAATATTAAGTAGTTGGCGTTTGCGTGGAGGTTCTGAGCAGTTACTTACGCTCTCATAGATTGAGTTAAATGAGTTTAAAAATTCCGAATGAATCCATGACTCAAAACCCTCGATCTCTTGCGTCGCAAGCGCTATGTCTTCTCTGCAATTGAATAAGACGTTCACTATACGCGAATGATATTGCCATCGAGTCTCTGATACCCCGGAATGCCAGCTTTTGTTTTCCTAGAAGAACTACAGTGTCTATGAAACGCTTCATTAAATCGCGATTGGGATCAACTTTTCTATTATGAGCCTCGTAAGAATTCCCTAAAGAAGTGTCTATGCGATATTCGCCAAATTCATGCAAATGCAAGCAGCTGCGTATATGCTTTTCCGTTTGAATATGTTTTTTGGAAGAATTAATCAAATTGTTTATATCAAAGAAACCTGTGTTACTCCAAACACTAGGAGAATTAGAAAAAACAAGACAAGGAAAACAAAACATTCTATTTAATTTGCAACTGCCAGTCAGCAATGGATTCTTTTTGTAAAAAGACTCATGGAAATGTTTCTGATAAGGATGGCCGTGGTGTAGTGGTAACATCAACGCTTGTCACGCTCTTGGTTCTAATAAGTAGCAGTCACAAAAATCACAAAAATTTTGCATCCAGATTTTCAATAAATTACGCACAATTACACAACCGATTTGCAACTGTCATTTCAAATTTGCAAAAAAAAAAAAATACCCAACAAGTAAGGAAAACCTCAAACGCCGTTCGAACCACTACATCACCCAATAACCCGATTTTCGTCGGCTTATTTTGTTACCTACAATAAAAAAAAAACTCCCTCGAACTAAAACCTTTCTCCTTCACCAATGTTCATCCACAAAAGCCGAGAAATCCCGGGTTATTTTCCTCATAAGCGAATGTATGTTAGACAAGGAAATCGCAAATAAACTTCTACTATATGCCAGAAAGGGATAGAGTTGAAAGTTCGTACTGTGGAGAAATGAATGCATAAGCCGGAAAATGAACGGCTTTTCAACAAAATTCATTGCACGCTCCCTCGCTAGAGGAGTTCATACTTGTCTCGCCTATGTGTGCGAGTTTGTGTATGAGTAAAAATGAATAAGCAACCGAAGTGGTCGCAGCATTTCATCTTCGAGCGTGTATAAAGTTATGATTTATGAATGAAAAATGGTTTGATGAACAAATAATTGAATGTGATGGTTGGCAAGTGGCAAAATAAAAATGTTTGATATTTGAAAAGGGAAGCCGGAAGGAATCGGCTTGTATGGACGCCACGCCACAGCCTAGTACCAAAGTTACAAGTTACCCAAGTTTATTTATTTATTTATTTATTTAAATCTAAATAGTTTACAAAAAGTCTATCTGTTAACTATTTGTCTAAAAAAGTACACGGGCTTACCAAATAAGGCCGCTATGTTTGCTTCACTAATCTGAGAATAAATGTCTTCTACAACGATGCCAAACGTGCAATTAAGCTCGAGCTCAGGATCTGCTATTTCTTCGATCGGGTCTAACGGAAAACATTCTTCTTGATCATGACCTCTGATGGTGTCATGGCCAATGGAGTGTGGCGATACAGCGACTCCAACTAAATCACCATCAAGGTTGATTTTGTATCATAACTTGGCATCAAATCTTCTGCGCAGCTAAATGAATTAACGTCACTTATCCTTTGCTGAGCTTGAGAAATAATATTGATTACAACTTTGTAATCAATATTTTCCAATTCCAATTCATCTTTAAGGGATGTGATCACTCGTTTGGCTTCCAAAAGTGTTAGGAGAAACGCTACTATTGCCATCATTTACCGACTCTAATACATTTTGGACGCATTTCGTGTAGTCAACAGCATCCGGATTAAAAGGAAATAGTCCACTTTTTTGAACGCATTCTGAATTATCGTCGTTCTATCCTTGCATTTAAGGACTATGTTCAGTATCTCCCAGAAATTCTCTTTCCTTGTTGCCTTGTCGTGATTACTCGGAACTCTTTGCCATGCACTGATTGTATTACGATAGTCCGACTTCAACCCCTTAAAAGCATACACATCAGCTGGTTGCATTATATGCGTAGTGTTAGGGGAAAGTGCATACACAATTATTTGGTTTGAACTGCAAAACTCACTCAGCTCCATAGACATATGCGACCTATGTCCGTCAACAAAGAACATCACAGGACGTTTGACGATATTTTTCAATAGCCAAACGTGGAGCCCGTCGGTAACGATATTCTGTGAAATTATTTCTTTATTTTCTAGTCTATAGAACAATTCAAGTTCACACTATACTATTCTTCGCAAACTCCTTCCTTACAAGGTCTCTTTCTTCTCAAATTACTTTATCTCCTTTTCTATTACTTAATTCACAAATTCAAACTAATTACTTCTTCTTGTTAACTCTCAACTTTCAATTTATCACAAAATTACAACTTCGGCTGTTATCACTTTTCCAATCTCCTCGTGCGGTTCAAAACCAACTGCCTTGCCTCGATCGCAATCTGTCCTTATATAGCAGCATTTCTGATAGCCAGAAACTCCTAGCAAATTCTTCGACCACTGGAACAAGGAAATTCTGATGTAATAATTCCAAGATGACAATAATTTCTTGCGGTTATAATTCTCTCTTAATTCCATGACGTTGTCTTAGATATTATCCGTCTCTTATAGTGGACACGAACTGTAGACACGAACTGCGGACACGAACCTCGAATGAAAAGACACTTCTGAACGAAATTATGTTCGAATGAAAAGACACTTCGGAATGTGTTGCATAGTCGTTGGAGCGTAGTTATTATGCTACATTATGTTACAATATTGAAGAAAAGTTCCGCTGCGCATCCAACCACTCTCAGTTTTTCCAAAAATCCATTCATCAGGCATGCTTTTAAGGACTCTGGCAGGTGGTCACTTGTATGGAAAAATAACCATGGGAGGAAGCGCTTTTCCACATGCAGTGAACTCTAAAAGGACTGTAAGTATTTCTTTTTCATTATCAGCACTTACTTTATAGATGTTCTTAAGTCCTTTGGGGGCAAGAACGTTACCAGTTTTTGGAGCCATGCTAAAACCTGTCTCATCCGCATTTAAAATTCTGGAGGGATCTTCAAGGATGTCTTCAGCTTTATTATTAACCAAATATTCATGAAGATCTCGAAACCATTTCCTTATTCCTTGCTCGGTAATGGTAGCCCGAGATTTGGATATAGCTTCAGGAGTTCTTAAGCTTATGCTTGGATGGTGCCTTAAGAAGCTTTAATACCACTTTTTTCCTGGCTTCTTATCCTTGAACAGGGTTTTCGAGAATCGTCTTTCAGAATTCTTTGAACCGTCTTTAGAAGATCCTTTGAATTTTGCGGAAAGCCACACTTGGCCAAAGTTATAAGCCAGTCAACAAGCGTGTCCTCTTCTTCAATGGGTAGGATGGTACTGGGCCCCATTTTGCGAGGTCCGTCTAAGACTTTTCCATGGATCCGATCTTGAAGAGTTGTTCTGGGAATTCCGAACTTATTAGCGTCTTCCCGAATGGGCATTTTATTTTGTCTAGAAGAGCTTGTACCAAAACTTGATCGCTGTAAGTGATTACACGCTTTCCCTTAGTTGCGTCACTCATGATGATTGTAGTGTATTACTTAAAATTATAATTTAAAGCTAGTTTACTATCTATATTTACAGAGAAAAATTATTTCACTTACAAAAATTCAGCGGGGCCGAAGTTAGGACACACGTTTCCAGTATCCGGCCACCTAGGTCTATGTTTGTAAAAGTGTGGCTGACTACTGGATATTTTGAATTTTCAACGACTTTTTGAAGCAGAGAGCGTCGTTATAGTCGAGTTATATACATATTTCGCCCGAAACGAAATAACAAAAAAAAATACACACTTTCCTATTTCCAGCCGGGGGGGCCGAATATAGGCAACATGGGTAATTTTAGTGTCCTATCTTCGGTCACTCTAAAACAACCCACCAATCTAACATTTTTATATGTTTTAAAGCAGTTTTCATTGAAATATACTATAATTAACAAAAAAAAAAAACACATGTTATTGTACTCACTTTCACTATTTTTTTTACTAGAACAACTCCGGAATACCTTGTCCTAACGCGTTCACGCATTATTATTATTATTATTATTATTTTCTTTATTTCATTTCGAAAACTTATAGCTAACAATGCTTTTTTTTTTTAAAAATTCATACGTTACTAAGAGATACTATAAGATTTAAAAAAAAAAAAATAGTTAGGAACATCCGATTGCCCGCAGGACAAGAGTTGGATGCACCATTTATTAAATTAGAAACAAAAAATGATTTACTATTGATGGGGAACAATTATTAATGCAAAACGAATTGAAATTTAAGTGTAAGCAAAAAATTAAAGAATTACAATGATAATCAACAATTACATTCAACAACATATTTATTTCATCATGCTTACACGAAAAGAGAAAAAGTTTTACCTTACTTAAGAAAACTGTTTTGACTCTTTCGCATCTTAGACTTTCTGGCAGGCTATTAAATAAACGAGGTGAAGTAACATTATAAGAGTGAGAAAAGTGTGATTTATTTATGCTAGGTACAGTTATTAGATTCCTATTGTTGGTCCGTAAATTATAAGATCCATATAATCTTGCAGTTGTGTATCCCGAACTTTCGAAAAATATTTTTAATACTTTATAAAAACATAAGTGCTTTAGTGGAAGAATATTTAAGTTTTTGAATAAATCAAAGCTGCGAGTTCTACGAGTTGAGCGTGGCCGTGGTGTAGTGGTAACATCATCGCTTGTCACGCTAAAGGTTCACGGTTCGAATTCTGATGTCAATAATCATCTATTTATTTCGCATGAAATAAATAAAAAGTCGATCAATTGCGAAAGCTTATGTCAACTCTACTGCGAAGGCATAACACTGGCAGTAGGGCGGTCATATGGCTAAAATGCAACTTGATCGTGATGATGACATCAGGAGGACGGAAAAAAATACTGTGAATCATGAGCAGCGACAAAAGCAAGAACAAACAAGCTCCCCAGTTATCTGGACAGCCACCCTTGGAGTTCACTGAAAACTTAATATCAGCTAAGTTTCAAAACCAACTACACCAATCTGTCTTTCTCTCTGTCTCTTCCCCTTTCCCCAAAACGCCCGTGTCCTAAAATTAGTATAAGGGTATTCATAACTTCTTTCACACGTGCAAATTATAAAAAAAAAAAAAAAAAAAAACAAAGAATACTAATTGCATGTTTTTGCCTGATAAGCAAAGGTTCAATTTTATTGTTATGAGTACCATCCCAACATGATAGACCATACTGCAGTCTAGATTTAAATAAACCGTTATAAACTAACTTTAAAATTGGTTGACTACAGTAAAGACTGAGATGGTAGATTTGCTTTACAACCTTGTTAAAGTATTCCTTAAGGTCAGAAGTGTGTTCTTTCCAGCTCAACCTATAATCTAACATAATACCTAGGTACTTGAATCGTCAAACTTGTTCAATTCCAAAGCAACTATCTGCGCACTTTAAGTTGTCGTTGTAAGTTGTGCTATTATCAATATCATGAACATAAACATTATTTAGCCGATATCTAAGACAGTTGGGTGAATGATAATAGAGTACAGCATCTTCACAGATTGTGCCCATAATATTGAAAACCAAAAATTTCGTCTTGTCACTTATAACAAATCTATGCACATAAAACCATTCCCGCAGTATTTCTAAATCATAAATCACATCAGTAAATAAAAGGAAATTATTTTTAGAAGAATATGTAAGTGCAGTATCATCAGCAAAGGCTGTTAATTTGCCCTTAAAAAAAGCGAGTTTACAAAAATTAAGAATAAGATAGGGCCCAAAACGGAACCTTGTGGAACACCTATATTTATACACCTTTCTGTACTTAAAATATTCTGAATTTTAACCTTTTGTTTTCTGTTCTTTAAGTAAGACGCAAACCAATCATGGGCTATACCTCTGAAACCAGCTTTAAACAACTTATCAATTAGGAAAACATGATCCACCATATCAAAAGCCGTTGTTATATCAATGAACAGAGCAGCAGGTACCTCCGAATCATTCAAGCTATTGTAATATGCGAGCTACGGCTCGAGTAGATAAAACAATATTTTGTGAAATTATTTCTTTATTTTCTAGTCTATAGAACAATTCAGGTTCACACTATACTATTCTTCGCAATTCTTTTCTTACAAGGTCTCTGTCCTCTCAAATCACTTTATCTCCTTTCAATTACTTAATTCACAAATCCAAACTAATTACTTCTTCTTGTTAACTCTCAACTTTCAATTTATCACAAAATTACAACTTCGCCCATTATCACTTTTCTAATCTCTTCGCCATGGTTTTAAAACTACTGCCTCTTCTCGATCGCCATCTGTCCTTATATAGCAGAAGTTTCTGATAGCCAGAAACTTCTAGCAAATTCTTCGACCACTGGAACAAGAAAAATTCTGATGTAATAATTCCAAGATGATAATCATTTCTTGCAGTTATAATTCCCTCTTATCCGTGATATTATCCGTCTCTTTCGTAGACATGAACTGTGGAGACTTAACCGCAGACACGAACCTCGAATGAAAGGACACTTTGGAATGGGCTGGAGGAGCGTAGTTATTATTCTACATTATTGTAGCATAATTTTAGGGGATGTTACACTATTATAAATTTCACCACAAACTTTTAAAACCGCATCCTCAGTAGATCTACCACTCCTAAAATCACATTGGTAAACGCTGAAAAAGTTTGATTTATTTAAAAAGTTAATCATTCTGGACTTCATGCCTCTCTCAAAAATTTTTGAAAAAAACTTAAAGGAGGGATATGGGACGATAATTGTTCAAACACGTAGTTGCACCTTTTTTATGTAGTGGAATAACAACAGCAAGCTTTAGAGATTGAGGAAAACTTAATACATCAGAAATATAAAACGATATGTGTTTTAGAACTACACTAGAAATCATATCCTCAGGTGATGAGTTCGAGGATTTTAAGGACATTATAATTTTATGTATTTCCAATGGAGTAACAACCAATAAGCTCATAATTAAGGAAAGACTTTGTCAATTCAAGTGAAATTTTGAAGGAGTGTAAGAAAGAGACTACATTATGACTGCAAAAAGAGAAGTAGGGAATTAATTTAACTATTTATGACACTTTTCTCTGATGGGGGCCGGTCACTGGAGACGGCCGGAATTAGGCAACTCTACCCTAACTAACATCAAGTTTCTTAGAAATTATACGAAAACGAAGTTCAAAAGAAGTTGTGTGGCCGGCTTCTACACTTACCCTTTCAATACTTTCCCGCCAAATTTAATCTAAAACCGACTGAATGTAAAAGTGATTCCCTAATAACATCATCTACTGGTGTTAAGTAATTTAATTTTAATTAAATTGTACCTAATAACTCAGAAATTCAAAGAATTTCGAAACTTCCTTCTGTAAACATAATTATCCCAGCTTATCCCATGAATTTCTAAAGATACTTTACTTTGATATTATTTCTTATTTAACACAATCGAGTAAATAAATATTAAAACTGCGAAATGTAATTATAATTGTTTCATTCAGATTATCACAATCATCATCCACCGTAGGTAGATAGCTACTAAGTGCCATAATCATTGCCATTGGCTTTATTTCTTTCATTTAACCTTGATGTTATGTTAAAGTTATTATAATTACATTGGCCCTACGTTCACACTTCCTAAGTTGACTACCCATTCTTAAAACGACATATATTTTATGCTTTCCCATAAAAGCAAACAAAAATGTAAGCACATAAATAAAATATGAAAATTATCGACCATCCCAACACATTTTTCCCACCCTTGGTAGTTCTCTGTATCTGATATCTGTTGCAAAAGTTAATCTGGCAACAAAACCCTTTTTAAGAGAGTTAATTGCATGCAATTTCTCTCACTCATCCTCTCTCTCGAAACAAATTCAAACAACAACATTAACTTCCCCTCTCCATGGGGGTTTTTTTTTTTTTCTTATCAACTTAAAGCAATCCAACAGCAAAAATGTAAATAAACCCGGCAAACTGTAAAATAGTGTGGGTAACCCCCCATAAACAAGAGAACCGAAAACAGCTGAGCGGATTTAAAACAGCTGAGAGGAGATATGCTCAAAAATAAGCTTTTTATGCTAAAAAGGGGAAATCATTGAGAACAAAAAAAAAGAGAAGACACTTGTAACTATCTACTACGCACAATTCGCTCTTCATTTTGACGAATCAAAAATTATTTCCCCCCACACACACACGCACACAAATTGTGTATCTGTGTGTTTTTGTTTCTTATACATGGTTGAATCTAATACACCACACAACAATGATTTTTTTCGTTTTCAATTTCAGTACTCAGTCGTTGACAGCCAACTCTCGTGTTCAGTCGGATAGCTTCAGTATAAAATACAAATAAAGAAAAAAATAAAAATAAAATAAAGATCACAATCCACCAGCAATACACACAGATAGCTTTTGAATCCATCAGATAAATCTGATCTTTGGAATCAATCCTATTTCGCACTCTCTCGCTCAAGGTGCGTGTATGGATATTACCTACACTATCGCCATCGTAGTACGAAAGCAATAAAAGCAAAAAATTCGTTCGTTCTAAACAATACGACAAAACCACTTGCACTTTTTTAAAAAAAAAAAAACAAAAAAAAAGATACACCGGGCGCTGCAGGACCAAGGATTACTGCTGCTGTCACCCGCCTCTGTTTCTACAAAAAAAAAAAAAAAAAAAGAAAAAAAGTGTCCAAAGAGTTTCTGTTTTGTTTTTGAATGGTTTTTTGTTGGTGCTAACCCCCAAGTGCTACTTACTACTACAGTGAGATACTAATTTCTTTTTTTCTTTTAAATAAATCAACTGCAATCTATGGGAATTCATGAGAACCCTTCTTGTACTCATATGTTTATTAGTGTATCTATGAGATACAAACAATAATAGTTAAACAAAAAAAAAAAAAAGTGACAACAAATTGTTGAACATTTTACTTTTCTCGTTACCAGTACGTCCATCATAAACATTTATCTTATCCAGGTTCTTCCGCAGTGTGGATTATAAATTATTTTTCAATAAATTTTTACCCACATCGAATATATTATTATGGTTAATAATATTATGTGTACACATGTAGCGTTTGCATCCGATAAAAATGTTTCGAATTCTACTATTAATGTGACGAAAAATTTATATCTTCTCACTTCTACAACAGCTACTACTCAGCAGCAACAATCCATTGTCAACGGTGATAGTAGTTTAATTTTTAATAATAATTACAACAGCAATAATTATTATCTAGCCAACGTTGTTATTGTTAATTCTTCGTTAAGTGCTAAATTAATTATCGTAATAATACTCTTATTAATCAAACAATTGGACATATCGGTGAATGTTGTCGTGTCATTAATACGTTCCGGTTGCTTATCAGCAATAATATCTAAATTGTTAGCGTTACCCTTATCGTTGTCGTCATCATCATCATCTCAAGCATTATTATTGCCAGCAACATTTCTAGGAACGTCATCAGTATTTTCTATTCTCAAGTAAATCTACAATCAGTGTAAAAAAAATTTATAAAGATACAGATAGAAAAATTAAAAAAAGAAAAATTCTTTGCAACAAGTATTTTGCATCTGAGTGAATGTTTCAGCAACATATTTCATCATCGAATTTTTTGTTGTGTGGAGAAAAAAAAAGAAAAAAAAACATAATTCTCTCTCTCGGCCCGGTCTATGCGTATTCGCTTAAATTTTTTTTCAATAATAATGAGGGATTAAGATAAATTTCCTGCAAAAGATACATAATCTAATAAAAAAAAAAAAATTAAACTTTTACCCCTCCTGTGCTCGTTCAATATCAAAAAAAAAAAAAAAAAAAGTCTACAAAGTGCGATCAAATATCTACGAAACAAAAAAAAAAAAAAAAAAATTTTAATATTTCTCTCCAATCCTTTTTATTTTTATTTTATTTTTTTTTTTTTTATAATTTTTGAATAAAAAAAATAATGTCAACTGGTAGGCGATTGGCTAAACGTTCTATTATCGGTACCAGAGTTTGTGCGCCCGGTCCAGACGGTCTTTGGTATTCTGGTATTATACAGGACGTTAAAACGCCACCAAGTCTTTTGGCACCAAGTGAAAATAATAATTGTATAAATCTAACGCCGGACACCAAGTATACGGTACGTTTTGATTTTAAAACATCGACAACACCAACTGCAACTATAACAAGTGCAATGCAACAACAACAACAACAACAACAACAACAACAACAACAACAACAACAACAACAACAACAACAACAACAGCAACAGCAACAGCAATCAAACAACGTAAACGATAATTTAAATTTAAATATGAAGGGTTCTATGCCATCACCGTCTCCATTGGCGGCATCTCCATCGTCGCCGTCGTTGGGGGGATCCCCGTCTAATTCTGTGCCGGGACGTAGTGGTAACGGTGTTATTATGGATGCCCGCCAGCATAGTGTTCGTTCGAATTTGCTCATAAGTCCAGCGCAATCGTTGCGTCGTAGTGTTATGTTGAAGGAATTTCGGGAAACGGATTTAATTGGGCCCGGTTTTCGGTCGATTATGGGTGTACAATTGCATCCAAGTCAGCGGGTATTTTTAACGTATAACGGTCGTGAAATTTCCGGTGATGTTGTCAGTCATGATTTGGCTAAGGATGAGGTAGTTGTCAGGATTATGGCCATTGGAAATGAGGTGAGTACAGACATTTTTTTTTTTTTCAGTTTTTTGAACAGAGTGGCTAGTATGTATGACCCATATGTGGGTATAATGTCCACAAGCCGAACTATGCTACTTAGGTCTTGTCGCCCATTGTGTTTGTTTAACTCTCTCAAACTCTTTCCCAATACTTCCGTGAATACTTACTCAAGGGCTATGCGCCAGATTCCATAGTCGTAAGGCGTGACCTATCTATTGCCATTTTCTTCGTTGTATTGTAATGTTTATAGATTCTTGTCCCGTTCTCAAGTTAGGCCGCTCATTCAAGATAAGGTTCGGCCAGAAAAGTCTTAAAATGACACGAAAACGTCTATTGACGAAGGTCTGCAGCTTACGATTTGGCAGTTACCTTCCAAGTACTACACCCATACTGGCTCCACACAGTGCTCGCACTGTGACATAATTTATGTCACTGGTGACAGAATTATTTCCGTGCTGACATAATTTCAAAATAAAGTGATATATTTCAACACTTTCAGAAAAGTGACATCTTAATCAAAAATACGAAACAAAGAAATTGAGATAGAAATAAATTTCGTATCAGAAAATATCTCACATTTGTTTTGTTTGTCCTTTGGGCTAAATAATGTCAAGGTGACATATTTCTTGATATTTTTTCGTTAGAGGAAGGCAGAGAGGTATGAGACAGAGGAACAGTTTCATTTTTTTTTTCGAGTTTTATGAAGGATTATGTCAGAATTTCGATTTTTTTTCGAGATTTGTGTAGGACTATATCATGTGACATAATTGTGACTACAAGGTGACATATTTCTTGATGTTTTTTCATTAGATGAAGGTAGAAAGGTATGAGACAGAGGCAGAGTTTCACTTTTTTCTCGAGTTTTGTGGAGGATTATGTCATGTGACATAATTGTGACTACAAAGTGACATATTTTTTGATATTTTTTCGTTACATGAAGGCAGAAAGGTATGAGATAGAGACACAATTTCGCTCTTTTTTTTGGTTTTCAAGTTTTGTGGAGGATCATGCTATGCGACATAATTGTGCCTACAAGGTGACATATATTTTTTTTTTTAAATCAATGATAACACTGACTACATATGAGCGGAGTAGTCACATCTGAGGTAGCTTAGAGGGAAGCCACAGATAGGTAAAAGGCCTATGAATGGTGATGAAGTGCCGCGTACGCGTTTTTGTACTGAAAACATAGATTTTTCATATTTCTGACAGGTTGCTTTCCCGATTATGCTGCCGACAACCAGTTCGGTTTCATCGTAAGCCGTCACAATTGTTAGAGGCTGAGAGCTTTTGTTTTCGGTGCATTAATCTTCAGTCCCTCTATGCTTGCTTAATTCTCCAAATTTAACGCCATTTGGCGAAAGTCCATTATTCTATGGAAATTATTCAAAGTGCATTGCAAGAACATCGCTAATCACGACTAGGAATAACAGTGGTAAAAGTATGCGGCCTTGCCACTTTTTACATTATAATCCTCAGACACTTTTGCAAAACGTGACACTTTGCATCCTCACAAGCAGTCTTAATAATAGCAATCAGTTTTTCATGGATTCCCCTTCTCCGTGATGTCTTCTAGACCTCTCGAAGTCGATAAATAACAGGTAGAGTGGAGTTTTGTACTCAGCTTTCCAGAAACGGAAACAGTCCCTGACTTGACGAACAAGGAATACTGCTTTGGAAGGTTACTTGAGGTAGAAATATTAGACCTTATTAACTGTTCTAACGCTGGATTGTCACTGGGCTCAAGAAGTTTGGTATGCTATACTGAGCTGGTGTCTTTGGACCTATGTCCTAGTGTTTTCCAAGTTGAAATTCTGCGTCACATTCATAGGTCCAGAGCCTTACTTTGTGGAGCCAACTTAGCAGTTGCTATAGCTTTGGCTAATAATTAAAAAAAAGATTATTCAAGTCGTATCTCTGCAAGAAAGTAAGGAGTGCATGAAGAAGCTATTGGATCTCCTCACAGTTGCCTGAGATACCACCTTAGCGAGCTAAACTTATCTTCAAATACAAAAGGTCGCCTCTGCGTGGAAGAGGAGAAAACGGTTGACCGGCAATCATCTGAGAGATACTTTCGCAGAGTTCATAAATTCCTCTATTAAGGACATTGTCGCCTTTATTAGGGAGGACATATGCATCCTTGGCCAATGGCACGCGCGACACAATAGCCCTTTTAATTTGCTGTGTTGGTCAGTAAAAAATTATAGATTATAGAATTTTCCACACTGTTTTCAACGTGCTGGGTTATAAATGTTTTACGAGATAAGGGAGTTTCCCGAACAAAGGTTCGGATTATTGAGATAGCAATGTATTTACTGCCCATAAATATTTTGTTTTCTTATCTTTAGATATCACATTAAAAGCTGGTGACTTATGGAATTCGAAGATATGTATAATGTTAGGTATGACTTCTATTTCCATCTCCGAAACAATGAGGAGGTTATGCAAAATCTATTAAAAAAAAAAAAGTCAACTCGCGACCCAACAATTTAAAATTTATTATCTTTGCGATTCTATTCCGTTGTCCCTTTTCTGATCAACTTCTGATTGAAACAGGGTTGCCTCTACAGTGATTCGTCGCAGGTTTATTGCTGATAATTTTCAAAAGGTCGTAAAAAAAAAAAAAATGTCACACTGGTAACAATAAGTCGCAATATTGTGTACGAATCGATATCGAATCAATAGATACAAAGGGTTTCCTTATTTTTCCTTATTCCCTTAGTCGAAGTGACAGATTGTCACCACACTTAATTTTAAATCTGTTGCCCTATGTATAGATTCTTGGAAAACTTTATGAACTGTTATTGCGGGAAGAGACCTTCTTGTATCCTCAATCTGTGTATATTCTTATAGTACGCTTAAAGGTTGTTAATAGCTGACGCGAAAAGCTGAAGGTTCTTGGTTCACAGCACAATGTTAAACTCTTCTATGCCTCTTGCCACAGAGGTATTATGGGAAGTGAAATAGTTGGCTAACTGGGTGGAAAGGAATCATGAATAAGCTCCACTCTGCAAACATTAGAGAAATAGTGGGTCAAAAGTGTCTGGTGGCAGCTAACAACAGATGGGAATCATACTCCACCTGTGGAGTTCGTACAAAACTTCTGTGCAAAGTGCAACAAAGACAGAAGTAGAAAGCTTTTGCAAAAGGGTTAGGGGATCGCGGTCGATGTCGATAAATGACTCACTATTCATAGTAAGAAATCCCACAATTTAACTACTTCTTAAAGTATGCAGAGGATGCAGTGACAAGGCGGTCAATAAGGATACATTCCATTTTCTTTTCCCATTTTCTAGTAAGCCACTAGTTTCCTTAAAGAGCTGTATAGATTTTCAAAGACTTCGAGCTGGCTAAAGTCCTCGAATAGGGATCCAAAAGGTTTTGGTCTCGAAGGAACCTGATAATGCTCTTTGCAGCTAAGTTTCGGATATCAGATAGAGAAACGAATCCCTCTCCGAGGAGTTTGCGTCTGCTGCGAGCAATGGCGGAGCAGTGGCACAAGATGTGTTCAGCAGAGTTGGCAAAGATCTGAAGGAGTAGATCTGATTGTGTAGATGATAGTTGAGCGAACAGTGTTCTGTTAAAAAGTCCTCTAAGAGCTTTGTGTCTCTTTATGAACAGATTGGAGCTCATCAGATCGTTTTCTGTTCGAGAAGTTAATGAATTTCTTAGCTTGACGAAGGTCTAGGATAAATTTCCATTTAGGGATCAGTTTTTGTTGCTCCCAAGATTTCAGCTATAATTTGAAGTGGCTTAGAGGCAAGCCACAGAAAGGCCTATGAATGGTGATGAAGAGTCGCTTCTAGCGCATTCATCTGCAGTCCCATTACCTTCGTCTCCCCTATGACCAGAAACCCATATTAGTTAAATGTTGTTATGAGTAGCTAGTTGCTTTAAGGTGTTTAGGCAATTTCAGACAGACTTATAACTATAGTAGAACGAGTGAAGGGCTTTTATTATCGCTTGACTATCTGAAAGAATGTTGATGTTGGCTTTACGGAGATTGCGTCTGAGGCACTCTCTAGCACATAATCCTGTGAAGAAGATTTCGAAGAGTATCCCATTGGGACTGATATTTTATAGTTAGCGACGCAGGCACCCGCACCGACTCCGTTCTTCATTTTGGATCCATCGGTATGTCACGTTGGGTGAGAGTCACTCACAGATAAACCTCTATTGTTCCACTCGCTGCGTTCGAGGATCGGGATGGCAAAATGCTGGGAAAAATTTATTTCCGGGCATGAAGTCTGTAACAACCATTATAAGTTCAGAAAGAATCGGCAGTTAGTGCGTTAAATTGTGAAGAGTTTAAGATATTAACCAATAACCTGTGACTCCTAGAACCGGAGTATGAAAGTATGTTTATGTTTGTGTTCATTTAATGGACCCGTTTTTCTCTTCTTTTGGAACTAAAGAGTGGGCCATCTGTTGGTTACTTTTTAAAATTGTAGCTTATCCAATTTTCCAGTATATTTTCGACGGTTCGGAGCTCTATTTCACGAATAGCTCGATCAATACTGTGCCTAAATACCAAAATCATTTCTGGATTGTTAGTATAACATCAATCTTTCACAGCATCCCACAAAAAAGCGTCCAACGGTGCGGGCATCAAATTGCAGCGGAGCCCAAGTAACATCACCAAAACGGCTGATCACACGATTGTTGAACTTAGTGTTCAGTTTCTGGCCAAACAAAATCGGTTATCATGTCTCTGTAGCGGTCTCCGTTGAGTGTAACGTTGTTGCCGTCTTCATTTTCCAAGGAAAATGGTTCAAAAATGCCGCCGTTCCACAAACCACACCAGCAACAATCACACGCTGATGATGCATTCACTTCTCTACGACTACGTGTGGCTTTTCTGAGTCCTAAATATGGCAGTTTTGCTTGCTTACATAGACACCGAGATGAAAATGCGCCTCATCTAAAAAAATGATTTTTACCAAAATCGCCGTCAATTTCGAACTGCTCTAAAGCCCAAACAAAGAAACAATAACGATGCGAGTGGTCATTTTGATTCAATTCCTTAGTCAGTTAGGACTTTGTAAGGGAATAATGCTTGGTCTTTATGCATAATTTTCCTCAGGTTAAGTTGCTGAGATCTGTATCGAGTTGAGGTTCTCGGGTATAGGCGCACACTATCGGCAACAGCAACTATATTCTCGGCTCAGCGCACAGGACGAACATGAGGATAACTTCTATTATTAATCAGCATTCCAATCTCATGAACTTTCTTGACCAACTTCCGTACAGAAGGCTGGGTTGGAGCATTATTTCTTTTCAAAATTCACTCACTGTTGCTCAGTATTTCCCACCGATGGTTCAAACGTAAATCCATTCATTCCGTACCGCGGTGATACTGTGTTTCTGGCAATTTTTTAAGCGCGCAGGTGGCTCATCCATTATCTATTTGTCTTGATCTATAAATTTCTAAAACAGACTACTATCTGTAAACAGAAAGGCTTCAGAGTTCTTTTTGGAGTTCGGCTCCAAAACATTATATTTATCTGATCATGACCATACAAAGACGTGTAGTTCGCTAATAAAATATTCCAATTTCCAACCGTTATCTCATCGAAGACTGATAGCAGACATACGCCTTTACTACAGATACTATCACGGCAGATGTATCTGTAGAAGACTTCAATAGAAGACTACCTAAAAATGGGACATTTGAGCGTTGTACTAGGCGAGTCACCAGGGCCCATCACCTCCATGTCCACGCAAAGCATCTTCTGCTACAGAACAAGTAAGCTTTGGAATTCAATCCCAGGAGACATATTTTCAGAAACCTTGAATTTCCAACAATACAATATCAGAATCTAGAAACATCTCGGGACGCTGTCCTAGCGTAAAATGCGGTGACAGACAGGCGAACGGTCGGACGATCTATTTACGGAACCCTGAAAGAGAAACAGTTTTCTTAGAAATGCATTCCATTGTGTCTCCTACTGGGATATGGGTCATAAGTCAACAGCACAAAAAATTCGAAAAAACTATTACAACTTGAAGATTCTTCCCTCATAATGTGCTACTACCCTGTATTCCTTAGAAAATGTCAGATGAACAGAAAAAAAAAATCGCAAAAAATAAAAAAACGGACACAATCTTCTACAAAAAAAACCCCGTCTAACCTTCACAAAAAAATAAAAAAAAAAACGAAACAAACACCAGACAGATCAAAGTCCTTGCTCGGTGTGTCTTCGTTGTCTACTACAATCTCACCCACTGTGCCGAGGCGAACGGTGATCACCAGCTGTTGTATCGTAAAGATTCCCATTCTGAATGGTGGATGAATCACACGTTTTTCGAGTTTCTCTTCTGGTCTGATCTTTGATATTAAATATGTATCTTTTCACCTTATTATTAATTTTATTTTAAAAATAAACTTGGTACGAGTAGGTAGTCCGTCTAACTACTCGTAGCTGCTGAACTGGAATTTTCCTAATAAAAAACCGATTTGTATAAAATACATTATGTATGTATGATAGTCTGTTACGATTACGAAAGATACTATACATACTATCTGTTGACAAATGAATTACGAAAGCTGTGAACGATGTAGAAAAATTGCGTCATATACATGTTTTAAAAAAATCACTGCCCGGGTGATTGATGTAATTAGAGATGAAGGGCAATTAATTAATAATCAACCAACCTTATTGCTAACATGTGGTTTAATGATACTAACTTTATGCGTATCTACTAATTATTGCATAAGAGTATCTACCTAGATGCACACTAAGAGATACTTACCTGCCGGTACAAGGATATTAAACGATAAATTTACAACGATGCATGGTAAAAAACAGAATAAATAGATGGAGAGAAAAAAAAAAAAGAAATCAAAGAAAATGAAAAAAAAAGCGATGAAAAGAAGTTGTTTTGGAAATTTCCGATAAAATGTTAATTAACTGGATAAGCTAGATAGATATACAATATCTCTGCCTCTCTGGCTTTGAATTTCACATCTCAATGAGAGATAAAAATGTATACATGCCGAGATTAATTATCCATTTTTATGGGCACTGCATGGATAGATATAAAATAAAAAGAGAAATTGAAATGAAACTCAATTGGGAAACCATCAAATGGCGGTGCTGTATGTAAATTGAAGAGGTACCGCAATCGTAATAAAGTATGGATGTGAATTTCAATCTGAAAAAACATCTGCATTCATCTTTGTGTGCAGCAAGGTAGTAGGCACTCTAATGTGGGTGAGATCAAAAGTGTCGTAAAAAAGGTGTGAAGTGACTTTAGAAGAGAATTCCTAAGGTGCGCCTTTTGAGATTCTTTTTCATATTTTCCTTAGACCTTATTACATGAGCCGCGTTTTCATTCAGAAGTGAAAAAAAAAAAAAATGCTGATGTAGAACTGATATTGTAAAGTTTTATGGTTGAGAATAAATAGTTACCATGACCACTCCTAGGCAGACATAATCTAGGTTGGATCAGTCCTCAATACATGATCCTCAATACATGATCATGTAATACACGTCATTTTCCTGAATTCAATTTCACGTTTACAGCTTGTAGCTACTGGGAGATTTAAGTGACTTGTAGTCAAGTGGCTTGTAGCCGCTTAAAGACATTATCGAGGTTTTTTCTTCTCTGATTCGATACCAGTCCATTGTACTACCAGGAAGCAACGACTTGTTAATGGAATTTCTTCATCTTTCACAGAAAGACTAGTAAGAGCTTCAGCGATGAGGAGCTTATTGTATCCGAATTTACTATACCATCTCCAAAGATCTGCTACCTGTCATGAACAAAGGCAGTCGTCGCATATGGTAGTGAGGCTTAAACTTAGAGCATTAATATGTTTGGGAAAGTGAAAAGGCCCGTAAGAATGTCAGCAAGTTGTCTGTAGTCTTTTCTACTAAAAGATAGCAAGGTAGGTTAGGTACGTTGAAGTGGCTGCCAACAATAAGAAGCCAACACATTTAGACCAATAATAGGGCTTGAGACGCGACCTCTAACCTACTCGTTGAACCATTTGAAGCTTCGGATGAAGCGTGGAAGGTCTCTAACGTCATTTAGGTCGTTGAAACAGAAGACTCCTAAGCGGAGTTGCCTTCTTTGGCAGAGAGCAAAGAAGGTGAAGAATAGTCTCCTGCTCCTCCTCCTTGTCCATGCATCTTCATCGTTAGAGAAGACGCCAAGCCTTGTTGCATGCTTGCCTATTAGACTGTGTCCAGTCCTATTGAGAGAAATCAAATTCTTTGAGCGTTTCAGCTTAGGCCAAATCTGTTTTATCGCTAGACAAGTTGTACTCCTTGTTCACCTAGAATTTGTGTTTTCAGTAGCATCCAGCTTTTATTTAGGTTTGCATGTCGCGATAGGCATGGTTGGTTGGTTGGTTTAAGAGGGTTTATGCTCTTCACTTAGGCCTCCATTGGGCCCGTTGTGTTCCCCTCATCTATGTAACTGTAGGGAATAGTGTTTACCCAGTGAACTTTTGTCTGGAAGGATTGGTATTTTTGTTGCATGTCTGGCAAGTTGGTCAGCCTTACAATTTCCTGAAATGTCCCTATGCCCCGGTACCCAAATTAGGTAAATATTGAACTGCTCCGCCATCTCTATAAGAGACGATCGGCAGTCTAGAGATGTTATAGAATTTGTTGGGGATGATTCCAAGGATTTGATTGCGGATATCAACGGTCGATATCACGTTTTTCTTTAGCCAAGACTTCCCTTATTGCCATTATCTCCGCCTGTAACACGCTACAATGGTTTTGGAGACGAAAAGAGAGGTTTAAATTAAGCTTATCAGAGAAGACACCACCACCCACCCCGTCGTTAGTTTTTGAACCGTCGGTATAGAAATGTATCGACTTGTGTTCCGTAAAACCACCTTCTTCCCAGAATGCTGTAGAAGGGATTGTAACTTGGAAGTTTTTATGGTGTATGGTGTAGTCAATGTCTTCAGGTAAGATTTTAAATTTGTTTAAGATAGAGGCGTGGCCATGTACTTTTTTGGACCACTGTGAAGTAGCTTTAAGGCGAGTAGCTGAGTTAGCTGCCATTTGCCTGCCATAAATGTCGAGGGGTGTTAAATGAAAAAAAATGTAAATAGCTGCGGAAGGTGTCGCCCGCAGTGCTCCGCTTATGCACAGACAAGCTGAACGTTGGACTTTGCTTAATACTCCTGCTTTATCGCCTTGTCTAAGGCAATCCACCAGATAACATAAAGATCCGTGATATAGAGCCAGTGAGTTAGTCTGGGTTGTAAGCCCCATTTGTTCCCAATGGCTTTTTTGCAAGAGAAGAGTGCGACAGTGGCTTTCTTAACTCTTTCCTGTATATTAGGTTTCCAGCTTAATTTCCTATCAAAAATAAGACCCAGATATTTTGCTTCGTTGGAGAAAGTTAAGCTTGTTCCATTAAGGGATGGAGGGTCAAGGATATCAAGAATGTCGCGGATTTCTTATAGACGTTCGGGAGCATTCGTTTAGTCTACCTACATCCTGGAGAGACATCCACTCACGATTATATTCATAGGAAAGCCAACCGTTAAGGGAAGACCTGACCGAAGTCATCCATCTAACTTTATCTAGCAAGTTCATGGGAGGTCTTATTTCCAGTAATTTCATTGTGAGCTGGGACCCAAACAAGACTCAATGTGTTGAAACTTGCCACCGAATTCATAGAGCTCTTGCATTGTACAAGGCCTTGGTTGGTTTTAAAGGGTGAACTTGTGCTCTTCACTTAGGCCTCCATTGGACCCTTTGTATCCCCCTTGTCTGTCGAACTGTAGGAATAGTACTGTGATATGGGAATTATGTGTTGAGAGGGGATGTACATATTGGGATCATGGGGAGTATCAAAAGGAGACTATGTCATATATTGATCGGGAAATCGTCTTGTTCATCTAGCGAACTCCAATATATCACCGATTACTTTCTTACTGAGGTGTGTTAGATCCAGTATCCTTGGGGATCTCAGTATCGTCAGTCTTAACCTCGCTGTTGCAGGGCAGTGGCAGACGCAGATACTCCGCGAAGCGAAATCTAATGTTGTTCTCCTCTCCACGAAAACACCAGCACCAGACTCTTGGCTGGTTTTGGAGCTATTCGCGAAAATTTGACTACAGTCCCTTCCTGGCTCAGATTCCGGCCAAATCCAGTCCTCAGAGCGAGGAAAGTCGACTTTAAATTTACAAAGTAGTTGGAGTTCTGATGTCATTGCATCAGACGGAAGTCGACAGATAATTGCTGCGCAAAGTCACTGAAACTCCAGTGCAGGTTATACCGAAAGTCACCTAGTTTAAGACGAAAGGAGAGAGGTACAACAGTGCATTTGGAGCAGATGTGCTACAGAAGGCCACCGAAACAAAACAAACCTTGGAGTTTGGCAAGAGAAGTAGTGTAAGACCCATGTCTTGCCTCGCATCATTTGCAGAGGCATACTTTTTCTTTTTTCAAGGATTTTATTTCGACTGGCCAATAATACCTTTGCTTAATAGAGAACTACAGTTTTAGCACCATCTGAGTTGAAAAATAGGCCCGCTCAAAGTCGGGCTGATCTTATCATTCTTTACGCAGATAACAGACCAATCAGAAGGTTCACGCCTCATCCATCATATGCTGGTTCAATTGTTCTCTAATTACTTAACTAAGGAATCTCTTTGGGCTGTCTTTTTATGGGCTTCACCAATACCTAAAATTTAATTACCTTTCCTTTCGAGTTCCTGGCACCGATCGTTCAGGGATGCAATGGCCGTCTCGGTATCGTCGCGTTGGCTTAGTCGGTTCTACATGGATGCGATCCATATTAGGAGAAGAAGGATAGAACAAACGGAATATTTTTAGAATTCTATTAAAGAAGGCTCTTAGAATGGTCTTCGGTGGCTTTGTCGATTACCTGAGGGCTGCCCTACTAGTTCTGCTGAGGGTTGGCGATATAAGGTTCATGACGGAGTCAGTTCAGGCGGTTCACTGGTCATTTCGTTTCAATGGATACCTGTACTTCGCGAAACCCGAAAAAGTTGTCCTTCAACTCTTATGGAAACGATTTACTAGTTTTGATTTAAGTACCTAAAATAATGAGGCTATAATCGCAGAAGTGTTTATATAAAAGGCTCTCGTTAAGCATCGTTGATAGCTAAAAGTCAGGCCTCAAACGCAGTACCGTGGCTTGAAAATAGTCTACAAAATAGATGCATAATTTCAAGGAATATTTACTATTACTTTCGCATACTTTAGAGTGACCAGGTGGGCTTTGTAGTTTGTATTCATTGTCATAGCTTTGCCTCATATGACACGAAGAAAAATAGTAGAAGAAATACACTCAGTTGAAGTAGGAGTCTTACCTAGAATAGAGTCTATACAGTATTTTACTGTTTAATTGTGTGCTGGTTTTCAATCACCCTGTATATCATAGTTGAACTTTCAGCAGCTTAATATAAGCCTGATATTGTGATATTGTATTTACCAACAACCCACTGATAACTTTTTAAATGACCATCACATTAGTCTGAAACACTGCAGTGATCCAGTACCCGCTTTGGATTTGGACTGGTCAGTATGAATCAATGGACTCGGCAATGAGCAAATTCTTATCCCTATCTTTTCTGCTAGTTAAAATAAAAAATGGGAATGAAATTGTTCTTCGGTTGTATTTTGTTAATCCATTTTACCAGCGACTAGTTTCTCTAATATGAAGGATGTTGGAGGCATTCTTCACCCATTTGTTTCAGTTTGCCTTCGGACTGATTTTGGTAGTCCCTAATGATCTATACAGACATTAAGCTTTGGTCGATCATTTAAGAGTAGCACTCATTACCTTGTAATATGCTTGCAAAAATTACCAAATTCGTTTTGTCCAATGAACTAGTTTTGATAGACCTGTCTTGATCACGTCTTGAATACCTGGCATGTGCTTACCCAGAAGGTAGAAATTTGCATCATAAATTTCTACTCAAATTGGGCTTTTTTTTCCACTGCAGGGCAAATTGAATCAAAAACTCGCTCCACTAGTTTACGTCCCATAATCAATCCATAATCCATCAATCAAACTCTACCGTAACTACTCTACTTGATTGCCCCTCTGGATCATCTGTACAAACAGTTCTATTTGGTAAGTTTCATTACACAACTCATAGAGCACGTCCATCAATTGTGTTTATTTTATGTACTGCTCGTAACTGTCAGATTGACATTTACCTGACAGCTACTAAATACTTGCCATATGCCAACTTTTAACCATTAAACTTAAATTTGATTTTGAAATTTCGAAATGTAAAGACATTCAGTTTTTTTTCTCAGCTCGGTCGCACGCCTACGTCATAAGTCGCAACATCTGTGCCGATCCTCGTTAAATAGGGTCATCTGTTCAAGCTTCTAATTTTTTAAATTTTTCTTATATACCCCAATAAAAAAAAAAAAGAAAAGAAAAACTAAAATATCTCCAACTGTCATAAAAAAAAAAAAAAATAGAAAACCACCGAAAAAAACAAACAAACCTCGATTTAATGTCAACAATTATTTTTTTTTCGTTTTTTTCATGGTCATTCTGACATACATACATTCCTATGTCAAACTAATAAAATGAGAAAACAAAAATAAAATATGAACAAAATGAAACGATTATATTCCCTAGCACTAGCCTGTGTCTCTTCTACTTTTTATGCGATGAAATTGTATACATTTTCAATTGGCTATGCGAACGTCACACAAAAAGTCGTAATTCAATGATACTCTACTCACTCTCTCACATTCAGAATTCAGAATGGGAATGAATGGAAATTGGCCTTTTTGAACTATGACAGTTTGTTATGCTATCGTAGGAAAGACTGTCCGATGATGTTGGAACTTGTGCCGTTGACAATTACTTGAAAAAGAGAAATAAACAAAACAAAATAGGAAGACAAATGAAATGAAGAAAAAAAAGGGGAATAAAAAAAGTCAAGAATTAGAATGACCCATAATGTAAGGAGCGGCAAACTTACTTATTAAATGCGTTACGATGTCATCTTGTTTCGAGTTGACCTTCTAAGTCGTTTGTCGTCAAAATGGGATGTGCCTTATATGGGATTTGGATGGAGCAGTGACCTTCGCTGACCGAATTGTGTTTATATTACACTTTAACCGTCATATGTTACAGGCGAGTTTTGTAAGTTGGACAATATTTTAGGCATTAAGTGACTGTTTTTGACACTATCTGATGTCATTCATTGGGCGTGTTCAAAATGTTAGGCAGTCATCTTCGATCACCACTTGGTACTTGGTAGTTTTTGGTTTTGTAGCTTTTAAACCATTTGACCTAGAGAGATGCAAATTTAGAAAAAAAAGTAGATACGTAGAGTCTTTTCATTATACGTAAGGATACCTAAAGGATACTCATCCTATCCATTGGAAAATTCTATTGAATATATTTAAAAAAATATTCTATGTAGCCCCCTGTGTTGTGTAGATTAAAATCCTTAACCGAAAGGTCCAACCCCATAGACTATGCTGTACGTGCACAAACTTTGATGTTTCTAGGTAATTCGTCTGGTCCAAGAGATCGTGGAAAGGCACCCACACAGATTGGGAGACTTTATTAGAGAGACAAAGGAATATCGAAAATCCAACTGCTTTATATTCTGTCTTGTGGTCTATGCTGTACGTGCACACAGTTTCATATTTCTAGGTAATCTGACCGGTTCTGTAAGTGTGAAAAGGCCCATGCACATATTGGCAAGATGTGTTTAAGTAATTTTTAAAATATACACCCTGTACTTGAAAAATAGAGAATTCGTGTCCGTTAGATTGTACCCACTAGTGTGAATTGTAAGGTGTGGAAATATACACATGCACGTTGGAAAATCGTATTTCAGGATTTCGAAGCAAATTCTTTGAAACACCATGTATTTCAGAAATCTCGAAATTGTCTGCTGTAAGTGTGCACCATTTTAAGCTTCTAAGTTGGCCCATGGTTTTCGGAGAATTCGAGAAGGAAAACACACGTAAAATAACGTAAAAAGTGTTTGAAGCTATACGCGAGAGATGAAAATTTGAAACCATTTTGTGCCTACGGGGTGAGACAAATTAAAAAAAATTATTATAACAAAAATTGTATGATTCCCTAGAATTTTTTTTTATTGTAAAATGGATGATTTTCGAGGAAAAATAGTAATCACCGTACTTTGGGCGCCATTTTCTAAGATGGCGGCCTGAGCACAATTTAGAAGGCTAAAGAGAATCTGTACAAATGCTCTTGCTTCTTGTGTGAACTTTGTTTTATGAAATATGACTGGTAAGTTTTTTTGTGTTTGGCCGATACACAGTTAAGTGCGCCAATATCTAATAATGGTTCTAGTCTCATTGCTCAATAGTACAAGCTTTTTCAATAGCTTTGCACCACTCATTATGGTAATGACGTCTACAGAACCTATGATGTTTACCTTTTTGTGTATCTGGGTGCTTAAAACGTCGTCGTACATAATATTCCGCAATAAGCAACCAAGTACCGACTCTTGTGGAACTATGCCGTGATTTTGTACTCTTGCGTGCCTTCATTGGCGTTGTAAACGAGTGTTTGCAAAGTTGAAGGCATTTCTTATAGCTAAGTTCGAACGCGTACCGTAGCACCGACAGGACGTGTGATCTGATAGTGACGTGACAGTGGTATGACATAAACTAATGTACGAATTTGTTATGTCGTATCATTTCAGTGTACGTTGTTTACTCATATGTTTACTTTGGTCCCTATTTTAAGATGTCTGGCAGAAGCCTCGGCCGATGTCACTCCACTGTCATGTCACTTCCACATCGCTCAGTATGCGTTGGGCCAAAGATTATTTCCGCGGGTTATTTCTTGGAGTTTTTTCTTCCTTTCTATAGCTTATGGTGGAGATATAGATGATGAACGCGCAAATATCGCATTTCTCATTCAATTGAGGTCATCAGAACTTCTGCCGCAGCACATAGTATCTACAGAATAGGCATAGGCCTGCTACCAGTCTTCGATGAGCTAACGATTGGATATTGGATGTTAGTGCGGGGTCATCAATTAGGCGTCAAGTCGTTGAAGAGGAGCTAGATACTAAAGCCTCAGTCTAACCTGTGTTTAGTACAACAGAAGAAGCTGTTTCGTTGTAAAGTATATCTTTGCCCTGCTCGACTTCATGGACGCTGATTTTGCTATGTGGTCTTGTCATGTTACACCAGAGTTGACTATTACGCCAAGAAGATGCATTGTTTTCTTTTGAAGTTGTGGTACAGTAGACGAGTTCTTTTTAAAAAAAAGGCGGTAAATTGGCTTCTCTTGGCATTGAAGTCTACTAATTTTATATTTGGTGGCATCTCTAACAATGTGATGTATTTGCAAAACAAAAGATCTTGTTGTTTGTTGACACTAGTAGAGTCATTGATGTGGAGTAGGAAGAGAGTTGGTGAAAGTATAGATCCCTGCGGCATTTCAGCATTTACAGCAAAGGTGTCGAAAGACACACCCTCGACCACCATTTGAATTGATCTGATGTTCCTGGTAGGAGAATTCTATGCCAAATTCGATGGAACGCTTTTGAGATGGTCAGGACAGTAGATCTTGATTCGCGTAGTGCTCGCTGGTTGAGGTCCATAGGTGGGTTAGATAACTCAAAAGGTCTCCAGTTGAATGGCGATTATGCATTGACGGCTTTTCCCATCATTTTGGATAGCATAGACAATAATGCTGTGGAACGACAGTTTTGGGGCAAGCACATCAAGTTTTCTGCGCGTAAGACATGGAAAAAGTCTGCGAAGAATCGATGCTAGGTTCAGGTGCACAGTTTTAAGTGGCATTCCATTGGGACCAGACGGCTTTTTTTTGTAATTCATATTGTTAGGTATTCGTCGGATTAAATGAGGTCGAAACTTCACATCCGGCATCGATGACTGCAGTTTCGGAAGGGGTGGTGGCTCCGCGTATTTTGGTGTTTTCGCTTGTGTCCCGTGAGAATGAAGTTGTTGATTATCACTTTTGCCATTAACCAGAAAGCCTGCGAGCCACTAGGACCTTCTAGAAGCTTGCTGATGTCTCTCTCATTGTAGCTAGATCTTGTTTGCTCTGTTGGGTTTGAGCGCCATTGTCTATAGTCTTTGTTATCGGCAATGGTTTGCTCAAAATTCTTCTTGAAATAAGGCTTAGTGACTGATCGAAGGTGCGGATTCGGTTACGGTCTCGGATAAAAAAATACTGCCGAACCTTTGAGTCTCGCGAAAAATACATCGACCACTCATCTAGTGGTGTACAGTATACACCTCAGAACCCATTGATAGTTCCTTCTCTGTTTGAATTGTTGTATCTGTTGATCTTTGCAAGTTTTGCTGCTTAGTAGATTAGAATATGGTCCGGATTTCCCAAAGGGGCAGACATTTTGATAGTATAAATGTCTGGCTCTGAAGAACGAAGGAGGTCTAAATTGTTCGTGAAGTTGGGTGAGATTACTTGTCTTTCTTCGGAGCCAGTTGGAGTTGTGGAAGTTTAAGTCGCCGAGAATAGTAGCATCGGCTGACGGGTAATGAATTTGAATCCAGTCGACGTGTTGAAATAGTTTGGCCTGTTGGTTGGCATTTGCTGATCGGTAAAGGTTCCACAAAAACTTGGTGTAACCATTAATGACGAGTTTCAGAAAAATATAGTATCAATCCTCCCTTAGACAAGTGACGTCTGTTCGAGCAAATATACAGAGGTAACCTTTGAGAACTGAAACCTGGCATGCAGTTCGCAGTTGGGCCAACGCAGATATTGATTTGGTTTTTGGTTAGAACGAACAAATAAGGTTTCCTTCCTTTCATTCCAGATGTTAATGGATGCAGTTCACGTTCGTGTTGTGGAATCCCAGTATTCTAATATATCAGAAGTTAAACACGAGATTGTTATTGTTTGTTTCCACGACAGATGAGCATGTAGAAGACTACTCGATGAAGGTTAATATTTTCATGCTATACTAAGAAGTGATGTAGTTTTTGCTTTCCAGTGAATAGGCATAGGTTCGAGTAGTAGACTATTTGACATCTAGACGTAGATTTCTGTGATTTCTAGTATCTTGGCCTCTACCAAAATTTCGACATCCATTACGAATGACCTGGAAACTTTTTTTTTGTTAATTGTTGTTACAATAAGTCTTTCAACAATTATCTCCACTTTCAACATTCTCTGATAAAGAAGAAAAAGTCTTCCAAAATCCGGAAGTCACAGAAAACCAATGAAATCCAATCAAAAACAAAACGCAACAAGTTAGACAAGAAATTCGTTTTTTTTTTTTTTTTTTCTTTTCTTTCGTAAACCGGAAAACAAGACGATATGAGCCAAGCTTTCACAACTTTAATTTTCGGCTCTAAAACAGTTAAAGTATGTGTTGCGTACATAACAAAGAAAATGAAGAACATTTCGAGGTAGCATAACTATGTACAGAGCGGCGCTACCATGTCTAAATATAATGAGGCCTTCATTGGATCCAAAACTTATTTGCATTCAAGTTATGTAAATTGACTTGACCCCGTGGCTTTTTTCTGATATCCAATAGATACTTAGGCGTAAACATTTTTATATGCACGTCCTATAACGTCTTTGAATTTGTATGCATTTTCACAAATTTATTTGTTGCTTTCTATTCTGTGTGATCACCGAAAAAAAAATAAATACTGAATCGAAAAACCACAAAAAAAAAAAAAAAACTCTGTTACTGTTAACTTTGTTAAATGCGAGTGAAAATATAAATTTGTCCAGTATTTATGTGTCGGCATTTAGAATTTTAAGTGTTTGGATACATTAAAAATGTGCTTAGATACATTAGAAAGGAAATAAGTGGAAAAAAGTATCTATTAACAGTCTATAACGACGGGGTATCCATTTTGTAGAATTGGGCAATTAACTGTTGTTAAGTCTAGCCTACCCATTAGGCCTTTTTTCGGAGAAGTAATTTATTCAGGCGTCATCTCGTATTGTTTGTAATTAATCTTAAAAAGTTTCTTGGGATTGAGGTCGGGACACACAGAAGTGACACCATTTAAGAAACTTAAGATTCTTATTGATAATAAATGAACTTCAGAGTTAAGTTTAATCCTCTTGAAACGTCCAACCAAAAGCTTAATGCAACAGGGCTAACTCAATTGCATTGGAAAGATAAGAATCAATGAGAAATTTTTTTTTTATACACTCGTACGAGTATCTCAACGTTAACCAACATGCTTACTTACCACCGGAGCGCCCTTCATAGTGGCCCAATTTTAATCGCAAACACCTCATAAATTAAGCAAAAAAAAACAGTTTAACTCATAAAGATTAAATTAAATGGTGTTAAACAGTGAGCAAACGCGTATCAAGTAAATCAACTGAGCGGTATCGGGGTAATGTCTCGAAAGTTGTGTTACCATTATTACAATTTGTGTTCCCCTCTCTCTTTGTTTTGTTTATTTCTCGTTTTAAATAAAATTGACCTAGATAACAATTATTTTGTTGACAAAACGGTGTCTGTGGAATTGTTTGCTGCCTTTCACAATATCATGCAATTTTCATTTTTTTTTTTTTTTAATGCCATTCGATTCGAATCAGAGACAGACAGTGAAATGTTTGAAAAGTAATCATGTATCTCTATCTATACAAAGATAGGTTTTTGGAATGTGAAGACGCTCCTCGACTCGGGAGTGAAGGACCTCACAATGTCAGATTCCTTCAATTGGAAAAAGAATTCATGCGATATAGACAGGACATTTTGGGGGTAAACGAAATCAGATGGTTAGAAGCGGGTGAGTAAGTGAGTAAGTGGTTAGAACCACGGGTGGGCGTGGTGTAGTGGTAACATCATCGCTTGTCACGCTGTTGATTCACGGTTCGAATCCTGATGTCAATAATCATCTATTTATTTCGCATGAAATAAATAAAAAAGTCGATCACTTGCGAAAGCTAAGTCAACTCTACTGTGAAGGCATAACACTGGCAGTAGGGTGGTCATATGGCTAAAATGCAACTTGATCGTGATGTGATGATGACATCAGGAGGGCGAAAAAAAATACTGTGAATCATAAGCAACGACAATAATAGCGAAAACAAACAAAATACTCCCCAGTTATCTGGACAGCCACCCTTGGAGTTTACAGAAATTTAATACCACCTGAGTTTCAAACCAACTACACCAATCTGTCTTTCATTCTGTCTCTTCCCCTTTCCGCAAAACGCACATGTTCTAAAAATTAGTATAAGGGTATTCATATCCCCTTTAACATGTGCAAATTATAAAAAAAAAAGTACCAGTCCCCAACGCATAACACTGTACTACTCTATTCCGGAAGACCATCTGGAAGTCCGCGGGAATATGGGGTCGGACTGCTGCTAACACCAACAGCACGCAAAGGCCTAATTTCCTGGCAACCTTATGGTGATAGGATTATATCGGCCAGATTCCGAACTAGAGTACGACGCGTCACCATCATACAATGTTATGCCTCAACGGAGGGCTCGTCTGAGGACGAGAAGGAGAGCTTCTACAATCTCTTAAGCGCCGCCGTCTTCAATACAACACCAAATGGAGACATTGTCATAGTGGTGGGGGATTTGAATGCCAAGGTAGGCAACGACAACGAAGGACTCAAACATGTAATCGGGAAGAATGGACTAGGCAACCACAATGATAATGGCGAAAGGTTTGTGGATTTCTGCGATGCCCACCGCCTTGTGGTAGGTGGCACCATGTTTGAGCACCAGACCTGCCACAAAGTCAGCTGGGTTTCCAACGACAGGTAAGCAATCTCCAATCTCAAATTAACCATTTTGCTATCAGCCGCCGCTTTAGAAGTAGTCTCCTGGACGTCCGAAACAGGCGAGGGGCAGATGTGGGCATAGTACGAGATCACCATCTTATGATAGCTACTCTTCAACTACGCACTGCTGCCGTTCGAAGATCCCACGACAATACAAGAATGCCCAAGTTCAACATCGATCGACTTAGTGATCCCTCAGTGCGCCAACAATTAAGGGAGCACATTTCGCAAGGTGTGGAAGCAATCAGCAGCTCACTGCACACGACCATTCAAGACCATTTGTGTGCTGTGAAAAATGTTTTTACATCTGGTGCTGAAATAATTGTCGGTCGATCACAGGAAAGGCATAGGACGTAGCTTTTCGGGGATACCTGGAGATGGATTGACGAACAGAAACAGCTGAAAGCTCGCATTGCAGCCTCTCCAGCAGCAGGGAGTCCCTATATCGCATAAAGATGAAAGTAGTTCAGCGTAGCGTGCGACGTGACAGGCGCAACTACATCAACGCCCTGGCTACAGAAGCAGAAGATGCTGCACGAAGGTGCGATAGTAGGACCGTCTACAGAATCACTAAAGAGCTGAAAGGTGGTCGCAGCCCCAGCCAACACCCAGTGAAAAGCGTAGACGGTTCCTTGCTTATTTCGGATGAGGACCAGCTTAAGAGATGGAAGGAGCATTTTGCTACGATTTTAAACCGTGTATTCGCTAGCGATATGTTCCCAAATCAGAATGAGGTAAGAAATGCCCGAATACGCACCGCGTATCACTACCGCGATCAAAGCACTTAAAACCAACAAGGTGGTCGGACTTGACGGTATTCCCGCAGAGCTCTTACGAGCAGCGCCAACAACATCGGCTGAGCTTCTGCTTCCAATTATAGAGAGAGCTTGGGAAGCCGAGAGCTTTCCTGACGAGTGGAAAAAGGAAATGATCGTCAAGCTTCCTAAGAAAAGTAGTTTAATGGAGTGCGGAAACTGGAGAGGTATCTGCATGCTGCCTGCTGTAGCTAAGATAATAGCTAAAATCATCCTGGAGCGAATCAAACAACATCTCGAAGACACACTCGATGCCGAACAAGGAGGTTTCCGCTCTGGATCCTCCTGTGTCGACCACATTAACACCTTGCGGATTATCATCGAACAGTGCGTTGAATATCGATCGCCATTTCAGCTGCTGTTCATCGATTTTGAGAAGGCGTTCGATAGTGTTAACAGGGAGCTTATTTGGCGTGCCTTACACAGGAGAGGTATTCCTGATAAATTAATTGCTATTGTCAAAGCTACATACGAAGGGTCCAAATGTCACGTTCTGCACAGAGGAATTTGAGATCCAAAGTGGGGTAAGACAAGGCTGCATTCTTTTACCAATGTTAGCGATGTGCTTCGTGCAGCTTTGTCGACGGGAAACGGAGGAATTCGATGGACTCTTGCATCCCAACTTAAATATCTTGACTACGCTGATGACGTATGCTTACTCTCTCATAGAATTATGGACCTCCACCAAATGACAGCAGATGTGGAGAGGGAGGTTGGCGTCGTCGGGCTGAAAATTAATACCGCAAAAACTAAAATTATCAGTCTTGGAACGAACTCATCGGCTCAAATATGCATTGCTGGACAACCGATAGAGAGAGTGGAGGATTTCCAGTATCTTGGGAGTATTGTCTCGACCGATGGTGGAACCGAACTGGATATAGCCAACAGAAACGCTAAAACAAAGTCCGCGTTCGGGATGTTGTCCAAAATATGTGTGGATTGGTCACACGCTCCGAAAGGGTGACAGCTCCATAGCGAACCATGCTATGCAATGGAATCCCTTAACTCAGGGGGGCAGAAGACCAGCAGTTGGGTAAAAGCTGGGGAGAGCTGAGACACATTGCCAGAAACCGTACACGATGGCGCGTAGGCGTAGTCGAGGCCCTAGGACCCACAAGGGGATATAGGACATAAAGTATGTATCTATATGACATGAATTTGAAAAATGTGCTTTTAAAGATGGATAACTTAACCCTTTAAAACTCAACTACGTATATTTTCTCAAATAGTTGGTTTTATGTTTGGTTCTAGTAAATAAAAATACACGTGTTTTTTAGGTATTTTAGGTAAGAAAATATAAAAGAGGGGAGTGTGACAGAGATGTTACACTGTCTCAAACAGTTGCTCTAAGATGTATGTATATTTGTTTGTTGTAGCATAATGCTCTGCCACACTTTTCACAAACAGTTTGTGATAGGCCAGCACAGTTAGGGTATTTGCAGCGGATCCTCTTCTTAGCCCATACGGGCCAATGCCCAACTTGGTCGTGTCGCACAGCTACTGGCGGGATATATTAGGTTCGACCCTTACGTTTTTTTGCCTGGATCTGTGGTTCAATGCTTCGCTGTGAATGATTTGCGTTTGTCCCCAACTTGCACAATATCGTAGCAACCTTCTCACGAAAAATCTGCAGACGACAGCTGCGTGTCTAGTGGTAGAACATGCGAATTTGCCATCTCTTACTTCGCAGTTCTATTTTGTATCTGCCCATGATACTGTCGATCAATTCGACCCCTCCCATGTGGCGGTTATACTCAGACACGATGTTGGGTCGGTCAATGGCCACATATTTTTTATTGACTTTGTCGTACCTAGAGACTTGTGGGCAGTTCACCAACAAAACTCGACGCAAAAGTGACTACTTTGTTATCCTTCCAAGCAAATGTTGATATCTCTATTCCTCCAAGACTACCCACATATTCAATGGAGTAGCTGCGTTCTTTTTTCAAAATCTCTTTATCTGTGGGCAGTTTACAGTCGGGTATAAGATTTCGTCGAATGGTTCCAAGACTAATAATGTCTGTAGTTTTGGTTGCGTTGTATTTCACGCGAAAGCCTGACGACAACATTTGACGCGGCTCCTAAGTTTGGCTCACTAGGATCAATTATATTTTCTGCTCCTGTTTCGGATTCAAACTTATAAGCGAAACCATTCAGGACATATATCTTATATCCCCTTTTTTTTGGGATTGTATCGTATGTCCTTTCATTGAAAGCCAATCCTCTCCACAAAACAACACGGATTCTTTCAAATTAGGTCAACAACCATCAACTTGACGTAAACTCGATACGATCAATCATGCGAGACAGACGTTGGCTCAGCTTAGTTGGCGTAAAATAATAGGTCTGCTATACTAGCAAAGCACACGTGGGTATCCTTGTCGAAATACTAACAGGACACTGTGTGTTAGGTAGACATGCCGCAAGGTTTAGAATTCTGGCCAATGACTTTTGTTGCAGCTGCATGGTCGAAGAGAAAGAGAAAACATCTCTTCACCTGTTATGCATCTGCGCTGCGTAATCCTCAGCAAGAATTAAATTTTTGAAAAAAGACTTTAGTTTTTGAGGCGAATGGTAATCTGCAGGCGAATGGTCAGGTGAGTATGGTGAATGAAGGTGAAGTTCTTATACCAACTCTGCAAGTTCTGCCAAGTTGGTCCACCTTTACGGACAAGAGCTGGCTGTAGTTGGCTTAATTCCATGCATAATCATTATTTTTCTGCAATATGACTCTGCTGTGATAGTTTCACCGGGTTGCAAGAAAGAAAGTGAATTACCTCATCGCTAGTTCACCATACACCATAACCTTTCTCGGGTGAAGCGAGTGTCATCCATGCTGCCTTGGGGCTTCACCGCGGTCTAACAATTCTCCTGATTGTCTACGGTTGTCATACAAAATCCAATTTTCTCTTACGATTAACTAAGCTACTGGTGACCTGCAGTCTTTGCAAGTTATTAGCTTCAGTCAATTCGTGGGGGTATTACCGATCTACCCAAGATGACTGCTTATGATTACAGTGGATACTCCGAGCTTCCCTGCAATGCATCGTACAGTCGTTGAGGAATCATGTTCAACTTCAGCCTGCAATTCAACGGTTCTCATTTTTCATATCAAAATCTCTTCACTGTCCGTTCATTACACTACGCCTCATTAAATGCCTCGTTAATTTCCCGAGCTGCCGTCGCTCCTGCATTTAATTGTCTTTTAAATTCGAAAGGAAAAATCACCCTAATATCTTCAATAGTAAGCATCTCCATAAACAAAAAAAGAATCTGTAACTTTTTTTATGGGTTTGAATGCGGATTTTGAATTTGTTTTACGTATTAAACTAAAAATTTAAAATGTATACTATTTTGTTTAGCTACCACAGTTCAACAGTTATAGCATAAAGAGTAATGACACCTCTAAACCCGAATTTTTACCACTGAAATGGCCGTAGTGGCACATTAGATGTAGTTACGTGTTAATCCAAACCAGTGTATCTTGTTATACTAGTACATATAAAGTGTACAACTGGGTCGCACGTACTTCCACCTACATAAAGTAAAGGGTTATTCATTTCGAGGTTGGGATTCCACATCCCTGCCATATGACACCTGTCAAATCCATCTGTCATCCATAGTGACAAAATCGATCCAATAATCGCTCAGAAATGACAAGTTTTCAAAAAAACAATTAATAAGCAAAGTACCGTTATACGAATTTATTTGGAAAAACCTGGTACGCCATCTGTTGGAATATGTTTTGTCAAATTTGAATAGAATCGGTAGAACCGTTTTCGAGAAAATCAATTTTTTTACATAATCGGTAAAGTACCATTAATTTTGGGGTTAGAATGAGAATTCCGATTTCGCCTCGAACCTCGTGAACCCACAGATCACAGATATGAAGTTTGAAGAAAATCCGTAAAGCCATTTAGGCTGCAGTCGTACAGACAGACAGAGAGAATTGCTGCGAGAGCAACTTCTTTGAGATTCTTCATTATGCAGGGTGGCCCAAAAATATTTTTGAAATATTTTATTTCATTAAGAAATTTAACAAAACCAGAAGAATATTGAAGCTCAATCTTTGCTGTTTCTTTTATGTTAAGAATGAAAAATAATATCTTTTAGGTGACCGCCATTTTGGTTGTCGAATAACCTCAATATCTTGATGAAATTTTCCAGCACTTTTTTCAAAGTTTGCGGTGTCAAGACCAATATATAGGACTAAATGTTCATTGTAAGGTCTGTAAGTGAGTGGGGATTATTCTCCTAAACCTTTCTTTCCTTTCCGAAAACTCCGTAGGAAGAGGTCTAGAACTGTTAAGTCCAGAGAACGAGCCGGTCAACCAATGTCTCCATTTTTGAAGATTATTTGGCCTGAGAACATTTCTCGAAGAATAGTATATTATCGTATCTCTGGATGTATGGGCAGGAGCGCTGTCCTGTGTAAACCACATACTGGCACGAGATAGGTGACCCAGCTGTGGATGTCCGAGCATTACTCTATGCTCGTCCCCATTAGCGTCATCAAAGAAATAGTGCCCTATGACCTTTTCAGCCGAGATATCACACCAAACCGTGACACAAAATGGGTGTACTCGTATGTCACGTCCCTGAATTATTCGATGGTTTTCCACACCCAAGCAATACAAATTTTGTTTGTTGACGAAACCATTGAGGTACAAATAGGCTTCGTCTGACATAATCAATTTCTTCAAGAAATAGCGATGTTGATTTTGATTTCCAAGCAGTGTGCGGGCCAATGATAACCGACTGTGTGGTCTCTGGCAAGCAGTTGCGGACTAATTGGATTTTATATGGAAAATAATGAAAATCCCATCTTAAGATTTTCTGCAAGGCCGTCCGTGGGATATTTAGCTGGGACGAGCACCACCTGGTCGATGTCTAAGGGTGCTCATCAACAGATGCCTGTACTCGGTTTAAGTTGTCTCGGGAACGTCCAGACATGGATCTCCCAGTTAGTTTGTCTATGATTGAACACAGCTCCTTCTTGCCGAAAAATGGACAACAAAACGCAGATGAGGCACTTTTTACATTTAAATGACTGCGAAATTCTCGCTGTGTCGTTACAAATAAGGAGTTGTACCGAATGTAAGATTCAACAGCGAAAATCCGTTGTGGGATCCTCCATTACACCATCATTCAAAATCTGAATCTCAAAGAGAAAAAAAAAAAAATTGTTGAAAAATATTGAAATAATATTTTTGGGCCACCCTGTAGATTGAACAAAATCTTAAGGTATTTGTACCTATTTGTATGTATTTCGTGTTTTTTGACTCAATAATGAATTTCTCTTTTCAAAATTTTCTCTTTTCGATATTTAACGGCGCTCCACAAAAAAAAGAGTCCAATGGCGTCAAATCGCACCTCCGCGAAGGCCAAGTAACATTACCAAAACGGCTGATTGCACGATTTTTGAACTTAGTGCGTAAAAGATCGATTGTTGAACGGCTTGTATGACACGTAGCGCCGTCTTGCTGTAACCAAAGATCGTCTAAGTTCATTTTCTCAGTTTCTGCCCAAAAACAAATCGGTTATTCGCTCTCCGTTGACCTTGATGTTGTTGCCATATTCTTCTTCGAAAAAAAAAAAAAAAAATGGGCCAACAATGCATTCCACAAACCATACCAAGTCACACGGCAGTTTTGCGCTTGTTTACATAGCCACCGAGATGGAAATGCGCCTCATCCGCATTTTCCTAATCATGGATACAATTCTTCTCCTTGAAACTTAAACTTGTATGTAACATGAAGACATTGACTTTGTAAGATACACACCAGTACATAATTTAACGTGACCTAGTTTTTCTTTGCGACCCAGATTCGACCTGGATTCTTGCAGTATCTAATGTAACCTAAGTATATAAGGAGATAAAAATACTTCCTACCAAAAAGGATCTCCCGTTTGCTAATTCAAGAAATATCCAACAATGGTCCTTACTTGAAATTCTTTTTGACTTCTTCATCATTCCTTTCGCACAAATTCCTTTTTCACAATTCAATTCAATTAATCCAATAACGAGCATTTTTCACTGTATAAAGTATAAATTTATTTCCATGAAAATTTTCTCAAGCAAAAACAAATTGCGTTATCTCTTCCACAAAATGTAAATATTTACTTCTTCTTGGTGGAAATTCGAAAGAAAAAAATGAAACCCTTATTACAACGCAAACGCTACCCCCGGCCCCAAGTAATCTCGCTTGTATATACGTGTATCTAACATTCTTAAATGTATATAGATACGCAGGAAATTTTACTACGTTCTGTTTTGGTTGATTGTACCACCCCACTCAACCTTCAGTTAACATTGAAAATCCTGAATGAATTTTCTGCCGCATAAACAGCCAGCATGGCATGGCATAGTAAAGCAACTTCCACGCACTTTTTGCCTGCGTAGTGTTCTAATGCTTACGCGTAAACTTTTCCACCATTTCGTACACACATGCACACACACTCTGAAAAGCTTTTTTTGTGTGGCAAGTGAATTTTGCCAAAAAAAAAAAAAAACACAAAAATCTAAAGTCCACCGTTAGAGTTTTGTGTGTATTTCTACGCTTTCTGCTTTTTTTTTGGGTCATTCGTAGACGCAAAGAGGGAGAACGATAGAAAGGCGATAAAAGAAAAATTTCGTAAAAATCAAGTGTTACATGCGTGTAGCGTTGCTTCGTCGCACACACAGCACACGCACTTTACGATGATGAAAAATGTAGAAAAACATTTGGAGAAAGTTAAGAAAAAAAAAGTGTGGGCATCTGTATCCAACACCTTAGTTACTGATAAAATATACAGCATATCTCATCATCGATTAGCCTTGAGTTGTGGTTGTGCCTCGATGACTTCATCAAACTGTAAAGCATAACGAGATAGCACTCGTAAGTCCATTCAGATACATCGACAAGAAAAAAAAAAAAATAAACAAATTATTTATGTCTCCCACCCACGCAACATCATTCACGCGTTTATTTTGTGTAATAACGTTCGCCGCCCGCAAACGCACACACGCATAGGCACAATCCCCAAAAAAGGCAAACAACCATGAGAAATCGAGTGAGAAAGCGAAATCGAATAAACCACCAGGCACAACAAGAGAGAGAAAAACAAAAGATACAACAAAAAAGTATCCCCAACTAAACACACTTTGTGAAGTTATCAACATATGTATCTATGCTACGTATCCAAAAATAACAGAGCAGTGCGTAGCGGCTACGCACTCGTTTGGTATATCTCATCGAATCATTTTCGTCGATTTATAAAGAAAAAAAGCTCGTGCAGATCATCGAAAGTACCGGTGTACGTGTGACAGAGATGCCTGCTATCCGTTCTGTCCTACTCTGGGTGACGAAAATTAGGTCACATGGAATTCAATCAAATTAATGTTACGCATTTGAAAAAAATATGAAAAAAAATTACTACACACACACCACAAAGAGGGAGCGCAGATACATTTTTCCTTCGATAGATATGGAACGGATACTTTGGTGTGGACAAAGTTCGCCACATTTGTTGTTTTGTACGCGCTCTTTATGATAATAGACGAGGGGTGGAAGCTTGTGTATGGAAAAAGGGCTAACAGCAGCGGGCGTTGGCTGAGAGAATGACTGTTTACATTTTTTTTTTGTTTTTTTTTTTTTCATTTCCTAAAAGTATCTAAGCATTGTTTCTCAGAGGGAGTCTTAAAGTTGAAACATTGCAGCCTGGGGGAGGCGGGCAAGCACTACGCTCGTGTTGTTGTTGAGATATGTTTCGTAGTAAAATGACGAAATTTTCGTCGTGAAGTTTTGTGTGCTACCAAAGTTTATTGTTATCATTTGTCATTATTATTATTTTTGTTTTTCTCTCAGCTCTTAAGATTGCGCGTCCCAGTTCACTGTGGGGGAGCTATAAAGATGCGAATATGACGATAAGCGCAATCAGGTTGGTAATGATGTACATATTTACTTGAACAGAAGCAGATGCCGGAGAATAAGAAATAAATTAGATCATAGATGCATAAATCTGGAATAGAATGTGAAATACCTCAGGGATGTCTACATAGGCCAGGTTTTATTATTATGAACAAATTATGCTTTTTTAAATGATCCTGAAGGTAACATTTTAAAACTGACTAATTGGAAATTATTTGAGTTTTCAAATTCATTCCAAAGGAACTAAACAACGTAATTGGAAGGAATCTCTCTAGAAGTCATTAAAATGATAAATTTTGTACTCTTAAGATTCTGCTATGTACTTCGTTTGCTCTTTTACAGTCATGACGAAGCAACGACATTTCAGAACTATGGTATCGGTGTACTGAATCCAATTGCCACTGTAATAATTTATTTCGTAACAAAAAAAAAAATTTTGAAAACAGCCAAGTTTACGGGTTAGGTATAACAATCAAAAGATTTCTGAAAGGTAGCAGAAGAAGGTGAATATCTCGAGAGACCATGGAGATTTCGACGCATAATTGTATGGGATTCTAACCACTAAAAACACCCTCGTTCATGACTAATCTAAGGAAGACCGACAAACGATCGGGAAACGAAAAGGCAGATGAACTGGCAAGGAAAGGAGCGATTAACATAGAACTGAATCCTAATAACACAATAGGGATCCCTCTGACAACTATTAAAACAATAATTAATGGGAAGATACGACAGGCATTCAATAACTACTGAACGAATCTAGGCACGTGTAAAGTGGCCAGATCCGTGGTAACAGAATCGAGTAACAACACAGCAAAAAGAGCTTTCAACTCAAGTAGAGCACAGTTAAGAGTGATGGTGGGACTTTTAACAGTGCACATCAATCTCAGTAAACATTCGATCAGACTCGGGATAGTTGATACAACAATCTGAGGAGGAGGAGGAAGATATAGAACACTTCCTCTGACACAGCCCTGCAACAGCGAGGGTAAGACTGAAGATACTGGCATCCCCCGGATCTAATACATCTCAGTAAGAAAGGAATGGATGATGTATTGGAAGTTCGCTAGACGAACAGTACGATTTCCCGATCACTATATGACATAGTCTCCTTTTGATACTCTTCATGGTCCCAATACCTACAGTGGAGAGGACAAGCAACTGACTCCAAAACATTATGATAGTCATCACAATCCAGTATAGCTTTCTATATTTTATATTGGATTCTACGTATTTGTTCAACTTTAATTTGGCACCTTATATCATTCCTAAGCAACTATGATATTTCGTTCTTGATAAGAACTGGCAGAGAGCTTATTCTCTTGTTTGTAAAATTAACGTGGGTAGACACTGTCTCATTAAGTTTAATGTGCCATTGTTACGTCCAATCTATTACTTTATTGTCTGCATTCTACAGCTTAACAGTAGCTGTGTCTGTTCATTTGTCGATTGCAAGTGTTGCGGTGTCATCTGCAAAAGTGACTATCATTGTATATAATAAATATAGAGCAGGTCCGGGAACACAGCCTTGTGGGACACCTGATTTTCTTCAATTCTGAGTACTCTTTATCGTATCGTATTCGAAAAAATTTGTCTCCTACATAAAATTTCAGTATCTCATAGTACTGTAGGTTTCTATGCAGTTTGAACTCGCAAGCCTCTATGCCACACCTTGTCAAAGGTTTGCGCTACGTCCAGGAATAATGCAGAGCATATCTGTTTACCTCCGAGTGCGTCGGTAATTCTGTGCACTTGATCTATTGTCGAATGCTTATTCCGAAACCCAAATTGATGATTCGGGAAGAGTTAGTCTAGTCTAGTCTTTTAAGGAGTATTTTTTTTTTAAATTTTGTTGATAGTGTCTGGAGTAACGATGAGCATAGAGGCACAATGGGCATGGAACCACGCATGCGAGATGTGTGCAAGTGCTGCTACAAGTGTGCTGCTAGATGAAACGTCTTTGAAAGGTTGTGAAGAAGGATGAGATTGTGATCACATAGCAGGGTATGCACTGAAGTATATGCTAGTGATCAACAATTAATTGGGACGAATAGTGGAAAAAAAGGCCAAAGTGTAGCGTTTCGTTACAATATGCAGGGCCTTTCTCCAAACCTATTCTGTCTTCGTCTTTATCGTCAAAATACAAGATTATTGGGGAATATCTGTTTGTGTGTCCACGGTGAGGATGACAGTCTATATAGTGAAGGGAAGGGAAGGTGTTATACCATTTTGCGAACCTTGGGAATCTTCTGTGTTTTCAGTGCTCTCCGTCTTATCTCTCGTAGAACTCAGTCAAAAGTATTTTTTTGTAGGTACTTTGATTATTAGACTCTGTTGTTTGGTAATTTTATAAATTTTATTCTCTTCCTTCTTTGTTTCAAGAATCTGCAAATAGGGCTGCGATACTCGTAAATAGATACTGTGTTTGCTTCGAATCTAGATTTCGAATGCGGAAGTCGTTTATATTTATTTTCATTAAGTGGGAGACTCAGGTTCGAATCAACAACATACAATTTTGTCACTGTCTCACCTCTAGCGAATGTCTGACAAACATCTGAAAGGTGGTAAAGCTTCTCAAATGCCCTTCAGAAGCGGCAATTAATAAGCGGTCCCTTCGATTCGCGTGAACAAGCTTAACACGCATAGCGCGAGTGTCTGCGAGAAGCTAGGCCAGGCTCTGTATAAATTGCTAGGGCGCAAATATATTTTTTATTTTTTTCTTAATTGTTGGTTAGATATGAGAAAAACAAATCGTCACCTTCAAAACATATGCGAAGCAGTAACCAATAAGTTGCTTAAAATCTATTTTTTTTTTTTTTGGTTTTTCTGTTGACTCTTAGCTTAATGAAGTATGACAGCCAAGGGCGCCATATGTCTTATTCAATTAAAAATTCCTATTTTTTTCTAGAATACTTGTACAATTGTTATTTCGCTTGACATTGAGAGAATAATATTCCGAAGATCAGTCTGGAAAAGGGAGAAGCTTTAAAATACTACATACACAGGTATATATTGTACCTGTGGCTTTATGTAATTATGCTAAACTGTTATATAGAATTATGGTAATAAAAGTTCAGTTTACTTCGTGACAAACATATTTATGCTTGTCAATCCCATTTGAAGGACGGGGAGGAACGAAGTTTAGGGTGTGTGCTGTATAATTTTTCCCAGACTCGGCTTAGATCATCTAATTTACCTACAATTGCGTGTCAATTAAAAGACCTTTAAATCTTACCGCTTCAACGATTCCCAGAAGCCTCTGATTATTCTGATAATTGGGACTAATTTTATGGGCATTATTGGGAAATGACATTCACTTCAATTGACAGGGAATTCAATGAAATATTGTTTGTTTGTTCTGGTTTCACATGGAAATCGCTACGATCTTATGCGTAGGTACATATATTTAGAAAAGGTGATGCAATAGGTACCTAAACCTAAAGAATAGGCTATAATGCGTGGTGAAACTGGGAATCAAAAAAATGTACTTTGTTGTACAAATTTTGCAAATAGTATACGTTTTTATTGTAAGTTACTGCCTGCATGAATAATGATCAGTAGAAGCAACTTCTTCGGCTTCTCCGGAGAAGAAAAAGAAAAAAAAAGAGAGAGAGCATGAGAAGCGCGCGATCGAGGATATAGAGAGGTGCTACTCCAGGAATAATGTTCGGAAGTTTTACCAAAAGGTAAACAGAACGTGTCATGACAAAAAGACCCGAACAGAGACCTGTAGAGACGAACAAGGAAACCTTGTAGTAGAGTCACAGTCGGTGCTGAGGACATGGAAAAACCATTTCTGTAGACTGCTAAACGGCGAAGACGACACAAATTCCGCTGTCAGGCAGAATGAACCATTCAACCTGGACGATGAAAGCAAAGATTTCCGTCCACCTGACCAAAATGAAGTGAGAATAGCAATATCTAAGCTTAAATCCAACAAGGCTGCTGGACCGGACGGCTTAACTGCCGAGCTGTTTAAGGCGGCGGTAGATGACCTGGTGGAGAGCATACATCAACTCGTCTCCAAGATTTGGTCAGAAGAAAGTATGCCTGATGAATGGAACCTCAGTATCGTTTGCCCGATCCACAAGAAAGGAGACCCTCTAAACTGCGCCAACTATAGAGGCATCAGTTTCCTGAATATCGCGTATAAGATCATGTCTGCTGTACTGTGTGAACGCCTGAAGCCATTCGTCAACGATCTGATAGGTCCCTTTCAGTGGGGTTTTAGGCCCGGTAAGGCCACGACCTATCAAATATTCACACTACGGCAGATCCTGGAGAAAACCCAAGAAGTCTAGATCGATACTAATCATCTTTTTATCGATTTTAAGGCCGCATATGATAGCTTTTATAGAGACGAGCTATACAGAGCCATGTCTTGTCAAATTGTGCAGCATGACGATGGAGAACGCTCGCTGCTCCATAAAGGTTGGAAACAATCTCACCGAGACCTTTGATGTCAAAAAAGGATTTAGACAAGGTGACGCGCTGTCATGTGACTTCTTCAACATCATTCTCGAGAAAATTGTGCGAAACTCACAAAGCCAACACCAGGGGCATAATTTTCCAAAAGTCTGTGCAACTTCTTGCATACGCTGATGACATTGACATTATTGGCAGAACACAGCGAGCTGTCACTGGTACGTTTGCAAGTATTAGTGCAGAAGCGGAAAAAAAGGGTTTAGTGGTGAATGAGGGTAAAACAAAATATATGCTGTTAACAAGAAGGGACACACAACATCGACGAATCGGACAGAACGTCACGATAGACAGCTACAATTTTGAGGTAGTTAGGGACTTTGTCTACCTCGGCTGTAAACTCTGATAATGACACCTCAGCAGAAATCAAGCGAAGAATTACATTTGCCAACCGCTGTTTCTTTGGCCTAAGACGGCAATTGATTAGTAAGGCCTTGTCAAGAAACACTAAGGAGACTCTATATAAGACCCTTACCATCCTTGTCCTGCTCTATGGCGCAGAAGCATGGACCCTAGCAAAAGCGGATGAAGATCTTCTTGGTCGTTTCGAACGCAAAATTCTTCGAGTGATTTTTGGTCGCGTTTGCGTTGACGGGCTTTGGAGGAGAAGATTTAACAGCGAACTCTACGAGCTGTACAGCGACATCGATCTGGTCAGAAAAGTGCGCATCAATCGTCTAAGATGGCTAGGACATGTAGAGCGAATGGACACCAACGCTCCGGCCCGAAGAGTCTTCGATTCCAACCCGGAGGGACAACGCAGTAGAGGAAGACCTCGCCTTAGGTGGCGCGCACAAGTGGAAGGGGACCTCAACCAACTTGGAGTGCGCAACTGGAGGCAGTTAGCCAAAGATCGCGCTAACTGGAGAGGCGTATTGGGTGAGGCCCAGGTCCAGCCCGGACTGTAGCGCCACCTAAAGTAAGTAAGTAAGTAAGTAAGTAAGAAGCAACTTCAAACTTGGTAGTATCATATTTACATCAGCTAAAATGTTGGTGTCCAAACCACAAAAGCGAAAGGACTAGTGGCCAAGTTTAAGGCAACATAGATTTTACGGGGCGGGCTACTAGCAGAATGGACTAGTTTGACTTTTGGCATCGGCAGCGTAACGTTAAGCGTGTTTTCTTGTACAACGAAAGTGTACATACTCGTATTTCTAAAATAATACAATGGATACATGGATTTTATCTGCAGTAAATGCTGCTTTGGATACAGTCACTGTGTTTTATTGTGAAAATTATGCTCAGTTCAGTAAAAGTTTGTATGGAAAACAAAAACAAGTAACTGGGTATAAAACTTTAGGAAATTTCGATATTTAACATCTCGGGTGGGGTTAATCATGAACAAGCACACGCACCGAAAAGAACTAACTGGGCATTATTTCGCGAAAATCTCGCGGTCAAAGTTAACATGCTGTTCACATCTTTAAGATCAAAGTGTGATGTGGATGTCGCAGCCTGCCAAATAAATGGCTGTCTAATCTCTTCGTTCAGGAGTAACTGTGTCACAAATAAATTACAGTACAGGAAAACGGAGCGTACCGTGGTGAAATGACCAGCTAGACTTTTTAACACCGCAAAACGCAATAAAAATTGGGACGAACATAGGTCCGCATTGACTAAATTCAACATAGAATTGAGGAAATCTAAGAGAACAGTATGGAGAACGAACTGCGAAAACATTGAATCTCTTCCAGTAGCAGCCCGTCTCCAAAAGGCTCTCTCAAAGGATCATTCCAACGAGGTGGGATTGCTCTTCAAACCTGATGGCACCTATACATCCGGTCGAAGGGAAACCCTGGAAACTTTGCTCGAGGTACACCTCCCTGGTTCGACAATTTTAAGTGATCAGGCACCTGTTGCTCCTGAAGGCACCACAAGTGGCACATCCAGATGAATCAACAGCTTGTCTGGAAATCTGTTCATCAATCGGCTCATTTAAACATTTAAGGGTAAAGGTTTAGAATACATCCTACCCACCTTGGTAGCTCTATTTAGAACAAGTTTTTTGGGGTACATTCCACTAACCTGACGGGAGGTAAATGTGATGTTTATGGTAACAAACCTAGTGAGCTACCCAAATCCTACCAATCAGCTTAACATCGTTTTTCTTGAAAACCATGAAAAGACTGCTAGACAGAGGTATTATTGAAAAGACTACTCCTCTGCACTCTATTCAAATGCATTTGCGCATTCCTTGACGTAGAAGGTGCTTTTGATAACACTGGTTATGAATCCATCACTAGTGCCATGAGACGCAGGGTAATCGGCGAACCTATTACCAGATGGGATAGGACTATGCTCGATAGCCGCATAATCTGTGACGGTCTCCGCGGCTAAAGGCTGCCCTCATGGCGATGTCCTCTCGCCTCTCTTATGGTCGCTCGTGATGGATGACTTATTGAATAAGACTTAATAGTTTAGGCCTTACAACTATAGGCTATGCAGATGATATTGTGATTATCATCAAAGGCAAACATGAGAACAATGTATGTCAACTCATGCAAAATGCATTCCGTGTAGTCTCGGACGGGTGTGCTGGCGCGGGTTTATCGATAAACCCCAGCAAGGCAGTTTACAAGAAGAAGAACACTGAACATTGGTTCAGTGACTCTAAATGGCACAACCATTTATCCATTCATTTTTCCGACGAGGTAAAATATCTAGGAATTGTCCTGGATAAGAAGCTTAACTGGAACTCCCATGTTAAACATAAAATTGCCAAGGCAACCACTGCCGTGTGGATCTGTCGCCGTATGTATGGCAAAACCTGGGGTCTGTCCCCAAAGGTCATATTCTGGTTATACTCGAGTATACCACGGTGGTAAGACCCATCCTTACATACGCGTCCGTTCTCTGGTGGACGAACACCAAGGAGGTCACAACCATCAGCAAACTCAGCAAACTTCAAAGATTAGCTTGCCTTGGAATTACAGGTACTATGCACAACTGTCCCGCAACAGCCATATAAGCCATAATCGGACTTACTCTGTTACACATTTTCATCAAAAAAGTGGCAATTCGCAGTGCAGTTAATCTTCGAAAGTCGGATGTTTCATGTGGATCTCATGGATCTATTAACCGACTTCCCACCGCGACTGGCAATTACAAAGCGTGTCCTGTCGGTCCAATTTTTGACCACTTTTTCGAGCATCTAGGGCGCTATGTCCACAATAACTCGCCGTATATTCTCTTCCAAAGCTTCAAGCGATTTTACGTACTCCCACCGAAAATAATCGATTGGCGTTAGATCGCAAGATCTTGGTGGCCAATTTACAGGTCCCAATCTTGAAATCACTATCTCACAAAACTTTGATTTTAATAAATCGATGGTATTGATCGCAGTATGACACGTTGCCCCATACTGCTGGAACCACATATCGCCCACCTCGATGTCACCTAAATTTGGAAACAAATATTCATTGATCATCTTTCTGTATCAGTCACCATTGACTGTGATGCGAAACGCGAGCTCCTGGCTCATTTTTAAAGAAATAAGGCCCGATGATACCACCAGCATGTAAACCATACCATACACTACATTTTTGTGGATGTAATGGTGCCTGAAAAGTCACTTGCGGATTATTCTCACTGCAATGGTTATTGACGTATTCGTTGAGACAAAAGTGACAATTCCGGATCATCATTTAGGGTGGCCGTTGTGTAGTGATAACATCATCGCTTGTCACGCTGTTGATTCACGGTTCGAATCCTGATGTCAAGAATCATCTATTTATTTCGCATGAAATAAATAAAAAGTCGATCACTTGCGAAAGCTAAGTACTGTGAAGGCATAACACTGGCAGTAGGGTGGTCATATGGCTAAAATGCAACTTGATCGTGATAATGACATCAGGTGGACGGAAAAAAATACTGTGAATCATAAGCAACAACAATAATAGCGAAAACAAACAAAATACTACCCAGTTATTGAACCTTGGAGTTTAGAGAAACTTAATACCACCTGAGTTTCAAAACTACACCACTCTGTCTATTCCCCTTTCCACAAAATGCACGTGTTCTAAAAATTAGTATAAGGGTAGTCATATCCCTTTTAACACATGCAAATTATAAAAAAAAAATCTTGCAATTGGTTTCCATGATCCAATGGCTTTAATTCTTGCACCAATTGAATCTTGTAAGGGATTACGCCAAGATCCTTTCGTAAAATTTTCCAAGTTGTGTGACAATATTTCCTTTGGAACACACTGGGCTCATTCTTGTTGTAGCGTTGAATTTGTGCCAAATCTATCACAACACGACGAATAGCACGTTCAGATGGGCTGAGCTCGGATGAGATTATTCGGTCCATAAAATTGACGAACTGCTCGATAAGTGTCTGATTTTGGATATAATATTCCACGATTTGGTAACCTTGTTGCGGTGTAAATCTATCCATGCTGAATTGTTAGATTTTACTGAAATCAAAAAACATTAACACTTCAACACTTCAAAAAATGACAGCTAGTTTGACAGTTATACACCCTACAACACCTACGAGATTGTCAGCCAAAGTTTGATCGTCTGTTATACTCGTATGCTAATTCCTCCCGATGTCAACACGCTGCATTATATTCGATATGACGGCTAAACCGTGAACGGTATTTGAAAACAGCGTATAAGATACTTTTAGAGTTCAAAAAGATATGCAAAAAAGTCCTCTAGAGCATATACCTAAGATCACAATAAGCACTTTACATGTTTTCAGTGTTTTATAGATCAGTTTGTTTTCGTTCAATATACGTGCAATATACGTTCAATATACCTATAATGTGAAACAGCAGGCCCAATTTCGATGTATAATAGTTTTCTTTCACCTATTCGGAGTTCTAAATCGCGTTTGAGCTGCATCCAACTCATTCCCAAAGAGCTTGATTCCTCCTCAACTGTTCTGTAGTTCTACCTGTCTGGGTGAGTGGATTCCACTACATGTGATATTTTGCAATAAAATATCCTTCGCGCTGTAAGGTGTATGCAATCCACTGCCAGTTTCTCCTTTGAATAGTAGCGTCGATGGGTTCTTGGCCAGTTCTCTGATAAAGTGGTTCGTTGGAGATACGATTGGGCCAAAAAATCCTTAAGATGATTCTTCGACATCTATTTACGATGGTCTGCAGCTTGCGTGTGTTAGTGGTATCCATCTTCCAAGTACTGCACCCACATACCAGTTGCAGCGGAACAGTCCCAGCTTGGTCCTTGAGCTGAGAACATTGCTTCGAACGCAGCTTTTGCCTTCCCGATTTTGCTTAACACATCCAGTTCGTGGCCACCGCGATTAACCGAGACTGCGAAAGTTGTCTACTTTCTCGACTTCCTGTCCGGAAACGTTGAGTTGAGCGCGAATGTTAGAAGTGCTCAGGGCTTTTACTTTGGCTATGTTTATCTTAAGCCCCACTTTATTTGCCTCAGCTTCTAGATCTTGGACTATCAGGTGAAGGTCAATCTTCCGTTAATGCTGCACGGAGTACAACCCTGATAACCACCAAGAACAACAGCGGTGACAGTATGGACCCCTGACGTACTCCACCTTACCATTGTGAAAGACGTGACACTTACTACGAGTTTTTCTGGGTTGCCTCTCCTCCGCTAGGTCATTTAGGTAGCATCTCGATTCAAGTTGTCGAACGCCTTCTCAAGGTCGATTAGCAGTAGATGTACTCGACGCATTGCTCTAAAATGATCCGTAAGGTGTTTATGTGGTCGATGCAGGAGGATCCAGCGTGAGAGCCTTCCTGTTCGACAGTACAGACAGCAGTTCTATATAAAAGTCAGTGGGAGCATGTATCTCAGATTTAGTGGATTCATATGTATAGCTTTAGAACAGCTTAGCTCATTTGTAACTTATTTTATCACTTACGGTATTAATTAAAAAATATTGTAGGTGATTATTGCTTATCATCTGTAAACTGAGTAGCGAGCTATAACCAATGGGTGTTACTGCAAGTGCGTAACAAATGTGTTGATAGTTTACCTGTTATCTTTCGGCTTTATGTGCTCTTTTCTTCGTCATTTCTTAGAGTAGATACTATATTATCTTTGTTAGAGTCATTAAATAAAAATATTACGTTAATGATACATAATTATGTACCTAATAGCGAACGGAAATGATTCGCAATGTCTCTCACCTTAACCTTGGGAAATGGAACAATACCATGATCTATGAATTTCTAAAACAGGCTATGTTCTCTTAACAGAAAGGCCACGGGCTTGGTGTCTTTTGGCACTGGTCTGGTAGTTACATATATTTTTGAAATCTTCTTGTTGAGTCCTTTCTCTAGATACCCTACATGATGCATTTAAAATAAACTTTACCTTTCCGAATTAGACAAAATGGCGTCTATCGGCCGCCATATTTGTTTTTTTCATAACAAAGTTAAGATGATCATTCATATTGCCAAAACCAATTATATGACACCTCGCTCATGATCATTTGTACAACAGCTTAGATTCTAGATGTTGACACGTAATCATGCTCACTAAACATGTCATACAAATACACACATAAATATAGACAGGTCCAACACATACCTGTTGGATTCGCCAACAAAATTGTTTTTGGTAGCAAATAGACTTTTATGCAAAAATGGCCCAAGTGATCCAAAGAGAAATTTTTGAGGACGGTTATGGGTTAAGGGCCGCCAACCTTACAAACAAAATTGGCGCACAATTTAAATTGTGGGACACCCCTTAATAAGATTTTATTTATAAAAATTCCCTACATTCATTCTAGTTTGTCCCTATGCAGACATCACAAATCCATTGACCTGTATCCATCGAATATGTCAGTTTTGCCGATCGTCATCAATTAGGGCTGACAAGTGACATACATGGATGTACCTACGTACATACTACTGCCAGAGATTAGAAGACCTATCCTCTCTGTACCTCAATTCATATTGCCAACCGAACAATCTGACCTCTTGAACTTGTTCTATGCATGCAGTTTCATCTCTTACAATAGCAGCCTCCCACGTATACATTCAAAGCCAAAGCAAATAGCCACTTAACGCCACACCTGTGTGCTGTGTGCTGTGTGCTGTGTTTGTGAAGAATGTGTCCTCGATTCGAACGATCTACGAAAAGCAAATTCTTCGATACAGACACCGATACGTCCACTTGGTAGCCGTAGCCGGTGCGTATCAAAGTGCCACCACAAATACTCATCACTTTGACGTTCTGTGATTTTTTTTTCTTTTTTTTGTTCTGTTGCTCGTATCTTTGTATCTAAGAAATTATTCTAGTGTGTGGGTCGGTTTTTTTTTCGTATCTCTGTCTTTTTATTTGTGAATTCCAATTGAAACGTGAGACGAAGGAGTACCGATATCAATGGAATAAAAAAAAAAAAAAAAAATAAGGGAGACATAGGACCGACTTTTTGTTTCTTTTTCTCTCGCTTGTCTTTCATCATCGTTTCGCTCGGTTTTTTTTTTTTTGGATAATTAAACCTAGGTCCGATGGCAGTTATGTTCTTGTTGGGTTTCCTTTTTTTTTTTTTTTTTGTTCTGTAGTTCCAGAGTTTTGATGGTCATTAAACTTGGGATTTGTTTTTGTCGTCGTGATCGCTGTTGTAGACTTCGTCGTCTTCTCGTAGCCTACTCCAGGGGAATTAATAAATTATCGTGTGTGTATACGCACTTCATAGGCCTTCTTTCTTGTTCTGCTACGGGTTTAGTTGTTTTTTTTTTTGTTGGGAAAACTGGACTTTGTATTGTATGTGCGTGTTGAATTTAAATAGAAGGTTTTTGACCCTGCAGATACATTTTTTTTTTTTGGTTTAGAATAAATCAACAAAAGGAGATCTATCTCAGAGTCTTATCTATTCGTGTCTGTCTTCCTGTGATGAGAGACGTAGGAAGAGATCTTCAATGCAATGCTCTGGTTTTTGTATATGGATGTGGAACACCTGTTGCGTGCGCCTGTGTGCATCTCCTTGCCAGATAGATATAAATATATTGCCCCTGTCAATTATCTCACGCATTAACCGCTCAAGTTTGATGTGTGCAATTGGAATTTATTTAACCCAATTTAGAGACGCTACACACGCCGAGCATCCAGTCAGGGCGTGAATACTTTTCTAATCACCTAACCATATGATTACCATACTTTCGTATATGGGTGTGTTTTGCGGAGTTAGTGTGCGTGTGTGTATCTAGAACTATAGGCACAGAGGAACTTAAGAAGTGATGTTGCATGCGATGGTGTTTTCGGAGGAATGGAAAAATCTAAAAATATTTTATATCCAGATTCAAACGCCCATCGGGTTGTTCAACTTTTGAACTCTGATCCATTTCTTGTCGAAGATGAGATGAGGGGATTTGCTTCTGTTTTTTTTTTTTTTTTGTGGAAGGATGGAAGGGCTGCTAGGTGATAGATATTTAGTGGATATGTTATGGTAATTTTAAATTTTATGAGTTTGGTGATAGATCTATTGTGCATGTTGTTAAGAATTTTACGATTTTACCTCGATAAATAAATGGGCAGAGCAACCGTGAACGTGCAACCGTCTCTGCAGCGAAGATGCCTATGTTGTGGCACTACCATAGCTCACAACAATGGTGCCCAACGGCAACAGTTTATAACAACCTGCCATTTAGAGACACGATTGCACACCAAGGGGACAATTTTTTTTATTTTAAAGACGTCACCTTGAACTCACATATTAGTTTTCATGGTACCGTATACAGGGCACGGAACCCTATTGGTCTCGCTAGCGCGTCCGTTCTTACATTTGTCCATCACCTCATCGTAGCTCCGAAACAGTAAAAGTTATATACGATCTTGGACATCTACCGCAAATTAAAGTTTTGGCAACATGTTGCAGAAACGTGAGCCAAATACTAGCAAATAAGCAAATTTTCAAGAATTATCTCGTAAATACTAAAGAATACTCAAGAACTGCCCTTTACTAGTCGATAGGTAGTCAGTCTTATTTTTATCGTGGATGTTAGATGTTTTTCCAGGTCTTAGAGCCTTAATGTTTAAATGAAAAACAAACACTAAGGCATCCTTCCTTAGATCCCGTCAGCAGCGGAAGAATTTTACAGATGGAATCAACGGTAGAGTCTACAGGTCCTGTCAGCGCGAGCTATTCAGTGTACACCTACTACTACTTCGATATATTCTTAGCTCAAGACTCTGTCAGAGATGATGGCGGATGAATATTTAATGGAGCAAGGACAGCGGTCGCGTTCCCGAAGTGAATTGGCATCAGAATATCCGGTCGGTTGTTCTAGAGGTTCTAACTAAAGGTCTGGTCCTCCAGGTTGGAGATTGTGCGTCGGGGTAACTGCCCTACAATTGAAAGCATAGTTGCGAAGCAACAACACGCATCGAATAAGGATGATTTTTTTATTGACGAACCACGCAAACGAAATAAGGACAATGACCTTTAGATCTGCCAGTGGAATGTACGTACCCTTAAGTGACAACCATATTACCGTCATCCAATAAGTGCGGTGAGATGGGCCGAGCAAAAAGCTTATGAAAAATTGTGACATCTACCACGGTGACTGCTACAGGGAGCAGAAGCAGCGTTTATGCGGATTTGTCGTCAGAGGTAGACTTAAGGTAGAAGTCTTAAGTTTAAGGCAAGCCTGATGATAATCCGCAGAATTTAAAAAAACATCATGCGGTCACACCCCCACAGACGATAAGGACGAAGTGACTAAAGATTGCTTTTATGTGCTCTTCAACAGGACTTATGACCAATGCCCATGTTATGACGTCAAAATCGACACAAAGGAAACACCGTCAGAAAATATAGCCTTCACGACAACATTTCTGAAAACGGAATCAGGCTAATCGACTTTGCGAAACATTACTGAAGCTACACACGATTCCCGCATCTCAGTATTCATAAGGCCACCTGGTGATCTCTAGATCAACTACCTGTCAACCAAACTGATCACTTCGCGATTGATGCAAGGCACTCCTCAAGTATTTTGGATGTTCACACCTTCCGAGCTTATTGCTTGAATCACTAGCTTATTGCTGTCAAGGAATGTATGCGGGTATTCCAAACACCACAACACCAAAGAAGTTCTGTGAACAAATTTAGCATTCAACAGCTACAATCGCAAGAAACTAACAAAGCTTCCGAAGATCAAGGGTCTCAGGACCTCTCAAGAAGCTCAATGCCGCCAAAGTTAAGCACAGATGAACACCACCTCTGATGTGCTGGGTTTCTCGCATTTACAGCAAAGAAACACCGTTTGATGAAGAGTGCGTCCAAGAGCACACAACAAAGCAAGAGGCTTATAAAGCGACGCTGGATAGGGTGACGAGTGGAGTTTACGACATCATTAAGCAGAAGAGAAGGGAAGAACTCCAGCTTTTAGGAAAGAAGAAGAAAAAAATATGAAAACTGCGTGATTGAGTCAAGGGAGAGGTGCGCGAAAGGCTACTCAGACTGAACAGAAGCCTGTAGGGATGAACAAGGAAATCTGGTAGTAGAGTCACATTCGGTGCTGATAATTTGGGAATATAACTTCCGCAGACTGTTAAATGGAGGTGACTATCAAAACTTCGTTGTCAGGCAGAATGCTCCATTCAACCCGGACGATGACGATCAACAATTTCATTCGGGAGAATCCAAAGTGAAGTGAAGATAGCATTATCTAAGCCTAAATCCCACAATACTGCTGGAACTGACGGCCTAACTGCCAAGCTATTTAAAGCAGTTGGAGATTATTTGGTACGGAGCATACATACTCACCTGTGAGATATGATTGAAAGGAAGTAGTAGAAAGTTTGCCCTATCCTCAAGAAATGTCTCTAATGTTTGTCACATCAAGAGTAGGTCCTCAGTCTTGTCAGGTTGTAGCAGGTTATTCTTTCCTCCTACCACAACTTGGTATCCGGGGCAAGACCTAATACAAGGCTGGCCAGGATTTCAGAATAAACTCCTACACGGACTAAGCTTCAAGTCTTATACACACGCCTGCCTAAGGAAGGACAGCAGTTAGCAGTTTGGCTTCTCCATTCCATCGCGATCTTTGTTTGTCCACAGATTTCCATTTCTCTCTCGAGATCCACTAACTCAAGGCCTCTAGATTAGACAGCTACCTTTGGTAAACGGCTCTTGAACGTAGAAGTGGCAGACTAGTCACGATTTAATGATCTGGTTTTGATATTACCATTTAGTACAAGAGCAATGTCATCGAGTTTGTTTGTTGTGTCAATGGTGGGTGATAGAGAGTTGATAGACCATCTAAGCAGCTTTGTGTAGAGACTCCGTTTACTTAGGAATCCTATTTCTGGATGGTTTGCATCTGGTAGGCTCAAGGTCGGACCTTATATAAAGGTATTCTGAAAGGGGAGGTTTCCTTTTATGTGCGCCAGTTGAGAATTTGAAAGCAGACAAGTGGACTGGTGAAGTCAAGAACTTTCTGCCTCATAAAGTGGATAAAAGTGGATTCATTTCCCACCTTCGGACGCTCCTTCAGGATGCGTGGGGAAGCGATATGAAACTAACTACCTGCTACTTACAGAAGGAATTTAATAACTCGCGGATTTATTTGACGTTATAGATCCGGAAATGCTCTATTACCACCATTTTTTCAAGTCTTTGGGTCACGTACTTTGGAAGCACGTGGGAGGCGACACTCATTTTTCGCAAATATTCCTCCACTGTGAGCGAAATATTTAACATTTTTAATTGGATTGATATTTTTGGATTCCACTTTAAGAGCTCTATTCAGCGATATATCACATGCCTATGTAGGGGAAAAAAAAAATTGTATTGTGACATTTGCTTGTATGTACTGAAGCTACCTTTCAACGGTTTTTCTCAAAAATAATACCGGCATTATGTTTTGTATGACTTATGTGAAAATCGTGCATATAGCTCTAATAGTTTCGGAGCTAGAAAGAGGTGACAGACGGACGGACGAACGAAAACGCTAGCGAGAGCAATATGGTTCTGTGGCTTGTATACGGAATCCTGGAAACTAACTCGCGGAAGTCTGATTAATATGAGTTCAAGGTGACGTTTTCAAAATAGAAAATCGTCACCTTGGTGTGTAATAGTGCCTCTAAATAGTAGGTTGTGGTAGAATGTTGTCATTGGGCGCCATTTTAGTGAGCTAGGGTAGAGCCACATAGGCAGCTTCGATGCAGAACTGTCAGCACGCTCGTGGTTGCTCGGTTCAGGTCGTCGGACGTAGCAGCTCTTGTCCACCTCACCATACTAATTAAGATTGCTCTAATCTAGTCTAATCATACAAAAATTGTATCTATATTTTGAAACAAAGCTCTCACTCGTATGGACCATGCTTTAAAGGCATGCAGCACCCTAGCCTTCGATTTAGGTTGGGTGGTCTTTATAATAAAAGATACATAAGTATAGGCCAGTGAGTCACTCAAAGAAGGGTTCAGTTTTCGTTAGAAGGATCAGAGAATTGTATGAAGCGTTTGCCTATTTGCACGACACTGCTGACAAGTGTGGGTTTCTTTTCGATATCAGGGGACTGTTTTACGTTGGCAACAGTAACAACCTAAGGATAAGTAGTGAAGAAGTCAAGACGCAGTTTACATCCCGACCCGGGAAACTTCTAGCTTGACTTTTGCCTTTGGACACATCTATATTGTATATACGATGACCTTGCAGAATAAACAAGGTGGCGCATAAGTCCACTAGACTTTCTAAGGCAGTAACTTTGTTTATGTTTAAATTTTTTTCCATTAAGTAGCGAAGATAATATTGGTCAAGCGGCCGCTGTCATAGTTAATGCACATTTGGGCTCGTTCCACAGCATTTTTCATGACTTTTCTCAAAACTTTTGCCGATAAACTCTCCACTTCTTGTCGGATGTTCTCCTTTAGGGCCGCCGAGGTCTGTGGCTTGTATAAAGCCGTGACTTCAAAAAACCCCAAAGAAAGAAGTCTGGAACGGTCAAATCGGACAATCTTCTGAGCCAGAATAAATCGCGAAAGCGAGAGATTAAGTGGCCGGAAAACTCTTGCTGCAGAATGGCTACTGTCGCTCATACTGTGTATGCGGTTGCACCGTCCTGCTGGAACCACATGTTCTCCAAATCCAAATCATCAATTTGCGGCAGTAAGAAGTTGTTGATCATGGTTCTGTATCGTCCACCAGTCACAGTAACAGTCTTGCCGATGCCGTCCTCCAAAAAATGGGAGCCAATCATCTTTCCTCCGCAAACGACGCACCATACAGTGACTTTGAGAGGATATAATGGCTCTTTGTGCACTACACGCGGATTTTCAGTGCACCAGAAGCGATCATTTTGCTTGTTCATGTATCCGCATAGGTGGAAATGCGGTTCGTCGCTCATGATGATTTTCAATCGAGGTTTATTGGCGGTGATTGGCGGTCTGCAGGCAATAGCTGATGCACTGTTTGCACTTTGTACAGGTAGATCTACAAGTCTTTCACCAAAATTCGTTGTGAAGATCGTCTATTGATGCTCAATTGCGTAGCTCGTCGTTTGGTTGATGTTTGAAGGTAGTGTTGGACATCTGCAACCACAGCAGCGATATTCTCGACCGAACTGCTGGTCTGGGGCCGGTCACGTCTGCTACTGTCCCGTGTTGACCAAGTCTCCTCGAAGAGAGTGACTAAACGCCGCAGTGTTTGCCCAATTGGTGCTACACGACCTGGAAATTGACGACGAAAGTTGAGCCAAAATCACCGACTAAGTGCTTCTGTTTCCTTCACAAATATCAAAGTCGCGATGACATAAGACACCATTTGCAAACATGTGACCATCTTCCGATAGGATGATAACTTTTGCTCCACCTTGTATCATGCACTTCCCTCTATGCTAATCTTGTATACCCTAGCTTAAGATATCATTCGACTGGCAGTATGCCATCCGGACTAGAGAATTTGTATGCAGCGAAAAACCAGATGTTTCATCGTATTTTACCACATCCATCATATCTTTCGCAGCATTGAGAATTTCACAACAACTTCCTCAAGCAAGAAACAATGATCTTAAAATATTCAGTTGCCGCCTAGCTTTTGAAATAAAAAAGATACACACAACCGTTCTATCTACAACTCCAACCCTCTTAGCTTCAATTTTTCTTTGTCAAATGTTAAAAGCATCATTGAATATATGCCATCAAATAAAAAATCATGTCACTGCCATAAAGCCCACAAATTGTATCTGAAACGTGCTAACTACGCCAGTATTAACGGCCTCTGTCCCATCGCAACACAACGATACAAATTCTTTCTTTGTTTTGTTGGCTACTTTTGTATTCTATTGAATCTATCGAAAAAGCCAATATATGCACCTCTCGAAATACGGAACGTGACCTATTTGGCTAAACTTAGAATCACGAAAAATTCGGAACAAAGCGACACAATCCATTGAGCAGCGGCATGCACGAAATGTGCAAGCACTGCCATCCAGATATCATCAGTACCACCAACCTGTTGCAATGCCAAATTTAAGCCTATCAAACATTATGTCAGATACATACTCGTAAATACATTCACACCCGTTCTATGAAAAGACGGCGAGTTGGTGGAGTGCGGGAAACTGCAGGACTGTCTCAAATCGACCCTGCTATTATGCACTAATTGCATGCAACAAGGTTGAGTTCCACTTTGTATTGCACAAGTACGAGTACACAACCGGCGCATACATGTGTGTATCTTGTGCGTAGTTTGTTTGTAATGAGGATGAAGATTCCCCGATGTGAGTCTAATTCTATTTAAAAATTTCACACGTTACAGATACTAGATACGAGTGTATCTGAAAATAAAATGCCGCTAGGCGTTGTTCGTCGTGCCATGCCGGCCGGTTAAAAATGCGACAGCAACCTCAAATTCAGACAGGCACACTGGTAGTGAATGACAATTTATAGAACCATGATGATGTGCAACTAAATGTATCTGTGTCTGTATCTATGGGGCAAAGAGGAGTCGAAACAAATATCCATACCATAGAAACTAATTCAGCGGATTAGATGTGACCTACTTTAAGAAAAAAAATAATACAACACTGGTGGTTGTAGGGAATTGGTTACAACACTTTTGTTTGGTCTACTTTCGGGACCATAGAGGGGTGCAAACAAGAGGTAAAACTTCAAATTAGGTCTACCAAAGTCCGAATTGGGTGGACACAGTCACCAACCACTCTTATGTGGGAAACTATACACTCTTGGCATCGCTCCATTTGTGTTACATTTAAGCAAATTCTCGAGATATGCATTGCAGATGCGAACGGCCTAACCCTGTTTTTTTATGTGCGGGCAACATCTATGATTGCATTTTTCACAAATTTAGAGCAAGAAGTATAATTTGCTTTTTTTTCTATAACTAGACCTCTGTCGGAATCGCTCTATTTAATGTAAGAAATGCCATACGCGCAGATACAACAATGTGTGTGCGTGTGTGTTTGGGGAAGCAATGATGGACTCTGGTTATGTGACTAGTAATCGATTTTTATCGTGTACCAGTACCAATAAACAGTGTAATTGGCTAATTGAGTTCAAGTCGATAGGGAAGAGTTGTTTAACGAGTGGAATTAAATGAATCTCAAACGGCTATTGGCAGTTACTTAGTTAGTTGTATGGTTTCAGGGAAGAAAAACATTTGACCGCTCGATTGATGGAGAAGAAAATAAGCCGACAAGAGTTTGATTGAATTTTATGTGAAATTTAAGTCGTGAAATTAAAATATGTATTTGATTTGGAAGAAACTGATTTAACTCTTAAAAAACTGCTTCAGCAATAGTATGGGTCTCGTAAACAAGTCAGAGCTACAGCCAAATTATGCATTGTCCTCACCAACTGATAGTGCAAACGAAAAGGCATACAAGTCTTAAGTGACTAAAGTGATTTGTGCACGACTTCTTTTTTTACGTTATTGCGTCTTTGCAGCAAAATCTTCAATAAACAACAAACTGGCGCCCAACGCGAGTCCTATAGTCCGCTTAATGGAAAAAGTCGGTTATTTGAAACAGAAAATTGACCACCATGTACATATACGAGTACATATGTACTTCAACATTAATCCGCTTGACTGAAACCCAATTTACTTAGAAAACTCCAAAAAGTAGGTCTCACAATTCTGTCTGTGTCTCTGTCTGTTTGTATCTCGTCCTGCAGCATCAACGGCTCCTCAAACTTTATATCTAGGGTCTGTGGGCTAATACCAAATTGAACGGATTTCATCGGTGCCCCATTCTGGTTCCTGCCGTGCGTGGTTATTCTCCCGTACCTCGTTCAACTTGGTTTCCCCTAGGAACTTGGGTTCATGGATTGGTGGTCTTTCTCCTCTTACCTGGTATGTTCCCAGGCAATTTACATGGAACTCGTTTCCTGAGGATGTGATCTGATTTCCTCAACTTCTTCACAGAATCTTTATTTTCAATTGTTTTCCAGGCCTAATTTTTTGCGGTGTTCATGGAGTTTAAAGTACTGACAAGCTTCCCGAGTGTCCCGTGGAGAAGCTTGTAAGTATTTCCAGCTTATTTGTACATAAATTGGTACAGGCATTTGCTTGGCATAGTTTTGGGAGTCTTTCGTTCTCCTCCTCTTTTCATAGCTCTTCTTGAATGATGTGTTCACCCATCCCGCGGATACAAATGTGCTTGTTGCCCGCTCCTTTGCTAGCCTATCTTCTTCCTCGTTACCCTCAACTCAGTGCGTAAGGAGATTTGACTGGATTTCCAAATTGGAGACAAGATACCAAAACAGCGCGAGCTTTATTTATTCTGCTTTTAATGTCTAGGTCCGTTCCGCCATACAAAATTTCCCCGCTGGTCTGCTTCAGAGTAATATGCTGATGTGTAGACCGGCCTGTGGACATTATTTTTGTCTTTTTTTCTCACCGTTGATCCTTAGACCGACCGACATTCCATTCTCCTGCAAAGAATGGTACAACTCGTCTAGCCCTCTGATGGTACTTGTCAGGATACAGATATCACCGGCATAGTCCAAATGATGCAGCCTTTCGGTCTCCATTGGATTCCATGTCTCTCAGATACTTCTACGGTGACAGTCAGCACATTGTCTATCGCCAGTAGAATGGGGATTGGCGACAGAATATCCCTTGTCAACTCCCTGTTGCACTTCAAAAGAATCAGAGAGCTGTCCATTGTGGTTCATCTACCGAACCTAAATCCTGTCGGAAATCTTATACAAATAAGAAAAAAATTGCTGAATCAGAGTATTCGCTTCAAGGAATACAAGAAAGGAATGAACGACCGCTCGAAACATACTCGTACCATCGCCTTAATGAGTAAAAGCCCCTTTAGATATACCTCACATTGCCTTAGATGGCACTACAGTCTGGAGTGGACCTGGGCCTCAACCAATAAGCGTCTCCAGCCAGGTCGATCTTATTTTATTGAGGTGCCTTTGCACTTGTGTGCATATTAGGCGAAGACTTCTTTTACCACGTCGTCCCTACGGGATGGATTCGAAGCCTTCCGAGGCAAAGCGTTGAAGTCCATTCGCTATACATGTCCTAGCCATCTCAGGCGATAAATTCGAACTCTTTTGACTAGGTCGATATCGCTGTACAACTGGTATTGTTCGTTGTTGTATGTTTTTCTCCATTCCCCCTTGATACCGACGGTACTAAGTGTGTTTTCATATGCCTCTGATAACGTCCATGCTTCTGTCCCGTATAGCAGGACTGGGATGATGAGGGTCTTATACAAAGTGGAGCAAAAGCAATGCCATAATGTGAAACAATGTTGAAAAAATTATATCGATCAAATGACCACCCCTTGGATCACATTTGTGCTCGTTTTACGGCATTTTGAATTATTGCTCGCAAAACGTCTGGCTCCAAATTGGTGAATTCTTCTTCAATGTTAGCTTTCAAGACTTGCAAGGTTTGTGGTTTTTTGTGGTAAACGCGAGATTTCAAAAGGAAGAAATCTGGCACATTCACATTATGACATTACTTTTGCTCCACCCGCCAAAACGTGAGATCACATGGCCCGGAAATTGGTGATTCAAAATCTCCATCGTTGCCCGAGGTGTGTATCGCTCCATTGCTTGTTGTCAACTAATTCTCTATCCGTCTTCAACATAAATGTCAAAGCACAATGACATTTGACGCCATTTGTAAAAATTATGGCACGTTCATTTTGTTTATGAGAGCGCTTTCCTATTCAATGCCTTTTTAGCCCAAAGAAACAGCGGTTGGTCAGAGTGATTCTTCGCTAGATCTCTGTGCTGGTGCAATTTTCTGAATCTACAGCGAAGCGTACAATGTCCTGAACTACCTTAAAATTATAGCTGTGTATTGTGACGTTCTGCCCTAGTCGCCGATCTTGACTATCCTTTTTTGATGGCAGGATATATTTTGTGATGCTGTTACCCACATTGATGGAGCATCGTGGTGTCCCCATCGTCATCCTGTACAGACGGACGGGTTTGGCAGGACTGCCAAAAACTAGGTTTGGTTTATCTCTATAGACAATATCATAGGTGACTTTAAAATCGCAAATGAGGTGCTAAATTATCTCATTTCCTATAGTTTGCTAAATTATCTCATTACCAGCAAATGAGATGCTAAATGACTACACAACAAAGTTCAACAAGGCAAACATACCTTTCACCTGAACTGAGTTGAATTGAATGAAAACCTGTCCCACGTTCAACCAGGGGAACAATGGCTTTCATTTCATTGTCATTTCGAACCATTACCAGATTTACGAATTGGTGGTTCGAATGCACTTACAAAAGGACATGGTTACCTCACTTATAAGAGGAGAAAGAACTGTTCTTCCCAAGTTATACACCTAACATGTTCCTGTGTTTGAACCTGGAACACCCTCTTATTGTGTCAACTGTCATAACAAATAAGCTGAATATGTTGAAAGCTCCTCGAAATGAGTAATTTGAAATCATCCCAGTTGGCTCTATTGAAAATATAGTATTAATCATTGTAACGTCTATGTATGCATCATCACCAGGATTGAACTAAATTTGAAGCGCACTTGAATCCCATGTGTACGCAGATTGATTTGAAGGCAGATTCGAAATTCCTCTATCAGAGTTCCTCAAATTGAAAGATGGGAATTTGACAGATGAAAAAGAGGAATCTTTTACAGGTGCATTATCGGAAACAAAAAAATTATGCATCACTTTTTGGGATTACGAATTTTAATGTAACAGTTCCAAGTAAAATCCATGGTTTTTGAGTTTGAAAAGCTGTAGTTTTTTAATGGGTTTTCAAGTCGCACAAATGCTCGTCCCCTACCCATAGTTGTTCTATAGTTATAGTGTGCAATAAGTGATGGCACATCCACGCCAATATTTTAATTTTAATACAAATAAATTCGAGTATGTTGTCGCTACGAGTATATCAAAGTTTCAATTGTAGAGTGTGTTGGCCTTTTACAATGGAGGTTTTCGCGATTTGAGTCGGTAAGAGTTTTTTATCATGATGTCTTCATGGATTGGAAGTTCCTGGTTCCCGAGTATCTTTGTATATTCATTGACTAACATGTTCGTGCGTCTGAGGGTGGGAGAGCTATGTTGCACAGGACCGGTAGCCAGTACGAGTAGGTCGGTGTTGATCTGATTGTACCAGATATTAGACGCATTGATGTATTAAGTTGGCTGTTAATGTCTTTGGTAGATCTTATACGTATAGGTTAAACAGCAAAGGGGCCAAGACTGATCCCTGTGGTAGGCCATTGTTTGGCTGTTTTGGCTTACTATTAGAGTCGTTAGTAAAAAACGTGAAAAGAGCATATTGTTCACAAGCTTTAATATTGTTTTACATGGAACCATTTTTAGAAGCTTGTAAATCATGCCTGTGCGCCATACAGTAAAATTGGAAAATTCTCTTTCGTATTCTGTGGTTTCAGAGGTAGTTGGCCTTTATTCCTTTAAAGCACGTTTGACCAGTAGCCTGGTATGTGTTTTTATAGCTTTGTCATTTGATATGTCCACAGTGCGTTTAGAGATGAGCTCTGGGTTTATGCCATGTTGTTTGGTGCATATCGAATTATAACCACCAAGCTTTCGGAGCAGGTTCCAAGCCTTTCTGCTTGATCTTGTGAAGTCCAGACTAATCATAGTTTCTTCCCAATTGTGTTTTCGGGATTCGTCAAGGGATGTGAGGAGCTCTTCTCCTGTTTCAGAATCACCAGTTAAGAGGTATTGTTGGTAGAGTCTTTCGCAGTCCGAACTCCAGCCAGGAATGTATTCCTTCCGGTAGCCTCTTGGTATGCATTTTCCAGCTGTGGATGTAACGATGCCAACAAATCTATTATAGTTTTGGGCAATTGGAGGTATCCAGCTAACATTGGAGTCGAGTTCTAAAGAGAATTTCTCCCAGTTCGCTCTGTTTACGTTCCACCTGGGGCGGGGGATAGAGTGCATTAGCGGGATTTCAATTCAACTTTCTAGTATCACGGGGCGATGTTGACTTTTAGGGAAGTTAGGGGGCGTGCTGTACCTCTACTTGTTATGAAACAAAGATCAGGATTATAGTCTCTGGCACCGTCAAGAGTGGAACGTTTTTTGGCATCGAAAATTAACACCATGTCATTTTCGTCAGCCCAGTTGGAGAGCTTCAATCCGTTTTCTTCATTTGAAAGGTATTTCCATGTGGTGTGATGACTGTTAAAGTCACCGGTGTAGATTGCTGCTGGGTGTTGGTAGACTGGCAACATACAAAGGGGCCATAATGATCTAGGAGGTTTGTAGATATTGGCAATTTTTAAGCCTTCTATTTGGATTGTAACTAGGTAGAGGTCATCACTATTCCTGCTTTCAGTTAAGCATACATTTTCAACTGACGATCTTACATAGGTTGCTATTCCGTACACATGCTGCTACTATTGTGTAACCATTGATTCTAGCTATTCTTATCAGGCTAGTTTCGTCTGAACAGTGTGTTTCTTGAAGTACTACAACGTCGATTCAATTTTCTTTTAAAACTCTGGCTAGGTGGTCACACTTTGCTTTGCTGATTCCTTCGATGTTTAATTGGCAGATATGCACAGATGGTCCAATATCCCTTGTCAAATAGCGCAGAGAAATGCCGGATTGGTTGTGTGACATATTCTTTGTATCTGTTTTTCTTTTCTATTTACTTTTTTACTACTTTCCGGGAGTTCTTTTGAGGAAATGTTCGGCATCCACAGTTGAATAGACTTTTAGCGTAACCCAGGGTGCAGCGCGTTGAGCTTGTCTATTCTTCGCACCCCAGACGTTCGCGAGAGGTGGGTTCGTCCAGAAACTGTTTGATATTTTTCGGGACTTGAATTCTGAGTTTCCCGCTCAGTGATTGTGCACTTAACCACTGAACCACTGCCTAGACGCTATCATAACCAAATAAATATGTTGGCGCTAACAGCCCATTGGGGACCTACAGTCTTATATCGTTTCCGAAGGGCAGTTATTTTTTCAATAGAGAGAAGCTTCTCTTTTGCTTGTCAGACGTTCGCGAAAGGAGTGACCGTGAGAAAACTATTTTTTTTAATTTTATTTTTGTATTTTCTTGGATTCGAATCTTGAACCTCTCTACCAGTGAAACACGGTGCCTAAAGGCTATCATAGGCGACGATTTTGAGTTCCTGGCTTTTTTCCAAGATCTGACGCAATATTGCTGATTTAAAAAAAAAAAAAAAAATCCTGAAGAACATTCTTATATTTTACGATTACGATTTAAATTAACTGTTACCAAGTTCACGTCGCTATGTCTGCCAAACTACGAATGACAGCGCCCTGGAAATTTGACAGTTGTTAATTCATTTCATTGTTGACAAGCGTGTGTAAGGCTTTTTAGTTTTTGTTCTATCGACAATGGAATTCAAACGTATCGCTTTACAACGCACCATATCGCGTTACAACGAAACCGGCAGCATTGCAAAACGCTATGAAGGTGGTCCGAAAATGACAGCAACATCGTCAACAGCCATTCGGAGTGTGAGCCATGGCTTCTGAGCTAAACATATCCAAACACATCCAGAACGGATGCAAAACATTTTGAAAAATTAACTCGGGCTCAAGGCCTTAAAGTTCCAAAAAGTGCATGATCTTACACCTGACCAAAAAAAAGTTAGAATGGAAAGAACAAAGGTGTTCTTCTTCTCTGATGAAACACCATTTCCAATTTGAGCAACTTGTTAACAAGCAAAATGATCGAGTTAACCTGCCAGAGAGGTCATACGATAATTTCGACCAAAGAATGGCCACCAGGAAGCAAGCACCACCGTTTTTGATGGTGTGGGCCGCAGTGACTGCCCATGGTCGATCTCCGCTCATATTTTTGTACCGTGGCGTTAAGATAAACGCGGTGGTTTATTGTGAAACTGTCTTGGAAGCTGTGTTGAAGCACGCATTTTGACCAAAGAGCCTGGACATTCCAACAGAACTCTGCACTTTCCCACAAAGCCCGAGCAAATTGAGAATGGCTGCGACAAAACATTCCGCACTTCATTTTCTCGACACAATGGCTATAGAATTCTCCCGATGTGAATCCATTAGACTTTTCTGTCTGCGGCATTTCGAAGGCCAAGGTTGGCGCTAAAAAATACCAAACAATGGAAGCGCTCAAGTTAGCGCTTCGCCGGGAATGGAAGCGCATTCAACAGACACACTTGCCAAAGGTGGCCATATCGAAAATATTAATTAAATCCTTGAATTTGAATAAATTTCCAAAATTAAAAAAAAATACAGCTATTTGAATTAGTAACAGTTCATGTCAGCCACCCTGTAGAACAAATACAAAAACCCATTGCGATATTTAGGCTGACGGTACATGAAGTAAAAGATTCGTGTCAGCCTCATTTCTAGCGCCAATGGAAATACTTGCACTAATTGAAACAAAAGCAAAGTTCTCACCAAATATGTATTCTTTTGTTTGCCACTCTAATCGCCCATAAAATTCCATGTATATAATCTAAACACCTCGTGCTTATCAGACAAAAGCACCATTTCCATTGTTCATTAACACCAAAACAATATCATTTCCGTATTAATCTAATTTTAAACAAAGCCCATACCACATATCTATATCAATCGGACAACAACAACAACACTCTGTTTGTTAACGAGAATCTTTTTTCCAATTTATTTACCTTATTTGTACGCCTCTGACATTATTTATTATATACGGATACTATTCCCCAAAAACAAACAAAAACCTTCTATCCTAAAGTAAACCGAACAGCTGTATAACATCGGGCTGAGGCGTCATCGATGTCGCCATCATAAGGCATTGACACTTTGCAGTAACAAGTGCTTCGATTCGACACATACACCTCCAATTCTGGCAAAAAAAAAAAGAAGGTGGTCGATGTTAGATACTTTTTTTTTTACATCTTTTTGCAGATGGACTTCTGTGTCTTTTTTTTCGTAAGTCTGCCATTTATACGATGAATAAATTTCAATATCATACATGATTCGAATTTTTGATTCGCTGTAGGAGGTATATGGTGTATCTACACTTCTTGTTGGTTTATCTTTCGGAAATGCCGTTAGATTTATTTATTTTTTTGGGAGTGGCACGGGGATTACTTTCGAGGCGCGACACGTGAAGCGATTAGTTTAGTCGCCTTTTTCCGTGGTGTTACTGTGAAAATCGTTATATCTACATGATATCTATCCGTAGATATACTAGGTGTTGCTTTTTAAATCACTTAAAACTACGCAACAGATATAGAGAAGATTATTATTTGTTCATACTTCATCATGAAGTATCTATCTACTTCTCTCAAATACTCAATATCTGTATGAGCTGGTACACGTACATAATAGACCCGGAAAAAGATACACATTCGCATATATAGTAGAAATAATAACAATTTATCTTTACCAACAGACAAAATGTTGATTCCTCATTATATCACGTGCTAGAATGTTGTTTATCTAAATAAGCAAAAAAAAACTACACTCGACCACACGCTCACAAAAAAAAAAAGAAGCTTTACCTGTTGTAAGCGAAAAAAAGCAAAAACAAAAACCACCTTCAAAGTAGAAACGCTTACCTATCTCTCAAGGTTATCCAACGCCATAATATGGGTATGCGTAAGCCCTAAATGCTAGAGTTACTATACGGATACGTACATACTAGAGATAGCATAAATGACGCTAATGGTATGGTAGCGCGCTTGGAACAAAAAAAAAAAAAAAAAAAAAAAATCACTATCACGATAAACGATGGGACCATTAAGCGATACGCAAATTTCCCAACGATAAAAATAGTCACATACACTGTATATCTATAAAATGCCAAATGTTGTAATCCAAACATTGTATGCTGCTACAACAGCATAAAGTAAGAAAACAAACAAAACACAAAATTTAGATATCTCAACCAAGGGCCTTAAGTTAGACAGAGATTGGACAGATGTGAATCTAAATTTAAATTGTTTTTTTTTTTTTTTAAAGATTTGTAGATTTCAAAAACCGATAAAGAGAGAGAGAGAGATAGCTCTCAAGGAAAATGTATCTTTAGATGAATTTTTTATGAGATTTTTCATAAATTTAATTTAGATACAACCCTACGTTCTAGTAGTTTGATATGGTGCAGCAGTTTAAAGATTGCGAAAGAATTTAGTCCGTAAAGGCGGATCTAAAATAAGAAAAAAAAAAAAAAACAGGTAGCGTGTTAATAAGATTCAAGGTTCCCCATTTTGTTCGCAAATGACTCATTATCTCAGAAATTTCGGAGAAGAATATAGACACAGCCTCACTAAGGTCATTAGATTCTGAATAGTGAACAAATGTGTAAGTTGTTGCACGTGAAATGGACGTTTTTGTAGATCGGTAACATTGCTGACGTTTTCATACGTCAAAAGGAACAGAACGAGACGGTTACTATATGTGAAATTAAAGTGACAACTCTGATCTTCAAAACCTATATTTCATTGATTTTATTGATCACTGTCAGCGTTTTCGTAACTTGCCAACTTAAAATAGTGGATAAGAGCCGGATGCGGGTAATTTTCTTTTACGAATTTAAGCATGAACACATGGCTCAGAGGTTAAGGGCGCGATCACCGAGCAATAGGTTCAAAGTTAAAATCCAAGAAAACACAAAAAAAAACCTCTCGTCAATGTCTGACAAACATCCGAGAGTAAAACTGTCATGAGAAGCTTCTATCAATCGAAAAATTGCCATTCGGAAACGACATGAAAACTGTAGGTCCCAACTATTAGTGAGGCGCACAGTACGAGTGGCTGCGAGAAGCTGGGCCAGGCCCTGCATTGGATGCATGTTATTATTATTGCAATGCAGCAGAAATGACCAGAAACATAAACACGGTATTTGGAAAAAGCACAACTAGTTCTGAAGATATAGGCCTTGAAAATGAGCCTCGTGGTCATCCTGAAGCGATCATAGACAACGACGAGCTAAAAGCTTTGATGGAATCCGATGGACGTCAAAATGTTAGAGATATTGTAGAACAACTAGGCGTCCGCTATTCAACAGTTACTCGGCATTTGAAAGCAATTGGTAAACTAGTTCAGAAGACATAAGCCTTGAAAATGAGCTTCGTGGTCACCCTGAAGCGGCCATAGACAACGACGAGCTAAGAATTTTGATGGAATTCGATGGACGTCAAAATGTTAGAGATATTGCAAACAACGAGGCGTCCACTACTCAATAGATACTCGGCATTTGAAAGCAATTAGTAAGGTTAAAAAGCTGGATAAAAGGGTTCCACACGAATTGACGGGATTGAAAGTTTGCTCTTCTCTGCTTGCTCGAAACAAAAGAGATTTACTTTTGCATTAAATTGTTACGTGTGGTGAAAAGTAGATGTTCTACGAGTGATTTTGTCTCATTCAGTTTCAATGGCGTCTGTAAGGTCCCCTACGTTATTGTAAGTCGTCCGCCTTGGTAAACAGCTCTGGAGAGATGTCCCCATATATTCTCAATTGTGTTGAGGTCTGGAGAAAATGCTGGCCACTCAAGAGCAGAAACGTTGTTACGCTCGAAGTACTCTTTTACCTTCCGGGCTATGTGGATTGCTGCATTATCTTGTTGCAGGATGAAATTTTCGCCGAATATCTTCATCTAAGATCTTAAGGTAGTCGTCACTTTTCATCCTGCCGTTTTGGTATGATATTCATGTCCAAATCATGACTCCACCTCCGCCCTGTTGTCGTTGTATTAAAACAGCTCGTCCTTCTTCAAATCATGAAAATAATTACGAAATCCGCGAGCTCCATCAAGGCAAAAGCGTTTCTCATCGGTGAAGATGACAGTTCTCCAAGGCAGATGGAAGATTAAATGATTCTGGTGTTTTATTTTCAAATGGTTTCTTTGAAGATGTTCCACTTCAGCTAACACAACTAGCAAGTGCTAAATTTTCTATCTACATTTGAAGTCCCCGCTGATACCGCGATTTCCGTTGTTCTTGCTGTAGAATTTGACACTTCTCTTAGTAGGGACCGCCGATCTGCTGGTGTCAAGCTATATTTTCGTCCAGGTACGTATCTTTTCCCGTAGTTTTCTAGATCCTTTAAATAGTTTGAAACAACTGTACGACTGCAGATCAAAAGTTTTGCAATTTTATTGACAGAATATCCCTCTTGGCGAATTTTTTTTTAATGTTTTGGATCTCCGTTTGGTTTGACATCTTTCCAGAGCCTATTTTTAACTTTTTTACTTCTAAAATGTGTTTAGATACTTTCTTTTAAATCAAATCACTAAAACTGACTAACAATGTTATGATTGCCTAACAGCAATATTTGCAGCACATATGGAACAAAATTATTGAGAAAAAAAATACTGCATTGTCCTAAAGGCAGTAAATCTTTCTGGTCTTTCGGGATAAGAACAAAAGGTTCTGCTTCATCCACCATCTCGGCTCTTGTTCACAATGATAAAAATATTATGGACTCCAAAGAGAAAGCTTGTCTGCTAGCTGCAGTATTTGCAGCTACTTCGACATTGCCAGTTTGCTCTCTTTCTCCACTTGCGCTGAATTCGGTTCAACATTGTTTGAGTCCTAAGAGATCTCAATAGTAACAAATTTTCAGAGCCAGATGGGATTTCTCCCCTAGTCTTGAAAGCGTTCTTCTACCCTGGCCAAACCTCTGCGTAAACTCTTCCACTTAAAATCTTCCGTTGAAGGGCGATAAAGCTTCCATGTCAAATACCGACCAATAGCTTTAACGTCAGTGCTGTCCAAGGTCTAATAAGGTGGTGGTTAACAATGCTCTTCAGCATCATAGTGGTCTTGAAAGAAACCATCTCCTTAATGACAGTCAGTGTAGTTTCCGGCAACAGCAATCCTCAGGGAACTTAATGACATACCTGTCCTTAAAATGGATCCAGACTTGTTGCTCTTGATATCTCCAAAGCTTTCGATAGAGTATGGCATAGTGCCCCCCTTAACAAGCTAGAAATTCATGGTGTAGGTGACATTTTCGTGAAGTGGATTAAAAGTTTTTTTTTTTGAGTGGTCGATCATTGCATCTTGTATTGGACAGATGTACTTCTACACCATTTTCGACTAATGCCGGTGTTCCCCAGGGCTCAGTACTCTCTCCGCCACTTTTTCTGATTTACATCAATGACCTCCTTTCTGTTACTCGTAATCCGATTTATTCCTTCGCTAACGACACCACAACAAGCGCCCCAAATCGCCGTGTCTCAGCGGCTGGGAATGTCTACTGAATTCAACTCTAACATTGATGCGAGGATCCGAGTTAAGTTTAACGCGTCAAAAATACAGTGTTCTCTCCTGTCCATGAAGTGGGAAGCAAACGTGGTCAAGAATGGAGTTGATGTTGAGGAATCTAATGGCTTACCTATGCTTGGCATGTACTCATACTCGTATGTTAGCCCAGGCATTCAATGGAACTTACAGACAGTCCCATACAATTCGTCGCATACCTTCGTTGACAGATTGAAATGTCAACCGATTGTCAACGGCGATGGCAGTTTCTCTTCTCTCTCAATGCTTCCACCAATAAAAGTGCTTACTCTCAATTTGCCGACTGCCAATGGATCAACGGACTAAAAAAGTTGAAAGTAAAGGCATCGACCCATAAAATTCGTGGACGTCGTTCCATTGAAGGTTGACGGAGACGTTCACGCATACAATCCGTCGCATACCTTCGTTGACAGATTGAAATGTCAACCGATTTTCAGCGGCGATGACAGTTTCTCTTCTCTTTCAATGCTTCCACCAATAAAAGTGTTTACTCTCAATTTGCCGACTGTCAATGGATTAACGGACTAAAAAAGTTGAAAGTAAACCTACTTTATCCGTCTAAGTTCATACATGCGTCGGTTATGAGCTACCTTTCATAAGAATATGTGTCAGTTAAAAATGACGCAGCAATGGATCAACGGATTCTACGGGTTGGGGCCTTAACACCACCAGAAAATACCTGTATTTCCACTATAAATGTTGGGGCGAAATATGTATATATAGTTGCGTCCAGCCAATCGTAATACACGCACCGATCACCATAGGAGATCGTTTTTAAGCCATACCTTCTTCAGTATTTAGAGAAGCGAACACTTTGCAAGATTTAAAATTAACGCTCATCGTTACCTCTCTGTTCTTATTTATCCACACCTCCCTATATCTTTTCCTTTCATTTCATAACTGAGTTTTACAAACTTCAAAGAACACTACTCGTAAGTGGTGTAGAACATTTTATGAATCCAGGAGCACTCAGGCTCGACCGAAATCCATTGTACTACCAAGCAGAATTTACAGATTCTACCGGAGAAGGAGAATCTCGGTGTGTCGCTCTCTGCTTGTAAATTTGTTACTTAAGCTTGATTTGATCAGCTAAATTAACCTCAATTGAGCTGATAGCACTGTGTGTCAGGTTAGTAGACAGATTTGGCATGTGATGGATCAGAAAAGCTTTAGCAATTTCGTTTCGCTAAGAAGATTGCAAATCATTAATCCGGACACTGCCTCAAATGATTTTTGTAGGAGCTGCAAGGGCGATAAGGAGGAGGAGATAACTTTGCATATACTTGTACTTATCTAGGAGCATACTTCGACAACCTTGGACAACTGGCAAATACGGATGTCAGGTGCCTCAAACTTATGGTGAATGCCCAGATCCGTGTGGTATCACAATGGACGTATTTTTTTTCTAAGTGTTGCTATACTTAAATAAAAGCAGCCACTCGAACCTAACCGTAACCTTTAACAATAAAAGTATCTTAAATATGTTTTCATTGCTAAACAAGTATCTTATCCGTCGTTGTCATATCTTTTAGTTACGAAATTTAAAAAACCATTTAAATTACATTTAAATATGCCACAAACTACTAGTACTATCTATAAATTTAAAGACCTCATTTAGATAGAACCAGTTTAACATTTTAAATTAGGAAAAACATATTCCATTGTATTTTAGTCAGGGTTACAAGTAGGCTGGTAGTAACGGGTCGACTAATGAGTTGACCCTATCTCGGCTGTAGAAGGGCGTTCGCGAAGGGCACAATAGTTTGTGCATACGCAAACCCTGTGATTTAATTTAGTTTATTTTTTTTTTCCACACTCATGTGTATGCTGTGAGAAAAAAAAAAGCCAAGCTAATGACGATGACTTACAGTATTGGGCAATCCATTCTCTATTGTTTGAAATCTATTGCGTTTTCCCTCAGGTTTTTCTTTGAAGTTTTTTCTTTTCCTATTAATTTGATTGAATTTTAATGGGAATTTTATTAACTCAAAATGGTGGTTGAATATAATAGAACAACAAATGGCTAAAGAATGGGGAAGAAGAAAAATCAGTGACAATAGAGAGATTGCCCTTTTAAATTTGAATCAATTGAGTTAATGGGCAGTTACAGCAGGTTTGAAGACAGACTCAGGGCCATAGTTTTTTTTAATATGTGTGGCTGTGTAATGGCTTATAGTAGGTAGATTGAAAGATGAATTGTGTTATTTCAGCAGCTGTGGCACCATAATATGATAAAAGATTAATTTTGTTAAACTTTTGAGGCCATATTTCATGTTAGAGAAGAGACATTGAATTACATATGCCAAACCTTTTTGTTCACCAAAATATGTATCTTTACAGGTTTACCTTTAATTTACAACATTTAAGCTTGACCTACCTGCAGCTATAAAGTTATTTTCCTGTTTAGCCCAGTCGTATATATTGGGTTTTGACCTAGAGATTTGAAATTAGATCTTTTGGAAACGTTTTGAGACCTGTTCAAGGTGCTAATTAAAAATCTCAAAAATGACACCATTTTCCTAAAATACTTCCGTCATTTTGACAATTTTTGAATGCTCATTGTTCGTGAATACAATGATCCACATTAGCTGAAAATTGTTTGACAAGATATCAAATGTTTGACGTTTTTCGATGGCAAACTGTTCAGTCGTCAAATTTGATGTGTCACACTTTTGACATTTGGTCGTTTGACAGCGTTTGACACTAGTTCCTTATAATTCCTGAAGACTGGTTGGTGCACACCAATTATTTATGGTCTGAGTGTCCATTGGATACCTTCCAGTCTCTGATCATTATGCGCAATGTTACCCTGCCTATAGTGTAGGGGATGGCAAAAGGGAATTTCGTCTTTTGTCGAGGAAATACAGCTCCAATTCGAAATTGTTAAAAAGATTTATTTTCAATAAGAAAATGTATCGACGATAAAATATGCAGCAGAACTAAAGAAAAGCACCAAATAACAGTTTGGTCGTACCTGACTTGGAGGCGGCTCGACTACATTCTCGTCTTCTTCTTCTTCTCTAAGAACCTTATTAACGACGTACTGTCCTCGGTAGTTCGATTCCAGCTTGTGTGACGCACCTGACGGTACACTCTTCATAACCATTAAATGCCCTTCTTGGTCTGTTGTTGTCACAATTTGTTGGATGCTCAGCTTTCGCAATTGCGAGTCCCAGTTAGAGATATCAATTTGTCCGTTTGATCTATGTGTCCGAATAGTAACATTGAAGTGCCTGATGTCGTTGTCCTTGCAAAAAGTTTCAAACTCTTACGACGTGTTGGCAGAGCCACGATCACTGACAGCAGTATCCGGTAAGTTAAAGTAACAAGTCAAATCTGTCAACATCTCGATAACGCATCCGCCACTCCGATGATATGCATGTTTCCATGTCAACTCTTCGGGAATGGGCTCAAATGGTGAATGTGTAGCGCGTCCGAAACGGAATCGGATTGTCCATATAGTGTTTCCGCCAGATGGCTTTTTGTTGAATCAGCCTTCAATAAAGACAGATATATACGTCCTCACGTGGGTCCTCGTTCTTCGAAATCACAAACTTCTACGAATTCGTTCGATGGTCTTTTCGACTCCAAAATGTCCCATATCGTCGTGGAAAAGCTGAACTATCCACCAACGTAGAGCACCTGCGACGAGCAAATTTAAAATCACCACAACTCCCACAATGCAGTCCATGATAAGCTCAAATTGTTTCCCCACTTGCGACTCGTTGCATAGTATTTTCTTCAATTCGTTGAATGCGACTGTATGTTCTTTGGTTCAGCAAAGATTGTAGTTTATCATTTGAAATAGTTGTCCACGAACTTCCTACAATCACGCTCTCTGGTATGATACGATTGTCAAAGCAGGGCTCAGAAATCTTTTCGGAAACTTTAAAGATCTCTAAGTCCACTAGATTACCGAACTTCGTCAGCGTCTTCCAAGCGGAAATGCTAGCAATTCTTGAAGCTTGTCGTATTCTTAGTAGTCGGCCAAAAACCGAATGCAACATGGCAATCTGTACGTAGAGTCAGGCAGCAGTTAAAGCGCTTGCCTCAGTTACTACATCCTCCAAACTAGTAGAAAAGTGTAAGAATGAACTCGTCTGCCTGGAAAATCGACTATCAATCGTAGTAGTCTGGGTCCCGGGTCACAGGATTAGCAAGGCGTGGTTCTGCCTTTAAAGTGTCCCCGGCGGAAGTTTATATTTCGGTTGGAACAGATAAGGGTAAAGCTTTCGTATACTATCTGAAACGATCCCAGCTTAAGTGGAGTTGACTAGACAGTTGCGTCTCATGTAACGAACTCCTTAACAAAACCCGCACAGACATCGCTCATGTTGTGGCGATATGTACGGATCACTGGGCTGTAGAAAATCATGCTAGATTGGGTATCCCATTTAACACTCACTGCCGAAGTTATTAAGGACGTGAAGGAGGAAGAAACACTTGACAACTTCCTTTGTGAATGTCTTGCCGTAGCTAGAGCAAGGCATTGGGCACTGAGTAAACCCATCATTTCTAACCTCAATGAATTTTCAGTGAAATAAGTGGGTAACCTGCTGCGCTTCTTAAAGTCCACAGGTTGGATCTAGGACCCCCAGTTGGGTCCTCCACCCTGAACGTCAAACACATGTTTATACTTACTAAAACCCACAGGTCGCAAGAGTCGTTGCAACAAAAAGCAGCGCTACAGCGCTAATTGGGTGTCTGGCATGAAGGTCGATACGGCCACTACCTATGTAAATCTTCTTCGTAACAGGTTTATCTGACATCAACTTTATACTCATCGTGTGGGTCTTATATACTTCTAGGCTTTCGAATGTTCCCCAAAATAACATGCATAAGCGTTGAATATTGTCTTTCAACAAAATTTAGGTTCGAGTATCAGACGATGAGGATATGGGCATAGAAAATCGTTGCCTTGTAGATTGTCGTCTTGCATTACATCGTTGCTGGCAATCAGTAGGCGATGTTGGTCATAATTACGCATCTATTGTCTGTCCATGATCCTTCGGCAGAACTTCTGAGAGTAAAAGATTCACACAGCTCGGCTAGACCAACTTCGCTGGCAATTGATCCTCCGATGAGTGATGTCACTGCCAAGGGCAATAACCACTTCCATTTCACAATACCTTTACGTCCTTGGGAGATTCATCTAGCTGCCTTTAACACTGGACGGGATTTGGGTAGCGATTTTAATCCCCCACCTAAGAGAAGCCTTTTGCTTTTAAGAAAGTCTATCATCAGTAACAATCCTGCAGCAATCTGGGAGACTTTCCTTTGAAAGCAATTCTTAACTGTGGTTGGTATTTGAACCTACCACCTTGGGATCAACATGAATCACATTTAGCCAAAAAGTATGCAATCTTTTTGTAAAACCCTTGTTTTGCAATATTCGTAGAGAAAAGCCAAACAAATAGTTTCCAATCCTTGCCACCTTCCTTTCTTGAATTTCTTCAAATTTTAGTCAAAGCGCCTTCTGTAATTCAAGTAACCCAAATAATACCTTCTAAGTATCTATTAATCAATTTCCTCAGGATATCTACGACCTGACGCAGACTCTCCACTTAAAATAGAGGAAAATATTCAAGCAATTCACACAAATTACAGCCAAATACACAGAACCACCGCTGGAAATACCTGATTCGGTTGCAAATCATTATCTCCCCGGTTGTGTTTTCCACAAATCATAGATCTAAAGAGCCGAATGTAATTTGCTCCTCCCTCCCCCCCACCTTGTAGTCTCTAAACTTGATAGCTTAATGCCAAAGAGCGCGCGACTCTACGGCATAGTGTCATGCAAAATAACCAAACGAAAACCTTTCGCTACCTCCTCATCCCTCGTGAGCGGAATTCAATTTAACCCCTATCAGTGGCTGTATCTATCGAAATCTTATACACAAATTGGAATTGCATGCAGCGAGCAATGATGACAAGGTGAGGCGGGAGGGAATTGAAGAAAATTCAAATCGTCACACACCTTTCTTTTCCGCATAGCTTTGGTGATAGATACATTTTTTTTTTTCTTCTTTTTTTTTCGTTTGCCGGAGATACAACAAAATTAAGTGCTTACTAGTACGAGTACCTCGTGCAAAGTGAAAGGAGAAGTAATTTAATTTATTTTTTTTTATTACAATTTTCTATTTTGTAATGTTACGCTTCGACGAATTACAATGTATCTGTTGGCTGTGGATTGAGTGTGCGATATTCAGTAGAACAAATAAAAACTGATTATTTCCAAAGAAACGAAGAGCAGATGAAAAAAAAAAAAAAGGTCGCAATCAACTCTGTTTGTAACCTAATTAGTGTCAGAAATCAAAAGTACAGAGAAAGAGAGCGAATTCAATGGAAAAACTAAATTGAAAAACTTAAGCCACAATAATAATAACAGAGGCAGCGAAAAGCAAACGAGCAGAAAATACATTCGAATACGAGCAACAAATGAGCGCGCGCAACAAACGGCTAAAAATTGAGAACTCGAACTGAATCATGACCCATTAACCTAATTTCCAAGTTGGCTGGTAGTAGTTACTGCCACAACCACCACTGCTAGATACTTTTTTTTTTCCTTACAGATACACTTTAGTCGTCCACAAACTGCTACTGTTTGTTGTTCTCGATTTTGTAGTATGACGGTGGTGCCTCATAGTGCAATTCTAATGTATCTAGATTCTAGTCGGATGGTGGTATTCTCATAATTTTTCCAAATATGCATCAAGTATAGCAAGATTAAGATAAAAATCTATTTCAAGTTTAGCACAATTAAAAGCGACGTAGGAGGATACAAATGCACAATTTTAAATGCGCCATAGCAATTCCAATTACTGTCATAGATACGCTGTCATGGATGGCGTATCTTTCAGTGTAAAATATTCACAGATGATTTCAAGAAAATCTCAACGTGGAAGCTTATTAGTAGATGCTCTTATGGTGGGGGAGGATGGTGCACTATAACAATAAGTCTAAAGGTCATATTTGACGCCACTACTACGACTAAGTGCTGCATAAAATGCGCGTTTCCTTTGTGCAGGTCTTTTGTGCGTTTTTGTGCAGTTTTTGTGAATTTGTTATTGTTTCGACGACTGAACACCCGACCGATGAATAGATAATGACAGTTCGAATTCGCTTTGTCTTTAGTCGGGGATGTAAAGACGGAGAAGGGGTTTGGTCTGGCTTAGTTTTAATTATTGTAATCGCGTGTAGTGCTATTGTTTCGCACTGTAATTTCATTAAATTAACTCAAGGGACATGATAGTGGTTGATATTTGCATGTTTAATGATTGCTTTGGTGCAATTAAACGAGCCATGTAAAGAGATACAGTGTGTTAATTTCATGGGAATATAGCTCGACTGTAATTGGGGATGGATGGGTTTTTTTATTTGACATTTTCTAACCTCGGATAGAGTGATTTACTTTGCTAATAATCATGAGGAAGCAATGAGAATAAAGTATTGTATAAAAATTGCCTTGAAATAGCCTTCAATTAAAATCAAGAACCTAAATGGGGTCCCACAAGGTTGGCAGCTATTACTTAGTCTGTTATTTGTGATATCATATCACGGTTGCGTCAGAATGTTCTCCAGCAAGTAATTGGGGTGCAAATATGTATAGAAAAGCGGGGGCTCCATCAATGCCAAATAAATAAATATGAAGAAAATATTTGTCTAAGAAATTTGAGCGAGTAGAATGGTATTTTAGTAGTAAATAGCATGGGATTGGTGTTTGAAGTGTCGGCGTTTAATTATCTGCCTCTGAGCGAAATTTTCTTGATACTGCGATCAGAACATTGTCAACGTAAGACACTACGTTGAAGCGAACGTGGAAGGACTTCGTTGGTTTTAAAATTGTGTCTACTTGCTGATACTGTTGACCGATGAATACTTGTTACATATCCCTTATCTGCAGTGTATCGATAAAAGGGGGCACTCCATTGGCTAGCCAATCAGCAACAGGCTTGCATTTATTTTGTGCTTCCGTCTATTAGTGACATCGTCGATCTTCGATGGTGATGCCAACTATCGCTGGCTGTGGCATTACTGTGATGCCAAATCTCACTGACTGCTACACTCACTGAACATAAAAAAGGTTCCTAAAAGGCGAATAGATGATGGGATCTTCTAGCTTACTACTTTCTAAACTATTCAGCTACAGTTTAGCTGAAAGGCATATACCGCCTGAAGCCTGGCTTCAATCTGAATACAAACACTTAATCCAGACCTGGTGGACGAGACCAAAACCAGAATGGTGATTGATAGCTCAACTTCTCTGACCATACTGGGTACCCCACCCAAATCTCTATTACTAAGCGTCGACCGCTTTTTCCATTTAGACAAAATAAACCTAAAATCCCATGACGTATGTCCCCTATCCCTCCTTAAAATAGTGTAGTATAAGAACCTCCTTGGATACAGCCTAGGGAGGACTTGGAAGGTACAAACTCCTTGAACAGCAATACCTCGTATACCCTTGCCTCTACACGATATGGGTCTCTCAACAGATTCTATACCTTGAGAGTGACGATACCTTTTTTCACATTCTAACGGAATACCAAGGAATTGTCGACTTATAAAGCGTATAGTCGGCAAGAAAGCTGCTACCTCTTTGACTTTTTGACAACCTTTGGAGTGAAAAGTCCGCTCTACATCTTTTCAAGGAACGGCACATGAGCTTTCTAATGTAAATTTCTTACGTTAATCAACCTCTCCAGAGTGAAGCAGTATGACATGCCTTACATGTACTCGTACACTTGTTGAGATGCAGCTCCATTCACATATGTTTTATAGTCTTCAACAGAAAGGAGAACAGTCTGATCAGTCTGCAACCAGTAAGGAACGAAAATGGCATGCGTCTCCTGCAAATCTTCGGAATCATAGCCTACCATAGGGCAGCGGAAAGACAGATAGATAGATTTTTTAGTCCGTAAGGTAGTATTTTTAAGCCACGGAACAACAATTTCCTCTGATTCTTGGAGCATCACCCGTCGATTGAATGTCATCGATTCTAGGGGGTTTAGATGGAGGAACTGATTCTATTTAATCTGACGGTCGCTGTTTATTTTTTTAAATTTATCTACTGAACTACGTTCGGATAGAATAAATGAGTGCTTTGCTTCGGCTAGAAATTCTCAGTCGAATCGCTACATCGGTGGATGCGTGGAGAAATTTCTCCATTAGTTCGATCTAATCTAATCTCTTTCTGGAGGATATAATGAAGCGTTTAACTTCAGCTCGATATTTCGACATCACCGTCCGATTTGCATTCGAGTTACCATTATATATGGGCCCTCTATCCGTCCCCCACAGTGTAAGCAGTTGTACACAACACACTGTCGAGTTTAATCAGTGCATGTCCACTGTCTAAACAAACCTCTCCTGGTCAGTTTTATCTAATCTTTTGGGTGTTCCAACTGATCTTAAAAGAAAGAGATCTTTTCCCAAAAGAGCTTCCTCTCTCTCCTTGCCTACTTCAGACGGTGAAGGAAATTTGTCACTAACGATCACGACATCGTGCAAACGAGGATAGGTTAGGTAGATGGGTTCCCTGTGACTTGCTTGTCACTGCTCACTTAGACCAACAGGCGGGACCATTGTGCCCATATGAGTTGTTTTTACCTTGGGAACCTAAAAAGAAATAAAGAAAAGAAGGATATGAATCTCAGGCGGTTTTGTCAACCCGTGACTGCCAATAGTCCTCATTCTTCTGTTGGTAAGGACAGGACATTCACAAACAGACTCAATTTCTTCTTTGTCCCTGCAGCTTCTGGAATATCTGATACGTATATCCCCGAGGCGCTGCACGTGAATACAAAGTGCCTCGTAATGATCCCTGAGACGACTCGTGTGTTATTACGATTTAGCTTAACTAGAGGAAGAATTATTTTCTTGTCATAGAGTGGCCATAGGGTTCTAGCCGTCACGCATGTATCCAAGTGGACCCAGCGTCTGTTGGCTATATTCGTCTATGAGTTTAATTATAGAGCTAATGCAAGTTCTTACAAAGGGGAGAGCCTGCGAAATATGCAACACTGATCCTTCCCTTTCAAGTTGTTCTGCTCTTTCTTTACCTGGAATATCTTGTCTTTTGCAGGTGTTTACTAATCTTGATCTGGTTATCGCGTCCAAGACCTTAACGGCTGTCTGGCTGTCACTGTATCTTCCTGACGATATTGTCTTCTAGGATAATTTTTTCAGCCTGAGTAATGGCTGTGATATCGGCTTGGAAAACACTCCAGTCGTTGTTAATTCTAAAGGAATGGTTCACTCCTTAAGTTTCATAGAACACCCCAGCCTATGTATCGACGTCCATTTTATAGCCGTTTGTGTAGAAGGCTAGCTAGCAAACGATGATAGTGCAGCTCTTGTAAGCCTCCAGCATTGCGACACCCAATCGTGTCCGTTATTTAGATCTAGCCCGGTTCATTGTCATAAGCATGTTTAAAGTCCTTGTAATAGAATATATTTGGAATCTGGGGCTGATACGCTGGTTGTGTTCTTCCTATTATGTCAACACCGTCGACTTTCACGAGTGATTCCGCAGGTTTTTGATCGTACTTCTGATGTTAAACTTGAGCGTTCTGCAGAATCATTTAAAAATTTTGTTGATGAAATCACATGACAATGCGACGTCCTGTTCAGTGCCGTAGCAACGCTATGCAGAATAAGGGGTGAAAATCTCACACCCTAGACGTCGAAGTATTCCAGCTGATGACGGAGGACATATCCCTTTATATACCTGCTGTCGATAAAGCGAAGCAGTTTACGAGAGGAGTGGAAAAAGCTTGTGACGCTTCCATGCAGCAGAAAACAGCAAACTTGCGTCTGCCCCCAGTATACCGGTGGAATGATGAGATCACCGGACTGCGCGCAGATTGCCACAGGGAGCGCCGATTGTATCAGCATTCCGGAGAACATAGCAGCCACGGAGAACTCCACGAGAGATTTATAATTGCCCGAAGAAACTTAAAAGCTGCAATTAAAAACAGTAAAAAGAGAAGCTTCGAAGAACTGTGGAACGAAGCCAATCAAAACCCGTGGTAGAAAGTCTACCAAGTGGTTATGATAAAGTTGAAGGATGGCAGAAAACTCTCGCCCACGTCCTACGAGTTTCTCGAAGATGTGGTGTCTGTGCTTTTTCCACAACAACAGGGAATAGAGGAACAAAAGGAGAGGAGCAGACTTCTGCTGCTCGTCACAGCAGCAGAAGTCTGCAGAAACATCAAAGATCAAAAAGCACCTGGTGTTGATGGAATCCCAAACATTGCATTAACAGCAGCAATTAATTGGCGCCTACACATCTTTGCAAACGTATACAACGTCTGCCTCAAGGAAGGAGTATTCTCCGATCAGAGTGGAGGAAGCAAAGACTTGTCCTCTTACCAAAAGGTAATAAACCACCGCAGGACCTCTCATCGTATAGGCCTCTATGAATGCTGGACATCATGGGCAAAATACTGGAGCGCATAATAAGTGACAGACTGGAAAGCGCGGTCGATGAAGCGGGAGGCCTCGCAGACCGCCAGTATGGCTTCTGCGAGCACTTACCGCCAGGAGAGTACCGGACTACCTGCAGAAAATAATGGAGGACTATTTTAAAAATAGAATACTGTACTGTTGCACTGACTACGGAATGAGGCAGTATAACGTCACAGACGGTGTCCCCCAAGGCTCCGTACTATGTCCATTACTGTGGAATCTAATGTACGATGACGACCTCAGAGTTCGAATCCCGAAGTCCTCGCAAATAATTGGCTTCGACGATGACATAGCGATCATTGTAGTGACTAAATTGCTTGAGGAGTTGGGGCATAACTGTAATGAAGCTATCGGGATGGTACACGGCAGGCTAGTAAGGACTTAAAACTAGCAGAGGAAAAGACTGAAGTAGTGCTCATCAGCAGCAGACGAGTTATGGGGACTATAAGAGTAACCGTGGGCGATCACGTTCCAAACCAGAGCTGCAGTACCTTGGCGTTACTATAGATGCAAGGTTAACTTTTAAGCAACACCTGCAACATGCAGCTAAGAAGCTAGCAAGAACAACGGCTGCTCTGGCAAGGATCATGGCAAATATTGGAGGACCCAAACAGAAAAAGAGACTGCTCTTAGCAAGAGTTGCGACGTCGATTATGATTTACGGCTCCCATATATGGGCAAATGCCATGATGACGAAATCATACAGCAGGAAGACGGAGGCGGTCTACAGAACCAATGTCAGAGAATACCACCAGATAGATGATGAGCACGCAAGAAGCTTGGGAAGCAGTAAGCGAAACTGTGGCTACCATCATGGGAGAACAACAAAGGCAGGAGCGACAGCGAAACGTCGCGCAGACGGCTGGCAACACGAACGAGCCGAGTATGTAAGGCTGAAGCCCCCCTCGCGATGAAATGCTTAACGGCAGTGCCGCGAGAATCACGGGTAGGAGGGGAGGTGAGTTTCGTGGGTTTAAATCCTACACTGTTACTGAGTACGGGCTCAGTTTCATCTTTGAAAGATTCCCACATCCCAACTAAAAAAAAAAAAAAAAGTCTCCAAAAGACCTGTAACAGTCACTAGCCATTCCACAGTAAACGACACGCACCTCCTGTAAATCTTTAGGATCACAGTGTATGACAGCAAGTGTTATGTTTGAGCGACAGAACCACAATTTACTCTGACACTTGTCGATGTACATATGTCATCCATTACAGCTGGCTTAAATAGAGTCAATGGCTAAATAGCTCACACTGTCTATGACTGGCGCCTTCGTGAAGCAAGGAAAGTGGGTCTGCAGCATCTCCTCGTGAAAATTAGTCCAGCAGCTATAGCTTAGGTGAAAAGTGGGTACAATGGACCCACAATCTTCGCGTTTCTTCCGCCCGAGTCAGTATCCTGGAATGTGTCCAGCAATGATCAGAAAACTACATCCTGTCAAACACCGTCCAGTTGACATTGGCGGACGGAATTATTTGCTGAGGTAATGTGATTGAAGCTTCATATAAAATCTGCAAATATTATCAGAGTAAACATACATACCAAACTTCATACACTTTTAACAACTTTCATATGAAATTTCGATTCCCCCGTCCCTTTTTAAGTATTAATCTAATGGTTAGATATTTGGGAAAGTAGCTCAGTAAAACTTAGTGTACCACTTCGTAAAAGGAAAACAAAATTAAATACAAATTGACCTCTCTTCCAGAGCTTTAGGCGCTTTCATTGGTTCGACTATACTCTACCAATCCGAAGAGTCTACTTCAGAATTTAAAGAAATCACAAAAAGCCTTACATTCTCTTTGTAACTGGATCACTCGATAGCTCCCTCCTCAGAGGTGTTTTATTTAACCCGGAAGCTGTGAGTAAAATCTTTCCGTTTCACCGTGGTGGATGAATGAGAACCTAAACAGAGCTATACATGGGCTGTGGTAATAGTACTTAACCTCTAAAACTTCCCCTCGATTTCTAAATATTATTTTCTAATATCCGCTTCTTGGAATCTATTTTACTCAAATCGTTGTACATCTGTATCTATATCTGTGTATACTTAGAAACAAACCAGACCTGCAGAATGTGCTCGTACGTCAATTTGCTCGTACGTCAATTTCACATTCCCCACTTCGTACACTCCCAATCCTACTTCATTCACTATTTCAAAAATCTTTTACAACAATTACATTATTATTCAGTGATTAGTTTAATTGTTTTCATATACTAATAAAACATTTTTTCTCTCTTTGCAGGTGAGTAATACGACTTCATCAAACGTCGTAAACTACGAACAGATCGGAAAAGGCCAAACGAATCATGCTCGTGAGTGTACGTAGGTAGAACAGCAGCATGTTCAATTGCTTACGTAAAATTGTTATAGCGAATGAAAAAATAAATAAAAAAATAAAAAATCTCCATAATAAGACTATAAATTCTAAGGTATGAAGAAAAAAGCAAATCGAATACTTAACCGCGCTTTATGCATCGCTAAACAATTTGATCTCCCATAAACAATGTCCGTGAGTTAATAGCAGAATATCTTGTGTTCAGCAGTCTTTCTGTCTAACAAACCAACAATCTATTGCTAATAGAAAAAAAAAAAAAATAGTTAACAATCGCTCATTGAAAACGAAAAGTACTCGTATTATAGATCTGAGTAACAAGCCGCAGCACTGTCTTAGGTTTGCCGTCTACAGACACTACCATCAATAGACGACCATCAACCAACCCCACCGGCCATTAAAAAAAAAAAAAAACCTACATTATGCAATGTGCAATCAATCTGAAACTAATCAGACCAGCTGGCGGCGGTGCTTTAGCTTTTAGCTTATTTATTCAATTCAGATACTTTTTTCTTTCTATGGATAGATACAAAAACCTCAAAATTACATTCGGTTTGGTTTCAGTGAAAGGAGGCTGGTTTTTTTTTTTTAAGTGGGATTCAACAACTGTTGCTATGGAAATATTTTTTTTATATGTTTTTCTGAATTTAAACAGAATTTCTAAAGAGATTGAGAAAAACTAGGATTGGAGTACCCATTGTATGCAGTATGCGTCTGGTGATAATGGGAAGTTGCTTCGGTTTAGTCAAACAGATCGTGTATATCTCACTCGGATCTCCATGTATAGGGTGACCAGATAAGAACGGTAGGAAAAGAATTTTAAGTAAAACAACAACGGTGTGAGATATCAAATTGATTCTGGCTTTATTTTGAAGCTACATTCATGCCATTATGTATGGAATAGCACATCATTTAAATGGCCGCCTCGGCTTCGCTGGCAGTGCTTCAAGCGGTCGGTCCAATTTCTGATGACTCTATCCAATATGTGCGGCGTTATTCCGGCAATAGCGTCTCGAATGTTGGCCTCGAGCTCGTCCAAAGTGGTTCGCCTGTTAGCGTAGACTAAGGACTTGACGTAGCCCCAGAAAAAATAATCGACGGGTGTCAAGTCGCATGATCGCGGCGACCAATTGATGAACGCTTACCGTGACCCAGTCGTCAAATTTCTTCCTCACCACTTCGAGCGTTGCGTCGCTTGTATGACATGTAGCGCCGTCTTGTTGGAACCACAGCTCGGCATGTTGTCGAGCTCTGGCCACAGAAAGTCGGTTAACATCAATCTATACCGAGGACCATCGACGGTAACGGTGTCTCCTTTCTCATTTCGAAAGATGATGCCGCCGTGCCATAAACCGCACCAAACAGTCAATCTTTGTGGACGCATTGATGCTTGGTCGAACACTTGTAGTTTGTGGTCGCTCCAATAACGGCAATTTAGCTTGTTGACATAGCCGCTGAGCCAAAAGTGGGCCTTGTCCGAGAAGATGAGTTGTTGGCCAAGATCCGGATCTCTGGCCAACATTTCCAGCGCCCAGTTAGCGAACTCACGGCGTTGTCTATGGTCGTCCGGCTTCAATTCTCGCGTCAGCACAATCTAATATGGACGCAGGCCCAAATCCAACCGCAAAATAAGCCTGGTTGACTCTCTGGCGATGCCGAATTCAGCTGATCGGCGCCGAATCGACATTTCTGGGTCTTCTTCGATACTGGCCGCTACAGTGGCTATGATTTCTTCAAATCGTTGAAGAAGTAGTCTGGACTATGCCCTCTCCCGCATCCACGTCGCCGCATCATTTCTATTATTCTAAGATATTTAAGCCTGTTGTGACGTGTTAATATACCTACTTCTTCTGGTTTTGTGTTTCACTTACTGTGCTCTGTCCATAATTTCCTTGAGGTGCAGCATGATGAAAGCGTGTTCGGACATTTGTCGGCAATTTTTAGGAAAATTGTCTTTATGCTAGATTTAAGAAGTTCCATTGGAGCTAGAACTGAGTGGTCTATTCTTGATTGGTCCAGTTCCGGACCTTTTCTAGGTGATATGTCGGCCTTCTCCCTTTGACCCGGGACTCAACAGAGTGTGACGTTTTGTTGTGCACTGAGAGCCCTCTACTCGCCCATGTAAATGTATATATCTATTCGAAGAGGGGCTAGTGAGGAAAGTTCTCGAGGGGACCCGGTGATAGCTAAGACTTCCACTTTGAACACCGGGCGATGGCGGGTTTAAATAAATTTAAATATTTTGGTGCTAACAGTCCAATACAGGGCCTGGCGTAACTTCTCGCAGACACTCTTGTTGTGCGGTGCGCGAATGGTTGTTACGTATAATTTTAGGCTTCTCATGACGTTCACTAGAGGTGGGACCATGAGATTTGTTTTTCTATTTTTTTGGATTCGAACCTTGAATCTCCCGCTCAATGATCGCGCACTTAGCCACTGAGCCATGGCGGGTTTGGTCAAGAAAATTATTTAGCTGGTTCCTTCTGGCATTTTTGAACAACAGGCGTCTGTTCAGAACTTAGGTTGAAGTCTAGGTATTGTGTCCTGTTTTTGCATATAGTTTTGCCCATCTGGCAAAGGCTTGATGACCTATTTGGCCTTTATCCAGAAGTTGAATTGCTGGAGGCATAGGGCACTTTTCCATAATGTTTTCTTTCCAGTTCAGTTTACGATCTAAAATACAGCCGAGGTATTTTACCGCATTCGCGATGCAATCCATTTAACCTTGGTAGCTCGACTAGCCGTATTTGTCTTTTGACACTCAATCCGCATTTCTTGGCCCAGCTGTGTGGTATACGAGTAGTTAGGACTGTTTGTAACAAGTTTGTCAGGAAATTGCCTGTGGCTAGTATTATTATTGTCAGCGTATGCTACAATCTTTACTCGTCTATGCCCTAGTTTCAGAAAATTTCATTCGCCATCTTACAGGGCAGAGCATGAGCTTGGTATCCTTTCAGTTTAGGCGTGCTGCTGCTTCTCGTCCTCAGCATGCATTCCACCTAATCCGAGTGTAGTGGATCTATGTTCATAGATTATAAAGCTTGTTTTATGGCATAGACCCTCTCGATGTCCAAAAAAGCCACCAGAGTAAATTCTTTGTGATAGACTATCTCTTTAATAGTTGTTGCCACTTCGTGAAGCACTGTCTAGCCTTCATTGAAGCATTTTTGGCTGGCGAGATGTCCCGTGGATTTATTTTGGAACGAATGTAGATATCTATAAATCTTTCTTGTGTTTTGAAAATTAATGATGTACGGCTTATGGGCCTAAAGTCATACGAGTTTGTATGGCTAGGCTCCCCAGCACAACTGCAGTTAAGACAGCCTCTAAAGATCTATACGAACCACGAGACGGTATACTTCTTAGTGCTCTGCAGAATGACAGGAATTATTCGGTCAGGTTCTGGGTGGGGAGAAGGAGTCAATGGCCCAATCCACTTTCTTATCATCAACAATTAGGTCCTCCAGTTCTTTGGACTATCTCACCGATATGTTCATGGTTATGGGTCATCCTAAGAAGTGAGTTCTTATAAGTGTTTCTAACGTTTGTGCGATTTGCGTCTGTCTATGAGCCATCCAAACTTTTGAGGACCATGGTGCTGCAGGACAGAACTTTTCTGTAGCAACGATCCAATTTTGCTGCACTATTTTTAAACCTACCTTCACTATATCTATTGCAGTCTAAGGGATCTTTTGTCCTTTTCGCGATATTATAAAGCCCATTGGACCTCCATACGTGGTTGTACTTTCTCTTGCCTCTTGTCAGGGGGTATAAAACTTCGAATTCTTTATGAAAGTAAGGTGCGTTACTTCCGATTCAATCGCCAATTGATTTGTTAGGAACAGAAACTATCAGCTTAACGTTTCCGGCAGTAGTTCTGCTAACAACCTAGGTTTCGACAAAATCTAACTCTAGTTGGGTCTGGCAAAATATAGCGTCAACCAAACTTTGACAACTTTCTCGCTATGCGAGGGTAGACACTCAGCTGAATTTTTGCCTCTGGTTTAGGAATTGTATTCCAAAAATTGGAATACAAACAAAACTTTAGAGAGGAGGATGAAAATACAATCTTAACCTACATCCTCCTCTGCATCATTTAACCTCAATCTGTAACCGTTTTACAGAGAGCCTTTGAGGAGAACTTGGGCAACGAGGTGCCCCTCCTAGACTGTTGTGAAGCGAAAGATATCAGCAAGGTCAATCAATTCCCTTTTTGAATGAAAGTCACCTAAGGTGACCTTCCTGACAAATTTCACAAATGTGTGTCCTCATGAAAAGAACGATCATTATGTTGTTCGTTATTTTGGCACGATATAAGCTCACCGCTTCTGCTCTTTGTGCACATAAGAACCAAGTTTAATGGTAGAAGTTGTTCTTAAGTTAAAATAGCTTCATCTTGAGATGCTTCACCTTAGTGAGAAAGGTGAGGATATCTTACATGGGGGAGCTTTTAACTTTTCAAACGTAAAAATGTCAGTTTATAGGTAGGTTTATTGGTAGCCCGGTAGACAATATTTTTCAGCCTTAAACCTTCCAAAACAGCTAAACGTGGACATCTATCATTCTAAGCATATCTTACTCTCGTAGTTCTACAAGTGGCCTTTTGTCATACATTACAAATTGTTTGCATTGCGCGCTACTACTTTCTTAACAAAAATATGCAGGATGTGAGCCCACTGGCAGATTCTATGGGCTCTGTAGGGCAAGAACGCAAATCTCCAGAGACGCCATGCCACACCAGCCTCTGTAGTCGTCTAAGTTTTTTGATTGTAGTCACGAGTAACTTTCTATACTCAAACCTGAAGTGAAATATTGGTTATATGTAGCGGTTGTTAGACTCATTCTAACATATGCTCTGATGGAAGGCTAGACATATTTTAGGACTTACTAAAATCCAAATGGGAGTCTGCATCGAAAAAACAAGGTCTGTAGCAATGATACTCACAGCGGTAATGCAGACCATACATTCCGATGGATCTCATTGCAGCAAGGGGTTGGTTAAAACTGCAATCAGGCACGGGGAAGCGGGACTGTGGTCATCAGCACTCTACGCTCACGCTTCCATCTTGTCTTACGAATATGTTGACATAAACGTAATACATAACTTTGATATCAGTCTTTGACACGAATTATCTCCCCTATCATTACTTGGCACTGGGCGATTTATATTTAAGCGGAGCGTCTCTGGATAATCCGCAATGACTACTTCAAAAGCTGCAGAGACGCTGAATCTGTCCATCATAGGGCACCCATCTACCTACCCTAAACTGACAGACACTGACCATTTAAAGCTCGTCATGCTTTTAACAATGAAATTCGTTGATGACATTAACAACTTTCGGGCCACTATACCTTTCCTTGTGAAACACAGTTGTATGGATAGCCTGGTGGTGGCTAGAATCGATATTGCTTTCTAGTGAGCCTTGTAAAATTTTCGAGAATTACAACTACGCAGTCTTGCAAAATGTCCAACTTTACCCCGAGGGTAATGGTTGATGGACGTCGTGCGAAAAAATAATTTTTTAATTTTCCAACATTTTAAGTACACAATCCTTCAAAATGTCGGACCTTACCCCGAAGCTTATGGTGGAAATCGTTTTTGAATAGGAATATTTCGAAAACGGTCAATCTTAAAAAAAAAAATTGTTTTGATCGAAATTTTGGATTTTGAAGAGGAAACGAAAGAGGGAAGTCGAAATTGTCAAAATTATATGTACGCAATCTTTCAAAATGTCCGACTTCACTCCTAATTGTTTTTGTGTATATGCCTTGAGAACGATGTATCATAGGAAGCCCATTTTGTTTTTAAATTTTTTGAAAATTGAACTTTACCCCAAAGTTAATAGGGAAATCGTTTTTGAGTTCGAATATCTCGAAAATGGTTCTGCCTAAAAGAAAAAGAAACTATTATTATCGAATTTAAGGTTTTGAAATTCTCTATAAGAGATGGATGCTACTAATTTCTACATTACTCCTAAGCCAATGACGGAAATCATCTTTGAGAGAAGATATTTCGAAATCAATGCAACGTACGAATAAAATTTTAGGTTTTGAAAGTCTCTACAAGGAGGACGCCGAATTTTTTTTAAATTTTTGAAACTTATAAGTACGCGATCCTCCAAAATGTCCAACTTTACTACACGGCTAATGGTGGAAAATGAAAATTATTTTTGAGTGCAAATATCTCCTAACCGGTGTCGAAATTTAAGGTTTTGAAATTCCCCACAAAACGAATGCCGAAAGGTGAAACTCGTTTTTGAGTCTTACAAAAATCGAAAATTTAAGTTTTGAGATTCTAAAATAGCCAACTTTACCTTGATAGCTTTAGGACCTTTTCATAGTGCGAATAATTCGCAATCGGCGCATCATACGAAACAGATACAGACTTAAAGAGGCCCACCCTAGATAGTAAATTTTCACCAAAATCGTTTGAGTTATATCTGAGGTGAAGGATGGGTCATCTGTTGGTTTCTTTTTAAAATTGCTATAAAAAAAATACATTTGATATTTTTGAAAGTTGTTTAATTTATTGGAGAGAGTATACTTTCCGATTATTTATAGAAAATAATTTAATTTAAATGGCTGCCGTGGCTAGTTTGGCAGTAGCCCATCCTGTCAACTCCATTTTGTAGTATATTTTCCATGATACGGGGCTATGTCAATATTGTGCTTAAGTGCCTGAATCGTTTCTAGATTGTCAGCGTAGCATCGATCTTTAACGGCACCCCACGAAAAAAAAAAAAAATTCAACGGCGTCAAATCGCATCTCCAAGGAGGCCAAACAACATCACCAAAACGGCTGGTTACACGATTATTAAACGTAGTCCGCAAAAGATACATTGGTGGACCGCTTGTATGGCACGTAGCGCAATCTTGCTGGTTCATTTCATCAGTGTCTGATAACTTGTGTCATCAATTAGCAACTTTCTTCACAAGTGTACTGCAGGCACGATTAGTAAATTATTTCGACCGAAATTTGTTTTCAAAATTCGCACTGGGTCGACAACACAACATAACACTCACTTTGGAAATAACTTTTCAATATTTTCCAACGGTGTTCAAGTGTAATCCGATTAATTTCATACCGCGAAGATATAATACAGCGTTTCTGTAAATTTTTTGAGCACGAAGGAGCTGTCAGTTTCAAAATGACATGTAATTTAAAAAGAAACCAGCAGATGGCAGATGGTTACGAGTATTAAGGTTTTGAAATTCTGAAAAGTAAATATCTCGGAAACGATGCGTCATACAACAAAAGTGTATCGAAACTTTAAGCTTTGTAATTCCCTTCAATATACGAGTAGATACCGAATTTTTCAATATTATGTTATATTTTCGTTTTGTGCATGAGTTTATGAATGAATGAACGAAATTATTCGATGGTTGAAATCATTCAGATTCATCCCTTGCCTGAACTACAGTCCTAGATAACTGAAAACAAAACAGAATATGAATTGACGGTATGACATGACCGCGCAAGTATGATCCCTAACGCTTCGGGTGATGGCGGAATGTACGCCATCACCCATAAACGATACAACTTTCAACAAATATCTCTAATTCCTGCCAACTTCAGCGAAGTAAATATAGACTGTCATGTCAATTTGTGATTTTCTTATTGCCGTGACTTATTAAATATAAATTTTCTCCAATAGAAAAAAAAAACCCATCTTCACGAAATTGAATACGTAATGGAAAATTCATCCATCGACTACAAGTCCCCAAGTACACCTCATTTATTCGACATTTATGCGACAGCATTTAGCGATGACAGAGATAAAGACTACCAACCAACTGACTTGTGAAAAATGTCAAATTATATGCAAATTATGTGGAAACGTGTGCAAGTTGTCGTTGAGGCATATCATTTGACTGCCTACTCCTACGCAGCACGCGGTGGGCGTGCAAAGTATTTATACAACACTCTTACAACTCATCGATAAATTATTCGAATGCATGCCATTCAATCAGATTTCACTCGCCAATCATGAATATCCCCCCACATGATGACGATGTCATCGTATCTATCTATTTTATTTTACTCTGGTCTTTGTTTATATTTAAACAATTTGGCATTGCAAAGTATACTCGTACATGAGTAAACCCACTTTATACGAGTAAATCGTATTCAACAAAGTTGCCACAAAGGTAAAAAAAAAAATGTAAAATCATTGGCAACAACCGCACCAGCATTCCATTTAATTTCGTATCTTTTTCTACATTTTTTCATTCCACCATGTTTTCAATTTCATTAGGAGGTCATCTGTGCAAGGCTGAGCTTTACACGGAATTACTTGGGGAATTACGCAACTTAAACATAACATAACATAAGTAAATGAGATATACAACATTTTCAAGCCTCAGGCTTACAAACCACTCGATTTGTCAATAATGACAGTTAGTGCACTTGAACGTGGCTACACATCATTGTGTGTGGTGGACAGTAAAAGACTTTGAAGGAAATAATTTCTTTTTTGAGAAACCATTTCAGTGCCCCTCTGCTCAGGTTTTTTTTTTTCTTTCAGATGTGACAAGGCAATCCTCTGACAAGGATATTTTTCATGATTATACGAGTAGGTGAATAGACTGGACGTATCGTGACGTTCCGCCACATTGACTTTTGTCATTCATTTAATTCGATTACTTTCATCATCGATTCGATTCAGCTATTTCGATGACACTTTTCTTATCTAGGAGAAGGAACATTTGTAACCTGAGCAGAGCCTGCCAGAATTTTAACGCACAAGTTGTATCTATGCGTACCATGGCGCTTAAATGTAAAAACTTGATACAGCAAACTAGTTCAAAGCCAAAGAAGTGTCACCTATGTGTTACCATATAGAGTCTAAAACGCTGACCTGAATTTCATGAAAAGACTGACTTGATCCCTCGCTGACGTCCATTGAATGTCATTTTGTACAATAGAACAAATCAAAGTGGTATGAAATTTTTATGGTGGTAGCAAACGAAAGGGAGGGAAGTGCACCTAGGTGCTTATCACGGGGGCCATACGATCCATTGTGTTTCCCTCCCTTTTGTTGTGTAGAACCTATATTTAAAACCATTGTCTTGCGGTCGATTCTGTTGCAAAACAACCTGCGCTTTTTATTAAGCCTATCATGTTCCTAAGTGTAACTTGTACGAGATCCCCTAGTTTGTCAAAAAGCCTGTTTCCCATATGACGGAGGCGGCAGTTATGCAGATTTGGGCAATCGCATAACAAGTGTTTGATGGTTTCTGTCTCCTCTATATCTTGACAGGTCCTGCAGTAGTCGAGTGTATTGATGCCTAGTCTAGCAGCCATTTCCCCTATCGCGCAGTGTCCTGTTAGCGCGCCTATCGAGATACAAATTTCTTTTTTGTTCAACGTTTTCATCCACTGTTGGCCATAAGAAATCGTTTCTGGCGGACCATGCGGAATTAACCAGTTCTCTTGCTTTTAGGTCTATTTTCCTTTTTAGTTCACCTATTGGAGCTTCTACTGATGTCCGAGTAGGTTGAAGATCCATTGCAACTCTAACTCTAACGGGTGAAACTTAACTTTAACTTTTATCAGATTCATTATACGTGCGTTGCTTAATAACAGCATATCGGATTCGAATAAATTTTTTAATTGTTTTTAGTAGATTAATCTACGATCATAAGTCTTCTATCTTATTCTGAAGCTGAGCAATGAGAACATTATTTTACAGGGCAACAGTCGATGCATTGGTGTGGTTGCGGTGTTCAACACACCGCAAATGTGTTTGTTTTTATTAGGTTTTTTTTCTATTTGTGCCTTTCTTTTTTGTGTCTATATGTTTAGTGTCAAATTGCATAAGGAGTTCCCAGAGGAAGCCAGGCAAGCAACGATCCTGCCTAGCGACTCCAGGAGGCCTAGACATTCTATAAAGATGTAGAGAAATGATTCGTCATCCTCGAGGAAAAATCTACAAAGTGGATTAGTTGCATGGAGGTCTTGTGAGTGTGTTTTTCTTCCAGGGCCGGACGGCAACCCTATAACAAACTAAATTACTTAATACCACCACGTCTGTTCAGACTTAGAAACGAAACGATCCGTTTGATGTTTTTTGAATTAGGCTTGTGAGTAGGTAGAGTAGTTTGCGGTTGAATTTTGATTTACATCACTGCGGTTTGTTGGTCATCCGTTTTTCCAAGCACACTTTTAAGAGTTGGATGTGTTCACTCAATGGGCTCGAACACCATATCTTTATCCTTGGATTTTAGTTCCTCGTTCTTCTAATCTTCCTTCATCGGCTTCTGGATCTCAGTGGCAGCAGCAGTGGCGAGGCGGCTGGGGTAGCTGCAGTAGGTACCCCACCACCACCAACTGGCATTGATGAGTTCTTCCCAAGATCATCCTTGATCAGTTGGTCAATACTCTTATGTACAATTTCTTGACAACACGAGTCAAATGCTCCATATCAACTTCGATACCTACATAGCCAAGGAACTTCTCGATATTTGCATTTTTTAAGAACTTTTTATTTGTCACCACTTGTTGGGCTTTAAATTTTGAGCTAGGAACATGAAATTTTTTAGAATCCAAAGCAGTACAAGTGTACAAATTGTTAAAATCCGCCCACTTTCAAATAGTTTTTCTCAATATTTTTGCTAGAAACTGCAATGTATTGTCTAGATAAAGTAGACAGACATTGACTTTCTCTACATTTCTTCCGTACATTATACATGGCCACGCCCACTTTTTGGGGGCGTGTTCTTAAAAAAAATACTTTCATTGCTTTTTGAAAGCTATTTACGGTGATGGTTAAGTCTCATTGTGAATATCTCATTAGAATCAGTCAACTTGGGTTCTAAATTTTGTGAGCCACGCCCACTTTCTGGTTGTAAAGGGTGGTTAAGTTTTAAGGGCCGATGTTGATTTTGAATAAAACACAAATTATTTAGGAAATTACTGTCATTTCTTTTTATTATGATAATATTGGTATGGTTCAATTATGTATGGAACAAAATATCGGTCAAATGGCCGCCGCGACCTCGGCGGCACACCTCCATCCAAAGGTCCAAATTTTCGATGACGCTGAGGCATAATTGAGGTTCTATGCCGTTAATGTGCTGAATTATCTCATCCTTTAGCTCTTGAATTGTTGCTGGCTTATCGACGTACACCTTTTCTTTCAAATAACCCCAAAGAAAGAAGTCCAACGGTGTCAAAGCACATGATCTTGGCGGCCAATTGACATCGCCACCACGTGAGATAACACGGCCATTGAATTTGTCGCGCAAAAGAGCCATTGTTTCGTTAGCTGTGTAGCAAGTGGCACCATCCTATTGAAACCATATATCGTCCACATCCATATCTTCCAATTCGGGCCATAAAAAGTTCGTTATCATCTCACGATAGCGAACACCATTCACAGTAACTGCCTGATCGGCCTCATTTTGGAAAAAATACGGCCCGATGATGCCGCCAACCCATAAACCGCACCAAACAGTCACTCTTTGTGGGTGCATTGGTTTTTCGACAATCACTCTTGGATTATCATTCGCCCAAATGCGGCAATTCTGCTTATTGACGAATCCACTGAGGTGAAAATGTGCCTCATCACTGAAGATGATTTTCTTCGAAAATTGATCATCCACTGTTGCCATTTCTTGCCACCATTGTGACCATTGACGACGCTTGAAATGGTCAAGAGGCTTTAGTTCTTGAGTCAATTGCACCTTGTAAGCGCGTAAATGCAAGTCTTTATGCATAATGTTCATCAACGACGAGCGTGAGAGGTGCAATTGTTGGGCACGACGACGAGTTGAGGTGGACGGCTCTTCAGCCACACTATCGCGAACAGCAGCAATATTTTCTGCAGTACGAGCTGTACGAGCATGCACTGGTTTTTTCACATCTCCTACAGACCCGGTTTGCACAAATTTTTGTACGATTTTTCCGATTGTACGCACATTTGGACGATTAAATTGACCGAAAGAATCACGAAATGTACGATATGCATTTTGATTTGAACGCCCATTTTCATAATAAGCCTGAATAACTTTAACGCGTTGCTCGATTGTGTATCTTTCCATGGTTCAAATTGAGTTAGTCTGAAATTGAGAAATGTCAAATGAAATGCAGAAAAAACTTGACGTTTAGATGTGGTTCACATTCAACATCGGCCCTTAAAATTTAACCACCCTTTAGTAACAGTTTTGTGATCAAATTTCTTAAAAATCGTGGAAATATCTTCTGAATATAAAGATGTCATCACCTATTTTAAAAATTTCGCAACGCCATGCTCACTTTATTAGGGGTGAGTTAAACTATGGGGGATAGAATATCATACTATCTGTTCTAGATGAATTGTAAGTTGCGTAGATCGATTGTTTTGTAGATCAGTTCGAGAACCCACAAATTACTGTTGCCAGCTGGAACTTGAACCTGTAACATTTCGCTGAATAACCCAACACACTATCCACTACATTCTGCAGCCAGCTACTAAACGATTCACGTCCGTTACTATATTCCTTGGGCTATGGAAGAAAGCCGCTTCTTGCTCAAAAAAGCCACACTAATTTGGGATTATAGGCTGCATCCGCTGACTCTTGGAAACGCAATAAAAATCCTATAGGAATGTCTTCCTAATTCGTTTTCAGAGGGACAAAAACTCAATATTCACACCCAGGTTTGATCACGTGGAAGCGAAGGTGAAAAATAGTGAAAACCTAACCTATGTACATACCTTTAAGCTACCATAGGAAACACATACATATGTAAGTAAAATAACAACTAAAGGAACATCATACGTTCACTGAAACAGAATCGACTCACTGTAGCTAATGCTAGTTTATGTCAAGACTTTGAGGTTATTTCTATGTAGAATCACCAGTAAGGTGCATTTCTTCCTCGAGAACCTCGGGACAAGTTATCTTGTGCCGGCTTGACCTGGAACCAGACGTCATATAATATTGTATAGCTTTGCTTTCTTATAATATAAACTTTTTGTAGTAGCCTCTGTTGATGCCACAAAAAGTTTCCGGATCAATTAAGGACACTGATGTTCCAGGCTTGTCAAGCGAATTAATTTAGGTTTGTAGAATGAGTATTCATGGCTCTCTGAAGAAGATGAATATAATTTATCTTCTCTGATTGGAAATGCTATATTCAGTCACTGTCTCCACCTTGGATCCAGCCGTGTACCAGACATGGTCAAGCTATGATGGATGCTATTTAAATTTCTCCCAGTCTTCCCTAATAGGGATGACAACTAAGAAGTTCCACACTGAGGCACTCCCCTTTCGACAAATTTGGTTAAAACGCTGTTTTCAAAAGTTGTCTGAATAATTACTGTATCTTAGTATGGACACTATCTAGTAACTAAAATAGGCTGCACGTTAGCACACAGGCTAAAAACATAGTCGATAGGAGTAGCATCAGCGATGCGACAGGTTTCTTATACATTTCTGGTATCCTTCACCTCAAAAATACATGCCGTAATCCCTCGATTCATTGCTTTTCCTCTTAACCTTAGTCGATAAGAGACTCTAGTTGTTATTAAAAGCCGCTTTAGATCCAAGAAGGTAGCTAGAGGGTAAGTATGTACTTTTCACGACGATTTGTTTGTTCAATCATTTGCTCTATCTAAAAAAAAACCTCTCCTTTTGAGGCTTGGATCCCTCTTTGTATCCAATAAAATGGTCCTTAAATCCATTACGGATGCTTGCAAGCTTCAGAAGTCATGGCCAAAACAACATTTCTGCAAATGTGGGGGGCATGGTTCAGTGGGATGCAGTTTCTAAAAATCCCTACCAACCAATTACAATTTTTACAGCGTAAGGAAGCAAGCCTTTTAAAACTGGAAAGATTCTATACAGAGAAAAGCTCTTTATAATCCTGGAACTGAAAGTCTTCCTCGCTGGTAACCGCTTTAAATATTCCATGATGCAGATTGTAATAGATTTACCAGTAGATATTGTCCAGATCTTAGCCAATTTTTTTAAGAAACGATGGTCTAGAATGTTCTTTCAACAGAATATTGTTGTAGTTAGAATTGCGGAATCCCTGATGATTTTAACGGATTGAGTGTAGTCTCCCAAGCCTGCTCCTGGGCAGCTGTGATGAATATTCTGCAGATTTTTAAACAGAAATTGCGCTTTTAGCAGATCTGAAAATCACTTCGCTTCACCACGGGGGAAGGACATTCTTGTTGCATTTAACTAGCAATGGGACTACTTTCTAGACAACACTTATAATCTTTTCGTCCATTTCTTTAATTGAGTAAATTTTCGAATTGTGTATTTTACAAAGTTTTGATTCAATGACTTGAGTTAGTTTGTCTTAGGCAGATGACTATGTATCTTCGGCTACTATTTAAGGGTTTTTGTGATCACCAACATTGATTATCTGATGCTGAAAATTAACAATTAAATTAAACAGCAGAAAATTAATTATTTGATCAGCTGAATACAATTTTATGATCAGCAATTAATTTTGTGATGAGTGGAAGATCAACAAAATTGTATTTTAAACGAAAATAAGTTATTTGATCAGCAGAATACACGCTTTTTTTGTTTTTGACTAGCAGAAACCAAAATTTCACTAGAAAAAGTATGAAATCTGTTTTGCTGATCGAAAAATATTTTGTTAGTTCATCTTTTGTTCTGCTAATCATTTACTATTTTTGTTTTATTTTCTGCCGATCAAAACATTGACCAATTGTTGATTGAAAAAGCATTTATTTTTCTGTTAGTTAGTTGAATTATATTTTTTGTTAGCATATTCTGCTGGTCGTTTATTTATTTAGCTGATCATTAATAATAGAAACATTTTAGTAAATTTACACCCAGAAAACTTTCGAAAGGTATACATTTCTAGATCGTACAAACTTTTCGTCAACACTGTATTAATTTATTGTTAATTTTTTCTCTTCATGAAAACAAATACTTTTCACAAAAGAAAGAAGCAAAAAAGAGAACCTGAATCAGCAACAAGTTATGCGGAAGTACTTTCGCAAATAAATTTTTTTCTTTTCTTTTTTTTTTTTCGTTAACACTTGCTGCCATGGCCTTGTTCTGGAAAAAAAAAAAAACTGGAAATTTTTCAGTAAACCCCTCTTAGGGTCGACCCAATAAAACATTCTGATTATATGGGACAACCAAGACCTGATCCTTTTGATTTTTAGGTCACCAAAACCATGACAAACGGGATATCAATTTAAAAGTTATTTTCTCTTCACTACGGATCCTTCTTCCCGATCGTGGTTGACTTGACATTATAAAAAAATAAAATTAAAAATTCCATTTTGACTCATCCGCGGAATATCTAATGAGCTGTCAGTACAATTGTGCGTGGAGTAATATTGTATCCGGCGCGGAGTCTAATTTAATATTCATGTTGCGTCCACTATGTGAAATGTTCGCACGATCGCTTGAATGTGATTCTCGATCGATTTTGATTGATCACTGACTGAGGTCTGTCAGGCGGTTTTGGGTTGCGGTTGATGGGTAATGAAGACGATGGACGCGGCTTTATCTACAAAGGAAAAAATCGCTCGAATTTTTCGTATCTCATAGTTTAACGGAAGATTTTTTTTTATTTATTTTTTATATGATTTACGATCAGAGCGATCTTAATTGAATTATTAAGGAAGAGAGTGTGACTTGGAATTGCAATTGAGTGAAGATGGGTGGAGAATATGTAATTAAATTGAGAATGATTGCGTGAATATTTTGTGGGCGAAGAGGGATATGTAGGTGACCTATTTTTAGAGTTGAAAATAAACGTCAGATGGACAGGATACCATAGGAAAACAGTAATAGATTGCTTACAGTAGCTAATCCAACCACATCGCATTAAACCGAGAAACCCTTGACTAACAACAAGACCCATTAACATCGTCTAACCAACAAATTTATGGTGAAATTTTCATAACACTAAAATCCACTCAATGATGGAATGTATCCATGTAATTATGCCCCTATGACCGCCGATGTTAATGCATGGCAAATTGGCCCAAATTATGAACGGTGGCTACCAGCAATTATGCGGTGATGATTTTTGAAAGTACTTTAGGGTTTCTATTGGTTGATTGGTTGGTAATTAAAATGTTTCAAATTGAATGCAATTACGCGTTAAGATTACATTTAGCTTTACTGAATATTAAAACGTGTTGGGAATTTAAGCATTTTAATCGAATTATACACAGAAAAAGAAAAATATGGGGTTCCACAGGGCGGACATTTTATTGCGATGCTATTTTCTGTCAAAACAAAGAAACATAAAAGTATCTGCAAGCGCCTTTTACCTATCGATTTTACTTCCTTTTGTGGGCCTATTTGTTATGTCAATGTCAGTTATTTTTTTTATGGTTATAAGCACAACTTATTTACATGATGTTTTCATTTGTCGTGCATATACCTTGTTGTTACTTTGTGTAATTTAATCTCAAAGAAAACAATGTCTCTCGTTTGAACATGTTATACCTTTGTGAACATACTCATGCGGTTGCAACGTTTTGCTTTGTTTTCTTTTGATCGTAATTCGATATATTCGATATATTTTCATATGAAAAGTGTGTAAAGAAAGGGGGTTATGTTTGATATACCAACTACTGACCGCTTTATTATGTTAAGTCGGTGTAAAAGGAATGCAAGAGGTTTTGGTTTTCCTTTGATTTTGTTCTTGCTCTCTCCGACGTCGGTTTTGGGTTTATTTTATTAATTAGTTGGTTTTTTTTTTTTTCTTGTTGATGTTGTTGACTTAAATTGTTTGTGTGGGAGAATTTGTCTCTTGACAAACAGGGAGAAAGGTATTTTTTTTAGGTTAGTGTGATGGGGTTAGGTTGAATAATGAGCGTCTTATTGATAGATGTCAAGTTTGGGATACTTTAGATAGATTTATGTATTTTCTTATTTTGCAAGATAATCTATTCTACCTACCAATCTATGCAATAGGCAACCCACTAGCATTGACAGATTTACACACCTGCAACAGGTTTTTTTTTGGGGAAAATGTATCTACTATGCCGTCTCTGCATAAAATTGAATGCACTTTTTCACTGTAGAGAATGTCTGAAGTATAATCGTTTTGTCTAGTTGGATAGTAGTAAGGTTTATTAGCGGAACCTTTTCATAAGCGATGTATAGGATTCTACACTCTCATGACAGAGTTTTAAAGAACATTCACGAGGTATACATTCGTAAAGGCAGGTTTACACATAGCTGGCGCCAGTACAAGTTTACGTAAAAATAGAATTTAACTTTAAGCTTCTTAAAATGTTATTAGCAAAATCTTACTTTCACTATAGTGGCTCACGCGATTTCAGGGGTTGCACCGGCAAACATCAATCACTGTGTCAAGGGTTGGGTAATGTTTGGCAACATGGTCTGTTCAAAAAGTGAATTTTTTTTCAGCTGGCTGTCAAAAAACTTCCAACGGAGTTGATCCGATCGTTCCAAGCTGGCAGATTTATGTATAGTGCTGACTTGGATCTGATGTTCAAAAAGCAAAAGTAGTTAATCATGTTTCAAGTAAATAAAGCCGTATAAATCTCCTTGAGGGGATGCCATATTCCCTACCATGGTGCACTGATCAGATCCAGTTACGAAATCCCAAGACCATGGCGTTGAGCCAATGTTGTCTTCATTGCCAAAGTTGGCAAAAGATCCCTAAGAAACCCAAAATCCTTATTTGGTTATTGAGAAAATCTTACATAAACGTTTACATACTTAAGAACCGCCCTCTGAACAAACTCCAGTTTGCCTGTCAGGCAAGAAAGTCCACCGTAACGGCTTTGTTAGAAAAATTTAGGAATCCCTTTGTTGACATCGGCGGGGCTTGTGATAACACCTTTCATACTTCCACAGAGAGAGGCATTTGCCAAGGGTGTAGACTTACCCACCATTAGATAGATTTGTGCCATGCCCAACATCAAGGTCATTTCTTCCCCGCTAGGCCACTCATCTGCTACAATCAAAAGCAGTAAAAGTTGCTGCCAGAGAAGTTTTCTTACACCTCTTGTCCTGAGCGGCTTGATGTTATGCAGATGACCTGGCTGTAATTATCACAGATAATCTTGAATCTACAATCACTAACCACATGCAAAACGCCTTTAACAAAGTTTGGGACAGATAGCAGATCGAAGGGCTTTCTGTAAATCCAAGGCAAACGATCATCGTTCTCTTCACTAAAAAGAGAAGAGGAAAACCGCATACAAATCTCTTTTTCCACAGAAGTAAAATTTTTGGTTCACAAAGCTACATACATCATCTGGGCATACTCGAAACTCTTTGGAAGGAAATGAGGTTTAATACCAAAGATTGGTTGGTCTCACAAAAGTAATTCAAACTATCGCGTATGCGTCACTAGTGTTGTGGGGAAAGGTTGAACAAATGTCTGGTATTATGCACGCTTTGAGTTCCTGCCATACAGTGTCGCTAGAAGCTCTATAGATATTTCCCCCACTTGACATTAAAGTCAAGAAAGCTGCCGTAATAAGTGTCACAAAACTTTACCTCTCTTCAAACTTAAAACTGGGAGATCTCAAAGGGCATATAAAAATCCTAAACCAGCTCCCGAATCTTTCTGAACCAGCGATGCTTGTTACAGATTTCATGCCCCTAGAAATAAATCTTTCCTGCCCTCTCAACATCCTGATCACGGAACGCAGCGAGTGAAACAATGGAGGTTTGTCTTTTAATGACTCTCATTCAACGTGGTATACCGATGGATCTAAAATGGAGAACGGAATTACTCTGGGGCACTCTGCAGCCATATTCCAGACCGAAGTCTTCGCCGTAGAATAATGCGACAGAGAGTGCCTCAGAATCAGTAAAGCCGTAAAGCCAACATAAAAAATTTTCTGACAGTTAAGTGGCAGTAAAAGCCATTAGATTTGCCTGGAACTGCCTAAACACTTTAAAGCAGCTAGCTGCTCATAACAACATTACTCTAATATAATGGCAATGAGACTGCGGATGAACTCGCTAGAAGCAAAACTCCTTCAGATCTTTGCCGACCTTCATCTCACGCACATATTTCAGCAAAACAATTCATACAGCCTTGTCATTGAGATATGATCCTTTTCTTAAAAAAAAGAGTTGTGCTTGATGATTGTGCTGATTTTCGGTTTTACAAATACTGGGTGTTACAAAGAACACTTTAAAAATCCCTTTAATACGACCTGCCAGTGTGCGTATGTGCCTTTTCACACCTTCAAGACCGATCGGATGGCGTTGCACACTTATACCACAGAGTATGAAAATGAGCATAACGTGGACAGGTTTTCAGTTTTTGAAATACATTCTGCTACAAGGAAAATTTTTTAAGAGACACTTAAATATTTTCCTTTCCACTGCCTTCAGGAGTCTCTGGACTACCTAGAATGACTAAACGTTGCACCCTTACAGTACACACTGTTGAGCAGAAGCTTCCTCATGCCTTATGTTTATAAAACATATCCATGTTACCTTCGGTCTTCTTCGTCCAAAGTCTACCATTAGTGACTGCCCAGTAACTGCGACAACGTTGCCTGATGCGCCCTCAAGAAGCAGGCCCCAATTACTTGCCTCCCATTAACTCCATACCAAACACTAATTTGTTGGGGATATACCTACAAGGGTTTTTTTTTTTTTTGATGGCTTTTTATTAATTTTAATCTTTTTTTACCTTCTTTTTTTTTATCTAAGTGCTGTGCCTTAAAACTAACCTTAACTTAAACTACCTAAACCTACGGTCAACTTTGCCGTACTACCTACCCCGGATTAAAGGGAATCGATGACGAGGGAGGTCCCTCTAGTAACCACCAGAATTGCTGGTGCTGCTTGTTGACATCTTTATCATCGCGCCCCGATACCGATCTACTGAATCGGAGACGCTCCTCAGTGCTTCGTGCGACGACTCGGCTGTAGTTGAGCCGCCTGTCCACAGTTGTCCGGGCAACGGACCTCATTAGAATAAAATTTTATGTACTGAGACTCTGGTGTTCTGTACAAGTGTAGGCAAGCCCGAAGGCAGGCCTTCTCAAACACCCGAATCCTTTCCATCCTATTTGCCTCTATGTTGAATCACACGGGACATCCATATGCGAGCATGGCCGAATGAGGGTCATGTAGCAGATAAACTTTACCCCTGCATCGAGTTGCTTGCTATAAAAAAGCCTCTTAGTAAGGGCGAAGGCAGATCGGGCTCTGGCTAGAGCGGCATCTACATGTTTGTAAAATATAGATATTGGTCTAGCCAAAGTCCAAGGTATCAGACCACATTTTGACACGCAAGTGGACGCCCGTGCTGTCCAACGACAGAGAACTTTCGCCAATTCTTTGTGGTATCCTCAGAGGCCAGAGACAACGTCGTTTTGAATAGAATGGTTTCTGACTTCTGAAGGTTGATCTTCAACTTCCAGTCGTCGCAATATCGCTGAATCTTATCGATGTGTGAATTAACCGCACCCTGTTGCAGACCATTTTTAATTTCGAACCTCCCAGCAGAAGTTACATTGCCATTTTTTACAACGAACTTTCTATTGGTGAGCATATTAAGCAACATGTATAGTAGTGGTTTGCTTATGCCGAGCCTGGTAAACTTGTAAAACAGCCCTACCATCCATACGGTATCGAAGGCCTTCTCCAAGTCAATCAGGTAGGCACCCGTGCACTGGTTCCTGCTTTTGTCCTATTGGCTATCCGATACCAGTTTAGACGCATGCTCCGCCTTGAAACGTAATTGGTTATCCGGAATTATTTTATTGTCCTTAACCCACTTAATCAAGACTCTATTGATCACTTTTTCGAATACCTTACTGATATTTGGCAGGAGACTTATCGACCGGCGTTTTGCCGGATTGGAGGTGTCCTTTTCCCTTTTGGGGATAGGCTGTACCACAGTTATTGGTTCTCGAGCTCTGACATGAATATAGTAGATTAAGCAGCTTCAGCAGTATAAAGCGCGAGCGAGAGGGATGTAAACAATACACACTTCTGGCCCCTGGAACCTTCGCAGTTCACCACTGTACACGGCCTTACATCTAAGTTCTATACGAATGAAGATTACAATACCTCCTCGTTGGGTTGAGTTGGGTCGGTCTCTTCTTTTTATGTCGTATCTTGCGTTTCTGGGTTGGCTTAGTTTCGCTAACCAGACACACGTCAGGGGATCATCGAGCAACTTGTAGAGCGATTCTTTTCATTCGACTCTAATCAATGAATTTACATTCACCGCTAGAATCTTCAAACAATTTTCAGTCGCGGTCGTATCCATCACGATTGAAAATGCGTTAGGCTAGGCAGAAGCGCGTAGATCCTGTCCACATGGGTCGCATGCTCTTGTAACTGACGCTGTAGCTGCCATATCTGTGACCTACATGCGTCCTAAGAAACGTGTGACCTGCTCTCAGTCAATTATGTTGAATTTCTCCTCAAAATCGAAAATCTGCTCATCCCAATAGAATCACTCTACCATGACATCGCCTCTACATGCGAATTTTCGTACATACACACATCGGACGCCATCTTTGAACAACGAGAGAAGTACAAATGAATATCAAAGACTTCAATCAAGCCGGCTAAAATTCCTGAAATACTGGAATATTTCTTAAACGTGTATAAAACACCCACAATCTGACCTAAATCACTTGCAAAATATATGTTGTAAAAAAACCCCAAACATCCTTTCACTTACTTCCACGCGTACTTGACGCCATCAAATTTATTACAACACTTCAGCCAGGGAATGTGCATATAACTCCTTTCAAACACCCAAGTACCCAAAACACCTGCAACAACATAACATGACAGGTTGTGTCCTCGTTTCAATACAATTTTTTAACCAACGTCACAACAAACAGATACTAGTATTTCTTCCAAGCAGGCTCTTGTAACAAGTTAAACCACAAAGATACCCAACCCCAACATCGCTATACACAATTTAGATACCCATAGATACAAATTAGACCTACTCCTGATCAAAAGATACACAAAGACCGTCATAAATACGTACATTGTGAATGCAGCTAATCACCGATAGATGGTGGTTTGCCAGATACGTAATAAAAAAACCTCCTTCACATCGCCCCACCGCTCACCGCATTGTCAACATTAATTTGCGTTTCGTTTTGCGTATTTTTGTTGCGGAAACAGCTCGCTCTCCTCAGGTTAATTGTACCAATAAAAACTAAAAAATAAAAATTAAACCTTAGCAGTCACGAAAATGTCATTTTTGTGTCAGTGGTAGCGGATAGGATTACGTTGTTTTTTCACTTTCAGTTTTCATTCCCATTGAGATGCAATTACACACAACGATGGATATGTGCGATGATGAGAGAAGGCTTACGCTTCGCTTAGGCTGTCATTGTGCGGCTGCGCAGCTGTCACCGGTATGCGCGGTGGGTGAGCCATTGTATCACGCTTGTTGTTACACATGATGGTACTTCTTCTAATGCTTTCGCTTGTTTTTCTAGTCTCGTATGAATCTCATCGACTTCTTCTACATAGATACAAGTATCTGCGCGTGAAAACAAAAGCGATGAAAAGTTTCTCTTGCGCTACTTTTTCGAAAGCCAAATCAACAACCAATTGAGACCGATTCAAAGTGATTTTTGGGGGGGAGGATCGAAACCGTAACCAAAGACTACCATAGTATAAGTTGCGTAAAAAAAAAAAAAAAATCGAGACTGTATTTGTTTTGTTTCTCATGTCTGCGCGTCATTTTTAACTTTGCCTGATTGTTGTGTTATTACCGACACTCGTGTGTCTATTGATGGGAAAAGTTTAGTGTTGACAAGGTTATTGCAGAGTGTGATGGTAAATAATAGGCATAGTTGGGCCATTGTTATGAATGGAGATTTATTGGCAATACCTGAGGTCGAAGTTGTTGTGGCGCCTTTCACTTTGGTGGAGGCCAACACAAGAAGCACACGAAATACCTACACAAGATACTTTTCCTTTCTGCTAAAAACTCTTTAGTTGAGTTGGTTAGTAAATACTTGTTTAAATCCTCTTGAGTTTGGTTGCTAGGTGAAATAATTTATGAAATGTAGATTGAAAATAAGAAACAAGATTATATAGTATCGGTCACTGAGGGACGTAACGTAATTCCGCTTTCCAAAATCCCGCTTCTGAAATCCCTACTTCAAGAAATCTTGCTTTTTAATTTTTTTTTTTGTAAAGTAAACAATAGTTTCGTGGAAATTTTCGATCTCGACATGAAGTAAAATTTGGGGATTTTGTAAATCGGGATTCTGAAAGTCGGGATTTTGGAAGTCGAGATTTTCGAAACGACCTACTTCCGCATAGCACACTGTATGAGGCTGTCCGCATTAAGGACAGTACAATACGATAGAGTGGCCTTAGATATCTGCGACCTGTAAGATCTATTATGCTGGCCCAGTGCTTAACCAGGAACTAGATTGTGGCTCTTGATAGACTTCAGTAGAGCTCTAGGTTCCATGTTCCAAATACCTGCTGAGCTCATTTAATTGCGCGTTAGATGGGAGTAGTAGTTTCTTTGACCCACCGAGCATTCGCAAAGAATGTATTCTGCTGTCTCTTTTTGCCCGCTGCAAAGCCATCGCATAGACCGTTATGATTCTTTAGTCAAAGAACTCAGTTCAAGTAGCTTTATGGGCTTATTTTGGTTGAGGTCAATCAAATTTTTCGCTTGTCTCAGAACCTTAGAGTTTACCCAGTATTCAACGAGGCTACCTTCTTCTCACTGCTTTATTTTGGAGTGAGCACTACTAGGTGGTACACCGAACAAAGGCTCAAGGCCAACGACTGGGTGACAGGTGGTTCTGTTCGCAAGATAGTCCGCTCGTTCATTTCCCTCAAAGCCTTCTTGCTCTGGAATATAGGCCACTGTGACATTGTTTGTCGACGCAAGATGTTCTAAGAGGTTTAAACAGTTATTTAGGACCCTTAGCGCTGCTTGATTGTCGGATGCGGGTTCCTTTGATTTTTCTCCGCACACATTCCCGTACACATTGTTGGGGATTTTCCAAGCGCTGTAGCTCTATGAATCATGGGCCCATAGACCCCAGCCCCAGTGCTGCCGTTATGTAATTAAGAATTATCTGTTTACTCTAAGTGTGCGATCACCTATGGCCACTTCGAACTTTTAGGAGAACTGGTATATTTTGAGCATGGTATCTGGGATTCTGAGAATTCATAATCCTCAGATATCATTTAAAATCCCCGGGGTTAAGGTCCAGATTCTGTGGCAGCTTGAGAGCTCTCAGCATGACTTCTTTTTGCACAGAGAGGTGTAGTGGCATAAGGCTGATAATTTCTCCTATAGCTGTCGTGGAATTCGTTTTCATTGCCCCACTGATACCCACGCGGACTAGATTTAATTGTTGTTGCGTTTTGACTTACATTGTTGTTGGCCACCATACTAGCGTCGCATAGGTGACCATGAATTTTATAATGGCATTGTACAGTCAGTATATCATCGGGTTTAATCCCCAGGTTTTTACGTAAAGGCATTGGCACATAAACATTGCTCTTGTCGCCTTGTAGGTAACATTGCTTAGGGGAGAGTTTCGGGTACGCGTTTTGTGGAGGTATTTCGATTCCCCTCAATGGGAATGTTTTCCAGTGTGATTCGTTTGAGAACGTGTTTCTTCTTTGTGGAAAAGGGTACAAGTACGGTTTTTCCTGGGGTTGATGGTCAGGCCTTTACTATTGCATCATTTGGAAGTTTGGTTAGGGGCATCATTTCCTAGATGATGCCCTCGAAATTGCCTCTAATGCTTATAATAACGTCATCTGCATACTCTTGTACTTAGAAGCCTCCTTGCGGACATTCTGTGATAGCTATTATTGTTCTATGCGAACCTCTGCACTCAAACTTTATTTTTCTGCCTTGCAGTATACTCATGATCGAGTTTATAACCAGGAGTGCGATGCCTTTCGTGATCATAGCCTCTTTGATAGCCTCATTGGAAGAGTTGTCAAAGGCTCGCTGTATATTAATGAAGGCATAGAAGACGGTTTCTTCTGCAGCCAGTTAATTTAAAGCGTTAGACTGTGAATGGGTGTCTTTGTGGACTTTCCAGGTTGGTTGACATCGACTATATTCTCCATCGTTCTTGGGAAAATGTAAATAAGGCTAATGGGACGGAAGATTTAGGCGATTATTCCGATTGTTTTGCCAATATTGGTATGAAGACTACCCTATCCTCTTTCCAGCTGTTTGGCATGTAGCCTAATGTTAGACTGGATCTAAAGATCCTAAAACCTGGGAAAGATGTCATCTTCATCCAGTGATTTGGATGGGCTAAAGATGGATAGAGCCCATTGTTCCTCAAATTTTCTGGGGAGATAGCACTATCAGAGATGCAGCCTGAGAAATGAGTATCTATGATAGTAAGAGTTGGCAAGTTTCCTCAGGACTTAAGGTAGCAGAAATAATTGGAGTGGCTGTATGCAGGGGTCTTTTACAGGCGAACCACCACGGGAAAGTTTTCGATTCTTTCGCGGCGATTTTTCCAAGTACCACGTTTGGATTTTATAAGTTCACTAAGGAGAGTATTTTTTTCAAAAACAAAAAGTTAACCAAGTGCGGCTAACGAGATGTCTTGGCCTATAGGGCCTATATGGAGAATGCCCATAATTATGACTTCAGCTGCGTCGAAAGATGTAGATTATACCAAATGAAGCTCAGTATTCCTCGTTCATAGATGCAAGGCGTTCACATAATATGGCAGATAGGATTTTATGCCGCGAAACGATTCATGCCGCGTCAAAATTGGTGTCCGACATTCAGTGGCACAAATGCAAGAATCAATGCACGGGGGCCTGCCTGGTCGACTTTGAGAAGGCCTTCGACACTGTATGGTTGGAGGGGCTCTTCTATAAGCTGACTAGGTTGGGCATGCAAAAACCATTGCTATATATGATTTATGACATGCTTATGGGAAAGAAGTTCGTTGTCAAAGCTGGCAACGTGACTTCGAGCAAAGTCTTTGAAATTAAACGGCTTACAACAGGGAGCGGTGAATTCTCCGATCTTGTTTAATATTTACACGAGTGATCTGGTGGGTTCCCTCAGACATGCTATAGCGTACGCAGACGATTTAGTGGCGTACAGATCAGGTCCAAAAGTCGAGGTCATCAACAGCCTGTTGCAGCGTGACTTCGATCAAATTAAGAAGTATTGCGATGATTGGAAATTGAAAATCAATTTCCAAAAATCGGAAACAATCCTGTTCAGAACTCCATTGGCTAGGGCCTCTAGGGATACCAGAAAAAACTGGCGAAAATTAGCCATTATTGGACAAAATGGACAGCCATTGGCGGTGCGAAGCGTGGTCAGATATCTTGGCATCTGGCTCGACCAGTATCTATATTTTGACAAACATATAGATGCTTGTCTTTCTGGGGCCAAGAGGGCCTATGCTCTGACAAGGAGACTGTTTCGCAGCAGTTAACTTGTTTCCAGAGTAAAGGTCATATGCTACGTGGCCCTTATAAGGCCGATCATCGCTTATGGCTGTCCCATTTGGTTCAATATAGCGCCTTCCTATATGGAAAAGATTCGGGTGTTTGAGAGACAGTGTCTCAGGACCTGCCTAGGGTTGTTTAGAACTCCCGAGTCTGAGTACATAAAATATTATCCCAACAAGACCCTATACGATGGGGCTCAATTGAATAGGATTGACAATTTCCTAATTAAGGTGATTCGAAGGCACGTTGCAAGGGCGATGGCCAACGCTAATAATCTGATCTCGGGTGGTTATTACCCGAATTTAATGTACCACGAGAGTACGCTCCGGTCTGGCTTCGTCCCGCCTGAGGCGTTTCTTCATGCAGACATGAAAGGGTTAATCCAAAGCAAAGATGGTGTGCCGGTATTGTACCACAGCCACCGCGGCGCGAGGGATAAGCGGCTCATCCACGACGGGTACGCCGCCAATGCTCAGGAGCTCCTCCGTTTTAATACCGCAATTGCGGATAGAGACACGGTCGATACCTTAAAGCAGTTCACCGAATTTTGGTGGCTTGAGGAAGAGGTGAGGGCAGACACGCTCTCCCGGGTCGGTGCGTTACTTAGGTAACATCCTCCTTAGTTTTAAGCTAGTTTGTAAGTTAGTTAAGCGTATTTTAGGGGGTCTTTGGGAGGGGCCGGGCTCGCTAACATGAATGAGTGCTACCGAGACTTAACCGACGCTTATGGCCTCGCTCAAGTCCCGGCGGCGCGTGTGCACCATGTTGGCGACTGCGACAATCGGGATGGTGACCAATCGAGAGATTGCTCATCACCCTGATTATATTTATTTTATTTTAAGTAGCTTAGGTAGTTTTAAGTAGTTTTAGGTAGTTTTAAGAAAAACAAAATAATAAAGAGTCCAAGTTTTTAGCAAGTTTCTTGGAAGTTAAAAAACAGCGCAAAATACAAAAATTGATAGATTTAAGGCCGAAAGGCAGTAATTATAAGGATATAGTTAAGTTTAGAGTGCTCGTTAAGAGCCAGTAAGCTAGATTAAGATAAATGTTAGTTTTAATTTAGATTTAATCATTTTTGTCTAGTATGTAAGTTTAAAAAAAAAAGAATTAAATAAAAATAAATTAAAAAAGTAAAAAAAAAAAATAGGATTTTATACGCTATGTTAAGGAAACTCATACGTCTGAAGTTGGCGCAGTTCAGAGGGTCGATGCTTGTTCTTAGCTCCATATCAAATCATCCTCAGCTGTTTTAAATAGCTCTGAAGTTAGAGTCGGCTTCCGCAATCTTGTTGAATTTGAGCTCAGATATATCTATCTTCACCTCCCTTTGGTCGTGTGGACAGAATTGTTGAACGTCGCCGTCCGAGTTGAATGGAGCATTTAGCGAAGTTTTGCTCGTCACGTTCAGTCAGAGTTACTATCAGATGGCCATTCCGCAGGCACCACGAACGGGTGATGATACGATTTTGCCTATCGGAGTTGCAACTCAGATCATGAAAAAACTCTGCGCGGGCTGTTGTTAGGTGTAAAATTTCTTCTTGAAACACGCTGTAACTGTTGACGTTGTCGTTGATTTCATTTTAAAAATTCGTTCGCTGTCCCAGCGTTTATTTCGAGACAGGATTTAAAAAAAGGCCTAACCTTCCCCGGTCTTTAAGTATTTTGTTTGTTTAAAAAAAAGCAAGTAGTTATGAACTTCCGCTTCCATTTCCATGCAAAGAGACGTCAGAGAAGATCTATGATCTGACAGGGTAAAGTCGAGGCACTTCTAGTAATCTGGAAGCTCTTAAACTTATAAAGATTGAAAATCACTTGAGTTTCGATAAAACAAAATAAAAAAGTAAATATTCCTGCCTACATACATTTTGGCCAGCCTGTATCTTCTACCGAAAAAAAAAGTCAAGTCTCACATCCAACAGATGCCCCAAGCCCCAAGGCAATGGAATAATTTTATTTCATCACTTTTTTACGATACGTGCGAGTACGATACGATCGCGGCGCGTATTTTGTGAGGTAGGTTCGGTGAAATTTCTTATTCTCTTGCGTCTTTAATCGTTTTCGCCGTCGTTCTTCTGCAGGCATACGTACTGTACATAAATGGGCCACAGAAACTTCGCGTTGCCACTAAAGTCCAGTAGCTGTAAAAATGATTTATGTACGCACCGTGATTGCGATAAATTTGCTTTCGGGTTTTTTTTTTTATTTGTTTCTTTGTTTAACTTTACGCATTTTTTTTTAAACCTAAAACATCATCCAAAGGTAGATCGTGTATTTTACAGCTTAAACCCCCATCGTTGATCAATTAGCAGCATATTTTATGCTTTTAATCGATCACTTGACATTTTATTGGCAGTTAATTACCTTGTTTACACCCAGAAAGTGCAGCTCTATAAATTGTTCACATAAAAATCGAACAAAAGTCATCCATGCCAGCCCGTTGACGACGCAACGATCATGTGTGCGTTTGTATAGTATCTGTGTATGAATTACTTTGCCGCGTCATTTGATTTTAAATGCAGTCATTTGCGCAATATAGTAGTTGTGTCGTCGTTGCGTTGTCGTTTTCTACCACACACCTCACAGATATAAGTATGTGGCAAAACTGAACTAGGAGAGTAGGTCTAGGTAATGACACCGGCTTTTGAGTGTGCCCGGGTGTTTTATTACGAAGTTAATTTGTGTATCGAACAGCAACACATGGTTACACCGATGTAGAGAGAATACGATGTGCAAGAGTAATTATTATTATTTACTCGGTTTTGATGGGGTTGCGTATTATGCAGTTCAGCTTTGAAGATTGCATCGGTTCGGTGTTATCTGTGAAATTTTTGTTGCGCATTCTTTTTTTTTTTTTTTAGAATGGGATTGTATCTGTATATTGGTGACATGGACGTTTGGGAGGCTTTTTCCAAAGACAAATTCCTTTTGAGATATAATAAATAGATACGAGTATCTATAAGAATAAGGCTTGGCTATAATTGGTAGCTGCGGCATAAATGGAGCCGGGCGCGATTGGAAGTGTGCGGGAAGGGAGGTGCTGAATTCTTTTGTTTTGAATTAAATTTTGATTAACTGGAAACTTGGTTAGTGAGTGGTTTTTTTGACTTAAAAAACTGTGAAATACATTAATTGTTGAACACGAAACACTTCAGTTTTATCTGTCTCAAAAGACACGAAACTCGCCGACAAAGGCTGTCCTGGAATACTACGAAACTCGCCTGTGAAGGCTGTCTTGGAAGATACTAAACTCCCCAGTGAAGGCTGTCCAGGAAGACTACGAAACTCGCCTGTGAAGGCTGTCTTATAATAACCAAAGCAGTTACCAGAATTTATCGGTTGCATAATATGATAGATTGGTAAACTTTTCGGCGCTGACTAGCTCGAATTCTTCAACATTTCATTCCTCTACTTTGCCAAAAGCATCTTTGAATTAACAAAGAGTGAAAATATCTGAGAGTCTCTACCACAGTATCGCAAAAATTAAATAAAGCGTAGGTGACTATTGCGGCTGTGAACACTTAGTAGTGTGTACAGGGGTATAGGGGTATACACTATCCGACGACAATGGGTGGAACAAACTGTTTCGCCGCGGAAATTCTTCGCAAAAAAAAAACATTTAGACCTGCGTTCTTTTAAGGTTTTAAAATCTTTTCATGGAAAGATATGAAAGAGTGGAAAGAGAGTGAAATGCTTGAAAAACTTGAGGAAACTATTTAACAAGGCCAAGAGCACCAAGGTCGGTCTTGGCCATATAAAATATGGAATTGAGGAAATCCAAAAGACAGTCATGCAGAAGAAACCACAGAAGAATGGAAGGGTTCTTTCGAAGGAACATTTAAATTGTGTAGAGTTGCATCTAAAATGCCTTCACATCTAGTCGAATAGAAATGCTAAAACCTGCTCAAGGTGTACTTTCCAGATCCGACTAGCAATTGAATCTACTGGTCAGATATTTTAGGAAATGCAAACCTTTGCATTCTAGTCAATATGCTTTCATTAAAGGCAGATCCACAGAGGGAACTCTTCACCATCTGGTTACACAGATAGAAGGAGCATATTTCTGGCTTTGACAATACCGGATACAACTCCATAACTAGGGGTTAACCAAAGGGTTGTAGCAATGTTAACAAGTCGGGTAATTACATTCAGCTCTTTAGATTTACATACATGTAGCGGTTGCTGCGGTATTGGACTGCCCGCAAGGGAAAGTTATCTCACCCATGCACTTCGATCATTCCTAGCAAAACAATGGTAGTACTTTTCACAAAAAACGAGAAAACTGAACCTTAGGACAGTCACTCTTACAAGGGGTATGCAGATCGAATTCTCTAATGAAGTCGAATATCTAGGTGTAACCTTAGAGAAATAATTGAATTCGAATACCTACATTAAGAACACATCCCTTAAAATGACAAAAGTCATGTGGGCCTGTAATCTTATCCCCAAAGATGATATAGATATTGGTTACACACCACTGGGTAAGACCGATCGTAACATATGCATCTATTAGGTGGTGGACGGAGGTCAAGGAAAAGACCACGATCACCGAGCTCAAACGATTACAAAGGCTGACATGCATCACAAGATCCATGCGTATCTGTTCGAGGGTAGCTATAAGCACTCTTAGGGTTTCCTGCCCTACATCTCTTTATCAAGAAACCAGAAAATCAGGGTGATCATATGGCCATTCTTAAAGAACCTCCAGAGATAGAAAAGCTCGGTCTCAAGTCTGCTTTGTTAGAAGGTTTAAGGTAGAGATCGCAGACTGTGAAACTTGGACAAGTAGAGGTTCGGAAATCGATCGAATTGATGGTTCTAAAATGGACTCTGGTAGGAGCTCAAGTCTTTGGACTCTACCACAAAATCTCGATGCCATTGAGAATGTATCAAAGCATTTGTCCCGAAACAACTTGAACACTGGTATCAGGGGCGCATAGATAACACCCAGATCAGGCTAGGAGAGCCAAACGACCCTAAAGTGCGAAAGACAAATCCTGATGTTAGAAGGTTAGTAGGCTTTCTCTCTTGACATTGCTGTTTTAAGTATCATCTGAATAAAATAAATATTATTTAGGAAATCGAATGCCGACTCTGTGCTAGATTGCCAACTCTGTGCAAAATAAGGTGGCAACTTTTTGGAAAAAGTGCCTGAGCTGTCCTCAATTTCGTCAGGAAGGGCAGGACCATACCAAAATAAAAAAAATAAATAATGGTATGATGTTGATATTAGCCCTAGATGGTTTGTTTCAAACAATAAGGTAACTTTTAATACAGAGGAGACAATCGTGGGCAACGGTAATGATATTGAACTTGTATCATGGATATCCTAAGTAACCACAAGACCCTTGAAAACTATTTGCCAACTGATTTCACGTTTTCATCGAATCACTGGCATTTTTGCGAGAACCTTTCTCATCACTTTTCCCATTGAAATAAAATAAATCGACTCCCAATAGCTAAGCCATATGCAAAATAAGTTTGAGTACCATTGCCAACTGTGTTGCTACATAGATTTTTGTTTTCCTTTTTTCTATTTTGATTTGTGTGTACATACGAGTATGTTATACGAATCTTCTCTAATTGGTTTGAGGATTTTTCTGTACATTTGGGGAAGCGAATGAATTTTTAAGTCACGCTGTGATATAACAAATTATTGTTGAAAGATGTGTAGGTATAATAAGCGAATCTATAATTTTCAAGCAAAGTTCTTTCGATCCTCATTTGGTCATTTGGTCAATCTCTAAACAAAAAAAAAAAAAAAAATAGGATTGAGGTCATTAGCTACGCCGACGAGGTGACAATTACTGTCAGCGTTAAATATAAAAGTTCCATTTCAAAAGTGGTACAGTATGCAGATTCAAAGATGGTGCGTCAAGAAGGCCTCTCTGTAAATCCAAAAAAAAAGAAAAAATTGTAATCCTGCTTAACAGTAAATTATCCTGGAAAAATTGACCGAACAATCGAAAGAGTCAATGGAGCACTATGTACCTGTTGACGTACCTTTGCCAAGAACTTGTTGCTAAGTCCCAAAATTATGCTTCAATATGCATACCCGGAAGTAGTCTGGTGGACAAATACAAAGTCACTACAATTAGAAAGCTGGAACGAGTCCAACGCCTAGCTGAAATCTGTATGACAAGCTGTCTGTATTCCACACCCACTACATTGCTCAAAGCTATCCTGGGCTTATTTCCAGTACAAGTTCACATGGAAATATAAGTTATACAAACTTTGGCTCTAGACATCTCCGTGAAGGTCATCTCAGCCTGCATAGCTCTCTGCAACAACGAATCCAGCATGCACTGCTATAAGCGGAATTACCCAGTAGTCATTATCAAGAACCAAAAAGCGCCTGGTGTCGATGGATTCTCCAACATTGCCTTAAAAGCAGCAATCAATTGGCGTCCTCACATCTTCACAGAAATGTACAACACTTGCCACCAGTCGAAGAAACAAAGACTGCCCCTCCTACCAAAAGGTAACAAACCACCGCAAGTTCCCTCATCGTATTGGCCTCTATGCATGTTGGACACTGTAGGGAAACAACTGGAGCTCAGCACAAGTGACAGATTGGAGAGTGCAATCGATGAGGCGGAAGGCCTCGCAGATCGCCAGTATGGTTTCCGTAAGGCACGTTCTACGTTCAGACTTGAATCCCGAGATCGTCGAAAATAATTGGCTTCGCCGACAACATAGCAATCGTTGTAGTGACCAAGCTCCTTGAGGATTTTGAGCATAACTGCAATGAAGCTATCGGTGTGGTCAAGGTCTGGCTTCGTATGCATGGGCTTGCAACTTTCAGAAGAAAAGACAGAAGTAGTGCTCTCCAGCAGCAGGCGAATCATGTACGGAGGTACCACCAAGGACAAGTCTGGAAGAATGGCAGGAGAGATGATATCACCCTGATAAAGGCAGGTGGACGTTGATCCCCAATATAGACGCTTGGATCAATAGGAACAATTTCTACCTGACCCAGACTTCACAGCCATGGATACTTCACAGCCTATCTCCACAGGTTTGGACACGATCACAACTCCTATTGTCCACCGTGCAGGAAAACAGTTGAAGATGCGGAACACTTCATGTTCCATTGTCCACGATATTATGAAGAGTGGTATCTGCTGGTGAACTAATCCCAGACAACATCACCAGACAGATGATGAGCAGGGAAGTAGCTTGGGAAGCAATTAGCGACACTGTGGCAAACATTATGACGGAGCAGCGAAGACAGGACCGACAGTGATACGCAGCGCAGTAGGGTGCCAACCCAAATGAGCCGAGTACCTAAAGCTGAAGTCCACCCTCGCGATGCAATGCTTGACAGCAGTGCCGCGAGGGCCAGAGGGAGGGGAGGTTGGTTTAGTGCGTGGAAATCCCATACTGTTACTAAGTATGGGATTTCCACCCACCATCGACTATAACTAGGGAGTGAAGAAATCTGTTTTCACATTTTCACAGAATGGCCCGCCTTCACACACGTGATTAAGGCGATCTAGGCAGCAAACTTGTCTTACCAACCTCACTCGCTGGGTTACACCCTGAGAAGTTAATGACCTTCCTAACAGCCTCTGGAGTAAACAATTTATTCTTGAACTCTATGGGTAGGCACAACAATAATAAAAATAATAATCCTCAGACCGGGAATATATTCATTTGTACGGACCGAACGAATGATCGGACGGGTCACCCATTTTTCAATAAATTAAAGCCCTTATCGGACCTTGCTGTTTTGGCACGTTTGCGCTATTAAAAAACAACTTTGTAGGTGCGTTGCTAACACAGTTCCGTTCATCAGTTACGTCTTAACAATCTACAAGCTGCCAGCATTTGATGGCTGTACCAAATCACAGCTAATCAACATAGGACTAGTTTCGAATTTAAATTGTAACCAACTTCCAAAACTACACTACAGATCATGTCTGTTCCTCCGATCACTCCGTATTCAAATTTCCGTCAGTCATACTGGATGTCCGTGAACGACTTGTGATAGAAATATTGTGCAATATTCTCGCTTGCATACATCATGTAATTCAGGTGCACCGAGATATCCAACGTTAGTCGGTGTGCCTAAGGCAAACCAGACCAAAGCACTCACCACTCAATAAAGTTCCTGGTTGATTTTGCTCTTTTGTATTTGTGTGCTGATTCCCGCTGTCATGACGATGACGAAGGCTACGAACACAACTACCATTGGTGGACATATGATCAGATTACTCGTAAGTCTCAAATGTATCTCTCTTTTCGTTGGTCTCTTTGTGATTTTTGCCTACGTGCAGACGCTCGCGAAACATATTCGTCACAGGTGAGTTTTGGTGATGGCTGTGTGCCACTTTTTGATGGCCCAAGTGTTGGTATGTTTGCGTCAAAGTGTTGTTGAATGGAAAATGTCTAATTTATTGAAGAACTCGTAAGCAGTCAGTAGTTATATAATTTGATTCAACTTCCTTATCCATCAGGACACACAAGCCCGTTATAAAAGTAAAACTTGTAAAACATATAAATCCATTTAACCCCAGCAATCTCGATTTCACAAAACCGTGTCTTCTTGTGCTACAGTCTTGTCAAGCCTCATGCACCGCTAACAAATCCAAATTAACAAAAATAACTAAACTGCCAGTTTGTTGTATGTAGACAATTACCAAGAGGATGGAAAAGTATTATTCCAGTCAACTCGCAACAGAAAGTGGTAAAACTTTTAAACGGTAGCAATGTTTATGTAGATGTATCTTTTTCCGTTTTGCTCTTTTCCTGTTCATTTTCTGTCGGTTTCGTGTTATTAAAATTTAAGATAACCTTTTCAGTGCACAGAAACATTCGAGAAAGTAGGCAACTCAACTGAACAACCACGTGAAGTGAGGATAGAGGAGATACAAAAAAAAGTGCAATTAAAACAATTCACATACTCGCGTATAAGTCGTTGAAACGTAATAATTAAGGAAAACAACATTTTTCGCATTTCACTAGAATTATTGCGTGCAAGTTGTATCAGTTTCTTTGAGGCTTTTTTTCATTGCAATAAAAAAAAAACAAAAAATGTTTGCATTTGCAAAGAAAAACAAACAACAAATTGTTTAGATACTCGTATAATTAACGAACGTTAGGTGCAATCGAATATTGTTTGTCACGAAACCTTCGATCTTAATTTATTCCGTGTACTTTGCTTTCAAGTTCGTCGAGCTAGGATACTTGACATCAGCAACTGGTTGAACTTTCAACATGATTCCTACCAGCATAATCTCAAAATCTCTCCACTAGCCACAGGCCAAGTGTCAGGAAATAAAAAAATTTGCAACAAAAAATCTGTGAAGAACATACAACCCTCCTGCGGGGTTGTACGTTGGGCGCCATTTTAATGAAAAAGTGCAGTCATGAAGATTTTCGTTAATAGCTTGTTACACGTTAGATGTATGAAAAAAGTTATGTTAGCTATCTTATTCAGAATAACATTTCCTATGAAAAAGGTGCTATTTAATTTTTTTGTAATAATTAGCGTTTTCGAGCTGTAGCCGCGAGAAGTCTCGAAGTTTCACACAGCTGAATGTGAAAAGAAGTCTTAAACAGTATGCTCCATTTTAAAGGAACTTTCAGAGGAGATTGGTATGAAATTAGTAAATAGATTCAGAGAGGATGGGTGTTCTATCTGAATAAGATTGACGAAACCAACTTTTCCGTAGAACTAATTTGTAACGAGTTATCCCCGAAAATCATTACTTTCGCCTCTTTTCTATTATTTCTTCTTCCATGAGACACTACGAGGACCGATAGCAGATGCTCATAGTAATGTGAGATTCTTACTCACTAAGTACACCTCCCTTCAACCGTAATTATTACTACAACTAGTAGCTTACATTTAATATTTTCCACGTTATGCAGATGACATTCCAACGTAAGTGCTAAGCTAGTTACGCGCGTTTGCTCTTTACTGAATTAAATCGAATGGTTTTGAACTTTGTAGCCGATGAACTATAATTCTTTTGTCCAAAAATTTGTAACTTTTTGCTGGTTTTGTGCAAAATTTTTATTTTCGTCTTCGAATATACACCATGGTGCGTTCACTACTCCCCTTAGCACTTTATTTTCAAAAGGAGGAGGTTTCTATTGATTTTCTTGATACAATCCCATAGTTGTATAACATACATGCATACGGGTTGTATTGAAGCAGCTTATCCTGGATACAGGGCTTGAAATATCGTGCTTGTTCTCTAGTTCTATTTTTTTCTTTTCTACGTGTGCCTTCCATTTTAATTTCGCGTCGTGTGTTATTTCCAGGTATTTCACTTCATTTGCGTATGGGATTTCCATCGAGATAATTAGGTTGGGTACCTCGTTCACTTTTTTTTATGTAAAATTTTCATTAGTAGATTTGGTGTATAATGCGCCAAATTTTTGTCCACTCATGTAGAAGTATACAATCGTACCAAGTACAGTCCCTTGTGGTATCCCAACCGTGATTTCTTTAAAGTCGGAGTATTCGTTACCACACTTAACAAGGAAGGGTCTATCTTCAAGATGGGATTTTAGAAAATTACATTGCCCGCCAGGAAAGGCACGTTTTTGTATCTTGAGTTTCAATCCTTTGTGGCAGACCATATCGAAGGCTTGGGAGACATCAAGAAAAACACTCGAGGAGACCGTTTGCTTCTAAAATCGAAATTAATCATTTCGCTCTATTATAGGCTGTAGTCGTTTTAGTAGAAAATGTCCGAACACCTTTGAAATGATCGTCTTTATACCATACCATTGTCTTGGTAAGTATTGCAATCCAAAAGCAGCGTTTAGCAGCAGCTTAACTAATGTTTACACGTACAATTCTATAAAAACCTGTTGGTTTATGATTGCCAATTTCTTGTTTAAGTTTCACCTGCAGCGTTACGAATTTGATTCCACAATTGTCACTTGCAATGTCTGTGGCGTTAGGATGACTCTCAAATGATTTGAAAGTTTCTTCTAAATGCGCTGCAAATATTTCATGACTTTCCAAAGTGAATAATTTGTATCTTTTTTCGCGGTTAACCCTTCAAGATAGATAGTTATATTCTGATCATTGTTCTTGTCGTTTATTTGAGTTTAAGTATGTCTTGAGACGGTTTAAGTATGTCTTGAGCTGCGGAGTACGAGATTGTTGGCACCTGTTACGTGCAAGTATTTTTTTCCTTCTGAATCTCTGCCGTGTACTTACATAATGTCACAGTTAGTTATGGTTGACAGGGAGTGTTACTCTGCAAGCGTGTTTTCAGTGGAACGTTTAATTCGATGCTATGCTCGGTTTCGTTTATGAAGTCTTCCCAATTAGCATATACGCGTCTGCATTTTATGAACACAATTAACTAGCACAACTAACTAGCAACTGTGTTAGATGGTTTCCACTAGTCTAAGGGGACTCACCGTGTAAGCACCTGTCGTGGTACTCATCCCCCAACCTAGATGGATAATTCAATATGTTCTTATGGATTTAATTAAAAGTATTCAAATACCTGACACCTAGCCTACTACGTACATATGAGGTATTGAGTAAGAGTAAATAAGTTTGTCTGAGCATCTAAAGATCCTAAGTATGCTTCCGGTATTTATAAATTAATTTCCTATATGACCTGGCTTTTACGCAAAATTTAACACTGAGAAATTTATGTCACTGAACATCGGTATCAGTAGCTTCCTTGAATGCACATAAATGTACGCGTATTCAGAGATGTATCAAACTAGATCATATTGTTTTGAAAGTTTCTTCCTATATTTCTGCAGAGTTTCGCCCTGATTTCCATGCCCCGTGTAAAAGCTACCACTAATTTCAAGAATATCTTAGTTTCCAACCCGTCGTACCCTAGCGGTAAAAAATGTAGGCCTAATTTTGCAAACTCTTTGAACTGTTCATGGTTTAAAAGCACTTTTTTTAAAATCAATCTCATTAAGTTGATTCTTTAAATACCCTACATGTTAAGTGAAAGATTCCAACAATGAGAATAACCTGGTCTGGCCTGGTCCACCTTGTGCTTTTTATAGGAGAAGGAGCTGTTGCGCTATAAACTATCTCTTTGCTCTAAATAGGTAGCTCAACTTAATCTTACACCAGAGTTGACTGTGACGCCAATAAGATTCATAAGTTTCCTTGGGATGATTAATTTGGTCATTCATTTGAAGCTGCAGTAGACGAGTTCTTTCTGGAAATGGCGGTAAATTGGGTTTCCTTCGCATTGAAGTCGACTAAGTTTGCTTTTCCCCACTGCGAGATTTGCTACAGGACTTCATTTAATGATTCTCTGACGATGTGATGTTTTTACATTCACGGGCTTACGGTTAGAGCAAGATGAAATGAGAGTGCTGTCATCGCAAAAGTAAAGATCTTCTAGTTTGTTGACTCAAGAAAATCGTTGATATGGAATTGAAACAGAGTTGGTGAAAGTATAGAACCCTGAGGGACTCCAGCGTTAAAGGTGATTGAAACTCCACTGAATGCAAGTGATTGGATGGACAGATGCCACTGGTCTAATCATTGATTTGAGTAATTAGCAGTTTTCTCACCCTGACCAATAAGTGGCTGTCCTAGGCCTTGTTTACATGTATAGAAGGTAGTATTTAAAAATGACATTTACAAAAATATCTAAGAACAAGTCGACTTTAGCGACCATACGTTGTTTGCTTGTGTATTTGACGATGCTGATTGTGAATCTTAAACAAATAATTGCCGGTCGCGACGCTTTTTTAAATCAGTCAAGATCGATTTTTCTTAAAAATTTGGATTTCATTGCCGGAAAATGACAAATTTCGAGATTTAAAATCCCAGCCGCGGGCAAGAGTGCTGACGTATCCATAAAACTACGTGTTACACGTGCATTGTTAGGAGTTTTAAGAATGAATATTTTTGGGGCGCTCTAGCGGAGGATCTTCGCCACATATAGATTGATCACTCATCAATTTACGAACTTGTCGCTGAACACGATCTAGTATACTTAAGCATGTGACGGGAACACCAGTTTCGAACGAACATAAGCTCTATAAATAGCCAACATCGTAGCTATGATTACCATTCCGATCCATAGGCAGGAGACAGCACTGTGTATTGATGCATTGAACTCAATTCCGTTTTTCGCTCCCAAATAGTTGATCCGGTAAACATTTGTTACTGGTGTGACTCGACAATTTGTTGGCCCTTGACGTGGATTCGTTAAAGAATAGGTGAAATCAAAAGTGTTGCCGTCCGGAAAGGAATGCATCGGTTTACAAGTTACAGAAAGGAGGTCATTAATGTAAAATCAGAAAAAGAGTCGGAGAGAGTATTCAGCCTTGGGGAACACCAACTTGATCTCCTTACTGTGAGGAACGATGAGGAACCTACGATTTTGGGAATTTTATAGCTCATCCCGGCCTTGGGACATATGTACATCCATCCACAACGTTGTTTCAAAATATGAAAGAATGCTTCCTTCATCTTCCTAGCTGATGCTCATTCGAAACTAGAAGAGCACTATCCAAATTATTCGTCAGGTGTTAACGCAACCCTATACACGTTTCTGCTGTCGTATCTACTTGTTTCTTCTTCCATTTGTTCAGCCACTGCGTTAATAAAATTTATTTTGTCTCAGACTTTTCACATTTCCCTGCGGTACTGGGATTAACACATCTGCGTGGGTGGCTGCGAGGTGAGTTTCAAGTTGTTTTCACTACTTATTCAGTGTCCAAGTATCTGTGGTCTATTACGTTATATGGCCTCGTCGAGATCTTCCCGGAATACTTTCTGCAGTAGCGTGGCGCTATTGATTGTATCTATTTCTTGAGCAAGATAGTTCTTAAGTCTGTCGGTGTTATGCCTGACTCCCCGGAAACGAGTGTCTTCGCTTTGTCTCGTTTCATTAGGATGTCAGCTCCAGTTTTATTTCGAATATTTAATAGACAACTCCTAAGCCGTCGACTAATGGCCATATGGTTAATTTCGTTATACCTTCGCCGTAGATCAGCTGCAACTCAGCTGAATTTATGAAAGGCCGCGTGCTCGGTTGGGAGGACATGTCTTCTAATAAACTGTCGAATCGCTTCATCAGCAAATCACCAGCATTTATTTCCTTCCAGACGCTGGTTGCACCGGAGCGTAACACTGTCTATCAGTATCACATCGCTCCCATAATAAGAGACCGTTGCGTATGTCTGGAGCTCAAAGTACACCACCACAAGATTCAAGTGCAATTCCAAAACTTACCCCGCCTCTAAGCATCTTATTTCACTTAGCCCTAAGACTTCCAGCTTATACCTCTTGAATTCTTTCTCTAGTTGTTGTTTCGGGGAACTTCTTTGCCAGAGTCAGGGAGGGTCCTCAAATTCCAGAAACCAACCTTTGTCCGGATACGACAACGAACTTGTGTTTTATAAATTTAGGCATTTTGAACAAAACATTAATTTTTATAGATTTGAGGAAGTGGCTATTTTTTCTTAGATATTTGGTGGCACTAACTAGTTACGCCAAAGGCCTTTACAATCTTATTTGAAATTGTATATAGAAAGAAATATCTCTGTTCATCTTTACTGAATTTCCCATCTCTTTTCTGATTTCAGGTGAGTTAACAACAAATTGTTGCAGACATACAGATACATAAGTATCTTTTAGTATAAGATACATACAGACGATACAATTACCACGGTAAATAAACAAACAAATTGTTAACAACTTATTCTTTACCTTGTCAACGATCCATATCATTTCCGGTTCTTTACAAAAAATTTTTTATTTCAATTAACATATCACATCTACTGAATGCGCAAAAGAAGAGAAGAGTGAGATGAAATAAGGAAAAATCACGCACAAAAGTACAAATACGAGAGTACGAGTAGTAATCAATTCACCCTCAGCCTTCGTCATTCACATAGTCAGCAACATGATCACTCTATCTTTAACCTCATTTAATCAAAAACGTATCTGTCCGGTTTTAGAATGTGTATTCGAAGTATCTACAGACGTGAACAAAGAATGCAACAATATATGAACATCAGAGTAGCACCCCCACAAACAAAACATGCTTAGATTATGATTGACTGAGTTAATGTTGCATCTATACTCGTACCTGTGTAGATGTTATGTGGTATTTGGATAGAGCTCTCGCAACATGTTGCATTTGAATTGCAAATTTCTATTTCATTACGAATTTGTTTATTTTTTTTTCTCTCTCTTTTTGTGATTCGTTTTGCTTTTATTGTTTGCTCAGTGTGTATAATTATAGTTGCATAAAAATTTCATCCATTGAACACCGTCACAGACGTATTTGAGTTGCGAAGTAGGAGGTAAACTTTTTTTTTTTTTTTTTTTTCTTGTGACTTATTGTGAGGGAAGGGATAATTAGTCATTGGCAAGTGGAAGTTCTTCCTGGTTGGTATAGAGTTAGATGCAGAAGAGGGTGTCGTAAATTTGTATAATACATGGTGGGAAATTAAGGGTGTCAGTTCAGGAGGTAATTGCTCAGGTGTGTAGGTCTAATTTGAATAATTAAAGAATAGGGAATTCCTGCAGCAATATCCATATCAGATGAGACTAATTGTAGACTGTTTGGTGTCTGTTGGATAGCATGACATTGCACAGCTACAGGTTAGATTAGTTAGTAAGAAACTGATAGTTATCATTAACCACGCTTGCCTGACCTTGTTAGGTACCTGCTCTCTAATTTTGTGATGAGATAAGAACGGCTTTAAATATTCCAATTTTCATACAACTGTCTGTCTTTCAAACCTATTGGTGATTCGAACCAAGACTACCTAAAGAGTTTCATTTGCTGAATAGCAGGCTGGGTGAATTACAAGAAGAAATAGAAGAACTCTTCAAAATGGAATTGTGTTGGAGAGATTCACAAAAAGAAAATTATCAACGCAACCTAAATATCAATTTGCAAGATCAGATTGAATTCTAAGAAGTCTCCAAAAAGCAATTGGTACTATATCAGGTGCAATTTTGCAAGGAAAAAGGCTTTCAAAAGTCAAATAGAGAAAGACACTTACAAGACCGGGATAAGTATATAGTTATGTGCAACAGGAAAAAGAATCTGTATCACCAGCAAGGATAGCAAGAAATGTTGGAGTATTGCGAAAGAAAAATCTCCGGTGCTGATTTTTTTATTTATTTTATTTTTATTTTTTTTATTTTGTACATATTCCATCTACAAGCTTTGCTTAACAGACTAATTCAATATTTGCAATAGATTACATTATGATATTAAATTAAATAAAGTGTTTTTGAAACAATCTCTTGAAAGGTACAAATCTATATCTCTACTAACTTCATTGAAAGAGGTAATAGTTCTGGACATTGGTTCATTTAGTCCATAGTTCGTTCTATGTGCGGGTCGAAAAAGAAATTGCCTTTCTCTCAATGGTCTTTCAGGGGCGTAGATCGGCAGAAGATATAAAAGCGAAGGACTGTTAATGCGATAACATAACAGATCTCTAACAAACATAATGTCATGAGCATATCTCCTTGACTTGAGTGTCAAAATACCTAATAGCTGCCATCGAGTATTATAAAGAGGCATAAAATTCCAGCGCATTTTTCTAAAAATGTATTTGGTAAAGCGCTTCTGGACACTTTCAAGACGATCGGAGTGAACTTCATAGGCAGGGTTTCAAATTACATCAGCATACTCAAGGACAGACCTTACCAACGAAATAAAAAGTGACATAAGCGTATGGGGATCCGTAAACTCTTTGCCGTTTCTCTTTATGAATCCAACAATTGAATTGGCTTTAGAGACTACAAAATCAACATGAAAATTAAAGGTTAACTTAGTATCAAAATTGACACCAAGGTCTTTAATTGTGTCAATTCTATTTAATATACAATTCGTAAGATTGTAATTATATAAGATATACGAAGAACCTCTAAAAATGGACATAGCATTGCATTTCTTTATATTTAATTTTAAACAGTTAACGGTACACCAATTCGATAGACAGTTAATGTCCTGCTGAATTTTCGCACAATCATCAATAGTTTTTATCTTACGAAATATTTTTAAGTCATCAGCGTATATTAAGCACTTACTGTTCATTATATTCATCAATGAAAATTATGAATAATAAGGGACCTAGGTGACTTCCCTGTGGAACACCCGAAGAATAACTTATTATTCTTGAACAGTGATTCCCAATCATTACTTTTTGAACCCTACCAGTTAAAAAAGATGATATCCAATTAAACATTGAGGAATGAAATCCAAAATCCCATAATTTTTTTAACAAGATTTTATGATTAACACAGTCGAAAGCCTTACTAAAGTCAGTATAAATAGCATCTACTTGGAAACCTTTTTCAACAGCGTTGATAACATATGACGAAAAATATGCCAAGTTAGATGTAGTGGACCGACCGGAGACAAATCCATGTTGAAATTCAGAAATATTTTCTTTTATAAAAAATTCTAATTTATTTTTCACTATGCTTTCAAGTAGCTTAGGTATTGCAGAAGATTTGCAAATTCCTCTATAATTTTCAATACTATTCTTAGTACCGGATTTAAATATAGGTATGATAAAGGAAATCTTCCATTCTTCAAGAAAAACACCAGAGGACAAAGACAAATTGAAAATCAGGAGCAAAGGAAGGCAGATCGAATGGCATTTTTTTCGAAATAATTGCTGGAATACCATCTGCGCCATGCGCATGCTGAGCGCGGTAAAAACTTCCTGCAGTTCAAGTTCAATTGAGCCAATATCAATCTTAGGTATAAGGTTAGAAATAAAGTGACCGTTAGAACTAGAGCTAGAATACACTGATTCAAAATATTTCGCAAATAGTTCTAGGGTTGTTTGAATATTATTAGATTCAACATTATTAAAAACCATTGTTTTTGGTATACCAGTAGAGTTCTTCTTGTAGTTCACAAAAGACCAAAGACCCTTAGAATCAGTTTTTAGTTTTATCTCAATGTTCATTATATAATTCCTGTGCAAAAATTTACTTAGACGAATACGAATTCTTTTCGCAGCTTAATGAAATTTGTGTGATCCATTAAATTACCAGAGCTTCTAAATCTTTTGTATGCTTTATTTTTTAGGTTTTTTAAACGCATTAATTGCTTATTATACCATGGTGGTTTAGACAAATTCTTTATCGACCTACAAGGAACAAACATAGAAAATCCGCATTGCAGGATTTGGACAAAACAACTATACATGTCCTTAAGACTTAGGTTATGAAATTCATTTACCCAATCAAAATGATCCAGGTAGTTATTTAATGCAAGAAAATTGGCTTTTGAGAAATTGTAGGACTTTTCCGAACTATGCTCAACTTTTAAATAATGATAAAACTCAATTTCAATTAAAGTTTCTTTATGATGAATTGAATTCTTTAGTAATGAAAATGGAGCTTCAAAAACACAAGCCTTAATATCATCTGAACAAATAAAAACTAGGTCTAATATTTTACTTAGTGAGTTACGAATTGAATTAATCTGATATAAGTTTAGTGAATACAAATAATTCATATAGAGCTTATTTCAATGTACTGCTAAATCAATCCATCGCAAGTAACCCAAGGGATAAAATATACATCTACACTAAATGAAGATGAAAACTAGACGAACCGATTACAATACAAGAAGTTAAAGCCATTTAAAAAAAAAAAAAATGTGAGCTGAAACTCCTGGAGATGATAGAGTTCCTAATTTTTATTTTTTATTTTTTTTTTAAGTCATTTATAATAGGACTCCTAATGAAAGCATCACAAATGCGTCTACCAGTATTTATGTTATGACTTGACTATGCACAAAGCTGGAGATGAAAGTAAGAGTAGTTGCCAGTCAGTTGCTGTATTTGTTTTTTTTTAACAGACGCTGTGTAGCGATGTCTCAATAAAACACGACTACTTTGGATTTGAGCTTCATCAAAATAAAGGAATTTAGAGCTAGATGTTTACTTGAGATAAATCTGAGATTAGATACAGGCTGAGGTTCTACATCTATCAATTACAAAGCAACAACAGAAATCACCACCGGGCTTTTTAGACTAATAAACCGTGCGTGTTAAATTTTCAACTCCTGAGGTCTTATGATACCGTTTTCTTAGGCTTCATACATACTCGTATTGGTTATAAGTTTATACGAAAGCTACGAGTATCTGTGCTTTGATAATTTATCTAAACATCAAAACTATAATGAATCCTAGGACAAAATGATAAGACACCCCCACAAATCCTTAAGAAAACAACAATTTGGCGTAACATTTGCCAAATCTGATTGAATCATAAGGTAACAGGATGTATTTAGACCGCGCTGCTATGAAATTGTTTAAAAAAGGGCAAAAAGATAGAACATGTTGATCATTTAATATTTCGTTTAGTAAGGAGGTATTTAAGTAAATATTGAGTTGTGCTTACAGACGAAAAAAATGTCAATTTAGATGGACCTGGTGCCTGCTAAGTCGCCGGCAAATGGGAGGAAGTTCTTTATTGGTATGGGCTGGAATTGGCTACAATAGGAAGACCGAATAATATTTGTCAGTGGCAGAATTAACAGCACCCAGATATATTTAACTTTTTAACGAACTGTAGCAGAACACAATATAAATCTATTAACATCAGCACGCAGGATGTTCAACGTCGACTAAATGAAGTGGGTTTTTAAGTCCGTAGACCTGCGAAAAAAAGCTTCTCTCTGCAGTAATGAAGGAAAAAAGATTGATGTTGGTCAAACAGCACCGGGAATGGACCGCCAACAATTGGAAAATGGTCATATTTTCCGACGATTTTAAACAAACGGTCATAAAGGCTAAAGGCGGTGCTACAAAGTACTAAGGAAAAATAAAAACAGCTCTGATATTTTCTTTTAGTGCATTAATCGTTGGTGGAGCATTGACGTACACTTTATCTTTAACATAGACCCAAAGGAAAACTAATAGTGTTAAATGGAAATCTTCAAAGTCAATAGTGTTAAATCGAAATCTCCATTTCGAGAAATCACACGTCCAGGAAATTTGTCACGGAATAGAGCCATTGTTTCACACCAGCTGTGTGGCACGTGGCGCCGTCGTGTCGTGCTGAAAATAAACGTTGTTCACGTCCATAGCATCAATTTCAGGGAAAAAAGTCAGTCAACATCGTTCGGTAACGCAATCCATTCACTGAATCGGTCGTACCAGCACCATTTTCCAAAAAAAAAATATGGCCCAATGACACCGTCAGCCTAAAAACCGCACCAAACTGTCACTCGTTGTGGATGGAGAGGTTGTTTCACTATATCTCTTGGATCTACCCAGACAAATGGAAATGGGCCTCATCACTCAGAATAATTTTGTGTAAAAAATCATGATCTTGTTTATTCATTTAAAGCACCCATTCAACGAAAGCACGGCGTTGTGTGTGGTCTACTGGCTTCAATTCTTTGTACAAAATGAGGTGCAAAGTGGGCACACCTGGGTTTTCAGCCACATTCTCACTTTTGGCGCATTTGTAGGAAATTTGGCCACAAATAGATAGTTAGTGTTAGGAAGGACAATACCTCATAAAAGATATTACAGTACAGTGCCGTGCACGTAATTGGAAACGCCAAAGGTGCGAGAATTCTTTTCGTAGCACAGTGAAATTTTCATATAATACCGTTACTTTTTTTATTGAATTTAACTTTATGAAGAGTACTAAACTAGTCGTGCACATAATTAGAAACATTTATTGTTTTTAAAGAATTTGTTTTTTATTTTTGAAAAAAAGCTAATATTTCGTCGCGTAATCACGATTGCTAACTCCTGCTTGCAATCTACGAGACATAGACTCACTTAGAGTTGTACATACGCTTGGTGGAATAGACTCCCAAGCAATTTTTGATTCCTCATAGAGGACTCCACAGATTTCCGGCTTTTTTGAAGCTCACTTTTCTTTTGAGAATCTGCCACAAATTCTCAATTGGATTGAGATCCGGACTACATGATGGCCAGTCGATTGAACTTACTAAATTTTCTGCAATCCATTTTTTTTTTTGTGTAGGCCGCGGTGTGTTTTGGATCGTTGTCTTTCTGCAACTTCCAAATTACTGGCAAATTCTCATCTGCATATGGCATAAGGCATTACGTTTTGCTGAATGTTGCAGTACGAATATTGCACCTTGTCCATATGCCCTTCAATTTTATGGATTGGACCCACTCCACGTCAGGACATTGTCCCCATATCATTATACTACCACCTCCGTGTTTGAGGGTTGGACGAGTGTATCTGGGATCAATGTTCTTTGATTGTGGTCGGCGAACATACGGTTTACCATCCGAAGAAGCTCTATTTAATAAATACGTCTTCCCGCGGTGTGGTAATTCGTGCTCTTGGCTTGCGCCTAACTTTTTCAACTGTGCCATTCTTCCGTAGATACTGAATAGCATTAAATACCATCTTTTTGGAACAGTTTAGCGCTTCTGCTTTTTCTCTACAGGACTTTCCTTCCTCATAAAGGCTAGAAATGTGGAAACGGGTCCTAACATCGCAAGACTTGTTTTGTCCCATAATGTAAAACTCTAAAAACAATTCAGTTGTAGCTGTCAATGTGAATAAAATTAGAATACACTCACAAGCCAGTGGATATTGCTCTTCTAAATTTTTTTTTTTTTTTTTATTAAATATGGCGAAATTAATGCTTCGGTTCTAATTATATGCACGATCACTTTAACACTTTTCACTCAGTTTGTTCAGAGATACAAAAAGTAACGGTATTATATGACATATTGTTGATCTGAATATAAAGCTTGAAGCTTGCTAAGGCTGAAACTCCATCCGCTATAACGAAAAGAATTCTCGCATCCTTGGCGTTTCTAATTACGTGCACGGCACTGTATTTAAATTTCAGTGAAATAGAAAAGATGCATTGGTGCATGTACAGGGTGCGCCATCTTCTATGTCGGTATGTGAATATCTTAATACAAAAAAAAAAAAAACCGATTTCCATATATGAGGAATTTTTATTTAATTTGGTCCTTTACAATTTATTTGGACTGGTTTTTGAATACAACATCAGTCAAGTGGCCGCCTCTATGCTCTGCTCTTTTTGCTGCGTTTTCCATCACTTTTTCGAGCATCTCGGGCGGTATAGCAATGATTTCGGCACGAATGTTTGCCTTGAGCTGGTCTGAGGCCTGCTGGCGTACACTGCTTTTCAAATAACCCCACAAAAAGAAGTTCGAAGGGGTCAAATCTGGAGATCTGGATGGCCAGTCAATGTCTCCATATTTTGACAGCACACGTTAAGGGAATTTTCGTTGCAGAAACATAATGAAGACATATTGAGCCAATATCCACCGATATCGATTCCCATAGATTGTTTCGCCTTCTCTGAAGAAAAATGACCCAATGATGGTTTTGGCGCAAACGCCGGCCCAAGCAGTGGTCACGCAATGGTGTTTCATGGATCTCGTGTAGATTCTCCATTCCCCAAATGTGGCAATTTTGCTTGTTAACGGCGCCAGAGATCAAAATTTGATTCCAAAAATCAGGTTCAGTGTCAACCATTCGAACGACTGTTTGGCCGTATTACAAGCGACGTGGACAGTCTGTCGGCAATATTCTTTGAGTCAATTGCACTTTATATGGAAACAAATACAAATCATCCTTCAAAATGCGCCGCAAGGTGGTTCCACTGACGCCAAAATGGTGAGTGCGGTGATGATACGACACATGTGGGTTCTCGGCAATATTCTCTGTTACCGCTTCAACCAGTTCATTGGAACGTCTTGGGCGTTAATAACGGCATGTCGACGATCTCCCACTGTCCCGTGCTCAACAAAATACGGTGCTTGTTGGTCACGATATTTTCGACGATATGCACGTTGAGTTAACACAACTGAACGACTATTTTCAATTTCGGCGCATTGTTTCGGTGTGAAGCGATTCATGGTTAAAATTGTACTGAATTGACGTTTCAAAAACATGTCTACTCATGTCAATCGGTTGATAAATGTCAAAGTTATTCAATGTTTACATACCGACATAAAAGACGGCGCAACCTGTACATGTTCTCATGTGGAGGGAGCTTGTTCGATCAATTCATGCAGGTGGAAAGCAGGAGTACAATGTTGCGAATGGATCAAGATGAATCCAAAATATGTAAAAAAATTTCTTTAAAGCATGCCTAAACGAATGTTAGAAGTTGTAGAAAATAATGGAGCAGCTAGCACACATTGCTAATAAAATAAAATATTTAAATTTTCATGTTGTTATTTAATTTTAAAATCCACCTGTCGTATCTTTTTATCCCGACCAGTTTTCGGTTTTTCCCCCAAAACAAAACAAATTAGCGCTTTTCCAGAAATTATTTTATGGCAGTGCGGTCTAAACATACGAGTATCCTGTTACCTAATTACCAATGTTACGCACACCTTTTTTTTCTGAAGAATTTTTGGGTGTATCATTTTGTCCCGGAGTTATACAACATATGAATGAAAAAAAGTACAGATTTGGGACGTCTATATCTAACCTAACTGAGCAGGAAACTTACTTTCTTTTGATTGTAAAATTTCATATTTTAATTGGCTATCGTAACTAAAAGTCCATTAGTTGAATAACTAATCTCAAAACAAAAAAAAGAAAAATCCAATCTTAATTGCCAATTCACTTGTCGATCATAATTTTCTATCTATTTCCCTCCTAAACACCGATAAATTTTCATAAAAAACCAATTCATATTTATTTATCTCAAACTCCTGCCTAAAAATAAGTGATTTAAGCAAATTAAAGCGTTTTGACGCAACCTGCAATTTGCATACACAACACGACATAGTTAGCAACATTAACAAAAGAACAAGTTTAAATAATGGGCACGACTGGGTCGCATCTACTTGCTCCATATGTAACGTACCTAGTCCAGTCATAAATACTGAAAACGCCCTGATATTTTTAAAAACAAATTTATACTTTTTACTTGTCAAATCCCTAGCTACAAGTTATGGAAGACTTCATTCGAAATGGACGCTATTTGCCTTAAAGCACGACCTGAGACGCACTGGCTAAACATCAATCGTATTACGGACCTCATTCATCGGAAAGTTGTCGACAGTGCGGACAAGGGCTCGCTTCAAAGACTCAATATTTCGGTGATGAGTAGAGCAGGCCATTCCTTTCAAAATGAACCACAACTTGTAGTCCAAAGGGTTGAGGTCCGGGACAACAGCTTTATCAGTGGATACATTTTTTTAGCCACTCTTGAGCAGAATCTTGTTGGAATGTCCAGTGCTTGTTTGCGAACATTGTTCGGCTTAGAGGCTTCACGACGTCTTCCAAAACAGTGGTTTGGTAAACTTTCGCCGAAGTCTTGACTCCTTTTTGACAAAAAAGGGGGTTGGTTATGCCATCGTAGCTCACTCCCCACCATACTATTACATTTGCGGAGTGGTGGCCTTTTTCAACCCTTCGAATAAGTTCTGAAGCTTCTTTTGATGTCTGAGCATGCAGTTGACCATTTTGTTTATTAAAAGTTTAAACATTTTTTCGTCGGTGAAGAGAATTTGTCTGTCAGCATTTTTAGCTTACCGCCTTAAGAGAGCTTTTGATGTTTGCTTCAATGCGACTGTTAACAGTTTTGTAGGCACTAAGTCCCAAGTCTTCTTTGATGATGCGAGACATGGATTTTTGCGAAATGTTCATTTTCCGCGACAAGATCTTCTGCTTTCTCAGTGGTTTGCGTCTTATTCGAGCCTGCACGGCTTTGATGGCTTCCGGAGTCCTCACAGTGCGTGGACGGCTGGATCTTTGACGGTCACGTACTCCACCAGTATCTTCGAATAATTTATTATGCTCATTTTGGGACACGGGCGTTTTTGTGGAAAGGGAAAGAGACAGAGAGAAGACAGATTGCTGTAGTTGGTTTGAAGCTCAGGTATTATTAAGTTTCAGTGAACTCCAAGTGTGGCGTCCAGATAACTGGGGAGTGTTTTGGTATTGTCATTGCTTATGATTCACAGTATTTTTTTCCGTCCTCCCGATGTCATCACCACGATCAAGTTGCATTTTAGCCATATGACTACTCTACTGTCAGTGTTATGTCTTCGCAGTAGAGTTGACTATTGATCGACTTTTTTATTTATTTCAAGCGAAATAAATAGATGATTCTTGACATCAGGATTCGAACCGTGAACCTGCAGCAAGACAAGCGATGATGTTACCACTACACCATTTCCACCCATATGTCAAAGATCTAAATGCTATGCCCTTACATACGACAGATATCGATTTTGATTCAAATCGTCTCACCCATATCCGAGATATAGCCAATTTTTGCTATACCGGTAATAAATAAAGTACCGTTATTCGAGAAACTGATATCGCAGTCTTATTGCAAATGTACGAGTACATCTCACCCCAGGTATGAAATTTGATCGAAATCGTTTGGACCGTTTTTGAAATTTTTTTTAAAATTGACCTTAAGTAACCGTTAATTTTGAGTTCTTCTATTGTGTAGCAGTATCAAGATTAATTAAAACCTCGAAATGGAAAATTTTCACGAAAACAATACTTGTTCTATAGGACACAATGTTGTGTGCCTTACATTCGAAACCAGTTCTTGTCTAATTTTAGCCTAAAAACCGCTTAGCCTATAGAACTTGATTTTAAGTTAAAATTAAAAATTAACATTAGTTAGCTGGTGTTTTTTTTTTTTTTTTGTATTTTTAGTCTCAAAAACTAGGCCTACCCGTGCACTAACAATTCATTAAAGTAATTAAAATGGATACAAAAAATTCACATTCACTTTTTTTGGGATAACTATCTATAACCTCTGGCGCATAGATAATTTGTATCTGAATCAATAAGTTTTTTTTTTTAAATTTTTATTTTGTTTATTTCTTTTTCGTTTTGTTTTGTCTTACCTTGGACAAATGATTTCTGGTTTATTGTGTTGTACAAGGCGGATAAATGTTTTAACCGCACTCGCTGGCTTAAAGAGAAGGCTGTACTTCAGTTTTCTTTTTTTTTTTTGATTGGATTTAACAACAATTACCACAATCAGTTTATATGACATGACCTATTATTTACATTTACTTTACATTGCGGGGTAAAGTTGGAAAGTAAGTGCAGCCAATGTGCAGCCGAAGAGTTTGGGCAATCACCATGTGTATGTAGAAATTGAGCAACAAATGGATTTTTTTTTTTTGAAAAGCCAATACCATGCATCGTGCTGGCAAATGCTTTTGAAAACTGGTTGTTGTGTTTGATTGTTGTTCAGGTCCGACTATTTTAGAGTGGATGATCTTTAAATCACAAATTCATAATTTATTTTTATTTTTTTGGTCTTTTATTTGTTTATTTCTTTTTGGAAAATCTTTGCGAATCGTTTACAGCGCATGGCGAATGGCATTTAAATTGTTCGCTTAAAAGTGAAAGTTTACGAATCAGAATTGGCAATGGATAGTCTGTGTAACAAGAAAATGTTTTTAGTTTCTTTTTTTTTTAAAGAAAAACAAATACAAAATATTTTGTGTAGGTTATATGAATATTTATGATCCAGATTAAGACAGAAATGATGGGACGATGATAATCAAATTAGTATGAAGGGCAGTGATACCTACTGATGTTTAAATTATTAAGTAAAATATTATTAGTTGATAGCGTCAACACGAAAACAGGTTAGAAGGTCATTGTATTTATTTACTTATGATCTGAATAACACCGAGTGTTATAAAGTCGTGAATTTGTTTTCCTCGGAAATTTTCACGGATTTCAAGTTTTGTTCTCATTTTAAATATGTTTATACCTACAGATGAGTTTATATGAATTGAAAAGATTCCATCAGCTAATAGTACTTTTGATCTTATGAAGGTGATACGCTTTATTTAGTTTTTTTTACAAAATTAGTATCCATTCGCTGCCCTAGATTTTCAAAGAATATACAGGGCGAGTTTTTTTTTTTTTTTTTTTTAAAAAAGTTTACCTCGAAACGTTTAGAGAAAGGGAGGAGTGGGACGTTGTGTGGGTCACCTTGGATGACCTCGCTTTGAAACTCATGTAATAGATCATGAAGAAATAAGATATAAAAGTATTTTTATCAATCATGAGCTAATATTTATTCCTACGGTGAAACCACACCTGCTTGGAAGGGCTGGTGGAGGCGGTTGGTTTTTTTTTTGGTTATCGCAAGCAGTTTCACGGAACATTTATGTTTCGGAAATGAAAATGTATAACACCGTAATTAACTTAAAATAAAAACGAAAAATTATTTTTTTCGACTTTTTTTTGGAAATGAAACCCAGATTGACTACCATTTGGTAGCCAGTTTGATGAAACCCCGGGTTAAAGATAGCAAAGTGATCCTGGGAGAGGCGATCGCCCAGTAACACCGTCTCCTCCTGACAGAAATTTTTATGGAGACAGGGACGAAAACAAATAAGCAAACGAAGATGGCTGAGAAAACCAATTGGTACAAGCTGGACAAGGGAAAAGGCGAAGCTTTTATTATCAGCATGAGAAATTACCTCTTACCATGGTAATGAGGAGTGCAGAGCACAAGATATGTGGGATTCCCTTTAGCGATCTTGCTTGGAGAGAGCCAAATCACTGCTTGGAACGTCGAAAAGCCCCGACCAACACGCCAAAGAAACATGGTGGTGGACGGATGAAGCTAAAGTAGTGATACCGGAATAGAAAACTGCTTTCAAGGCTTGGTCAAAATGGTCTTCTACTAGTAGAGATGAAAAAGTTCACCTTGAAGTGATATATAGATGTTGCAAGGGTCTCGTGAAGAAGAAGTGCGTCCAATTTCAAACAAAAAGTATGGAAGGCCTCTATCGGGAGTTGGAGGAAAATATCGTCTTCGGCGTCTGATAGGAACCAGGCTATCCAGGAGCTTCGACAAAACAACTTGTATAAGGGAACAACTTCAAAATAGCAGCCCAGAAAAGAAGAAATGCTCAGGAGATTCGTTCCCCAAAGTTCTTTAACAATGCTAAATGCCAGCTTCTTGTGGAAGAGACAAAATTCTCTACAGATGTCGACAGTATTGTGAAAGACTTCTGAACGAACAGTTTCCAAGGGTATACTTTCCAAGAGTCTCTCCTAACCATGACGAAGTATCCGACATTATTGTCGAAGAAGTTAGGAATGCGGTCAAATATTCCAAAAAAAGAAAGGCGGTTGGGCCAGACGAGATACCATCTGAGTTCTGGAAAAAGATGGGAGACATTGGGTCCAGATGGATCATGAGCCATCTTATCTCCAAACTTATGAGCGGTGATCCAATGCCTAATCAGTGGAGGGAAAGTTATCCTTTGCACATAGGAAAAGGCGATACGCGAAACTGCGGTAACCACCGTTCTGTGAAGCTGATGTCACAAATCATGAAGATCCTTGAGCGGGTATTAGATGGCTGACTAGGGAAAATAATGCGACCATTGCGGGTTTGTCTCAGGTAAATCAACAACAGATGCAATCCAAAGTATAATGATTATAATGAAAAAGCATCGTGATTCCTTAAAGGACTTGCATATGGTGTTGATTGATTTTGAAAAAGCCTTTGATAGACAACCAAGAGATTTCTTATGGGTGGCGCTAAGACAACGAGGAGTTCCAGACACCTACGTGCGCATGATCATGGACATGTATGAGGGAGCAAGGGTAAGAGTAAGATGTCCCGCAGGAGTCACCGAAGAGTTCCCAATAAAAGTCAGTGTACATCAGGGAAGCGTCCTCAGTGCTTTGCTATTTATTGCAGTCCTGGATTATCTGCTTGAAGGAAAAGTGACAGACACTTAAGTACATCAGTTATTCTTTGCTGACGATGGAGCTATCCTAAATGGAGATCAAACGTCCCTGCAACGAGCACTTGATGTATGGGTGGATGTTTTGGAGGGAAGTGGGTACCGTATTAGTTCAAAAAAGACAGAGTATCTGTGCTGCCCGTTCTCTGATCCATACCGGCCTATTCCAGACATTTACTTGAATGGGAAAGTGCTTCCCAAGTGCGAAAAGTTCAAATATCTGGGATCTATGATCAATAGCAAAGTAACTTGTGATGATGATTTCAATCATCGCGTAAGCGTAGGGTGGTTGAAGTGACGGGAAAACTCCGCAATCTTCTGTGACCGAAAAATGTCCCCTAAGCTGGAAGGAAGGCTCTACACCGCAGTTGTACGTCCGGCGCTCACATACGGTTCACAATGCTGGACATTGCTCCGCTATCTTCTGTGATCGAAAAATGTCCCCTGCTTCGCATGAAAGCAGGAGTAAGAAAGCTTGATAGAATAAGAAGTGCGAAGATTCGAGGAAGCCTTCATGTAAGGGAACCAATCACTAAAGATAGAGCACGACCGGCTCAGTTGGTATTGACATTTTGCTTGTTGCACATTAAACATTTTTTCATCTGTGAACAAAGGCTTAGAACTTTCGATCTGATTCCGTTTTTGCTTTAATTGGGCTGTGAGTAAGTGGCCAGTGTGTCTTTTATATGTGTTGTGTCCCAAATCTTCGTTTCTCGTGACAAAATTTTCTACTTTCGGAGCGTTTTCCGATTAATCCTGGCTTTAACAGCTTTCATCGTCTCTGGAGTTCTGACAGCGAGAGGGTGTCCGGATCTTTGACGGCACAACTATCCTTGATATGGCACAACTGGTAAGGTTGTTCCACTCGAGATTGGCGAGCTGGAGGAAGTGGCGGTGTAAATTGCCCTTAACGATGCCTATCGGAATATTGGTTCTTTCCGCTAGCGAGCCATTAAGAGCTGACCCTCGCCTGGCTAGCTCGTCTGCTCGCTCATTTCCCTCATAATTGCTGTGTCCTGGGACCCAGATGAGGGTAATTACAGAAAGGATACTTTGTTCGTTTATTTCAAACCGGCATTGCTCTACCAGTTTTGAGGATATGGTAACCGAATCAATGGCTTTGATTGCACCTTGGCTATCAGAAAAGATACCTATATTTAGGTTGGACGTTGGGAGATTTTTTTAACATGCGGCAGACTTCCCGAATCGCAAGAAGCTCCGCTTGAAAGACACTAGCAGAGTCTGGGAGACGGAAGGATTTCGAAATATTCAGTTGGTCCGAGAAAATACCTGCGCCAACTCTGCAAGCCATTTTCGAACCATCCGTATATATACAGAAATCAAAGTTATTGATTACCATTCCGTTCTTCTATTCTGCTCTGGTAAGGAACTTTACTGAAAAAGGTTTGATGAAGTCGAGCGTGGGAGTCCTGTAATCGGTCGAACATGCACCAGTTTACTTGGTATCGTCTCCAGGACCTTACAGTGGCCATGTGGCCTTGCTGTTCAGCACCCAGTTTCCCTGAGCCGGACTGTACTGCATATAGCTGAAAATTTAATGTGGAGTTCAAGGGGGATCAGATGCAGGATCACGCTTAGAGCATCTGTTGGGCAAGATCTCAATGCTCCTGTGATGCCTATACACGCCGATCTTTGTACTTTTCTGATTCTGTCGATGGTATATTTTTTAAGTAAGGCCGGCCACCATACTATGACGCCATAAGTAAGTATTGAACGCACAACGGCTGTGTACATCCATAGGGTCAAGTTTCCAACTAAATTTCGGATCTAGAATCGTGCCTAAGTATTTTGCACTGGAACCTAGTGAGAGTGGTTGACCGTTTAGCTTGAAGGGAGTGAATTCCTGTAGCTTGGTTTTTGTGATGAATAGCATCATTACGGTCTTGTCTGGATTTACTCCCAGGCCACATCTCATGGCACATCCAGAGCACTTTCCATGATTTGACTTATCGTGGAGAGGAACTTTCCTGATACTAAAAGTACCACATCATCCGCGTATGCAACCCCCTCCCTATCAAGTCGCACCAATATTTTATCGATTGCCATTATCCATAGCAAGGGTGAAATAACACCACCTTGTGGGGTTCCTCTATTTACGATCTTAGTTGTACTGCTATAACCTAGTGTAGCTTTGATTATTCTAGTATTAAGCATGGATATAATCCAGTGTCTAAGTAAAGACTCTACACCTAACTCGGTGAGAGACTCCAGAATAGCTTGGGTATGAATGTTGTTGAAAGCTCCTTCTATGTCTACGAAGGTAGTAAGTGTGTATTCTTTATAATGAAGAGTTTTTTCTATCGATCGCACTACCTCATGAAGAGCCGTCTCTGTAGATCGTCCTTTGAGGTAGGCGTGTTGGGATTTCGACAGTGGAGAACTCTCCAGGGTTTTTCGGATGTGAAAGTCAAGGATACATTCGAAGCTCTTTAGTACAAAGGACGACAGGCTAATAGGCCTTAAATCCTTCACGGATTCATGACCTCGCCGGCCTACCTTCGGAATAAAGACCACCCGAACAAGTCTCCAAGTTTGGGGGACATGGTTTAAGTATAAGCAGCTCCTATAAATCGATAGTAGCCAGGGAATAGCTATGTCTTGCACATTCTGAAGCATAATAAGCATAATGCAGTCAAGGCCGGGTGATTTATATGGAGAGAAGCTGTTTATAGCCCAGGAGATTTTATCCTCCGTAATGATGTTTGTAATGCTTTCCCAAGCCGTCGGCGGTAACCTATCAAAACTACCTTGTTCTGTGTTACTGACCCTGCAGCCTGGGAATTGAGTATTCATGAGAAGATCGAGCGAATCCGCGGAAGAGTCTGTCCAACTACCATCCACAGTAACGTTCTAACGTTTTTCTTGACGTCCCTCAAGCCTTCGACAATGTATAGCGCGAAGGATGGATTGAAGTATAAGCTAAGGCAGGTTCTTCTGAAACATTTATACAAGATTTCAGAATCAACACGGAATTTAAGAAAATTGCTGCTGGAGTTCCACAATGAAGTGTTTTTGTTACGGTCTTGATCTCCCACTACACTCGAGACATAGCTCAAGAAGAAGGCACCGCTGGTACGACGTTCGCTGATGATATGGCAACTGAAAAGGTCCAATGAGCTTTGAATGAAATTTGCGAAAAATTTGGACAAAGAGTAATAGTCAGTACAGATACCGTACAAAAGTTATGACGCTGTGACAGACAGACAGACAGACAGACGGACGGACGAACAAACAACTGACTCACTATAAGGGTTTCGGTTCTTACTTTTTGCTACCTGGAACCCTGCAAATAGTTACAGTCGACAAAAATTCCCTTTAGATACTTTCTTTTCCCCATTTTTAACCATACTCGTATCTTGTAATTACCGAAAGTTAAGTTAAGTCATTCTAAAGAATACCCTACATGCCGGGGCAGCATAATTAGCGTTCCATTTATTTCATTGCAGCAATCATATACTCATTCCATAATAATTGCAGGTACTTTCCCCTAATTTGACTGCGGGCCGATATCATTATCTCAAAAACCTCCATCAATCTCATTTAAGACCACTCCAGTACCGAAAAATTGCTAGCAGCATTCAGCGACTCAGACTTAGTAATAAGCAAGAATATGGACATGAAATATGGCTCAGCAATTTTCACTTAATTAAACACTAATGTCTGAAAGGAGGGCGGTCCGGCTCGAGGGGGCAATAAAGAAAATGTAAAGCAAAAAAAAAAAAAGTAACCAACCAACGACGCACGGTTTGAGAACGCATTTCACTAACTGTTCATGACTTCCGCATCCAATAAATTTCGTATGCGTTTCATGTATACGCGTGTGGCCGACTGCGGCTAGATTACAGTATCTATAGAGAGGCAGAGCAACACGTAAACGAACTCACCACACTCACTTTATATGGCCAAAGTGTAGTGTTTTGGTTGGACTCAATCAAGACCAACGTGATAATGGTACTCAAGGGGCTATCTACGATACGAACTATTTCTATATACGACGCGACTGCGTATACCGTTAAAAGTAAAAAAGTGCCAGTACCATGCCCCGACACAGCTGTTTTGCAGTGTTTCGCAGCTACCGCAACAAATGTTGCTCTCTACGCTTTCTTTTTCTTTTACATGGAAACAAGAATGTCTCAGGTCTAATGAATGACTACCGGTACCGGTATATCGGTTGTCCGTGGCGGTGGCAGTGGCGATGTCGGTGCTACCAGGTTCCATGGTGTAAGTTAGCAAGTGAATTGCACCAACCTAAATAAATTCATTAGATATTTTAATTTTTCACTTATTGTACCTTGGACTACTTAATTAGTCGACCGATCGGTGGTGCGGCCGGTAATTCGTGTATCTGTACACACAAATATATATAGAATTTGTATTTTTTAGGTTGATTTACTTTTGGCAACACAAAATGTTGCTCAAGCGGTCGGGATTAGTGGATAGATTTTGATGTATGAGGTGTCTATGTGTGCTAATATTTTAATAAATTTATAATTCTAGTACTGTTTTGTTGTGTGCCTTGAACATGTTGCAGTTTATCTGCAGCACCTGTTGCCGTATGAGTTTTAAAAATCCAGTCAAGCGAATAAGAATGCGTAACTGATTAATGGATGGCAAAATAAATTTTAATTGTTGGCAGCACTTTTAGTGAGTGAAAGTGAAATGAATTTCATTTTCAGCGCTAGATTTATGGTTTCAAACAAAAGTTTTGCAGTAAATGGAGCATGCCAAGCCGTCTCAATGACTAATAGTGCTTTGTGTTTTTAATAGTTTTTCTTTAAATTGTTTTTGATTTTATCGTAATTTTGAGGAATCTTTAGCTTTAGACTTATAACTTCTGAAAGCTTGCTTAAGTAGCTTTGAATGTGATCTTTCATTGACGCAGCATGGGGTTAAACCTCAAAATAAAAAGGAGGTACCCAATTTGTAACAAAACCGCTGACCTTTTAGATCATAGATACTTCTCTGATGGAGAATATTATAAGCTTAATGTATGAGTTGGATCCAATTAAAAGAGTGACGGATGTACAATAAAAGCAAAAGAAAAAAAGATCTATGACCAAGCAGAGAAAATACCTATACATTCATCGAAGTCGCTATAGAGGCAGGAATAAATCCTATACCCTATTCCAATTGCTAAAAAGATTGGACAGGAGAGTGACTGAGAAGTGGCATTGCCTTTTGAATGTCCAATAGAGCTAGTTTAGTTGAAGGCTTTTCTGGTGGCTTTTACATTCCACTTGATCGAGTTTTCCTTAACAACTTGTCTACTTGAGGTAGACTAATAATTTGTTCTGTAAGCGAAAGTAAACGAGTTAATATCAAGATCACATTACAACTCTGGGCGAACCTGTATCTCTATCAACAAAGGCAGTGTTACATATTTAGTAATTTCATCTCAAGCGCTCACTCAGTGTGCGATCATTGAGTCGAAGATTCAAGGTTCAAATCTCAGAAAAAAAAAAAAAAAATTCTCACGGTCCAGCCTTTCACGGACGTCTGACAAACATCCGAGAGTAAGATTACCATGAGAAGCTTCACTCAATTGAAACAAATTGCCCTTCAGAAACAGTATAAAACTTTAGGTTTCGCATAAAACTTTGTGTCCCGCAAAAAACTTTAGGTCGCGCATAAAACTTTGTGTCCCGCACATTCGTGCACGGCCCGTGCAGGTAGGCCCGGCCCTGTAAGGTACCATAATGTACCCTGCTAATACGATATTTCGAATGAAAGCAACAGTGTTTCTGAAAAAGTTTGTTGAACAAACGAACTCAAAACTAAGGAAAAAGCGGTGTTTTAACTTGAACCTCTGAATGAACCAATGAACCCAAAATCGGTTCCTGCATGGTCTAAATCGTTCGCGACTTCAAACATAGGTCCCAGATGTTTGAAGTCGCGAACGATTTAGACCATGCAGGAACCGATTTCGGGTGGGTAAGTGGAACTCTAACTCTCGATATTTACCCTGGATATTCACACCAAATATACCTGTCAGATATTCAAGATAAAATTAGCAACGGTCTGAGGTATCCAACTTTCTTTTATTTAGGTTAGGTTAGGTTCAAGTGGCTGCTTGCGCTCTAAGCACAGACACACCTAGACCAGAGTAGGTATCATACATTGTGATACCACAGGATCAGGGTATTTCTCCCGTCCTACCTTAGAACCAATTGGATCTTCTAATGAAACGATGGAGATTCCTAATATTCGAGTTAGTCAGTTCTGTCGTTGAAGTGAGCTCCCAAGTAAACCCTTCTTTTGACAGAGAGAGCCGGAGAAGTGCAGTGGAGATAGAGAGTTGTTTCGTCGTCCTCCTCGTCCCTACAGTTTCTACAAAAGTCATTAGAGAAAAGACCTTTTGACGTGCCTTCCAATGAGACAGTTTCCCGTAATGACACCAGAGTTGTTGCGCTGATATGCTTCCTTCTAATGGAGACCAACCTCTTCGAGTGTTTCTGATTCAGCTGAGACCAAATCTGTCTAGTGACATGACACTTAATGGCAGTCATCCACCTAAAGTTAGTCTTCTTGATAGCATTTAACTTGAACAATTGCCTACATGTAGCGAGAGGCATGCCGAGATTCTCATTTTCCTGTAGAATCTTAAAATTTGTGCCCTGCCTGGCAAGATCATCAGCATTACAGTTCCCTGGAATATCCCTATGCCCCGGCATATCCCTATGAATGTTGAATTGCTCTGCCATCTTGTTAAGAGACGAGCGGAAATCTAGAGCGACCTTTGACTTGGAAGAGGTCGATTCCACGACTTGACTGTCAGTGAAGATGCTAATATCCTTAGCAGATATTACATTCCATTTCAGCTAAGGTGACTAAAATGCTAACGTTTAGCCTGTCGGAGAAAATCCCACCATCGATTGTCTTCGAACCATCCCTGTAGAAATGTAACGATTCTTTGTCCAGGGTCACGTCGTCCTCCCAGTCTAGTCTAGATGGGATAGTGGCCTGGAAATTTGTATTGAAAGAGAATCTGGAGAGGATGTAGTCGATGTTTTCTGGAATGAATTCTAGGTTCTGAAGAATTGTGGAGTGGTCTGTGGATCTGCTGGATGTGGTGGCATTGAGTCGAATGGCTATACTGGCTGCCATATCCTTGAGAAATCGGTGTCTAGTGGTATCTGATAGAGCGGAATGTCTAGTGCAACCGTAGGAGTGGTTCTAAATACATCACTAATGTGTATAGCTGGCCACCAAACAGATACATGGAGGCAGTAAGTTACGACGAGGTTGCATTCTTCACTTCTTACCAATGGCCAACTTCACGAGTATAAAGCTAAGGTAGCCTTCTTAACGCGTTCCTGGATGTTTGGCTACCAGCTAAGTTTCCTATCCGAAAAAGGGCGAAGTATTTTGCTTTGTCTTTAAAAACAAAGCTGGTTTCATTCAGTTTAGGAGGGGCTAAATAAGGAATTTTATGTTTCCTGGTGAAGAGAACCAATTCAGTTTTTTGAGGGTTTAACCCCAGTCCACATTTGTCAGAACTCCCTTAGAGTAGTCAGGTGTCTCCCCGAGACAGCTATGGCAACTTTTATCTAACTTTGTTGGGATTGTAGTTGAGTGAGCAGTAGCTGGTGTGGAAGTCTGTGGAGAGCTTGTGTCAATAGTTCCTTAATGTGAAAAGTTCTAGGAGTTTAGCTTTAGCCTTAAGCCACTGAAGTGCTTAGGATAAATGGATATTGCGAAGCTTGTCTGGTAAACTCATCAAGTAATTCCAATGAAGGTGATCTTATTTTAAAGAGCTAGCAGTTTTAGACGTCGAGTAAATTGAGTTTAACAGCTTTTTACACTGCCTGGCTACGCACTTTCTGACGCATCAAGATCGACTGAGACGATGGATGTTGAGCAGGCATGAGGGACAGCTAGATAATGCCATATTTTCCCTCGTTCGTTGATTAAGTCACTATAACAATTGGGAGCTCGCGATGTTGCAGTCTCTACCCAGCTCATGAGAGGTGGCGTTTTCGACGGCTTGCAGGCAATGATGTCAGCGCTCATCTCCGCTTAACGTTGGCGGTATTGAACTCGATCGGTGAAAGCTCTGGCAAGGGAGCGCCAGGTGTCCAGTGATGTTTCGTCACGCCACGAAGTCGGTTATCCTGAATCGTTTTCCGGATGTGTTGTCATGCAAGTTGTAGTTTCTGGTGGTGTTCCCGAAGATGCCCTCCAATTTTTGCGTAAAAGTTGCCAATCACGATTTTTACGATATATCGTGTAAGTCGGGCAAGCCTAGGCTTGACTCGCACTGGATGATTTTTTTTTTTTTAGTTTTAATATTTTTGTATATGTGGAGTTTTTTTTTACTTTGTTCACGTCTTTAGATTTTTTTTTCACGTCACGTGATTTTACTTCACGGCACGTCATTTTACTCACTTGACCTAAATCATCGAATCTCGTGTTGCCAGTTAAACTTACTGATAAGTGATATAAAAGAGAGGTTGTCCTATATTTTTTCAAAAAAATGAAAAGCTATTTACTCCGAGAGTCATCAGTGTACCAAGATTGGTTCATCTTCTCAAAACCTGTTACATTCGGATGGACATGTCTCAAACAATTTCGCTATTGATATCGATCATACATACATATGTAGACGTATATCTTTAGGCAAGGTTAGGTTGGGTGGGATGTACACCTTGATGGATCCTATTGGTCCATTATGAATCCACTTGGATTGTAGTACCACGTCTCCGTTGCTATTTGACTGGTTTCCGCTGAAACCAGCGAGTGCTTCTAATGAATCGCAATAAGTCCATCAGCGGAGGTTGAACAAGCTCGCTCAGTTCCCCAAATAGTCTGTTTAGAGATTTGAACAGACGCAGAGTAAGTGTTTGATGGTCTCTATTTCTTCCTTTTCCTGACAACTCCTATAATAATCTAGGGCTTGATGCCTAGTCTATTGGCAATTGAGTCGATGGCGCAATGTCCTGCCAGTATCCCTATTAAGATGCGAATTTCTTTGTTCCCCATAGCCAATAAGCTTTTGGTTCTTCTTTCATTCAATTGTAGCCATAGGCTGCGGGATATAGCAGAATCACTTCTGGACTACCAATTGGGGTTGATTAGTTCCTTCATCCTTAGATTTATCTCACTACACCAATAGGAAAGTTTATTAGTGTACTCGTAAGAGTATGTTCTGTTCCAGGTTCTGATCCTTTCCTTAGCAGTTTATCTGCAATCTTATTTCCTTCTATATCACTATGTCCGGGAATCCAACAGAGAATAACGACGTGGGTTACTGCATAGTTTTTTCAGAGTCTTACGATCTTATGGTCTCACTATCCAGTGTCTTGATAGCTGCCTGACTTCCTGATTTTAATCCGAGATGGATTTATTTGTCTTGTATGGATTATCAATGCTACTCTATCGATAGCGCAGATTTCAGCTTGAAAGAGGCTGCATTCATTTGGGAATTTGTATCTATATGAGTCGCGTATTTGTAGAGACTTGTAGAAAACTCCTGTTCCGGTTCCTATATCCATTTTAGACCCATCAGTGGAGAACTGGATGTCTTGTTCATTTGTTAATGTGTTGGACCTCCAATCTTATTTTTTTGGGAATACCTATGGAGCAGTTGTTGTTAAAATCTTGGTATGGCCAACAATCCTGTATCTGTAGAGTATGGATGCATATGAACTTTGTTTCCATTGTCCAGATCGAGCTCTAGCCTGCCAGGTCTTATGTAATGCAAGGGAAAAAGATTAAGCATTATTTCTCGCCTTGCTTGTGGTGTTGATCTCTGTGCCCCTGTTATTCCTGTACATGCTAGTCTTTGTACCTTACTAGTTTTATTGAGGTAGCATTTCACCATAAGTGTGTTCCATAGGCAAGTGTCCCCAACGTTTAAGTTCAAGTAACCTTCGAATCGAAAATGGTTCCAAGATACTTAGCTCCATTGGAGAGTTTCAGAGATATTCCTTTAAGTTTTTGGGAGATTGAATTACTCTTTTTCTGTTGAATAGGACCAATTCGATCTTCTCCGGATTGACCTGTAGTTCATTTGATCGCCCATACTGAGAGAGTGCCGATTCCATAATGTCGCTGATGGTTGATAGGTGTGTGCCATTTACCAGGATTGCTGTGTGATCTGCATATGCTACGGTCTTTGTTCCTTTGTTCTTTAGAGTCATCAGAATTTTGTCAACGACAAGAAGCCACAGAAGAGGTGAAATGACTCCTCTCTGTGGAGTTCCTCTCGTAATTGTTACGAGATATAGTACTACGAGGGTGGGTCAATAAGTCACTGAAAAATGAAATAAGGAACACTCTTTTCGGTATAAAAACATTTTATTTTTCAAGATAGTCTCCTTTTAGCTCTATATACTTCACAACGTTTCTCCAATTTTTTGATGCCCTCTAAATAATACGATTTCTCGAGCCCCTCAAAATAAGCGTTTGTTTCAGCGATGACCTCTTCATTCGACCCAAATCTCTTACCTCCGAGCCATTTCTTCATGTTTGGAAACAAGAAATAGTCCCAGGGGGCTAAATCTGGGGAATGTGCTGGATGAGGGAGGAGTTCGTAGCCTAACTCATGCAATTTTGCCATTGCGACTGCGGACTTGTGCGCCGGTGCGTTGTCCTGTGATAAGCCTGTGGCCTCGTCCATTATCAAACCATGGATTTTGTCGACCATTTCTGGTGTGGTGACCTCAGTTGGGCGACGTTCGGCGTCACTTGTGCTTGAACGACCGCACCGAAATTGAGTAAACCAATGGTGAATGGTTCCAATCGATGGTGAAGAGTCCCCATAATATTTGTCAAGCTTTTGTTTGGTTTGCGTGGTAGTTTTTTTTAGCAAAAAATAGTGTTTAATGAGCACTCGAAATTTTTTTTTTCCATTTTAACGAAAATGCTAGTAGGCGTCTATATAAAATGGCTGCCACAACAAAACTATTTGACAGATCTGTCTGAAAATTTGGGTGCGTTCTTTTGAAAGATGATTCTTGACAAAAAAAATTTAAGGTGACAACACAATTTGTGTTAATTTTACTTATTGAGCCACTCTCGTATGTATCTTTATAGAGTATCTTTATTATTTTTCTCAGTTAAGGGAGGCTTCTGTGTTGCCCTCATAATTACTAGTTCAATTCTTTTCTTATTCTAATAAATTCTTATTTTCTTCTCTTTACAGGTGAGCAATACATCAGTAGTACGACACAAACTATAAATGGTTCGGAAAAACCAAACAAATCACACTCACGGAGTAAGAGGATTTGCTTCTCCTTCTCTTTTCATTTGGTATGGATGATAGTATAAATGATAGATTGATGTGCTCTTAAGTCAGTCTCAGTCTTAGACTTAACTGTGTTCTACTAAAGCTCAGATCTCGTCTGCGCCAAACAATTTGTCCAACAGGTTTGAACGTTGAACGTCAGTAGATTATGAGTCCTGCAACCGATGCCTGTATTTGGGGAACATAAAGTTATATAAGCACACGGCTTATGCGCTATAACTAAGGGGTGGCCTGCATGCTCGAATCACTTGTTCGAATGACGTGTGGAGTTCTTGAGAAACCTGTTTAATGACCAGAACCAGGGCTTAGATCACTTTGATTGCATTGCTTCTTCATATCTTAGTTTCTCCATCTTGTTGCAGTGAAAGACTCTAAAAAGTGTTTTTCTTTTACTGTTTCTTGATAGCAATTTAGCTTAACTTCTAGTAGCTCGCGTGATCGCTCCAGAACTTCTATTTCAAGAGTATAAATGTTGATATGAAATTTTGTGCAGAAGATATACTACAAACCGGAGTTGTTGGTAAAAGAAACACTCGTATGTCTGCGCATTTTTCAAAACTAAACGCTTCCAGCTGCAATGTACTTCGAAAAGCACTAGTGCAATTATATCAGAACTTGAAAAATTTAGGATGGCAACCCGCACAGATCCCGCCGCAATTTAAGCTCTTAAACTGTGCCGAAGTGGAAATTGATTACCTAGAGGGTACTACCTTTCCAGCACTGCGAGATCGTTCAGCAGCCACTGCCCTCCAGTTAGTCCTTAAAGAAGTTTCCCTACAAATTGTTGTCGACGAGCTTTAGCAAAGCAAAATGTCCCGCAATTCTTTCTTATTGAATGCTCTTAAACTTTTAAACTCTTTAAAAAATAGTATCTTAAGTTCAAGATCTTTAACGAGTCCGGTATGAGAAGCGATGAGGCGTCTCTTGTAAGCCTTCTCTGTGCACAGTATCAATCGATTCTAACAAGTCTGCGATTTGTTTTCGGACTAGGGTTTCTTTGTCTTTGTCTTCTAGGAGAAGCTAGAAAGTGAAGAAGAACTTAGAGCCCCGAAACAATATTATAGTAAGTGGTGCGGCGTGGACGAACCATTAGTGTGGTGGATTAAAGCAGTCCTGATGAATAGAGCTTTGGTTGTGGATGCGGAGTGTTACCGATATATAATGGCTGGATTATTTAACAGGAACTGCCCGCAAAGTTGCGTCCTTTTTAAACACTCTCAACAGCTCTAACGTCTACGCTTGGTCATATGCCGATGATGTTGCCGTAGATGGCCCTAGATTTGTTAGATGAATGATGCACAGGAGTGAGCTTTTGGTTAATCCTCTCAGAACTGAGGTTATTCTCTTTACGAGAAGAAGGAATTTGATTGGCTTCAACCAGTACTTAAAGGCATGACTATCCGAAACTCAAATGAAACTAAATGTTTAGGAGTAATCATAGTCAAAACATATTGAGTCGAAGAGAGTCAAGAGGCTTTCAGTTTTCTGGCAGTGTAAGGAAGTTTTCGGAAAGTCATTTGGCTTAACACCAAAAAAAAAAAAAGGTTATATGGATCTACACGACACGTCGGTTGTTTAGTAGAAAAAGCTTTTGCGGCAATATGTCACTGCTTCTCTCACTAAACTCTAAAGAACAGTTTGACTAGGCTGCATGGGGGTCTTATGTAGCACGCCTGACTCTACTCTGATGCATTGTGGAACCTCAATCCTCTTGATATCATGAACAGCACAATAAAAGCTATCTTCCGCCTTAAAGTAGGTGACTTTTGGTATAACATACACTGGAGCTTCGATGGTCTTGCGCGACACTTATCTTTCGACGCCAGGACTCCAACTGCTTCATGAATTTAAAGTCGACTTTCCTCACGCTCAAGAAGGAATTGTAGTCGTATTTTCACAGATGGCTCCAAAACCAATCAATGGTCAGGTGCTGGCGTCTTCGTGGTTAACGACAACATTAGGTTTTACTGCACATTAGGTAATCATGCGTCTGTCTTTCAAGAGGAGACTTATGCAACCTTAATGGCTTTGAACTATGTTTTGAGGAATATATGAAGAGGACGGATTATCTGCGTTTGTAGCGCCAGCCAGCCTGCGCTTAAGGTCTTACTTTACCCCTTAATCAGTTCCAAAATAGTTCGAGAATGCAAGAGCTCTCTGAATTCGATCGCAAGGCTGAACCCACTAAGTCTTGTTTGGGTCCCAGGTCACCATGGGATTACTGGAAATGAGATCTCCGCTAAACTTGCTAGACAAACTACGGAGGAGAATTTCTCAGGACCTGAACCAGCTTTAGGTCTTTTCCATTGATGGTTGCGTTTCCTATGAAGGTAATTATGAATGGCATGACTCTCCAGGATGTAGGCAGACTAAACGAATGCCCCCAAACATCTGTGGGAAATCCGCGGCATTCTTGTTGTCCCTCAGCAGAAAAGACTACGGACAACTTACTGGCATTCTCGTGGGCCATTTCACTTTTGCCAAGCATCCTAATGTGCCTCACTAGCATCTGCGATGCCTTGTAAGAGGCCTCCAATACTGCAGAACACTTCTTCTTTGATTGCATTGCCTTTGCTCATGACATATGGCAGATCTTTGGAGACAATGTGGTAAGTGGTGATACAATAAGCTTCTCATCACCGAAGCTCTTACTCATTTTTCTAAGAAAGATGGAGAATTTTGCTTCCTGGTAGTGCCCCGCCAAAAAAAAGTTGCATTATTGGACTAATTTTTCCTAAAAAGTGATCTAACTCACTGCCTTTGCCTTGAAATAGTTAGAAGGACTTCATCCGCCCGTAAAAATCAATATACACAATCTATTACCGTCGGACGATTCGTACATTTGCAGTTCTTATATATCGAACGCACGAAAGAAGATTCATAAAATCGGTTCACGATCGCAATAGTCACTGCTCAAGCATGACAAAACTAATAATCTCTGTAGAAATGGAGGAAAAAAAAAAAAAAGATAGGACGAGACAAAAGAAGGTTCAACTAAAGAAAGCATACACAACTGCACAAACTCATCCACTGTTGGCGACGGTATCCGCTAACTGATTATGGCTATTGGTCAGCGTCTGGACAACGTAGAGATATGATTTATTGTTCAAAATAATCGTAGATTGACTTCCTATGAACAAATCAAATTTTATTGAAATTAGTTATGAATGAACCTCTGGTAAATGAAAAATGTAATTTTCATGATTTTCAACAGCTTTTTCGCTAAATCTTCTCTTATCCGTCGTCTTGAGACTATAAGTTTTTAGGTACCGCGGTTCTGGCGATATGATGATGAATGAGTCAATCAGTCAGCAAGTGTTGTCTTTAAAATTAGTTACGCTTAGTAAAAGATAGCCGTTTATCTAAAAAAAAAAAAAACTGTAAGACAAATTGCTGGAAAATTACGTACCTGGTTTCAGCGTACTCGTAACTGCTACAATTCAATCTTCTATGAGCTGAGTTTGTTTTATAGCCTATACTAAAGTAGCACTAACCGTAAAGTTTGCTTTAACAAATTGGGTAAGTCCCGATGTAAGTTTATTTCCATTTTTATGATTTTTTGTAATGGCCTGGTTAAATTACCTTCGTCAGTCCTAAATACGCAAATCACGATTAAGCAATAATTTTACACATAAAAACCCATCAAGTACTTAACCTATATTGCATTCGTAGATAATTAAATAGTTGAATTAAAAAAAATTTTGAAATTTCATAATAATAAATTAGAGGCTCCAAACGTACGTCGATCATCTCACGATCGATCAATTAACGCCACATTTTACCTCACGGAAATCATTCGCAGCCACACGTACACAGGTACGTACTATGTACGAAGTTAATTTTTCTCTCAGTGTACTTAGTAGCGTCACTCGTTCGAAACGCGACTCCACAAATAAACTACTAAATCAAAAAGCAAACGTAAAAAATTAAAAAAAAAAAAAAAAAAATAACAAAAAGAGAAGGCCATCATTTGCCGCCCGTTGCATCACTTCCGTAAACAACACTTATCACGGGATAAGTGCCAACTCTCTGAAAACATGCTCGGAGGCTATACAGATACTAGTATTGCATCACAAACATCGTGTGCTCACTTTGTCCAATGTCAATGTGCGTTAGAGATACTTGTTATGTGAGAGATTGATGCGTGTGTTGTTAGAGATACAATGTACAATGGTAAATGGCATTGTTAGTGGAGAGCAGTTAAGAGGGCTATTGTTACAATCGTTGTATCGTGAAATTTACTGATCGTGTGGTTTTGATTAAAAAATAAAAAAAATAAATAAAAATAAAAACAATGGGAAATATACTCGTTTATTTGTCTAATAGACGGCAATTAATTTAAATGAAACCTTGGCTTTGGGGAGTTGTTTTTCTTCTCGTTACCTTGTTAGATTAGGTTTAAGGCCATAGGGAGGTGTCAAATTTGCATGATTTTTATTTCACTTTTTGTTTCAATCTACATAGTACTCGTATCATAAATGAAAATGAAAATTATTCTTTCTCGCGATCAATTTGTACCAATTTTTTTGATTTAATGGTTGATGACTTGACTAAATTGAAAGTGAATTCAAACGTTAATCAATCAGGCGCGTAGATTCTCAGTTATTTTTGATTGATTACGAATTTCTGCCTGGGCTAAATTAAAGGCGCTTCTCAGAAATATGGTCAGTCCTAAGGCATTTTTTATACCATTTATCTAAGAGTAGCTTTAGGTATACGTTATTCTCTTTCACTTTCTCTTGTTCCCTTCTCTTTATTGGTTTTTGTCTCAACTAGATTAAAAGTCATCCTCAGAATTCAATCGATCATTTTTTTGTTTTTTGTCGTACAAACGGGTACTTTATTGCTGCGGTTAATTTGTATGAATTTGTTGCTTTATTGGTTTATATCTCGACTAAATGGAAAGTGATCCTCAAAATTTAGTCAATAATAACTCTTTTTTCGTTTCTATTGCCATAGACCATGTTAAAAAAAAATGAGCTCCTCTTTACGTAATAAAGTTATTGGGTAGTTACTAGCAACTTTCACTAATTTTCATGTCCATGAACGGTTTCTGTCCCGACTAAGGATCTAGTGAAACTTAGAACTTGATCATGGGCATATTGTTTGAAATCTACTGACCTCAAATGGATTGCTCTTCTCTTTCGTATTCAGTTTGTATCAAATCTGATCTAGATTTCCTTTACAGTTCGATGCTTCAAATGAATTGGAAGTGATCCTCTAAAGTAAAGGGTGACCAGATAGCAATGATAGTTTTTCCAATTGTTATGTTTCAACAGCTGTCAAAGTTACCAATGACATCCAGCTGTCAGTAAGGTTTGCCATTTCATCTTGCATCGTTTGATGCTTCACGAACATGTGGAAATTATTAAAAATTATTATCGAAATTCCGACTCAGTTGTAAATACGCAACGTGAATTTCGTCATGAGGTCGTTTATCATCATGGCTTCAGTGCACAGGCAATTCGTCGCACCGTGGAAAACTTTGAGCGTGAGTACTCTCTTTTGGACCTTAAGCCACCAACCGGACAGAGATCGGTGCGAAGTGAAGAAAACATAGCCGCCGTAGCGGCCAGATCCAGAAATGTCGATTCGTCGCCGATCAGCTGAATTGGGCATCGCCAGAGAATCAACCAGGCTTATTTTGCGGTTGGATTTGGGCCTGCATCCGTATTGGATTATGCTGACGCAAGAATTGAAGCCGGACGACCATAGACAACGCCGTGAGTTCGCTAACTGGGTGCTGGAAATGTTGGCCGGAGATCCGGATTTTGGCCAAAAAATCATCTTCTCAGACGAGGCCCATTTTTGGCTCAGCGGCTATGTCAACAAACAAAATTGTCATTATTGAAGCAACCACCATCCACAAGTGTTCGACCAAGCATCAATGCAACCACAAAGCTTGACTCTTTGGTGCGGTTTATGGCACGGCGGCATCATCGGACCTTATTTCTTTCGAAATGAGGAAGGAGACACCGTTACCGTCAATGGTCCTCGTTATAGAACGATGTTAATCGACTTTCTGTGGCCAGAGCTCGACAACATCGATATATCTGAACTGTGGGTCCAACAAGACGGCGCTATATGCCATACAAGCGACGTAACGCTCGAAGTGATGAAGTAGAAATTTGGTGACTGGGTTATCTGACGTCGAGCGTTCATCAATTGGCCGCCGCGATCATGCGACTTGACACCCCTCGGTTATTTTCTCTGGGGCTAGGTCAAGTCCTTTGTCTACGCTAACAAGCCAACAACTTTGGACGAGCTCGAGGCACATATTGGATAGAGTCATCAAAAATTGGACCGACCGCTTGAAGCACTGCCAGCGAAGCCGAGTCAACAATTTAAATGATGTACTATTCCATATACATAATGGCATGAATGTAGCTTCAAAATAAAGCCAGAATTAATTTTATATCTCACACTGTTGCTTTTTTATTTAAATTTATTTTCCTATCGTTTTTATCTGGTCTTATGTTCATCCTACGTCTTATTTCGGTATCTTTCACCGTAGAATAGGGGTTATTTTTATCGGAATGACTTTATGCTAGCTTCCTACAACATTTATTTCCTTTCTCCGTATGTTTTTTTTTTGTTAAACTTAAGGTGATTCTCCAAAGTCTGTTGATCCTATGCCCTTTTTGATAACTTCTGTGTATAGGTTTTTGTCTCTGCTAAAAAAAGTTCACAGCTAAGAAAAAATATTCTTTAAAATTTGTTCCTGTCACCTGCCCATACCCCTGTTTGTTGTTATCCCTGCTATGCTCTAAGTACAAAGTATCTAAAAATTCGGTCAAATGACAGTTTTAAAAATGTCTACCTATCATATCCTAAAATACTCGTAGGTTCTTTGTTGCTTCAGTTGTTGGTTCCTAAATGACGTTGTTTAAATCTGAAAATTAGCAACATTTGAAATGTGCGTCATATTTTGCATTCGTTCGTCATCCAAATTCTCTCTTTATTGCAATATAATTTATTTCTGTAGTATCTGTCGTGATCAGTTCATTAAAAATTTACTGTGAAGTTTACCGACAGAGACATTGCATTGGATTCTCCTGATTCCGCCATGTGTTCGTTTTCTTAATGAAGCATCGTTCATTGTTCATCGGTGGCCTTCGAATGAATTACCGCCATCCGTTGCCAAAAAGAATTATAGCATATTGCTAAAGAAATAATAGCAATATATGGAATGGATAAGTTCTATTGAATCAGTCACCAAAAGACTGGTGCTGTCATCTGTTGGTGAAAAGTTCCACTTTGAGACTCAGCTTATAACGACTATACGTCCATGCTTCTAATTTTTAATATTCCGTGACAGAATGGTATAAAATGGAACAGTAATGGATTCAACACGGTGTATGTCTGTCCGTCAGTATGTCACACGCTTATAGCTTTGGAATCGTTAGACCAAGCGAGCTGACATTTTGCAAACAAAAAAAAAATATGTGGTTGACAGATACCTGTGACATATCATATTAAAGCTGAACTTCCAAGGAATTCGAATATGCAAAACATTTTTTTTTTTCGTATGAGAACTGTTTAACAAAAAACCTCAGTAACCAAGGCAGAGGCAACTTTTTTAGACTTTACTGGTCTAACTTGTGCTTTGTATAGGAGGAGCTAGGTAGCTCAACTTCATGGATACAATGTTGGATATGTGGTCGTGCCATGTTATACCAGAGTTGACTGTGACGCCAAGAAGATGCATGGTTTCCTTGAGATAGATAATTTGGTCGTTCATTTGAAGCTGTAGTACAGTAGACGAATTCTTTCTGAAAAACGCGGTGAATGAGGGTTTCTTAGCACTGAAGTCGATTAAGTTTGCAGGTCTCATTTATTGAGTTAATCTGGTTGCATTTTTGATGATGTGATGTACGAGTATTTGCATTGACGTAGTGCTATTAGTGCAAAATTAAATTAGGGTACTGTCATTGGCAAAATTAAAGATATTGTTGCTTGTTGGCTCTAAAAGGTCATTGTTATGGAGTAGAAACAGAGTTGGTGAAAATATAGAACCCTGAGGTACTCCAGCGTTTAAAGCAAATGTATTGGAAGATGTACCATCGACCAAAACTTGAATTGATTTGTTATGAAGAAAATTTTCTATCCAAGGGCAGACCTGCTGTGGTAGTCCATAGGAGGCTGGCTTGTTTAATAATAAGACACAAGCCAGGCTCCATCAAAACACTTTGAGATGTCCAGTTCAATCGAATGACATCCGTTAACGGATTACTCGTCACGTAATTTACATTGTGTTGATAGTGAATCTACCAAGGTTCACGGATGCGGTTATTCATAAATATAATATTTGTTTAATTTGACATATCTTAGCTGCATTGTAACCTATAATTAATGCTTTGAACTGGAGTTTAATGAACAATATGCAGTATTTTATAATTTGTTGGGCGCCATTTTGAACTATGAAATTCTGACATTGGATTTGGACTCAATGACCCAACCTTTTGGTTCATCGAAGGATTTGTTTATGCGATATATTACGGATATATATGTAGATTTATATTCAGCGACCCAGAATATGCTTTTGATTCTTTATCATCATTCGATTTGCTCTAACAGGATCTTCATAGAAGAACTCCCCAAGAGTTTTCCATTTCAACATTGACAGGGCAGCACAGGTGCATAAAAGGTGAGTTATTGTTTCTTCCTCCTTAGCGTCTCAAGATCTTTTACAGAAATTTCAAAGAGTGAACACCCAGCTTAATAGCAGGCTTACCCATCAAGCAGTGCCCTGTGAGGGCTCCTATTATAGAGTTTACGCATTTCCTATTTATGGACAGAAGTCTTTTCATTATTTTTGGATTCAGATTAGGCTAGATCTGCTTCGACGAAAGACTAGTGTTGATATTGTTCCACTTGTTGTTTGCCATTCTTCTGGCGTCAGCATCAAGGCGAAACTTTATCGATTCTATAAGAGCAGACGCTTCCTCCTTATTTTCAGAGAAGTTCCTATCTGAAAGTCCCTGTGTCTTGGAATCAACCACAGAGAAACGTCGCATCTATCAGCGATCTCATTCAGAGACACGGGGCATTGCTTTACCAACTTAGATCGTATTACTTATGATTCCAAGTCTTTTATAGCTGCCTGACTATCTATTTATAGTACAATAGCGCTACCCGTTGTCGTAATTTTTGCCTGATTGGGGGGAGAAAACTTCAACCCCGTACCATATGCTGTTTTAGTTCCGTGTGTGGATATCTCTGTTGCAGAAACGACGTTCAAAACTCCCCCAGATTCCCAAACGCTTCTGCTAAGAGTTCTGCTCTTGAACTTGACACTGAAGTCGATATGAGAGACAATATAGTCCGTCTTGCTAGGAGTACCTTTTTTGCCATTCAGGATCCTGGAGTGATTCGAATTCCGTTAGCCAACCGTGAGGATTCCCGAAGCCTCGATGGTGCTTTAGCTGCCGTTTGCCTCCCATAGATATCAACAGGAAGCAAGTGGAACATTGTCTCCAGCGCACCGGTGAGAGTTGTTTTTAAAGCACCCGTTCGTAAGATAACCTCTGAACTTTCTTTCCCTAGAAGATAAGTGTTACGAGTACTTTTTTTGTCCAATACTGTCCCCTCCGTATATTTGAATGGGCCTCCCTATTGCCGTATAGATTGGTAAGAATAAAGCGCAACGGAGGCTCTCCTGGCACGATCCTGTATATTCAGGTGAATATTTCGTCACTATTCTGATGAAAAAGGCAAACATTTGCACTCTTATCAGCATTCGCATAGAAGTTTTTCATTCGAATTCAAACAGTTTGGTTTAGTTGGCGTCTTACGTCATCGACACTTTGACATTTGTGAAGTAAACAGAAGCAAATACACGTAGGCAAACCATAGATTGCTATACTCTTCAAGAAGGCGGATTAATTGAGTCAATGTTTTTGACAAATGCCAAAATCAGCGATTGGTTTGACGTGAATTTCGTCGTCGATTCCCTGGTCGTGTGACAGCAACTGGGCAAACACTGCGACGTTTAGCCGCTCGTTTCGCCCTCCTAAACCTCGACCGCGATGAGAATGATTTTCCATTGAAAAGAATCATGACCGACGGGGTGTATTTCCACCTATGCGGATACGTGAATAAGCAAAATTAGCGCTTCTGGGGCACTGAAAATCAGCGTGTAGTGCACGAAGAGTCATTATATCCTCTCAAAGTCACTGTTTGGTGCGGGCGTTAACGGAGGAAAGGTGGTAGGCCCAACAACACTGTTACTGTGACTGGTGAGCACTACAGAATCATGATCAACGACTTCTTGCTCCCGCAAATTGACGACTTGGATTTGGAGAACATGTGGTTCCAGCAACAAAGCACAACCACACGAACAGCACGAGCGACAGTGGACATTCTGCAGCAAGGGTTTCCCGGCTGCTTAATCTCCCGTTTTGGCGATTTGCACTGGCCCTCAAGATCGTCCGATTTGACAGTTTCAGACTTCTTTCTTTGGGTTTTTTTTAAGTCACGGGTCTATACGAACAACCCCCAGACCTTGACAGAAGTTTTGAGAAAAGTCATGGAAAATGCTTCGGAATCAGCCTGAATGTGCATCAACTCTGGCGGCGACAACTTAACCGATATTATATTCTCGACTTAATGGAAAAAGATAATCAACAAACAAAACCAATTCTTTGTATTAACAATCAAAGTTACTAGGAAATCGAGTGAAGACTTTTGCGCCATCTTGTATAATAGACAAACTCAAAGAAGTGTGTCTCTCAATTCTGTCTGTCTGTCTGTCTGTCTGTCTGTATGAACAGCTGCAGCCTAAATGGTTGGACGGAATCACTTCAAATTTCATATTTTGGGTCTGTGGGGTCACAATTCGAGGAATTATCATTCTAACATCAAAATGAACGGTGCTTTATTAATGGTTGATTTTAAAGAGAAAAAAGCGATTATCTCGAATTTACTTCTTTAAAACGACGACTCTAAATAATTGGTCTGACTTCTGTGCGAAGTATCTTTGGCTTAGACTTCAAGAACTTTCCGATTCGAGTCACCGATTTTGGCACGTGTTACGTGTTACATTTATAACTGATCGAATATAATTTCAAGAGATCATCTCCAACCGCTGCTGACAATCTCCCAAATATGGCTCTTCTATGAACTGTTCTTCCAAATTCGACTGCGCAGCTGGTTCCACTTAAGTTTCCTCTGTAATCTGACCTGATAGTCTCTTTGTCACGTTCGATTTCTAGTAAATAAGCTCATTTCTATACAATTCCATTGCAAAGATACAAACAAAGATATTGCCCCACGCTACAGACTTTTATTGCGCTCACCATTCACATGAGCCAGTCATATTGCACAATGCAGGAGAATTATTTTTTTTTTTCTTTTTTTCAACAGCAACCAAGTGTCACCAACAACTGATAAAATGTAATGTAGGCCATACATCCCATATAGGGTGGCAAAAACCTAACCTAACCCATCGTGTGTAATCATTGCATCAATGTTACGTTGTTCTCGTTACCACTGCTGTAGGCACAAAGAACAGGAGGAGGACTATTATAGGGAAAAGTACTCAAAAACAAAGAAAACTCTGTCGAAATACAAAAATGGTGTGGTTACCCGATTGATCTCTCACAAGAGTGTCACGACACGGCGCCGCAAAAACAGTCATCAAACGTTACTACATGGTAGCAATTGGCTAACACATACCCACCGTATCTTTGGATGTAATTTCGAAAATGAAACGCGTGCTCTTGTCATTTTGATGAATCATATCAACGAGTGATCTACTGATAGAATGATGATGAGTCACAACAAGTCTTGAGAATTACCTTTACCGCTGGTAATTAGAACGCCGGCCTGAACTACTATGGTCGCCCTAAATAGCTGTGAGTATCTCAATACAGATATTATGGACAATTCTCGATTTAAATTTTTAGATAAGGAAAACTATGATGTAGACATCGATAATAAATTGTTTTTATGATCGTTGGTGTTGCACTCACTGGTTGGCAATTGAAATGTTATCCGAACAACATAATTTATTTGTTAGTCATTTTTATGGTATGACGATATCGGTGATACTAGGGAACAATGGACTTGGGTATTTGATATTTTTCTTTGTAATACTCACTGCTCGCACGTGCATGGCGTTGCAACTATTACGAAAGTGTTTCTATTATTGGCTGTAGAACGTATGATCTAAGCATTTTGCAAGAGGCAAAACAAGGCGTTGTTCCTTAATTTCAGAGAAACTTTAATATTTACAAAAGTGGAGAGAGTCCTTATCCAATCTGTCTACGTATTGTCGTTGCGCCTGAAAACCGACATTTTAAGAAGGTCGAAGATGATGGAATTTCCAGATCTTCTAGTAAAAAAAGTTTAAAACTCCTTAATAGCTAAGGACTAGTGCTCTATAAATGTTGTTTTGCTAAACAATCCGTTCAATACAAGTTGTCTTGGACGGCTTCAAGTCTGTAATTCACCAAATAAATGCTGCTCTTTCTTATTTTATATAAATGATCTCTTGTCTGCAAATTCTAATCCAATCCATTCTTTCGCTAATGACAGTACCCTCAGTTTTTAATATTCGTTCCCTAACTCACATCCTTGCTCTTCGGCCGTAGAAGAGGAACGGCAACGTATGTTAAACACATTGAATTATGACCTGGACAGCATAATCAAATGGATTTCAACGAAAAGAGTGGAATTTAATGCTTCCAAAACACAATGCTGTCTTCTGTCTCTCAAGCGAAACCATAACCATCAACCATTATCCATGAATGGTACTTGCATCGCTGAAACCGAAAGACTTGCTGTTCTCGGTATGTGTACGAGTGTTAATAACAATCTTCCGTGGAACGATCACATGCTCGAGGTCGCCAAAAATGTTGCCAAATATCTAGGATTCCTTAAGCGGTGCAAGATACATATATTATACCCCGTCTGATCTGCCCAAAGCTGGAATATAACGTCCAAATCTGGTCTGGTGCACCCAAGACCATTTTGCACATACTAGACAAGGTACACAAATAGAATGCACATCAGTTTACCTTAAAGCCAAACTTCGGTCGTACTGTCAAATATAGGGATTCGTTTATAAGCCGAACGACACGAATGTGGAATGATCTACCAGGCTCTGTATTTCCCCATCACTACAACCTTCAAACATTTAAAGCCAACGTGCACCGTTCCACTTTTTTTTTACCTGTTATGTACTTACAAAGTACGAAGGAAGTGAGGATCAGATTTCTGTCCGTTCGTCTGTCTGTCAAAGTCTCCGAAGTTCTGAACCATTAATCGTAAAAGGCTGAAATTGAGACCAAAGTTGAGTTTTACTAGATTTTGGAAAAGTTTAAATGGTCAGAGTAAAAGTCTAGAGTTATAGTGCATAGACTATAGACTACAGTCCGAGGTGGACTTGGGCCTCAACAAACTCTCCAGCCAGCTCGAGCTTGTGCCAGCCGTCTCCAGTTCTGTACACGAAGATGGCTGGCGGTTTACTTGTGTGCCCCACTCTAGGTGTAGATACGAAGAATTACCATGCCGGTTCTTTGACGTTCTTACGCTCTACTTATCCTAGTCATCTCAGCCGATGAATTCGAACCCTTCTGAGTAGATCGATGTCGCTGTATAGTTCGTTGTTGTATCTTCCCCTGCATTCTCCGTCGATACAAACAGGACCAAATATCACAATTTTCATTTCAAAACTACTTCTTCTACGCCATATAGCAGAACGGGGATGATGAGGATTTTATATAAGGTCACCTTAGTTGTCCGTGAGAGGGAAATAGAGAAACAGAGGTTGGCCAGAGTGATTCCTCGATTGTTCTCTGTATTGGTGTCATTATACGAATTTACAGCCTACCTTCCTAGGCTGTAAATTCGTATTATAAAAATTCCTTAAATACCTCAAAATTGTAGCTGTCTATTGTGTGTCCAAGTCATCGCTGTTGAGTGTCCTTTTTTAAGGCAGCATGCAGTTTGATTCACCTTCGTTAGCCGTTTCAGTATTCACCAAAGTACCACTGACAGCACGATGCGTTCTTCCAATTATGTCAACGTTGTCGGCGTCCGCCTGTAGTTGTACAGACTTTTAAAAGATCGTTCCGTTCAAGTATGATGTTAATGAATTCAAATGGCAGTGCGTCATCTTGTAGTACTCTAGATGACACCAGTGGCATCGGTGATGCTGTTACCGACTTCAATCGAGCAGCGTGCATTCTCCATCGTCATCCTGCACAGACGGCTGAGTTTGGTAGGGATGTCAAAACTAGATATGTTTTTGTATAGCTCGTTCCTACAGACGCTATCATAGGCGACTTTAAAATCGATGAAAAGGTGCTGAGTATTGACTTGGAGTTATGGATTTTTTTTTTACAAGATCTGCCGCAATGTGAATATCTGATCTATGGTGGACTTTATGGCCTAAAACCACACTGATACGCACCAATCGGATTGTTTGACAAACGGTTGAAGGCGGTCATATAATATCACAGATAGGATCTTATACCCGTTGTTGAGGAGATCAGAGGGTCTCCTTTCTTGATGATCGGTCAAATGATGCTGAGATTCTATTCGCCGGGCACATTTATATCCGACCGTGAATGTGAATATCTGAAGCAAGAAGTTAACTTTGTCATACTCGTCATACGACTCAAGCCAGTGCAAATTTTCCACTAATGTATGAAGTGAATGCACCAGCTCTCGTAACTACTCATATTTCTAAGTGGTTTCAAAGATTCCATGCTGGGCATTAATCTGTGAAAGACATACCTCTTGAAAGTCCTCCATAATCAGTATCAATGGCGAAATTGTTTGAGCCATCTCCGTCCACTAATCCGTCCGTCCGTGGAATAAAATCACGTGTCGTGAAAGAAATTATAAACGTAAAAATTAAAAAAAAAAAAAAGAGAAACTCATGCTAATTCTTCCATAAAAACGATAGTATATCACACCATTTGTTGCGGACGGATTGTAACCGTTCCTTGTTTATTTTACTTTTTTTTCTTCTATTGTCGTTGCGTTGTTGTCTCTGAAAATGTTCTCTAGTATCTCTGCAGCTGAACTTCTCTGAGCAATTGTTGCCTGTAATCAATCCATACTCCTCAGACAGACGTCATGATGATGTCATGAATTTTGTATATAATGCCGATTCGCTAATGAATGGCAACGTGCGATGTCGTCATCCACTGTTAATCGTGTAGTAGTATAATTTATTAATTTTTTTATCGTAAAATTCCTTTTTTAATCCATTGAAAGTAGCTGACCAGCCATGTTTTTAAAACATTTTATTTTTTAAGTATCTTATGGCGTTTAAGAAGCTACAGCCGTTTGATCCCAGCCTAAAAATACATGACCTTATCCCCGTTAACTTCTGAAATCTCTGAAGAGAATAATCTAGAATTGAATGATTATGTATGGTCAGGCCACATATGTATAAATATAGGTATACAGCCTATTCCAGAGAAACATCTCGTAAAAAAAAGAACTATGAAAAATGCATGATAATAAAATACACACTCAGCGACCGGCGAATGGTCGAACTGTGAACAAACCATTTTTATTACATTTAAAGGCACACAATTGACAACTTTACTATTCTAAAAGAACAGAGATTAATTTATCTATCGATTAATAGGAAAAAAGTTAAATTTTAATTAGTTTCTGCGAAGAAATTAACAATTCGCTGATTTTTCCGCGAATAGGCGTATCCGTCTTGCGAACTGTCAAATTTTATTCACATTCCACAGATGTGGAACGCAATCCACATACGCGCGACCAAAACATTCGCGAGAGTTTTACCTCACAATTCTTTTGCTTCGTTCTTGGTGGATCGACCACCAGAGCTCAAAATATTTCAAATAATTATAATTATGTTTGAATTTGTTGACAGAATGTATTTATGAATTTTTCACGTTAAGGTATTTGATTATATGTATGATTATAGCAGAATGTTTTTTTTTTTTTTTTTGATTACGACAGGGATGTGTAATCTTCATAGAAACTTCATAGAAACATAATAGAGTGTTACTAGCATGCACGATTCGCAAACCTGAGTAATCGATTCCAGGAATACGCCTACGTACTAAACACACACCCTACACACTTCAACCACTCTCCCCGCGGGACTGCCGTTAGGTATTACTTCGCAGGGCTGGTTAGCAGTTTATGCTATGCTTCTTGTGTCAGCTTCTTCCGCTTCTTCCGCTGCTTCAGTTGCTCTTCTTAGCTTTTCTATTCTCCGCAACTCTTTTTGTAGAGTTGTTACGAAGGAACATATTGCCATCCAATTCTCTTCCGACCGTAACATATGGTCGAGGAGTAATGACGGACTTGGCAGAGTAATTCTCCATGCCGTGAAACGTGTGCAGTAAAACACTGCGTGCTCCGTATCTTCATCTTCACCTGGGCATTCCGGGCAGGATGGTGAGTTGTCGTGCCCGAATCGGTGTAGATATTTGCGGTAGCCACCGTGGCCAGACAGGAACTGCGTTATCCAATCTTGGATTGTCGGTATAAGTTTGTATGTCCATCTGCCTTTTGTTGTATTAGCCCAACGAGTTTGCCACATAGCTGCTTTCTTCAATTTTTATCACCTTAATACCAGTGGCGTCGTGATGACTTAATGCTCTTCTGTTATATATCCTCAGCATTTCATCTGCAAGAATATCGATGGGAACCATTCCAGCTATGACAAATGTAGCTTCGTCAGAGATGGTTCGAAAGCCGCTGATTGTCCGTAGCGCACAGAGACTGTAGATGACGATAGTCTCCTTTTGGTTTCCTTCGTCCTCAGTGCCTCCGCCCAGACTGGGGCGGCATATAACAGAACTGATGTGATAACCCTAGAGAGTAGAATCCTTCTAGCGTATCCAGGTCCACCGATGTTAGGCATGATACGCGGGAGAACTCCGTGCATTGGCGATGCTTTTTAGGTAACAAAATCAACATGTGTTTTAAACCGTAGCCTTCTGTCCAGCATTACTCCAAGGTATTTAACTGCCTCTTTCGACCTGATGGTTTGGTTACCAACCTGAAAGTTGGCAAATTCAACGGTTTTCTGGCTGGTTATAAGAAGAGCTTCTATTTTATGGTCAGCTAGTTCTAGTCCGGCGGATTGGCTAAATCTTTTATCCGGGCAGTTGCTTCATTTGTAGCTGATTCTACTCCACGGATCTGTTTAGCTACTGTCACGACTGCAATGTCATCGGCGAATCCAATTATCGTTACTCTCCCAGGTAGCGCTAATCGTAGACTCCGTTGTACATGATGTTCCACAATAGTGGCCCTAAAATCGATCTCTGTGGAACTCCCGCAGTTACGTTGTAGTATTTTACCCCTTCATCGGTATTGTACCTCAGCTTCCAGTTGTTGAAGTAGTTCGTCACTATCCGTAGCAGGTAATATGGCGTATTCATCCTGGCAAGTGACCTTCTAATAAACGACAAGTTCGCAGAGATAAATGCGTTTTTAATGTCCAGCGTTACTACTGCACAATACTCCTGGATCCTACTCCATCCTTCCTGTAAGTATTTGCCGGCCCTTATTAGCAATGCCTATCGCTAGGGGAGCGAATGTTTCCAATAAGACCTGTCCTATGGTTTTGGTGAGCCTGCTGCCCCATTCTGTGGTCCCACGCGTTGAAGTCTCCTCCTATAACCACTGGCGCTCTCTGGAGCGCATCCGCGGTTAGATCACCCAGCATTAATTGGTACTCGCTGGCCGTCAAACTAGGTCGGTCATAACAGCTATAAAAATGGATCCCATTTATTTTCGCCCGCACGAAACCGACTGTTTGGTCGTTTGTTTCTTGAAAGGCATAGCGTCCACACATCCATATCGCCGCCTGTTTTGCCTTATCGCAGATCCAATAGTTGTTCTCTTCGGGACATTTATATGGTTCCCTGATCATAATAACGTCCGCGCTAGCAGAATGTGTGCCAGACTCCCATTGTACACTTAAATTTTTTTTAGAAACACAACGAATGACAAGTGACTAGAAAAAAAAGTTACTGTGAATGAAATGTCAAAATTTGCAAATATTCGCTCGTTCGTATTCGCGGGTGCCTGAGCTGTGAATGGCCCTTAAATATTTGCTCATATTCTGCAATTAACGCTCTCAAAATCTCATTAAAAACTTACGTAAGCTGTCCTATTTCAGATATTTTGTCCCGTTTTTTTTTGAACACATATTTTCTATTGGATTCGCATTAGGACTGTGCGACAGTCAATCTAACGTTGTTATACCATTTTCTCTTTTCCAACGCGTGCAGAGGCGACTCTGATGTTTTGGATCGGTTATCCTCTCGCAAGATCCAGTCTCAATTGTCAGGCCCATAGAGATTCGGCAGACTTTAAAAAACCGGTTTGGAATAGTCTGACCACGAATTGTGTTCCTTGTGAACACTTATTGGCTTTTCGAATCCTTTGGTCGAGAGGCCAAACCTTTGATAGATGCTTCAATGTGCCTTGTAGCAATTTTTCACATCTCTTTTTGCCCAAGCTTTCTTCTAATGATTATCGACGATAAAAGATGACCTATCCGTAAATAAAATATTCATGTTATGTGGTTTAGGGTTGGTATCTCTGTTCTTGATCCCAGATGTTATTTTTGTAGTAAGATGCATCAATTTAAATGCGTTGAAGGGTGGTTAATCGATCCATATTTTAAAATTGGGAGGCAAGAACTAACTACCTGTCACTATGGATTTGACAGATGACATATGGCAGGGATGTCAAAACCCTTTATGAGTTACCGTTTCGCTTTAATTTCATTAGGGCATATGTACTCGTATATATTTCCTCAGTCACCTTAAAAGTACATGCCTCACATCAGAACTACCTACTTATCGTGCAATATGATTTCCCTATCCAAAGTACATACTAAAATCTACATTCGCCTGATAATGAGAACAAACAGTGTACCATCTCAATCGCTTCATTAATGCCATTCGTGTTAACAACCCCACATTGGTCCCGATTAATCACACACATCATAACAAAACACACAGAAACATAATAGTACAGTCGCAAGCCGCGCAATTTGTGATTCATCAATCCTCATATTTCTCTCGCTCTTTTCTAAAATTATTCAATTAAATTCTATTTATTCCAGAGACTCGACTTTACGAGTACAAAAATAAAATAAAAATGGAAAAAAAAATTGGCCCACAAACCACAAAAAGAAAAAAGAAAAAAAACAGCTAGCTAGAACTTGGTAGTGTCAATAACACCCCCTTAGTGATAATTAGCATGCGCTCTCAATAGTATCTACACGTGTAAACGTGCTGCTCTCTGTTCTCTATGACTCCGATCACCCACCACCACACCCCCTGTTTCTGTTCCACGATCGAAGTCACCAGCAACAGCACCACACCAAGCACAACAACCGGGACCGTAGAGGAATAAAATCAACATGAGCGCCGTGCGCGGGGCATCGAATTAAAACCAAAATATTGGGGGAAAAGGCCGACGACCGCATTTGAATTTGGAAAAAAAAATAAAAATTGTAAATATTAACAAAGAGGAAGCCGTAGTAGCATAGCAATACAATTCCAATGGAGTGTTCTGTTTTTGAGCTCTCACACAACACGGACCTCCCCTGACTCAGTGCACACAAAGCACATACCACAACTCTGGGAGGGTGCACGTAAGCGGATCACCAAAGAGCACTTGAGCTGAGTGCGAGCAGACCGATCGCGTCAGATAATGGCAAAGACATCCCGGAAGCGAGGGAGTTGTCTCCCCCTACTCAACATGGTTTCTTCTTTGTTGTTTGTTGCTTTTTCTGTAATTCCACACCAGCTCAGTGTCCTTGTGGATGACGATCAGCGGGATCCATTCTTTAACCAAACAGCTGGACGGGGGTACAATGAATTTTATTGTGATAACCAGATGGAGTGTATGTGAGGTGTGTATCTCTTGGATTGGAAGGTTCAAAGTCGAGTTGTGCTTATTATGCAACAAAGAGGTCTCCTTGTGTGTGTTTGAATCTGGAATTCTATTCAATTGCAGGAATAGCGTGTATTGTGTTCTGTTGGCAGTTATTTAACGAAGATAAACAGGGTATGCTACGGCCTTAGGTCACAGGTAGGTATGCAGCAGAAATATGAATCACACAGACTGGAATGCCTCTCATGGTGATCCATAATATTGCTGCTTAATATTTAAAACCCTGTATAATGGTATTACACAAGAGTATCACACTGTTGCGAATGAAAAGAAGGTAAAGCTAGCTCTGACCAGTAAGAGAGTGATGAACCACGTCGAGCAAAACGGTCTTGGCTTTGCAGCCACACTTACGTTAGCAAAATCAACACCATTAAATCCAGACTGCTACCAATTGGACTATTCATGCTTATGGCAGATAAAGAATACAAGACAGCTAGCTTTCTTGGCACCAAATTTCAGTGAGAAACTGAAGAATGTCAGCTTGATTTCGAGATTGTAGGGGGTGATCTTTGCTAATCCGAGCGCTAAGCTTTATGTTTTACACGAAACACTCCAACACTTCCACTTCCATACCGAGATGGCCTGTGACTTTTCGAAAAGTTTACCGCAATTAGTATTTCGTAAATCCTGCTATACTGCCTCGATAGCTATTCGAGACTGTTTTTCATGTCAATCTACTACATTCAGTATGCTACCTGGCGGAGACGTTGAGTTGACTTGTAAACTACTGTAAATCACTTTCTACATATGCAATTTGATTTTTGGAAGACGATGATGCCCTAGCATCATACTTTTATAAGAACTCTTTACAAGTTGTCGACAAGTTTCAGTTGGAGTGAAGCTAGCTATTAGCCGAAGTCTGTGCAGACAGCAAGATAAATTCTGAGGCTTCTAACTGATTCTATAATACCAGCATCAATTTGGAATCGGAGAGCATTATATTTGGTAGAAGATCAAGGTTGAATGGTGTTTTAGATATAGGAACAGCTTGAGATTATTGTTGGATTTAATAACAGTTCATATACTACCGCCCAATTAAGAATGGCTGACAAGTCTTCATTAACTTTAGTAGCAAGATCATCTAAATCCCCTGAGGCTTTTAGGCAAATGTAATTGGACGTACTTGCACATAGCAGGGAAATCATTAAGGAATATGCTTAAAAGGATGGGGCCGTGTATTGAACCCTGAGGCACACCTTGCTTAAGATGCTTAAGTGAAGAAAACCTGTCGCCAATAACTACTTATTGCAACCTATCCGATTGGAAAGAAAAACAGAAGTCAAAATATTGAAGCAGGAGGTTCCAGCAAAGCACGTCATATTTACTTTATCGAAAGTAAAGTATTTAATAAATCAGAGTCGAGCGAACAATTGTTGCAATTTTTTTCGGTGCATTTAGAGGGAAGAAAAAAATTCCCTTAGGATTTCGAGTCATTAATGAAGCATTGTGGCTGGCTATATAGCTTATTTCTATATTTTTGCGCGTGGATAGTCTGTGTTACGAACAGACACAGTTTTCATTGGTACATGCTGGTCGAACAAATAGGTTACAATAATGTACCAAAGTCTAAAACCAGCAAATAGCCTACAATTTGCCTAGGAAATGGAAGGCGCTGCAATGGTAATAGACTTGAAATCTTTACACATAGAAAAAACGTTATGAGAAAAGATGACATTAAATGTACAGGTCATGATCGGCGATACCACCTAAAGAGAACTGGTCCACCTAAAGTAGAACGGATCATGGCTCACATACTATTGAAGCAAAACGTGTAGATGCTGAATTTACTTTTGTTAGTCCCAACGAAGAGATAGCATCATAAATGGTGAGCGCTAACTAATTTAATAAATTAATCTCCATAAAAGAGATGGAAGAGCACGAGAAAATGGTTCATGGGAACAGCTTCTGCCAGGACTACAAACACAAGCAACTAAACCTTTTACATTGCCATCGTACATTTTCACAATTAAATTCTTCACATCTAGGCTGATCACTCACTTACTCATTCAGTGATCATCGAAACCTCGTGTAAACATAGAACCTTGAAAATTGGTGCAAAGGTAGTACTTGGGGTATAGGCAAGGCATAGCGGTGTTGGTAGCATCTTCTTAAAATGAATTCTGAGCTTTTTAAGTAGTCCATCAACTAATACTGGTGTACCCTACAATTTATTAACAACCTTCTTCCGCGGGTGACAGCGATCTTGACTTCGTTTATTCTTAGTGAATGTCCATCGAACTCAACTCTGACATTGATGCGATCGTCAGTAGGGTATGAAAATCCGAGTTGAGTTCCACTCGTCAAAAACCCGGCGCTGTCTCCTGCTTCTGAAGCGGGATACTAAAGCAGTCAAACTCTAAATGAACGAAGTTGATGTTGAGTAATCTAATGGGTTGCCATGCATGTTATCCCAGACCTTCGCTGGAATCAGTAGATTATAGGTGCTTCTAAAGGTGTTAACGATTTTTGACTCGCACAGACTTGTCTGCAATCTATACAATTTACATGCGTCCGAGACTTGAATATAAAGCTAAGCATCCACACGATCACTCACGAATTCCGGTGGATGGGACTGCGTGTCAGAGTGCGCATTCATGCGCGAAGGAATTCAAAAATATTTGAATGCCGCATTTGTGCATGATGATTTGAGTTACGGACTTCCTCACTTTGCATTTGACTGTCGATGTGCGCAGACAAAAATGGTAGTGAACGAAGATAAGGAGTTTTGGCGCGAATTTATTTCGTTGTACAAATAAATGCCAGAACTGAGAATGTGATATCTCCGCTGTTGAAGCTAAACTGAAAAATGAAGCAAAACTGATAATGATAGTAGGTAGTGAGCGAAAAGAAAGCTACAAAAAACGAACACGCCGGGAGTAACACTCATGAGTGATCGTGGATGGTCACATGATTCTCGATCGTGTTCATGTAGATTGATCGGTGATCAGTCTATTTGCTCGAACACTGTCGAAATGTTCGATGTTGGAGGAGCTCTTTCCATTACAAATGTTCGGATCAAATCACCGTGAAATTCAGAAGATCATTTCAAAATATGACTCAATTAAATCTAGAAGGTAGCGACAAAATTCATCAACAAGCAACTGCAGTCCCTTTATGTGTGTTTTTCATTCACACGTTCTTACTAATTTTTTTTTTATTTTCTCGTATTGCACCCGATTTTGTCATTTTGTTGCGATCAACCAAACATGGAAGCAAAAATACCTGCAAGCGACAGAAAATCCACTGAAACGTTTGGAATTGATGTCAATGCCTTTTTGTGGATTGCTGAAGACCTTGCACTATGCGCACACAGTTGCTGTTTTTGTTGTGATGGTTTGTCCATTTTTGTCTCATTTTTTTTTTTTATTTTGCATTCTGATTAGAAGGTGCTTCACTATAAAAAATACAATTGCGCATTCAAATAGATACGCTGAGCAGAGCTGACTAATCGAGAAGAGGCAGATACTCGAGGAGCATTATCACAAGTTTACTTGCATTGTCTTGCATTTTATTGTTTTTGTTTTTATTTAAATTAGTTACGTACGGTGACGTTCGGTGTAATGATCCTAACGCACATGCAACTATCACGTTGTGCACTCAAGCGCGATTGCTATCGCGCTATGGACTTTGTAATAAGGTTTCCTGTACTCTGTGACTGTTTGCTTTCTTTGTTTTTCTCTCAAAAATTAATTAATTTCCTTGTAATTATACGCAGTTCGGTTTATGAGGAAATTTTCATTTGAATTTTCAGTTTATTCCAGTGGTTTTCGAAAATTGTCAGTTTGACATTTCGAACTTTTCACATTTCGAATTTCGAATGACAGTTTTGTCAAACAAGATCTGGATTAACTATGATCTCGGCATCAGCAACCAAAACCTGACATATAAAATTAGGTTCCACAAATGTCAAATTTTACAACGTTTTGACAGATATAGACGTAATCATTATGAAGACGACAATGTCGCCACTAATCTTTTATTTTTCTGTTTCAACACTTGGCTATCAAAACGAGTTTCCTATTAGCCAAAATAATACTCGTAACTTGCACAGAGTTCTTTATTTATTTTATTCGATTCACGGAACACATATGATCTGCTGGAGACTTTCTTCCCACCCATTCAATTGGTAGCAACATTGTTCCAACAATTTTTTCCTCATTTATACTCTGTTGTTTGTGGTCGTTAGTGTGATGGATGCTGTTCATAGGATTTTTTGAGTTGTACTAAGTACCTTGTAGTAGGTTTCCATTGGAAGTGACTTAGAGGATTGAAAGTACATTTAATTCGTAAATTGGAGGGAAACACAGGAAGCTACATGTATGGCCTCCCACTTTCAAGCCGGGTATGAATTTACTCAACTTTGAGCTTAATAATGGGTGGTATTTAAAAAGATGAGTTCGAGCTGTTTACTCAGTTGCATACGAGGGTGGGTCAATAAGTCCTTGAAAATTAACACAAATTGTGTCGTCACCTTAAATTTATTTTTTTCTGTCAAGAATCATCTTTCAAAAGAACGCACCCAAATTTTCAGACAGAGCTGTCAAATAGTTTTGTTGTGGCAGCCATTTTATATAGACGCCTACTAGCATTTTCGTTAAAATAGAAAAAGTGAATTTCGAATGCTCATTGCGCACTATTTTTTGCGAGAAAAAACTACCACGCAAACCAAACAAAAGCTTGACAAATATTATGGGAAGTCTTCACCATCGATTGGAACCATTCACCACTGGTTTACTCAATTTCGGTGCGGTCGTTCAAGCACAAGTGACGCCGAACGTTCTGGTCCCCAAATTGAGGTCACCACACCAGAAATGGTCGACAAAATCCATGGTTTGATAATGGACGATTGGCGAGTGAAAGTGCGCGAGCTTGAAGAGGCCACAGGCTTATCACATGGCTCAATGATTTCGATTTTACATAAATATTTGGACATGAAAAAGCTTTCCGCAAGATGTGTGCCGCGTTTGCTCACAATCGACAACAAACGCATTCTTTTGACAACTTCAAATGTGTGTGTGGCGATGTTCCAAACAAATTCGGCTTAGTTTTTGCGCCGTTTCGTAACCGTGGATGAAACCTATAATCACCATAACACATCAGAAACCAAGGAACGGTTAAAACAATGGACTTCTCCTGGTGAATCGAAGCCAAAGAAGGCCAAGTCTGGCCGATTTGAAGCAAAAACGGCCGCATTTGGCGAAGAAAAAAGTTCTTTTTCACCAGGACAATGCACCGGCGCACAAGTCCGCAGTCGCATTGGCGAAATTGCATGAGTTAGCCTACAAACTCCTCCCTCATCCAGCATATTCCCCAGATTTAGCCCCCTGCGACTATTTCTTGTTTCCAAACATGAAGAAATGGCTCGGAGGTAAGAGATTTGGGTCGAATGAAGAGGTCATCGCTGAAACAAACGCTTATTTTGAGGGGCTCGTATTATTTGGAGAGCATCAACAAATTGTATAGAGTTAAAAGGAGACTATGTTGAAAAATAAAATGTTTTATACCTTATTGACTTATTGACCCACATGGCCAAAAAACAACCGAGTTAGTGCTCAGGTTGTAAGATTGTTTTCAAGTCTTGAAATTGATCTCGTTTCGAAAGCCTTTTTATAAACGACTACTATATGCGCTTATGTGGCGGTGCCCGGAGGTGTATATAGCACCGGCCCATCTGCTAAGCTCTGAAATAAAGTCGCGACTACTTCACAGAGTCTACAAAAGGGGATCTCTACCTATCACCTGTGGCCGTCTGAGGCCAGATGGTTTCCAGTGTGCCGCACATTGTATGACAGATGCACATAGATTTTACCTTCAGTTTAGGGAGACATTCATGCTAAAAGATAAGAAAATGGCTGCTTGTATGAAATCCTGCTAATAAATTGTTGAACATGGTATTTTCTTTACTCAGTCCATGTTAAACTGTCCGAATATCAGCGAAATGTCGTGCCCAGTTGGTGAAGACTTTAGTGCCGGCTACGAGTATATCTGTTCAGTGAATATAGTGTAAATTCTATAACTGTGCAATTTGGTAATTATTTAGGTCACCGATTTTTGATGAAATTTTAGTAGCTCCAAATATATTTTGACATGGGAGTCAAGTGCTTAACTATCTGTCGCAATTTTTGTATCTTCTGTGGACGTTGAATTGAACACATCTATCTATATCGTATATTTCAGCTTAAAAGATGCTGGTACTTTTGCCTATAGGTTCAGAGTACTTTGTTCTTGGCCCAAATACACGTGCCCTTCTTCAGTTCTCTAGCCGTAATTATATAAAAGACTCTCTTGAATTTTTTTTAAAACGTAGCTTTGAGGTCGACGAAGTATGCACAGACTTCTTTCTTCTGATATAGCTTAATATATACTATCGCCGCCATGTTGTAAATATTGTCTACCGTCGACTACTGCCTTCTAAAGCCCGCTTGATACTTTGTTAAAACCTTGTTCCTTTCCACCCACATCGATAGCCTTTCATTTCAAATTACAATCATGACTTTTGCTATACAATTCATGAAAGAAATACCTCGGTAGTTGCTTGGTTGGTTTACGTCACCCTTTTTGTGTGTTGGAAATACCACGGCTCTAATGAATGCTTCATCGTTTCTGCTTTCATCTAATATCCTATTATACAATATATGATCGTAAGTTGATGCAAGAAATCCGCATTTATAATGAATTCACACGGAACTCTGTCTTCCTTAGGAGATTTATTTAGCTTAACCTTAGTAAGCTTTACTTCTCGCATAGTAATTGGACGACTATCCAGCAACTCGTCGAGCGTAAGGAAAATTTTACGTCACTTGAGGTGGGTTTAGCTACAGACAAAAATTGGTTTTAAGCTCAGATGCCGGAATTTGCGCGCCTATATTGTAGCTTTGGTTACGTATTTCTTTTGCGGTTTTTCACCACTCTTTACTGTTTGAGCTGTCATTTGGTTGACGTCCATTGTTCTATGCGATAGTAGACTATTTGAGTTTAGATTTAAGAGTCCATCAAATTCCTCTAGATCCCGTTGACAGAGCAGCGCAGAGCACATCACTTATCACTAATAAGAACAATACATCCTTGTCGCACGCCACTTTTCAAATTTCGAATTTCAAAATGCGACATTTTGATCCACCGTACGTTGCCTCAATAGCTATAAGTTTGTCTGGTATGCCCCTCCTGCGCAAGGCAAGCCAAATAAACTCTCTGTTGATACTATCGAATGCATTTTCAAAGCGGTGATCGATATTCAACGCACTGCTCGATGATGGGTGTTGCTGTGGTCGACACAGGAGGATCCAGAGCACTATTAAGAGTGTTCTCAAGGTGGTGTTTTATTCGCTCAAGTATAACATTTGCTAATATTGTGGCTACTGCAGGCAGCACACAAATACCTCTTCAGTTCTCCCACTCCATGCGACTTCCGTTTTTAGGAAGCTTTACGATTATTCCCTTTGTCCACTCTTCAGAAAAAGACTCAGTTTCCAGGCCTTCTCTGTCAGTGGATGAAGGAGCTGCACAGATGTTGTTGGCGCTGCTTTCAATAGCTCCTCGGGAATGCCATCAAGACCTCCCGATTTGTTGTTCTTGAGTGATTTAATCGCGGCTTTGCTTTTGTTGAGGATGCTGGTTATTGTTGCTTCGGATAGTTCATTTTGACTTGGTTGCTTATCGCTGGCGAATGCTCGGTTTAGAACCGAAACGAAATGCTCCTTCCATCTTTTAAGTTTATCCTTATCCGAAGTGAGCAGAGAGCCGTCTATGTTTTTACCGGGTTTTGTATAGAGCCCCGACCACCTGTCAGCTCTTTGGTGATTGTATAGACGGTTCTGCTGTCGCACCTATTTCCGGCTAGCACGTTGATGTAATTACGCTACGCTGTAGTTCTCTCAGACACTAGCTCCTTCCTCCCTACTACTGATGTTGCTGCAATACGAGCTCTTAGTGCTCTCGCAGAACATAACCGTATATTGGCTTAAAGTGCCTACTGTTCTCAGAATTTTATTTGCAATACAAGCCACTAGTGACTGTATAATTTGTCAATTTGAACTTTTTTATTTACACTCTTCACTAAGGTGTCACCCGTGGCTGTGATGTGTCAACTTTGACATTCGTATGTTCACCTCAACTGAGCTGAAATTTGTAGACCAAACGACTTATTCCGGAGCAAAAGATATGTTTGATGAAGAGTCAATTACAGAATGTTGGTTACTTTCCTTCCCTTTGCGGCGCAATTCTGAGTCAGACTTTTTGATTGGAAATTTAAAGTGAATTTCGTTGTGCCACTTCAAGCACTCCTCCTTGGGTGGCATCAAAATGTTATGACATAATTGTATCATGATATAAGTAATTCCTGACATAAAAATGTTCTAATATATATTATATTATAATTTGAAAATGTTATAATGTTATGACATAAAACTGCTATGTCATAAAAATGTTATGACATAAATATATCACGACATTCATAATTATGTCTTGTCTTAGATTTAATTGATGGTGAGCAGGTAGGTATGCATAGGATTCAAATTTGACTTTGTCTACTGTTGCAGTGTTATATGGTCTTAAAGATATCTGCCGACATCCATGCGTTACCTTATACGGGCAAAACTTTGTGTCGCCTTCCTAAAGTCTTTGATAATCACTGACACTTTGTTCAAATTAAGTGTCCACAAAAAAGAAGACAAACATCTTGGAGACAAATAAGCAACGCAACTTGCTTTGTGCTAAATCACAGTAAAACCATCTCAAACCCCGCATATATTTATTTTACGTCCATTACAAATAAATTTAGCTTCCCAGAGGAGAACTAGTGTCTGTCAGGCCTGCCATATAAGCCGCTTAATGCAAATTACCCCCCAACAAAGTGAAGATCATTGCCATTGTTCCGCATCGACCACCGACATTTTTAGCAAATAATGACGCGATAAACTTAACCTAGTAACGGATTCTCTATCTTATGTTGTATTCTGTTCTATTATGCGGGAATAATGACGCCATCACCGCTGTCGCCTCTTGGGCTTCTTCACCAAATTAGGTGAATTAATGTTGAAGGTTATGAACGTGGATAGCGTAACCGCATACATAACAATGTAATATTACGGGATTACAGCACTTGTGCCAATCGGCAAAGTACCTATGTACGAGTATCTACTCCAGTGGTTTTCGGAGCTTCATTATAAATATTCATGTCAATGCGTCGGTCTTCTAACCTAGGTTAGATGCCTGAGGCAATGGAAAAGTTAAGTGAATCTTTTTTTTTGTATCCAGATTCAGATAATTGTGCGAAGAGGAAAAGCGTTTTTGTTATTATTGTTGTTGCTTTCCCGGAAAACAGAAACCTGCGAAAAAGCGAATGAATTTATTCATTCGTTGCGGTGCACCAACGTTTCTCAATCTAGCAGGCGACTCAATTGGGTGGTAGTGTTAGTTGGGCTGTTGTAATGCTCCAATGATCATGCAAGACGATCATGTACGATCGGTAACGCGTGCACCAACGCTTCGCATAAACAGTTACATATAAGACAAACAGATGCAGATACAATGCACACTTCACACACTATCCAAAGAGAGGCTAGTCAGAGAGTGCAGCAACCATACACACTCGAAAACTGACGCGCAAAGTGGAGTGAGCTTGTGAGTGATCTTTTGTAGCAACGGTATGAATAATTGTATGCCAGATAGATAGAAAAGAGGGTTGAGGCAAGACTTTGCTGCAATAATTCAATTCATAAAGGAATGAGGTCCGGCCTTGTCTTACTTGGATGAATCTGTGAAGTGCGCGAGCGAGCGATTTTCGAGATAATTTTACTTAATTTTTCTTTTTTCTATGTTACAATCCGTGCTTTTGCTGCTGGATCACTTGGAATTGAAGTCTCATGGTGGAAAGGGCAGCTCGTAGTTGGTGATGGTAAATTGCAATTTCAGCGAAGCGCATGGACAACAGCATTCGTGGCCGGAATTTGAAATTGGATTGGAATTATTTTTTTTTTTGAAATGTGGGACACGATTGTGTGAGAAATTTAAATTGGTGCTCGGTGGTGATGGTTACTAATGGTTGTGGACGTCTAGTGGAATAAATTTGTAGGAATCCTTTTGAGAATGGAAATTCTGTATTTTTTTTTCTGTGTAAGGTCAACTTTGAGTAGAAAAACTGGGTTAGACTTATTACAGAAAGTCAAGTCAGATAATTCCATCTACCAGTGTGTTTTGTATCACGTCAGCGGGAAATGGGTCATCGCAATAAAGGGGAAAACTTATTCTGGATTACTTCTGATGCTGAATAGCGTGCAAGTCGTGCAAGTCGTTGACTTTATCCAGCCGTTGTACAATCTGTTGAACGTATCAAAGCCACACATAGAGGTACACTCTGATTCTTGTTTAAGAAACTATATAAGCTCCAAAATCATGACTACTTTATGAAGCCTATAGCAAAATGTGCTGGTTCTTACAGGCCGACAAGGCGGTGGGGGTCCCTGTCTACCATGTGTGTGAGTAGCAGCCGCCCCTCTGTGGTCAGACGCACTGACGCACTGTGACAGACGTACCTGAATTTTACCTTGAATTCCGCCTTTCAACAGGAACTGGGGACCCGGACAGAGTTTGCTTAAAGCATCATTGAGGTTACTTCCTCTGGATGCCGCTAGTTACCTTGTATGGCGGGCATACTTTACCTCAGGGCTATTCTTGAACCTAAATCTGCGGGGTGGAATACATACTATTTTTGTGCAAAGTTCCAGATCTCTATGTCAAACGGTTCAAAAGTTATAAGCGTGGGACAGACAGACAGGCACCGTGTTGAAACCATTCTGGTATGAAACACTAAAAATGGAAACTGTGTAGTTTCGGGATAGCCGCCATATTTCCTAAAAGTGTCGGAAAAGAGTGATGTTTCTAGAAATGAGGACGGGTTACGCCTCTTCTCGGCCTCACCGATTTTTCTTTTATCGTTTTAGGTATCAAAAATGCATGTTTGAGAAATTTTTAAAAAAAAAGCATTTAATTGGGCTGCACAACTTGAAAAGCAATAAATATGGAGGATAAGAGGTAATGTTATGCACCAAGACACCCACTAAGGCTGAATGGTAGACGAACACATTTTCGGTAACCGGAATATCATCGGCCTATGTACATATGTAGACGGCTTGAAAAATGTTTTGTCTGAAAAGACCGTATGTCAATTTATAAAAAGTTTAAGAATGTGCAGTTATAAGTTAATATACCTCTTTAAAGAAAATAAATTCCTCTAAGGTACAGATGTGGTCTTGTCATATCCTCTGTTGTATAAAAGACTCTATCTATTTTTCTATTTTAAATCGTCTTGCACTGCATAAACCGTATGAATATCAGGCAAATATAGTTGGTTTTAAAATCAGTAAAATCTCTAATGGAAAATTAACTGATATGATCCTCAGTGTTTTGCGTTGTAGCCGTGTAACTCAAGAACGGCTAAAACCATTCCGATGACGATGCTTTGCTAGTTAGGAAATTTCTTAAGCAATATTTGTGACTAATCATCCGTTCTGCAAAAGCTGGCCAATTATAATGCATTTCAAGGCACTCATAATAACTCATCCGATTTGAATTTGTTAAGATTCTTATCATCCTACGTCTTCCTGTTGAATAATGCAATTTTGAAAACGCCGTTATGGAACAAATTGATATTCAAAGAGGAATAAGTATAATATGTGAATCCATTTACAATCCTCAAGAATACGACGTAAACGGATAGCCAGCTATGAACTAATAAAATTAAAGTAAGCACCTGAGTGGGTTAGCTGGTAAAATATAAATGTATGTATATATGATGATCATGTGCCGAACGATGAGGGATACAAAAAAGTCGTTCATTGAGTATATTGAAAACCTTCTATTATTTGAAAATTTACCAAGAGATGGCAAGCACATGGAAAGATACAACAGCAATTTCTACGAGTATGAAGTTCCTCTGTACTCAGGTTGTCAATATGTATTTAAGCATTCCGCTTTATATTTTTATTTTCAGCTGCGAGTTTTTTTTTGAAGTATCGTGAAGTTATCGAGCGGTGCACCTAATTTAACCTCGATAGGAATTATCGTGGACAAGAAATCACGATATTGTCGTACAACCAGGCACTGACCTCTCATGAAGTCAGGTCTGAATTGGTGTGGTAATGTCTTATCAAAATAAATCGACTAGGCTAGAGCAAAAAGTCACCCTCAACTGGGTACCAGGTCACATGAGGGTAGAGGGAAACGAAGCAGCTGATGAACTAGCAAGAGGAGCGATCACACAAAATACGGGAAGAGCTAAGGAAGAAAGAAGATTACAAACGAGCCTAACTTAGGGAGGATCTCTCTAAGCTGAAGCACGCCAAGGAACTTCCCGGAAATTACAAAAGGAAAAAGAAGACACATCAACAAAAACCGACTTCTCAATCTTACAGGTCAAGAAAAATTCAAACAACATCTCAAAACTAGCTATAAAGCAAAACGAAGACTGCAGATTTTGCAGAGGTGTTGGGGAAATCTCAGAGCACCTGCTTAATGAATATGGAGATCTGAATTTCAAAACAAGGAACTACTTCGCTGTCTATCAACTATCAAAAGAAAAGCTATTAGCATTGGATCCACTCCAGATACTCCAGTTCTTCAACGCAATTGGACCAGAGGAGGTGCTATAGGTCGAGTATCTCATCGTACGCTCGTAGAGTTTACACTAAATCTACACTACAGTCGATAACCTGATATCTGATATTTTACATACAAAAATTGACCTTAATGATCAATAAACAGCTTACTTAAATTAAATATTCAAAATAGGGAAATGTCGGACCCTAAGCGACAATGATTAGATGTTGCAAAGTTTGCATAGTCGCTCCAATTTGATACCGAATATCACAGATACCACGGTCAGGACTGGACTCATTTGGTTAAACATATTGACAGATCTAACTAAGTGATTTTGCTTTAAAACATAAAAATTAAGTATCTGGCTGTATCTTTTGTTAATAAAGAACGTAGCTATTTGTGCAGCGTTTTTCTTTTTTTTATAATCTTCTCTCAGGAGAGGCAAACCTACAACACTTAGCCCTAGCCTAGATATATTTACCTGTTGATTCTACTCTTAAATTGTTGGAGATTATAGTTTTCTGGAAATATGCCTCCTAGGAGTATAGAAGAAGAAGCTGTTGCTCTGTTAAGTATCTCTTTGCTCTGAATAGCTCTGAGTAGATCAATTTCATGGATGTTGATTTTGCAATGTTCGATATGTGGTCGTTCCAGATTTGACAGTGACGCCCATGATTTCCTTAGGATGGATAACTTGGTCGTTCATTTGAAGAATTAAGAACTGAAAATACTGCCATTTACCCACCACATTGAATAGTTTTATATAGCAGTATATTATAATATGAATACTTTCATTGATAATTCTCCTATCATCGCTGCTATTTAAGAAAACGCATAGTACATCAGCTTACCTGCATAGGAATTGCAATTATGTTTATTGCAATTTCTCAAATATAAATAGCTAGAACAGGTATTTAGGAATAACAGTTATGACTATTTTTCATAGTAGATTCTGTTATTTTCATTTCACATGAATAGCAACAATGGTTGTTTTTCACAGCTAGTTCTACTATTTATATTACACAGGAATATCAGTTTGGCTATTTCTCGTAGCTAATTCTGCTATAAAAATAAAGCTAAAACAGCTATGGGCGATATTTTTGTCAATAAATTATATTCCTTGAATATTGAATAGAAAAATGGAAGTCTGCTGTAGTATACAGGATGGCTGACATGAGTTCAAATAGCTGTATTTTTTTTTTAATTGTGAAAATTTTTTATTGAATCCAAAGAAAAAAATGTTGGAAATTTATTCAAATTCATGAATTCAATTATTATTTTCGATATGGCCACCTTCGGCACGAACAATTTCCTTGAGACGGTCAATAAATTTATCACATGCTGCACGCAAGTGTGTCTGTGGAATGCGCTTCCATTTCCGGCGAAGCGCTAACTTGAGCGCGTCCGTTGTTTGGTATTCTTTAGTGCCAATCTTGACCTTCAAAATGCCTCAGACAGAAAAGTCTAATGGATTCGCATCGGGAGAATTCGATAGCCATTGTGTCGAGGAAATGAAGTGCGGAACGTTTTGTCGCAGACATTCTTGATTTGCTTGATGGCTTTGTGGGAAAGTCTTTGGCCGAAATGTTTGCGTGCCCATGGCTTCAACACAGCTTCCAAGACAGTTTCACGATAAACCATCGCGTTTATCTTACCGCCATGATCCAAAAATACAATCAGAGACCGACCATCGGCAGTCACTGCGGCCCAAACCATCAAAAACGGTTGCGCTTGCTTCCTGGTGGCATTCTTTGGTCGAAATTATCGTATGACCTCTCTGGCAGGTAAACTCGATCATTTTGCTTGTTGGCAAGTTGTTCAGTTCGAAATGGTGCTTCATCAGAGAAGATTATGTTTGGCAATTGGCCACTCGCGTGCAAGCGGATCAACTCCTTTGCTCAACACTTTAATTTTTTTTTGGTCAGGTGTGAGATCCTACACTTTTTGCATCTTTAAGGCTTTGAGTCCGAGCTCTTTTTTCAAAATGTGTTGCATCCGTTCTCTAGATATGTTTAGCGCAGAAGTCATTTTTCTTTCGCTACGCCGTGAATCTCGTTCGTTTTTGGCTTTCACACTCCGAATCACTGTTGTCAATGTTGCTGTCTTTTTCGGACCTCCATAGCGCTTTGCAATGCTGCCGGTTTTATTGTAACGCGATATGGTACGGTAAACAAACATTTTGTTCACTTTTAAATGTTTTAGCTCACGAACAATAGTTGGCTGTGATTTCCCAGACAAAAAAGGGCAATTTTTTTTTTTATAATCTGCACCTGTTAAAGGGGGTATGAATACCCTTATACTAATTTTTTTAGAACACGTGCGTTTTTGTGGAAAGGGAAAGAGACAGAGAGAAAGACAGAGTGGTGTAGTTTGAAACTCAGGCTGTCCAGATAACTGGGGAGTATTTTGTTTGTTTTCGCTATTATTGTCATTGCTTATGATTCACAGTATTTTTTCCATCCACCTGATGTCATCATCACGATTAAGTTGCATTTTAGCCATTTAGCAATAATACTATTAGGCTTAAATTCCCTTGTCGATAGAACAAAAACTAAAAAACCTTACACACGCATGTCAACAATGAAATGAATTAACAACTATCAAATTTTCAGCGCGCTGTCATTCGTAGTTTGGCAGACACAGCGACGTGAAGTTGGTAACCATCCCGTAATTCTTGTCAATGTTTGTAGTACAAACATGGCAAATAATGTTATAATATTCCTCTATCCCTATTTGAGCTATTTTATACTTGGAACGAAGAATAGATGGTGATGCTGTTAATTTGTTCAGTGTACTGCCTATAGCGTTACTGAGATTTGTCATACTTAGACCTAAAATGCAATTTCATGGCAAATTATTCAGCGGATAGCAATCAATTTAACAAGTAGATAATTGCAGGAGTAAGCGACACAAATCATTGGAGAATGAGCTACATCCATGTTACACACCTTGTTAGTTAGCCGTTCCCAAATTGTTCTCAATCCGGATAGCAACGCATATTTTTCGCTATACCACATCGATCACACTATACCAAAAGCCCAAAACAGTTTCTCTCACTCGCCCTAGAGTGAAAATGAAAGCCACGTCCATTTGCATTGTAAAAAATACTAATCGTGCGGTGTAAATTGCAACTTTGAAAATGTAAGCCAAGGCCTTACGTTTGGCCTTCGACTTTCAGCCCAAAGACCATAAACCAAAGCAATGGCGCGTTGGTGGTAATAATTGTGACGCTACGTTTGTTGTTTGCTGTGTACATTTACTGTGCGCGCTCCCACTTGAATCTCGGTATGATTTCCTATACCCGTACACCGTAAGCACAATCATTTACCACTCCCGCATATGGGATATTATAAACCAAATCAAAGCGAAATTGACAGACGAGATAAATTGAATGTTCATCTGAACGGAGTAGGTACCACCGTACAGCGCGCTGCAGAACGTGGGCAAAGTTCAGCACAATTTTTTTTTTTTATTTTATAAATTATTTAAGAGTTTGGTATTTAACAATTTTTAACCAAACCACCAACACCACACTAGTAGCACCGCAATGGTACGTAGATATCTTTAAATTCATTAATATCCATGAGATACATGAACGACAGCAAAGCGAGCAGATTTCGCAACTCGGAATGGGATTTTGAAATGTTTTACACGATTCGGGCTGCACTCTCACTTATAATACCGGTCACCCGGTACCTCGTATCGCCGATAACATTTTGGCCTGAAGTGTGTTGAAATGAATGCACCACGATAGGCCAATTTGTCGGTAAATGTTTTCTAATTAATTGATTAATTAGTCTTCTGTCAGATGTGACAGATGATTTATGGTGGATTTCTCTTTGGGCGAGAAGGCATGACGAAAGTCTATTACTTTTGTTCAGTTTCATTGTGTTTCCTGCTTTAGTTTTGCTTTTTTTTTTTGTCACCAGTATCTTGTTGGAAGCTTCCTTCAGAGACACGATATCATTCTGGGCCAAGTTAGCTGCGCGGGTATTACGTGATGAAATTATTTAATAGCGCTTTGTGCGGACGTGTGCGATTGTGGGGTTCCTCTTTGAGAACACACATCGCGTATGGATATTCCACAAGCCGTAGCATTGGCGACCGTATCATCACCTGTTCTGATCTTACGCTAAGTGGCGGCTTAAGTCAAATGCATTGTTGCGGTCACAGTTGGCGGTGAATATGTACGCGAGAGAATTTCCACGCGGTGTGTGAAATTCTGTCAGCAAGGAATGTTAAATGAGGATGTTGCAAAGTGAAGGATGTCGTATACATAGTTTTGACCTATTTTGAACTGTTTTTGTGTGGGAACGTGCGAAGACCATTCATTCAACGCGAGAGGTGGTAAATAGACTATGCATTGGAACTTGCCTACCTAAGAGGACAAAGTGACTGGTTGGAAAAAGTCCAAGTTAGATGGAATGAGAACATCGGCGATTGCATCATAAAGGAATATATCTTGTGGATATCATTTGAAAAAATCTAAGTCTTTTAAACTTGCTTATGTTTGAAGGCGAAGCCAGAGTAGTTTTATACTATAAAGCCCTAGTTTTATATTGCAAACTGAAAGGTAAAATATTTCGAGGTTATGTTAGGGTAAATTAGATAAGTGTATTTAAAGGAGGAGAAGTAAAAACATCGATCAATGTAAACCCATTATGATGTCCATCTCTTGTTCGCCGAGTAATCCCACCCAAAATAATCCTCTATTGGCCTTGGGGCTAAAACCACCATGAAACTTTCATATTGTAATATGCGAGCTACGGCTCGAGTAGATAAAACAATATTCTGTGAAATTTATTTCTTTATTTTCTAGTCTATAGAACAATTCAAGTTCACACTATACTATTCTTCGCAAATTCTTTTCTTACAATATCTCTTTCCTCTTAAATCACTTTATCTCCTTTCAATTACTTAATTCACAAATCCAAACTAATTACTTTTTCTTGTTCACTCTCAACTTTCAATTTATCACCAAATTACAACTTCGCCCATTATCACTTTTCCAATCTCTTCGCCACGGTTCTAAACCAACTGTCCCTTTTTTGATCGCCATCTGTCCTTATATAGCAGAAGTTTCTGATAGCCAGAAACTTCTAGCAAATTCTTCGACCACTGGAACAAGAGAAATAATTCTTGCAGTTATAATTCCCTTTTATCCCTGATATTATTCGTCTCTTTCGTTGACATGAGCTGTGGAGACTTCGTCCCAGACACGAACCTCGAATGAAAGGACAGTTCGAACCAAAATTCTGCCAGAATGGAAAGTCACTTCGGAATTTGCTGCATAGACATAGGAGCGTAGTTATTATTATGCTACAATATTTACCTGTTCACTTATATAAGTGCAGTCGCTCCTCGTGTGTCATAGGGGGTCAACAACACCTCCTTGCCATCTTGTTCGGATTCTTGCAACGATTTTTGACTCTCTCCGAAGTACTTCGGCCGAATTGTACAAGTGGATTCCATTGCGTGGCATATTTTGCAACATAATTATCTTCGCGGCGTAATATGTGACCGATCCATTCCCATTTCCTTCATCGGATTGTGGTGCCTATCAGGAACCTGAACCGTTCTCGTTTAAAACTGTTTAGCAGACATTTATAAGCATCTCGGGGAGCTTCCCTAGCTTTGGAGTTTTTTCAGTCGGAAAATCTTTAAGAAAAATCACCCGAGGAATCTGTATCCTAGGTGGTAGAGGCCTGGACAGCGAAAGAGAGATGGGAATGTATCCTTGTCTACTTCCATATCACCCCACGCCCTACACTGATCATCTTCAATTAGCCTTAGTTTTCAGTGATTACTAGTACATGGATCAACAGAGATTTCTTGTTTTTATGCAGAAGTTTGTCGCTTCTGGCAACCCAAATACAACCCAACTAACTTACTAGTTAGTTAGAGTTAGATCCTATCTATTTCAATTTCTGACCATCGGGACTCCTCTTTGATTGTTTAAAATCTTTTTTTATGTAAACTACTTCTCTTCCATCCTCGACTCTTCTCATTTAACACTTGGTTTGGTCAGAGCCCTTCAAGTAGTCACACACGTATCTGAGATAACGGCTAACAAAAGCTAGTGGTTTTCTAGTAACATTGGTGTCGGTACTTATCCAGGTTACCGACTCAACAGAGACAATTTCTAATCTACAGAGACTTGGTTGGTTGGTTGGTTTGAGAGGGTGAGCTTATGCTCTTCACTTAGGCCTCCATTGGGCCCGTTGTGTTCCCCTCATCTGCGTAACTGTAAGGAATAGTGATGTGTTTTGGGAATTATGTATTGAGAGGATTTAGGTCTAGGGATCATGGGTAGTATCAACTATATCCTATAGTGATCGGGGAATCGTAGTGTTCGTCTGGCGAACTCCAGTATATCCCCGATTCCTTTCTTATTGAGGTGTGTAATATCCGAAATCCTTGGAGATCCCAGAATTTTTCAGACAGAGGAAGTGTTCTATATCTTCCTCCTCCTCTTCACAGTTGGCACAGATTGCTGTATCAGCTATCCCGAGTCTGAACGAATGTTTGTTGAGATTGATGTGCCCTGTTAAAAGTCCCACCATCAATCTCAATTGTGTTCTGCTTGAGTTAAGAGCTCTTTTTGCTGTGTTGTTACTCGGTTTGGTTATTACAGATCTAGCCACTTTGCACGTGTCTAGATTCGTCCAGTAGTTATTGAACTCCTGTCGTATCTTATCATTGATTATTGTTTTAATAGTTGTCAGAGGAACCCCTATTGTACTATCCGGGTTCAGTTCTGTATTGCCTGCTCCTTTCCTTGCTAGTTCGTCTGCCTTTTCGTTGCCCGGTACACCCTCGTGCCCCGGTACCCATGTGAGATGGACTCTATTGCGTCTGGCAAGTAAGTTCAATTTAGTTTTGCACTCCCTTACTAGTAGTGATTTCGACATGGGGTTTGTGATCGCGCTAATTGCTGCTTTGCTGTCCGAGCAGATGTCAATTTGCCTTTCTTCGCTGGTGTCTTCTGCGAGTATTTCGGTTGCCTTCATAATTGCATAGACTTCTGCTTGGAACACCGATACAAATAGTTCTAGGTGAATAGCAAGTTCAATCGGTGGGTTAGCACTAAAGATGCCAGCCCCTGATTCCCCTGATATGTTAGAGCCATCTGTATAAACCGATATCCCATTGGAGTTTCTTGTCGTTCTTTCATACGTCCAATATTCTCTTGCGGGAAAAATTGTTTCGAAGTTGTTGGAGAATGTGTACGATTTCCCAACAACATCACTGGGGCAATCGATGAGTGGTGTCATTACTCTTATCATTTCGGTGATTTTTCGATGTCCCGTATTTGCACCACCGGTGAAATGGCCGATAGTTTTAAGCCGTGAGGCTGAAATACCGGCAATCTTTTTCGCTTCGAGGTGCACTGGTAGAATGTTAAGTATCGCTTCCATGGCCGCGGTTGGTGTTGAGGATTGTGCTCCGGTAATACCCAGGCAGACCATACGCTGCACCTTAGTTAGCAAGTCTCTTGCATACTTTTTGCTATTCACTGGCCACCATACAACTACTCCGTAGAAGATGATGGGTTTTATTACGCATTCGTATATCCAGTGGACCTGTTTCGGTTTCAAGCCCCATGACTTCCCGATGGCCCTCCTGCATATCCAATATGCTCTCTTTGCTTTGGTGACTCTTTCTTCCAGGTTCTTTCTCCAGGTCAGTTTCCTGTCTAATATAATGCCCAGATACTTGACGCTGTCGCGGAGTTGTAGTGATACTCCTCCGAGTTGTGGAATGTGAAAGTCACTAGTTTTGGTTTTCTTTGTAAAGAGAACCATTTCCGTTTTATTTGGATTTATTTCTAATCCACTCTCCTCCGCCCATTCTTTTATGATTCGAAGGGTGTTTTGCATAAGCTCTCCTATGATGACAGAGACTTACTTCAAATCGACGGTAGAGAAGGCAAATTTACAAAAAAAAAAGAAGTGGTTATAGTATATAACCTTGTAGGACTCCACTTTGACTTCCAAATTACACTACAGATGACACTTCGAGGATCTGTGAATTGCTTTAATCAAAATCACTGGGATTTTTACTAAATGAGAAAGGTAACCTCAACGGTTGATCTTTTTAAAATGAAAAACGAAAGTGATGGCACAGCGCTTTCTCGTGTTTGTTTTTGACACCCTAACTCCAAATTTTGTATGCCCTCCATATTTATCATCTAAATGCCAGTGTAAACTAAAAAACTATATTTAAATTTTCAAAATCCGTTCAGTATTTTTTGAGTGATTTTCTAAAACACTACTCCAACAATTTTAATGTTTTTCATATGGAACTATCTACAAACTATTTCAACCAAGCAAACCAAACTATGCAGGCTCGAAGACATTTTCTTTCAAATATCCGAAGCTTTAACATATGCGAGGGTCTTATGTTCCATCATACTGGACTCACATAAATCAGAATTGGACAAATGAAATCTTGGTAACATATAACCTTCACTTCGGATCTCAAATAGTTGGAGTAGAAAAAGGCTTTTTAGGGACACACTAAATATTGCTCTTGTCTTTTGCAACTGAATATGTATGTGTTCATTAATAAAGGGTGACCAGATAGCAATGATAGTTTTTCCAATTGTTATGTTTCAACAGCTGTCAAGGTTACCATTGACATCCAGCTGTCAAAAGTTTGCCATTTCATCATGCATCGTTTGACTCTTCCCAAACGTGTGGAAATTGTTAAAAAGTATTATCGAAATTCCGGCTCGGTCGTAAATACGCAACGTGAATTTCGTCGCGAGGTCGGTCGTCATCATGGCTTCAGTGCGTCGGCAATTCGTCGCACAGGGGAAACTTTTCCCCTGTGTTAGCGTGAGTACACTGCTTTGGACCTTAAGCCACCAACCAGACAGAGATCGGTGCGCAGTGAAGAAAACATAGCCGCCGTAGCACCGGCAAGTATCGAAGAAGACCCAGAAATATCGATTCATCTCCGATCAGCTGAATTGGGCATCGCCAGAGAATCAACCAGGCTTATTTTGTGGTTGGATTCGGGCCTACATACGTAAAAGATTGTGCTGATGCAAGAATTGAAGACGGACGACCATAGACAACATCGTGAGTTCGCTAATTGGGCGCTGGAAATGTTGGCCGGAGATCCGGATTTAGGCCAAAAAATCATCTACTCAGACGAGGCTCATTTTTGGCTCAGCTGCGATGTCAACAAACAAAATTGCCATTATTGAAGCAACCATAATTCACAAGTGTTCGACCAAGCATCAATGCATCCACAAAGCTTAACTGTTTGGTGCGGTTTATGGCACGGCGGCATCATCGGACCTTATTTCTCTCGAAATGAGGAAGGAGACACCGTTACCATCAATGGTCCTCGGTATAGAGCGATGTTAACTGATTTTCTGTGGCCAGAGCTCGACAGCATCGATATATCCGAGCTGTAGTTCCAACAAGACGGCACTACATGCCATACAAGCGACGCAACGCTCGAAGTGGTGAAGGAGGAATTTGGCGACTGAGTCATCTCACGTCGAGCGTTCATCAATTGGCCGCCGCGATCATGCGACTTGACACGCCTCAATTAGTTTCTCTGGGGCTACGTCAAGTCCTTAGCCTACGCTAACAAGCCAACCACTTTGGACGAGCTCGAGGCCAACATTCGAGACGCTGTTGCCGGAATAACGCCGCACATATTGGATAGAGTCATCAAAAATAAGACAGACCGCTTGAAGCACTGCCAGCGAAGCAGAGGGGGGCATTTAAATAATGATTCCATACATAATGGCATGAATGTAGCTTCAAAATAAAGCCAGAATCAATTTGATATCTCACACCGTTGTTGATTTATTTAAATTTCTTTTCCTATCGTTCTTATCTGGTCACCCTATAGTACAAAAACTTGTCCAAATGAACACCTAGATACTTTAGAACAGTCTTTGACTCGATTCGAAGGCAATTAGATCGCCTGTTTGCAGATTTTTCCAGTTTCGTCTCAAATCTGAATTACAGCGTCTTATTGGAATGCGGAACAGTTCCCATTTTCTATGATTAATCGTAATCTTCAATTCCGAGCAGAATTCCTGGAGCTTATTGAAGAATGTCATATATTTTCGAGCCACATGCATATATAAGTAAATTAGCATAATCAGTAAATACTAGCGAATTACCCAAGCACAACAGCATTTCAGAAACATAAATGTTAAAGAGGAGCGGTACTGTAACTGTGCCCTGTGGGAGACCATTAATGACATTGAAAACTTTAGTCGTCGTGCATGGTTAAATCGTTCAATCATTCACATTTACGCCTTTAAAATCACAAATGCCGCTCTATCGAGAGGCATGTATATCATAAAATTATATTAGAAAGTCGTATTTAGAAAACCCGGGTGCGTCTAACTGATTATAAAAATTCATGTAATCTGTTCTATTAACTAAAAATTCAAGAACGTTGAAGTTGTTGAACAAAAATGGGTGGCGCAAGAGATATTTACAGGAGATATGGTGAAGGATTTTATTGTATCCAAAAAATTACTAACACGAGCACTATTTTTAAGGTCACCAGTAGTTAAAATGTGGTTGTAATTATAACCACAATTTTCGATAAGATTTGTTATACCACTTTTATCGTAAATATCCGGAGCCTTGTATACCACACCTAACAGGCACTTATCGAAACCACATTACGCTTGAACCGAAATGAACTCAGTGATGTCGTTGTCATTTGATGATTATACTACACAACACTGAATGTTCTCTTTTATAAATATAGCTACACCACCAGGACGCCTATCACTACGGTCAACTCTATAAACTTTAAAGGCATTGCTATTTAATTGTTATTTATTCTGCAAGATAGCCATGTCTCTGAAACACAAACGATGCCAACGCTTAAAAACATACTTAAATTCATCTGTATGCTTAGCCAGACTTTGAGCATTTATATGACAGACCGAAAGTCTCGAATACCTTTTATAAAAAAATATTTAGCAATGTACGCGTTTTATTAAAATTTGCTCGGACAGCGTACTAGGTTTAAAATTTAATTAACCCTCCTGAAATTCTGAGATGGATTTAGTTTTGATGGGTTTTTAATGCTCAGAGCTCTCATCCGAAGAAACGATTTTTGACAGACGTCCAGTAGGAGATGGTTGATGGCCTTGGGTAGTTTGTTCCTGATTTGAAAGTCTCAAAAGTTGATGGATCCAACGTATGGAAGCCATCTCCTCTCGTGACCACCACATTTTTTCGCAATGAAAATAAATTTAAAGTTGGATATAAACCAAAGTGTATATCCGCGATGTACGATGTAGAACCACGAACATCGTTGGTGCGGATGACAATCTGGTCGATGTACAGAGTTATTCATTTTGTACTGTGTTTTAAATTTTGGAAAACAAAACGGCCGCCACGGAAGTTTTGCAAACTTTGATTCTTGTGAGGTAATATTCGATGACTTTTCGGCACATTTCTGGCTGTACTGCGGCGATAACTTCATGGTCTTTAAGTACTCCAAAGTTTGGGGATTGTCTGCATAGACACGATCTTTAGAATTGCTCCACAAAAACAAATCCAAGGGGCTCAGATGACAAGATCTTGGTGGCTAATTGATGCTGCTAAATCTCGAAGTTAAACGGCCGGAGATCTTTTCGTGTAATGTAGCCAAATTTGTCTGTGTTGTGTGGCATGTTGGAAACACATCAATGTCTTCAATTCAATGTTGGTTATCATTTCACCATAGAGCAAAGAATTCACCGTAATAGTGGCACCGATCACGCTGCCGGTTGACAGCGCACACCAAACTGTCACCCGTGGTGGACGCAATCAATAATCACATTTATATTCTCAGATCCCCAAATTCTGCAATTTTGATTATTTACGCAGCCGCCCAGTGAAGAATGGGTCTCGTCGGTGAAGAAGATTTTGTTCGAAAAATCGGCATCAACTTGTTGATTTTCCAGCACCCAATCGACGTATGTTTTGCGCATTCTATGATCAGCAGGATTTAGTTTTTGTGTAAGGATGAAGACATTGTAAAATGCCAGGGCAAGAATTAACTATCTGTCGCTATGTATGACAGGTGAGTTTGACAGATGTCATATGGCAGGGATGTGAATTGCCAACCTCGACATGAATAACCCTTCACAACATCGTAGACGGTATCTGTGGCGTAGTATATTTTTATTACGAACGTTATGGATACGACAATGTTTCCAAGAAAATTTGTATTGGGGTACGCCGAATTATGTAAAACTTTTCATTGCTTTTGGAAAACTAAAAACTGGTAGTATTCCGATCGCAATAAAAGTAATTTGGCGTTCGGAGTACTCGTCAAAACCGACACATTTGCTAGCAATACGTCGCCATCTTGAAACTACGAATATGATTGGGAAAACATAGTATAGTTTGGACCGCGTTTAAAGGTACGAAGCAATTATATCATACAACATCGAACTATGAACTCCCAAATATTGGATACATATCTCCTTTCAACAGTCAACAAAATATAGACCGTGGAATCCCAAAAGAAAAAAATTCCTTCGAGTCCCCGAATACCACGAAAAGAGTATTTTCGACGGGCTTAAAGGCAAAAGAAAGTCTATAGGTCCCAATGCCTGTAACCAAGCATATTTAACTCCATTTCTCTTGTAGTTTCTTGCTAGTAAATACAAAACAAAAACAAATTTCTTGCCAAAATTAAATTAGCTAAGACAGCAACCATTGACTGTTTTTTAACCAAAAGATGTCACGACTGTCTATGTATCTTTTTATAGATTTTATTCATTATTTTTGCCATTCATTTAACATAACACTTCTAACCTTATTATATATTTTTTTTTCCTTTCAGGTGAGTGTGGTATTCTCAATCCCAAAGATCAGAAGAAAATTTTCTGGTAAGTCAACCTTATGACACTCGTTACACCGCGGAACCGTGTCGCTGTAATTCGCAATTAACTTTCTAATAAAGAATGCGGCGACGGCGGCTTGTAGTCGCATCTCTAATGTATTTGTATACATTTCACTGTGATTCCCATCATCAATTTTCCATTTGACCAACACCCATGTTTCGTGGAAAATATAGAGAGGCACTCGATGTGTACGGATATACCCATAGGGTCATCATTAATAGTTGATGGGAGCTCGGTGTGTGATCGAGGTTCCATCAAGTAAACTACGCCTCCTTTGGGCGAAAAACTCGTACATTTTTATCGCCAACAGCGGGGTCATCTGGAAAATGTTTGTACATTTTCCAGAATCTCTAAGAGGTGAACGCTGGGGGTCAGTCAAACCAGAAGGAGAACATCTACAAAATGTGCGCGCAGCAATCATCGGCAGCGACGATTTGTTGGGCAATTTTCAAACTTGTTCCTCGAGGTGGCGACCGGCATACGATCAACTTCACACGAACAACGTAAGGTGCATGGCGCACAATGCGAGTGCGCGCAAAGTACTTTCACTTTTCACTGTGCAAAGGCGCTAGAATGGTACCACAAGGCAATAACAGCTCTAAGTTGCTTCCTAAAGGTACCCTACTCACTCTGTTTGCCAATTATGCAGGCATACAGCGTCATAAAGTTTCAGTGCAAAGTAAATTGATTGCGCTGTGCTGGTAAGGCGGTTGGTTGTTATTTTTATGGGAAAAGTTATTATAGCAATTAACCGTACATAATGTAGTTCGCGCTAGGACCCGATTAAGAGTTCATATGCGGAGGCATGGGTTTGGCTAAGTAGAGTGAGCAAATTAGATGCATGTCGTGGGAATATGTGGGGATAAAGCGATGATACAAGGACTGGGTGAATTGATTAGAGGAGAGTTGGCCTATTGCAATCTGTAGTTACGTTAGAATCATTTCTTTTACAAGTCTAATTGACAATAAAATCAGGTTAATGATAGAGCAGATGTTGCGCTTAATTGTATTTTGCTATAACTTTGGGCTGGTCTTTTAGATTTTATCTTCCATGCTCTATTGAATGCCAAGCCTTATATTAAATTTCATGCAAAAGAATAGCTGAAACAAAGAACCTTGTGGGACTCCCTATTTCTATGCAGCACGTGACTCTTAACATGAAATTACATTCTGATTGATGGCCCCTGCTGGGCTTTAATGGCCTTTCCGATGGCACTACCCATGAGATATTGAAAAATCAGCAATTCTCATGAAATAATTTTCTTCTGATATGGTCAACAGATCGAAACTCCATATGGTCTCCATTTCACTTAAGCCTTTTATCTACAGCCACCTGCAGACAAAGTCTCCCTCCAGGCAATAGCCTCGTCGTTGTTGTTTTTGAAAATGTCAGCAATCACATCATAAGCTACGCCCCAAAAATATTTATCAAAATCAATCGCTTCTTCCTTGTTTACAGTGAAGCCTATGAACCAACAAAAGGAGGCATCCACCTCCTTTAACGTATCACCAACGGACGGATCCACCTCAAAAGGCAGTAAATATCGCGAAAAAGAAAAACAAGAAACAAAAACCGAATGCGCCGTTAAGTCAGTATTTCTCTGCACACATTACTTGTATCTGTAAGATATTTTAATGAAACTTTATGACGGTATGCAAGAAGCTTGTCCAATAATTTTCGTTGGTCCATCTTGGCTGCTGCTGCTGCTGCAGCACAGACACATCGGGATTTGGTGTAGTGCCAATCTATTCAAACACGATTCGTGTGTAGACCATAATTTTCTCAAAGAATCTATTAGGACGGTTGGTTTTATGGAGATACAAATGCCCGCGAGTGCGCTTGCGCACCTGATAGTTGGTTTCCTCTGCATGGGGGGATTCCGTGCGGATCGTAGATAAAAGTAGCCGTACAAGGAGTTGGATGTATCTTTTTTTTTTCTCTCGTTTGCACTGTCACACATAGTTGATAATGGGCACTTTGGGTCATTTTAACTTCTAATAGATTTATGCATAGATTGCCGGTAAAATTTGTGTATCTGTATGCGAAAAATGTTGAGGAGCGGCTCTATTTGTGCAATGAAGGTGATATGTATGTGACTTTTGATGGTGGAGTCGCGTGGTATGTGGTTAAAATTAATTGAAAAGTATCAAGCTTCCATATGATTCTAAAAAGGAAATTACTTGGTTAAGTACTATCGGTCTCGATTTTCGCTATAAATTTGTTATAAGTTTTGAAATTTATAGTTGTAGGGTCCACCACCGACCTCAATAATTGTACTATATTTCTTACGTACGAGTATGTAGAGATCTAAAGCTGGCATGTAAACTGTTTGTGTCTCAGGTGTGGTTTTTATTATACCCTGTCTCATAGTTACACCGTATATTAAATAAACGAACGGACTTTGCCTATGACACTACCATTACTCTTTGAACGTATTTTCCAGTTAACGTTTCAGTAACTTGGTGATATTTAAAAAAATTAGCTTTGTATCGCAATCTCCACCCTTCGTGACTGAAGAGCCTAGAACTAGGTTGAAGAGCCTAGCTTTCATTTTAGTTTCGGATTAGCTTTATCTTTCAAATGAGAGCACTTCTGGACAGTTTGGGAGATTCGCATCTTTTGTCACAACATGGACGTCATTACGATCAAAGAATTTGAGTGTTCCCATTATGAATTCCTAATTTTTGTTTTTTTTGTAGAAGAGCAGATGGACTGCCAAATGAGGAATATCTTTGCTTACTTTCAAGCACAACAAGTCCAACATTTTATTTCAACAGCTCCATAATATTCATTACCTAGAATTGACCAAAACGCAGATAGGTTGGTACGCCTGTTGAATTTTCAGTTGTATAGGGACTTGTTCGTGAAGTGTAACAATTTTCCATGATTCTGGTGCAATGGATGTTTTGAAAATTAATTAATTAACGTACTAATATTACGCGTATTGTAAATTTTAAAAATGTTCGAGAAAACAAAATTTTGAAAACAATCGTTTGAATGAGTTTTTAATTGAGAGCCTGGTACGCCATGTGTAGCCTAGGTTAGGTTGGGTTGAGGTGGCTGTCAGCGAAAAAAAAAAATAAGCTAATACACTTAGACCAGTAATAGGTCCATTGTGATACCACATGGGTTTGGACGCGGCCTCTAGCCTACTCGTTGAATCATTTGTAGCACACTACCCTGTGGCACATCAGCTTTGATTTCTTTTACTTCCAAAAACTCATTCTCTTGCTTTATCCTAAAAAATCAGTTAGTTATGTAGGATTCTAGAATGCTGTTCCTATTTTGTCAGTTATTCTGAGAATTGATCCGTCATAGAATGCCTATTTCGACGATAAAAAACAGGACCTAAGTTTATCCGAACTTTTTTTTTCTTAAAATTACGTCAATTTACAATTTGTTCTCGTATTTCCGAAACACCCTGTATATAGACATTGCTTGAAGTAAAAAGGAGCTAGTAGGAAAAGCACTGATTTCATTTCAAGTGAATAATGTTTTGCTTTTGCTTTTGCTTGAGCTTCGTAGGTATGCTACACAATTATTTCAGGGATTTTTCAGGGATTCCATTCAATCCATAATAGTATATACCTTGCCTAAGCTTGCGGTCACAAGTGAAAAGGGACCTCAACCAAAGTGGTATGTAAACATCTAGGCGGCTACCTAAGGACCGAATTGACTGGTCCTGGTCCAAGTCCCCCGGCTTGTACATCTGTCTAATTAAAGTAAGTATTCGAAATTTGTTGCTTCAGGTTGCCCAAACCAACCACAGAAATGCTCTTGCTAGTTGAATAGAATTTATTGTTGTATGTATAGGTATATTCGAGATTTTGCTTTGTATAGTTAAACTAAAGCGTTTAGCTGGGTGTCGTGGATCAATGAGCGAAAAACTCAGGTTTTGCGTCCCATAAACTTCAAGTCAGCAGGACCAAATAGCTCGATACCAGCCATGCTACAGAAAACCTGTAAAGTGTTTGTACTCTGGCTTATTACAATCTTTACAGGCACGGAATCCTAGTCGCACTACATCCAATGATTACAGACCCCTTAGTCTCTCATCTTGTCTACTAAAAACACTTCAAAGACTAGTAGTATCAGAACGGATTATGAGAAACCTCAGTATGACTTCGATAAAAACTTTAAAGTCTCCATACCAACTAGACAGGATTGGCTAAAGCCAACCGCTATCATCAAAGGATATCTTAACTGATGAATCGAAGACGGAGAATGGAACGGGAGCAAGGAATCTTCTCAGAAGCACTGCGCATCAACCAGTCATATCGACTGAATGACCTCTGCAGAGTTTTTCGAGCGAAGATCTACGCAGTAAAAGAAGGTTGCAGAGACAGTATATGCATTCACCATCTGCGTAGACAGTCAAGCAGTACTCAAAGCCTTAGATTCCAAGCTCATAAATTCACAGTGTGTCAACGATTGCCTTAAGGCACTAAGGGCCATAAATTTTCACATGGTTCTACTATTCTGGGTTCCTGGACACGTTTGGATGGAAGGGAATGAAAAAAGGAGACAAACTGGCCAGAAAAGGTCCTGACATGGATATACTTACAACAGACCAAACGTTGTGTCATCCCACATAGCCCGTGGCAAATGCTAGATCGGAAAAGAACAACGACCATACTATACATCAGGGGAAAATTCACCCGCATGCTCGTTGGCGTAATTACAGGACAGTGTTTATTAGGTCATGGCTGCGGGAATGGGAATCCTCACAAACGACTTCTGAAGAAGCTTTTGGGACGTGGAGAAGAAAGAGTCTATACAACCCTTCTTTTGTCACTGCCCAGCCTTCCAAAAACGATGACTAACCTGCCTGGGTGTCAGGTTCTTTAACAGACTGGATGACTTGGTAGGGATACAACTAAAAGACTTAAAACGATTTATACAAAGATCTAGCTGGTTTAGGTAGTTAGACACATGTCCCTGTTTTGTCAGGGGTAGTCATAACGCGAGTGAACTTGCAGTTTACTGCTAGCAGCCCCCCAACCTAAGGCTATAATCCGCCTCTGATTATGACATTTTTAAACAACGTGCACCATGGTGCACCATTGACGGTGAGAAATTAAAGTATCTATACATTCATATGTCAATTAGAGGCCAAATTTAGAAAGAAAAACAATGAGGTCCAATGTCCGTTGGTTTTCTAACATCGTAATATGTCATAAGAAAGAAAAGATAGTGACTTTGTGCCACCCTACTCGAATATTCGATTGGAAGTCGATATGAAATGTTCGTCATTTACTTTCCGATCACATGTTCACCTTCCACTGTCAGCCAGCGTTTCACATTGATTACATTCACGGCAACGAAAAATACAAACAACCACTTGGCCTTCCAGTTTTCACAAACAAATTCCATAGGTTGACGTGAATTAGACATTCATGCTGGCCTCACGCGACTTTATTTCTTAAGCTTGATATTCGAGTCTATCATAAGCACGATATGCGCTGCTGACCACGCCAACAAGACGTGCAAAAATGCGTATAAACAAAACAGAAATGTTGCTCCATTTGCATATGGAGTCACCCCCGGTTATTTTGACTTTGTTCCGTTGATATTTATAACTGTAGCATAAAATTAAATATAATTATGAATACGAATCGTAACTAAACACGAGTCCAATGTGGCCAAAACGTCAAAATGGGCGCTAGTAGTCAGAGCATAATTGCTTGAGTTATCGATTGTTATCGAAGGTTTTCTCTGCGAATTCGACGGAGAAAGCTATTTTTTTTTGGAGAAAATACGGACTAAAAGAAAACAAATTACACAACAATGGTGTTTGGTATTACGGATATATAGTATAGGTAGGGGCTCTGTTGTTTTCTTTTTTTCTTGGTTTGCATTTGAAAATTGAAGTTGAAGTCTTCTGGTCAGACGACCTTTCTTTGATTGATGGGAAATTTGCGTGACCTAGATGGTGTCATAATAGGAACCACAACCACCCACTGCTATACCTCCAGGTGGTAATGCATAATTGTTGGGGTAATTGTGGGCGGTATATAATTATGTGAATCTTGATTGCTGTTGAAACTTTCGAATGAAATATTATACGCATAATTGAAATATGAAGGTATACTCGTAGTAGGCTCTTGGAAAGTGGAACGTTTCATGTTTAAGTAACCTTGAAAGCTAGTTATTTGCTTTAGAAGGGCTCCTATAACTTTTTGTGTTTCCATAGATTGGGCATATAAATTGAGAACATTTTTGGTAATGCCTCATTGAAAGGCTGATTCACCTTTTAGATGAAGGCTGGTACATAGAATTTGCTTAGACTTTAGGTTAGGTTTGTAGGGCTGTACAGGAATTGTGTATCTCCATAGATCTTTTGTGTTCCCTATTGTGGGATATGTAGAGAACCTGAAAAGGTTAGATAGGAAGTGAAAGATATGAATAAACATACGGGAAAGTTACAATCCGCTTGGAAATTTTTGATTCAAATACCGTGAAACTCGGAAGACATTCCATTAATATTTAAGTGATTTTACTTAAAAAATATACTTTTCAAGGGCTTTCTTAGGAGAAAGTTCTCAATATTTGTAACCAAAATTCACGTATTCTGATGGCATTTTCAAAATGAGACTTATCCATCGCCGTTAAAAGCTTTAAAACCCCAAAATTGCCCATTTTGAACAAAACACCCCCAAAAAAGTGGGCGTGGTCCTACGTAATATTCAGACAAATTGTAGAAAATATCAACGTCTACATATTTTTTCATATAAACTTTTTTCAGTTTCTAGTAAAAATATTGATAAAAGTGCATTTTTTGTGAAAAGTGGGCGTGTCTGTGGGCGGATTTCAAAAATGTTTACACTTATACTGCTTCGGATTCCAGAAAACTTACGTGCCAAATTTCATCTTCCTAACTCAAAAGTTGAGGCCCAAAAACTGGTGGCATACAGACGGACGGTCATGGCTAGATCGCACTAACTCGATGATGATCATCAGGGGGTCTATCGTTAAACTATGCAACAAAACTAATACACCCTATGGGATACGGTAAAAAAAATGGTTGGCTTTAAATGTTTTCAGTCTCCCTGAACTAATTTGAATTCAAACTTTATTTTAGAATGGTTTTCAGTGGCATTGTTGAGAGTTCACTGAAATTGTTAAAGAAATATTCTCCAACGCCCGTCATTCTGGCTCTGTTGAGGTTTGGGTATTCGCAGAGAAAATGGGCTGTGCTCTCTCCCATAACCACGATTCTATGGTACTTAAGCGCATTCTTATTAGGTGGGCCGCCAACGTATTGTGGCATGATAATATACCTATTATGATAGAAGTTCTAAGTGCAGTTTGCTGAATGCAAGTGTCCATAACTTCTTTGAGGTTTGACATGATCGAAGTGTCATCCATCGTTCATCGGTCATCTTTAGGAAATTCGTGATCAAGTTAGATTTAAGAAGTTTCATTGGAGCTATAACTAAGAGGTCTGCTCTTGTTCAGTCCAGCCTCATCGATTCCGGGGCCACCCCTAGGACAGTTCTCGAAAGGTCTTAGTGATACGCGAGACATCCGCTTGGAACACACTGGCGTGGTTTGGATGCTTTATTAACTGGACGATGGCAGGTTCCTTTTGCCATTCTTGAACCATCTGTGGAGACAGATTTGTTATTTGATTTAATAAGTTTTTTTGGCCCTTTATCCAGGAGTTGGATTTCTGCAAGCCTGGGGCACTTTTGCCTAAAACTTCTTCTGTATGTAGGTCAAACGGTATCAAAGCGAGCATCGTTTCGAGGACTGGAGTCTGAGTGGTTCTCATGGTGTTGTTCTTTCGTGAGTACTTTCTGGTTTGTGGCTGTTTCAGCGGCTGACCACTGAAGCAAGAACCCGTAAATTTAAAATGGACATAACGATTCCTGTGTACATCCAGTGAATGGTGGCAGGTCTAGGTCCTTATCCTTTTCAGAAGTGCTGTTGCATGCACATATTGCGATGGATGCTTTCTTCATCCTAAGCGTAGCACATTAAAATGCTTGGCGGAAGTGTAATGGCCCCTATGACCGCCAATAAGTCGTCTGCAGTCTTTTATACTGAAGAATACCGGGTCATTCGTTTAGTCTGTTCACTTTCCGGAGAGTTATGCCACCCACGATTATGTTCATAGGAAACCCAATCCTCTGCCAGTGCTTTCGTAGACAGCCCTGGTCGAGGACGCATGAAGACACAACGTAGGTTCAGGTTCAGGTCCTGATAAGTCCTCTCTCGAACTTTCTCTCCAGGGTTATCGGAGTTTTCATTTCGAGTAATCCTATTGCGATCTGAGACCCAAACAAGACTCAGTAAGTTCAACCTTGCGACTGATTTCAGAGAGCTCTTGCTTTCTCGAAATTTTGTGGAAATTCCTGGCTGTCACTTCAGACGCAGAAACTTTGTCCTCTCCACTTGATATTCAAAATATAGTTCATAGTCATTATGATTGCATAAGCGTATTTACCTAACGAAAAGTGAAGCCTAATGTTGTCAGCCTCCTCGAAGACACCAGCCTTCCTGGCTCAGATTTCGGCCAAATCCAGTCTTGAGCATGAGGAAAGTAGACTTTAAATTAACGAAGCAGTTGGAGTTCCGGTGTCATTGTGTCAGATGATATATCATAAGACGGGAGTCGACAGATAAGTGTCGTGCAAGATCATTGAAGCTCCAGTGCGGGTTTTACCAAAACCCACCTCATTAAAACAGAAAATTACTTTTAATGTGCTGCCCATCATGTAAATACATCATGTAAATACTAGATTCAACAATACATCTAGTGCAGAGCCAGTCGCGCTAGAGAAAGCCCCCATGCAGCCGAGACAAACAAATCTTTGGAGTTTAGTGAGAGAAACAGTGACATGTGCTAGGAACGGTGATACCATTGCCGAGCAGATCCGTAAGACCTTTCTTTTGGTGATAAGTTCCATGTCTTGTCCTGGCTATCTTCGACTTAACATGTTTTGGCCAAAGAAGGTTACTACCCGTGATTACTCCTAAATACTTAGCTTCATTTCAGATTTGGCTAGTGATGACTTTGAGCACTGGCTGAGAGAGGTGTAACTGAAAATCCGTTCCTAGTGCACCATTCATCGATCACGTCTAGGGTTATTGTCAGTGAAAATTCGCTTCAGAGTTTGCGCCAACTGGCTTATACTTTGTTGCTAAATCGCGGAGTTTATTCCATCAGTACCAGGTGACTTGAAGCCATCAAAGGACGCTTCAGCGTATTGGAGAGCCTCGTTTGTCACCAGTATACCGAGTTGCTCGACTTTGATCATTTTCAGCCTCGGTGATCGGTGATCAGCAGAAGACTAAATGTCTACACTTTCGGGTCCGTAAGGGTACTAGTTTTAGTGACTCCGGTTTGCCCTTCTTGAAAACTTTAACCGACCTGCTGGTTGCACTCAGTTTTTCGATTTGTTCGCAGAAATTTCCATAAAAAGAACTTTTCGAGAATCGAATTAGTTTCTTATATTCTATTTGCTTTGATCGGTAAAGATCTCAGTCTTTATCCAAATTAGACTTTTTTGAAAGTTTTCTTGTATCTTTACGTAGTCTTTGCAGATCTGTGCTCCACCGCTATTGCTATTCGTAAGATGTGCACCACAACAGAGCCAAATCGTAATTTATCAGCCATGATATTATTTTCCTCTTAAATCAAGTCGACTTAAAAATTACAAGACTGACACTGAGCCTCTGGAAAAATGTAAATTGCAATTAAATTTCTCAAATTCCGCCGACATTAGACACCTTTCCCCTCTGGTGACACTGACAATCATCATCAAGCCAATCCGTTGTAACGTCTAAAATGCCCACTGAAAACGTAATTTTCTCTAGGTAACCGTGTGCGTCCCACTTAGCCTCTTTCCTTATTTCTTTCTACAATCCTAACCAAAAACAACTTGTAATCGCTAGACAACTAAATGACGAAGAGTAATGTTGGTGGCGGCTTTTCTTTTCTACACCAGCATCTCCATCTCAATCTTGATGAAAGTCATTCTCTGTCTGTCCAGTCTGAAGATAGATGGAAATTTAAATACATACCGATATATCCGTGTGTCTGCGGGACTTGGTAAATTTTAAAGTAACTTTTGATTGATTCCTAGTTGCAGCATCACTTCAGTGGTATACCTACCCACTACCAGTTAGATGAAACATCTAATTCTATACATAAACTTTGAATTACATTTCGATAATAACCAACCAAAGTTCTAGATATAAATTAAAGGAACAAACGCCCTAACGGTATACCATAATGGGTACGTGTATCCAATAGATACCGCCAAACATAAACCGACTCCGGAAAAATAATATCAAAAGGAAGTAAAAAGAAAAAAAAAACAAATCAAACTGGTTTTGCTCACATTTAATTGAATAGAAAATGGGAATAAGATACAAAAGCTATGCCTCAATGGTTTATTGCATTAGATGTTGTACACAGAGATACACCTAGCCAATGATGGTGCAACAGCTCTAGGGAATCAATGTTGTATAATGCTCTTCTTGGTGATGGGTGCGACTGGTGCAGTTGTTGTTGTTGTTTTATCCATGAATGTACATGCGGTTGAGATACAGAAATGAAAGCAAAAAACCATGAAAAAAGAATAGAAAAACAAATGTTCCTATTAGTTGCTGAATTATAAAGAATGAAACTTGACAGGTGTGACTAACGCAATACTGACGGATTTCCAAGGTTTTGTGTGGAAACTAATGGCAACAGTTTGAATTTTTTGGAAATGAAACTTGCTTATGTATCTTGACTTTGCTTCCTTTCTTCTTTGTCTTAGGCAGAGAAGGTCCTTCCTATAACACCGGATTTCTCCAACAAAAAAAAGATAGTTAAAGGCGTGTGAGTTCCAATCTCTAACGCTTACCACGTGAACGTAAATCTGGTGTGGGCCATTGCTGGACATCACGTCGAAACAGTACAGAATTGCCGATTGCTTGAAGATATCGTATCCATCCAGTCAGGAAAGCAGTGAATCGGTCACACTCTGTGAAATGATGATGACTGCATAACTCGTCAATTCATAGCAAGATTTCAGAGAAATGAACAGCGGATGTCCACGAAAAATTGGCGTAGGACAGTCCAAAAGGATGGTTGGTAGATCCCCTTAGACACAAGGAAACAATGGACTTCAGCCTGTAATACATTAGATGGATTGCTAGAAATTTCAAGATTTTCTGGTTAGATCCAAAGTCACCATAACCAATTCATTTGTCTATCTTTGAACCATCACTTTGTCGAACGATTTTTTTAGAACCGAACTTCAGAGTCCGAGATTTTTATCATTAATGTTGAAATTTGCCGAGACCTTGTTGTATATATCCAGTGTGGTAATGCTACGAATATTGCTGAATTTCCAGTGAAGTGAACGCTATGTCCCTCTGTTGGTTTTATCAGATTGCAAAGAGACACAACAGTGTCAGACACTGCTGCGGCCATCATATTGCAATGTTTGCCTTCTCACCTGCAAAATTCTGAATTCTACAATCATGAAGAAGATATTTGTACTACTGTTCTACCAGTCATCTTGCAAAATGGAGGTCAAAACGTATTATTGTTTGCTTATTTTCTCTAAAACAATTCACTGTCTGAAAAAGTTGTCCAGATAAACATTGTTAAGCATAAAAGCATCCACAATTTTTGCTATTACAAATTTTTTTTTATTTGTCGCACAGTAAATTGAATTAAACGTCACCTTCTGCGGATAGCCCCACAAAATTTGTCATGTTGCTAGTGTTTTACTTCCCGAATCATCCGGAAGTCATTTAGAAAGCTGAAGCTTTGCCCACCTATAGCACAGGTTAAGGTTGCAGAGCATTTGTCGCACCCTATCGCACACTAAATTGAATTAAACGTCACCTCCTGCGGATAGCGTCACAAAATTTGTCGTGTTGCTGGTGTTTTACTTCCCGAATCATCCGGAAGTCATTTAGAAAGCTGAAGCTTTGCCCACCTATAGCACAGATTAAGGTTGCAGAGCATAACAGGCTATTTATGTGAATCTGAAAATATAGGGTGTTTCAGGCAGTGTTTGTCAAAATCCCTAAATACGATATCCCAGTATACCATATTCACACAACTCTGTACAAACTACGAGGTGTAGCATAAGGGTTGACAGATTTTCGATTCCCAAAATACAGGGTGTTGTAAAAAAAATCTTTAAAAATCACTTCAATACGACACGTCCCTATGTGTGTGTACCTTTTCACACTTTCAGGACCGCTGGACCTAGAAAGTTTTTTTGGTTCCAAAAACAACAATTTTTCGATGTGTAGGTTGTCCTTTCACATACTTTCAGGACACTCTGGACTATCTAGAAAGACTAAACCGTGCCACTTATATTATATATAGCGCGGGGCAGAACCTTACTTAGATAGATTTGTAAATTTCAAAATACAGGAGGCCATAAAATATATTTTTAAAGTTTCATTAAAACAGGTTTCCAATATGTGATTTCGCGCATCTGTACTTCTAATTTAAAAATAGTTGCAGGTAGGTTAGGTACAAACTGTCTTCGGGAATCTTGATGAGCATATTGTCGCAAAATACATCTCGAAAAGATGTTTAGAGATGAATGGTATTTTGGGGAAATTTTTTGGTTTAATGTTCAACTACATAAAATAATTCAACAGCTTAAGGTCTGGTGAGTTAGGTGGTCATAAGTTTGGTGTTAAGTGATTACGGAAATTGATCGCCATCCATTCGTGAGTCGCCACGGCTTTGTGCGCTGGCACAACAGTCCCACTGTCTATCCAGAGCTTAACAACTGCCTCCAGCACCTTGATGTATCTGCCAGAATTCAGTCGAAGACTTTGAGGGACCAAATAGGGAAAATTGACATGACCTTCACTGTTTACTACTCCAAGCATCACATGGGGGACTTCTAAAGGCTCTGCACATTCCTTTTATTAACATTCTGGTCCTGGTCGAATTTTTTTCTCATCGGAAAAGAACCAAAGAAGGCCTGGATATTCCGCCTTCCTCGGAGCAAACGCTGGTTTTTAGTTTCCTCCGACATAAACTGGCCACTTCTCATGGCTTAAGGCTTATATTGGAAGTTTTGCAATTGACCTCACCAACGTTCCAGGGTCCTGGGGAATATGATGTCTGCTCGTTGGATAAGTTCCAGGCTTATCTTGCTGTCCGAACATGTTGATTGCTTTTAACGTTTCAAAACAAGCGAAATCGGGAGATCTAGCGACTTTCAAAAAGCGCATTATTTCGAGATCACTGTGGTCTGCATATACGGCAATCATCACGACGTGTCTCTTCATTTCTTGTGTTAGACATTGTACCCGGAAGAAACTTAAACGTCTGATATGTATCAACGCGATACAAAACACCTTTTAAAACGTAAAGAAAGATCTCAAAGTAGACTTCGAATTTGTTCCTCTCTCTACATACCCATCGGTCGGGAGTAGATCAACGGGTATGTTGTCCCCAGGTGGTACTCGAACCCATTACCTTTCGCTCAAGAAGGAAGCACTCCATTCAATACACCACGATCGCCAGCTAGGAGTTCTAAGTTTATAAGACTCCATGCAGTGTTATTCATTTTGTGCTTTATGATTTTTAATTTGTATAAAATTTGAATAAGATTTCAATGAAATTTGTTTACTGTTTTAAATTTTGGACTATGCCACAGGAGATTTTGCAATCTTCGATTTTTGACTTTTCAGCCATTTCTGGCTGTATTGCGGCCATAAGTTCACGGATTTTAGTCTCCAAAATTTTGAGATTGTCCGCATAGACACGATCTTTAGCATAGTCCCACAAAAAGAAGTCGAACTCGGTCAGATCACACAATCCTGTTGTCCAATTGATGCTGCCAAATCTCGAAATTAAACGGCCGGGGAAGTTTTCGTGCAGTAAATCCAAATTTACATGTGTTATGTGGCACATAGCCCCGTCCTGTTGGAACCACATGTCTCTCACATCAATGTCTTCAATCTCAGACCAAAAAATGTTGGTTATCATTTGACCATAGCGCAGTGAATTCACTGTAACATTGGCACTTTCGTCGTTTAAAAAAAAAATGGTCCTAACATGCCGCCGGTCGACAGTGCGCACCAAACTGTCACCCGTGGTGTATGACACGATCACATTTGGATTCTCAGAGCACCAAATTCTGCAATTTTGTTTGTTTACGTCGCGGCCGAATGAGAAATGGACCTCATTGCTGAAGAAGATTTTGCTTGAAAAATCTACATCAACTTGCAGATATGCAGATATTGTAGAATTGTTATATTTGTAGTAAGATGCAACAATTTTAATGTATTGAGCGGTGGTTAAACGATCCATACTGTGAAATGACAAGGCAAGAACTAACTACCTGTCACTGAGGATGACAGATGGATTTGACAGATGCTGCCATATGGCATCTCGAAAAGAATAACCCTTTGCTTTAATACACCTACACCTGTCACAAACTTTGAAATCTACAATATCGATTATGGTAGCCCTTCTAAAAATGTCTCGATCGGTAATCTTTTTTTTCCCGATCCAACTTCTTATTCTTATGAAATCAATTATTATTCTTGTCATCAAGTGTAAACCTCTCTGCATTCACGTCTCTTTATCCCCCAACCATAACCAAATAACAGTTGTAATTGATTAACCTGAATTTATAAATGAAAACCGATTTACTTTCGATTCACTGTCAACACCAAGAAAAATAGACTTACAATGAATATAACAAACAAAAATAATGATAAATAAATTCAAGCCCTGAGGCCAATCTTCAAAACGATACACACCTCGCGTCGTGGTATTCTTTTCTCTATTTCGTAACAAGCACTTTCACTGCTTTAATTTTTTTTTTTTTGTTTTTTTTTTTTGTTAAATTTTTTATCTTTCGATTGTTGTAATTTGAATTGTAAAAGATACTTTCAGTTCAACTGTAACTGGTGGGAAAAAAAAAACAATTTTTCTTTCACTCTCACTGAATTTTGTATGTTGTAATTTTGGACTGTACCTACGGATACATATGTATAGGTATATGTTTTATTCAATATGTAAAACTGGGTTAAGTTTATATTCATGTTTGTTTCTGCACGCACACAGATATGGTTTTGTACAGCTAAATAGCTATTTACTTTGTTCGATAGATACATATAGAAAGTTATTTATAGTAACGCAATTGAAAAATAATCCGATGAAAGAGTCTAACAATTTTTAATAAGATGCCACGGCCGTGGTAAATGAGCCGGATACACGCCCTTTTTATTTCGCTTATTTGATATTAAATACATTTGAGTTGAATTATTGTAACTTTAAGGGACATATTTAAGCGTACTTCAACATGGGTTAAGTGAACATTAAAATTCCTAGGTTAAATTTTGACGAAAATACATACAAACTGGGGCGGACCTGTACCTCAACCAACATGAATTACATCCAATTCGATCCTTTGCTAGCTGCCCCCAGTTTTGTATGCTGAATTGGTTTAGGTCCCCTTCCAACTGCGCACGCCAGCTTAGGTAAGGTTTGTCATTGGGCCCGTTGTGTTCTCTTCGTCTGTCGAACTGTAGGAATAGTATTATACGTTAATGTGGGAGTTATGTGTTGAGAGGGGTATATTGGGATCATGGGGAGTATAAAAATGAGACTATGGCATATAGTGATCTGGAAATCGTCTTGTTCGTCTAGCGAACTCCAACATATCTCCGATTCCTTCCTTACTTACGAGTAGGTGTGTTAGATCCGGTATCCTTGGGCATCCCAGTATCTTCAGTCTTAGCCTCGCTGTTGCAGAACAGTGGCAGAGGGAGTGTTCTATATCTTCCTTCTCCTCCTCACAGTTGACACAGATTGTTGTATCAGCTAGCCCGAGTCTGAACGAGTGTTTATTGAGATTGGTGTGCCCTGTTAAAAGTCCCACCATCGCTCTTCACTGTGCTCTGCTTGATGTGAAAGCTCTTTTTGCTGTGTTGTTACTCGGTTCTATTACCACGGATCTGGCCACTTTACACGTGTCTAGATTCGTCCAGTAGTTACTGAACTCCTGCCGTATCTTCTCATTAATTATCGTTTTAATAGTTGTCAGAGGGACTGCTATTATCTTCAGTTTTATGTTACCAAATCATTTGCCTTTTCGTTACCCGGAACACCTTCATGCCCCGGTACCCATGCAAGACGGACTCTATTGCGCCTGGCAAGTAAGTTCAATTTAATTTTGCACTCCCTTACTAGTCGTGACTTCGACATGGGGTTTGTGATCGTGCTAAATGCTGCTTTGCTGACCGAGCAGACGTCGATTTGCCTCTCGTCGCTGGTGTCTTCTGTGAGTATTTCGGTTGCTTTCATAATTGCAAAGTCTTCTGCGTTGGAACACCGTTACAAATGGTTCTAGGTGAATAGCAAGTTCAATCAGTGAGTTAGCACAAAAGTTTCCAGCCCCTTATTCCCCTGATATGTTAGAGCCGTCTGAATATACCGAAAACCCATTCGAGTTTCTTGTCGTTCTTTCATATGTCCAATATTCTCTTGTGGGGAAAATTGTTTCGAAGTTGTTGATGAACGTATACGATTTTTCAACAACATCACTGGTCAATCGATAAGTGGTGATTTTCCGATGTCCCGTGTTTGCACCTGCGTTGAAATGGCCGCTGGTTGTAAGCCGTGAGGCTGAAAGGCCGCCAATCTTCTTCACTTCGAGGTGCACTGATAGGATGTTTACGATCGCTTCCATGGCCGCGGTTGGTGTTGAGGATTGTGCTCCTGTGATAATCAAGCAGACAATACGTTGCACCATAGTTAGCAAGTCTCTTGCATTCTGGCCACCATACAACTACTCCGTAGAAGATGATAGGTTTTGTTACGCATTCGTATATTCAGTGTTTCGGTTTCAAGCCCCATGACTTCCTGATGGCCCTCCTGCATATCCAATACGCTCCTTTGGCTTTGGTAACTGTTTATTCCAGGTTCTTTCTGCAGGTCAGTTGCCTGTCCAATATTATGCCCAGGTACTTGACGCTGCAACAGAGTTGCAGTGATGCTCCTCCAAGTTATTTAATGTGAAAGTCACTAGTTTTGGCTTTCTTTGCATAGAGGACCAGTTCCATTTTATTTGGATTTATTTCTAATCCACTCTTTGTTGAATGCCCCTTCGATATCTAGGAAGCCCTTACTTACAGCTCTTCATTAAAACTGCTCTTCCACACTACGTCGATACAAACAGGACCGAAGATCACAACGAGAATTTTTCACTTTTGACAATATCCACGGTTCTGAGCCATAAAACAGGACTGGGATGATACGGGTCTTGTGCAAAGTTCCCTTAGTTGTTGAGAGGGCTTTGTTGCTCAATTGCCTTCTTAACCCGTAGAAACAGCGATTGGCAAGAGTAATTCGTCGTTTAATCTCCACAGTGATGTCATTTTCAGAGTTCACCGTAGATCCTAGGAAGACGAAAGTCCTTTACCGCCTTAAAATAGGAAAAACGCTGAACTATTACACAATATCCAAACTGAATTTTCGACACAACTTCCAAGTCGATTTTCCGTCCAGAAGTCTTAAAGAAATTCAAAAGAGGGGTCGGTGATAATATCGTCATTTTCATTGATAGTAAGGCTGCTATCAAGACCCTGATTTCAACAACATATTTTCCCAGCTGGTGAAACAGTGTAGGGTAGAGCTCTCGCCACTAGGTTATTGGACCAAAATGAGTCTTCTCTGGGTACCAGGCTATAGCAATATAAAGGGAAACGAACGGGACGACGAGCTGGCGAGGATTCCTTGACAGATCCCTTGCAGAGGTAATTCTCGTTCCGATGGTAACTGTCAAAAGCGACATCTTTTCACACTTTCTATCAGTGGCAAACAAAAGGTGGAACAGTTTTCAGAGCTGTGTCATTTCTAGGCAGATCTGGCCGAACTACAACTGGGCCAGAACACAAAAACTTGAGAAAAGAACTTAGGCAGACGCTGTAAGAACTGTACCAATTAGCACAAGTCACTGGCCAGTAGAGACGCATGCGTCTAGACTGTGCATCCCTTTTAACACACACTGCCGCAGTTGTAAAAATGTAAATGAGAAGGTAACCCCCTCTCACTTCCTCTGCGGGTGTGCGGCTTCAAGTAGAGCCCGACATCGATCTCTAGGCAAACCCTTTTGCGACAACCTTAAGGAAATTTCAGAGAAAATATCACAGAGTTGATCAGTTTCCTGAATGCCACAGGATGTATTTGAAACTGTTTCCTTTCAACAACATATTGACGCTCTCTAATAAACATGGGACGGGAGTTGTGACCTTGTTTGTTAGAGAGTGGCACTCAAAATAGCGCTTAAGTGCTATGCAATGGACTGCATTGCAGTGCGTAGCTACAATCACTCCCTAAATACGAGTACTCAGAAATTTGGACTCTCTTTGAGTATTTACATTGACAATCTTTTTTTATAAAATATTTTAGTATCGTCAAAGTGCCAGTCAGGCCTAGCGCGATTAGTGTTCTGTACCCTTATTTTAAGTGTATATTTGTCCTTATATGGCTCGCTCGAGAAACTAAAGGCATTTTGATGAAGAACTGTCAAAATTGGATGAAAAGTAAGTGGGATGCAGGGGTTTCGAAAATCATCTTTGCTAGCCGCCTTACTCAATAACATCCCCTGTGCCATTTTTTTTGAGTTTTTTTGTTCAACAAACCTTATTCAAACCGAAATTTTTTTTTTTATATTTTTCATATGTCTCATGATGGGGAGTAAACACATTTTGTCTCCCATAAACCCCACAAAAATACTACCACATGCTATGTGTGTGCATAAATACAGCTCTCTAGGTCAAACTGTCACAAGCATGTGACAGGCAGAATGACAGACGGTGTTTTGGAAGAAACAAGTCCCTACTACTACTGCTCCTGAATTTCTTTAGACACAAATATTTCTCTCTAATGGCTGGTAAACTATGATTTAATGAGCCCAACCTGGATTACTCATAACGTCTGACACCATAGTTGCCTGATGATCCAATTTGTATTTCTCAAGGAGACATTGTACTTCTACTCCTACATCATGTCTACACGTATAATTAGCGTTTATTGATACCGTGGCATAGAAATTGCAACGAAACGCTGCATCTGCATAAATTAAGCTACGTTTACACTTATTAATCAGACAATGGGTCACTGTCCGGAACTCTCTTTGAAATTTGAATTGGGTTACCCGCAACTCGATACTCCACCAGATGGGTGAATCACAGGCAGACAACCGAAAAAAGGGATTCACATACACCGAAGTTTCATTTGTTGTAATACCTACTCGAACCGAGTCAGATACATACGAGTACGATACAGACGATGATGCTCGTTGTTGACTCACCAGTCATTCCCGCGATATCATTACAACATAATTCCCGCCACGATGATAGTGATATCGTCGTCGATGTCGACGTCTTTGTTGTTCGACGGAATTTCGCGACACAGGAACACCTTTTAGCATACACACAAAGTCAGCACCGTCAGAATTCGAGTCAGAGCTGAATGTTGCCCGGAATGGCGAGCAAACTGAATGAGTAATGGAATTCCGTACATTCAGCCTCCGGCAATCAGTAGTATTAGCAACACACAAACAGAACTGCTACTGCCCTGCCTGTATGATCCCAGTTTGTGAGTTTTCTTGTGATGACCATGTTGTTTTTTTTTTTCCAGATGGCAAATCCCGCGTCATATAATGACGAGAACTGTCACCGATACGTAATGACTTTGGTGTCACTTCGTTGATCGTTAACTGCGTGTATGAATATTTAATTGACAGTTAAATGATAAACTATTGAGAGGGTGTAACCATTTTTAATGCGGCGTGCTACCTACCTCTTTGGAACCACGATACTCATAAGTGGCGTTTTGTGCGACAGCAGTTTTGGGTCGGAATTTTATGACTTTTTGAGTGTTTTTTCTGGGTTAGTAGACACACGACTGTGCGTGTATGTGTTGTTTTTGGCAGAAATCAGGCTTACTCGCCAAATGATTTTTTTTCTGCTTGATTCCGGGAAACGAAAATTGAGGTTACAAATTTTTTTTTGTTTATTGATACTTGAAACGGTTGAGTCAGTAAGGGAAATTTCAAATTTGAAAGCAAAATTAAAAAAAAAAAAAAAATCAAATTGACATTGAATTAAGCAATTAACTCACTGACGTTGGATTTTTGTTTTTTTTTTTTGCTAACAGACGAAGTGGAAAGTATCTGTTTGGGAATAATTATGTCGGCTGGAGAAATGTGTGTTAAGGGAACGGAACGTTAAAATATAAACCAGGGCAACAGAACTGAGACTTATTATGAGTAAAGGTTTTGTTACCTTACTTTGTAAGGTATTCTCTGATAACGCAGATAGAAGGAGAAGGATATTTGGGTTTGGTTTCTACAATAGCGGATACGAGTCCATTATCATGTCAATAGAATGTAAGAAGTGAAGGATCAACTAACAGGTGGGTTAGACCGAGCAAGCTTTAGGTTTAGTTACACCTACTCGTATGTAGTTCTGGCGAGGTATTTGTCATAGTCAGAGCCTCAGACAGCTGCCCTTGCCGCAGTCATACATAATAGAACTTAACAAATTAGGTTACAATACCATTCGAAACGCCGAGGACCTAGTAACCATAATACATAAGGGAAAAGGCAATAAAAAATACAGGGTGGCGCATAATGATCTTTATGGTTTGAATTCAACAAAAAGAGAGAAGAATTTTATTAACCTAAATGTGAAAGATTATGTCTCGCAAATAGTGGCCGTATTCTGCTTCGCACATTCGTGCTCTTTCCAACACATTTTCCATCATCTTTCATTGGAAATATGGGTTTTCAGTTGGGAGATAGTCGCTGGCTTATTGCTGTACATCCGTTCTTGCAAATAAGCACAAAAAAAAGTTGGGAGTGTTTAAATCCGGTGAACGCAGCTGTCAGTTGAAGTCGCTGCTACGCCTAGCGCCCTCTTGCTGGAACCCGAAATCGTCCAAGTTCATTTCTTCAGTTTCTGGACAAAAATAAAAAAAAAATCCGGTTAGCATGCTCTCCGTTGTCCGTAGTGTTTTTGCCATGTTCATCTTCGAAGAAAAATGGGTCAATAATGTCGCCATTCTACAAACTTCACCGAACAGTCACACGCTGAAGATGCATCCGCTTCTCTACGACTACGTGTGGGTTTCCCGAGCCTCAATATGGCAGTTTTATTTGTTTACACAGACACGAAAATCGACGTCAATTTCGAACAGAGAAGCGATGACGAAGCGGAAGGTCATTTTGCTTAAATTCCTGAGTCTGTTGGACTATATAAGGGAATAATCCGTGGTCTTTATGCATATTTCTCCTCAGGCTAGTGGTGAGTTGAGGTTATCGGGTTTATACGCACACTTTCGGCAACAGCAGTAATATCCTCGGCTGAGCCCACAAGACGAATACGAGGATAACTTGTGTTATCAATTATCGTGCCAGTCTCACTAACTTTCTTCACAAACTTGGGTACAGCAAGCACGGTTAGTGCATTATTTCGACCAAAGTTTCTTTTCAATATTCACACTGTTTCGCAGACGCAGGGCTCTCACTTTAGAAATACGTTTTCAATATTTCCAAACATTGTTCAAGAGTAAATCGATATGATACTGTGTTTCGATAAATTTCTTCAGCGCGAAAGAGCTGTCCGTGTCAAAATAAAACGTAATTAAAAAAGAAACCAGGAGATAACAAATTTCGCTCAAATTTAAAATCTGAGTGATTTACAAGTTAACACAACCTTGGTGATCTGGCAACATAAACCACTTCCTAACGCCCAATTAAAATTTGTTGATTTTTGAACTGTAACAAGTAACTAGTTGTTCTCAAGTTTTGCATTTTTCATATAAAAAACTAGAAAATGCTTCGTACGAGCAAGGCCTTTAAGTTTTTATTTTGATTTTTTTAAATTATTTGAAGTTACTGAACTGTACTAACATTTCATCTATTTCCAAAAATTTAATCAAAATGTGATGCATTCACTCCTAAGTTAGGTTAGGTTAGGTTGAGGTGGCTGTCAGCTAAGAAAGCCAATACACTTAGACCAGTAATAGGTCCATTGTAATACCACATGGGTTTCGGTAGCGGCCTCTAGCCTACGCATTGAATCATTTGGAGCTTCTGATGAAGCGTAGAAGGTCCCTAACGTCTATTTTATTCAGATCATTTAGGTCATTGAAACAGATGGCTCCTAAGTGGAGTTTCCTTCTTTGGGAGAGAGCTGGGCAGGTGCAAAGAAGGTGAAGAATAGTCTCCTCCTCCTCCTCGTTCATAAGGCTTCTGCAGAAATCATTTGTGAAGACTTTGCAAATGATTTGTGAAGACACCAAGCCTTTTTGCATGCTTGCCTATAAGACAGTGTCCAGTAATGACACCTATAACAGTGCTGATATGCATTCTATTGAGAGAAATAAAATTCTTAGAGCATTTCAGATCCAGCTTAGGCCAAATCTGTTTTGTCGCTAGACAAGTTGTACCACTTATCCACCTAGAATTTGTCTTTTCAGTAGCATCCAGCTTTAATTTAAGTTTACATGCAGCGATAGGCATACCCATTGAACTTTTGTCTGGGAGGATGGGTATTTTTGTTCAATGTCTGGCAAGTTCGTCAGCCTTACAATTTCCTGGAATGTCCCTATGTCTCGGCACCCAAATTAGGTGAATATTAAACTGCTCCGCCATCTCTCTAAGAGACGATCGGCAGTCTAGAGCTGTTATAGAATTTGTTTCACTCCTAAATTACTTTAGCGACTAATCGCTGTGACTTAGCGACCGTATATCGGTTAAGAGAGCGTTGATAGCAACTGTCGTTAGTAGAATACAATCTTAGATCAGTGATCGTCAAGTGGAAATAACGATCGTTCGATGACGTTAGCGGAAAACGATTTTTCGACCAAATCGCTACTACAGTAGCTATGATTTTTTGCGATCGCTACAAAGCGACTTTACCAATCGCTATTTCTGAAATTAGCAGAACAGCAACGACCTGGCGTGAGCTTATTGGATTACTTGTGTAAAGTAATGTTGCTTATCTCAGTAATTTGGATTTCAATAATCCATAGACGTCTTCATGGAGCCTGATTTCAATTAACGCACTTCCAATTTTGGTCACTTGAATGAAAAACTCTTTTCGTCGCAAGAAATACTTCCTATTCGCTAAAAATAAACCCCTCCGTTCAGATAAAAATACAATTCCAAAGAACCGCTGATCCGCTAATAGATTTGTGTTTTTATTTTTCATATAAAAATATAAACACCATATCGTAATCACGTGTGCATTTGTATGTTTTTTCTTTAATTTATATGGCTCGTCTAAAAATTTTATAGCTAGCGAAAATTTCGCATCGAAATAAACTTCTATTGGACAATTTATGGGTTCATCAAAAACAACATCCCCTCATAGTATCTATTGTGTCATTTCCTTTGAATGAAACGCCTCGTATTATAGTACGAGTATCTGAAAAAGTTCATTAACCGCAATATGTATATATTTGACGAGGGAAAATAGTTTGCGGACTTTAATGTTATTATTTTGTTGACATATAACTAACTAGAACGCCTTTCTTGCGGTTAACAATGGAATGAAATCAAAAAAAAAAAAAAAAAAACCAAAGTGATTATCAAATATTTACCAAACGATCAGTAAATTTCTTATCTTCTTTTGCCTGGTTTTTCTGAACCAAACAAAAAAAAATAAAAAAAAATATTTCAAAATATGCACCGAAACGTCGCATTTATATGGAACGCGGTTCGCCATATCTGCACTAACAGATAAATTTTGTGTGCGTTAAAAATTATTTCGGGGTCTCCTTAATTCATCGTTTATACACACATATGTGGGTAATAACGTCATTGAAATTAATGTGCCTTTGTTTTGTTTTTGTTTTGTTTTTTTATAGTAGATATTAATGATTTTGTTTGTTTTTGTTTTGTATCTAAGAAAAAACAAATTTTTATTAATGTTCACATTGTGGTTAGAGTTTTAAAGCATATAGCAATATATCTGAGGTTTTATAGAAGAATATAAAAATAATTGCGCACCGGCTGTGACCTCAACATATTTTTTTTTTATTTTTATTATTTCTGTCAATTTATGTTGACCGATAAAGCTAGAGATAGTGGCGGTTTTTTTTTTTTGGTGAGCACGGGTATCTTAATAATTCATAGTCCAACGGTCGGTAGATAATAATTGAACGCAATTATGCAAACGACTGTCAACCCAGAGTTGGTAAATTAATATAAATTTGCTTAGATAATATTTATAAAGTAAATTATGCTTTAAAAATAACTTTGGTTAACATTTATTGTTTAACTTGTCGCGTTTTAGTATATGATTGCTTTCAAATCAAATGTTTATTCTTCTAAATTTGTTGCATAAAACTATGTTAGATCTATCATAGTATGCAAGGTTGTTGGGAATGGAGCAGTATATCCTTCAAATTTATTCAATTATGAAATAAAAATCAGATGCTGCGTCAAAAACTGTAATTTGTATCAAAAAATGCATTTTAGACGATTTCTTGAACGTGGTTTTGCTTCAATTACACTAGCGCTAGGTGCAATTTGAGTAGACATTTTGGAATCAGCGTTAAACTATTTCCTTGCAGCGCTGTCAAAACTTTGACGCGCGGCTTGCGGCTAAGACAAACACATAGAAAGCGACTGTCAAATTTTGCATCTTGTGTTTTCTTTTTTTCTTATTCTATTGCTTAATGAGTTTGTTATCCGTAGAGATTAACGAACAAGAAGAAATCGCTCATCATGTGTGTTCTGTGCACAGGTGTTACTTAACACTAAAATTAATAAAAAATAGGAAACGCAGATGGTGGGTTTGGCCTCTTAATAAGGGAAGAAAAGAAAGAAGATTTTTCTGAAACAACTTTCAAACACCTTAAAGAGCACGACGAAGATCTTTTTTAAAGCAACCGGGATGAGAAATCAGCAGTATAATTTATTACTAAGTTTGGTAAAAGAAAAATTGAAAAAAAAAAACTTCAATACGTAAGACTTGTCGTCACCTTGATGGAAGAGTTGTAATATGATGAATTACGGTTTTACTTTCTCGTCAATTTGAGTATTTGACAAAAGGAGTTTCGCCAAACTATTTGGCTTTGGACGTTCCGAATGGGAGAATCAATACATCCGCAAAGTTGGGATATATTAAGTCCAGTTTACATGTCCGCTTTAAATTCTGTTGACTGGAAACACGCTACACAGAACTTCAATGACAAGTGGCAGATCCCAAACTGTGTAGGAAACATCGACGGGAAGCATGTCCAAATAAAATGCCCACCGAAATCAGGCTCCAAGTTTTCCAATTATAAAGGCTATTTTAGTGTAGTTTTGCTTGGAATTTGCGATGCGGATTACAATTTTACAGCGGTCGATGTAGGGGCATTTGGAAGCCAGAGTGATACTAGGCCAACAGGTAATAAATAACCACCACAAAAGCTACCGAATTCGGAAAAAGTAGTGCCCTACTATTTTGTTGCATACAATGCATTTCCCCTGGGGAAATTATTATCCAGACCCAGGAATTTTGCTAAACCTGCCAGAAGATGAGTTCAACACAAGGCTGTCCAGAGCACTTTTGCCATCCTGACACCCCGTTGGTGCATTTTCGCAAAATGCTTTGATTTTCACCCAGAAACTACGCACAAGTTTGTAAAGGGTATTTTTTTTTAGAGATTTGTTTTTCGAATTGGCAATACTTTTACCAGCGACATCCAATTTGACTGCTGACTTTGTGCTTAGTTTGGTTTGTCATTTCACCATGAATAGACTTACGCCAGAACAACTCTTGCAAATCGTGAAAATTTATTTCGAAAATCGTGGTTCAGTTCACGAAACTTACCGTGCTCTACGTCCATTTTACGGTCGACATAATCGTCTATCCTAGCAAGTAATTCGAATAACCATAGATCGTTTTCGAACCATGCATTCTCTAAATAACTCATTTGCAAAGACGTCGTTTAATGCGCACCGAAGAAGCTGTTGCTGCTGTGGAGCGTAGAATTGATGAGGACTCGAATGAGTCGATTCGCCATCGTGCACAGCAATTGGAACTGTGTCCATCCATTTTATGGTAGATTTTGCGGAAAGATCTTGATTTACGAGCTTACAAGATCCAGTTCGTTCAAGAATTGAAGCCGCTTGACCATTGTGTGTGTCTTACGTTCGGTGAATAGATCGAAATCGAAATTTTGTCATCTCATTTTCACCAGAAAATTCATTTTTGATTGAATGACTATGTCAACAAGCAAAATTGCCGCATTTGGAGTGAAGAAAATCCACAAGCCATTATTGAGACGCCGTTACATCCACAAAATAGTCACTGTTTGGTGTGCTTTATGGGCTGGTGGAATCATTGGTCCATATTTCTTCAAAAGTGATGTTGCTTAGAACGTACAGTCAATGGATAGCGCTTTAGATATTTACTGACTTTTTCGTTTCCCAATTGAATAGGGTTAATGTGGAAGAGCTATGATTTAAACAAGACTATGCAACATGTCACACAGCGCACCACAATATAACATAAAATTATCTTTCCAATAAAACCAATTTTACTTGTTCTGGAAAAACTGTTTTAGCCTCTTGCGAAAGTGTGTCAATTAGAATCAAATCTTCGGGTTTCACGTAGTTACTTACGGAACTGAAATGATAAGCAAATGAAAATGGAGAGACTAACACGCACAACCTCTATAAAAATGTTTCACGTCCATTCTGGCGAACTTGTCGTTCAAGTTTGTTTTGGGATACAAATTTATAAACGTCAAACTTGCAGCGCTGCTTGAAGTTGAACAGAATTCAACTTCACGATGCACAACTCAGGCTCAGACGCAATTTGTGTTGCGGCTTAAGGCTTTCCACACATTTTATGTTTTGACAGCTTGCGACTCAGCGGCAGCGGGAGACACAGATGCACATTGTGTTCGACTCTTAAATGCCGAAAAACACGATTCACCAGCATTACCAGATGTAATATTTTCCTGCCTTTTTAGCACGATTTGGTGTCAAACACAAAATGCAACAGATTTCATGGCATTTTTTAGCAGTTTTCTAATGTCATCCCAGAATACGATTTACTGACATTTTATACCAGTGTTGTCAGTATGAAACTGATAAAGCGTAGTAAATTCTGAAAAAAACCGTAACAGATTCTCACTTCAGTGGAGTAGATTTGATAACATACACAAAAGCTTCTATCAATTAAAGGTTACAATTTATATCTGGCATAACTGTGACTCTGTCAAAGATAATCAGCTTCATCTCTGAAATCGTAAAAATGTAACCAACCCACCATTTTAATAAAAGATCTGCATCTGCATGCCTTCAAGTCAGCAGACCATCAACAGCCTCGTGACTTCATTGATTGGATATTAGAGAACCACCAAGTTGATAGCTATTTAAGAACAAAATCGTCTTCAGCGATGAGGATTATTTTCATTTGTATGGCTACGTAAACCAACAAAATTGTCGCATTTTGCATCCACATAAAATCACTGTTTGTTGCGAGTTTTATTCCGTACTTCATCGAGAATTCTTTTGGTGCTGCTGTAACAGTCAATGGTGAACGTTATCGAAAAATGATAACAAATTATTTCTGGACCAATTTAACGATATTGATGTGGAGGGCATGTAGTTTTAACAAGTTGGTGCTAACTGCCACACAGCGCGAAAAACAATGTGGTTATTGTAAAGTCTCTCGACCGCGTCATCGACCAAAATTGACCACCAAGATCGTGCGATATCACGCGATTAGATTTTTCTGTGGGGTTATATGAAGCAGAAGGTGTATACAAATGACGCCCAAATGATTCCTGAGCTAAAGGACTAGACCAGCCAGTCACTGACTCTCTACAACTTCGATTATAAAATGTTTTTCTCCTGTCTCTACCCGTTTCTGAATAAGTCAAGGTGAACTTTGTATATTTGGCGCAAACAGGCCGTATAGGGCTAATGAAAAACATGAAAAGGTTGCTGTATGTGCTGGAAAATTAATGTCTGTGCTAAAAAGACGAAAGTGTGTCAAGGTAAATAACAAAATTGAAATTAATTTGTATCACTAGTAAGAAAAGTGCATTACATTCAAAATATACTCGTAATCACCTTTAGGATGGCTTTGTTTGCTTGTAACCGGAGCGATACAGATTCAAGCTCCATCGGCCAACAACAATCTACAACCATCCAAACATAAAAGAGGAAGGACTAAAAGCAAATTTTCTCCAATCATTGCATCAAAAAGGGGATTCTGCCTAGTGGACCGAAACAAATTGTACCAACCTAAGATCTGCAATTGTTTGGACACCCAACCCGAAATACCTGTTGCACCATTTTATTTGTTTCTATGGTTATCCTCTCTGTTTGTCTGCCTGGGTCATTGTACCCGGGACTCATGAAGGCTCAATTTGGTAGTCACGGCAACCTTCTTTTTCATGCTCCAGATTTTCTCTGCAACTACCTAAACTTGCTCTGTAAGATCGTGAAACCTACTTGTCTCTGCTCCTTGTAGTTAGTTTCGTGAAATTTTATTCATTCTTTTCCTACAACTGCGAGGATCTTGTTTGAAGAAAAAGAAGATGGAATGCCTAATAACATTCAGAACAAATGTGCATCTCGTCATCATCACCTGACTAAATTTTTTACTTCAACTGGAAATAGAACAAGAGTAACAATATCATTTTAACTAGTTTAAAAAATTAATGCAAACTGTCATGCGAAGGTGAAGTGATTATTCTTCGACTAAGTCATAAATTTACAGCCTCTTCTTTCCATACAAATGCTTCATTTAACAATGCGCCACCCATAAATATATGCGTTGTTGGAATTGGCAAGCAGCTACAAACATTTATTAAGTGTCAGTTATAAGCCATTTAGCCTTCAGTAATGCATGCTTTTTTTTAATACGTCTTAAAGAGGTGCTTGCTTTTGACAATTTCCGTGTTAACACCAGTATAATACTTTAACCTTGATGTACCGGTTACTCTACAATTAGATGCTTTACATCATCATAAATTTAAGTTTAAAGGTTAAAGTGTCTGTCGATCAGTACAAAATATATATACCGATACTTGGGACGAGCAGAAGTGTCAAAGATATCCCCTGGCGGAAAGCTAAATCTTAAAATCATAGAATTGCCCAGAAAATGTTTGAATTCCGTCAAAAAGATGACTGGACCTTTATCGATCTAGAGATAGCTTTCGACAGAGTTCCGAGAATGAGTTCTTATGGATGGCGCCGATATTCCAAAAAGTACAAGACAAGATATGTACAATGACGTTAAAACGAAAGTAAAATTCAGGTCGGAAATAACCAAGGAATTCGAAGTTAAAGTAGCAGTGCACCAAGGGAGTTGTCTAGGTCCCTTGCTTTTTAATGTTGTGCAAGCGTTTTAGTTAAAGGGACACATCAATGAAATTGGAACGACTTTTCGCAGACTATAGTGATATCGTAAGTAGCGACGCGACAGCACTTCAGAATGCTTTTCATAATTGGGTTATGGCGTTGAAAGATAATGGTTTAAAAATTAGCCGCAATAAAAAAGAACCTGCGAACCCAACCCCTGATATCCTGTTAAATGGAGTTTTCTCGTTACGAAATGCGGCAAATATCAATATTTGGGCTCAATTGTAAATGATCAGGGAAATTGTGATGATGATATTGCACAGCGAGTGAGTGCAAAACTCAGAAATCTTTTGTAGTTGAAAAATGCAACTTAAACTCAAAGGTTTGCTTTATACAACGGTCGTACGTCTGGTTTTAACGTACGCATAGCAATGTCTGACTATGTATAAAAAAATATAAAGGAAAAATGACAGCGACGAAGATGCAAATATTACGGAAGTCAGCGGGAGTATCAAAACGAGACCTAATTAGAAGAACGTGTATCCGTGAAAGCCTCCATGTATAAAAACTCCAGACTGAGCACATCAGCTGGTACTGTCATATACCGAAAAGATCGTCGGAAAATCCTGTCCGAAAAGAAATAACGACTTAAATTTCATTGGAAACACAGCGAAGAATGACTCAATTGTAAAACCAACAGCAAACTCTCGGGTTCAGCGATTATGTGATCCAAAATGGATCGACCTGTAGAATGATATTGAGGTTCGCAAACAAGGCAGATACGTGGAAGAAATACTTAAATACTTCTTCTTGGTAGGAAAGCAAAATCGTCTCACTGTTAAACTTAGAATTCATGGTACTAAAAGATCGGTTTCGTATTCGTTTTGTAGACACTAACTTGCTTAGGTTATGAGAGGTAAAGCCAATAATCACCCCAAGGTTGAGGAACCACTTCGTGCCCTCCGATTCTAAACAATATTGTTTCGCGAACTTCCCTACTTGTAATAAGCATCAGTTTTATGGTCGGCAAGATGCAAACCAGCGTACCATTGTGATTGTCTCGTTACAGTGGAGTTGAATTTCTTCAAGACTTTTCGCTGAAACCACCACCGCGATGTCGTCCGAAAAGACGATGATTGACGCTTCTCTTACAATCGGTAGGCGTAGAATTTTGTCGCAAATAGCATTCCACAGCAGAGGGCCAAGAACTGAGTCTTGTGGGATGCCGCTAGTTATTATTTTGCTGAGATAACGCGGTATTTCGATCCGATAAAGACAGCTCATAATGCGTTCCCAATTCGCCGAGCTAAACGAGTTTTCACGTCCAATGTTGTATTGGTGCAGTATTTTTTGGTACCGAAAGGCGCCTGTCTTCTGTTCGATATGTATGTGTGTATATATGTATTTATGAATGTATGAAACCATAATTTCATAGTTTGTAACTGATTGATTTCAACTATCTAATTTCATTTATTCATTCCTTCATTCATTCATTCATCCATTCAAAGAGTGTGAAACTCCCGACTTCGTCAAATAATTGGTCTTGGAGACAACCAATTCGACCGTCGACGCAATACAAAGCCTTGATGGAGATATACCGGAATGCGGCACCTCGATAGCGTTCCTAGGGATCCCTTATGGACTGCGCTGAAAACAGAAAAGGTCACAGAGACGTATACCAGAATGCGAGAACTACAGCGAGCTGCGCGTCAGGAATGGTCAAGGAATGCACGGTGAATGCCCACATGCACCAGGGTAGCGTCCTTAGACCTATCTTCTTTAATTTGATTTTGGATTACCTTTTAAAGCACCAAGTCAACGAACCAAACGTAACCTCGATATTATTTGCTGACGATGCAGTTATAGCAAACGGAGACCCAATAGATTTACACAATAAGCTTAATAGATGGAACGCATTCAGAATCAGTCGCTCAAAGACAGAGTACTTAACTTTGGTCTCCGACCCACTTAGGCCTGCACTATATATTCTTTTGGACGGAATAGTTCTTTTGAAGAAATTTTAAATATTTAAGTTCCATTGTAAACCAAGAAGCAAACTGCGATGACCACTTAAAGCATAGAGTGAGCGTAGGATGGATGAAATGGAGAGAAAACTTGGGTATTTTTTGCAGTAGTCTGGTTCGCAACAATTCTGTTCCACATTTGCTTAGGTTAGGGCGGCTCCCTGCTTGTTGGATTGGATAAGATTAAATACATTCCGCTGACCCTTCCTTCGTCGTAATGCAATGACTGTAGCTTATGATATAAAACTAATCATTTGATTATATATGTACATTCTAATCTAATATTTGTCCAATATTTTCGGCACATTTCCACACGCATACATACACACATATGATGGCGAAATCAAGACGGATATGACTTATTACAGTTCGTGTATCGACAAGATTTACGCACTCTGAATCATCATTCCCACGGGGTCTTTGAAGGTGTGCCAATGTATTGCGAACCTGATTGACACTTCCGGCCAGAGTACCTACCTTTGTATATACATCAATTACTGAAAGCAGTCCCCAGCAACCTCCTACGTCAAACTAGTTCACCAGAATGCCCTTAGAAGCTTGTTCATGTTACTATTGAATAACCCGGTTTTATCCCGCAGAGAACTTAAGACTATACGCTTGTCTCTTGCTCCATAGGGGAACATGAAAAATCCATTCACACAATTTATGATAATCACACAAAGTTATCGATGACATTGACTTTAAAAAGAAATCTTATCACTAACGGAGAAATCTTATCACTAACGGAGAATGAATCGGTATCTTTAGATATTTTTTATATATTGGGTGGTCGTAGTCATAGTTCCGTGTACAAGGAAGACACTCTCAGGTTGACTCACAACATACGACTTTTCTTAAGTCGTACTGTTGATGCTTTATCTCCCAATAAATTAATTCACTCTAGTGTTTTTCCCCTATCAAATTCCTAGAATCGAATCGAGTGACGTAAGCAAACTCGCCAATTCCATCAAAACCCAGACCGTCTGTCAATAATAACAATTTTCAAAATAAACACAAAAACAACTAATCATCATCTTATACAACTAATAGGTATGTACGAGTATCTACGCAATTGTTTAAACACGGATTCAACATTGTTTAGCATTAGAGAGACTACTTAACAAGTAAATACCAAGAACACTTGTCATTGTCATAAATCCCGCTTTCAAAACAGGGACTAACTACATCGAACCACATGAGTATCGGAGTATCTTAGCAAACTGTACAATATTTGGACACAAAATCCCCTCCTAAATTTAATTAAACAGCAGCACCTCAAATCGCCCAACCGTTCTTGTTATTGCGTAGGCTATATGTATCTAAACAGACCAGACCAAGAACAACAGCAAAAATTAATAGCAAATAAAAATTATCTCATCCGCTAAACATGTGACGACAAACTGACGACGAATGAATTTCCGAAATTCATACGTAAAAAAAAAAAAAAAAATAAGACAAACAATGAAGAAAAAAAAATTGAATCACATAACAAAACGCACGAGTAACAGCAGAAAAAAAAAAGTAGATAGAGGTAGTGTTAGTATGGAACCGGCAATTCAAAAATGTATATCCACCACTCCACTTGGATCCAATGTATCTGTGTAAAGTAGAATCAACAATTGCAAACCGGTGTTTGTTTACACTCCTTCTCCACTCGTTCGCATTCGCATACACGTCTCGATCGATAAAGAAAAAACAAAGCCTCTTATACTCAGCAGCATGTTGCTAAGAACATGTATAATGTATCTACCTATCTAATCTGAATCAAAAAAAAAAAATTAATTCCCTTGCTTTGCTTTACCTGTATCTAAATATACCTGCCGGTAGCTGACTATCTTTAGCCCCACAAATACATACTTTCTTATACACCCCAACCTGACCAGGCGAGAAACTAATACACCCACATAATGTTGCCAGCAACAATGTGTCTTTTCGAACACACAATAAACAAAGCAAAATGTTTTCTGACTCTTACACGCGACTCTCAACCGTCTAGCAGAATCATTCTGAAATGCGCGCGCGAACAGTTTATACACATATCGCGTCTTACTTTTGGAAAAAATTCATTTCACGCTATATTTTGAGAGAGTGAATACTCTCAGATTTTATTATAGTCGTAGTAGAGATACTCGTACAAAGGAAAAGTACTCGTAGATACTTGTTTTCGTTTTTCTTGTTTTTTTTTTTTTTTTTGTTTTTGACGGTACCACCTTTAAAAAAATCATTTATACAGGTTGCAATAAAGTTTTTGTGAATAGTGTTTAAGAAAAATTTTTTTTGCACAACAAAATTTGTTAGTGAAAAACTGTGGGTCTTGATCAGTGGATAGAGATTGTTTTGCGGGGCTAAAATACACCGGCCGGCAAGTGTCTAAGAATAATACACAAAAAAAAATAAAAGTATCTAATTGAAGATCAAGTTTCTCTAAGTGAAATCAAAAGTGTTGAAAGCTTTGTTGAGTGCGGATATATTTTTTTGTGTAGTTTTTTTCTTTTTCATATTTTTTAAAAAAAACTTTGGATAATCTAGATTGTTTAAAGGTTTGATTAAGACTTCTTTAATTATTATTTGTGTTAATTTTTTTTATTAATATTGCACTTTTTTGCTTTCGAAATTTTGTGAAGAAATATTTGCGATCATGCACTTTGTCATTAGCGATGACTCAAACCTTTTTTCTTTTGGAGAAAAATAAAAAAAAAAAATATTTTTTATGAATTTTATGATCACCTAGATTGTTTTCATTTTGCAGTGAGTCACGATAGCAAAACTAAATTTTGTTAGCGATTGTGACGTTAAATTGTAAACTTTGAACGTATTTTCTTAAAAAAACAGATTGTAGGGGAATTTTTAGCCGGTGACGTGGTATCCGATGACCGGATGTATTGTTATGAAGTGGGACTTTACCTTATTTGACTTAATTTTTGTTCATACGTAACACTCGATGAGTTAGAATGTGCCACTATGGTAACTTGGATATCCTGTGAACTTTATCTGTTGGATTCTCTGAACGAGTTCTGTGATTTTGAATCGCAAGGATACAAAAAAGATACATTGAACTAGATAGTTTAATTCGATGTTGGTTTTAAAAACAATTTATTTATTATTTATTTATTTATCTGTTAGAGATCAACTTCGTAGTTAAATAAATAAATAAATAAATAATAAATAAATTGTTTTTAAAACCAACATCGAACTAAAGACGTCACCCGACGAACTAGAGCCTGTTAAAGCTAAAATGCTTCCGCTACGATGACCTTTATAGCTTTCCAACAGGCTTGAGCTGTCTGAACGAATTTGTTTGCCTTGAGTCGCAATAGTTGACCAAAGAGTATGAAGAATAATGTTGTATGATCAAATACCAGTGTAAAGGGGATATCGAGCCACGCATCCTCAATTTTTAATCATTTTACTTTTTATTTTGGAGAGATTGTGGCCAGATTTTTACGTTGTAGTGGTTTGAGACTCAGGTGTTGTTTGTTTCTGTCATGGCTGGTGTTCGAAATAATTATGGAGCATTGTCACAATTTTTTGCGTTACTTTGCGTCTTGTAGAGTGCAATCGCAATATTTACTTGGTAGGTCAGGTTGTGAAGGATATGAAAGTTATAAATCATTTCAGGGGTTTGAGAACCTTTTGTGATCGCCAGTTTATGTTTTTTTCTAAATCCAAGTGGAAACGATATTTTTTTCTCGTCTTCTTAAGTTCTGCAGATATTTTAGTCAGTTTCCCGATAAAAGATCTGTGGCTATAATATACAAGAAGTAGCACTTCCATGTCGACACCGAAAAACGGCACAGTACAGACGATAATAAGATGCAAAGCGAGGCGAGATCAGCTGACATTCCAGGAGTATATCCATCCCCAATTAAGATAATTCATTCAGTTTGCTTTCCTACTGTAAAGCTATGTCCAGCAACATAAAAGAGATTGAGAGAGTTACTTGGCTGTCTACAAACATACTTATAGCCGATGGTGGGAAGGGTGCTATCCTTTGTCGATAGTTGTCTAACAATTGCCAACATTTCTACGTGGAAAACAATCAATACGTCTAAATCACCCCTGTATTTTTTGTTAATATCCAATAAAAGCTTTCTCCAACTTCTACTTGAATATTAAAACCATCTGCGGAGAATGTAACGATTTTTGACGCGCAGTCTTTCCTGTTGGAGAAGTTATGGTAAAAACAACATAGCTGTGAAGCGCGATCACTTTTCTTATTTAATTCTAGAATTTCTCAACAAAAATCAACCTGTTGAACCAGTTAAACACCTACAAGATACTAGTTTTAATATTCCTGTACTTTCTGGCCCCGTCGACCTTGTCAAGTTATCGAAAGTTTTCTGGGTCAGCTTGTCAGATCTGGAATGAATGCATTATCACTTGATTCCTGATTCTCTGATCGACAAGATCATTCCCTGTTTGAATGTCATAAGGTATAAAAAGTGTTACTTATTATTTTTTTTTAATACGTACATATATGTACAGATGTCCGATCGTTCCGTTTGTTTGACGTGATCGCCGATCGATTGAACGCCTGCCATGATCACTTTAGGTAATTCACTATCATATTTGATTGTTCAATTTCGATTGATCTTGTCGTTGGATTTTGAACACTATCCAGCATAATTTAGCTCGTGGTTCTGTTTCGTTGTTCTTTTTTGATTCATGTAGTTTCATAGGTGCATGAAATTCTATAGGCAGTAGTTGGTAGGTTTCTAATGGAAACTTTCCACTGTTACCTCAGTATGCTCTACTCAGGTCATTCGAACAGTTTTAAAGTTCTTAACAAAATTGCCAGAAAATTCAACAAAGAATTTGCATTTATTCTTCACCAGAAGGCTTCACAATATCTAACGAAATGGAAGTGATTTGTCAGTAGGTCACCCTAAGAAATATGGTAGCTATCATCAAAACTCCCCCACATTTACAAACCTCGATGAAATTTCATGACACGATCAGTTAAAGAAAAACATGATCAGTTGTAGGTACGTGCCTTGTCTACCATATTGGAATACAAATGAATACGATCCACACGTATACCACGTGACAGATATCATATTATTTTGTATACATAAAAGTAAAAACCCAGCGCAATATGAATCCAATGAAATGTCGGGACATCGGGTTATTCATCGAATACACTTTTTATTACAATATTTTAGAATTTACCATGAAATTTGATCCACTAGTGGATCACTTAATCTATTGATGTATGTCCATGATCAATACTACCACATACCCTTTGGATGATAACCAGTGTCACTTCTCCCACTTAATTAAACTCCTAGATACAATTTTTTTTTTTACTTTTCAATCAAAACACTAACTTGTTTGTTTTCCTTTTTTGATTTTCAGGAACCAATTGAATTAAAAAAGCGCCTTGAAGAGGTACGGCTATTGGAATCAAGAAGATCGGCACGTTTAGCCGATCAGGATCGTGACACGGATTTTGCTCGTCTAGCCGATATGGGTGGTGATCGTCGTAGAACATCATCGCATAATATTGATGTGCCATTAACACCACAGCATAAGTAAGTCGTAGAAATATTTATTTTATTTTATTTAATTATGTACAGATATGTGTGTTAATTAAGATAAGCTCAGTCAGACAGTCAGTAAAAGGAAATCTTAAGACATGCGCGATAATCATTGCCTCACCCCATCATCACTCTGTTATGTTGTTCTTAATGAAATACGCGTAATCTATAAAAAAAAAAAAAAAAAAAAACAATTCACCGCCAAAAACATGCGGAACACATATACTTATACGTTGGGTGGAATTCCACCATACACGGATAGAGATGGGTGAAGTGCGACTTGGAAAAATGGTTACGTTACACGTGCCGATGGCCTCTGTGTAAACATCGATCAATGGAATAGTGAAACGTCAGCACAAACAATGGAGGACGTAGATATGTATAGATACAATATAAAACGGAGGCAACTATTCCTATTACGACGAGTATCTACATATATTGAAATTTTGTTTTTCTACCTCATTACTATCTTATCTAATCAGAGCTTTACTACGCAGAATCATGATCATCAACATCATCAGCAGAGTGTGGTATGTGCTTGGCTGCCGCGATAAGTTATATCACTACTTGTGGACATACCCCGGTCTTCCTTTTTTTTCTTTTTTTAATTTTAATTTTTTCTTTTTTATTATTATTGCGAAAGAGAATAATAATTAAATACTCGTACACATAACTGCAAACACAAAATCGAATAAACTAGGGCCGACTGGGAATGGAATTCGGTCGATGTGTGTGGTGTTTTTGTTTTAATGCTGATAACAAACGCCGGTCGTGCGCTAATTTGATAGTAATGACGCTCACGTCTGGGTAAATTGAATCGAACTACAATTTTCTATTTTTTTTTTTTTTTTTTTTAATGATTCTATTTAACACTAAGCACATTTTGAATGCGTATGTCAATTTGCTGTCGTCTCGCGCATTCAAAATGAATTATTTATATGATTGCGGAAATATTATTGTATGATTTTCGAAATTTTGTTTACGCACATATACGAATAGCACTTAAGGCGAAAAACCGGGTTCTTTATGGGTTATGAGTTCACAAATGGCGTATACTACATTCAATTCAAGTATGTTTGTTTGTTCTTTCAATTAAGATAGGCATGGTATGCTGTGAAGGGGAAGGGTAGTCGGGACAGAACGTAAATTTGAATGTAAAATTAGGCGTGTGCACCTTATTTAAGTGAAAGATACTCACTCACCGGTTGAATTGACTTGGTGGCTTGTGATAAGTGTTTGATGAACGCTGATAACATTGTTTGGTAGTGAGTGATTTGTGTGATTGATGTAGATTGCGGTTACAATCACCTGATTCGAATTTTGAAGTTTATTGGTTTTCCCCAAAATGAACTTTACACCGAAGGTATGTGTGCTACAGGAAATGACCACTTTCTATTTGTCAGTCGACCTTGGTTAGTTATCTAGGTCAGCTGTTTAGGAGTAAGGTGATAATGGTTGAATGATCGTTTAACTGCTCGTTAGCGATCAATAGATAGCCGAAGATCATTTGGTAGCTATCAGCGATCATTTCCCATCTTTGACTCTACATGACAAGATCACTTTCTAGATAAAATAATCAGCATCTGTTTTTTTCATTATGCGCAGTATCATTTCATCTCTTCCGAGACGCATATTGATAATGCACGATCACTTAATCCCTGACCAACTACCAGATATTGTATGTTTGCTCTTCATGGTCACCTGTGGAATTTATCAACGAAAAGGAACCAGTTGAACCAGAATGATCTCACAAGTATCTACGATCAGCTTTTATATAGAAAAAACATATATATACTATCTCCGTCGACCTTGACAAGGTATCGGTCTTGGTTCTTCCGCTGAATGCACCGTCATTTCATATCTCATCAAGCACATTTCGATAAGGGGCGTCTGAATGTCATACGATCATATTCCATATTTTTTCTGAAGACTTTCTCAACGAAAAACAACATAATAATCATATGAAAGCGTAGAAAAAGTTCGATGGTATTAGGCGATCACTTTTGATCTTCATGTGTCTACTTTCTACCCACATCGACCTTGGTTAATTATCGAAAGTTTTCTAGGTCAAGCTGTCTGTTGTATGTTGATATTATATGAATGATCGTTTGATTAGTCGTTTGGGATCGATCAGTAATACATAATCATTTAGTCTTTAATCAACAATCATGTGTCGAGCGATCACTTTTTATTAATTTTGGACATTCTTATCTGATCAATAGTTGGTTCGTGTTATCCGACTGCTTTAGTCTTCCTATGCTTTCTATTTCTACCGATGGGAAGTCAAGTTTTGTTATTCTATCGTATCCACGATGATTTAATCCCTTATCAGATACTTTTTTTGTTAAAGCATGATCATGTCGACTATAAGTTCCGACAAAGAAGACAAAAAAAAAAAACCAATGAACGCCTAAAGCTATCGCCTACACGATCAATTGTCTTGTACTGTGCGATCATTTTTGATCTTACAACTTATCGCCGTTGACCTTGGCACGTGGTTGGTACCCACGATCATTCGACCCATTATTAGTCACTTGATGTACACCACGATCGGTTTCGACAGTCTACTGGTATTATACGATCGCTTTTGATATGCTATTGTATCTCATTGAAGTTTTCTAGGCCAAACTGACAATTTACTTACTGATAATGCTTTTGACACTACGCGATCACTTTTCGTAATTTGCAACGAATTATAGGCCGATGAAAGGCTACAGAAAAGAGCGATCTGTTTTGATTGATTGGTATTTGTGGATGCTTCAACCTTTCTTACTCTAAACTGGTAGAATACCAATAATGTATATAGAGGCACCCATATTCCCTAAGTCCTTAATACTTGTCATTACTTTTATCAGATTTAGTAAAAAAAAAAAAAACTGCGAACTTTTGATTGGAGATTGCCACATATCCCGACTAAATATCAAGTAAGTCGACTTCGAGAATGAAAAAGTCTGATCACAATATCTCAAACACGATCACCAACTTCCACACTTCCACCAACGTAGGTTTTCCTCTTCTATATTACTAGCTAGACTACTGAATAATTTCGCAAGATCTTCTTAAAAAAAAAAAACTAATATTTGGTGTTTAAGCAGCCCATAGGCCTTAGGACCTAACTTCTCTCGCCCATTCGGGCTATACGGAACATGAAGCCCAAAAGGCTGATCAACAAATTCCATAAAATGAATAAAACCATTCCAATGCTGTTATCTGTCATATATCTCCGTATACAATCTTTTAACCAAAGAGAAATCTAGACTATTATTGGAGACAATCGAAGCTAATAGTAAGCCTTCTCCGATTTGATAACTACATATATTTAAGGCATAGACGACCTCTAGCACGCTGATCTTTCGGATTGGGTTGAAGGACACATTCCTTTGCACCATTCTCGCTCATGCCCAACCTGGTCAGTCTTATTGCTCTTTCCGAACTCTGATCTAGGCTAGGTTCGTATCTCAACAGTTTCAAGCGATAGATTTCCTTATCTATGGCGTTTTTGATTACGTCATTTCACTCAAACATTGTGTTCTTTGTTTGTATTGTCTATATATCTCTACTACCAAAGGATGTGAATAATCGTCAGAATGCTTTTTCTATATGATATAAAGACTCGGGCCCAAATTGTCTTCCTTGTGGTACTCCAAGAAAAGAACTCGTTTCCAGAACATTTCTTTATTTAAGCTCTCCCCAATGGATGCTTGACACCTCAGGATGGTCCAAACGATTCCCCCTGTGGAACTACAAAAAAGAAAATCTATCATAGCTCGCAAAAAGTGAAGATTTGTGCAGGAAAAATATAAAATTTCTCCTCAAAAATAAACCACAATCGAAATATATGTATTATGTATCCATGAATGTATCTCTACACATTTGTATACCTCTCACCAGTCATTAAGAAGCGATAAATCGTTTTTCCTTGTACACCAGCCGCAGGCCAATGTTGGCACATCAATAACATGTTGTTGTACTCTTTACTGTTCCATACGTGTTCCAAAAAAAGCCTCTAGTCCAACCTTAAATCGACAAGCACTCACACAGATATACACATAGTCTCGACTTTGGCTAACGTGTAAATGAAATAATGATGAAAGCAAATCACCCTGAAACACATCTCAATTTATTTATCATGCAGAAGCTGATGTTGAATGGAAATGGAATTTCTATTCCACTGTTGGCACCTCGAAATTACGGCAAGATTCAGCCACTCTGAGTAGCAGTTGTATGTGAAGAAGATAGAGAGCAATCTGTCTATGATTACACTTCTTTAAGTACAAAATGTATCTACTGCGCGTATACACTTGAAAATACTGGTGTGCACCCTCCGGATGGTACGCTTTTTTCCTCCTTCAATATGCACTTCTCTGTGATGTTAGAGAGTACATCACGTCTAACGTGCAACCGCAGGCGATTGACCATTATAATGAAGCAATAATAGATACTTCAGTTTTCCAAACTGTAAGCGAAATGATCCTCATCCGCTATCGTATAAGGATTCGACTTGACTTTGAGGTTAGAGTTGTTAGATACTATACAACAATGACAAACCGCATACAGGGACTTAACGGTCCACCACGCAATTTGACCAAAGTGGGTTTCATTTGGAAATTATTTTCAATTTTCCGTGCAGCGTTGTTGGAATTTGACCCAAATCAATCCGGGGCGTATACACAGATATATTTTACCCAACATTCGATGTGGTTTACACGATCGTGTACAAGCACACAGATTGTAGTGATAATTAGCTATGAATGGAGGAGGACTACCGTCAAATTTGATTGAGAAAATCAGAAAAATTTGTTTTCCGATCTTAATCTAGAAAGTATGACACACGCCACAGAGTCGTAAACATATTTGTTTCGATTTTGATGCAATCACGACAAAATAATCAACAAAAAAGTTTTGTAATTTACATCAAGCAAGCACTGCAATACGTAAGTGATTGTTATATTGCATTATTATCCACTACTCTATCAGTAATTAGGTAGTGTGTTATGCATCAGATACACAGTCGTAAGGGGCTTGCGCGTTTTTTTTACTACGCGATAAGTGGATAGTCCAGCGCGCAATTGGCGTGAAAACATGAAATCACGTAAACAAAGTTTTGTTTACATCATGTCAGGTGGGAGGTAACTTGTAAAGTAGTTTTAGTGCTTGTTGACGTTTCTTTGACTTTTAATTCAAACTTGCTTATATCTAGTTGACTCAACAAGCTTTTGTTTTTTGTTTACTGCTAACCTCCTTTAACAGTGCTCACCGGTGATACATATAAGTACATTCAGGTTTTTCCTTCCCTGTAAGGCAATGTCTTATCTTTAAGTACAACAAATTTTATTCTGCGCATTACCATTCATGCATTAACTTGAGGGTCATTAGCGAAACATAGCCCGTCAAACGTTTGACAAATACAATTTATGTTGCTATCAAACGCCTTGGCAAACTGTTTGACGCTGTTTGACATCGCTATCCAAATACAAATTTTACATTTTCCTGAAGGTTTGGAAGGTCTTTGTTACATTTTCTTATTTGGTGGAGTGTCAAACGGTGTCAAAAGTTGCCAACTATTTGACACATCACTGCACCCGATTACAGTGTTTAAACAAAATGTTACATTTTCATTTGATGCCTAACGCTGTCAAAATGTCAAACGTTTGACACTAAAAATTCTACGATTACACTTTGACATCGAAAAGTGTCAAATGTGTGACACTTTGTCAAACAGTCTAATCCTAACTTAAGAGCTACGAATTGAAGATATAATTTCATTCAATTTGCGCCCTAAATACTTTTCTAACAAAGTTTAAATCCAACACGCATTACACTTAAAACTTATCAATTGTTTGCTAAGTACAAATGATAAGGATTTCTCCGACAAAACTTATCCAGTAGAGAAAGTTTCAATTCTGAGACTTCTTTTTTAGTTATCTAGTCTCTGATGGCATCGCCTCCTATCGCTTTATTAAACTGGTTCAGCAGATGTGTCTTAATGCAATGCACCGTAGTACAGTCAGTTATTTTCTTCTTTTAACAGAACCGGTTCTCCGCACCGGGTTTGCCAAAGTTGTTCCTGGTCATTATCAAAAAACAGTATAGGTGATAGTGAACAGCCTTGGTGGACTCCGTTTGGAATCCGAAAGCGTATGCTGTGTAAGCTACACATTTTGCGCTTTAGAAAGTTACGTTATAAGATAAGCCATAATAAAAGGCAGGTGTATAGATGGTTTAAGTGGTTAATGTGATAAACGCAGGAGAATTCTCAACGAAAATTTACTTGTTCATCGCCAAGAATACTTTCGAAACCATCATTTGTATCCTATGTAACTTCTTGACAGACTATTGACGGAATTAAATAGTAAATCGACCGATCCCCGGCGTATGTTTCTGTCAAAGACATACATGTCGGACTGAACAAATTTCATGCCATCCCAGTAGCAAACCATTATATAGGTAGAATACGAGTATTCTTGAAATGCCTTCTTGAGACGATCATTCATATTTTCCTCCCCAATTAGCTGTAAAAGCGGTCAAAAGAATATCGGTACTTTCGGAGCCTTGCATGGCCTCCGTGTTATGTCACATGTTTAGTTCGTAACGTTCAGTTAACACTTCAAATTTGATCAGTTCCGAGCGTATTAAAATTCACAATTATCGTAAGACCTCATGGGCTCGACAGTGTAACGTAACGTAAGAACTGTGGTTCCAAACGTCAAAAGTCATCTATTTTCTTAAATATTTAAAGTGCAGTTAATCAGTGTTGCCATTTGAAATATCTCCTTTCAACCATATTTGAATGAAAAAAATTCAGTCAAAAAATACCAGTCAAAAAAATCAGTAAACTAATTTTGAACTCAAAGCTAGCTAAATTCAAGTCAAAAGTAAAAAAAAAAAATGTTGCCAATCTCAAGGCGCACTATTATGAATGCTGCCAAAGGTGCTACTCTTGTAGATCCAATGCTGCCATGCTACCCGAACTTCAATTACGCTACTCTCCTTCAAAGTCTTAATGCCTCTAATAACTAGTAATATATTTTGATTAAGAAATATTACAACAAGTCTAAGCAATTAAATGGCAAAGCCTCTTTAAACATTTTTATATTTTCTTCGTTATTCGGAGAATATTGAAAAGGAAGCTTTGTAATCACTTCTGAAACCGAAAAATGGTCTTTGAAAATGTTTGCTTGATTGCTCCATTTCAGTTCGAAACGAAAACTTTTTGTACAGCGTCAGTCTGCCCATAAATTTAATAAACGTTACAGATACGGATACATATAACCTTCGAATATTGACTATCTCGATTCTGTCTTGCGTCGAATTAGGCGGTAAGGTTTCTTCTGAAGTTTGTTTATAGGGCTTATTAGCTTGACCTTGCGTTTGTTGCGTCTAGAAATCATAATATTTTTCGTTTTCGGGCAATCGATGGAATTTGTTTTCGTTTTTGATATATAGGGATATTTGGGATATTTTGTAGCTGTTTTAGTGGTGGAATAAGGTTGCAAAAGTATTCAAAAACAAATTTCGTCACATGGCCAACATACTCGTATGGCTTTGACCACATATAGGTTTCTAATTTGGCGTTGAGTGTAGATGCATAGATACATAGTTCCACAATAAAATTGGATGGTGTGGGGTGTACACACATTTTATTAAAGGAACACTGAACAGATTTTGATGAAATTCTATTTTTAAGATTGCTGTAGTATATTGCCACTTAGAAACTATATTGAATGAAGCACAGCTAAAACTTAGATATAGGGTTCAAAAGAAGTTTGAAATGTTGTCTTTATTTTCAATATTTAGCACGAGAAAGCGCGGTGTCATCACTTGGTAGATTTATTTTTTTGGCACAATCTACTCCCTTATAACTTATTTTCTACATTCTTTCAGTTTCTCATTGGATTTGTTGAATGTGAAACGTGAACATTTTGACCCAAAGTTGACAAAATATGAATACCAAATACTGTTACTCAAAATAATAAACCGTTTCCGTTTTCCTTTAGGGTTTAACTATATTTTATTGAACATATTGTATTTATGTACATTCTGTCAAATAAATACCGGGAACACAAAATATTCATTTAATCATCCAAATTTATTTTGTCACATTCAAAATTAGCCCCATTTAATGCGATACACTTATGCCAACGAATTATCTAATCATCGAAACACTTGTTATAAGTCCTTTCCTTTATGGTCGTCAGCTCCTGCGAATTCATTTTAATAATCATTTCGACTAACCTAACCAATATCTGTGAACAAATTGGTTGACAGAACGCGCTAAACATCTAGGTGACAATTAAGTACATTGGTACCAACCCACAGAAAAAAAAAATATGTCCATACCTTTTACGTGAGCTTTTTAAATCCTCGCTTACGGAGTCATTTTGGTACTATCAGCTTGAAAATGGTACACAAAAATTGTAAATTGTACTACTATTGGAAACTGAAAAACGACAGTACAGGGTGAAAGACCTGATAGTCTAATTTGTTGTGAATTACTGACAAGAAACGTGAATCTATTCCAAAAGGTTCCTATTTCCCGAGTAAGGATTGTACTAAGTAGTTTATAAATGTCGTACCTAGAACGGTGGGAAGAACACATCTAAAAGGCACATAAAAGAAAGATATATACTAACTAAGGCTTGAAATTTTTCGCTCGTAAGTTGAACAGTTTCATTGGAGCCGGTTTCGTAATAAAACATGCAATCAAAAGGGAACTTTCATACGATCCGTTCTCGGCACGGTGTACCTACGCAGTGGAAGGACGCCGGGCCGGTGTAGTGAGGCTATATGATCAATTTCACACAGGCCGGCATTTAGTCGGCTGTTGACTCAGTTTTTTTTTTAATTTGCTTTGAGGTGTGTTCATTCATGTGTGACAAGTGTGGTCGGTTTTTTTGTATTTTGGCGGGCAGTTTTTCATCTGCCCGGTGGACCCCGGTGTGGGTGGAAGGCTTCTTAGAGTGACCAAGCCCGGATTCTAATAGCTCTCTCCACGGCGAACCTACTGTAATGGTAGCTAGAATGGATGGTGGAAAAAAAGAAGTGGATTCAGGTTTATTGTAAATTTTTGCCAAAAAGTCAAAATTCTGTGGTAAAATAAAAGCAAGAAACAATCAAAATGGCAACGCTGTAGTTAATGCATCTGGTGACTCCCCCTTTCGACCCCCGCCTCATTCTGTCCGTATTTGTCCTTTTTATCCCCTCATATTCGTAGTCAAAGTCACTTGCATTGGATTTCCTGTATTCCATCGTTTATCATTCATAAGCCTACGCACACAAATCAATTGCCCACCTGTCCAATAATTGCTTAAGATTCCTCTTTCCCACCCATTCTGCATGTTTCTGCGTCACGCCGCGCCAGCAACCTCACTGTGTCCACATCTTTGACACAAACAAAGAACTCAATTGAATATGTATGTCCATACATAATATTTACCCTGTAATGTCACGGAGCCACGCAATTCCCCGAAGAAAGTGTGACCGAGTTTGCTTACGAATTTAACTGCGCCGGCCGCTCGTTTATTCCTCCGGCCGGTAAGTAGGAGTATTCCGCGTTACATGGTATTACCTTCGCATTGCATAACGGTGCAGTCCCATTTTGCTCGCCTCAGGTAATGATGATGGAAACCCGTACTACGGTGGGGCAACACATTTGATTTTCTTCGTTCCCACACAGGAGTGTGCGTCTTCTTTGTGTGTTTATGTGAAAGTTGGAGACTAGAAGCCTTAGAGACCAACGTTAACGTATGCAACTTAAATGTGGGTTTCCTCGTATACACTTTGAGGGAGGAGGTTCCCTTAGATTTCCTTCCATGTTACCCCGATCGATTGTATGTTCCAATCAGAGTGAGTTCGATACTTGCTAAGCTTGGCGTGCATGACTTATGCAAATGGCCTTACCTTTGGACAATTTTCACAAATTACCACCGCGTGCGCGACAGTGGAGAATGTATACCAATGTCACGTTTCTAAGAATCTGGGGGGCGAGACGGCCCCCAACAAGAGACCAGTTTGTTGACAGTGTACCTGTGTAATGGTCTGTTGGGGATTGTCATTACGAATTCTAGACTCCTGCTGCCTTCTAGCCGAGCAGCGGTAAAGCAAGACCTCATGTCAGAAATAATAATGAGTACGTCAAAAGGGCAGCAACCATACGTGCAATCGCGTGCTCGGTTCTAATACAATAAATCCACGAGTGAGAGATGTAGTAGATGGATGGATGGACAGCGACCATTGTGACCAATATGAGGCGGTTTTTCGTTCCATGTTTGGCACAATTTTCCTTTTTTTAGTATGCGTGTGTGTTTGTGTGGTGCATTTATTTGAGGTCAGGCGGAATATTTCCTCACAGATTTTATGTTTGGTTTTTGATTTGATTTTGACAGCTGTCAGTAGTGTGTTGAGGAAGGTAGTAGAGGCTTTTGGATTTGTTCTTGCTTGCATATATGGGAGACTAAAATAAGTGGACAACTAAAGGTTAGTTAAACAATTTTATTACTCTTTGGGGCACCCTTTCTAAGAATTAATCAAATTTCTCAAAGTTTGAGTTAGAAATTTTAGCCATTTTCACTGTCAAATGAAAGACGATGAAAATCGAACGGATCTTAAGCTTAGAAACAATTTCAGAAGTTCTGGCGTGACTTATTGATTAAAAGTCATATTCATTCAGATTGTTGCGCCATCTCAGCGAAGATGTGTAAAGGGCGATAATACTGCGGAACACTTCTCTGCGATTGTCCTGCCTATGCTCATTGTGGGTATTGCTGCTTCACAGGATACTAATTTGGCCGCTAGGTGGCACAATGATCGTATAAATTCTTCCTGGCTTCCATTTTAACCGATTTTGATGAAAAGTTCATTTCATGGATGGATTAAAACGGGTTCTTGCATTTCCCGTTAGAACGAAGTTGCTGCTTACAAATTATAACCACAGGTATTATTTTGTACAAAAGAATACAGTTCGTACTGTTGATGATTTTCTTATAAAATTTCAAAGTTCTTAAACCGATTTTGATGATTTTTTATTTTCGGTTATTCCTACAGGACGGGTGGGGGAGTGATGGGAAATAAAAATTAAACTTATTTGTCATTATAAATCCGAAATGGCTGTATTACTACGATCAAATTTTGCGTCCACAGTGGAAGAAATGACATCGTCAATGCCTTATGTACATAGGTATAGCTTTTGTAGTTTAGAAGCTAGAAGATGGTGATGTTCATAGGCTTTCCATGATCTATTTACACAACCCTAAAAGCCGACTATGCACCGAAATAACAGCGCAGAAACTGCCCCACAATCTGTTCTCTTAAACGGAAATTAGAATGTTAAAAAATAAATTTATGCAATGCATTTTCTAGAGAAGTCTAAAACACGCAACGAGATTTAAACTCCTTATAGACGTTGGACCCTTCCCGCCAATCAAGCATTGTGTTTGTATCCTGATGATTTATGAATGCGTCCACCGCCGTTTTTCCGTTTCATCTGTTTTCTTCAAAGACCTTCAATCAGTCTTTGAGAAGATCTAATAGACCTGAGCTTTGAGTGTCCAAATAGACACATCCCAGTAGAAATTTCTGTGTTCTTGGCTTGAGTCGCTTCGCTCGCGCCAGAGACTTTAAACTTCTAGTATTTCATTTTTAGGCAGTTTCTCGATGTACTGTCAACAACTAATTTTCATATTTCACTTTATTTGCGAAGTATTTTATTATATCATTTTACCATATTTTCCCATATAAGATGCAGACCTGACTGCAACTGTGGACGCCATCTCTCTCCCTCTCTCTCTTAACCCTCTTAAGTGGTTAAAACTTCAGTTTTCCTGCCCTTATAATAGATATAAAGGTACTCATATATAAAGATATCGCAAGTAATAAGTGTCCTTGTAACCATAAATATCCTGAAGGCTGATAGTGTCTCTTCTGAAAGAATCTGGTCTATCCGTCTATAAGCTCTACCCTATACCTACTCGTACTTATTTCTGTCTTACTAGAGTACGTACTGCCTTCCGATTTTCATTTTGCAACATCCATGTAGTCGGCTATGCATCACAAGTTCGATTCGTTGTAAACAATAAGCATTACACTAAGTGAACAACACTAGGTACATTCTTCCAATTTATTCATCTACAAATAGAAAACTATCTCTAGCTAGATCTTGGACGCATCATATAATAATGCCAACTGAACGGTAGCATTGCATTGTTATTTCGCCGATCATTAATCTTCATTTATTCTTTGCAGCAAGATGCTTCAGTAAATTTCTTTGCATGAGAGAACGACGTAGATACGAGTACTCACGTGCGTTTCTGAATGACACCGGAATACTCATAGATTATAATTTTCTCTTTGTTGTTTCCACTTTGTATTTTTTTAATTAAAAGTTATTACCTTTTCTCTACCCAAAAAACCTTCTCTTACGTTAATCGGTTTTAAAATGCAACAGCAAATTTCAGTTGGAAGGAGATGCATTTTATGGGCTTATTTTTTTTAAACCTGGCTATGTGTATTGTATTTTAATTAAAAGTTTATTGTTAACAAACACAACTATCACTGTGTAACTTTCACTTCTTGTTCGTGGGTCTCATTACCTCATTGAGTTGCTTTTCCGGCTATAAATATTCCAATTTTGAGATCTACATTAATGCTTCATGATGTTGAGATTCACTTGAGGAGTGATTTTTTATTTTTTTTTTATTTCTTAATAAGCTGATTACGGTACTCAACAGGATGGTAACATTTTATAATCTTACTAGCAATTTATCATTAACGATAATAAGTGCTGTGAAAGTTGGCAACAATAAACATTGATGTATTATTTCTAACGAAGAAACAAATTAATGGTTGTAAAGGAGATTATCAAATGATTTATATGAGCCATATAACAGCAGAAAGTTTGACGAATCCTTGTATAGAAGAGGGATACTTTACTGTCATTAACATTATGACATAACAAAGACCTTAGAAGCAGGCTTACAAATGCAATGATATACTGGTGCCAGTATTATGCTTATAGCGTGGAAAAGAAACTACTAGTTAAGATACAGTAACACAGTAATACAGCTTCCTCTTGTTACGATAGTTAATTTATTAGCTGCCGGTAGTAAAAAGAAAATGTATATTAATGCATACTTACAGATGCAATAAATTGCTGGCGCCAGTAATAGTACAAGTTGAGCTTTCGCACCAGTAAAAGTTTAATCATAGACACATTCATGCAAGCCTCTAAAAATTTGTGTTATTTTCAGTTGCCTAGTGTCCTTAATCAGATACAATCCGAATAGCAAATATAACACATAACAGCATATTATGTTGCTGGAGAACTGACGGAGAAAGAGGCATCCAATGATAGCTCAGTTGGTAGAGCTTTTATCTACCGCAGGATCCTTCCCTAGCCTTAGATTAGCTATTTTCTTCTTTGTGTAGTCTGGCGATGCCAAAAGTCATACTTGTCCATTCTGCAGACATGCAATAACAAAGTTGAATTTACTTTCAACCCCTTGACACAACCCCGAAGTGAAAGTAAAACATTAAAATTTTGTTTCTACTTTTCTCGTTTTCCATCCATGTTTGCAAAGGGCGAACTGGCGCCAGCAAATCATTGCATGTGTAAAACCGACTTAAACATGTTTAGATTTGGTGGCAATTGGTGGAAATTCCGCACCTGTTAGAGCTTAAGATAGGCAATGATTTGCTGGCGCCAATTCGACTGTCGCACCAGTAAAAGTTTGCACACAGAAATTGAGTTTAACTCGTGTCATTTCGGCTTCTAAAAATTGTAATATTTCTTGAAAATTAAATCTTTTATTTTCTAAAACTCAGTAGTCCATCCGATTTCACTCCCAAAAATATGAAATTTTGAATTTTATTAGCACGCCAAGCTGAGTTCCTGCAGTTGCAGCAGCCGCCTATAAGAATGCAATACTAAGTAAGAAGGTATCTTTTTTTTCATTGACATCTACACAGTAGTATATCGCCGCTATGGACATGAAGCCAAAGTTTTTAGAGTACTTTCGCGGAAAGAACAAATTTCTTGCAACACAGAACCGAGCATAGGATATTTGAATGCGAGTCACATTTTTTTTTTATCATGAAAAGCCTATAACGACGGAACAGAACCCACAGATGCCTATAGTGTTAAAGCTTCTGGAAATATGTCTACTGGGAATGAATTTCAAAGCTAACTTGTCCTGTAGCAGAAGGAATATAGATAGAGAGATATTCGCGCCGTTACCAGATGGATATACAGATAATGAGACCGCTGACTGCCTAGTAGAACGGTCAAATGCCTTATTTCTAGGGACCATTCCATTGAAGTATTAGGACCATCTGCCGTAGTATTATCTATAAAACAACGATAGGTATTGGGAACTATTGAATAAAAACTATCGACATATTCGATAGTATCATTAATTATTATTTTCATTCATCCAACTTTTCTTTCAATTTTCATTCATTACTGCATATTTTCATTCATTCAGTTTATTTCATTCAGCTATTCACTGAATCATCTGAGTGTGTTTCCAAAATGTCCTGAAGCTGTTGTTGGGAAATAGTTTTTGAGTTCGAATATCTTAAAAAAAACGTGCGTCTTACAAAAAAAATTATAACGACATAATATGCATGCCGAATTTTTCAAAATTTTCGAAAATTGTTGCTACACAATCTTCCTCAATGTCCAACATTACCCGGAAGTTATTCGTGTAAATCGTTTTTGAGTACGAATATCTTGAAAGTGGTGCGTAATACGACAATAATTATTGGTTTCGAAATTCTCTACAAGATGGGATGCCAAAAATTTCCAAAATTGTTGGTGCACAAACTTTTTTTGGAAATCGGTGTTGAGTAAAAATATTTCAAAAACGAAATATTTCGACCAAAATTTATGTTTCGAAATTCTTTAGAATTTTTTAAAAGTTTCGAAAATGTCAGACTTTGTCCTGAAGTTAACGGTGGAAGTCGTTTTTGAGTACGAATATTTCAAAAATGGTCAACCATACGAAAAAAAAAATTAGTTTCGAAATTTTAGGTTTCGAAATTCACCACAAATCTTGTGGTGAATTTAAAAAATTATCAAATTTTCGAAAGTAGTAGGTACGTCATCTTTCAAAATGTCCGACTTTACATCAAAGGTAATGATGGGAATAATTTTTGAGTGTGAATATTCCAAAATGGGTGTAATTTTTGCAAAATGTCCGACTTCTCTTCGAAGTTAATGGAAATAGTTTTTGAGTACAAATATCTCGAAAATGGCGCGTCGTAGGAATAAAAAATGTTAAAATTACAAAATGTAAACCAAAATTGTTAAAATTTTCCAAAAGTTGTTGGTGCGCAATCTTTCAAAATGTCAGACTCTACCCCGAAGTGAATGGAAATCGGTTTTAAGTGCAATTATCCCGAAATTTTATCTCCGTACGAAATGAAAAAAATCATTCAATACGAGTACTTAAAGTCATTCAGTTACACACTTCTGATAGTCCAATTCATTCGATAGTGCCCAACACTATCTGAGAACTAACTAGAGTCATGCTGTCGTGTCGATGTTTACACACTCTCCTCCCCTCCAGTAAAAAAAAAAAAAAAAAAATTTTCACTAAAACAAACATTCTTCCGAAAATATTTTTTTTTTATTTTTTATTGATTATAACGCCATCTGTGTTTACAAACAAGTACCTACTGAATTGTATGCCCCTACTAACCCAAATTCCATATTAAACTTCCAACAGATACATCATCTTCCTCAAAAAGATACATTTTTTTCTTAATTTTTTTTTTTTTTTTTTTTTTTGTCAATTAACAAACTACCGCCATAACTAAATTAATCAAAAATACAAAGAAAAAAAAAAAAATAAAACCTCACCAATCCAAATATTAAGACCCGCATTTGCGTACAAATACCAACACAACACACACGTGCAAATATTGGCGCGACACATAAAAATTTCTTACCCCATTTTCATGCGAGCATTCGGTATTCAGGTTACTATGTTGCTTCATTACCATTTCGGCAGATTCGTTTCGCGCCCCGGAGAAGTAATGAATAGCGCTGACGTATTCCCGTGGACAGGCGCGCTGAACCGCTTGCGTATCTCTCTGTTGACGCTATGCAAAATGGTTCGCGTGGAGGATGAATCAAAACAAGAATACACGCTGCTGCCCAGCCAAATCAAATGAAGATTTGGCTTTGGCAATATTTTGGTTAGTTTACATCAGCAATAAAGAGAAACCAGTGTGATGCTGGTTAGCTGTGCTGGTGCTTGGTGGGTTTTGGACAAATAGTTGTCGCTGGCAACTACTACCACTTTTGTTTGAATCATACATAGCCGTTAAGTCCATATCCCGGTTATAAGAAAAACACAAATTGGCACGCACAAATTTACTATACACGCAAGATTTTTTTTTTTTTTTATAATTTGAAATCAATTGACGCGTCGTGAGTCGTTGATTCACGTTGGTTTGCGGCAAAGCATAAAAATGCCAAAAGGAATACAAACAAAATGTATCTTTGATGAGGTGCGCTTGAAATTCATACACGAAAAGTGGCAGATTTGTATCTGTGTTTTCGTACGTTTGTGGCTTCTGAATATTTGTTGCGATTTTTCTTTTCATTTGTGGTAGGTGGCACTTTCTATGATTACGGTGCGTATTATCGTAGACATGTGAATGGACGGAATGCGCGAGAGCGCGCGGCAAAGAATTTCGTTTTCAAAACGCGAAATACTTGAGTTAGTGAAAGTTTTTTTTTTTCTTTTATTATTTTTTTATTTATTTTGTTGCTATTTTTAGTGTTTATGCTTTTTCGAAGGCGAAAAAAGAAGGAAAATGTATGTTTTGTTTTTCTTTTTTTAGCTTTTTAACTTGATGGGGTAATTAAAAATGGCTATGAGTTGGGGAGACGTTTTAAAAGAATTTGTTTGATTCGAAAACTTGAGTCACTGTTCAAAGATCTAAATGAAAATAGATGTATGCATCAACACGTTTATGAATTATTGTCAATAGTTGACGAATCAAATATAAAGATAGATACTTCTGCAATCCTACATATTTCAGTCAATACCTTGAATGCCCTGTTATCTGGATATAGGCCTAGTTTACACCAGCGAATTGGGTCCGAACCTTCTGAAGAGTTTCTATTGTTTTGTAGCACAATGTTCACGTTTCGTCGATCTGAACGAATTGCAGCCTTAATATTTCCTTCTATCGATCTCTGTTATGTTTTATCACTCGAAGCAGCAAATTTGATAGGAGAATAAAATATGGCACTTTGAAATGCCTAGAAAAACTATTGTTCGTAGTGTTTACACGCTATAGATCACAACAAAATGTACGTGTAGTATACTTCTGTATTCAAGGCGTTTACACCGATGACAGTTATAAAGAGTTATTCATTTCGAGGGATTTCACATTCCTGCCAAGGAGAAAATGCTTACAGTAAAACTATGGTCTATGCTATCTAAAGTGATGTTTAAATCCATCAATGCTGAAATAATAAAATATCTGGAGGGACATGAACTACGAGTATGTAACCCACCTATGAATCTCAGCCATCGAACATCATGGCGAATCAAGACCTATTGCGTTGGACATCTCTAAAGCGTTCTACTGAGTCTGGCTTACTGCTCTTTTAAACGAACTTGGCTCCTATGGACTACCGCAACAACACTCCGTTTAGTTTTAACATTTTCTCCATAACAAATCAATTCAAGTTGTGGTCGATGGTCTGACTTCCGTGACTTCATATTTGCTGTGAACGCTGGAGTGCCTCAGAATTCTATACTTTCATCTCCTCCATATTAACGACTTTCTGGAGTCAACAAACAACTAGATCTTTATTTATGCCAATGACAGAACACTAATATAATTTTGCTCTAACAGCAGGCCCTTGAATGCAAGTCGTCAACTCTGGTGTAACATGTCACGATCACATATCTAACATTGCAAAATCTGCATCCATGAAGTTGAGCTACCTATTTAGAGTAAAGCAATAATTTACGGCCCAGCAGAAGTTATACCAGAACTTGAGTTTTGTTCTCCAGTTTGGAGTTCGGCCTCAAAACGTTCTCTTCATCTGCTCGCCAGTGTACAGACACGAGCATTTTTCTTAATAGAAGAATCCGCAATAACTTCCAATTTTCATCCGTTATCTCATCGGAGACTGGTAGTAGACCAGAAGTTTCGAATAACCTACAAATGAGTTGCAGTTCATTCAAATCGTTTAAAGTTTTCTCAAGTTATAAGCGTAGAAGGGAGACAAGTTAACTTAAAAAGATAGTGTGACGTTGCCAGCTGCTTTCGGCAACATGCTTCAACGTCTTTAAAGTCCCCATTGATAGTATTCACCCACCTACATGATCAGGTTACTTTAAATGCTAAATACATACACGTCTGCTTCATCAGGTTCCTTTCATAAAGTTGCTTGTCCTCTATCATGTCGCGTACCATAAATGAATGAATAGAAGGGAAGGGTGGATGCGGTTGTTCTCCATCTAGAGCTGGAATCTAAAGGTAAGAGATTGCAAGTTAGTTCTCCACAGTTCCTTAGAATATGTAGAATCTGAATGTTCTGTACTTCTGGTCCACGCTTCTACATAGTGTTGGAAAACTGTAATGGTGCGCATTTACTTAGCTACTCAACTGCGTTCTTAGTCGAAAAATCTCGAACAACAAAAGTGACGCTCCATTTGATCGCCGCACTGATGCCGTTTGACAGAATTCTTGAACAAAGTTGATGTCAGTGTCTCCTCCATAGCCAAGTAGTTGTACCAACTTTTGAAAAATAGTGTCCGATGAATTCGCCTGGGAGTTTTGCATATTTTTCCAGTCCTTTTCGAATATAAACATATTCGTAAATTTACTTCCTTTATGCGTTTGCGGGTCATCAACTATCGGATCATTCCTTTTGTATGAACCTTTTTTCGCTAGTTTCCCCTTACACGTAGAAATCTACGTATAACGTGGAGGTTTTTCGAAAACTTATAGGTCACAGTCACAGGAACCGAACGCTCATCACTATCTTTAGCCTACCGTTCTGCTACTACTATTTTGCTAAGATTAAAACAAGCAAACGGAAGATGGCTTATTGTTGAACTACGCAACGGGGACGGCAATATTTACTTGAAATTGTACGAAATTTGAATTCAAAGAGGTTGCCTTAGTCTGCAAATATCTCGAAAACGGTGCATTCCTCAAAAAAATGCTTACTTTCAAAATTGTACTCGTAGAATCTGAATTTTTTTTTAAAGGGAGTACGCCAAATTTTTAAAAATGTTTCTATATGGTGCTGTATTTTTAAAAATATTCGACCCTTGCCCTAAGAGTGTCATTAAGTAGTTTAACTTCTAATATTTGGAAAACTGTTTGCTCTAAGGATATGATGTATATTGGAAATTACAGAGCTGGGAATTGCATACATATACGATGGCTAACGTTTCTTTACGAACTTTTAAGACACTAAAGTTTTCCGTGTTTTTTAAGTGCTTTAAGACTAAGTTCGAGATTTTTTTTCACAATTTCGTATAATTTTCAAAAATTTTAAAAATATCGGCAGTTGGATGTCATTGGAAATTTTAAAAACTAAAGTTTAGACCGTAATATTTTAAATTCCATTTTCGAGATATCCGCAAAATATCGACAAATGGCATTTTGAAAACTTCCATAAAAATTTAAAAATGTCTAAAAGTCCACCTTGTAGAGCATTTCAAAACCTTAAATTTCTGTCTTAAGAATTTACTTCATAGGGTCCTACCGTTTTCGAGATATATGCACAATTTAAAACACCTATGCATGTAGGACATTTAGGGTAAATATCAGATAGGAATTATATTACTGCAGGCACAAATTCTCTGTGCACAATTGGCTTCTATTAAAAGCAACACACACACACACATTTCACTTTGTTATTTAACAGAGCTGAGCACGTGCCATTCCGTTTATTCTGCAGAACTAATGGAAGGTTGTTTAGCAATTTTATTTCATTCCGCTAACATATCTGTTGTGCAATAAAAATATCAAAAGATTTGCGATAAACCCGTGCATACATGGATGCACCTTTTTGCTGTCGAATCCATTTTAGAGAAAACTCTAACCCGACACCATAAATAGTTTTCAAAACGAAAACAATCTCCTAACGAAAACAAAAGATCATTTGTTCCAGATATTCCCTCGGTTACGTCTCCCCCGTTTGCACCAATTCGCTGCCTCTTAGATATCACGTACCCCAGTCCAGTTTTTAGCTTCAGCCGTATTGTTTTGTTTAGATAGAGAGACCATAGAATCACCATCATCATCACAATCATAACCTCATGACATGCTTCATTGAACGAACAACATACACCCGACCGGCCGGGCTAGAGTAACTACCACCAAGTAACGTAACACATACTCGCACTCACTCGAGAGTTCTGATGCATCTAGTGGTGAGCCTCTAGTAATTGCCTCGAAGTACCTCTATCTCCTCCTTCCAGATACAATCCAACAAATAACTTTTCTAGCCGTCTATATGCTGTATATGTGTATCCCCAAACTAAACTAGATATCATCCATTCACTCACTCATGTATTAGATACAAAGAGGTTTGTAATAGAATAGCGAAAAGGAAATCACGGAAATTCGCAAGCGCAATCAACGCAAAAATATCGCATTTTAATCACGACACGACAACGAATTGCTTTTTGTGTGCGCAGCGCACACCGTGCTTCACGGACCTCAACATTGTATTCGACGATGATGTGGTGATGATGATGACAACGACGACGGCGAAGACGAAGACATCATCCAGTTTGGTCGTCGTCATCAGTATACAAAAGTTGGTCAATAACGGACAAAACATTATACAAACTCGCAATGTTTCCTGATGCACACACAATAGTCAAGTATCCGTAGTGTGGTGGAACAGTAGTAGCCGGACTATAAAATTTTATTACACAGCCGAAAGGCAGAGGTGTCCATCCGCAATGTCCCCCCCTTCAGTGGCAGCCCCCTTCAAACTGATGTATAAATTAGACAGTCCAGGGTTGTGGGCAGAAGCACAAAGCCAATGCCGAACAAGGATTGAAGGAAATGCAACTCTAGCGCAATTTGTTATGGTCTAATAGAGGTAGTGCAGTGCCATTGTCTATCCCTCTTTTGTATCTTTGTATCTTTTGTTGTTGGATTGGCGTTGGACTTTTAATGATAAATCTTGAAACTAATTGAAAACGAATCTTTATGCGATAAATCATCATGATGATGATGATCGAAATATGAACTAAACCAAGTCCACCATCGACATCTTGGAATTGAATTAAAATTGGTTTGACTTACCTTACCTTATCGACAGATGGCACTCGCGCAGCAGGAGAAAGCATGAAATTGTTGCAAAATTATCACAATTAAGCCGGATTTGATGTGTATAACCTCGGTGGACACGCAAGGCAAGTGGCACTGTGCAGGATGGAGAAGATTACAAGTTAATGGCCCTAAGTGTTACCACAAATGGCAGGCTTTTTGGTAGCGCATTGTTTAATCTGCGCCATTTGGCACGTGATAAATCATTAATTTTTCATTTGTTCGGCATGTTAGTCAGAGACTGGGTACACAATGAAAAAATAAAGAACCAGTTCAAGCCAAGCAACGAGAAAATATACATGATTGCACAAAATTTAGTTATTGCCTCCAAGAAATATCATGCAATCGCAATTATTTTGTAAAATTAAAGTTGCACTTGGAAATAGCTGTAGCGGTTATTTTATTTGCAATAGCTACTTTAACAACTGGAAATTCAAAACGCTCGGAGTAGATATTTGAGCCCGTAAAAGAGAAGTTGGATGTGAAAAGCTTTTCTTTGTTTACAGTGAGCATTTTATTTCAATACCGCGGGCTTGATTACAATTAGTGGTAACACTAATTTAGAACTGACTCCTTGTTCTCGGGATGTAGGAAAGGCAAGATAAAGAAATCAAAGAAGTTTTTTCAAAGTCAATCAGGAAAGTCCTTCATAAGACTTTGACTTGACTTCACCATCGTTTGAAAAATGAAAAATGTCCACCAGCCCAATCGCCCGTGAATCCCACCATCTGATCTGAGACATAAATAAACCAGGCTTACTATCAGCGTGACTTTCGCATGAATTGCAGCAAATGGGGTTAAAATAAAGGTGGTGGTAAGAGACGTGCATTCGATTCACTAACAAGTCGTCCCTTAAAAAAAAAAAAACCTACAGGAAAGTTACAAGTTGGAACGCATGATATGGTACCCTCTACCTCATCTTCTAACCCGTCCCTAATAAAGTGGGACGCAATGCAATGATACCTTTCTACTCAGATAATATTTCCGCGATTTTTAAGAATTTTGTTGTGACATTTTTCTAGCAGAAACTGAGCGTGGCTGCCTACATTTTTACCATTTATAGTTCAAGGGGTTCTGATGAAATATTCACAATAAGACCTAACCACCACAAATTTGAGATATAGACAGACGGATATGGCTAGAACGACATAACTTTTGATGCTGACCACAAATATATATACCTATGGGGTTCTACCGGGATAGGGTATACAAAAAACTGGGCCTAACGGGTACAGCTTCTCTCAGTCATTCGTGTATACCACGAATGACTGAGACACCAATAGATCAAATTTTTCATTTTCTTAAAACAATATTACTCTTAGAGTTTTGTCGGATATTCACGAGCGGTTGTGTCGTTAAAAATCGTTTTCGAGTTTTTTGGTACTCCAATCTGAACACACACGGTTCCCTCATTTAAGTTGAGGAACCTGAAAATGCTTGATTCGTTCTTCTCACACTTATTATCGGTTCGTAGTTGGTAATATGTTGCCCTTCAAGAAGCGAGTTTAAAACAACATGAGCGCAGATGAGAAAATTGTTGTACCCTACAGCAAGCAAGCAAGCTTATACAGCCCCTCGTCTCAGCTCGAATGCTGTAACGTTTGATGATGACCAAAGGATATTGCTTCGAGAGAAGATTCAACTTGAAGCTGAGTCGCAAAAGAGAAAAGAGTGAATCCGAAAAGTATCATCGCAAACAAAACACCCATAGGAAGTAGCAGAAGCCAAGAGATCTTCGCCCAGTATTTTCCAAGCAGAGGTCCACGCAATTGAAAGAGGCTCCCAATTTAATCTCGGAATATCGTGAACAAGACATCACAATATTGTCGGACAGCAAGACCGCTATTAAGCCGCTAAGCTCTCATGAAATCAGGTCTAAACTGGTGTGAGAATGCCTTGCCGGTGAACTAGCAAGAAAGGGATTGGAGACCTCGTTTGTCGGACCGCAATCATTTTGCGGACTGAGACTGCATAAGATACGGAAAGAGCTTAGGAAGGAAGAATATTGCAAAAGACCCAAACTTTGCATTTTACAATCTTTGCATTCTTACAATCTTCCTAAGGAGTAGACTTGAAAAACATCCCAGGAAACTTATCTGCGGAGATTGCAGATTTAGCGAAAATGTTGAGGAAATTCCGGAGCTCCTGTTTAACGAGTGCACTAATCCAAAAAAAAAGGAGGAACCACTACCAATTACCAGAAAAAGATATACTATCGTTGCATCAACTCCAGATACTCTGGTTCGTTAAAACAATTGAATTGAAGGAGTTGTTCTAAGTTGTGTTTAAGTCAATTACGAAGTGGCAGTGCACTTGCATCCCTTTAATCAATCTACAACGTTTCAACTTGCATAATCCTACAAGAAGAGGGTGGCCACGTGGTAGTTGGTAGCGTTTTGCTTGTGACGCGATTGGTGTAGATTTAAGCCCCAGGAAGGGTACAGGAAATAAAAGCCACCTGAGCGTAAGAGGGAAGCGAATACACGGACAAAAAGCTGTGTGTTTCTACCTGGTAGTACAGTGGACCATAAAATTAAGTCTAAATGCTTCGAGATTTGAAGATATGGTTTTTTTTTTAATAAAAAACCAACTCGGTGCGAGCTATCGTACATATGCCACTTCTAACCATCATTCACCTAAACGTCTCCATACTCTTTCTCTACTAAGCTTAACTTGAGTTAACGTAGAGATTGTGTAGATACTTCGAGGTCTCTTCTTCTTAAAATTCGCTCCCTAAGTCGCACCGTACCTCTAATATTTATTCGCATAATTATACCAATCATGTACATGTTGCACAAATTCTTCACATCATGACAGTTTTTACTGGTCAACTATAATAAAAAATGTCTCTAATGTCATTTATGCAACAGCTTGTCATTAGCCGAATGGCGCACAGGCACTAATCTTTCGATCAGATTTAAACCATCGGAGATATTTCTTTTTAAATTTTAAAGTTAACTATGATGGAAACTTTTGTTAGTTAACTTTAAGGTTGCTCTAGCATGAAATAAACTTCAGAAAAGTCAAGTTTTGATCATCATTGTGAATCATTTGTTGCATCTTCACTATTGTGAACTTGATTTAATTGTTTGAGTATGACCGATGCTAAAGAAACGTCATTTTATTGTTTTTCTGCCTTTGTTCCTTGTTTCGGATTTATCCGTCACTTCAAATTCAACTTAAGTACCAGTGATTCGACACTAAATTGTTTAATTTCTAAGGGTCAAAGGCAGCAGGTACAGCAGCTCTCGATATGGACTTATTGGTAGTAACCCCTTCAGACGAAGATATTATCTAATTTTAGTTAAACTGTCTCCGCCTGAAATTAGATTAATCAGTGTCCAGTTAATTTTAACTTTGAATGTAATATTTATAATCTTGGTTGACATTCAGCAGGGAGTTCATATTATATCTGTCAGAAGACCTCCTGTCAAACTTTGATCAACTTAACGTTTGACATTTTGTGATGTTAAGTATGGCCACACATTGTGAGTTGCAATTGGTATACAACCAACAAATTTACTATAAAAGCAATTATTTTTTTTAAAAGTTTAAATAAAAAATTCTTTAGCGCAGAGTATTGAGTACATTGCAAGTAAAACTATTATTTTAATCCTTCTAGAATGCCAATCGTTCTAGAATGCCAATCGCTCTAGAATGCCAATCGTTCTAGAATGTCAATTGTTCATTAATTTTAAATGAATTGTTTTAAAAAAATCGTCTGAAAATTACGTATTTCTCTAACCAGACAGTGCTCCAAATAAATTGTCTCAAGGTGACAATTCGCAATAACAACACAGCCAGCCAGGTTGGGTAATGTGCTGTGTAATACGCAACAAATATACTTGCAACTTTGTGTTTCAATTCTGTGGCATTATTATTAATTCGCTTAATATGTCAAAGTCAATTGCAGTAGAAAAAAAGTTCACAAAATGCGTTAGATGATCATTAAAAATTTGGTATGTTGGCTCTGTTGTATGATAATAAATTATCTCTTTACTGAGCAATTAATTTGTTCGAATTGTGTGTTCGATTTAGACCATTTTCTTACATTGTACAGCAACTATTGGTGTCACATAAGAGAAAGGAAGAAACAGAGAGTGAGATTTTTATTTAATTCCTTGCGGAATACATAGTATTTATTTTGTAAATAAATCTGAATGCCTAAGTTATTACATTCAGCTGTCAGAAAAAAAGGAAACAATTAAACATCTTAACAGTCACAAGCTTTCCACCTGTCAAACTCCTTATGTTTTGACATTTCCAGCATTGTTACTGACCAGCAGATTTTGATTATTGTTCAAATCATTTCAAAGTCAAGTGTTGCGTTTACGAGTTTGTGGTTGATTAATGACGTCTTATTCCAACTAATCGTTATAATTTTCACAAAACTTTATCCAGTTCCGTATCAAAACTATTACAACATCCCGCCTCTTACGAAACTTCCTTTTGACGTAAATCTCAATGACGTCAAAGTATCTTCAACAATCAAATGTCAATTTGAAAGGGGCACTTAGTGTCAATTTATATTTGACAGTTAAATTTTGTTTTTCACTTGAACTGTTCATTGAAAACATTTTTAAAACGTCACTCAAATGTTCATATTTCATTATTCTTTTACTCCAATTCATGATCACGTTCATGTTTATTTTTTAACTTCTCGTGTTCGTTTATTGGTTCAAATTTTTTTTTTTTACATTTTTCTATATTTACAAACGTGCCAAATCCGTAACACAAAAAATATAAAAAAAAAAATAAATGACGCCAAAGTTACGTGGGTTCTAAGAGCTTTTGGGTAACCACAGCTTCACAATCGGTAAAAGTGATTACATACATATTTAGTTAAAAAAAAAAGATAGAAACCATCCACACACATTCAAATTCGTGCTAATTTGGCGAATAATAATTGCGCAAGGTCAGGGTGTAGTATATGCCAAATATAAAATAAAAATAAAAAAATAAATCCAGCTGAACATAAATTTGACGAAGAAGATAAAAGCAAAAAAAAAAAAGGGGTGCCCAACTAAAATTGTTTATTTTTTGTTTACCCATTTTTTTTCATTGATATCGCCCGGTTTCTCATTTATTTCGAATTTGTTCCGTGAATTGGTAACGGTATGTTCTGCCTAATTATATACATGATCTCAATTTGTTCGTTACGCATTGCAATTCAATTTGTCATCAAGACATTACTACACCCAGTTGGTGCTCCCGTACAAAGTGTAGGTGGAGTATTATTCTACGGGAAAAAAATATAAGTTATCCGCCACCAACGTGAATTGTTCGAAATTTCGACATTTCGAAATTGTCGGAATTTTCCTAGATACAGAGTTCAGAAAAATTAAAATTTCATAAACACAAAATGAGACCGAGGTGTGTGACAGTTTTATTTATTTATTCTTTCTTGGATAGGTCTTTGATTTTCAATGTCATTTAGGATTTTTTTTTTTTTTGACAATTAACAGGTCATTGCTTTGACAGTGAATATTTTGAGTTTAAAAATATGCAAAGGTTTGACGTTGATACAGAAAAAAAAAAAAAAAATTTCATGAAATCCTTTCATGACGCATTGACAGAATTTCTGACATTATTTTTTCCAGAAGCAGATGATGTGGCTTTTATATATAGGTTTGTTCTTTGAGCTCTGGGTTCGCACTGAAATCGCTTCAATGGGTTTTTTTTTTTTTTTTTGCGAAACATGTGGTCGCCTCAAAATACAATTTTGAGTTTTTTTGAGAATCGTGTTGTCGTACTGAACACGCCCCAGGTAGATAAAAAAAAACTGTGTTAAGAATTTGGGGCTGTCAAAATGACATTTTGTAGATGTCAACGAAATGATAACATTGGGGGGAGTTCTGTTTTAAGTGTAACATTCTGTAACGGATTGAATTCAAATTTCGACCAGAGATACTTTCATGCTTTACTTCGGTTTTAAAGTCCGCATAAGAACACTTCTTTCAAATCTGACAAAATGATACTCAAAATAATGTTCCCAAAACATTATTGCTAACAAAATTAATAATTTATTTTTTTTTTTATTTATTTTCAGCTCACGCAAACGTCGGCCATCATATACACAAGAAGAACGCGATAATTACCTAACACAATGCCGTGATGATGAAGAAATAAAACTTTGCAATGCAGCATTGGTACTTATGCATCTTTCCGGATCACCTCTCTCACCTAAAGGTTATGCTAATAAATAAAAATTTTACAGTATATGCCACAAGTGTCAAAATGTATCATATTAATTACTAGGAAGTGATATATGCACATATTTTTACTTTTACACTTTTGAAAGATACTGTAGACTATTGAAAATAAAAAATTTCAAAGGTTAAGAGTATACAAATACTAACCATGGAAAACTTTGGTTTCACTCTTTTCTCAGATAATTTGAATACAATACTCGGTTCAAGTCCAGGCAGTTCAAGTGCATGGAGTTCAGGTTCATCATCGCCGCCATTAAGTGATGATGGTAAAATTTTTGCCAATCACCTTTTGGATAGTGCTCGTATACGTACAACATCGTTGTCTACATCGGATGAGGGTATTGTTATGGATTATAATGATGATGCACCACGTAAACGAAGGGTGAGTTTTTTTTTTTTTTTAATTTATTCATAATTTTGATTTATATCTGCTTGAAATGTCATTTTAAAAAAAAGACGTCGAAAAGAATAAAATTTTCAGATACCGGGACTTTTTGGCATTCAAAACATTTTCTTAAAGAAATTGGCCAAAATTGATCTCTATTCCAAATTTTGTTTGAACTTAGCACCAACTATAGCTATTATTTGCACTTTGATTCTTATTTTTTTTTTAGCAGAAATCTTATGCATATAAGATACTCAAAAATAACTTAGGTTATGTAGCTCACAGCATTGTGACGCTGGGACAGCGCACTGGATGCCTACAGTACGAGTACATGCCTGTTGGTTCTGCTCTTGAATACCTGGGGATTAAAAGCTTCTGGTTCCATAGTTGACTTGTCCTGCAACAGAACGAATTTGATTATAAAGATGTTCGCGTCGTTGCCAGTTGGACATGTAGGTGACGAACACTGGCGGTTTGCCTAGTTGAACGCTTAAATGTCGAATTTCTAGGTATCATTCTGAACAACTGACGTACTATAGAACAGGGTGATGTTGGACATTGGATGTTAGTGCGGAGTTATCAGTTATTGGGATGCCTGTTGGTTCTGCTCTTGAATACAGGACTTGTACTGCAGCAAACCGAATTTTAATGTAAAGATGTTCGCGTCCAAGAGTGGCGTCCAGATAACTGGGGAGCTTGTTTGTTTTGCTTTTTGTCGTTGCTCATGATTCACAGTATTTTTTTCCGTCCTCGTGATGTTGATGTCATCATCACGATCAAGTTGCATTTAAGCCATATGACTACTCTACTGCCAGTGTTATGCCTTCGCAGTAGAGCTGACTAAGCTTTCGCAATTGATCGACTTTTTTATTTATTTCATGCGAAATAAATATATGATTCATGACATCAGGATCCGAACCGTGAACCTGCAGCGTGACAAGCGATTATGTTACCACTACACCATGGCCACTCCCATTAAAGTACATAACAGTACATAACATTCTCTAGGTATCATTCCATTGAGGTCTTCTGAACAACTGCCATAGTAGTACCTATAGAACAGGCATAGGTCTGCTACCAGTCTTTGGTGAGTTAACTGTTCGAGATTGGATATTAGTGCGGAGTTAAGCGAAGTTCTCGTCTCTCTATGGTACCGAGTATATAGATGGAAAGAATATTTACGAATAGGGTTCGAGCTCCGTATAAAAGAACAATACTCAAGCCACTTGAGCTTTGTACAGAAGAATGGATTGTTTCACTGTAAAACATCTCTTTGCTCTACATAAATGGTTCAGCTTTATGAACGCCTATTTTGCGATGTTGGATATGTAATCATGCCTGCTACACTAGAGCTGATTGTAACGCCAAGAATTCGTTATTCGTTCTTTTAGAGCTATGGTACATTACTAAGTTAGCTTTTTCCCACTGCGATATTTCCTGCACGTCTTCGTTTAATGAGTTGATTTGGTCGCATCTTTGATGATGTGATATATTTGCATTGACTTGCATGTTGTTCGAGCAAGATCTAACGATTTTGTTGCTTGTTGACTCTAGAAAGTCATTCTGGAGTAGAAACACAGTTGGTGAACGTATAGAACCCTGAGGCACTCCAGCGTTTACAGCAAATGTATAGGAAGGCACACCATCGATCACAACTTGAATTGATCTGTTATGAAGAATATGTTCCTTACAACCGCAGGTATGGTGGTCCGTAGAAGGCTAGCTTATTTTATAGGGCACTGTGCCAGAAGGCTCTTGATTCTTCATGCTGGTTGATTGTTAATAGGAGGGTTATGTAATTCAACAGGTCTTCAGTTAAACGGCGGCTGCGAAAAGCCGGTCACTTATCAGTCCGTGTCCCCCCATAAATTTGGTTATTTCAGCATTGATGACTCTTTTCATCGTTTTGGATACTATGGATGGCATTCCGTCAGAACTAAATGCCTTTTGCAATCTAGATTATTAAGGATGTGTCGGATTAAACAAGGTCGAGTTGGTGACTCTTCCCAGTTAGACAACTTGTAATTCCAAATCGGGGATGGTGATCATGTTGTCCTGTAATTGGTATAATCATCTGATGTATTGCTGGTATTAGGACACCATACGAATTTCCCAGAGGGCAGACGTTTTGTGCTTGCGAAGTTGTCACAGCTATCGGAAATTCATGTGGGCTCTTCTATAAACTGGGTGAGGCTTCAGCTTGTCTTCCTGTTTCATCAGTAATATTTCACTTTTGGAGCCAGTTGAAGTTATGAACGTTAAATTCGCTGAAGACAATGAATCTGAATTCAGTCGACTTTGTCAGGTAGATGATGAAATAGAGTCTGGCCTTCATTTGGTGAGCGTTAAAGGCTGCCAATAACTTCGTGGAAGCATGAATGACGAGTTTCTGCCATATAAAATCGAGTGCATCAGGCTTGATCGATTGCCCCCTTTGACAAACTGGGTCTGTTCGAGCAAATGTACAGATTCCACATTTGAACAGAAACCTCATATGAATTTTTTACTTGAAGCAACGCAGATATGTTGAGTCGGTTGGATTGACTTGGGTTTCAGTTGGGACCCACAAGTGAGGCTTCTTTCCTTCCAGATGTTGATGGACGTAACACAAATTCGTGTTGTTTAATCCCGGAATTATGAACTAAACAGTCTTTTTTGCGTGAATAAAAATCGAGATTCAGAAGGTCGGATGATGCTGAATCAAAACCGGAAAGGTTTTGAAAGGTTTACAACTAGTAAACGTGATTCCCTCAACATTTAGTTTATCTAAGGGGATTATCAAACCATTCATGGATGCAACACAGAAATTGGAAGTGATACCACGCGGTAAATAGTCTCGGTGTTCCAGTTGGTCTCAGTGATTGTACATTCAACTTCGTACAACACGATCCTATACATCTTCTCACAATAATCTTGCTGGTTTATCGAAACTAAACAGGATACCTCTCATGCAAAACCGGCGAATGGTTTCAGTATTTTAGTTCTTCCCAGTCATTATGCGTTCGAGTCCCACTTCTTGTCCTTGTCCTTGCAGATTTCCCTACAATGATCTTGTTAATTTTTGACAAATAATCAATGATACTACCTAATGCAAAGGTGGCAAATAGTTTCAGTTTTCTAGTCGAAAACGAATTAGGTCCCAGTGTGGAATTCGAACCCCACTTCTGACACAATCCTGCACATTTTCTCAACATTTTTCACATTACATTCTTCCCCAGCAGAAAGACTGTGAACGGAGATATGACGCATAAATTTTAAAAGTGAATATCAAAAGAGTCTGAAAATATCTCCACTTACTTCCTGAATATCCTCAACATCAGCTGCAACAATTGGTCTTTCACCTCTCATTAAACTCATTATACGATCACTTTTACTGTATTTTTCCCTCTTGATCTCCAATCCAAGCACAACATGCAACTTTTCCAATGCTTGTTGCACGTCCACATCCATCGACGATCATCGTGCAGTAGTAATTTGTTCAATAACAATAAATCACACCGTTTATTATTACCAAAAGATACATTTTCACTGGTGCACGTTGCGCCGGTGTCGATCAGACTTACTTTTCCCAGTGGGGACTATAGCACACTTGACAGCGTTCGCTTTCTTCATTTCTTTACATTTTTCTACTAGTTTTTCGGGTTTTTTTCTTTTCTTTTTTGTTGGTTTTCCCCTGGTAATCTTAATCGATTATCTGATTGTTTTCCCTTGAGAGAATGTAAAGGAAAATACATGTCGTGCTACTGTGTTACTTAACGCGAATGTTTGGTAAAAGTACAACTCATGGCTCTTACTCGTAGAGGTAAAATAAGAATCTTTTGGCTACCGCTGGCTATAATTGTGTACAGTTTGCAGTGACAGTGTCGCGTGTCTGGGTTGGAAGCAATCAATGACCTTTAGAATTGGCACCCAATTAGTCCTGCTTACTTGTAACTGTAAGCCCACTAGCAATCAGCTAAAGTCCATGATATAAATTTTTAACATAATTAACTCCCAACATGTGGTGTCGTCGAATGCATGAAAATACACTCATATCTCTCGCTGCAACTACTAACCTGTCGGCCAACTTTCGAATAGTTTTAATGGAATACTTGTAACCAATTTCCAGGCAATTGCATTGATGACAATGCTGAAGGATTTATGTGATTGCTTTTAGATATATCTTCCTTCAGGGTTGGTTTGTTCAATTTATGACTTCATTATGCTTAGGTGGATCCTTATTTTCTTTCAAGCCACAGGGAATCATCTTAGAACTGAAGTGGCAAGAATTTGAATTAGTGGACTAGCTAGTAAGACGTTAAAATCCAGTGTTTGAATCCCACTTCTGACACTGTCCTGTCAATCTCCAGATAAAGATGCTGTTGTTTTCGAGGTCATTTTCGAGCGGAAAGTTGACGAATGGTCTCAGTGGTTGTAGATTTGAAATCCACTTCTGACACGTCCCTTCACATCTCCTTGTAATAGTCTCGCTGGTTTTTGGGAAACAACTGCCCTGGCAGAAGGGCGGAGAATGATCTCAATGGTTAGTCACAGTGGTCTTGGAGGTAGGTTCCACACCCACTTCTGACACGTCCCTTCTCATACCCTCACAATGATATCGCTGTTTTTTAAAAAATAATCAGTATACCATTCTAGTGGAAAGGCAGCGAAAGGTATCCAGATAGTGACAGTGGTTTTACGTTCGAACCCCACTTCTGACATGTCGCTTTTTCGGAAAATAATCAGTACATGTCTAGTGGAATGGTACAGTTTGTTAGATCCCAGTATTTGTGGAATCGAATCTCAATTCGCGGCTGTTTAGGAAAATCAGAGTACATATTTAACTATATTTTTCGGTAGAAGAAAGGCTATACATAGGGATAGGATAACTGAATATTTACAAAATAATTTACAGCCCCACTTCTAACACGTTCCTGCTAATTTCATTTGATAGCCATCAGGAACTATATGGTGATCTACTTGACGTTGGCGCGACTTCAGAACATCTTACAAACGCCAATCGAGTTAAATCTTAAAATAGCCTTCAATTCTACGGGACAGAGATTTTGAGTGGTTCTCCTCAAGTGTCTGAATCATTCCAGGCTCTAGAGAACTTCACAGTTTCGTGAGATTGATATTACAATTTCACAGTGCCAAATGAGCGGAAATGAGACTGCCTCCAAAATAGCCACTGAGAAGCGAGTGTTCAGAGAGTCAGACGTTTTGACAATTAATTCACTGAAAACTAGTTCTCAGTAAGTTTTCCAAAGTTTTGACTAATTCATAGCTTAAAACCTATGCTTTACCGGCTTGTTGTCTGAGAAATTAACTTTCTGGTTCAAAATTAATTTTGAAGTTTCAAAGCTTTGACGTACTTAAAGTTTGACATTTTGATAAAAATTTAATTAGAACGAAAAACCTGTATCAGTATTAAAATAAAAAGGCTTCAATGTAGATACAAGGAACTCAACTCAGAAGCTAAGACTTGACAGTTTTATGGTGAGTCCTACTGATCTGAGTCTGACACTTTGACGTTACGAAACTTTTATTTCAAGTGAAAATCTTCATTTAACACTGGAGCGATTTAATGGAGTAATATCCGGAAGTTTTCACATTTTATGCCTTCAGTCTGAACTAAGTTTTGACATTGTATAGCATTAAGGATGATCATATTACATTTGACTTATAGAATGACAGATCTGTAAAAGATCTGTCTGATCCTGCTGTTACGAGTTGCAGACATTAAATTCTTTACTCAACTTTTGACAAAATCGTATCCAGTATCTACTAAAAATGCGCCACACTCACTACTGACAGAGAATAACAAAATATTTTCTTTGAAGGTAAACTACAGGTACATAAAGCGTTACGAGTAAGCTACATCACCGATCAAAATGACTTGACATTTCCCTTCTAACTTTGAACCTTGATATGTAAGGCTAAAGGAATAATTATAGACAAACTTGAGGTAGATTTATGTATACTATACCAGACTCAGGTATACCTAAATAGTTTCCTACCCAGTGATGATGAACCATGAGACGCATAAAGAACTTATTTTCTACTTAAAAAAAAAAATACTTTTCAATGTCAATTAGTTTCAACTTTGCCGCCTCCACTTGGAACAACATCAATTTATATTCAAACAAATAGCGCAAACAACAAATGTTTGCCGGTTCTGGCGCCCTTCAAATTGTCGACATTGGGCAGTTATGAATTGTGTAATAAATTACAAAGAATGCCCTTCGCAGTGTGGCATCAATGTTCTAACACGCATAAATGATTGCCTGAAAATTTCAGGGTTTTTCAGTTTATCATTAGCCTATTGCGCAATCTAAAGCTCTCTCTTATTTCTATTCTCCGTTTTATTTTTCATTTCGACAACCTTGAGATAAGTTTCCAAAATAAGGCAAGCATATCAACAACATAAAGGCAACAAAAAATGTAAATATTTTTAATAATTTTCCTCGGCTATACATATGTGTTGTGCGTCATAGATACTACGCCCTTTGTAGGTACAGACATTTGTTTATTTCTATGAAATCATCACAAATGCAAAATAGTATCTGTCATCATTAAAAATGACAGCTGTGAAGAGATAAGTTACTCTGTGATCATCACGATCGTTATGGAGGTAATTTACGTTTGGAATTGGAACTTCCGCGAAAGCAAAAAGATACAAAGATACATTTTCACATGATTAAAACCACATTGCACATTTGCCCTTACATCACAAATAAAAAATAAGAAAACAAATAGCACTTGCGGCTATTTGTTCTCGTAAAATTAATAAATTACTTTGTTTACAAGTAATTTGTTAGACATTGCACGACCATGACGTAGTGTACTTCATTGGAAGACAATTTGTGTGATATTCTAAAAAATTAAACTCGAAGAGAACTAAAATGTACGTGCCTAATTGCATAAATGTATCCAAAGGCAATAAGGTCTGGACACGAGTTTGCTTTGCTGTCATATTTTATTTAGCTTAGAACAGATGTTAACATAGATTTACATCGAACTGAGAGTGCTTGTATCAAATTGATTGAGACAGTCTCAAATGTAAGCTGCAATACAAGTGCCAAAGCATTAAAGCATCTGGGCGCCAGATTTCTAGATATATACTAGCAGCTTTATTATTCGAATTTCGTTTAAACATTTACGCCACGTTTACGAAACATAACTTAGATCGTGATTTAACTAAGGTTCGTGTCTTAAATACACCAATTTGTACTAAAAAATAGAAATCTATTACTCTCACCTGTCAATTTGTGACACTCGACTTAATCTTCTGACAAAGGAATTGTCGTTTGTTGTCAAAAAAAATGTTTTTTAAGGGAGCTTTACACAGGCGCTAAGCGCCGATCTTGACGTTTAGCTTGCGCAATCTTTAAGCGACGTTGCTTTTGTTTGAACGGGTTTATAAATCTAGCTAAATTTGTTCAATACTTATAATAGAGTCTGCCTATATCATATCCTTTTTATGTAACAAAGTCAACTCACAATAGTGTTAAAATTGAACTGCTAAAGAAATTTGGGTTGGAAATATTTATACATAAGTAGTAGCTATACTACTATCGTCGAAACGTCAAAGCCTTATTAATTAAAAGAATGTTTATTTCTTAGTTTCAAGCAAAATCAGTTTAGACATTTTCTGTCAAATTGTCTAAGCGTTAAGTAATAAGTGACGTCAAAGCTTTGATAATATTTGACAACATATTTCAAAGCTTAATGCCTTAATAGAAGATATCTGTTCATAGAGCTAAGGTAGTAGCTTTACTATAAGCGTGAAAACTTCAAAGCGTCAGTGATTCAAAAAAAAAATTGTGTTTCAAAGTATTAGTGACTTTCATCAAACTATTTTATTATATGGAGGTTGAAAGCGTTAAACGTCAAAGTTTTGGAATATAGTCTCGACGCTTAACGCCTCAATAGAAGACTTTTTGTTGCTCTAATTCAGTTTAAATATTAAAGCCTTGCATATTTATTCTGTACTATGAAAATCTACACTTAGGAGCGTCGAAATATCTTTGAGTATCATAATATACTTAGAATACTGTATATTTCTGACCTTTTTGATAGGAAACATGAAAAGCTCTTGGAATAAATTAAAAAAACACTTCAAATCGTCAAACCGGAGCTGAATGTTGACACAACTGTCAATTCTAAAGCGTCAATATATTGGACACATTCCAGATGACTTCGGAAAGTATAATATATCAAACGTCTAAATAATTAGAGCAGAAAGCATACCAGCTAAGCGTTGAAACAACTGTCAATTCTAAATCAAACAGATTTTTGATAATTTTCAGATAGCTTTGAAAATGATGATGTGTCAAACATCTGAGTAAGTATAGAAGCCTAAAGCAGTGCGTCAAACGCAGCTGAACGTTAACACAACTGTCAATTTAAAGCAACTCGATTTTTGACATTTCTCAAAATGAAAATGATAATGTGTCAAACTTCTGAATCAGTCTAGACATTAGACAAAAACACAGCTTCTTCAGACAACTGTCAATTGACAGTTGAGAGAGATGTTTGACAGTTCTCTTTCAGTGGGCGTCCAAAATGATGACATGCCAAACGTCTGAATCTTTCTAGATTTTATTCTTTAGAGTATAGAACTATGTACTGTTGTCAAGTCTTCTGATCACTGTAACTAATAATGATGGAAGTGTCAAACTAGAACCGAACTTAGAAGTAGTTTTTAATTTTATAGGATATAGATTTTTTACTGTTGACTTGAAACTAGTAGTGTGATATAGCGTTTCGATGCATATTACGACTAATATTGTAGATGAGTTCAGTTAATCTGAATCGTTAACACTTTGATGCTCTGTGTTGATTTCAATTGACAACCTTGTTAAAGCAATTGAGTCAATTGACATTTTGGTACTCTTTTTCCAAGTTTAGGTCTGAAATGTTTTGTGCCGCTGAATCTATTACATTTGAGAATAGAAAAGTGTCTGAATGGCTCCGTTCATGCTCTGTATTCTATAAGAGTTCGTTCTCTCCCATACTCCGCTCTGCAATATCACAATCATTCTAACTAGGATGAACTCTATATGGGTATATGACTCATAATAGCTTCCTCAGCTAAGACTTGACTTTTCAACTCATTCTACCGAACACTTGTTGATCTATGCATATTAAAATGCATCCGTTTTTATAGAACAAAAGTGCATTTGATGTTAAGTGTCACCTTAAAATTAATTTAATGAAAAAGCTGACACTGTCACCCACTCAAAATGCATAAATTTACTTCGAACAAACAACACCAGGAGACAAAGTATCTCAACTCGATAGTTACGTATACGACACAGAGGGAGTGCTAAAGTCTGTACATCTGTGACATTTATATGTACTGACGTACATATGTCAAAGAAATTGAAATGATGGCTCTCAGCCATATTGGCATGCCATACGAAAAACCCAAGACACGCGCTTCCAATGACTTTCATCAAAAAAAAAAAAAAAAAAACATCTCATCGTAAAAATATCTATTTGTACGTCCAAACCCCAAAGTCTTATAAAATCAGTTTCACTTAACTGACTGCAATTGCCAATTTTCATTTGCCATCGTAAAAATAAAAAGGCAAGTGGATTGATATTTCCCTCCCCGTGTTGTTGACACTGAAATGCCCCCGTCACATCACTGTTGACTAAGCGCATTACGAATGGGGGCAGCAAAAATTATTTTTAATTTCAACAAAACTAGTGTAGAAACCCATATAGTCCCACTGAGAAGCCGGCCGGCTATTAAATGCACTTTATATGCTCAGCCCCCTTTCTATCTTCATACGATACGGCATGTGTGCATTTTGTGTTACGTATGGGTAACTAAAAGTCTACTGTTTACTTAGATAGAGATAGAACAATTGCATTTCAAGGTCGTTTTGACGTTTGAAACTTATAAGTCATGTGGGCAACGGGTACGCCCTTTCATTGCCATCACATACCGACTTTTAAGTTGATCTGTGTCATAATCGAAGCAGTCACGATTTATTATATATATGGCAAATTCATACCGCCTTCTGTCAAACTATCTGTCAGGATTAATCTTTAAATCACATAAACAGCGACTTCCTACGCTATAAGAACAAAGGCAAACATTCATAATCATCATCAGTGATAGTCAGAAAATATAAGAAGAAAAATATTCCGCTACATACAATGCATACTCGTATCTGTCAAAAGCGAAGAATGATTGAAAACAAAAGGTTGTCAAACAAACTAACAAACAACGCCCCGTGTCGTTGTAGTTAATATTCTTCTGTCACCTTGAACATGAAAATAGTGCACTTGGCATAGATAAAGAATTTATAATCGCTTCTAGATATTTTTTTTTATTATTTTTTTTCTTCACAAAGCTTGTAGAGGAAATTGTCTGTTTGTATTTGTGACAGCGGAAAGTGCAATGAAACGTATAGAACTAGCGCAGTCATTTTTAGATGACATTAGCGTTAGTTGAAATGTCGTCGCCAGCCGTTGAAATACTTGCACATAATGTGACAGGCGATTAAATGAAAATTATATTTATCGTTTATTAAGATGGTTGTTGCTCGTATGTGGTACTAAAATAAAAATAATAAAAATAAAAGTTTCTCTCTATAGTATCACGAATCATAGTGAGAACTTTGGTCGGCAGTTGTTTCATCTCGATGTTGGAGGTGACACATTCACATTTGACGTTAGGCTTTGCAAGAATTATTCATACCACACGGAGTTCTTGCCAGCAGAGTCTATTTTATAAAAAAAGCAAATACTTTGTTTATAGATATTTGAAATTTACTGGTGAACATGAATGATGATTAGGTCTTTAGCATCCTTCATGATAATGTGTCACAGCTCACAACAATTTCTCCCTCAGTGCGGAGATTTTAACTTGACCACATCCCCTCCTGTTTGCGTATTTCGTGTGATTTTGTCTTCCTAAGCCCTCATACAGATATGACAGATGTGATTCGAAACAGAACCCCAGAATAGAAATTGTAAGTCAGCGCATAGACAGAGACAACGTCTGTGTATGTAAGGGGACATCTTAACTTTAATCCGCTCAAAATTATCGTCCGAGAATACGAAAGTGGAATACAATAAGAGATTCTAAGACTAAGACCAAGACCATACAGATTGACAAAAAAAAAAAAACAATGACCTTTGCTAATGCGCAGGAGAGACACCAAAATAAAAACTCGAAGTGAACCTATGTATGTCAGTTAAACTATTTTTTTTTTTAAAAAAAACTTGACCCCGCTCACTGGCTAGAGATCCTTTAAGTCGCATTGTCGACTTTAACAGTCAAGGATTTGTAGCAACTGGCTAATATAAAGGTGATTGAGCTGGCTGGAAAAGCTTATTGGTTAACACCCAGTTCCACCCCGAACTGTAGCGCCGTAAGTAAAGTAAAATTTAAAGAGCGTTGCATGTCTCTGGATATGGCTATGTCATCAGCATAACCGAAAGCAATTAACCATTAACTTCGGCGTTCTATAAGTAGATTGTCGATGATGACTGTAGACCACAGTAAAGGAGAGAAAACTATCGCTTTGACTGCTGTTACAGACACAGATAACTTGTCCAGAAAAAGAAGTAATTACCCGAATTTCTAACGTGACCTTGTCCATCTGTTTGTCGAATCCAAAGCCAAAGTTGATGCGAAGATAATTTGCGACTACACTATACCAAGACAATCTCGATAGAGGATCCTCTACGAAAACAACACAGGATCTATAACCACCGGAAGTAGCTCAGGTATGTTTGGAAGTCATCACGGGAGGATCTAAGCTACAAGGGCAGATCTCATTCATCGTGGTTAGGTTATGGCTGCTCAAAAGCAAAGAAGCGGTCACCTAAGTACCTGAACCTTAGCAAAAAGCTGAACTCGGATCTTTTAAGGCGAATGCATCAATATAGTAACAACGTCTATAAAGCTCTAAGTAGATTAAAGCGCGCTGAGTACATTCAAAGTCTAATGGAAAAGCTTAGCAAAACAAATGACTCCAAATGTTTCTTAAATGTAATAAAAAAGTTAAATGGTACCCGATACAGAAGAGGACCTCAAATTGAATGTTAACACTCTTGCAAGCTGCAAATCTTCTGTGTTTCACTTCGCTTTTCCGAGTTTCGAGTGGGTGTCGAGTAGAATAAGTCAAGCTTATAATCCAAAGGATTGAGGTCTGGACTGTCTGACGCGTAATCGTATGCTGCTATGAAGTCCGGCACATTGTTTTGGAGCTACTCTTGCATTGCTTTTGCCTTATGAGCTGGCGCATTGGACTCGCGGAATGAGTTCTGACGATTCTTTGGATGACCAGCATTTGCTCATCCGTGAATCAAAACCAGTATGTATTTTACATACGTTGAGTTCTAAATCATGTTTAATAATGCGAAACATGAATTTCTGTGATATCTTCATTTCTAGTGACAAGATTATCTGCTTTCGCAGCGCTTTCCGATTGATCTTTAACAGTTTTTATCGCCTGTGGAGTTCTGACAGTGCTTTGCGTCCTCAAACAATTTAACAGTTCGATAGGGCGGAAGGTCCGGAATATATCGCTTCTTTCCATATTACACTTGCTTACTTATTTAACGGGCTCTCAAAACGTGGAGGGACCCTGCCTGAGACATGACAGCCTTCCATCCTCTTCGATGCTGGACACGGTTCTTCCAGTTTTCCAGACCAAGCGCTCTGGCATTCCGTAATAGCTTGGTCCTTAAAACAGAGGTTCAGTCTTCCTTGTCGTCTCGAACTCGCCACCTTAGAGCAGAACTTGCAGGGTCAATGCTTCGTAGAGCACGCATTTCGTCTTCCGACGAATCCAGTTGTATAGCCAAACCGGCTATACATTCTATTCCTTGGGTTAGTCTTCGTCGAATCTCCACTAAGGTGTTTTTCGTGGAGTTGATGTTTACTCGGATGTAGGTCCGTACTTCGAAGTGACTGTTGTCAACAGTGACGTTTTGTCCTAGGCGGTACTTTGTTTGTTGCCAATATGTATCTAGTTTTGTCCTAGTTTACTTCAAGGTCAACTCGTTTCGTCTGTTCTTCAATTGCTGTAAAAGCCTCTAAGACAGCACGCTTGGAGCAACCGATGATATCGATGTCGCCTGCGTATCCCAGTAGCTGGATGGATTTCTTACTACTGTGTTGACGCCTGACCTGCGCACCATGTGTTCCAGCACTAGATTGAAGAAATCACGGTACACGTTTGGAATAGCTCGGAAGTACTATTTCTGAACTGCACATTGCATCGCGAGCTCAAGACGATAAAGTCGATAAATAGATAGTGAGTCTCTACTTCAAATTCGATGGTATTTTCCAGGATTTGTCTTAATGTGAAAATTTGGTGTATCGTCGATCTGCCGAAAGCAACATTGATTGCAGAAAGACTTGAGGCATGCACATAGGATCTTATATGCGACATTTAGCAGAGATATGCCTCTGTAGTTCTTTAAGGACATAGGATCGCCTTTTTTGTAGATGGGACGTAGGTATGTCGCTGATTGTTCAGTCAACAGGCATACTTTCATACTCCCATACTTTATTGATGAGTTGGTGCATGCTACCCAACTAAAACATCATCACCGTACTTGAAAACCTCTGCTGGCAGTTCATCAGAGACGGTGGCCTTGTTATTCTTCAGCTTTTTCATAGTCCCCCCAGGACTGTTTCTTCGTTGGCTGGATATAGATGTTCTTCTTTCCCTACCACTCTCTATACATAATGCCCATTTAGCAGCTGCTGGAAGTGTTGCTTAAATGCATCTACTATTCCCTGTGCTTCGGTGACTAGGTTTATTTCACTATTTCGAAGAACTTGCGTTCCGGGCTTGAAACCAGCTACCAGTTTCTTGACTTTCCTATATAACATCCTTATGTTCTTTCTATCCTTGAGCTGGGAGACTGTGTATGCCCTTTGCCTTCTTATTACACTTGTGAAGGCCAATTACCACAACACGGTTCACCGCCCCACTTCATATTTACAAATGACTTTTGTATAAATCTTTTTCACACCTTAACCTATAAATGTCACTCACTGAGTACCTGTCAATATAGAATGGGTGTGTTCAATACTAGTTTCATGATGAGTGCGTTTAAACGTGTATTTATGACATGACTAGTTAGATCTTGATTATTTTTTGTGTTGTACCTATATTAGCTTAACTTCTTTTATTTTAATTTAATTATGCTTGATAAGCGGATTCCCTTATAAAAATTGTCAATCTGCCTGACGGCACTTGCCATTGCTAACAGAATTTGTCGAACTATGTATGAAAAGATTTATAAATTCAATTCGAAATATTCTATTCTAATAAGTTGGCACAATGTAGTAGCGATCATGTCTGTAACATATTTCGATCAGAAGAATTACTACATATTAATTAAGCTGCACCTAACTGCCTTGGTAGATCCATAAAATTCTTAAAAATTTCGCGAGGACCTACTTATAGTATATGCATGCGATTCATCAAATGTTTCCAAATGTGTATCCACTCACTTATTTAATTAGAATTACAAAATAGGTATGTGTCACTTTTAAGACGGATATCCGATGATATATATCCTTCCACGTGAATACGAATATTTTCTGATCTAGATTGTATGAAATCAAGACATTTCCCGCACGTGTCGCCTTTTTTAAACTCTATTATCCCCAACCCTCAAATGAAAACTAGGACACTTTACCAACTTTGGATACATACACAGAATCCATTTATGTATATTTATGCACCCATCAACAACTATACCCCATGACGACGGCATGTGTCAAATAAAACTCAGTCGAGGACTCATTTCCCCGTATAGCGTATTTCGAAACCAAATACCACCTTAAATTGTATCCATCCTTGACTCTGGCAAAGAATTTTTTTTTTTTTTATTTTTACACAAAGCCGCAGCGTATATTATACCGGCCCCCGTACACGTGCCGTCGATACGGATTTCTTCTTTTTTTGCACTGATTTCCCAACCACCCTCCCACTGTGTCGGTTCTCCCAATGTGCAACTGCATAATTGCAAAGATTTTGTTGCTGGTTTAGCTTTATTTTATAGATACTTTCGAGTTCATGTACAAGTGAAGGTCGCCGTCATTGTCGTTGTATGTACGAGTATACTTGCACAAAACACAAATGGAAATCTGTACAAATTGCTTCAAGCAGCAGCACCTTAATCGCCGCCCACCCATTAGAAGGTGAAGGGGGTTTGTACACCATGAGTGTAGCACTGAAGTAGGGTTTGAGTTAAAGCCGGCTTTACAAATCGATAATAATAGTTTTCGGAAGTAGTTTTGAAAGTGGTTTTCCTTGTTAAAGATACCCGCGCGCGGTACTTTTGTTTTATAGATTGTACTGCACATCTAAAATGCATTGCACACAAATACAGATGAAAAAAGCGCGCGTGTCACTCGAATACATACTCATCAGGCAGCAGTACACATTTTCTATGCAATAAGTCGGCATTTCAAACAAGCAAATGCGAGTGATGTAGTGCAACATATAAATATTTGCTTTTTCCCTTTCGAAAAGTATCTATGAATGTGCAGGCTGTTTGTGCATGTATTTGGAGGGGATGATTATGCATATGTATTAGTAGGTTAATCGACCAGCCGGCCGGCGAAAATGTGCAAACTGCAGGAATTGTGAACTCGACACGTGTCACGTACACATAGGCGAGAGAGTCTGATGGTATATAAACAAAATGCACGTAACAGATATAAATGTATCTTTATATCTAGGCAAGCTCTCTCCCGGGCAGGAATTGCAATTTGTGACTCTGGGAATTTTCCTATTTTTCATCGTTGTACTGATGTTGGTTTTGGTTTTTTTTTTTTTTTCGTTGTGCACCCCCACTGAAATCGAAAAAAAAAAAAAAAAAAAAACAAATAGATTTATTCAAATTGATAATAAACGATTCAGTTAATTATACACAACGTACATGTACGAGTATCTATAACGATTGAGTGAGTGCGATTTATTACTTTATGGCCTGTGCATTGCAACGAGCTGTGCGATTGCGCAACTACATGTGTATAGTCGGCCAGAGGCTTCATCGTTGCGCTTGTGCAAACATTATAAAACTTAGACTGAGCACAGTCGTGGAAGGCAGTTTTATTGCCACTAAAGTTGGCGTTTTTATGACTTTTAAAACTGCTACTGGGGAAAACATGAAAGGATTCTGAAATGCCTAAGTTTTGTGCAAAAATATTCCAAAATTAAGTCATAAAGCAAATACTTCTTCAGTGGGGCTATTGTCTGTATGCTATTGTAGTCTGTAGCGTTGGATATTATATGAGCTCATGTCAGTACTTTGTTTTGTTCCCGTCATGAATTTGAGCTTTGGCTAACTGGTGAACGAGCACCTGAAGATGGTAGCTTCTAAGGGGCTAATTAGTGTAATTAAAGAGACCATGCGCCTTAATCTTTGAATCGCCAGTTTGAAGTTTATTGATCAGATTCTGGTGAATATCCCTGCTCAGTCAATGTTTTCGAGGATCGTCGAATATATTATTATATATCGGATCACTACGGTATGTACAGAGGAGGTTAACGTAAGCAACTGCCACTTCCTCCACCGAATGGTGATGGCCTTGGGCTTCGGGTCCGTTTTCGTATAGAGCTATGCTATAAACATTGCTTTTTCAGATTTTGGATAGAATTTCAAACGCAACTTTTGCTTTCCGGATTCGAATGCCCAAGTTCGGTACGACCGTCGGCCGAACTGTCTTTATTTACTACGAGTATGTAAAGAAAATTGTTCACTTTCTCGACCTATTTTCCAGCATTGATTAATTGAGCGTTAGAGTTTAAAAAGCTCAGGTCTTTTGTTTTGACCTGTGAGCTATGTCACAGCAGAAAACAGATATGTAGTCCGGATGTTTAAAATAAGATGTCACTGTCCATTGAATCCCTCCATCAGTGCTGCACGGATGACATCGCTAATGACCACCAGTAATAGCAGTGGTGAAAGTATGCAACCCTGTCGCACTCCACTTTGGACTTCAAAGTCTTCTGACACCTTACCGTTTTGATTTATGCAACACTTAACTCCTTCATACGTTGCCTATGTTATAGCTATATACTCGTATAGCGCCTCTGCAGATTTGTTTGGCGCGACTTGAAAGAACACTACCTTGAGGGCTCTGATCGCAATTGCAATCTCTGTGTTTCTAGGAGTTCCGGTGTGTATACGGGAATTTGTTGCTTCGAAAGACTCATTTGAGTTCGAGACCGTTACGTTATCGTCTAAATAGTTTAGAACCGATGCGAAATGTTCTCTCCATATCATGAGCTGATCCTTATCGGGAATAAGTAGGGAATCATCTAAACTCTTCGCACGGTGTTGTTTGGACCATAGGCCACCTGCAAGTTCCTTGGTGATATTATAGACGGTTCTGCTGCCACACCTATTTGCTACTTCTTTGGCACACTGCTCCGTGCTGTGCTTCGAGTTCGGCTGAGGCTACTGCTATCTGATCTAAATTTTATGTGAAATACACTCTTCGATCCATCTTCAGGTATCTGCCGATGCGCCTTTTACCGACATACCTCTCTGCCTCATGCAATGGTCGTCAGCATTTGTCTGCACAGTACTGTTGATTGTTTGCTCTACGGGATCCAGAGTCTATCATTATTGTACCATATTGGCGCGGTTGGTACTGACGGATGCAAAAAGGAGACGTATGGTAGCTATCATAAGATGGTGGTCTTGTACCATTCCGATGTCGGATTCACTCCTGTTTCGGACATCCATGATCGATGTGATCTATCTGGTTGTATGTTCGCTACTGTATCATATGAGATATAATTGATCTTGTGGCTGGCCTAATGCTCAAACAGTGTGCCTTCAATGACTAGACTAGACTAGGAACCCTTCATCAGTATTACAATATCTCTTAGAGCAATATCTCTTAAAGCTGAATGGAAAAAATTAAATTGTTCATTCCAACCACGAATGACTCCCAAAAAAGGGAGACTGTTGACCAGTCATGACGGAGTACAAACCACAAAAACTCACTAACCAGTCATAAGGGAGAGCCATCCATGAATCACTTTCAAAGACAAGTGACTACCAACCTGTAGTGATGAAACGCAATCAACGAATGACCACCAAAGATTTTAGAATAAACCACAAGTGACACCCAGGGATTGCAGGCAAGCGACGAGTCATGACAGAGTACCAATCACGAAAACTACTAGGGTTGAGTGACTATTAACCTATTATGACTGAATACCAACTACGAATGATTCCTAGAGCTACGAGTGATTAATCAGAAAAACTTAACCCTGTCGTTCGATAGTTGGCTTTCGCTCTTGATCGCCCGAGTTTATCCATGATGACCGCGATCGCCAAAAATGTTTCAAAAATATTTAAGTCATCTTTGTTAGCCACCTAACTCAAGAACTCCTTAACGGATTTCGATAAAATTTGTTACGTAATTTTAGACTGATACGTCACTCGTTCTACTTGAATCTGATGGAAATCGAATGGAGTGGAGATATGAGGGAGGTTTAAAACATTTTCGAACAATTTTTCTCACACTTAAAAACCGCCCAACGGATTTCGATGTATCTTTGGTTTTGGGTTACGTCAAACTCGTACTTCTGTCACGTCAGACACGTAGGTACTTCTGTCTGAAAATCAACAAACCCAGATGAAGACGGTGTAGGATACAGTAGAGTGACTTTATAAATCACCAATGCTGGCGTTTTTGAGATTTTTGTTTAAAGAAATTTATCACAAAAAAAAAAAAATTTGGACTCCTTGGAGGCTGAGCTTTAATTTGATATGTCGCATGATGGGGTCTAAAAATATTTTTTTTTGATCCACAGGGTTCTATTTTTGTGCAAAATTTCAACTCTCTAGGTCAAATGGTTCAAAAGTTTCAAGCATGTGGCAGGTACACGGATAGATGAAGTGGTACACAGACGGTTAGAAAGACATCGTGTTAAATGCATTAGTGTTCCGTTTATACTATTCTAATATGAAATATTGCACAAAGTAGGTGGTCTCTATCTCAATTTTGTACATTGTAACGCGAAATTTCTCAGGAATGGTTTATACAAAATGCTTCTTAAATAGGGGCTTTGGAATCTGTTAGAGCAATCAATTCACATTTTGTTTAGATCCCCTTCTCTTCATCCTAACTGTAAACAATATTGATAGGGTCATTAAACACTCCTCTCTCTGCCCCCCTGCCTCTATGCTGATACCAAATTTGTCAAAACCATTTCCTCCCCCCCAAGCCTTTAGTCTTCTTCAACAAGAGCTCGATAGTTTTTCGATTTGGTGCCCTAAAAAATTGCTTAGAGCTCAACATTGTGGAATGACAATCTATTACCTTGTCTCGTAAGTGCAACAAGTCCCCTCCCCGACTTTACCTTCTCCAAGGTCACCCTATATATCTCGTTCAATCTCTTCGCGACCTTGGCATATTGTACAACATGGAGCTAAATTTCCTATCGCATATCGATGAGATGATATTGCAATCACTTGGGTTTGTCAAACGGTGGTCCAAAGAATTATCCAGCCTTTATGTAACCAGATTTATGGCTCCTGTATGCTGCAGTTTCCGATTTCAGCCGATCTACTTCATCGTTACAGTCTTAGTTTTTAAGTTAGTTTTTTAGCTTGAATTAACTGGAATAAATGGGATCGATAAATAGTTCCCACCAAAATTAAAAAAATAATACTATTTCCCTTCAAAGATACCTCTAATTACGTACAAAGATACAAGTTACCACACTTACAGCACAGACTACGTTATAGAATTTGATGCATACAGACTTTGATTTTCAAAATACAGACTGCTACAAGGAACATTTGTTATGCTTCTTAAACACTTTCCAAACCCTGCGGACTACCTATAAAGATTACATAACATACCCACGGGGTATTACAATGGACCAATAGACCCCGTGTAAGCACCTTTGGTGTTGCACAGACCCTTTGTGGTTAAAATGAAACAAGCTAGATTAAATGTAAAGGCAATTAAAAGAGATTTTGAACAGGGATTTTTATGTAAAACTCATACCTTAAAAGATTTAAAATAGGCAAACTTGAAATAACACAATCTTAGAGCCGAATTGTATAAACTTACTCGATATTCAATGATCTACCTGATCCTGAAGTATCGGCCTCTATCTAAGAAACATCCTACATAGCTGAAGAACATGTTGCCAACAGCAGTGCACCAGTGGATAAGTTTGTGTCGGCTGATATTAACTAAAATTTTAATTTTTATACCATATTGCCATTAATTTCAGTTAACAATATCTGAGTTCCGTCAATTCATCAAAATTTTACCTAATAGCTGTCCTAAACCAAAATTATCTATGCATAACGATACATCTTATTATTCAATCAACAAAAGTAACATTAAACGTAGCTTACTGTCAAAACATTGTCTGAGCCCACCATGTCGAAAATTTAAGCTGATCGTATAATTAACTCTTCGAAAAAAAAAGCATCTGACATTGAAGAGAGTGACTCTTCAGTAATTCCACCTGCAGGCGGGCATATTCCCTGCCATCCTCATCATTTCATCTTTCGCTAAGCAACAAACGAATAATGAAAACGAAAAATTAAAATATTTTGACTAATTACGTATACAACATTGACGACGTTCAAGTATCTCAAAATTCACAGCCATCCAATGCAATTAATGTTTTCTCATTTTTTTTTTTTCGCCTCAAAGTGGAGGCTACTTAAAAAAACTTCATTAATTCCATAAAAAGATATAAAAAAACCACGTTATATCATATATACAACCTAAACCGCGTCGGTAATAAAATAAACAAAACAAAACATAAAAATTCTTAGAATAAAAAAAAAGTGCAAAAAAAACTGCAAGCTTTGTCAAGGCAAAATATGTATCTATGCTATGGGTCTGTGCAAGTATTCAAGGTCACCGCATGGCGTTGGTGTGCCATCGTTTAATACACTCTCGCCCGCACATATACCATAGAATAAACACCAACTAACATGTCTGTGTAGGGGTTGTGGGTAGTACATTACGTGCAACCCGCCACAAATACCCGCTGAACCATCTTGTTCTGCATCTGCGCCCTCAACACCTACCATAGGCAACACACATCCCTAAACCGGCTTCGTATAGCATTCATTGTTATTAAGTATCTACCCCGTCCCCAGTGCACCACAGCCACCATCATCACCATCACCACCACCACCACCACCCCTTTCGCATTAGTTGATGGGAAGTTTTTGCCGGTTTTTGTCGTCATCGCCATCATCGTCAACATCGTTAGAGTGTTGTTAGATTTTGTTTGTTGTTTTGTTCCGCAAAAAAAAAAGAAGAAAAAAACGCCGGCAGAATACGTTCTTTTACGAAGCCGGTTTGGTCTATAATGCGCATGCACGTCACCTTGAGAAAATATTTCCCTCGCAATCTGTTTTTTTTTTTTTTTTTTGTTATAAGTATCTATTATATGAGTATAGCTACTAACAAATGTATGACTAGGTGAATGTGTATCTATATCTGTTTTTTGCATAAATGCATACATTTAGATACTTTACCGTGAAAAGTTAATAAACAGGAATTTATTTTAGATTACTTTCGGTTATTTATGGTATCGATGTATCTTGTATGAATTTTGTTCTATAAATACAGCGTGAAACTTGAGATAGATACGACGAGAGCTCGTAGAGTTAGTAAAGAGAAAATGGTATTTGAACTTTGAATCTATATATAGGCGAAGAGGATCTAATAAGCGATACCTTCCTAGATGTTGGAGCTCTTCTGGAAGTGTATCTTGAACCATCATATGCAGTTTATTTGATATCGTTCTATAGCGAAATTAATGAGATTTTTTTCGCAAATTTGTTGACTGAATTGAGCAGGCCTTTTTGAAAATACGTGCTTAAGCTTCTTTTCATTATTTTAAGCTCTATTACTGTACTCAAATTTAGATTTTACATTTTGTCTTCTTCGACTAGTATTCGATAAATGATATTCAGGCTAAAATAGCTCACATTTTGCAAGCAGGTAGTCCTAGGGTAGGTTCAGGAATACTAGATAACCGAAGATTCTTTAGCCATGGAAATTTTGGAAAATGTCAAGCCGGTCAGCCAATTTAATATAGTACACTGCTAAATTTCACTTCCACTGTTGTTTAATAGTGAACGCTAAGCGAGAGAACCAAGGTTAGAAACCTAGAAAACGGTTTGTTCGATCCGGTTCCACTTTCTTCTCTTAGTGGTGATGTCTATAGGTTCCTGGCAAGTCCTCTGATAGAGGTGTTCTTTAGAGATGCGATTCGACCAAAAAACCTTCAAAACCTTATACGTAGAAACCTGTATACGAATTTTACAACTTTCGTGTAAGAGTGATGGTCACCTTCCAAGTACTACAACCATACAGCACTACTGATTCGGCATAGTACCGGAATAGTCTCAGCTTGATTTTATACGGAAAACATAGTTTTCCCAGATTTTGAATAGCATTCCGAATGCAGGTTTAGCTTTTCCGATTCTGCTTTTTCAGTTCAGTGCCACAGTCTCGACCTTCTGTTCGGCAATGTTGAGTTGAGTTGGAAATGCTCAAGGCTTTTCTTTTTCCCACATTTATCTTTAGCCCCACTTTGCTTGATTCAGCTTCTAAATTGTGGGTCATTAGATGGAGATGTAGTGTTTGCAGTTGGATATTATTGTTCATTTCATTCCGTGGTTACCCTCCACTAATGCTGCCCGAAATACATCGTTGATGGCCACTTAGAACAGCAGTGGTGTGAGTATACAACCCTGTCGCACCCGACTTTGGACTTCGAAGTCCTCTGACGCCTTACCATTGTGCAAAGCATCACACTTCTATGAGTTTTTCTTGATAGCATCTCGATTAAAGCTGTCGAAGTGCTTCTAGAAGTTGATAAACAATAGATGCAAAGGAGATCTGTACTCGACGCATTGCTCTATAATGACACGCAGGACTTGGAAACGCAACACAGAGGAACGTATGAAAAAAAGGACTATATGCAGTCCACGCATACAAGAAAAGCTTTGGCAAACGCGGCAATCAATAAACCCGTACTATGGAGCACACCTAAAGATGAAGAAACCAACTAAAACCACTTGGCAGTCCAGAAATGATTGTGTTATATCCCACAGACATTGCGCAATTGGCTCAATGACCAATAAACTAGGCATAAACTCCTTGAACTATTGCAGGAGCTGTCAGGTTGAGAAAGAAATAGAGACCATCAAACGCTTGCTCTGCGACTGCCCAAGTCTCCAAAGATGTCGCCTTGGTATGGGAAACACATTGTTTGTGCAAGTTCCGCTGCTGGACTTAATGCCATTCATTAAAAAAATATTTCGTTTTAATTTGAAGGAAATTTCAAACTTTTTTTCCCAACTGTTGCAACTGGAATATTGTGCTTTAGGATTTAATAGCCAAAATAAAAATTAAGCCATTAGTAGGGAATACAACATCGGTTAAATGGCCCCCACGGGAGTTTTTGCAAACTTAGATTCTTGTGAGCCAATTTTCGATGACTTTTCTCCACATTTCTGCCTGTATTGCTCCAAAGATCACATGATCTTGGTTGTCATTCTGGAAATTAAACTGCCGGGGAATTTAAAGGTGTCCCATAATTCACGCCATATTTGAATTTTGCGCCATTTGTGCGGTAAAATGCTACCAACGAAAAAAAAAAAAAAAAAACAGCGTGACAGCTGACAGTTTAGTGTTATTAAAAATGGAATGCTACACGAAAGAACAACGCGTTTTCATTGTTGAGCAATATTTTAAAAATAATGAAAGTTTGGCAGCTACAGCTCTCAATTTTCGTAATATGGTCGGAATAGTGATTTAACTTTATCAACTGTGAAGAGATTAATTTAAAAATCCAGGGAGACTGGACCAATTAGTGATCTTAGATACTCTGGTCGTCCCTCAACAAGTCGTTCAACAGTAAACATCGAAGCAGTTCGTGAGAGTGTTGTTGAGAGTCCACGAACATCAGTTCGGCACCGTGGTCTAGAATTGCACATTTCGAGAAGCTCTCTACTGCATATTCTCACGAAAGATTTGCATCTTCATGCATACAAAATACAACTGACTCAAGAACTGAAGCCTATTGACCACGGATTATGGAACAACGAAAGTGGATACTGATTTTTCAAACCAAATCATCTTTAGCGATGAGGCTCATTTTCATCTTGATGGCTTTGTTAATCGTCAAAATTGTTGAATTTTTGGTTCAGAAAATCCACGAGTGATAGTTGAAAAACAAATGCATCCACAACGTGTCACTGTTTGGTGCCATTTTTCTTGGAAAATGCGGCTGGTCAGGCAATAACAGTTAATGGTGCTCGTTATCGCTACATGATAATCCAGTTTTTTGTACCCAAATTGCTAGATATGGATGTGGACGACTTGTGGTTTCTACAAGACATACAGACGGAGAAACAATTCAATTACTGCATGAGTCATTTGCAGGTCGTGTAATTTCCCGTTTTGGTGATCAGAATTGGCCGCCCAGATCATGCGATTTAACGCCGTTGGACTTTTTTCTTTTGAGTTTTTTGGAGTCTAAGGTTTATACCAACAAGCCCACGACCACCCACGCCTTGAAAGAGCAAATTGAGGGCTGTATCAACGAAATTCAGCCACATTTATGCAAAGCGGTCATGGAAAATTTCGACAAAAGAGTTCGTATGTGCCAGCAAAGCCGCGGAGGCCATTTACCCGATATGCTTTTCCATACATAACCCTATACGTACTGTATACTATATGAATCAATAAAAAATATACAATTACTTTCTATCAAAACTACTTCTTGCGTGCGTTTTGGGTCACCCTTTAGAACCAAATTTGATTATGTTGCGTGGCACGTAGCCCCGTCCTGTTGGAACCACATATGGCTTACATCAATGTTTTTAATCTCAGGCCAAAAAAGGTTGGCTATCAATTGACTGTAGCACAGAGAATTCACCATAACTGTGGTGCCTTCATCATTTTCAAAAAAAAATACGTTCAAGTCATGCCGCTGGTCCACAGTGCGCACGAAACTGTCACCCATGGTGGATGCAATAGCCTTTCAAGGATCACATTTGGGTTATCAGAACCCTAAATTATGCAATTCTGTTTATTTACGTAGCCGCCGGGCGAGAAATGAGCTTCATCGCTGAAGAAGATTTTGTTGGAAAAATCGGCGTCAACTTGTTGATTTTCCAGCACCCAACCGGCGTTAGCAAGAACTAACTACCTGTCATTATGGATGACAGATGCCATATGGCAGGGATGTAAAATCCCAATCTCGAAATGAATAACCCTTTACTTCGCCAAGTACCTCCATAAACCAAAACACTATTTGCATTTTGCTTTAATCAGCCACTGTATTAATATTTTTCATTTGAATAAATAAGAAATTCTCCATAGCCAGCTACTGCCATAGCTCATGCATATAATTCAATACTATTCACAGTCATATGATGCACTCTGATACGTAATCAAATATAATTACAAACTTACAACACAAACGACCGAAGTTGTACTCACACTATTTCAGCCCATAAAAGTCAATTGAGTGCTTGAAAACAAAGGTTGTTTGTGGAAAAATACAATTCAGACACCCTGACGTTCAGCGATCACGAAAGTGCACTTTTACGTGATTTGTCAGAATTTTATTTTTATAAAATCTCTTGAATTTTAGCAAAAGTGCATAGCATCGACCAAAAATTGATTATTTTCAGAAGCTCGTAGAAAACGTTGGCCGATACTCAAAAACAAGAAAAAAAAAAATATATATCTATTTACAGACATTTGGGTTGCATTTTTGGCGTTGCTCTAATTAGAAAACGGGTCGGTCGGCGGCGCGCCATGTCCCGACAAGAGAGGGTACTTGACGATATGAGAAGTGGGTGCCAAAATTGTTTTTACGATTATTTCCCTTTTTTTGTTTTTTTTTTTTTTTTTTTGATTTGATTTGCAGAAATTTTCAATGCAAAGTGTTCGTTAATTTTTGAATTTCCTTTTTTTTTGTATTGAGCACATCTGGTGGGTGTTTAGATGGGGTGAATGGTGAAGAGATGATGTAGCGGAACAGGAAATTTAATTATGCATTTATTGTGAGGACGGAGGTAGGCGATAGTTGGATATTTATAGAGAAAAATTTATTCCAGCAAGGTCATCGTCGAGGTAGCTTATGAGTCAAAGTTTTGTTAGACACATCATAGCTTTTACGTTGCGCGTATGCTATTTTTGGTTATTTGCACGATGATGAGGTGGAAGGATTCAAATGGATTTGGATTTGGATTCATACCAAAAGAGATTGGGTTTAAGAAATATAGAATGGGATTATAAATGACATTTTTTGCTTTCATTTTTTTGTAAAAACACAATTTGTTTATTTATAATTTATTAATTTTTTTTTATTTTCTCTATTTTTAGGTAAGTTCGTGATCTGTGTTGCATGCATTTGTAAATTAAGAGTAAGTTGTGTAATAAACTGCTGGCAAAAATAAGGTGTGACTGTTTAATGTATACTTTAGTGGGTCTGTAGGCTCTTAAGGGCCTTTAATGAAGTACAGGAGATTTAAATAGATAATACGTCGTAACGCTCTTGTCCCACACAATTTTTGTTTTGCTTTTTTTTTAAACTTGATCTTGCCCACTGGCAGATACTGTGATATAGCTACGTGTCACCTGCCTAATATAGTTGAGCACTTCCTTAATAGAGGAGTTTTTGAACTCAGGAACGGACACATAAAATAGTGAAATACGATGTTGGTCAGAAAAGAAAACATCCAATTGGTAGAGCGTTGATTGCTAAAACCATATAAATATATTGCAGGATCTTTCTTTTACGCCTTTGGATTTCTTTGACGCAAGATATTTACATAGACAGAGGCAGCATTCTGTCTCTAAAGACTGGTTTAGCTTGTTAGGATTTAACCTCAAGCAACAGTGGCCTGTAAGAAAACCCACAAGCTTCCTTAAGATCTTTTTATTCCATGTAAGGATTTCCTGCTAGGAATACGGCCTGATTAATCTTTTGGATTGCCTGAGCCTGGGAACGTTTTCCCCATGGGATATGTGAATTTTATGTTCCCAATTCTTAAACAAAGCTATGACAACTGCCCAATTGACTCCACAGAGAGCCTTTAGGCCTAATATTGCTGTAGGTGAGCCAGCATTAGCTAGTTCATCCGCAACCATTACCTTCTATGCTTCGGTGGCCAGGTAGCCAACTAAGCTTGGCTTTATTGTATCTGGCAAGATTGCAACGCAGTGCTTTGTATGCTGTATAAGTCTTTGAAAATATCTGCTTTCAAGCGCCCCTAAGCCCCTTTTCAAGGTTTATCGTTGCCCAGATTTCAATGGCGTGTATTTCATCGTCCTCCTCGAAGCAAACGACCGTTGACGTTTCCCCTGTTTGAGCGGATTTGCCTCCTGATCTGAAATGTTACGAGAAATATTTAAATCAGGTAATATCTTCCCTGAATCCCTTTAATGCAGCAGGAGTAGTTGAAATACTTCCGGCATTACTGCAACCTTGAGCTGACATAATAGCGCGCATCTTATCAAAACTGTTAGCCTCTTTTTTTTTTCCTTTTTTTTGTAAGCGGAGGAGGAACCTTGCATAGGCACCGTACTCCAGGTTGCACGGTAGTGTTAGATTCTTACTGACTAAACCTTACCTCCACTAGCTCAGATCCTCAGAATCTTCGTCTTTCCTCAAGGAACCTCGGACAATTGAAAACAACATGTTCCGGGTCTTTTTCGAGTTCTGACGAGATGTCTAATCTAAAGGGATGGAGGTATCGGCGATAGCCGCCGTAGCCCGACAAAAATTGCGTCAAATGGTAGTTCATTTCCCCATGTCTTCTACTTTTCCACGGTTCTAGGGGATTAGTTTGTGTGTCCACCTACCCTTATGTGAGGTGTACCATCGTTGTTGCCACACTCTTGGCGATAATGTTCTCTCTTGTCTTTTAAGTTCTTTATCTGAAATGTTTTTGAATTTTTTTTAGCTTCATTAACTAGGATGTCGATAGGGATCATACACCGCCTCATCCGAAATTGTCCTATAAGCCTATATAACTCTAATTGCGGTTAGACTATAGACGCTGTTTATACGCGATCGATTTTTATTCATCAGCCCAGATTGGAGATGCGTAGAGCATTGTTGAGGTCACAACTCTAGCCAGTCATAGTCTCCTTGGGTTTCTTAGACTTCCGACATTTGCAACATTCTCGGAAACGCCGAGATATTTAATGCATATTTTGGAGATTATTGTATGACTCCCCAACTTGACATTGATGGTCTCTCTTATTCTGCGGCTACTAATAAGCACTGCCTCCGTTTTGTGTTCTACCAAAGCTAAACTCTTTACTCTAGCCATTGTTTGACAGATGCGATGGTCTCGTTAGCATTCAACTCTAGCTCGTCTAAATGTTTCGCCGTATCCACTACAGCTATGTCATAGGCAAAGCCTATGATTTGTACTCCATTGGGGATTCGTAGTCTCAATACACCATCGTACATTATAATCCATAAATCCGGTCCGAGGACGGAGCCCTGTGGAACGCCAGAGATTATGTAGTATTCCCTTGTCCCTAATTCCGTTTCGTATAACAGCAATCTTTGGTGGAAATAATTATCTACCACTCGCAGTATTTGTTTTATTTGTTTCGTTCCCATATCCAGCTGGAACCCTGTTTCGATTGCTTGGCCAATTGTGGATCGAGCTATTAACCTCTAGACTTGCCTATGAGCATGTATCTGTAGCATGACATGTGATAGTAAAATATCTTTCCAAAATGGAAAAACCTAGACCCAAGCCCAAAATCCTGCCATAAACTCTATTCCTAGAAGCATGGAGAAATTAGTTCACAAACATATCAGATATAAAGTCATATTAGCCTAACCAACTGAGTCTGCTCTTGAATGTGCTGACAAGGGTCCTAGACCTAAAATTATAATTGGCAGACCAATACTTGCATATGCTACCGCAGCCTATTGAACCAAAACTAGCGAGATCACCACCATTAGTAAGCTCGAATGCGTCCACCGCCAACAATTACTCTAAATGTAACCTTTGGCCTTCCGCCTATCTAGGTAGCAAGACTGAGCAGCTACCACATTTTTAATGCAGACCAGCTATCACTCTTCGCTAAAATGGAACATTAGCAGGAATTCAGCAGATACTATTCTGTTGCCATTCCGTTCAGGGAAAGCTGCAAATAATTCAAGTCACATCCATCAAAGCGTGATCTTGTCTGACACACAGACTGGATAGATTCATTCTGTCATTTTCAATGAGCCACACTCTAAAAATTTCTCAGTCAGCTTAGGCAAACACTTGACCAACCGCCTCACCTAACCTAAAAGACAGATCTTATTTATCTTCTCAGATAGCCAGACCCTTGACCAGTCCGTAAGAAAATCCAGACTGATCCTGAAACCTACACGTTACTCTGTGTATTGGCGAAGGGCAGCCTTACCATTCTCTTCTAGATTGCAGGTCACTATGTATACAATGAAAATGAAACGGCTGACCAAAGCCGGCGCATCTAGTCCTCTAATTGACCCTGAACGCTTTTGTGGTGTCAGCAAAGGTGACTACAAATCCTGCAAAGTCCAGCTTACTAATCCGGGTCAAGTCAAATGCTTTTTTTCCGAGAAAAAATCTACTTTTCTGCAGAACTTCGACTCGAGAGTTTTAACCGGAATTCTCAGTGACCCTGCGCCTTGAAAAATACTTAAGCCGATCTGCTACAAACAACTGTGCACATTTTGCCTTGAATACTTGAGCCTTCTTGTTTCAACAGTGAACCTCGCTGCTTTTCACGCTGAGATATTCTTAACTTCCTGACCTCCTTGGGACTGTAAAATGGATCTTTTCTTCAAATGTAATGCAATGGCACAATAGACCTCGTTAAGAAACATCCTGAGCTGCTTAGACACTCTACCGCCCATACAATCTATTCTCATCTTAGGTAGTTCCTATTCCCTAAGTTCTAACCATTCCTTATGTTAGACCGTATTGCAGCGAGCTTTTATCTTCCAGTGACAACCCTGTTTCGTCTCTACATTTGTCTGTCAATATTCTCTTCCCTCTTTGTACACTTCGCGACTTAGAGAATCCCACAGTAACATGACTGTAGATCTTGCTCAGTTTGCAGAGAAATATGGCTGATTCCTGCATGATGGTATCCCAGTGTTAGTCGTGTCTCCTTTTGCTGAGCTTAGAATCAATAGAAGAGATGGTCCACTTAAGCAGTACTTTTGTTTCAGGGTTTTGCTGGGCTGGACTATGGAATATCCTCGCTGCTACAGAACTCACTGAAAATGCAAAACTAGGACCATAGCTTATGTCCATTTCAAAAACATTTTTCATGAGAAACGTTCGTATGGAGTATTCTACATATGGTGTTCTTTATGTTCATAACTCAGAAAAACTTCATTGTGAACATCGTGGTACAATTAACTCAATTTTACAAAAGGACCAAGGTCAGATCTAAAAACCATTGCTCTGCAGGACGATATCTCCATTCTCAAGCGTCCATCCATTGCAGATCTGTTAAAGTGATACCCTAAAGCATGAATGAGTGTACTATCCGCCTATCAAACAGATGCCAAATTGTTATAGTTTTATCACAATTGAGCCAAATTGTTCTTCCATTAGAAGCTTTGCTCATGTTTTACATACATATCATGCTATTGATCATTTCAAATAGCCTTGAAACATCTGCCAAACTGGGTCCCCTACATTTCGATAAAATCGTCGATGTATCCCTAGTGGGACGTACCTTACTTTGTACATATGTAAAAAGATTATGAGAAGTTATCGTCTACTCCTTCATATAAAAGTCCTCCAATTACTAAACCCTCATCAACTAGAAACACAATTAATTTCACAGCCAGTTATCCCAAAAGCTCACTAAACATTCTCATAAAAAAACCTATAAAAATATTGAAACCCAAAAACCACCCAACCAACCTCAGGTAACCATTTAAAATTGCATTTATCTCGTCGCCCAAAATCAATGACTATGTTCAAGGTACTTTCTTTTTTATGATTGTTTTCATTAAAGGTTACGCTTTGACCTTCAAACGGTAGACATCTACCCCATAAATCTACACGCAGCACACTATAACTTCACAACTGGTTATATAAAAAATAAAAAAAATTCACCAAAAAAAAAAGTGACGTATACGACACCATTGCCCCATACGAGTATCCTGCTGTCAGTCATACATGCTCGTAAAATAAGTCAAAAAAATAATTAAGTATTTCTTATAACCAAAAGTCAATTAGCCAGTTAGAAACAATATAGGTTAGGGTAATTAATTCAAAACGAAACCAATTCGTTTTCTCTGAAAAATGTCTAGACATGTCACGATATCACCACTGTCACTCTGTGTGTGGTGAAAAGTTAGTGTGGTGAAAATTTTCCCAAAAGAAGAAAATGTATTCGTTGGTCCGAAGAAAAAAACTAAAAAAAAAACCCCGATAAGATTCATCCACTTACCAGATGCACTTGACGGTTGACATGTGTATAAACAATTTGTTAAGTTCTAACTTTTCTCTCTGTCACTTATGCAAATGTCATTCACAGATCATGCCTGTCCTGTGTCGGTGTCTTGCTATTTCAACCCCCATTGCTCATTAAAATAATGATTTACTACTCGCAACACCAGTGACAAATATCATTGACCGGAATGCAATCAACCTATTTCAAGGCCAGCTATATTTTATTTAAATAGAGAAAAGTAGGAAAACAACTTCAAGTTGATTGTACTAAAGTGCATGGCGGTGTGGGGGGATTTTTTTTTTTTTTTTATTGCCGAAATGACAGCTAAACGTAAACAAAATTCCAGCACAGAATAGAGGGTGATAGTAGGGGGTGGTTGTTGATTTTTTTATTGGCAATAGACTTGGAAATTCTCATCCCCCCTCATTTCACACTCATGCTATCTATTTACGGAAAAACAATTTTTTTCAATGAATCGCGTAAAGTGATTATATATTTTCGGAAATGCATGTTCTTGAATCGATCACGATTATATGTAGGTTGTGTATGACCTATGCCCCTCTCGTGGTGGGGTCAATGAAATGAGCTGGAACTCGTGCAAATTAAATCGAATAAAATTATGCTTGAATGTGGGGATATTTTGAAAATCACGTTTTATCAATCGGAGTACAACGACTTGCATCTTGAAAGAGAGGGGAAGTTAATTGATATGGAAAATAGATATGGGATTTGCTGTGTAGCACCGGTAAGACGTTATCTTGAAACATCGCAAGGGGTTTGAAAATTGAAATACATGGTTGAGCTCACAGCTAAAGATCGAATTTCAAAACATCCACAGAGCTGACATATTTTTAGGTAGATATTCCCTAACTTAAAAATAAGCACACAATTTTGGATGGGCGAATCCGACGAGGTCACCTGAAATGCCTTTTTCCCTATCTTATGGAGTCATGAAGTCTTTATTTAGTCATTCTCTTGTGCGCTTTACTGAAAATGGCTAATCACTTACACGCATGTACTCAATCATGCACATTGGTCATAAAGATTGAGGTAACAACAGATTTTTCGGTAGGTAGATACAAATGGTTATTCCAGCGTAGCTAACGAGAACCCAATTAACGCTTGGGCGCCATTTTGCAATTGTTAAATACATCCTGTGGAGTTCAAGATTGTTATCTCTGATATTCAGGCCATCAAAAAAGTTTTTACCTATTATACGATTCCTGCCTAGAGCAGAGAGATTAGAAGAGTCTCCTTCTCGCTCACGCTCCCGCAGCTGTGCCAGTGTGTATTACATGGGATGCCCAGCTTGGCCCCTACTGGCCAGTGGCCTGTGCTGATCGTCATAACTCCTGTTTTGGAGTTCTTGTCTTCCTGGAGATGACAGTCTGTAATAGAAAGTGCGAAAAGATTTTTTTCTTGACCACTCTCAGCGAAACGTGAATTTCCCCCGCGAGGCAGGTCGTGCGCCTGCTCATTCCACTCTATGCCACTATGGCCTGCAATTCGGAGAAGAATGACCTTAAGCCAGACCTTAAGAAAGACCTTGATCTTGAACCAGACTACGTTATCGTTAATTACGTAAGTTCTACCTTGAAGCAGAAGATATGTCTGCTAGCTCACTCAAAAATATAGTCGAATTCATCACCAACTCTGGCATCTTGAATGAGCTTTAAGGAAATCACAATACCGACCGCAGTGATAAGGTGACCAGATCCCACCTCAACCAACAATCTAAACCATCAACCTAGCGAAGCGATCATGTATCAACGAAGATAGCGACGTTTCGCCTGGGTGTAGGATTGTGTAGCATCGTCCAACAAGTCAGGCATATTGCCATCGGTCTCGCCCGTAATACACTGAACGAGTCCGGGAGGCTGTAAGACTTTAATATTTGCAGTGATCCTGAGAAGGTTCCTGCACCGACCCCGCAGTCCATCTTTGAACCATTGACGAAAATAAGTGTTTTAATCCTCTTCTTCTCTTGACATGAAGTCTTTCTTGATATTCAGTTTTGGGTGCAGTAGTCAGTCGGAGTCGTTGCCAGAACCCCTGCAGTTGAACGCGATATTTTTGGTGTGAAAGTTCTGTCGGACAAGACAGCATGGCACCAATTGTGCTTATTGCTGCTGATCTTTGAACCCTGCTTAGTTTTATTTTGTATCTTACCACCAAACCAGTGACCCATAAGTGAGGATAGCACATACTAAAGCGGTGAGCATCCATAGGACCATCTTTGAACGAAGTTCCCACCGCTTACCAAAGGTTTTACTGCAGACGTAGAAGACTTTGCAAGCGCTAACGTCTACCATCCGAAACTGTCTGCTATAAGAAGCAGATGGCCCTAGACGTCATCGATGAATGGTGCACTAGGAATTTCGGTTAATCCTTTCAAAGCTTTATATTGACGCATCACTATCTGAATCGCAAATGAAGTACGAGTATTTAGTAGTCGCCATGGATAGTAAACTTCTTTTATGAAAACATGTTGAGTCGAAGAGAGCCAAGGCCCTCTCAATTTTTTGGCAGTGTAAGTGAACTTTCGGCTGGCACGCAAGACTATATTTGGCCGCAATCTGAGCCACAAAGGAATTGTAGTCGAATTTTCAGGGATGTTCTCGTTAGTCGAACATGTATCTGTCTTTCATACGGAGACAGATGCATACGGAGTAGTATGCAATCCTAATCTACAACAACAGCCAGAAACTTTAGAAAAACAAAATCTGTCTGAAGAACTCGGTCGCTAGGTTGAACTCACTAAGTCTTGTTTGGGTCTCAAGTCACAATGGGATTAGTTTAAACGAGACCTCCTATGAACTTGGTAGACAAGGTTCGGAAAAGGACCTCTCAGGACTTAAACCTGCATTGGGTCTTCAGTCAGGAATTCCATTGAACATGAACATAATCGTGAATGGCATTAATCTCCAGAATGTAGACAGACTAAACGAATATTACATAACGTCTGTAAAACAAATCCGCGGCATTTTTGCTAACTGCAGACAAATTACTGCTTAGCAATACCACTATTTGCGACGCCTGTGGAGAATACTTTTTCTGAGATTTTTTGCTCGTGTCGGGTGGCACATTTTTGGAGCCGATGTGGTGAGTGCTGATACCATAAGCTCCTCATCACCGAAGATTTTACTACAGAGGGTTGCGTTCTGATAGTAGAATAGACGCGTATCGAGTCTGTCTGATTCAGCGGAGTTTTCCTACCTCGATACCATTCCCCCTTCTTCTTTTAATCCATGTCTAATAAAGTGGTCTTGACGTTGTGAACTTTTTGATTCAACTGCAATGACATCTTTCTACTCAGAGAATAATCTCGCGATTTGCAGAGAATGACAACGTCTATATATTTAGTTGAGGAAATGTTTTTCAGTTTCTAGTAAAAATATTGAAAAGAAATGATACTTTCATGAAAGTGGGCGTGTTTGTGAGCGGATTTTAAAAATTGCTTACGCATGTACTGCTTCGGATTTCAAAAAGTTTATGTAAAATTAAATGTTCTTCCAGGCAGACGGTCGAACATGGCTGGATCGACATAACTTTCGACGCTGATCACAAGTACATATACTTTTGGGAGTCTATCGTTATTATTTCTCTATGTCACAAACTGTGTATCAAAATATATGTACCCTATGGGATAGGGTATGAACAGAATATTCACTACAAGTACTTCAAACAACATTGACATTATCTTTGTAGTTCTGACAACAACAAAAAAAGTGAAAAAATTCCTTAAGGCGTCACACAGATGACGCACAAATGTCAAACTTTTTCTGTCAAATAATTTCATCTGAAATTGCTCTCAAATTTATGAACTTTAAATCCTGACCCAATTTTCATTTAAAACAAACATCAATCCTGTGAAACTGACCGAAAATAAAAATCTATTCGAATGACATTTCAATTTATTAAGTAAATTGGACACTCGAGTTACAATTGAAATGCCAAAATTCAGATAGTGTTTCGTTCCTTATATTATTTTCACCATAAACGAATCCGACCTTTATTGTGATTGAAAATTAAAACACATTAAATCTGGTTGTTAAATTTATGGCTTAAACAAAAAAAAAAAAAAGTTATCAGACCGCTTGCAACGATCGTTGATCGTAGTAGTGACACCTAATCTGACTCATGATTTATTTTAGAAAAATTCGATAACGAATCGAATTTAACCGTGTAAATGGGGTTAACTTTAGAAAATTCCCAAATTTCATGTGTGACATGGTTGAAAACCCCCCTAGAAATTTTCCCAAATAGGGGTGTGGACTACCTCAATGAATGACAAAGAGTGATTCTAAAAATATCGGCAAACGAAATAAAAAAAAAACTCTCGCTCTCTGTCGTAATCATCCAACACTTTGTTATATAAATTCGTTGTATATGGTTGTTTTTAAAAAAAAAACAATAAAGCGAAATTTAATTAAAACAACCGACTACGCTGTCGTTGTCATTTTCTACCGGCTACAGTAGCGTAGATTATTGCGTCATTCTACCGGCAAATATAAAATTTTTTTTATTTTTATTTTGTCTCAATATTTTATCACTAACAGCTGAGTTTTTGCTCTTTTTTGTGCGAAATAAAAAAAAATTAAACGATTGACGACGAAATAAATACGCGTTAGCTACGCCATTTGTTTGCGTCATTTTATAAATACTTGACCTTGGAGCTTGCACACAGAGGGGTAGTGTGCACTTTTATTTCATTGCTTGAAGGTAGTGGATCTACGAGTTAGTTTGAGGGGCGGAAAAATGTGAGTAAATGGTTATGGCGTGTCAGTTGGTAACAATGAAATTGGACAAAAGAATGACAGATTGTTTCTTTGAATTTTATCGACCGGATATTGGAGTGCAATTAAAAGCGTTTATGTCGCGCTGTTGTTTTCGGTAGTTTTACGAGTATATTTGGGGTGTGGTGTCAAAGTACTCGATGTTTCAATGTCACTTTCTTTTTATTTTTTGTTAAGAAACACGTAGTTGTTGAGTGACAATAGAGGCTCAGACAGAAAACATCGACAAGCACGAAAGATGACAATGGTCTTTATAACTTGAATATGAGGTGGTAATGCGATTTGTACGAACAATGGGAATGATCCTTAGTTTTAATTAACAGTCTCGCTCCGAAAAGAGTATGGCGTTGTTTTGTAGGCCGAAAATATTTAACTGACTGCGACATCTTTTTTATCAGTCTTGGTTTTATCTCTGTGGATGAGATAGCTTTGATCGCTGCTCGGCTGTCTAAATATCCATTTGCCTTTGCAGAGGTGTTAATGTGGACAGTTTTCGATGGGCCTCAGTCTTTTCCTGAAGGGGAGGTTTGAAACTGTAGGTTGAAAGGTGTTAGATGTAGGGGTAAGGTGTTAGATAATTTGTTTTAAATTTCATTTGTGCCCATCTAATTATATTGCGATGATTGTAAACTGGGGAGTATTTTGTTTGTTTTCGCTATTATTGTCGTTGCTTATGATTCACAGTATTTTTTTTCCGTCCACCTAATGTCATCATCACGATCAATTTGCATTTTAGCCATATGACCACCCTACTGCCAGTGTTATGCCTTCACAGTAGAGTTGACTTAGCTTTCGCAAGTGATCGACTTTTTTATTTATTTTATGCGAAATAAATAGATGATTCTTGACATCAGGATTCGAACCGTGAATCAACAGCGTAACAAGCGATGATGTTACCACTACACGATCGCCTTAGGTAAGTGGGTTTGACGAAGGGAAATGAATCTCGTCTATGCTAGACTTAGGTCAATCTAGACTCTTTCTGACATCCATTGAGGGAAAGGTAGCCTTGCAATTGGACCATTGCTGAGTAAAATTTAGCAAATTTTCAACTTTACATTGTTTTTCTGCAGTCGTTTTACCCTTAAAAATACTGGGGATACTGTAGAATCTGAAATCGTTCTTTTTTGCTTTTCTTTAACTCGAAAACTATTAATCCGTTATAAAAGCTTTAATGTAATAGTTGCAAGAAATTGCCTCATGACAGAAGAGATATTGCCAAAACAATGAAAAATAGATGCAATTTTCAAGATGGCGACGGGTAGATGTCCAAAACCGGGAATATTTTTCAGTACGCCTAAGGCTGTGTATGACCCTGTCAAAAGTCAGAACTCTCCGATTTGATTGAAGGTAAGCCCTTCTTTTTACTTGCACCTACAGGGTATTCTAACCCAAAAATTAACGGTTCTTTACTAACAGCCGATTTAAAAAAAATTCGATTTTCTCCAAAACTGGTTTTACGATTTTTTTTAAATTTAATATTTGTGTTGGATTGGATATATCATACAAGATGGCTTACCAAGTTCTTGGAAAAAATATCATATAACAGTCCTCTAATTATTAACTGATCTTTGAAAATCCATTTGATTAGAAAGTTCTGATCACTACCAAGATTGACCAAAATACCAAGATCGACAATTTTCACGAAAATACTATATCTTCCACGCAACGTACGAGTATCAGTGTGAATACTATTGACGCTACGTGTCTGTTACTTTCAATTTGAATGGACCTTTACTTGTCAGGCCGTGTTGCCGATTTTCTTCAGACATAGGTATGATTATTTGTTAGTGTATTGTGTCGATTTATTCGTCCCTCTATCTGCCCTACGCTTGTAACTTTTAATCTGTTTACCCCAGAGAAGTAGAGTATTCCCATTAATGTAGTTTGAGATGCGCAGTATTTTGAGTCTTAGTTTTGGGAGCGTCAAATTCCAGAAATACATTTTCTTTCTGGCACTGAACAATTCAGCGGTCCACCCGTCCCGGGCGTTCGGACTAGCTAAGGCTCATTTCAGCAAATAAGTGGTTGATGTCGAATGCAAATACGAAAGCTTCATTAAAATTTGTGAGTTTTCTGTACTTTCGTGAGTGCCTAAGCTATAGCAAGGTATTCCCACTCGGCAGTTTTTGATCAGCATAATTTCTTTAAGTTGTTAGGAGTATCCATCTAGAAAGACTGTTAATAGCTTTGCGTTACGTTTACTATATATGAAAACTGTTTTCTTTCTATTTTATCTGCAAGGTTGGTCTATCAAACTAATATAAAAAAACATATTTGTCGCCCTAAACCTCTGCCAATTTGTTTGTTGAAGGATAGTGTGCATCAAGCAACCCTCGAGACTCGTTCTTATTACAGGTAGTCACACAACAGCAGCCGCACTGTTCCTTATGATCTCTCTAGAGATGCAATCAGATTTGTTTGAAAATTTGAACTGCCTTCTATTCATGAATACTGTACTATAAATGAGAGTTTCTATGGATAGCGTATATTCCTCCACCATCTGTAATAGTATTCAAGCTACACACTACCCACCTGCAGTGTGGCCTTAGGTCAACATCTCACTGAACATTAGCACTCCTTGTTTGAAACATCGACCAAATTGCAACTGTCTGAAGACTTGATCCAGTCATACAGATCATAGATATGACGACAATGAACGGTAATGGAAGGCATATGCACTCTTACAAAACTTTTAATTCGATCTCAGTCGACAAACACTTGAAGCTCAGGAATAATTAAATTTGAACTTCCACAAATCCTGGGTGTCAAACTGTTCTAGAAATCGTAACTGAGTGGAAAAAAGTGATAAAATTTTCTCCAATTAGTTCGAGCACCAACCTTAGCAGAAACAAATATCACCTGAGTTTCAAACCACAGTCGTGTAAGTTTTTTTTTTTTTTTTGTGGTCATGTAAAGTGACAGATCGTCTTGCATTGGAGTCCTTGAAAACAAAATAATATCACCTTGAAAGCTCAGTATATTTTGTCTATGTTGATAGTCAGTTTCTTGAAGTTTGTATTTTATATCACGCTAAAACTGTCTCGCCTTTAGAAGGAATCCCCATGAGTTTATGCACAAGATGTACAACTTGTTTCTCTTTTTTTCTTTGTTTACATATTGCTTTACCGCACTGTTGCACCTGATCGCAAACATCGATTTGCTAATGATGCTTCAGTGCAAGCAGGTGCTCTCATACCTAGCAGCCGTACTGTCTACGAGCAAGTATGGGCATTTAAAATGGGAAAATTTATCCCCTTCTGCGATTTGCTAATATTTTCCTTGAAATAAAAATCAGAAAATAGAAATAAAGTTTAAAAAAAAAAAACTTTCTTTAATAGCGTACTGTCATCGTACGCCGATTTAAAGTGACAAGCATGCGCACACTGTCAAAGTCATTAGTTTCACGTAAGTGAGTGCAAAATGTGAAAATCTAATTAATTATAGAAACTCAAACCGGATATTGCCATTGAATCGCTTGCACCTTGAACTGGCAAATCACCCGGCAGCGAACAATTTCAGTTGCAATTCACCAAATTATTCTTCAATTAGCCATGACATTTCCAACGTCAATTAATTTTAACAGATCTGCTCCGCCTCTATTCGCTTTACCCCTGCATCCCTACAGTCTCTCATCTGTCTCTCTTTCTATCTTTCCACCACTGTTTATTATTGTTGTGCTTGTTATTTTATTTAAAACTCCATAAAAATGTTGTACAACAATCAAAACAACATCAACAATGTTGTTTTGCTAATAGGGTGTATCATTTTGAGTGTAACGAACGTACCCCCAGACAAACAATCATTTTGACATTTCCAACTGAAGTTTTATATGAAATCGCATTTAAAGTTTAAAACGGTACAAATAAAATAAACAACTTCTCAAGGCCAAGCAAATGATTTCTTTGTGGTTTTGTTTTACTTCTTTGTTTATTGTTTGTGTGCCACGAAGAAACTAGTTTATAAGCAATGACAGATATGACATCAAATGGTGTTTAGTACATAAAATGTCACCGCTATTACTAATAAAGGCAGGAAAAAAAATAATTAATTATTTAATAAAAATACCTTAAATTAAAATTCAAAGTTAATTACATGCTCATAAATCAGAAATAAATACATTTAACTCTTTTAAATGTCAATTGGCACTTGAAGTTAATTTTCAATGTCATGCGCCCAACCACTATCTTGCATGTAGTATTATGGTAATGCCTTAATTGCACTTTATGATTTCTTTCCCACTTCCATATTAAAAAAAAAAAATACATATTCTAGTAGAAAGGAATTGCAAAAAAAAATCAGCGTATTGAATTCGTAATGAGATTTGAAGTATGTATCTATCGGATGAAATGATTTTTTTTTTTTTTTGTTAACTTTGGAATGAAGTTTATCATTGATTTGCGATCAAAATAACAAAAGAGGGGCCTTGATGAAGATGAGGTTTTAGTTTCTTATATTTTTTTTTTTTTTACGAATAAGTGTGTTGGCAATGCTATGTTGGCAACATACTTTGATTAACTGTCATTTAATCTAAAATGGCGTGATGTTTTATGAGTTTCTTATTTAACATTTTATTTAGCTGACAGGAAAGAAAGATAGATTTATTGGTGAAACGATGCACGAATTTGATAGGCAGTGTTTCTCGAAAATAATCGAACAATTTACCTCTATTTGGGGACTCAACAGCGCCGCCAGCAGTTTATTTCAACCAGAAAATATATAATTTTTTGCAAAAAACTTAATTTTATATTAAGTACACTCCTCCATGGAGAAGTTGCCTAAAAGTCAAAAGACCATTTTTCAGTTCTCTAAAAAAACAAGTCCTATTCTTATATTATACTGTCGCCCAAAGAAAACTGAATGCGATATTCGAACAAACTTGCATGCACTTGGACGTTGATGACGTCTAATTAATTAGATTTCTAGGAAGAACGTAACCATCTAGTAGACTTTTTCGAAGAAGTGCCAAGGTTCTTTCCATATAAGTTGGAAATAGTCTTATATAGGGAGTGCTGTTGCTAACAGCTACAGCAAATCGTTTAGATCATCTTATGAAGCGCTGGAAGATTTTGATGTCCGCATCATCCATATCGCTGAGTCAGATAATCTAGTCTAGTCTTTTAAATGTGGAAATATGGCTCGTGCTACCAATTGTCCATCCGTTCTTGCACTGAACAAATTTACAGTAGCCGTAGCTATTTTCTTCTTCCAAGTATATGCTATAAAAATAGCCATAGGTGCTATTGTCTTCTTCTTCTTCTTTTCCTTACGGTGAGGTTATGATCCGGATATGATTGTCCTTTTGACGGTGTTTGAAGTATCTCTCCTTTGAATATGACAATACCAACTGAGCCGGTTGTGCTCTTATCTTGCTTGTGATGGGTTCTTTTATATTAAGGCTTCCTCGAATCTTCGAACTTCTTATTCTATCAAACTTTGTTACTCCTGCTGTCATGCGAAGCATCTTCATCTCAGCTGCCGTTAATTTGCCCTCATACTTTTTATACATTGTCCATTGTTAACCGTTTTCCCGCCACTTCATCCACCCTACGCTTACGCGATGATTGATGTCATCATCACCAGTTGCTTCACTATTGATCATAGATCCCAGATATTTGAACTTTTCGCACTTGGGAAGCACTTGGAGTAGAGAACGGGCAGCACAGATACTCTGTCTTTATACTAATACGGTACCCATTTCCCTCCAAAACATCCACCCATACATCAAGTGCTCGATACAGGGACGTTTGATCTTCACTTGTGATAGCTCCATCGTCAGCAAATAATAACTGATGGGGTCCGTCACTTTTCCTTCAAGCAGATAATCAAGAGCTGCAATGAATAGCAAAATACTAAGAACACTTCCCTGGTGTACACCGACTTTGATTGAGAACTGTTCTACATGTCCATGATTATGTGCTACGTGCACGGTTTCTGGAACTCTTCGTTGTCTTAGCGCCACCCGTAAGAGATCTCTTGGTTGTCTTTCAAAGGCTTTTTCAAAATCAACCAACACCATATGCAGGTCCTTTAAGGAATCACGATGTTTTTCCATTGTGATCCTTATACTTTGGATTGCATCTGTTGTTGATTTACCTGAGACAAACCCGCACTGGTCATCAGCCATCTAATACCCGCTCAACGATCTTCATAGTGTGTGACATCAGCTTAACAGAATGGTAGTTATCGCAGTTTCGTGTATCGCCCTTTCCTTTGTGCAAGGGAAAAGGTAACTTTCCCTCCACCGATTAGGCATTGGATCACCGCTCATAAGTCTGGAGATAAGAATCATGAGCCATCTGGACCCGATGTCTCCCATCTTTTTTCACCTCAGAGGGTATCTCGTCTGGCCCAACCGCTTTTCTTTTTTTTTTTTTTCTTTTTTTAATATTTAACCGCATTCCTAACTTCTTCGACAGTGATGTCGAATACTTCGCCATGGTCAGGAACGGCACTTGGAAAGTATACCCGGTGAAATTGTTCGTTCAGAAGTCTTTCACAATACTATCGCTATCTGTGGACAATTTTGTCGTCTTCCACAAGAAGCTGGCCTTGAGCATTGTTAATGAACTTTAGGGAACGAATCTGCTGAGCATTTCTTTTTCTCTGGGCGGCTATTTTGAAGATAGTTGTTCCCTTATTCAAGTTGTTTTGTCAAAGCTCCTGGGCAGCCTGGTTCCTATCAGACGCCGAAGACAATATTTCCTCCAACTCCCGATAGAGGCCTTTCATACTTTTTGCTTGAAATTGGGCACTTCTTCTACTTCGTCAGACCTTTGCAACATCTATATATCACTTCAATAGGTGCTATTGTAAAGAAAAGTATCTCCTGGAGCTGTTTCAGTTTTTATTCAAAGGAGAAATAGCTATGAAAAATAGCTAATATTGCTATTTACTGCGTAATGAAAATGCGTGAATTAGCTATGAAAAATTGCATTATTGCTATTCTTAAATAGCTGCTTTAATCATTACTTTAGTAAACTAATATCAACAAGAAGAAAGAAAAAGAGACTCATTGTCTCGTGAGGAGTCGAATTTAAGACCATCGAAGTGTTGACGCAACGCCTCAACGGCTACGGCGGCGTTATTTTTGGCTACGTCAGAAGTCTTCTGTGTCTTCGTTCGTGATGTGACAATGTGTTATATTTGGGATTAAAAGCTCCGGAGGCTTGTCAGATATTCGTGGAAGCTAAAAAACCTTAGAAAAGTTGTTGATGTTTTCTGAGATCAGAAGCTTGAACATCCCACTTAGTCCAAAGTACCAACCACGGAGCCATTGCGTCACTATGCAGTAGCAATAATTGTAATTGCTATGGTTCAATGTAATTTTTTTAAAACAGAAACTGTAATATAGATAGCAGAAGTAGCTATGAAGAATAGTCTTTATAGCTATTCATTTGAAATAAAAACTGGAAAATTTGCAATGAAAAATAGCTGTGATTGTTATTTATAAATAGCTGTTTTAGCTATCTTGCAACATACCTAAAAGAAAAGGTAAGTGCTGAAGTGCTATACCGAACTTTTTAAAAATAGCAGGGGTATAATCCAAATAGCAGAATTAGCAGTGGAAATAACCAATATTCATTTGATTTTTATATGATACTCGTATGCTAGCTGATGGAATTTTGAATATCTGCACAAAATACGATTCTCGTATTTCCTTTGGATTTTTTTTTTTTGTGACTGGGGTTTTGTATTCTGCAGTTAAGTAAACCTGTGAGAACAGAATTGCGTACGCAGTTTGCAGATGCACACCAAGAAGTGTCTGACACTTTTAGGATCACGTTGTTCCTTGTCTTTTTGTAAGCCTATTATACGTCAGAGTTTTGTTTAAAGTGATACCCAGGTATTTCGGAGTAAAGTTGTTTCTCAGGTAAACACCATCATCTCTTCGCGCCTCTCTATGATTAAGGTAAAAGCGACAGATCTCAGGTTATTCAGGTTTTATGTCGCTACCTGCTCCAGAACTTACGTTGGAATGCGAATGCCACGTCATCGACATAGTTGAATTTGCGGAAGGTCGTGGCTGGTAGGTCGCAGACGTATAAGTTGAACAGAATAAGGGCCAGCACTGATCTTTGAGGAATACCATTATTAAGCTTTCTTGATTTACTGAATGATTTTAAGGCTCCTATTAAGTCCACAGAAGGGAACCGGTTTTCAATTTTTGATTTTCTATGAAGTTTGTTAGGTTCAGGACTTGGTCAGTGCATCTTCTGAATTTACTGAAATTCGCTTGCTTAATGGGGACAGTATTTTCGATGTCAGTGTCTTCGATTCAGGATCATGTATTCAAGGAGCTTCAGGTCCACTAATAAAAGAACAATTGGGGTCTAGCTTCGTGGGACATCTATGGGTTTGTTTGGCTTAAATGCGATGATCTTAAATTTTTTGAAAGAGCTTGGAAGCTTTGCAGATGATAATGTTTCGGTATAAACTCAGGCGAGCCACCTTCGTGCCTTTGGGCCACTTTACTTTAGATGGCGCTACAGTATAAGGTGGACCTTTCGAGTCACTATGTTTTAACGCCTCTTATAGCCATTTTTATCCTGAAAAAGAGTAGTTTTTCTAATACAATCTCTTTAATATCGCAGAAGTAGCCTCTAGGTATAAAGATATTATAATTTGTTCATCAATTTCACCACTCCACGCCCACTTCATTAAGGCTGAGTTAAAAGGGTATCTGGGCTTCTGTTCTTGCGTCGGGAAGAGTATCTGTCCTTTAAACCATTGCAAAAGCCTAGATATTTCGACAAGGCCTAATGGTCTGTAATCTAGTATTATGGCTAGACAGTGATAGTGTAGCTAAGTACCCTTCCTTTAGAAATGAAGACAACTCTTAGGATTGTTTTGGTATGTAATCTCTAAGCAAACAATTGCTAGTGGATATAATATTGTTCGAATGGGTTTGAGGAGTTTGAACCGCTTTACTGTCGTTTGGCTATAACCTAACTACAAAAGTTGCGGATGTTCTCTCAAAACAATAATAGCTACCAAGGGATGCGCGCAAGGAGAAGTACTATGCAGGTGACGTTATTATCAGCGTTTATGGCAATGTTACAGTGTCCTTACGGCAAAACTGGTCGTATAACTCTCTCAAGCTACCGCAGATTCTAGACCTTAAAGCCGGCGCTTTTAAAGGCCATCTAAAGATTTCGGAATATGTCCAAAGCGATCCAATTCCCAAAATCCCAGATAACGTGCTCAAAAGATACCGGTTCTCCCAAAAGCTCGAAGTTTTCATAGGTAATTCTAAATTAGATAAGGACAGCACTGGGACTGCCCAGAATTCAGTGATCTCCAGCGCTTGGTAAATCTTGGGAATCCTCCTAGAGGATCTGTCGTCGATAGACAAGGTCACTGTGGCCTGCACTCTAAGGCATGAAGACTTCAAGGGAAATGAACGAGCAGACTGTCGGGGGGAAAGGAGCCCCTGCCTTGAACCCTATTTTGGGCCACCACCTAGTATTGCTCATTCCAAAATAAAGCAATGCGACGTCGATGGCTTGAAGCTAACGAAAATTGTATTGACTCCAACCAAATTAAGGCCCAAAGTTACTCGAACTTAACAAAGAAGACTTAAGGATCTTAACGGGTTACCTGACTGAACAATGCTCACTTAGGTAACATCTACATAAAATAGACGACAAAACATATTTCCTACGAATGCTCGGCGGCCGCAAAGAAAAGACTGTTCCATCTAACGCTTTAATGAGCCGAACAGATAATTGGAATATGGAAACTAGAACTCTACTAAAGTTTATCAAAAGCCTTAAACTAACTCCTGGTCAACCACTAGGCCAGCACAATAGATCTTACACGTCGCAGTGCATACCTAAGGCACCTGTTACTACAAACGTCTTAAATTGATTCCCTTCTGTGGCAATTTATTTGATCCACAGGCAACTTTGAGTTCCATAGCACTTGTTAGGATTGAATAATGCACTATAAGACAACAAATAGTTCTAAAAGATATCCCCTACCAACAAGGGTATCCAATTCGTTCCTAACTTAACCACAACCTCAAATGAGGTTTTTCCCCCCTCTATTCTGAAAATTTACAACACAAAAAGATACTGCCAACCATTAACCCTAACCAAACCGTTTCACTTCCCATGCAGTTACACCCAGTTACATCCGATAGAAACCATTACAGGAACTCTGTGTCGTTATGGTCTTCACAATTGCCCTGTCCCCACTGCCGGTGCTCCCCTAAGTTTATCATTGTTTTTGTTTTGATTTCCAGGGAATATGAGAAAATGCTGGCCAGAGAACGATAACCGACAGTTTGTTGCCTTCTTCTCATTCTACTCCTCTTCTTTTTCTATTTCTTATGCGCCTAAGCATTCGCCTTCTATGGGGTCTTTTTTTTTTTTTGTTTAAATTCAAAACATTTTCAGAATAAAGAAGACAAAAATAGCAAAGAACCACCACGCAGTCGTTGAACCAACCGGCTTTTTTCACCCACTTCTCCATGTGTTGGTTTTTTTCCAGAAATACCGGCAAAAGTTCTTACACTAAACCATACCACGGTGTTGTCATCTCCCTATATATGTGGATGTCTCTCTCCCATTACGTGAGGGATTAAACGTTCGAATGGATTACATGAAATTGGCTTGGCGCATGAGAATGCATACATACGGATACTACCAAAGGATAATTGCATTTCAGATATAATTTTGTTCACAAAAAAAAAAAAAAAAAAAAAAGGGAAAACAAACGCTCGTATCTACTAGATACATTTTGTTTTCGTTCTATCTCAGTATCTCCGCATTCTCGGCAGGTAGCGTCTTGATAATAAAGAGGTCATTCATACCGATTCGGCGCAATGGGAATGCGCATGTGCAACTACTACGCATGGCACAAACAAAAGGAGATCACGATCTCAAAAATATCCTTTGCTAGGCGAATGCTATGGTACCCATTTAGGTCATTGACCGTCATTCACATTCACAGAGAAGCAGAGGTGGATTTTTCCAAGGAAACATACAAAGGAGGTCTCTTGGAGAAATACTCGTATTCCAACTGACAGGCTGGATAGTTGTGTGTGTGTTATTGGACTTTGCCTTCCATTGACTGTACCGGGAGTTTCTCACCATACCTCCTAAGAAAGTGACATGCAATCATAGGACGCTGGTCATCGGTGTTCTTTTTTTCTTTAAATTTCACATGACCCTTTTGTGCACACGAATGCACTAGTGGCAGGCTTGTATACTCGTATACCACCAACACACCACAGTGGTCTAGTTAGACAATTGGCGCCAAAAGTATATTATAGTGCCAGCTACTAGGAGAGTCGGTCATAAGATGGCTTGATATTCGTCTCCATAGGATACGAAACGTTGTACACACATACACACTCGAAGGAATAAAAGATTGGTCAGGATTAATTCAAATGCAATTATTATTTCTATGATGTTAACAAGGGTGGGGTTTTCCACTTGTTTTTTTATTTAAAAGTAATACTCGTAGCGTGTTGCACACTATGGGACTTGTTGAATGGTGACCTCAATTCTAATAGAGCACTCATGGGGAGGAGTTCAAATTTAATTTTAAATTAAAAATGGGAACTTTAAGTTGAAGGAGTTACTATTAGTAACCCGATTCCAAACCATACTCAGTACAGAAGTTGGATGCTACAAGCAAAGGGGGGGAAGGGGATACTTATACCTAAACAACAGGAGCGGATTTGTATTATGTTTATCCACTAGGCCTCAGAAGTAGTCGCGAAGTTTTTTATTCATAAAGTCCTGATTCGTATTTTTTACATTTTTATGTAAAGCAGTATTTGTTTTCCCTCTAAATAGAGCAACATCGACCAAAAGTTCTTTTTTTGAGTAATAAAGTCAGTTTTTGAATATTTGTTTGTGCTTTGAGTACACAATAAAATTGAAAAAAAGTCATAACTATGTTATATAATTCCTAAAGTAGAGTTAGACTTTCCCCCATCAATTTATTGCCTTAGCCCCAGGCTTCTAGGACTGTCTATCAACTCCTACTCTCACCTCCACGCGGTGAGTCGCGGTTGCCTAGTACCTCGATCCGAGATCGGGTATTAACACGAGAGTGGGGGAAAGATTGTTACACTACAATACTCTTCCTTAGACTGTTACACTAAGATACTCCTCCTTTGATCCTGGCGGCAACGGTGCACACCTTTTTGAGCTACTTCCACATATACGGAGCTCAAGTATTATATATAAGGATTAAAGGGCCAACGATAACGCTCAAATTTCCGTAGTGGGTTACTAGCATCGGTTTAATTGACTCCTTGTCTTTATGGTGGTATGAGATAAAATATTCCTGAGGTAACTCATCTCCCACTCGGATCTCCGGGGTCGACTGTCTTGACTTGGTAGAACATGCAAATGTTAACCTACATCAAACAGAGTTTACACGTTCATATGGTTGTTGAAAACTAACGATAACAAGCTCTAGTTTGGCTTCTGTAATATTAGAGCCCTAGCATTCAACAATACGAACGCGAACTGCTTCCAAGAACGATTGGAAGTAAAGAAACCCCACTTGTTGGCCTTAACCGAAGCCCAAGCCAATTCATCAACCGGCTCCACATATCTGCGTTGCCCCGACTTCAAACTGCATACCAGATTTCGGTTCGAAGAAAAGAATCAATGAACCCTTTTGCGCTCGATATTATATAGCTAAGAGTCGTCATTCAGGGTTTCATAAAGTTCTGGTACAGCCTTTTCGCTCAACAAATGACAACCCATTGGCCAGACTACTCCAACATTTATCCGACAAGGTCGACTTGATTCAGATTCATTGCCCAACAGCCGAAGCCTCAGCGACTTTAACGTCCACGACTTCAACTGGCTCCGATACTCAAGTATTACTGACGAGGCAAGAATACAAGATGAAGCGTTGCCATTAACAGCAATCTCACCCATGATCTGGCTACATTAGCCTCTGAAACAAGTGTAATTGAACGGTGGAAGAACTGCAATAAGAGAGTCACTAACAAGGTTCTAGAATGTCCCAGTAGGTGGCGGCCTTTCTGGTCAATGGCAAAAGTGATAAGCAACAACCTCTAGTGAAACAGGACGGTTCACTAGCCACAAAACTCACAGAAAAAGCTGATCTCTTTGCAAACATTCTTTTATGTAATTCGTCCTTAGATCCGGCACATACAGAGCCACCTACGACATCATTTAATGGATGCATTGTTCATTAAAGTCGGTTCACAATCACAAAGGGCGATAAATTCCTCCCTAGACATATGTATATGTACAATATTCAGATTTAATTCCACAGTAACAGAAAAATGGAGAAAGAAAACAAATTTTCCATCCCTATTATGTGCCAAGCACACACAACTACACAAACCCATCCACTGCTGCGTTGCTGTTGGCGATAGAATCCGCCGATTGGAAATTTATGATGATGACTTCGGGAAAACTTTAAGTTATTATGATCATTGTAAAACAACATTAGTCAGATGTTTAACCTTTTATATTAATTATGGGTAAGGTCAGACTAGATAGCTTTTCAAAAATTTATTGGATTTAAGAAGAGTGGTATTTTCTGCATGTCTCGTGTCGTGCCACTTCCTGACATTCACTTCAAGTTTGCTTTTGGTATATTCCGCCAACAGATTGCTCGAATCGAAACTCAAAACAAATACATGGGTACCTAAGGAATTGTTCATTGAGTCTGTATTTTAAGTAATTTTAGTTTCACTCTTAATTAACGAGAATTTTCATAGCACAACTTTCCTTGCTTTAGAATTTAAACAAAAATTTTTCTTTTTTTCTTCTCTCAACCATCGGTTAAGAACGATAAAATTAATACTCTAATTGCATGTCATAATCATAAATTTCCATTAGTCCTAGACCAATGGTTCCGCACTGATCCGCTTTCTTAACAGTTTCACATACGCAACATGAAGGCAAACAATCCAAACAGCGGGATAGCATCATCCGTTTAAGTATCTTTTTTTTTTTGAAAATACACCGCAATCACTTGAGATACGCTGAAAGAAGCAAAGCGAGAGTCCGTTCGCCGGCCGTCAAAACAAACACATCCAAGTCCTAAATCCATCCAACGTAATGATGAATATTCATCAATCACTCGACGGGAATATAGTTTTGCGAATGAGTGTGTTGGCAGGCGCACTTTGAAGTTCGACTCGTAGTAGCAAAATAGGTTTTGTATTTTGCTGCCACTGTGTGTGCTTACTTCAAACGCATTGCGAACTTTCGCGTAGGCAAGCAAAAAACGTAAATGAAACGAATTTAATTTATCTTCACCTGAACGCTATAACTGTCATTGGTTGTTTTGTTTGAATGTTTGTTATTTTTAGCGGATATTTAATACTTCACGGAGGATATTTGTACGTTTAGGATGAGATAGCTAAATAAATATCTTTTAATAGGCTTGAAGTTGCGTTTAGAAAATGGATTTTATTGGACCAGAATGAGTGAATGATTCTTTTTAAGCAGGGACTACAAATAAGAGTTTTTTTTTTTAAATCTGACAAAAGTTACACAATAGCAATGATGGTAGTTTCAAATCGAGGGCGCCCAAGTGGTCCTACACAAGTCCATTCTATTTTTCTTGCATGATTTAAAATTTAGAGACTTTTGCAATAAAAGTCACCACATAACAGTTATTTTCAGAATCTCATTTTTTTAGGTCAGCCGTAGAAGTTATTCCGTGACTTTATATATAAAGTCCTTATATTTTTCTTCTTTAAATAACTTTTATCTTTGATCTAAAAAATAAGTGTCACAAAAGTGTAACTGTTATAGCTGACTAAAAAAAATATATCTCACGGAATAAGTTTTATTGCTGATCTAAAAAATAAAGATCTGAGAATAACTGTTATGTCATAACTTTTACTGTAAAAGTCTTAAGATAACTGTTACAGTGTGACTTTTCCCGACATAAAAGTCATAACAGTTACCTACCCTACATTTAAGACTTTAGAGAGGATAGCAGTCCTAATTTCACATGCGACTAGCAAAGTCTTCGCGCCAAAAGGATAAGTAAGAAAGATAAAAGCTGAGATAACCCAACGTTAAAATAAATCCAACCAACAAGTTGTGTTCCCGGTCATTGCTTCTATTTGAGATGGTAGTATCAATACACGCAGTAGCAGCAGAGCAACAGCAGGAGACAACCACAACAATAACAACATCATCGTGCTCCTGATATCTCCAGTTGTCTGGTTTGGGTCTCTGTGTTTTTTTTTTTTTTTTTTTACAGAAATTGGCTTAACGTAGTAAGCAATCCAATCGATGTGATACAAAATGAGTATCTCTTATATGCGTATCCACACAGATTGGTTAAAACAATTTCAGAACATGGTACGGTGTTGTTCACCTGTTTGCATACTTCTCCAAATGCAATGGACTGTAAAGTGTTGCTCGCATATGGGGGAATGATGTTATTGCAAGTCTTGAACATTGAACTTGATTCCCTGGTGTTTCTGGAAATTACTAAAGATCTGCTACAATGTTACTGCGCAAAAGAAGGACAATGAACGTGTGCATCAATTTTCTACTGAACTCGTTGTTATGCATTTGCACATCCTCGGAATGTGGATAGTGTCACAGCGAAGAATTTGATAGAGCAGCAAAAAAAAAATTAAATTCGAAGGTTGTATGCATTTTGACTTCTTGTGAAATTGAGTATGTTATACATTGCTTTGAAATTCTTGTAATTTGATAAGTTTTTAGTAATCGAGTGTTAGCAGATGGATCAAAGTATCTACCATCACTACAACGCAGAACAATCATAAGTCATTTCACTTGCTACGTAATTGTAATATGTGCTTAATTCCTACGAGACCAAAAAGTGAGAAATACCTAAACCTCGTTAGTCTCTCGTGAAAAGAATAAAAGGCTCTGGCTCAAAAGAGAAAGCCAATCTATGCTCTGTTTATGCTGAATTCGGTTTAACATTCTTTGGGACACACATTTTTTTTCAAGCCCGTTCAATTGGTCGAGTCCTAAAATATATCAATAGTATAATAGCTTTAGGTCCAAATGGGATCTCTCACCTTGTTTTGAAGAGGTGTTCTTCTACCCTGGTCAAACCTCAACGTAAGCTCCTCCACCTACCGTACGTTCAGCTAATTCCCAAAAAGGGCGATATAACCTTCCCTGTTAACTACGGTCCGATAGCATTAACGTCAGTGCTTTTCAAGGTCATTGAAAGCCTTGTCACATATGGTGGATCGCGAGTTTTTTAAGTGGTCGATCATTGCAGATTGTATTAGATGGATTTCTACACCATTCTTGACTAATGCCGGTGTTCCCCTGGCCTCAGTACTTGCTCCGTCTCTTTTTCTGATTCACATTAATGACTTTCTTTATGTTACTTGCAATCCAATTCATTCCTTACTTCAATTACTCTTTGATGACTTCACGGCAGATGCCCTAAGCTGTGTAATCCCAGCGACAGCGAATATCAACCAAACTCAACTCTGACATTGATGCAATCATCAATTGGTATACAAAAAATCGAATTGAGTTCAACGCGTCCAAAACCCAGTGCTTTCTCTCAAGCTTATCAATGTTTGACATATATGTTAGCTTTGACTTGGCTTCAATCTATAACGCTTACTTTCGTCCGAGTCTTGAATATAACTCGCATGCTTGGATGGGAGCTCCCACCACATGCTTAAGTTTTTTTTCGAGCCTGTTCAATTGGTCGAGTCCTAAAATATATCAATAGTATAATAGCTTCAGGTCCAAATGGGATCTCTCACCTTGTTTTGAAGAGGTGTTCTTCTACCCTGGTCAAACCTCAACGTAAGCTCCTCCACCTACCGTACGTTCAGCTAATTCCCAAAAAGGGCGATATAACCTTCCCTGTTAACTACGGTCCGATAGCATTAACGTCAGTGCTTTTCAAGGTCATTGAAAGCCTTGTCACATTTTCGTGAGGTGGATCGCGAGTTTTTTAAGTGGTCGATCATTGCAGATTGTATTAGATGGATTTCTACACCATTCTTGACTAATGCCGGTGTTCCCCTGGCCTCAGTACTTGCTCCGTCTCTTTTTCTGATTCACATTAATGACTTTCTTTATGTTACTTGCAATCCAATTCATTCCTTACTTCAATTACTCTTTGATGACTTCACGGCAGATGCCCTAAGCTGTGTAATCCCAGCGACAGCGAATATCAACCAAACTCAACTCTGACATTGATGCAATCATCAATTGGTATACAAAAAATCGAATTGAGTTCAACGCGTCCAAAACCCAGTGCTTTCTCTCAAGCTTATCAATGTTTGACATATATGTTAGCTTTGACTTGGCTTCAATCTATAACGCTTACTTTCGTCCGAGTCTTGAATATAACTCGCATGCTTGGATGGGAGCTCCCACCACATGCTTAAGTTTACCTAACCGAGGGAAGGTGGTTTTAGTCAGTAGAAATCCGGCATGCTGTTGAACCGACTATTTCTACAGTATCTTTTGATCGCTCGAGCACCGCCAAAATGTTGAACGCTTAGTGCTCCTGTACCGGCACTTCCGTCACAAGTGCTCGGATGAAATTTGAAGTTGTGTGCCGCCAGTCTTTTGCACGCCGTTAGCCTGCTCTCGAGTGCATAGTGAAATTCATAAATTAAGTAGAGTCAGTTCATTGGGCACAATAGAGTTACAGTAGTTAAAGATGGAACGAGGTGATCGAACTTGTGACACCACGCGAACTTTTTCACACGATAGTGAAAGCCTCCCTCCGAAATTATTTTCTTCTACCTCCTACTACTGTCCAAAAATGTAAATATAACGTTACAACGATTTCTATATTGATTCTGATCAAGTGTCAAAGTGACATCTGTCAAAGTTACATATGTGACAATTTCTCAACAACATCCTCAATTATTATCGACCAAAAACATTTTTACAATGAAATGTGAAATTCTGTCAAACAAAAATCCTCACTAATGGATGTTTTAATTTCTATTAACGTAATCCAAAATTTGCATGTGCAAACTAACGAAATAAAACATGTTCACCCAATTTGCTTCACCAATTGATTCCGACCAATTGGTAGTTCATTTCAATCATGCATTCACTGCTAGACATACTTTTATTTATATCGTTCATCTATAGCTACAAAAAAGTAATAAAATCGCGAATAGGACGGCAAAATTAAATCAAACCGTTTACGTTTATGACCAAGTGCAATAGCGGAGCGTGTTTTATTGCGTCACAGTCGGACCGAGGCAATAAAATGGTGTGTGGATCGATGCCTCTGTCAGAAGTCACACATTTCAAACTGATTTTCAACGATGATACGGTTAGTTTTAAGTTAAAAAGAGCGTGAATAGGTAGATGAAGGGAGCGAGAGAGAGAGATGGGGAGAAAAAGAGAGAGTAAACTGATTTTATTGTAGATGTTACCTTACGACTTAATGATGTGTCAAATTGCATAATAAATTTTCCGAAGATCATTGCATGTTCGTGTTCGAAGCTGGCAGTAATTTTATCTTGTGCTCCCTATGTATTTTCTTTGTGGCATTCGACGTTTCGCTTTTTTTTTCTGCAAAATCGTGGTAGCGCCCGAGGTAGGGTCCGAGCCCTCGACCCTGAGGTTGAGAGTCCGATTAGCTAACTATGCATGTATCCAAATAAAACTGACCGACGAAATTTCAGCTTAAGAGACTCTATTCCCACTATTCATCGATTCATGCTGTTTGGGGTGTTGGATAAATTGTTTGTAAGGATCTTGTAACATCTGAATGTTTCAATGATTTAACTGAGCCTTTCAAGTCGGTGTATCTATTCCCAATAGAAGCCTACACCACCACCAACGTCTCCAGTATCATAGTCTTATACGAGTACTCATCTTTCTGTCACTTTGACAGCTGTCAATTTAAAACTTTGACAGATCAACGAAAAGAAGCGCCAGAAATGCAAAGAAAACGTCTCAGTACCACAAAATCGTCAAAATCTCTATAACTCCTCACATCTTGCAAACGAAAAAAAAGGTAAACAAACCAAAGTGAATGCCCTTCGATTTTGACGTCACAAGTTTTGTATAAACTCCCCACTAGTTCTGTGAAACTGGTGGGCAACCAACAAACGAGAATCAAAACAAAGAGTGTAACGAACCCAGTGGTGTGTAGAGGGACATACGAGGATAATACCATAACAACGGCCACTTAAATCCGAAAACCTAGGAATGGAAAAGTGATAAAGAGGTATACGCGGTACACAAAGTAACGCGAACATAACCAATACAACAGAGAGAAGAAAAAAAAAGGAGAAGAAAAAAAAAAACACGACTGGAAGTAATAAGAATGAAACGACAAACTTTGAATTAATCAGCCAGAGAATGCGAACAAAACAAAACATACAACAAATGAAGAAAACATAAAACAAAAAACTAAAAAAAGAAGAAGAAAAAGAAGGATCTGAGTCCGAAGTGAAGTAGGCATTGCCATTGTAGAAGGAGATAATGGTGCTCCAATGCACTATCCATTACGAATAGGTAACAAGATCATGCATAAAAGGGAAGCGCAAAACCGGTACCATCATCATCGCATCCATCCGATATTGGAAGTAGCCTCTGGTGCTGCTGCTGCGTATTAGCTTCGAAACACCGGTCCGTTGAATTTGAATTAGACAAAGCGGGACGCAAGAGTGGTGATGAACAGAGGATGCCAGCGGATGAGAAGACGCTGTTACAGGCATTATCATCCGGACGGTGCAATAAATTAAGCGACATGTTCTTTGTTTTTGTTGCTCATATTCCTTTTCTCATCGAATGGATGTGACAACATGCGGATACTTTTTGTGTTTTTTTTTTTTTATTTTTGATTTCTTTTTTTCCGTTCTTTGACCATCAGTAGATTTCTATTATCTATATTCATGATATCTATCGATTCTTTGTCTGAGATTGATGATGAGGACGGATAGATGGCCTTTTTTTCTTTGAAAAAGATTCGAAAAAATTAGAATAAATCGATTTGTTGACACTTCTGACACTTAGAGTAGAATTAATTGCATAACTGTCAGATATCACTTTCATAGATCCTGTCTTTTGAAGTCAACAACTGTCGTAACAAAAGTCATAGTGGTGGTCGTTAATGACACAGTTACCTACAAATACTTATTAATATCCCACTTCTGACACCGTCGTGAGATGCATTTTGTTTTCTCATGGTTTGAAAAGGATTCAATAATGCAGTAAGAAGCAGTTCTTTATAAAATTAAAAGAAATCGATTTGTTGACACTTGTGACACTTTATGTGGAATTTATTGCATAACCATGAGATGACTTTGATAGATCGTATCTAATGAAGGCAAGTATTAATAAGACTCTTAGTATGTATCATTGTTACGGTGAACATCCCACTCAATTCTAATATGAGCTGAGATCTACAGGTCAACCGATCTGCTACCAATTGCCCTTTTTCTTTGAAAATTAAGAAATTCTAAACAAATAGAAAGAAACCTATTTTTTATTTTAATTTTTTTTTTCATATTTGACATGTCAAGGATAACTGTCAGACACTGATATCACTTTTGCAAAGCTTGTCTACTGAATTCAGGTATTTTAATAGACAAAATCTGTAAGAATGAAACACCTGCTAGTTATACAATACTATGTGAAGTATCAGAAGTGTCAAAAAATAGTTTTCCTTTTTTTCATTTTTTTGTTTACACGCGGATCTATGTATGTTAACGTGCCAGCTCCCTAGGTGCCTGTAATACCGGTCCAACTGACAAGCTTTGATACGTAATCACAACTTCTTCCCGGATCCTATAGCAATATGTAGGCGGCTAATTCACCACCTGTATATGAAGTAGCCGCCCTTCACAGGCCTAGCGATGCAGTATACATATTCTGCATGAAGTATCAGAAGTGTCAAAAACTCGATTTCTTTTCCCATTGATGTATTTAGCAATCATTGAAGTATTTTGCAATCTATCTCTTCCTTATAATATCCCTAACCCTAGTTCATACCGATTTGCTCGTCAAATTTACATATGTGTATTTAATGTCCCACTTCTGACACGGTCCTGAATTCAGTATTCAGAATATTTAGTATTTAATGCGTAATTTTCAGGTGCCGATATCACTTTCAAAGACTGGATTTAAGTACTTCAATAGCCAAAGTCTGTGAAAGTGATATCTGTCACTTATACAATAAATTCTACATGATGTGTCAGAAGTGTCCACAATTCATTTTATTTTCTCATTGAAGTCGTGTATTTTGCAACCCTAAAAAAAACCCATAGCATAAGTTGATAATGACTTGCTTGTCAAATTTTTTTTATGAGTATTTAGTATCCCACTTCTAACACTGTCATAAATTCCAATATCGTTGCACTAGATTGATCCGAAATAAAATTGATGAAACATTTCAGTCGTATTCGCAATGAACTGTAGGTATTTCCTCACTTCTGACAGATTGGTTGAAGTTTCTCTCAAAATGTATTATAAGTGCTGCCAATTTACCCAAAACGGTTGGGTATATTTACATATTTTAAGTATACCAATAAAAGTTTCAAATCTTGATCGACCTACTTACAAACAAGATCATAAACCTCCTTTATCGTAATGTCAGTATATTGATTTGTTATTTTCTCTTCTTTTTTTTCCAGGTAAGTGAATTTAAAATGAAGACCTAAAGAATGGACGCACCCAAAAACGAAATGCACTTAAGTATCACAAATTAACATTTTTTTTAAATAAAACATTAACTTCATTCCGTTAACTGTCAATTATCTCGAATCGAAGGTGCGTCTTCTTCTTCTGATGAAAAAAAAAAAAAATAAATAAATCTCGGACAAAGCCCAAATAAATTCCACACTACATGAGGTCGAGGCCGGTCATTGAACACATACAGAGATCCCGCCATAATCCAGCCGGGCAAAGAGTGCCTGTGAACTTTGCTAATCGTTCAGTTGGTGCACAAACAAAAAAAAGAATCAATACACAATGGCTGGACTTCCTTTTTTATTATTTTTCGAGAATATCTTCTTTTTTTAAAATGTTTACGTGTCCCGGCATTAAGAACCGGCTTCGTAGCTAGTTATACACTCTGGCACAATCAATTTAATGCCTACGAACTCTGTGCGTACGCGCGCGCTTTTTTCTGTACGAGTATCTTTTGTTTGGAGCTGATGATCTGTTTCTGTTGTTCTTCGATCGTGAAGCCAAATTTTTTTTTTTTTTTTTTTTTTTTTTATTTCTAAGGCTCGTTAACGTATGCGTCATCAGTATTTTGCCACACAACCAACCACACCGGGTGGATGACTCTGTGAAGTGCTCTATGATATTCTGGAAGTGACGCAGCGATATGTATTTCTTTTTTGTTTTGTTTTTGTCGCATTAAATTAAAGTCAATGGAATAAGAGTGCGTAGTCATACAGATACAGTTGTGGTGATGTGATGATAATCGGATATTCACTGAGAGCGTTCCTGGAAAATTTAAGCTGATCATCTAGCATTGGTATGCGTGTTGGCTTAGAGCTGTTCTGTTTCGCAGAAGGTTATCAATCATTCGACTCTGAGGGAGGTTCTTGATCTTATGAATTGGTAACGGATATGGTTGATCAAATAAGGTCGTTAATAATTCTGTCAGAACAAGATCATAGCTGAAAATCGCTTAAGGACGTCCACACACAATAAGGATGCCAGTCGAACCTCAGTTTGACTTGTTGAACACGTCTAATGACGGTTGTGCTATCGAAGCTGGACCTGAGTTGACCTTAATATGAATCACAGGACTGTTAACTAGCTGATCACTTTCTTATAATGATCAATTGCATAAATTTGATGACTAAATCCTGCACCATAACATTCGTCACAGTTTATACATAACTGCCATCGTCAACAATGAAGTTTTAACACATTTCGCTGCCTTCCTGTCTGCCATTGTTATCAACGACCTGCAAGCATATGCATGCCATCATATGTCAATACCCAAATGCATGAACATTTGCTTGTTCCACCGGAAACTGTAACTGACGTTATTATCGATGATGTCATTACTTCACTTGGATATGTTTTATAATTCAGATCTGCTTTTTGCAGAAAAATGCATGCCAAGTAAACTACCGAGACGTCAGAGTTCCTTAGCCAGTTGTTCAAAGTACCAGTGCTAGTGTACTTCTGAACCGACTTTTCCAGGAAACCCCCTCAAAATGCTGGACATGGTGCTTTCCCAAGACCGTTCATCAAACGGCAAAACTTTCTGGTTTCTCACGACCACTCCTCCAAAGGCCGGAGGTGCTGGTTTCGCACCACCACCCCTAAAAGAGCTATTTTTTCAAGACCGCCACTAAAAAGGCTGGACTTACTGGTTCCCAACGAACGATCCTCAAAAGGTGGCGTTAAAGAATTGTTATTTTTTGCCTTAAGTTGTATTGTACCTCTGCTCAAAGTGGCGAGCCAGTGTTGCCACTTCTACATGCAACATTTTTAGTGTTCTAGAATAGTGTAAACGTAAACACTAATGAATTCAACACGGGTCGTCTCTCCGTCTGTTTGTCAGGCGCTTGTATCTTTTGAACCGTTTGGGTTGGGCGGGGGGCCATCTCAACATTGCACCAAAGCTGAAACTAAAGTTTCATCAAAATTCTTTTTGCGATTTTTGACATTCACGGGTTTCGAAAACTTTTGACATTCAACTACCGATATCATACCCCCCCTCCTTAGCGATCTGTAGATGAGACCATTTACACACGTAGCAGTCCTAGAAAACAAGATTAATGAAAATCTATTGTTTCTTGACAATCATGTTTTTTTTTAAAACTTTTTGGCACTATGCCATCAATAGCTTACCCCCTATCCAACCAATGTTAATGATCTATAGATGCGACCAGACCATCTGCGCACTTACCAGTACTAAAATCAAAAATCTGTTCGGTGGTTAGGCAAATCTGTTTTTTTTTTTTCAGCAAGGAGCAATTATTTTTGGCGCCGCATATGTGTTAATACTATACGAAGCAGTATTTCCGATGCCGTGTATCCGGTAAACGGATAAATCGTGCGAACTCCCTCATTTAATTATTTATATACACTTCGATTTATCCAGCGCCAGTATTTTCTTGAAGACAAATAGAAGTATATCCGGCGACTGTTTTCTTTATCCGGCTCCGGAAATATGTGAATGCTCTCATTGAGTTCTATAAACTTCGAAACGGATATCCAATGCCAGATATGTGTAAGTCATGATTTGTCATGACTTTTAAATGAAGAACATTTGGTGACCCTAACAACTTAATAGAGGGCCTAGCCTAGCTTCTCACAGCCAATAGTGTTGTGCGCCGTAAGAATTGTTGGGACCTACAGTTTTATCCCGTTTCCAAAGAGCAGTTTTGTCTCATAACAACTTTACTCTCGCATGTTTGTCAAAGCTTCGCGAGAGGTGGAAGAACCTTAAATCTCCCGCTCAGTAAACACGCACATCATAGTGCATATACTTTTGAAAATACTTAACTTTTTAGAATCGAACCTTTTTCAATTGGCTTAAGAAATTTTTGAGCCGTGGCTCTTTTTACAGGTAAATACATAAAATTTTCACTTCAACCAATAATCATTCAAATCCAAGAAAATACGAAATATAAAGGTGAACTTTACATTAAGTTAAAACTAATGATATGGTTATAATGGGCAAAATACAATGTGGTAGCACGTTTAACAGGCATTCTACCGACTTACGATAACATTTGTCACAAAGCGCGACCTCAAAATTTGCAACACCAAATGTGGCTTCAAGAACGGTCGGACGTTGACAGGTTAGGAATATGACGGAATTATATTCTGTTCCCTCAAATTTGCGACACACGATTTCGCGACAGAAAGAAGAGTAGAAATGTACTCTTTTCATTTGTGTGCTTTGATTAGGAAACACAAATATAAGAAATAACTTCACAAACAAATGTGTATGAATAAGAAAGTAAAAACCTCTGTATACTCTATAATAATTAATTTTGTGTTCAAAAAACATGAATTACCAATTAATAATGTTTAGGTACATATTAAATGCTAACAATTCGGATTACATATACGACACAATGACGTGTCTTTTTGCTAAAATCGAACAAGTCAGGGAATAATGTCAATCCAAAACAGCTGTGACCTGTCAAAACGCGCGACAATAGTAGAGAGTAGTTCTACTCCAACGTTAAGCTGACGCTTACGATATTTACGATCAAAAACCGACCAAACGCCTGAGGTCACATTTGCTGTTACCCCATAAGATCTCATTGTTTGTACTCATTCTGTCAACGCGAGTGCCATATTTTGTTTCTACTTTAAGGTGCATTTTCTTTCAACAGCTTTGCATAAATCGGGTTGGCAATCGAATGCTTCGCAGTTTTGATTTTAACATTTCTCACTACATTAATGATGCCTAAGCATAGAGATTTAACTTTCTTCGTACAATCTAAACTCTCTCGGCGTAGAAAAGTAGTGCCACATAGAAATATTAGAAAGAAGTTTTGAAACTCTAAGAATGGATGGTGTTTTCTTTGATTGGGCCTCTCGATCGTGCGGGCAAAACCTCAACCTAAAAAATATAACACATGACAAACTTGTCAATTGTCGCTCAATGACTTATCTAAAATTACCAACAAATGTAAAGACACTGGCTCTTAGAGATATAATTTTTAAAAGTAGACTTTTTGTTAGACTCTTAAGTAGACTATTGTTGGTTAACTCTAACGGCACTCTGGCATTTCGTGAGTGGCACACCCACGGGTATGTCAAAACAAAAAAAAAAAAAAACTGGGTATATTCCATTGACAGTTTGCAATTTGTTCATTGTACTGCAAGCGTCACTTAGGAATACATATTTCATATATTTTCCAAAAGAATGAGTAAAATAAGTTCTACAACCAAAATAAACCACAAAATAAAAATAATTCGATGCCACCAAGCGAATGTCATTGTGACAGCACCACTTTCTATACCCAGTTTTTTACGTGGGCGAGTTCAGCGCGACCCCAGGTTTCTCAAAAAACGCAGAATTGTGTTTCAGGGCTACCCCAGGTTTTTAAAAAAATGCGAATACAGGGTGACACCAGGGCTCAATCGCTTTTGCTTGTCATTTTTTTTTTATTTTCACTGAGAATTCAATTTAATTGTCTAAATGACATATACAGAGTTATTTTGGCTGTCACTTTAGAATGAAATTGTATAGTTTATTTCTTCAACTTTAGAGTTAAGAGTCAACCTTCAGTAAAAGTCGCCTCTAAATTATTTTATTTCTAAAATACACTATTTCTAGACAAATTTTCCGCTTGTTATCCTTCTGTCAAACGAAAAAATCGAAAAATCCATCAAACTCACTACTTTCCATCGGCCAATGCCCTTAGACCTCAGCGGAACCAAAACAACATTCTAATCCAAATTTATTTCCCCACAAAATTTTCCATATATTATTATGTAAACATTCGTTTTTTTCCTCCCGCATTTCCAAAACAAAAACAAAGAAAGAGAAAAAAGGAAAAAAAAGAAAACAAAACGCCGGCATTTTTCTTTGTTTACATCTCGATGCCCAAAAATCGTTACATCTCCCACTAATACACAGTCATAGAATGTTTCTTCCCCTTTTGCCCTGTTGCATCCTAATTTTTCCCTATCCGTGGCCATGTATGGGTGAGTGAGCATCCCTGACTCTATTCCACTGCCTATAGTTCCACCAAAATGAACACAACCAGTCCACACCAACCTCGGTCTAATAAAGTAAATCCAGAGAATAATCCGGAAAAGGAGAAAAAGAAAATTTATACACACACACACGGCGAAACAGCGGCAAGAATGAAAAGTGCAACGAAAGAGAATGCAAAAGGAATACAAGGTTCAATGACATCAACGTCAACGTCGACGACGACGACAACAACACAAGCAAAACTCGAACAAAAACATAAACATAACGAGAATGGAGCGACGACCGGCGTCGAAAGTTTGTTTACATCGCCAGGGATGTTGCACTGTTGCACCCAGAGTAGGCTGCTCTTGTTACCGACTATATGTAGTGTTACAGCAGGGGGCGCTAGAGCGTGCGTAGCAGGGGGAAAAAACGCGCGAAATCTAGAGCACACTGCTGCCCAACACTGAGCAATGCACCTTCCGCACTGGAATGGGAATACAACTCAGGCAAGTTAGGATAGAAGTTGAATCCCAATGCATGGTGGATGGCCGAATGCGGGTTTTGCTTTGTTGCTGCACCCCTAAAATATCCCTTTAATCGTAAACAAGAAACGCCAGGAATCATAAATCGTTTGTTATTTGAAGCAGGGGCGTCGAGCCTCTGCGAACAGGGGGATTTCCTGTTTTATGGGTTATTGACATCGCACATTCCTGTGCCAGTGTGTGTGTGTGAGTGCGGATTTTTTTTACTTCCTGCGTTACAACATCGATCTAGTGACATGTAACAGAAGTCCAAAGGACATTATGAAAAGAAGCATACTGTTCTGTTCGCCTTTATCCCATTGCTCTGTGGCAGAGTGTGGAATTGTATCTGCCCAAGGGGCCGCCGCTTTTCTATGGTATCATGTGTAGTTTGTCCCCTTTTTTTCGCTGTCTTGAGAGAAATGAATTTGTAATGTCATACGTGCAAGAAGTGTTATCTAACAATAAACGTGGTCATAAATTTAAATGACGTGTCAATTACACTTTAGGGTGCATTGGTCTATTGAGGACTCAAAGTGCCGCCACGTGTACAAACAAAACAAAGTACGATACTGTTGCAACAAATTAACTGACAGTTGTTGAGAATTCTGACTTTGTTTATCAAAGCAAATTGGATTTGATAGTAGCTAAGTCATAGGTTGTAGCCATTTTTATTGCAGACAAATCGTCAAAATTAATCAGCGGTGGCATGTGTAGAGTCGGTGACCGATAAAAGGATTACATGGAATTTTTCGAGTGGCGAAAACCCATTCAGTTTGTTGATATTTGAAGATTAATTAGGTAGGTATATTTACCAACTATTTAGATATGACAGTTTGTACTTCTGCCATAAAATATGCTAGAACCCTTCACGGAATTTAGATTTTATGCATAGGTCTCAGGTTATTCCATTCCGGCTCGAAGGACCAAATAGTGATTGAGTGTTTGTACCTATCGATGAAAACACCAGAACTCCTGCAGGCAGCATGATGGATCATATGGAATGACAGGTAATGCAGCGTTCTGGAAAGTTGTTCAATTACCACGAATGCACGCCAACAATTTTAAAGCTTTACATTCTTCACTTTAGATGGCACTACAGTTCGGGGTGAGCCTATATCTCAACCAACAAGCATCTCTAGCCGCCGCCAGTTTTGCGCACGAAGTTGGTTGTGGTCCCTTTCCATTTGTGTGCACCACTTTAGGTGATGTCTTCCTTTACTGTATCGTCCCTCTGGAATGGATTCGAAGTCTGGCCGGAGCATTCATGTCCATTCGCTCTACATGTCCTAGCCATCTTAGGCTGTGAATTCAAACCCCTTCTAACTAAATCGATGTCGGTGTACAACTTGTATAGTTTGTTGTTGTATCTTCTCTTCCATTCCCCGTCGATAGAAACGGGACTAAAAATCACTTGAAAAATTTGTCGTTCAAGTTTGCTTTCATCCATCTTTGATAACGTCCATGCTTCCGAGACGTGTAGCAGGACAGGGATGATGAGTGTCTAATATAGTGTCACCTTAGTTGTTTGTGAGAGGGCTTTGCTACTCAATTGCCTACTTAGCCCAAAGAAACAGCAGTTGGTAAGATTGATTCTTCGTTTGATCTCTGGGCTGGTGTCATTGTTTGAGTTTACAGCGGAGCATAGGTAGACAAAGTGCTTAACTACATCAAAATGTAGCTGTTTATTGTGACGTTCTGTCCATGTCGCTGATGTTGGCTGTCTTTTTTTGATGACAGCATATATTTTGATTCTGCCGGTGGACTTTCCTGTCTTAAAACCACACTAATACGGACTAATCAGATTGTTCACAAAACTTTTAAGGCGTTCGCATAATATGACAGGTAGGATCTTATACGCGATATTGACGAGTCGGATACATCTGTAGTTGGGCGCAGTTCAGAGGATCTCCTTTCCTTTGAGGATAAAGCAAACGATGCTGATTATCATCGAAAGTTAAGACGATCGAACCATGTCTGTTCATTTATCAGTCTGTCTGTCCCGTGTCCGTCCATATTAAATATTGAGATAGTTTTTAGAACCCGAAGCAGTACGATTGAAGTAGACCGTTTATGACAGAAGGGAGACAGGAATTCTCATTGGGGGTACTCTCCGTTGTAGTAGCTAAATTTTCAGCATCATCAACACGGTATGGGTCACCTTTCCAGCAGGGAAAGATCCTAAATATGGTTTGAGCCACCATCGCTCTACCAATTGATCCTTTCTTCTATTCTGTAGACGTGCCAGACAATTGCGGAAGAAAAAACAATTAAGCTTTGATTTATCAAAACTGGATTACACAATTCAAGTGGCATAAACCTCTTTTTATCGCAGCTAACATACATACTACAAAACTGTTCAGAAACTGCAAACAAAATTAATCACACTTATTTTTAACACCTAATCATTTGGTGTCATAATTTTATTTCCTCAATTGAAATAGCAATAAAAGAAAAAAAACATAAACCCACCAGACTATCAACAATCAAACCCAGACATAAAGTCAGTTATTTAATCGGCCACCATTTTCCACTTTTAATAAAACAACATCAGTTATGTACATATGTAGCCGATAATGTGGGTACCACTTAATGCAGAGATAAATAGCCAGTGCACCCAGACTGCTTTATCTACTGTACACTTGTCAGACGATAATATTGCCGGCACCATGCGTCCCATCGTTCACCTCCGATAGATGGGGAGACGTTATGGTATTGTGTGTACTCAAAATTTTTTTTTTTTTTTTTAAATAGTCAACTCGACGCGATATCGTGACGCAAATATAATAAAATTGGTTTTAAACAAAACTTCTTTTATAGCAGTGTTATCAGTTCACTAGGGTAAATGAAGTTTTTGGGGTCATTGTCACCAAGGTCGTAGTGATTTTTAAGGTTGTGTAACACTTTTTTTTCGTTTTATGGGGGGAAAGCATAGTGTTAGGTAATATTTGTAGTTTTCTATGAGATACGAGTAAGTCAGACAAAGTTTTACAGTGACATAGGAATAGAGTTTTATTGTTTAGAAAACTTTAAAGATGTGACAGTTCTTATAGCACAAGAACTGTCACTGTTTGACGTTTTTTTTTTTACAAAAAATTACGATTGAAGAAAAAATTACACTGCAAGAGTTCCATTATTTCGAAAAATTATTTGAATAAAATCAGGTAGTGGCCGAAAATGTCACAAAACTAAAAATTGTTCAACAATAAAATGTCACCATATATGTCAAAGAATCAGAAAAAATGGTAGAACAATGTTACGAGTATTAACACCAAAATCACAAAATTTTATAAATTTGAAGACCAAGGTGGAACTGCTGAAGCATTTGGTGGATCCAAAAGCCTTCAAATGGTCTTCAAGAAAATCTTGGTGAGTAGTTATGTCGGTGGAACTCCAAAAGCTGCTGCAGGCAAAGTTCGTTGAACTTATGATTGCCCATTCGGAATGAGCGGTTAAGGAGCCAGAGAACACAAGTAATGTGACCGATGGGAACGTCCCTTGTCTTCCCACCGATATGATGCTCGGTGACATGCCGCAAAGCCATGCGCAGTTTGTGCTAATGGCGATGACAATAAAGCTGGTGCATGCCAGCTAATTGAGCAGCTGCACTACGTCGGCGGAATACTTGACCGAGTTCTTCAACGAATTGTGCCGCAACTTCTCTACAGTTGTCGATAACACTGGTGTCCATGATGGGCTGGGAATAGAGGTATGGTGGGGACATGGTGGAGTCTTTGAGATAAAGATAATTGCATCTTGATAATACGCTCAAGAAAAGCTCGCTGGTGAAATAAATCGCACATGGATTCCGGATGCGAAGTACAGGACGCCTTTCAAACAGAAAAGTCTATGTCAGACGGCAACTTTCTGGTGAGTGTCTTATGATCGTAGAACTACTGCCCAGGAAGTGGCATGTTACGAAGAGTTCTGGTCTTCTGATGGCACTACAGTCCACGGTGGACTAAGGCCTCAACCAACAATCGTCCTCAAACGGCTCGATCTAGAGCTAGCTGTCTCCACTTTTGCATACGGAGTTGGTGGAGGTCCCTTTCCACTTGTGTGCGTCACCTTAGGTGAGGTCTTTCTTTACCGCATCGTACCTCCGGGGTGTTATTTCTTGACTTTCCAAGTCGGAGTTTCGATGTCCATTCACTCTACATATCTTAGGTGATTAATTGGAACCCTTTTAACTAAATCGATGTCGCTGTACAGTAGAGAAAGAGGACTGGCCAAGTAATCAATATTGGATTGGGGCTGGCATCTTTAGTGCTAACCCACTGATTGAACTTGCTATTCACCTAGAACCATTGTATCGGTGTTCCAAGCAGAAGTCTGTGCAATTATGAAGGCAACTGAAATACTCTCAGAAGACACCAGTGAAGGGAGGCAAATCGATATCTGCTCGGACAGATAAGCAGCAATTAGCGCGATTACAAACCCCATGTCGAAATCACGACTAGTAATTGAGTGCAAAACTAAGTTGAATTTAGAATTTAGACGCAATAGAGTCCGGGTAACGAAAAGGCAGACGAACTGGCAAGGAAACGGGCGGGCAACACAGAACTGAACCCGGTTAATACAATAGGGGTCCCTCTGACAACTATTAAAACAATAATCAATGAGAAGATACGACAGGAGTTCAATAACTACTGGACGAATCTAGACACGTAATAACAAAACCGAGTAACAATACAGCAAAAAGAGCTCTCAACTCAAGCAGAACGCACTTGAGATTGATGGTGGGACTTTTAGCAGGGCACATTAATCTCAACAAACATTCGTTCTGTGCCAAATGTGAGGAGGAGGAGGAAGATATAGAACACTTCTCTGCCACTGCCCTGCTACAGTGAGGTTAAGACTGAAAATTCTGGGATCTCCAAGGATTCCAGATATTACACACCTCAGTAAGAAAGGAATCGGGGACATATTGGAGTTCGCCAGACGAACAGTACGATTCCCCGATCACTATACGATATAGTTTCCCGTTGATACTCCCCATGATTCCAATACCTAAATCTCCTCTCAACGCATAATTCCCAAAGTACAGCACTATTACTTACAGTTCCATAGACGAGGGGAATACTACCTGCCCAATGGAGTCCTAAGTGAAGAGCATAAGCTCACCCTCTTAAACCATCCAACCAACCAATCATTATTGGAGGCGGCTCAAGATCATCTGTCACTGCATGACAAATGCTAGTTCAGGCTGCATCAAAGATGCAACTAAAAGAAGGCCAATTCAGCTGTCGATAAGGAAAAAATACAACTATGACAGGTTTTGTCGACCTTGGCAGTGACTGCGTACTCCGTCGAATGTCATCGGGCGAAACTCTTAGATTCTGTCAAAGTGAAGAAATAGTTCAAGAAACTGTCCATGATTCAAAATACGGCCGAGTAAGTGTTACTGGTCAAAGAAGATCACCCTGAGGTAACGAAGAGCAATATGGTTGTTACGGACGCCAATGTTGGAGGCTTTGAAGGTATAAAACGCAAGGGGGGAGTTAGCCTGTCCACAATTGCATCGGTTGACAGCGAGAGTGTCGAGGAATTCGTAGAAAACGAGCTACTATATGGAAAAAGTCAAATCGTTACCGCTACAAGACAAGGTGACAAACTAAAGCATTGGTGTGAGTTACAGTTCGAAGTCTTCGTTCGCACTGAGAACATACTCGTATCATACTTCCATTTCTGATCAAATTTATCACGGCCCCTAGTAAATTAACTGAGTAAGTTCAAGGGCTGAAGCTGTTTAAAAAAATTACTAAATTTACTGACATAACCCACCCTCAAGGTCAAATGTCTGAAAACTTTAAACTAACTCTTTGTACTTCCTGGTTATTTATATTTATCCATCCAGAGAAATTGGCATTGAATTCTAAAAAAAAGCATTTTTCAAGATTAGATACCCGAAAGCCACTACCTTGATAACACAATTTCAGCTGTAGCTGATCTAATTTTTGACTACTTAATCATTAATATTAATCTGATAGCCCACTTGCCACTTGCACTGAATTATTTTGGTTAGAATTTCAAAGCTCGGGCAATTGATGAGTAGGCAGCTGATGATGATGTGAAGAACCTTTTCAAGAGCAGACCGCCTACGACCAAATCCAACAAACCCCTAACAAGAGTAAATTAAATCAACATAACCCTGGCCTTCAACTTGAATGTGCGTAGACTTTGAAAGCAAACAGACCTACATACACTGCTGTAGGCGAGTGAGTGAAGAAAATCCTTGAAGTACGGCATTCGCACCGAAAAACATCGGGACAAGGACGACAGGTTCAAAGATTTCTGTTTATTTTTTTTATTTTTATTTTGTTTACGTTTATCCTTCTTCGATGCCTCAGCAACAACGACGATAGCGACAACGGTGTGAGGACTATGTTCGAGGACGAACGACAGCAACACACCGACCGACATGGAATCGATGTCAATGCCACGAGGCGCTGTGTACAACTCTGAGTATAGTGTGCGTCTGCAAAAAAAAAAAAAAAAACTTCTTGACGTCACTATTCAAAGGATATTCGTGTTCTACTTTTTTTAAGGACGATCACCTACGCATCAATGTTATTACGAACACATCGTAGATGGGAGTATTAAAGCAACAGAATAAAAAGAAAACCGTAGGCGTTGCACGTGATTAATATAAAATTTGTAAGCGAAATGTCTACGGGGGTGCATAATTTCCAAAACCCTTAGAGCACCGGGCACCAGTGGGAGCCAGAACAGACGTAATAAAAAAAATTTGGGAGCTGTTTTGCGTTGGTAGTTTGTTTTCTTATTAAGGTTAAACAGTCGAACAGTGTAATTTATTTAATTAAATTATATTAAGTTGAAGATTGAAGATAACCAGCGAGGAGAAACACCGCGAAACGTGTAATTTGTGCAGATTTTTTCTTTCTTTTTTCGTTGATGGAATGCATGTGTGCCTTCGGGGAGAAAGCCGAAGTGACCTAGTTTTTTTTTTTTTGCGGAAAGGATTTAGTTGATTTGAGACGTTAGGTGTTTTTTCTTTGGAAATTAAGATTTTGAATCGGAATGGTCACCATTTGGTAGTGTTTTTTTAGTCTATTTTTGCAGTGTATTTGGTATCACTTGTCAGTTTATAAGGTACACACAGCGAGAGGTAAAGGGGGTGTAAATGTATATTACAACAATTTTAGAATTTAGGGAAACTAATTTCAGGGACTTATTTGCAGCTTGGGTATTAGGGAAATTTTTACTACCCCGGGCAGATATTACATCCCACTTCAACCACGATAAGGTCTCTTAAGGACACCATTCTCAGTCTAAGACTGGTATTTTTTTTAAATCTTCAGTCCAATAGTGGGTTTTAGAAAGGACTATGTAGATGCCATGTAACGGCAGCTTTCGTGGTACTGGCCATTTTTAATCCAGCCCTGGTGAAATGTTGTAGTGTTGGTTTACCTCACAGTATTTGACCAAGAGCATTGTTAAGCCTCTCTTTAGCCGATCTGTGTTTGACCTTCATCAGACTTTTTATACCACCATATCCAAGTGGGGACCACTATATCCCAAAGCATGTATGTATGAATGAACGTAAGTTCATTCATGAACCGATTTTGATGAAATTAAAAGCAAATATGTTTTTTGGATTGTAACTACTTAATGTAACTTTTGGATTGTAACTGATAAATTAAAGTCTGATTTGGCCACTAGATAGCGTAGTAAACAAGTGAAATAGAACCAATTTGTTAAGTGCAACTTAACCCGATCCCAAAAGTACTAAAAAGTGAAAAACAAGTAGAAAAAATATATTTTGAAAGTGAGTCGCTTAACTCTGGATTTATCTACTATTTTATGGTTCATCGCCTTCGCTCCTTCAGCGCTTTTGATCTCATGAGCGTGACTCTGTGCTTTGTATTGAATTATTTCGAAAGAGAAATCGTTTTCCTAATATTTGGTTCTGCATGCTTAGAGGCTTTGAGCTATATTATGTTGTGGATCTCCCAGTGTCCAGATCTACAAGGAGAAGAAATGCCGAATCTGCTATACCCTAACCTAAACCTCCATCCACCTCTCCACCAACTCGCGGCACAACACCGCGGATTGCCGCCCATCCACTGACCAGTACTGTATGTATCTATTATCTTTGTCGTCTTCTTCGACACTATAGCCATAGCATACGAAGTTATCATTGATCAAGCAGCCATCACTTTCAGTTTTTTTTTTTTTATAAATATGAGTTGGATACTTCATTAGATTCACATTCATTTCTTACAGAAACATGCTTGAGAGGCCAAATTAAGTGCCAAAACGATGAGTGAATTTGTATCAATCTATGGTACAGCTTTACGAAAGAATTGGCTGCTTTCTGATAACTTTCCTACAATTTTCCTTCATCAGGGTATTCATAGACCCAACCGTACCTAGCTCCTATTTTTGGCTTTTCATTAGTTTCTGGCATTTTTACCGGGTTTGCTCAGCACAACAGTCTTAAGCGGCGAGTTATGTTCTTAATCGCGACAACCTTCAGCGGCGAGTTGCATTCTTCACCCAACAGCTTTCAGTGGCGAATTGAGAGTGCTCAGCACGACAACCCTAAGTGGCGAATTATGTTCTTTAGCGCAACAGCCTTCAGCGCGAACGAATTGCGTTCTTACCCCTGACAGCCTTAAGCGGCGAGGTGGGAGTGCCTGGTACTACAGTTTAAGCGATCAAAATATTAAGTATTAAAGGACCTTATATATTTAATCTTCTTTTATTAACGTCGATCCAAAACTTTAAGGCTCCGATGCATAGAATCCGTCGACGTCGTTCCGTTGAAGGTTGATGTTGACGTTCACGTATTGCCGGAACGTATTGTCCCATAAAATCTGTCGCATATTTTTGTTGACAGATGACAGCCGATGCCATTTTGTTATTACTGTGAACCGATTGTCAACGACGATGACAGTTTCCCTACATTCTCTCAATGCTTCAACCAATGAATGTGCTTACTCTCAATTTGTGAATGTGTGAACTTCAATGCGTAAATGTATGAACTGCCAACGGATCAACGGACTAAAAAAATAGAAAGTAAACATACGAGTACTTTATCCGTCGATGTTCATATGTATATCCATTGGTTATGAGCCACCTTTCATAAGAATGCGTGAATTCTATTTAGCTGTCAGTTAAAAATGAAGCAGCAACGGATCGATAAATCCTTTTGCTAAAATACCATCACAATTCAAATCGAATAACGCTTCCTCCTTGATACAGTTTTTAAAAATTCGCACGTATCTCCTTTCTTTCGTAGCTGTCTGTTCTGCGCATTTGCTATAAAGTATTTGGTACACCTGAAACTAGCGCCCCGACATACCGCACCGACTTCGACCATAAAGTGCCTTAGGAAATCTACGAACTCTGTGTTTTTATAATATGCAGAAACCTTGTGACCTCCCTCGTATCCAGCGTTATTGGGTTTGAAGATCGCAATACCTATGCTACAGTTTTAGTACTCCTAGATGAGGTCGCCTTTCTGGTCGATGCATTTTTTAGCAGGTTTGACGATCTCTTAATAGATCTGTTCCCTTACTTTTTGCGCTGAAATTCTGAAAATCACAAATTTCAAGGAATGGGGCAAAAACCTCTCAGAGAAAGGTGAAAATTGTATAAAAAAAAAAGGTTAGAGAATGCTTTAGACAACAAAGGCTGTGCGTAAGGAAGACGTCTGGAACATATGTGAGGAACTACTACAATAGTTTCCATTCTCTGAATGTCTTCGCAAAGTGGTTTGACAGCGATTTGACAGCTCTCATAAATTTGGCAACAGAAATTTGTTTGACAAATTTCGTAGATAGGGCAAACTTGTTGCTCTCTCTTCTACGAAAAACTACGAAATTCTCGAGTACGGGAACAATTTTTTACCAATTTTCGTAAAATTTCTAGAAATTCGCTTTTTTGGTCAGGTAAGGGAACAGATCTAATCCTCTCAGTTAATGAATATGATTCCAGTTTTACTTCGAACGAAGACCATTAGGGCACGTTCAAAGACACAATTTTTTTTTTTTTTTTTTGTAGAAACTGAAAATTTTTAACCCATCATCTTTAAGTTGTGTCATTTCAGTTTATTTATATGTTCAGGATATGTGGCATTCGTTTTCGAAGAATTTGACATTACCGGGAAAATTGAAATTCGAACATCAATTTCTGTCAAAGTGAAATTGTCTTAAGTTATTTTTCTTAGGTTAATGAACCGGACACTATAACTAACGACTTAATTATTTTACGCTAAATCCTGTTTTGTTATAACCAGCAAGAAACCGGAAATGAATGCTAATAATTTGTTCTTTCTAGATTTTGATCTCCATCTGTCACAGAAATGACTCAGTTTTTTTACTACCTACATTAGCTTCCATAAAACCAAGAAAAAATGTCTTAATTCAATTTAATTGATGTGCATTTGTCATCGCTTGAGTTAACAACTTCTCGGGATGCATTTATACAAAAAAAAAAGAAGAAGTAAATCACCTGAATTCGAAAAAAAACCACAAGCTGTCATTCTTCAACAAAAATATAACTCCGGCTCAGAAAAAAGCAAAAAACACGCTTTAACACTTTTCAAGCATTATTACGACCAGGCTAATAACTTAAACGTCCAAGACAATGGACGGGAATACCCCACACTCATACATAAACAGAGGGCACGCAAATTAACAAGCTCGTAAAGGCGATGTTATGTTCCTGGATGGCCGGCGGAGATGTCCAGAAGGCATGTTCGAACTTGTCGCGTGCGCTCTGACTCCGGTCAGCAACGTGAATAATTCAAATTGCTCGTTTGTGGGTTAAGTGCCTACAGTTTACTTCTCTCGTCTTTTCTTTTTGTTGTTAAATTTATTTTTACAAACAAAATAAAATTGAAATGGGTAGTGGGAAAGGGGAGTGAACAAAAAAAAAATATTAACACAGTTAAAGTGTATAAAGTGAAAAATGCACAGTGAAATGGGGTTGTTCGCCTTGAGGTTTAGTGACCTGAAGTTTTTTTTTTTTTTTAATTCGCTGAATAGCTTGCAAAAGGTAGAACATTGCACTGTCAATTAATTTTCACGTGAAAATTGTTAATTGCTATTAGTAATGCAATGATTTTTACGTGGTTTAATTAAATTCACACTTTTTACTGCACTTTATCGTGAAATGTCAAAGTATTAATAAAAGTGTTAATATTACGTTACTCCATTGACCCCGAAAATTTGAACTTTGAATTGGCGTTTGCTAAGACTTTTTGGAGAAGATTATGTGTCAGTTTTGACACTTTTGTAACTTTCATCAATTTTTCAAGGCCCAACATTTTAATGAGCCACCTGCCGAAATTGTTTTACTCAAAATCAATTGTTTTCAGAGGAACAGCATTATTCAACTCCCGTCGAACACTTCAAGTCGGATATTCTTGGTACGTCCGTCAAATCGTCTTTGATTGCAAATATCTTGAAAACGGTACATCCTACAAAAAAAAATGTTATAGTCGAAAAATCGGATTTTGAAATTCTCTGCAAAGGTGGATGCCGAATTTTCCATAATTTTCGAAAATTTTCGATACGCATTCTTCCAAAATGTCCCACTTTAACCCGAAATCAATACAAATCATTTTTGAGTGCGAATATCTCGAAAACGTAGCGTTGTTAAAATAGAATATTTCAGTCGAGATTTTAGGTTTTGAAACTCTCTACCAATGTAGATGCTGAGTTTGTTTTTTTTTTTAAATTTTCGAACATTTTAGGAAAACATGGAATGTCTGATTTTAGGCAGAAGTTAATGGAAATCGTTTTTAAAACGCGTATATCTCGAAAACAGTTCGTTCTACGAAAAAAATTACCACGATAGAAATTCTAGGTTTTAGAGTTCTGTGAAAGGTAAATAGATTATTTTTTTAAAATGTCCAACTTTACCCCGAACTTAGTGGAATGCTTTGCAGTGGGAAAAAGCGTTTTTGGTTATGTGAACCCACCACTGCTCTTAGAGTCTATATTTTAAAGCTTTTTGGCAAATCGAAGAAGTGAGTTATTACTGCATTTTTAGTTACTTTGTACAGATATATCTACATCTTCAAATTTAGAAATCCTGATGATAAATTTGGTTGTTAGTCACGTTTTCGGAAGCTTCAGAATCGATTCCAAAAGGCTGTAGATAGCTGAAGACAGTTATACATTATAGTGATTAGCTAGACAAGGTTTTTTCTATTTAACAAAGCTGCTAGCGCTACACCCTGTTTTTTTAACATGCGATTAAGGTATGAGTACAATTGGAGTTAGTGGATTAATGGCGCATACTGTGACAAGTTACTAGCGGTTGTACCCAGCGACTATCGCGTTGAGACTTTACGCACTATAATCCAAGACTCCTACTTTAAACCGCGTTTGCACATCGTTCTGCTCCGTTGCGCGCCACTGACTCCGTTGCATAGGATCTTAAGTGAGTTTCGATGTGACGAGTTCAAAGTTCTCTCTTTTCGTGTTGCAGTTGCCCAACTTTATTTTGGGGCCATACTCAGCGACGTTCCTTCTTGTGGTGCATTTTTCACAGTCTTCTGCTCTAAGATGCATGCAGCCCTAGACGTTATCGATGAATGGTGCACTAGGAATGAGTTTTCGGTTAATCCTCTCAAAACTGAGGTTGTTCTTTTTACGAGAAGGACTTTGCCAGTCATAATGGGCATCACAATGTGACATATCATCAAGTATGTAAGAGTCACCCTGGATAGTCAACTTCATTGGTTTAAATATGTTGAGATGAAGAGTGCCAAAGTGCTGTCAGTTTTCTAACAGTGCAAGGATTATTTCTAGCAAGACATCAGCATATCACCGAAAACTATCTCTGTGGATTTATATGGCGTCGGTTGTTTAGTGGAGAAAGTTATCACGTAGATACATATATGTTATTGCTGCTTTCGCAAAACTCTAAACTAAATGGTTCAGCTCGGTTGCAGAGGAGGTTTGCGCTAGATGAATTATTGCATCTACAAGCATTAAAAAACGTCCAGTCCTTTCCTCACTCTCTCTACAGCATTCCGTTTCCACGACAACTGTCAGTCGATAATATTGCCGATCTCTTCGATCAGATTTCATTGATTCACTGCTACTTGACAGAAATTCCTTCAAAAATTATCCTTTTTTTCCTGAGCCAACTCCGAGGTTTTTCTTAAAGATCAAAAGTCATAACAGATGTGATAGTACACTTCCCTGTGGTCTCTACTCTAGTTGTGATGCACCAGTTTGCATCTAATTTTTAGAGAATCGATTCAAAAGCATTCCATAAAGTGCTACAAAGATGAGTTGGGGACACCTAAGAGGATAAGTTTCCCAGCATAGAAACTATTTTGTTAGGCATACAAGACCCCATTCGAGCTCATGCGTAATCAACTCAGAGATATTATGGGAGACACTAAGACACTATATATTGGGCACTAGGCCAAGTTGCAGTGGAGAGCAGTAAAGAAGCAAAGGTGGCAAAGGAATGAACGACACTCGGTAGGGTCGGAATACTTCTCTAAGATGCAAAAATACATCATCTGAGGAAAGCAAAAAAAAGAGAGTCTTAAAAAGCAGTAAAGAAGCAAAGGTGGCAAAGGAATGAACGACACTCGGTAGGGTCGGAATACTTCTCTAAGATGCAAAAATACATCATCTGAGGAAAGCAAAAAAAAGAGAGTCTTAAAAAACTTAGGAATTCAAGTTACATACTTCTCGCCAACTATAACCGAAATTGATTTAAGGCTTGAACAAAAAACGCCTACGAATTCTAATGAGATTCCTCGCAGGTTACAGTACTAAGCTTGGCCTGGAGAGCGACAGTGCCTGCAGGTTATGAATTAATGCAGAGAGTAACCATGTATACAAATTCTTAAAACAGATCACTTTTCGGGACGTATCTTTTGCAATTTTTAAGGTACACTTTCAAGTTAGACTACTGGTAGAACTGCCCGTCTTCGCCCTTTTCAAAGAGCCACCGGGCACTCTCCCGTGGCTCTTCTGTTTATAGATTGCAGCATAAAGCAGCCAATTATCACACTAAAATGAAATTGTACTCAAATCGGTTCGGACATTTTTGAATTTAGACAAAATACGGTTTTAAGTTCATAAAAGGGTTTAAAAGTTTACAAAAAAAAGAAAAAAAAATTTTGGATCCTGAATTTACTTCTGTTAGCATCTCCTCTTCAAGACAAATCGATTGATATATCATGTGTTGCGGTATAGTAAACCCACTCACTTTCTATAGCGGACTACGAAACATGCTATCCAAATCACTCATTCCATTAAAACAAATATATCATTAAATGTTTTCTTCTTTTTCGTTGCAGGTTAGTGAAGGACATTCCTCAGTTCCCCGTCGGGTTCCGAAACCGGTAAGTAAATCTTCAAATACTTTCTTACTCTTTTGTATAAGAACCGTGTATAATAAACAGGAAATCACTTAAAAATGATTCTACGAGTACATGATTTAACCTCGAACAAAATCAGGACACCGTCTGTCATTCATGTCTCTTCATCTATCTCACTCTACGAACAGAATTTTGCAATCTAAATAATGACTAATTTAGGCCGCCCAACCCTTTCCATCATAGCCATGGAAATGTAAACACTTGCAAGCGCGCACACACCGTTCTTCTATTTGTTTGTTTAACTTTGAAAACTTAGGATGACGACGACGAAGGAAAACTCATTTTTCCCTTCCGCGTTGATGATGATAGATAGAAGCACACACACACACAGTGAGAGTAGTTATTTATTTATCTATCGCTCATGGGTGTAGGCAAAATAATATACACCACCCCTCACAACCTTCTATAAATCTAAATATGAATTAACCTCTACTGCCACTGATGCACCGCAGCAGCAAAGTTCTAATGGCCAGAACATTTTAATTATGATTACTCAATGCTTGGATTCCGGTCTGCTTTGGTTGCCTCTGGAATCGGCAGCGTGGCATAATTGAAAATCTTGGGAAAATAAACTACTGCTACTGTGTACTTCATTCCGCTCCTGATGGTAGGTATTATTGATGCTAGTTCGTTGCCAATTTTAGACAACGAAAAGTTATATAGAGTAACATCCACCATCAGACTGTGTGTCTGTCTAATCTTTGGGAAGGAGATGGGTGACTCGAGAGTATGCCTTCTGGGAGATGCTTTTGTCTTTGGTTTTTGTCTGGCTGCTTGATGTTGTGTATATGTCGCCTGGATTTGTTTCCATTATATTGGCCTAGTTACTGTGAAGTAGCTCTGGGTAGATAGACGCCAGTGCGTTATACTTAACTTTTGCTTCCTTATTGTTGTTTCATGTTTTGATGATTTTTTTTTTCTTTCAAGCGAAAATCTTACTAAGCGCTCTTCTTTGGATGGCTTTTAATTAGTTGAAATGAATTTAATTTAAAATAGAAGATATTTACTTTTGCTGGGCTTTAATTGGAGTTCCGCAAGAGTACCATTGGGGACCTGATTTTGTAATTTGGTGGCATTTTGCTTAACGTGTTTAACTTAGTGCAACAAATACGTAGGTTATGTAGGATCGTATGTTTCAGGTTGTAATTCAACGAGTGCCACTCCATATCTACTGCGTTACTTTCAACTTTCTTCGTAATTTAAGAAAATGTGACTTTAAGCTCTGATACTGTCAGCAAAGTGGAGCCTACCCAGATGTTCCTTACGTTTTTCGCAAGTCATCGGTGGAATCTTCAGTCATTGTGGCGCAGTGGTAGGTGAAATGTCGTTCAAATCCTTACATCGATCATTCCATAGAGCAAATGATGGTACTATACGATACTACAAGACATTCATTCAGCTTGTGCAAGTACTCACATGAATATGTAACAACAACAACACAATCTCTCAGTAGCGAATAGATGAGTTGTGTTGTAACTGTTAAGTTTTCGAATGATGATCAAATTAGGACCATCAAGTGGGGAGATTTTTACAAGTATAATTGGTGATTACCCCTGCTAAGAAAATACGAAAGGTTTTTGTACGTGCTAATGTGAGAAAAACTGTCATTAGGGTGTCCATGGTATAGTATTGTAGTATTATAGCTTGACGGGTAACTCCTAATGCTGAAGCAAGCTGTTCTTGCATTTGGCACGGATCCTCATCGAGCAATGCCTCCAATTCAGCGTCTTCGAAGGATTTTGGCCTTCCTTCACGCGGACGGTCGTCAACATCGAAATCACCAATCACAGCACGTTGTTTCACTTGGAGCAGCATCTCCGTAAAATTTGTTGAAGCTCTCGATGCGCTACAGCTGCCGTTTTCTTCGAATGAAAGAAGAAAATCAACACTTCCCGGAAATGACTATTATTTGGCACAAAATCAGACATTTTCACAAAACCAAAAGTATATAACGCCAAAACAAAATCACTAATGTGTCAAAGCAGTTTGTTTACCACATGTCTAAGTTCGGTTCAAGACGTTTTGGATATGTCAAAATCGACCAGCACTTACTGCTGGAGCCATCTATTGACAGAGAACTTAGTTGCGCACCTAATATATACTCGTATAATACATTTTGTACGCGATTACCTTCTGCTGCTTTAAATCATTCAGCATTTAGACCATTTGAATTTAGACTTTTAAATTCCCGTCTTTCTTCATAGAGACTTCTGGTAGCGTAACATACGAGCAAAATAATATAGTCAGAGTATACATTGCCTTCTCAAAGCGAGACTTCCAATGATGATTACGTTCCTTTAGCTGTGGGAAAAACCGAGAGTACAAGTACAACTCTGATGAAATGAATGACCATACTATGACTAAACTGTTCGAAGTATATAAACAATATTCATGTATGAAGATCGATTGTAACACGTGTTACCAAATTTATGTAACGAGAGTTCATCTACAAATTTTTGTTTTTCTTTTAAATTACTGAGTTATATTTTATGTTTATTAGTTGACAATGTTCCTTATTTTTAGCGTGACAATATTTCTTAATGTCATACAGTTAAATTGTGAAGTTTGTGAAGAAAACACCATGTCCGAAATTTGTAACGCAAGTTACCATTAATATAAACGTTTTTTTCTAAATAAATAATAGAAAACTATAGTCGGTTTTCATATACTTTAAAAAACAGTGAATGGTAATATTTTATAAATACCTATTCTGATAACCAATAAGAATAATGGCTCTATTAGAGCTGTAAATGTAACACGAGTTACCATGAAATGATTTGTGATCTCTTTTTTTTCTGTGGCTATGGTGATTTTTTACAGTATTGTAACATAATGTAGCATAATAACTACGCCCCAAAAAGATGCAACACATTCCGAAGTGTCTTTTCATTCGAGGTTCGTGTCCACAGTAAGATACGAATTATGTCTAAGACGACGTCGCGGAATTAAGAAAGAATTATAACCGCAAGAGAATTATAACCGCAAGAGATTATTGGCTGCAGCTATCATCTTGGAATTATTACATCAGAATTTTCTTGTTCCAGTGGTCGAAGAATTTGCTAGAAGTTTCTGGCTATCAGAAATGCGACTATATAAGGACAGATGGATCGAGGCAGGGCAGTTGGGTTTCGAACCGCACGAAGAGATTGGAAAAGTGATAATAGGCGAAGTTGTAATTGTGTGATAAATTGAAAGTAGAGAGAAGAAGAAGTAATTAGTTTGGATTTGTGAATTAAGTAATTGAAATGAGATAAAGTGATTTGAGAAGAAAGAGACCTTGTAAGGAAAGAATTTGCGAAGTATAGTGTGAACTTGAATTGTTCTATAGACTAGAAAATAAAGAAATAATCTCACAGAATAACGTTTTATCTACTCAAGCCGTAACTCTCATATTACAGTATCATACTGTTCATACTATCCGAAGTCTGGATAGTAGAATGTTTTGTGATGATTTTAGCATCCCGCAAACATCTTTCACGAGCTTAAGGCACAAACTTTAAAAAGATCATAACATCAGTTTTCTTAACCTACATCGAGAAAACGAAGTAGTGTACCTTTACTTAAAAAACTTTTACTCAACTTGACACAGCTCGAGTAAAAGTTGAAATAACTCAAGCCATTAAGAGATGATGTCCCTGTGAAGCCACCTTAGTCACAAGTCAACTAAAATGTCGACCAAAACCCAAATTCTAGCAACAATGGTAGTCGCTGGTGGAACAGTACATACTTCACTGATAGGAGTTTTTCTATTAAGCCTTCTAGTGAAGACGACTGCCGAAATCCTATAGTCACAGACCGTTAGCGTACAGTTTTCCTTTATGTATTGCTATTTAAATTAGAGTTGATCTTCAAAATGTTGTTGTCCAAATGCAAGCTTCACTCTGAATCTAGATTTAAGAGGCTCCCACAAGACAATTGAGTCATATGTCCTTTCGTGATATGATTGCCGCTAGTCTCCTCTGAGCTAAGCTTTGAATCTACTACATCTTATCAAATTTCAGTATTGTATAAGTACTATTTCAGTCTTTCGAGAATGGATTCTTAATGCCCAGTTGACTGGGGCAGGTCAGTGTTAACGGGAGCCTAGGTCATCTTTTACTTGTATCGTTAGATTTCAATCAACAGCAACATACCTAAGTAGTTGACCTCTATTTTTACGTTTAGTTTGCCCACTGTCTTAGGCACACATTAGACTCTGAACGAACTACTGAAGATATCATCGAAACAAAGTATCCACATTGCTGTCAAAGCTGTATGACTTTAAATAGAATGAACTTACCATAATATTGTATTAAAATGAACACTTTAAAATTTTTTAGAAGTTTTTTTACTTGTCTTCAAGATTTTTAGAGAATAGCTGTTCCTCTTTGTATCAAATTTTTACAAATCTTACCAAACCATGATCGCATTTCATTTCTTTAGTTCTTTGAGCATCACATCTGCTTTGAGTCAAAAACATCTCAAAAACATCCTATAAATAAGAGTATACATGGCGTACCACAGGGCTGCCATCTGGTACCATTATATGTTTCTCATGAAATGCATTTGGAATTGTGCCAATACTTGTCCGTGTGTGCATCACTAATGTAGTGCTTGACTTGATTTGTTTAGTTTTATACTACTTTTCCCCCTAGTAGGAAAACAAATAGAACAGTTGAATTCCTCTTGTCCTTGACAGCTTCCAAAGGACAAAATAATTGTGTATTTTTCTTATCGATGATGCTATGCTTTCTTTGAATATTTTATTTATATTTTCATGACACTCAACTTTGATTGAAGTCGTTGAGAAGAACGAAACGCAAACGAAATAGATGAAGAACAAATATCAATAAGCAAAGGAAAGGCAACGAAAAAAAAGGACTCAACAAAATATGATTGTTTTACATGCTACCTAGATTCCTTTTTTTTTCTCAATTTCATTTTATTTGGATTAAATAAACACAACTCCCACATTCGCACTGGTAATAATCGTATGTCATTTATTCTCCCTTTGCCTCTCCTGGAATTTATTTACATTTGAAAGATAAGGGTATTCTACCACCAACACCAGCAACATCACGTACGCACCACCTTTCCAAATTTCAAAGACGTTAACCTATTTCTTTTGGTTGTCGATTTTTGGTTGTCATAATAGATTTTTCAAGCCCCCGGGGCATAAGACAAAGTGAAGAGTAGATACATGATATGGGAGATGGAATAAGAAAAGAAATAGGACTACACAGGATATGTATGTATGCTTAGAAGCAAAAAGCTGAATACTTATCTGGAAACATGGGTTGACCTACTTTTTGTTGCGATACTGGGACTGACCTAGTTGAAAACAGCAATGGATAAGGATGACAGTATGTTGTATCGGATGGGGATTGCCAAAGGCAATTCGTTATTCCCTAAAAAGGATAGAAAATAAATGGAAATTATATGTATTTGCGTAGGTGTTTTTTTTTTTTTTTTTCAGTTATATTTGCGAACATAAAATTGGAAGAACATAAAATAAGAAATAGTCCTGGAGTACTTAAGAAATATCTCGATGATTGAATTTTAGGGATTCGATTTTTTTTCCTTGGTACTCAACACAAAACACATTCCAAGTGCTTTTAGGTCATTTTTTTTTTAATGATGGAACCTGAAGGAATAGCAGATATAGGCCTCAAAAACAGTGCACCAGAACTGACATCTATTCTTTGTAGACATGTTTATATGTCTTATGTGCAAAAAAATGTTTCCTTTTTGCTGAAAAACTGCCCGCATTCAACCAATCCGCAAAAAAGGAAAGAAATGCTTGCCGCAAAACTAGTTTCCCAAAGCGTAGTTGTCCGTGCTATCTAAAGTGATAGAAAAGCATTTGTTATAATCAAATATCTGGAGGGACATAGACTGATAAGTGACCGGTAATATGGTTTTCACCGTTCAACTACATATATAACCCATTATAGACCACAGCTATCGAGCACCCGTTATCCTGGACATCTCAAAAGAATTTGATCGGGTTTGGCATAGTACCCTCTTAAACAAGCTAGCCTCTAACTACCACAACAGTTCTGCTATCGGATGGAACATTTTCTTCATAACAGATCGATTGAAGTTAGTGTGTCTTTCTACACATTTGCTGTAAACTCTGGAGTGCCTCAGGGTTCTTTACTTTCACCAAATTTGTTTCTACTCCATCAACAAGATCTTTAGCTTTGCCGATGACAGTATCCTAATTTCATATTAATCCAAGAACATGTCCGTGAATGCAAATACATCACATTATCAGAGATGCGACCGTGCTCACTAAATGAAGAGCAGAAAAATTTGTAGTCGGGGAAAGAAAACTTAGTCGGCTTCAATGCGAATGAAACTCAAGAAAGAACTCTTCTACTGTACCATAGCTTCAAATTAACGACCAAATTATTCATCATTCTTAGCGCCGTAGTCAAATCTGGTGTTAAATTGCACGACTACATATCCAACAATCCAAAAAGAGAAATTTTACAGAGCAACAGCTCCTTCTCCTATACAAAGCACAAGTTAGACCAGGACTTGATTATTGTTCTCACTTTTGGCATTCGGCTCCAAAATATTATCCTCATTTGCTCGACAGCATACAGAGACGACCAGTCCGCTCAATTGCGATTTTTAAGCGTTCTACTAAACAATCAACCAGAGTCCATCACCTCTATGTCCAGCTAGCAACGGGACGGACATCCCTTTATCAAAACTCCTTCTGCTACAGGAGAAGTTAACTTTGAAATTTACTACCAGGAGACACAGGATACCATAAACCTTTAATCTCCAACAATTCAGGAGCAGAATCAACAGGCATCTACAAATATCTCAAGGCGCTGGCCCAGAGTTAAAGGTTCGCCTCTCTTGAGGAGGAATAAAAAAAAAGACCTTTATCACTTTGATAGTCCATTTTGGTTCTCTTCAAACACACACAGAGATCCTAAATAGGCTGGTTTTATTATAAGTGTTTTGTTTAATCTAGGTTGCCAGTGGTTCATTAAAACGATTCCTAGCCAGCCAATTCCCTGGCTGCAATCATAATGACATTAGCTATCAACTGTCAAAGTACTCGCCCCAAGGTCGGCTGTGTTCGCGAAGTATAGTGGCCGTTAAAGTGGTACCCTGTATTTAAACTAAAGAATCTTTCAATAATGGCGCTCGATCTTTAAAATTAAATAAAAGGAGCTGTACGTGAGGTATAGCGGAAATCTACATTCAATGTCATTATGTTTTAAAAATAACATCATTCAACTGGCCTCAACAGTTTCGTTTACAGGAGGCATCTTACACATAAATCGGGTTGGATTTCAACAATGGCTTAAATGACGTTAGTCTCCAGGTCGTAAATTGCTACTGATTTATTGACATAGGCCAGAGCCTTAACGTAATCCCACAGAAAGAAGTCTAAAATCGTTAAATCGGACGATCGCGGCGACCATCGGAACTGTTGTCGATTGGTGTCGTCCCAATTCTGATTATTTACGAAGCCATTCTACCAAATACCGGTTGCATTAGACTCAGGACTCTGGGTCGCTTCAATAACCGGACATTAACGGGACACAGGGCTATCTGGAAAGAAAACCAGTAGGCCTGTTAATTCGTAAAACATCCAAGCGACCTTATAAAGGGTGACCAGATAGTTTTTCCAATTGTTATGTTTCAGCAGCTGTCAAAGTTATCAATGACATCCAGCTGTCAAAATATTCAGTAAGGGCCATTTCATCATGGATCGTTCGACCGAACGTGTGGAAATTATTAAAAAATATTATCGAAATTCCGGCTCAGTTGTAAATACGCAACGTGAATTTTGTAATAAGGTGTGCCATCATTGAGCGTGAGAACACTCTTTTGGACCTTAAGCCACCAACTAGACAGAGATCGGTGCAAAGTGAAGAAAACATAGCCGCCATAGCGGCCAGTATCGAAGAATACCCAGAAATATCGATTCGGCGCCGATCAGTTAAATTTGGCAACGCCAGAGAGTCAACCAGGCTTATTTTGCGGTTGGATTTGGGCCTACATCCGTATAAGATTGTGCCGACGCAAGAATTCAAGCCGGACGACCATAGACAACGCCGTAAGTTCGCTAATTGGGATCTGAAAATGTTGGCCGGAGATCCGGATTTTGGCCAAAAAATCATCTTTTCGAATGAGGCCCATTTTTGGCCCAGCGGCTATGTCAACAAGCTAAATTGCCGTTATTCGAGCGACCATCAATGCATCCACAAAGGTTGACTATTTGGTGCGGTTTAGGGCACGGCATCATCGGACCTTATTTCTTTCGAAATGAGGAAGTAGACACCGTTACCGTCAATTGTCCTCGGTATAGAGCAATGTTAACCGACTTCCTGTGGCCAGAGCTCAACAACATCGATATATCCGAGCTGTGGTTCCAACAACACAGCGCTACATGCCATACAAGCGACGCAACGCTCGAAGTGGTGAAGGAGAAATTTGGCGACTGGGTCATCTAACGGCGAGCGTTCATCAATTGGCCGCCGCGATCATGCGACTTGACACCCCTCGATTCTTTTCTCTGGGGCTACGCCAAGTCCTTAGTCTACGTTAACAAGCCAACCAATTTGGACGAGCTTGAAGCACTGCCAGCGAAGCCGAGGCGGCCATTTAAATGATGTGCATAATGGTATGAATGTAGTGGAAGGGTGGGCCAAGAGTTATACGTGTTTAACATTGGTAGGTCTTAACCTACCAATGTTAAACACGTATAACTCTTGTAATAATCATTTGTTTTAATTAATTTCTTTTATATATGAAATACATTTTATGGAAATTAAGTATGAAATATGACATCAGACAAATGTCCACCATTTTGCTCGATACAGACATTGGCTCTTTTTAGCGCGTTTTCCATTACACCACGTAATTTTTCTGGTTGCAGGCATTCTTATTTGGTCACCCTATAAATAAGGAATTTAACTTCGATATAGGTTATTCAGTTCGATTCCCCAATCGCGAATATGGCAACAGGGCACTGCCATCCAGGGCGCGTAGAGGTGTAAACGAACGAATCGCATAGTGATAGGGAATCGGGGGTGGCTATGTATTGTAAATCGCCAACTAGAATAACATGCCTGCGGGCGGGAACTGTTAACGTCAAGCACCTTTCCGGGCTGCGAACAGGAGAAGAGGAGCCTTGAGCACTTTCTATGTGGCTGACAGATACCTTAGAAGGCATATCCTGCCAGGGTTTAGTACTCTTAGGCGTTTTAGTTTCAATGAAATCCTAGAGTTCACGTAGCTTACTGGACATTTCTCTGAACCCTAGACCCCATTCCGTCCCCGCACTATTTCAACCTCCTTTCACCCACCAATTTTTACAGAAGGGAACACAACGGGTCCGAATGATGGCCTACGTGATTAGGAACGAAACCAACCATGGAACGTACAATTTAACAAATAGACTCCTGTTTAAAAGACTTGAGAATTGCAGTAGATACTTGTTTCTCTTCCAGCATCCTGGCCTGATTTCATTCAAATGAAATTCTCACTTCAACCCTCCTTTTAAGTCAACAAATTTAAATTTTAAATAATTAAAAGTATGTATATCCTTTCTGAGAGGAATCCAAAAGCCCTCTTTAAGGGTCTAGGTTAAACCATTTTTAAGTCACTCGTTACTGGAAAAACAAGAGAGCGAATGCTCGAAAGCCCCTGACCTAGTTTACGAAAAATGTTTCATTGCACATTCATCAGCATCATTGTGGATGCAACAAGCTTCACAATTTCATGCAATTTTTTAGCTTCTCGCCTCTATAAGAACAACCCTTTTATAACCCTCAGCCTTATTTTTATTTTTATTTTTTTAATAAATTATTTACATTTCGTAAATAAATCACGTGAGACGTAAAAGTTAATGCATTATTCACCCTTCTTACCGCGTTATGTATAGTATAAGCGGACTATCTATTACCATGCAATTCCACACCTATTAAGGGTAGGGCGCCTAAATGTAGGTCAACCCTGCATCCACCACCCACAAATGGAAATGAAGGGTTGTAAAAGAAAAAAAAGTTTGCCCTACAACATGAATAGTGTAAAATATTTAACCTAGATTTGAAAGTAGGTTCTTTTACTTTTCGCAGGACGCGCACACACTAGCCTAATTTTGTAAATGTGTCCTTCCTTCAAGGGGAAACATTAGGGTGAGAGTTAAAGGGTGGGTGTGTGGGTTCAAAAAGGACTTACAAAGACCTGCCGAAAAATATGATTGAAAGTTGGTTTCTTTTTTTTTTATTTTTTTCACAAATTGCATTAAAATTATCTAAAAACATGCGAGTATGGGGTAATGCCTTTGAATTTCACGAGCCCTTGTCGGTCGTCGTCGAATGCATGCCCAAGGGTAGAAAACTAGGTCATGCCCTGGAAACACAAATCGAACGAAAAAAAAAAAAAATGTGTAACACTGTACTGTAGATGTGTGTATATCACGATAATCGTGTTATGCTTTGGATTTTCCCCATTTTTTGGTTGGGTTTCTTTTTTTTTGGGATTTTCCATCAACATCAACACCACCACTACCACCGCACCCACCCCATTATCCATTTTGAACACTGTGAGGATATATCGGGAAAAATGAGCCGTATCACTGTGGAATATTAAATAGTTGAACACTGGTGGTGGCTTCAGTACGACCGATGGCAGATGTAGTCAACAAATGTGTTGGGAATTAGTTTTTTTTTTTGTAAATGTGATCTTATCATGCAAGACGTATCTACGGGAAACAGTACTGGGGAGAAGTATTTGAACAACGGGGTTCGTTTTACAAATTGTTGGTTCTAGTTAGCTGCCGAAAGTAACTTTTGCTAGGCGGTGAACAGATGCTTCTTTGTTGGTTAGCAAGTTTTGGATTTCGTCCTTGTGACCTTCAAGGCCACCACAATGATAGTTTTGAATGGTAGAACTAGACCTGCTGAAAAAACTTCTGAATTCGGGGCCTTCTTGGTAAAATGGCGCCCAATTTAATTTTTTTCGTAATACATATCTCCTCTGTAGTAAACAGTCTTCAGGGACTTGTTTCGTAATCCACTTCTTTGCCAAATATTACCAATGGTCGACAAAGTCTGAAACTCATTATCAAAGTCTTTCCTTGGAAGCACGTAGTACATACTCGTAGGTCTGTTTGCCTGTATTACAACACACTATTCTACATCATCCGGGGTCTTCTAGATATAAGGAAACATTCAGCTTTAACTGATTTTCCCACCAAGATAAGGTTTTGTTCAGAGCTTTATAAATAAAAACGCTGGATGGCTCTTCAAATCGGGGTGGCCCAGGACCACAGCCAACAAACCTCTCCAGTCAGCTTGATATTTTACCAGTGCGCTTTACATAAGGTGGATCTTTCCATTTCCCCAGGCCGATACGCTGGTGTCAATACGCTTTACATGTTCTAGCCATCTTAGGCTTTTTGACCACGTCGCTATAAAGCTCGTTGAATCTTCTCCTCCACACACCATCCATACGAACTGAACCGTACATCCCACGAAGATTCATCTTTTCGAAACAATTAAGAGTACTTGCATCTTCTTTTGTTAACGTCCTTGCTTCTTCACCATATAACATTACTATGATGCTGAGAGTCTTACCTATACACAGTGTCTTCTTAATCGTTCTAAAGGGGTCTTTACTTATCAACTGCCTTCTTAGCCAAAGAAACAGCGATTGGCAAGAGTAATCCTTCCTTTGATCTCAGCACTGGTGTTGTGTTTAGAGTTCACCACGGACCCTAGGTAGACAAATAGCCAATGTTTGGTTTAATCTTTGTTCACAGGAAAATCCATTTTTGCTGCTTCTATTTCAATATTTTATGAACGCTTAACTGACAGCTCGCTACGTTCTCCCAATAATGTGAATATGCTCCACGTATTCGATCAGTTTAAATGACTTTTGAAATATCATACCTCTGGTGTCGCCTTCTCACAGGTTTTTACTTTTACTACTACTTTGACAGAGCAGCGTGCATTCTCCATTGTCATGTTACATAGATGGACGAGTTTAGTCTAAACTGCACATGAATCTATATAGCTCACCTCTGTATATGCTACCATGCAACTTTAAAATCGATAAAAAGATGATCAGGACAAGATGTTGCTGATATTCTATTCATCGAGGATGCTCCTTGCTGAATCATCTACCGGTGCTTTAAATTGCTCAGTTGGTAGGCCATCAGCTCTAGCAGCCTTGTTTGATTTGAGCATAGATGTTCTATCTCCTCATATCATTTTGGTCGGGTGGACAGAAGTATTAGCTGACATCGTTCAAGTTAAATGGTTCGTTTTGCCTGGCAGCGCACTGTTGGTCGTCAACGCCGTTGACCGTGGTGTAGTGGTAACATCATCGCTTATCACGCTGCTGGTTCACGGTTCGAATCATGATGTCAAGAATCATCTATTTATTTCGCATGAAATAAATAAAAAAGTCGATCAATTGCGAAAGCTAAGTCAACTCTACTGCGAAGGCATAACACTGGCAGTAGGTTGGTCATATGGCTAAAATGCAACTTGATCGTGATGATGACATCACGAGGACAAAAAAAAAATACTGTGAATCATAAGCAACGACAATAACAGCGAAACACAAAATATACTCCCCAGTTATCTGGACAGCCACCCTTGGAGTTCACTGAAAACTTACACCTCAGTTTCAAACCAAGTACACCAATCTGTCTTTCTCTCTGTCTCTACCCCTTTCCACAAAAACGCCCGTATCCTAAAAAATTAGTATAAGGGTATTCATATCCCCTTTAACACGTGGAAATTATAAAAAAAAAAAAAAACAGTCTTTTAAATTCTCAGCGCCGACTGCTACTCTACTACCAGCCTTGGTATTCTCTTTATTGCACCTCTCTATTGACTCGACCGCACACTTCTCATGCTCCTTCTTCGACTTTCGGAGAAATCTGTGCACCTCCCTTCTCTTTTGCTCGTAGATCTTGTGAGCATTCGTCGTCTTCTTCTGCAGCGCTGTTTTGTACGCCTCGTGCTTTGCTGTGTGTGTAGCAGTCTTCATCAAATCAGGAGTTTCGTTGTGGACGCCGCGGATACCCAAGCACATCGGAGGCGGCATTTTTGATAGCTTATTGGCAGTGTTACCACTGGTCTTTTCCACCTTTGATGATGGCGCCAAAGGATTTATGGAGAGGTTAAGAGATACAAGGGCGGCGAAGGTTTTTAACAATCTCTTGCGATAATTTGACATTGAATCTTCTCACAGTATTCTGTTGACGTTGCTGGATATCCGCATCCGTATTATGGCTACAGCTAAATAGTGGTTTGAGTTGACGTGTGTTGCTCGGAAAGCTCGGACGTCCAGTATACTGGACGCGTGCGTAGCGTATGATTTGTGGATGTTAAGGTGCGGGAACGACTGGCTACGTTTTCTGGTTGTACTATCAAAGATGCTCTCCTCTCCGACTTCGTCAAGAACGATTTTGACGTCGTATTTCGGACATACGTCCTGTCTAGAAGTTCGTAGAAGCATTCTTTGGTTACGTCATCTTTCTCCTCTGCTTACTCTGTTTAGTTTTCGTTAAGTTTTGGACAAATTTAAAAGAATCTAGAATAACGTCTAGATTATACAAATGCTTTCCGAATGTATCTGTACATATCATAGTCCAAAGTCCATCTACTCTATTCATGAATGTCAGATATAACCTAGATAAAGTTTGTGCGCAAATTGTACTCGTACCTCTTTGTTTTGTGAACCATTGACCCAGTTATAGGCAATAACCCACTCGCACTTAATGCTCGTCCAACACGATAGGAAGCATATGCATATAGTGCTCTGATTTATTAATGCACATAAGTACAAAGTAAATAACACATTCTTTAATTTTATAACTCCCAGCATCCAGAGTCCAGTTTCGAATAAAATCTAAGTACCCTCATTCCCAGCCCAGGACCGATAAAAGAAAAGCCAAATCCAATATATTTCCTATAATTCCTTGTTGCAGGCTACAAATCTCCTTCAAGGAAATACGAAAATAGGTCACATTATGCACACACACACAGTCGGCAGAACGATTACATACAGTACAGTCCATCCCAAACCAATTTTTACTCCCTCCTCGGGTATCCTTTTTTTAACTGCCTTGACGCGCTTCTTCATTCACACAGCACAGCACTGGCAGTATCAAGTGTATCCTTGTTGCTGCTGTGTGTCTCTGCTATTTACTGTGTGTGCGTGTAAATGTGTATAACTACTGGGATTCCCGGTGAGAAGGGGAGGGTGACAATCCTCCCCCCACCAAACAATGGATATTTCGTGCCAAAAAAAAAAAAAATACTCAGCTTCGTTTGGAAATAGCACAGCACAGCGGTAGGACAACTGATAAGGAGTGTACTCGTATTTACATAGGCTTCTTGGTAGATGAATGTATATTCGGTGAATGGATCTTTGGGGGTGGTGCGGAATTGCTTTGCCACCCCATACCAGTGTCCCTTGAATGTTTGCTCCAGGGAGTTGTGTTTCGTTCATAATTAAATTTATTCGGATCGATGCGTTTATGTTTCATGGCAAAATGCCGGTTTCCTTCACAGCTCTTCCTGGTATTCCCTGTCAAACACAACACAAATCGCATGTGTGTTTGTGAGCTTTTCCGGCATGACCTAATTTTCAGTGCGCGGCAGCAAGCAAAGCCAGCCAAATGCAATCGAATCTGGTTTTTTGGGTGGGATCGGGGTAGTGTTTTGGTGATGACACGATAAAGGTATATAACAGGGATGTCACACATAATGCAAGGCTATGTACATAACAAGCGAGACTTTTTTTTTAGGGGGGAGTTGGAGGATAAAAGTTGCCTTAGGATGTTTGTGATGTGCTTTGGTACTCATCCCTGTGGCGATGTGTATCAATGTTTTAATGTACACGGAAAATCTGTTTTTTTAACTCCTTTCTTTGGGATTCGTTATGGGGATGAGGCTGTTCTGCTGACGATGATGATGATGATGATGTCACAAGGACATGATTTTCAGCATGAGTGGATTAATTTAAAAGGAAACAGGATTTAAAAATGTTTATAAGCGACACACAGGTAATTTATAAAAAGGATCAACTTTGTAAAGTGAAATACTCAAACATGGAAATCCAATTAGGGAAGGGGTTCAATGTATGTCCATATGCGTGTGTTAAGTCAAAAAGAGAAAGTGGTGTATGAAATCTCAGGCGGTCAATAACTTCAATTACGCCGTAGGCAATAGATTTGGTTAGAGAAAGAGAATAAGCTTCTATAGATCCTAGAGAATCTCGGGCAATATATTTCAGGATTAAACTGTTACGCACCACATCGAACTTATTACTTCATCCGATGCTAAGTGGGGTCATATTTCCGAATAAAGGAGCAATGGAATACAACGTCATAGCTAAAATGGCTTTGAAAAGTTCTTATTCGAAACATTAGGCATTACGTGCTGAATGACATAAGGACGGCAACGTGTGTATGTTTGTATGTACGAATGAAGAAGGTTATTCTATTACGCATTTTTTGATTGGATGACGGAATTGTGGTATTCTGTTTCGGTATGTATTTACCAGCTACGGCCTTCGGAGTATTAATAAACACTTCCAACCATCCTGCCAGCGGAATACTTATTTAATGACATGAGTGATGAGTATTAGCTAAAGCTGCTTTCTTTGATTTCAAGGTCCTGAATCATACAAAGAAATAAATGAAGTAAATATTTAAGTACCTCCCATTTTTTTTTGCGTTGTTCCGCGGTATCTCTAAAGTCTCTTAACCGATTTCCATTTTGAATGTCTTGTTGCTTAAATAATTTTTCAAAGAAGGTTTTTACCGCAAGGAATACACTCCCTTTCCCGAAATCGTTATTTTGAACAGAATTTTGTTAGCGAGTACTTTTTTTGTGTACGTCAAGTGTGAGTGATACCGAGTGAAAAATGTCGTGATAGCACTTAAAAGAAAACGTATAACATGTCGAAATGTATTGTACAACCTGTGGATGGTAATTTAATTTATCCCCAGATCCTACCTGTGGACTATGCCCAGAAAGTGAGGAGACCTCTCTTCGCATTTTCACAGAATACCCTGCCCTCGTTCATGTGAGGAAGCGGACTCTAATCAGCGAACTTGTCTCACCGACTTCACTTGTTGCGTTACATTTCTGGAGTAAGCAGTTACTCTGAAACTGATAATTTCTAACAATATGTCTTTCCGAAAGAACACAGTGCTGATTAACTGTTCCCCGACAATAATAATAACCTGTCAGTCTAAGCCTACAAGCTAAATTTCATCAAAATCCGTTCAGACTTTCCTGAGTTAATCGACTAACGTCCACCCACAGTTTTTAGTCAAAACTACCTACTTATTAGGACCAACATAAAAGTCAAAATTCATCAAAATCTTCTGAATAGTTTTCGACAAAGACGTGTAACAACAAACATACTCGGAGTTTTATGTTTTTCTGTGGACAAACCTTAAAATATTACAACGCCACAAAATAAACAACCTAGTCATGTCATAAATACTGGTACACGTTTGAACGCGCTCATCGTGAAACTAGTATTGAACGCACCCATTTTATATTGACAGATATTCAATGAGTGACATTTATACTAAGTTAACGCGGCAAAGAGATTTACACAAAATTCGTTTGTAAATATGGAGTGGGGCAATATTGAAAACCGTGTTGTAGTAATTGGCCTTCACGAGTGTAATATGGAAAGAGGCGATATTTTCCGTTCCTTGCGACCGCTTGGAATTACTCGGAATTTTGTGTATCGAACTGTTAAATTATTTGAGGACACTAGTGGAGTAACTGGCCGTCAAAGATATGGACGCCTTCGCACTGTCAGAACTCCACAGGTGATCAAAGCTGTTAAAGCCAGGATTAATCGGAAACAGAACTCATTCCGCGATTCGAACGGGGCCCTTATCCCGCTTCTGTGATGGTTTGGTGGCGAGTCAGCTACAAAGGTGTTGGTTTGTTCCACTGGACACCCAAATATTGAGTCCTAGAAGCGCGCACTTATCCGTGCAGTGAACAATTTTTCAATGGACTAGATGCGTGCTGCGATCGATGAGTGGCCACAGCGACTCGATGCCTGCATAAATGCAAATGGCGGCCATTTTGAATATATTATTCAAATATTTCGTTTAAGGAAGGAGTTTTTTTTATAGAATTGTTGATAATTTATTATAAATGTAAGATGCACTATCACTCATCTTAATTTTAGAGCCACTCTTTTATATGGGTTTTAACTCAGAGATAAATTTCTAAGTTTCCGCTTCTACAACTTGTATTTTTCTCATCATCATACTAGTTGTTCCAATATAAATTAACCTTCATTAGGGGGTTGAGGTTAATGTGACCAGCTACCAAAGCAGTCATGCATATCGGTCTAATAATAGTTCTGATGTTGGAATTTCATCTCTCATTTTTCAGTTTCGTAAGAGAGTTTTGGCGTGGTGTAGACAAGTTTTACTACTTTTTTTTTCATCAAAATGCTACTACTGAAAAATAAGCATAATTATTGGGTCAATAACTTAATTCGTGAGGTTTGCTAAGAGATGGCGTAACTTGTATTATTCCATTGTTATTATTCCATTGGAACATGCATTGGAAAGCTACTGTCATTGTACGTCATTTCAGTATATGTCATTCATTTGAAGGGTAAACAACAATAATTTTTTTTCACTCAAATATGTCGAACTTTGTGCCTGAAAAAGTGTTTTTGCGGGAAGTTCTTTTTCATTACTTTAATATGAAGAAAACTGCTGCCGAAAGTCATCGTATTTTGGTAGAAGTTTATGGTGAACATGCGCTAGCTGAGCGAACGTGCCAAAAGTGGTTTGCACGATTTAAAAGTGGTGATTTGGGTGTCACTCAAGCAGCCATTTCAAAACGTTTAAAAGCAGCTGGATATATTCAAAAGCAAGGAAATTGGGTTCCACATGAACTCAAGCCGAGAAACGTCTAAAGGCGGTTTTGCATGTCCGAAATGCTGCTGGAACGCCACAAAAGGAAGTCATTTTGCAGTCATTTATGCGACCAGACACGAGGCAATAATTTTCCATCATGACAACGCTCGGCCCCACGTTGCTATTACGGTTAAGAACTATTTGGAAAACAGTGGATGGGAAGTTTTACCCCACCCGCCTTATAGCCCAGACCTTGCCCCTTCTGACTACCATTTGTTCCGGTCGATGCAGAACGCCCTCACTGAAATACGGTTCACATCAGAGCAGAATATCAAAAATTGGCTTGATTCATTCTTGGCTGCCAAGCCGGCGCAGTTCTTTTGGGATGGGATCCACAAATTGCCAGAAAGATGAGAAAAAGTCATACCTTCAGATGGGCAATACTTTGAATAATACTATTGTACATGTTTTTCTTAAAAAAAAGTTCAAATTTTGACAAAAAACCGCACGAATTAAGTTATAAACCCAATAGTTTCTTCTTCCGATCTGTAGAAAGTTAATTGGTTGAATGCGGTGTATAGGTCTGATCTCTTCGTCATAGTGTTGTCGGGTACATTCAGCTGGTGGCTATACATATTATAAAAAGAAAGAATACCCGACATCAACTGTAACCTTGTAATATAAGTCTGTTCTTTAGTACAGGAAAGGATTAGGTACTCACTGTCTTCACTTCAGTTTGTGTCGAAAATACCGAAATATTCATATGTCCTTCGTTATGTGCCGTAGGTCAGTGGTTCTGCGCGTTGATTTTTCAGCGGGAGACTCAGGTTCGTGTCCCATAAAACATCAACCATTTTTTTTTACGGTCCTACCTCTTTCTCAATTTGACAAAATGTGCCCTTTGAAAACAACTTAAAACTGTAGGGCCGTTCTATTTTATAAAAGCTATCAACTTATTCGATAGCATCGACAAGTTGAAATTTAAAAATAAAAATCTAAATCAGATTTATATTACTAATTTATATAAATGAAAATCAAAAAAAATTCGTACTCTTGGATTTTTTTCATAAAAATCGTAGCAGTTGCCATCCCTGGTACATAGGCAGTCCGAAGTGTCTGACTTTATCCCGAAGTTAATCATGGAAATCTTTTTTGAGTGCTATGAGACAAATTATTAGGAGAGAAATTCTAGGTTTTAAAATTCTCTACAAGGTTTGTCAAGGTTTTTTTTCTTAAAAGTTCGTCTTTGAGCACTAGAGTGCGTGGGAGTCAGATCGAAAACAGTTTCCAGATGCCGTAATACGTTAAACAGAATATGCAACAACCATGACGTAACTCTCTGCTGGGTTCCTAGACATAGCAATATAAAAGGAAATGAGACAGTAGATGAACTAGCTAAAAAGGGATCAGCATTGGATTTTCAACATAGGTACTCGGATATCAGTAGAAACTGCAATAGGTGAATTAAAAAGGATAATAGACTTAAAAGCAAGAGAACTGATTAACTCCGCATAGTCCGCCAAAAGCGACATACAGTGCCGGAAAAAAGTTTGAAAACACGTTAGAGAAATTTATACTTTTAGCTCTATCGTAAAATATACTTGGTCTTTAGCTTTGAAATTTTGTATGAAAATACACTATCATATTCTTTACTCAATCTTTAAAGAAATATTGATATATGGCAGCACTAAGAAAAATTGATTCAATTTTATCCACTACATTTGGTAACACTCGCGGAAAAAAGTATGGAAACATAACAGTATTCGCTGTCAAAATTTATATTGGAACCGTTTTAAATAAAGTGAAGATCTGTGCCAGTTAGCTGTTGTGTAAACGTTCAATTTTAAACTGAATTAGTCTTATAAAAAACGAAAACAAAACAAAAGTGCAAGGTGTACTCAACGGATTTGAAAGAAAAGATAGTTTCGCTGTACAATAATGGGATAAAACAAATACAAATTTCACGTGAAAAAAACGAGGGACAGTCGAGTGTGCACCCAAATCAGGCAGGCCGAGAAAAACAACAACCACCACCGATCGTATAGTTCAGAGGATATCGAAAAAAAATCCAGCAAAAACGGCAACTGAAATCAATGCCGAACTGAAGAAAAGAGGTATTGCAGAAGTGACTGATCGCACAATCAGGAATAGACTGAGAGAAAGCGGCCTTTTCGAAAGATCTCCATTGGAGAAGCCACTTTTATCAAAAGTTAACATGGTAAGGAGGCTCAATATTTCAAAGGACCATGTTTTTTGGACTCCTGGGAAATGGAATACGGTTTTGTGGAGTGATGAATGTAAATTTCAATTATTTAGAAGCGATGGAAAACATTACGTGAGGCAGCTAGAGGGTGAAAGATACAATGTGAAATATCAATTACCAACCGTAAAGCATGGTGGAGGTTCGGTCATGGTCTGGGCATGCTTTTCGCGATCTGGAGTTGGGCCAATTTTTCGTATAGAGGGAATAATGGATCGGTATCGTTATTTAGAAATATTGCAAAATATTATGCTTCCATATGCTGAAGAAGAAATGCCAATTAAGTGGATTTTTCAGCAAGACAACAATCCGAAGCATTGTTCTAGGTTGGTAAAAGATTGGTTCCAAAAGGAAAGGTGAATATTTTAAAATGGCCATCTCAATCCCCAGATCTTAATCCAATAGAACACTTGTGGGAATACGTAAAAAGACAACTTCGAGCCAAAAAAATTTCTAATATGAATGCGATTTATGAAGAAATTGCATATGAATGGCAGAACATCCCAGTTTCATAGTGTGAAAAATTAGTGGATTCTATGGAAAGGAGATGCAGAGCAGCTCTCAAAGCAAAAGGGGGAAGCACTAAATATTAAATAAAAAACTTGTTATTACTGAGAAATATAAATTACTTTCATGAAAAACTGCATGTCCATCTTTTTTCCGCAAGCTTTACGAGGTGTTGTCCGAATTCTTGGTAAATATTTTTTTCCAGTTGCCATATACCAATGTTCTTTTAAAGTTTGAAAAAGAATATTAAAGTTTATTTTTATGCCAAGTTTCATCGGTGTAAGTATAAGGTATTTTATGTTACAACTGAAATTGTCAATCTCTAGACTATGTTTCCAAACTTTTTTCTGGCACTGTATCTCGCAGCTTATGGCCGATAGTGGATGAAAGCAGAACAAGAAGCCTATTGGCGATGAATAAAAAGAAATTCGAATCTTGATAGGCGTGCTAACAGGACACTACGCGATAGGGGAAAAGGTTGCCAGACTAGGCATCAACACACCTGGCCACTGCAGGAGCTGTCAAGATGTAGAGGAGACAGAAACCATCAAACACTTCTTATATGATTGCCCAAATCTTCAAAACTGCCGCCTCCGTCATATGGAGCGCAGGCTGGTTTGCAACAGAACTCACTGCAATACAAAGGTTTTAAATATAGGTTCCACACAACAGAAAAGGGAAACACAATGGACCTTATGGTCCCCATGATAAGGTGCACTTCCCTCCAACTTACCTTGAGTACGAATATCTCGAAAACGGTTCGTCCTGCTTCGACGAGTATTTCGATAGAAATTTTGAATTTTTACAGCTTCTACAAGATGGATGCCAAATATCTCAATATTATTCGAAAAATGTATGTACGCATTCCTCCAAAATGTCTGACTTCACCCCAAAATTTATGAAAGTCGTTTATGAGTGGGAATATCCCGAAAATTGATCTGCGTGTCATTCAGGTTACTAAATATCGATACTCGAATTCATTCAATAGTGCCCAAAGCTAGTGGTCACTCCCCTCCCTACATAGTCTGCCCTTCAATCTTTTTTCTCATTTCCATCCTCGTATCCCACCAACCGTTAATATCATTTGCTCACCAGGTATCCTTTCCTCCATTATCTTCTGTCTTCAGTTTTCTGATTCTCCTTTTTTCAGTTATTTCCGCCTATTGTTGTATTGTTTGTTTTTTTTTGGAGGATCCCAACGAGTGCTTAAATTGATTCACTACTAACATCAAGTGACAACTTAATTAGCTGAATCAACAAAAAAAAACAGTCATTCCCTATTCCCAAAACAGGAAGAAAAAAAAAAATTCACCCAAATGTCGCGCCAAAAAAAAAAATAAATTCATCTCGAACGGGACGACAATAATACAATTTCTATTTGGTACCGTAATTTCTGTCTGTAAATTAGCCCACGAAATTAATTTCTTACACCAGTGTATAGTCCAAATGTCTTCGTCATAATGGAAAAAAAAAGTAATGGGCCAAATAAAAAGGACTTTTTGTCTTGCACCCTCCCCTATTCATATAAAACACAAAACAGAAACATGAAATTAAATCAATCGTTTGTAGTATGCCAGCAGAAACGCAAAAAGAAACTTATAAATCCCCTAAATCACACTCTCTTCCTTCGGGTTGTGACAGCCAGCTTCCTTCGAAAGACTTCTGTGGTGCTACTACCCTAGAAACCTAAAGACCGCCATTATTTTCACCCTAACCATTTCCGGTTCGGAGTGAGATAAGGAAGATTGGATACCTCCCCCGGTTTTCTCATTTTCATTTGTGGAATTTCCCTTTCTTCAGCGCGTGCAATTAAAAAAGCTTTTTAAGCTATTTTCCTCTCTTCAGAGTTTCTCTTTTTAAGAGAGAAATCTCTTTGCCTCTCTTGCGTGTCCTATATACAGAAAATAATCCAGGACTTCCTATATACAAAAAAAAAAAAACAAAAACCATAGCCATTATCTCGCGCGGTTATGTTTTCGGCAAAACTTTGTCCTTTTTTTCACCTTTGCTGGTACTATTGATGTTGTGTTTGGTACCAGCGCACTCGGCAAAAATGGCTTGACCTAGTTTTCGTGTTTTTCACTCTAGTAAGCGAAAATTCATCCCTTTTCGATGGATGTTTATGTGTAGGGTGAGTTATGTTTGTAAGTACAAATATTTCGAACGAGCCCCAAAAAGGGTGAAAAGAAAAACGAATAATTGTGCATAGAAAAAAAAATGCCGAAAAGGATAAATAACCGTGTAGTGGCTCTAGCAGAAGAACCCTTAGTTTATTTATACCTACGAACTTTTTATAGTCTATAAGGCTGATCGCTGTTGGTGGTGGTGGTGGTGGTGGTGGTGACAGCTTGAAATTAGGTTTTTGCAATAGGTTTAGATGATTTGTTCACATTTTTTTTGTGAGAAAGAATGAGAAGGAAACATCATCACCATGGGGTCCATTAGAAAGTCACTGATGCAGGTTATAGGCAGAATGAATTCCATTTGCTTGGGTGTCAGGTGTTCCAGCATCTTGATGAGGGGTTGGGGATTTTATTATGCGGAACAATTAGGGAGATTTTACTTTGCCAAATGATTGTCAATGACCTACTGGTCACACAAATTGCCATGGTTGTAAAGTACAAAAAGATGTTGTGTATGTATGTAGGTAGGCAGGTATCCTTTGTAGGATAAGGGATGTAATAAGCCGCCAACAGAGAAGTACTTAATGCTGGTTTTACTTTCATCGGTTGTAAGCGGATTTCTGAGTGGTTTGCAATCCCTCTAATGGAACCTGTGCAGATTTATACTAATCCTGCATCATGGAATTAACATGCCTCAATTTTTGAAACATCACTCCGTTTGAAATTTTACGATTAGGTATCATACATGTTACATGCTTATGTATAGCTACGTAGAATTAACCGAGAAACAGGAATAGCGTTCTTTATACGAGTATTTGAGATTCTCTCATTTGAGAACGGTCATACAGACTGATTTGCTGATGTATATTGTTAATTAAAAATTATTAAATAAAAAAAATGTCATCAGGAAATTTATGCACCGCGAAGATTCGAACCCACGATCATCGGGAGTAGTTGTAGGAGTGCAAGTGCACTGCCTTTTTATATCTATTGTGATAATCGATTTGGAGCACCTCCTCCATTCCAGCTGCCTTGATGAACCGGAGTATATGAAGTGGATCTAACGATGGTAAATTTTTTTTAATAGCTAATAGGCATCCAAGTTTTTTCTTCGCTTATGGAACAGTGCTCAATGAGAGGCCTTTCTCTACATTCCGAGCCGGATGCACTACGCTGGAGTTCCTACATTTGTTTATTGCTGTCCAGTAGTCTAAGCGTCCATAATTTAGTGTAGTTCTGACTATGGTTATGTACAATCAATGCCCAATTTTCGGTGATGGTCCCCAAATTATACTATAGATCCTGTTGCGAATATAGAGTGCATGAGGCCTTCTTAATTTTTGCTTCTACGGTATATTTAGCTTTCATCTCAACTTACTATCAATAATTATGCTCAGATATTTTGCACTGTGTGATAAAGGAAGAACCTTGTTCCCTATTTTCGGTAGCACATAGTTCAGGATCGATCTCCTATTAGTGAAGAGAACTACGAGTAGTTTGGTTTTGGTCGGGTTGACCCCTAGGTCGCTGTTTATAATAAGTTCTCAGGACTTCAAGAAGAGTGTTCAATGTACCTTCAGTAACAGCTATATTTTTGTTGAGTAGCTATGGCAATCGTCGGCGTACTCAAACTTTATTGATCTAGTCGGAGGAATATCGTAAATGTACAAGTTGAAAAGCATTGGCGCAAGTACTGACCCTTGTGGTAGACCATTGTTCATCTTTTTGAATGTACTACTAGAATCGTTGAGGAAAAATTGGTATATCCATTTTGACAGCATGTTGTTAATTAAGTAACCTATTTTACGGCATGTTATGATGTTCAAAAGTTTGTCGATGAAGCCTTGTGTTCAGACTGTGTCGTAAGCTGCTATGAGGTCTGTGAACGCAGCAGAGAATTTAATAATTTTTTCATATTCTGCATCAAGATGTGTCGTTAAGGCTAGGACGAAAGCCAGGTTGCTCAATGGGGATGTGCTCATTTATAGTTGAACTGACTCGGTTAGAAATGACATGTTCCAGCAGCTTGTAACAAGAGCTGAGAAGGGTGATAGGGCGATAGTTATCGGGCTTATCGGCTGATTTCCCTGGTTTAAGAAGGGCGATGATTTTCGTTTCCTTAAATGCCCGTGGAAGTTCTCCCGTCTTTACTATTTTCGAAAAGACTGATGCAAACCCTAGCTAAGTATTAGGTCCTGTATACTTCAAGAATTCCGGATAAATGTTATCGAACAGGTGCTTTGTCCATCTTTACAGATGATAAGGCGACAACTATTCCTTCTGATGTGACGGAGCTGCAATATGAAGATGTTTCTATGCATGCTGATTTTAGCCTTGTAAGGTCCCTTTTAACAATGATGGTGAGCTGCTTATTTGATGGTACCCGAGACATTTTAAGTCTGCGGTTGGCAATATCGTTAGCATTGATTGGGGTGATTCCCGCAGACTCCATGCCTTGCGACTGAGTAGAGTCCAGGCTTTCCACTGTTGTTTGCCATTTCTCCAGGCGACTTTTGTCAAGAAATTTTGAGATCACCGCTTTCTTTATACTCCTTCTATAAACTTGTGCTTTCTGAACTCCAATGACATAGACTTTCATATATCCTCGTGGTATATGCTTTTAGGCGATTTCTATTAGCAATCCAGAAAATCGTTCGTAGTTAGATACACGGATACAGCCATCCAATTGCAAAAAATAGCTTTGGTGAAGTTCCAACGGAGTCGAGGGACGGAGTTTATGACTGAAACTTGAATTCAGATTTCCATTATAATGATACGATGCTGACAATGTGGGAAGTCTGATAGAACTGTTCTGGAGGCTAGAAGCGGTCTGTTTTGAGGATCACCAGATCTTGAATGGAATGTCCCTCGATCTTTTGCATTGAAGATTAAGTGGACGTTATTGAAACCAGTCACCTAATGCTTTCTTGGTTCACTGTGGCTGTATACATATAAGACATTGCTTGTCCAGGAAAAGTAAGGAGGTTTATATACAGTCCAGCAATGAAAACATTACCTCGTTTACCAGGTGCACATTTGACAGCTTATCACGGCTGTTCCATAAATTTGATGGTAGGTTGCGCCAACCAGGGAATACCCTGGAATATTGCCTTCGGGATTTTACACTTGTTTCTGTAGCAGTGTAGATTTTTGCTAAAAATTCATGATGCTTTCAATGTTTAATTGGCATGTGCGGACAGATAGTCCGATATGCCTGGTCATTGGTAGAAGAACCGATTGTTGTGAGGTTTTATTGTTTTGATTTATCGTGCTTTGATCTAATAATTTTGTATTATTGGTAACTGTCGTTTGCTCAGAACCAAACTGAGCATGACAAAGAAAACCCTTTGTAAAGTACAAAGGCTGGCTTGCGTATGCATTACAGGGGCTATGAGAACCCGTCCCACAGTGGGACTAGAAGTAATATTGAGACTCACTCCTATACATCTAGTGCTAGAAAGAACTGTCAAAGAAATCATACTAAAAATAATTAAAGAAGAAGTCGGGAAAGATAAATACATCGCACATAAAGAGCGAGAAATACTTTCTAAATCAATCTCACTTTTGGACACACCCAGAGATGATATGGTAAAAATATACTGCTTCGAGAGGAAATTCAACTGAAGGCTAAGTTGTAAAAGAGAATTGACCAATGAATCAGAGAAGTATCAAATCAAACAAAACACCATAAAAAGATATACGGATGGGTTGAGATACGGTCCCAAAACTTCCCCCCGAATTTTCCAATCAGAGGCCCAATTTAACATCGACAGGAAGTACCGCGGACAAAGTATCGCAATACATCGCATGAAATCAGGTCAAAACTGGTATGGGAGTATCTTGCCAAGCTAAATAGACTTAACCAGAACAACAGAATCACCCTTTACTGGATACCAGGTCACGTTGGAGTAGAGGGTAATGAACTAGCAAGAGAGGGATCTGAGACCGCCTTCGTCGGGCCAGAACCATTCTGCGGGCAGAGGAGAAAACCATAAGAGAACCAACCTTTGGGAGAAACTCCCGAAGCTAAGACAGACGAAAGAATTTCTCGGGAACTACAACCAGAAAGGAGTAAGATCTGCATCAACATCAATAAAAGTCGGATCCGCATTCTAACAGGCTTCCTGACAGGTCACTGAAGTCTTAAGAAACGTCTCAGGAAACTGGGCATAGAGCAAAACAGAAACTGCAGATTCTGCGGGGACGTTGAAAAAACTCCTGGGCGTCTACTTAAAGAATGTGGAGCAATGATCCACAAAAGAAGGAACCAACTGGATGCCTACCAACTATCAGAAGAAGATCTATCATCGTTCGATTCACTCAAGATACTCCGGTTCATCAATGCAATTGGACTGGAGGAGGTGCTCATAGTCGAGTATATCATCGACTTGAGCTCCAAGTCGGGGGAGCACAATGGATCTATAAAGGTCGCAGTGCACGTACATACCTATAACCAATCTAAAACTATCGTTTATATTATTTATTGTTACTGGTTGTCAGGAAAACATTTGGGTTGTTACGTCTGTCCATGTGTCTGGCATCGAAGAGATGTACACTATTTAGCGTTAGCCAGGCAGCATCACGTGAAGGCAGTGTACTTTACAGCCCTATTTATCATCTTCCAAAGGCCAAATCTCTTTGTCGATTAAATTAACCTTGGCTAACATAAATATCTCTACTGTCACCGGATTTTTAACAAATTTGTGCAACCTAGCATTTGTGCATCTCCATGCAGCACAAGCCCCATAAATCTTCATTAAAGAGAAATCTCTTTAAATTTAAAGTATAAATGCGAAAGCAATTTAAAACACAACTGTACTTACACTAGTACCTTCACTTAACTCTCAGTAATAATGCAATAACCCATATTGCAGGCATTTACTGGGTCATTCCCTGCATTACTTTCATTTATGTACTGCTTGGAAAAAAAACCAGGTCATCTGGTATCGCCGCTAACTTCGGTCGTTGCCGACACACTACTACCAAACTATGCCAACCCCTTTTTTTTTACAACATAGATCAACAAGCCCTCTTTATCGTTCAGTATATACATCTAAAAGGGATGCAGCCACACACAACACAGTCTACCCCGGTGTAAAGGGCTGCATTCTCTCTCGGTGTATTTTGGGTGAAAATAGAGAAAAATTGGGTCACTAGGGCGAATACGTACTATACTCTCGTTCCACTGATATGGTATATCAACCAGTGTGCAAGTAGAGCGCGCTGAGATGCCAAAAGTTGCACTCTCCGCAGCCAGAATGTATGCCAAAAGGACGGCTTATGTAGTCTCTATTCTATGGGTACAATTATTAAAACGCGGCAAAGGGATCAAATTGGTTGTTCCTCCTCTGACCATTCACTTCGGAAATAGGCCTACGGCCAATAAGTGCATGTGTGTGTGTGATTGTTGTGTGCGAGATACTGATATTAGGAAGAGATATGGATATCAATGAGAATATGGTAATATTTGTTTCCTATAGATACTTATATTGTATAACATAAATGTAAATAAAATGGTAATTTATTTGTGTCTCTTATTTTGTTTGATTACAGGTAAATAAGCGTATTTTCAAATGCACCTGGAGAGGATGTGATTTCACTGAGAAAACATCCTCAAATATTGAAAGACACGTTCGAGATGCTCATATTGGGTGAGTTTTTTTTAAAAAAATACTTTACTATAAGCACTACACAAATATGCAGACTGTTTTAAATTATTACTTATCGAACTTTAAAAGGTGATAATAGGCGACGTCAAAATATGAAAGGGTATACATGATGGCAAGCTAAACGAAACAAATTGGCTATTCGAAACAGAGTAGTCATCTATCTACACCAAATCTTTATCAATTTCAATGGTTCTTTTTAGTGTTCCATACCAGAATGTATTCGACACGGTATCTGACTGTCCGTATGTCGGTAACTTTTCAACCGTTTAACCTAGAGAGCTGAAATTTTTGCACAAAAAAATCCAAAAAAAGTTACAATCGGATCGTATGTTACCCTATCCCTCATCTTCTAACCCATACCTAATAAAGTGGGCTTGGCGTTGAAATGTACACTCAGAGAGTATTCTCTCGATTTTTAAGAGATTTTACCACATAATTTGTGGCTAAGATTTTTTTCTTAGAAAAAAAGTGGGCGTGGCGGTCGCCATTTGTAGCCGAAGGTCAAGAATTCTGGTGAAATATTCACAAAAAGACTTAATTATCACTGCAAATAACTTTGAGAAAGCAAAATATATATTTTTTTTAAGAAAAGCCACCTAAAAGTGGGCGTGGCATTATGTAAAATATGGAGGAGTTGTAGAGAATATAAACGTCTATGTATTTTGTTAGGGCGTTAATTTTCAGTTTCCAAGAAAAATATTTATAAAAATTATTTTGTTTTAAAAAAATGGGCGTGTCTGTGGGATTTAAAATGTTTATACAGGTTGGATACCAAATTTTATCTTCCTAGCTCAAAATCTAAGACGCAAAACGTAGAGACGTACTGAAGGACAGACGGGCGGACGGACATGGCTAGTTCGACATAACTTCTGATGATGGTCACAAATGTATATACATTTTGGGGGTTCACCGTTATTATTTCTCTACGTTACAAACTGTGCATCAAAATTAATATACCCTATAGGATAGATAGGGGGGCATAATGTACCCCAAGTACATGAAATAAAGTTACTTGAGCAGAATAACTCAAAAACTATAAGTAGGTGCCCCCCCTGAATTTGGACGATTTCTGGTTCCACCAAGACGGCGCTACGTGCTATGCAAGCCATCCAACAATCGATCTTTTGCGCACTACTCGTAAGTTCAATAATCGTACAATCAGCCGTTTTGGTGATGTTTATTGTCCTCCGCGGAGTTGCGATTTAACGCCGTTGGACTGTTTTTGTGTGGTGCCGTTAAGGATCGATGCTATGCTGATAATTCAGAAACGATTCACTCACTTAAGCACAATATTGATCGAGCTATTCGTGAAATAGAGCCCCAAACCATTGAAAATATACTGCAAAATTTGGATTGACAGAATGCTATATTGCCAAGCCAGCCGCGGCAGCCATTTACTCTGTATTGAGTGTACTATCTTCAATAAAGCAAAAAACGTTGAAAAATATTATATGGATTTTTTAAAGAACTTTTAAAAAGAAACCAACAGATGGCCCACCCTTTATATGGTCCTATTTCCTTTTTGTGCATCTTATGGCGTCCACAACGCCTAAGCGTCATGGAGTGTGGCTTATAAGAATGTACTTGAGCTCGTTCCAACTCTTTCCCCATTGGCGTGATTTCATTTGAACAGTTCTCTTAGGTCCGTTTCACGCATATCCGGCATAGGATATACGGCGTTAGATACTCCGCTCTAGGTATATAGAACTGAACGATGATGAAAGCAAAGAAACGGTCTACAAGCTTAATCATTTCAACTAAAGCCCCTTCGATTACTGGTTTTAAAGTTACATTCTTCTGTTAATTCATTTACTGAGACACCACATTTGAGCAATGATCTACTATCCACAAACTATTCTCGTGGGCTACATTTCTCAAGTTTTAGACTCTTAAGTAGGAATTTTCAGTGTTCTGATGCTTAGAAGGGAAAAACAATAAGAACGGAACCCTTACAATGGCAGTCAGTTGTCGGCCTGTCTGTGTCAGCCTCATAACTTTTAAATCGTTTGACGTAAAACCTACGCCTAAGCGCCAGTGCGACTTAAATTGAATCCTGAACCTTAATCCAATTTCACACAATAAAGAGGCTTGAATTCTTTTTGACTAAAGTAGTCATATGAGACATACTCGTATGTAGGTGTCTACCTGCCTTTTGGTTCCTACAAGGTCATTGGCAACGTTTATTGCCTATTACCGATAAAGTCTTGCAGTCGAAGACACTTTGCTTAGATTTCTCCAAGTTCTATACTTAAGACTGGAGTATGGACATCATCGCTCAAAGCATAATACTCGCCACTAGATCGATGTCGAAAAAATTTCATTTCTGGAGAAAGTTATTGTTCTTCCACAAAATATAGCCCTGGCGACCTCTAAATTTACTTTACCGTGCAAGACAGGTTAGAAAAGCATACTGAAACCTCGGTCAACTGCCTACAATCGTGAACTTCAAACTGATGAAGATAACGCAACTTAAGGTAATTTTTTTGTCAGCACTCCTTGATTTAGTACATACGAGTAGTTCCCTAAATTAATTAGAGTCTTTAGTAACCCCAAGCCTGCAAATAAGGATTGTAAAAGTTCGCTCTGTCGCCTATTACAGGGTGCGAAGGCTATTTGAGTCAGTCGTAATGCTGATCGCGTTAATAGCAGGCATTTAAGTTCTAGCGTACAATGTCAGATAAATACCTAATACAGGAAATTAATGGCATGCTGTGATTTTTCCCATACGTGCAGATCACAGTGATCTCGAAATATCGGTCCTATCGTTCGTTCACACGGTTCGCGCCGAGTTTGTGGTTTCTGGCGACAATATTTCCCCTGTTTTAAAACTTTAAAGCATACAACACATTCGGAGAAAAGCCTGGAACTTGTTCAACAAGTGCAGCGTCGTATTCACCAAGTCCCTGGAACGTTGATGAGATAAACCTCCGATACTCGTAAGTCTTATGTGCCAGTGTGTGCTCCGCGGAAGGCATTTCCTCAACAAGCTAAAGCATCCGGAAGATCTAGGCCCTCCTTCTTTTTTTAAAGTTGAACAAAATTTCGACCAGAACCGGAAGCTTTATAAAAGGAACGACAGATGGTTGTGTGCAGAGCCTTCAAATGCTCCCCTTGTGACGCATACCAAGTTTTCTGCCAGCATGATTGTCCTTGGAGTATTGAGCATTGAAGGTCGTCCTTTTCCCCATAACATCTTCGAGTGAATGCTGTCGAATACATCGAGGTCCTTGAGAGAGTTGTTAAGCCCTGGATAGGCAGTGTGAATGAAGAAAGACCAAACGTATACCAGCAGGATTCTGCGCCAGCGCACAAAGCCGCGACGACTCAGGAATGCATGACGATCAATTCCCATGATCACAGAACACTAAACTTATGGCCACCTAACTCAGCAGACCCGTTGAATTACTTTGTGTGAGGCGTAGTTGAACACAAAACCAACAAACATTCCCCACAATACCATGCAAGCTCTAAAGGATGCCATTGTCCCCGTGATGGCCAACATTAACAACGATCATATAATGATGCTCACGTTTCTGGTCACGAATTGAGGCTGTTATCAGTGCTGAAGGTGGTTTTATTGAATAAATATGGGCTACAGACGGTTTCTAGGTTATGAGTATTTCCGCTTTTTTAAATTCGTCCTCAAATAGCCTCCGCTTGCCTCATATTGGCCATAAGACCTTCTTAAAACTCATGATTGCTACAAGCGTCAAACTCATCTCCAGTTATATGTGTAAACGTGTCCCTCCCGCTGAATTTGATTTTCCTATCTCAAACAACTAAAATCCCTTCAATCGCTTAAAGCCACCTGCATCCGTCCATCCGTTTCTATTTCCATTATTTATAATCTAACCGGTGTATCGTGTGCTATATATAATTTCTACTTCCATTGCATCCTTTTAATTACATTCAGTGCAACATGTGCAAAAGAAAAGATAACACAAAAAAAAATGTGACGACATAGATGGTAAGTGTTGAGAGCCACAATATATACGTACAGCAGCAACGACATTGCAGTTCCAAAGTATATAAAACACACAAACAATCGATCGGAACCTTGGCCCTAAAAAATAGTAAGTTCCGACCCACTACTACCGACCGACCAAATACAATTCACAACCCGGCTTGGCCCAATAACCCAGATACGTTAACACTCCCTTGCCATTTGGTATGTACCCATACCCGTATGTATGCAATTCACTTACTTTGGCTTACAAGGTTGTAATGTTCACGAGTACATAAGGTAGAGACAAAGTGAAGAGCAAAAGAGGCGGCAGTATGCTGCACATACAGTATACTCACAGTAACTGACATAGTTTTAGGCTTTTGCAAACGGCATGTTAAGTGGGTTAAATTCGACTACTAAGTCAAGGTAAATGGCACTACTACTACAATTGGTTAGAAGAATACGTGTATACAGATAGAATTATTAGGATCTCGATTGATAATACGGAGGTCAATCATAAATCAAAATGTGTTTCGCCATTTTTTTATATTAATAGTGCAGGGTTATTCATTTTGTGCTTTATGATTTTCAATTTAAAATAAAATAAAAAGTATTAAAGATTTCAATGAAATTTGTTTATTGTTTTAAATTTTGAACTATGCCATTATGTATGACAACATCGATTAAATGTTAAAACGGGAGTTTTTACAAACTTCGATTCGTAGTTTTCAAACAAATACGGCCCGATCACGCCACCGATCCACAGCGTGCACTAAACTGGAGGAACTAACTACCTGTCACTTTGGATGACAGATGGGTTTGACAGATGCCATATGACAGGGATGTGAAGTCCCAACCTTAGGTGTGTAACCCTACTTACTACAGTTACCGATACAGGCCATTTGTTAAAATAAAACCTATCCCAGGGACTGGAAGGACGATGTTATTGTTAAGTTACCAAAAATAGGCGATCTTAAGAACTGCAAGAACTGGCGTGGTGTTACCGTTTTGTCTGTTTTTCCAAAACTAATGGAAACTATCATTCGCAAGCTAATAAAGGTTAGAATCGAGACTACACTCAAAGGGCATCAGGCTGGCTTTCGCAGTGGTTGATCGTGCGTCGACCACATTATCACCCTGCATATGATTCTCGAGCAATTAGCCGAGTTCAAGTCATCGCTTTACCTCATGTTCGTCGATTTCAAGAAGTCCTTTGACCGGATAAATCGTGAATGCATATAAATCCGCCCAAAAATAGTTGCTATTATAAAGGAGTCCTAGGTACAATAACGCAAAATGTTTTGTTCTAACTCTTTCGAAGTGCAACAGGGAATGAGACGAGGGGATATTCTGTCGCCAATCCTTTTTCTACTGGCGATAGACGATGTACTGACCGCCACCGTAGGTGTATTCGAGAGACATTGCATCCTATGGAGACCGTTTGAAAGGCTAAGTCATTTTGACTATGCTGATGATATCTGTTTTCTGGCAAGTTCAATCAGCAGTCTAGGCGAGATGTGTCAATCACTTCAGTTGAATGGAGAGTCGGTCGGTCTAAGGATCAACGGCAAAGACAAAAAAAAATGTCCACAGGCCGCTCCACACACCAGCATATTATTCTGAAGCAGTCGCCAACTAAGGAGACCGAACAGTTTAACTATACGTGAAGTTTTGTACCATCTGATGGCGGAACAGAACTAAACGTTCAAAGCAGAATAAATAAAGATCACACTGCCTTTGGTATCCTGTCGCCAGTATGAAAATACTGTCAAATCTTCTTACCCACTAAGTTGAGACTCTTCTAATGTAAAGTTTTAATCATTCAATTATTTTACATTGAATAGAATATTCAATTATGAAAACGCTTCCTTCTTGCCTGGAAACGCTTCCTTCTTGCCTGAAAACGCTTCCTTCTTGCCTGCTAACATTCCTGAGTAAAAGACCTCATTGCGCCATCTGTTGTCCAGTAAACGCTAACTGTGGATAATCAAAAGCAACAAAAGCTTCATAATCAGTTTAACTGTTCTCCTTATTTAAGGTGCAAAGTATCACTATACTGAGCATAATTTTCAGAAAGAAATAAGGCTAATAATAGCTCTCCTTGACATACAAGGAGTTTTTAACAATACCACCACTGAAAACTAATTATAAAATTAATGCTCAATAGCAGACGAATCAATGCAGAACTAGGCAGATACGATTTTACTTCTATCTTACTTGTCCGCTCAGAAAATTGCGGCTTAGATACCAAAATCAATCTCGTTCTTTTTTTTATTAGGCGGTACGAGGGTGGGTCAATAAGTCCCTGAAAATTAACACAAAATGTATTTTTTTTTTTTTTGTCAAGAATCATCTTTCAAAAGAACGCACCCAAATTTTCAGGCAGATCTGTCAAATAGTTTTGTTGTGGCAGCCATTTTATTTAGACGCCTACTAGCATTTTCGTTAAAATGGAAGAAAGTGAATTTCGAGTACTCATTAAACACAATTTTTTGCGAGAAAAAACTATCACGCAAATCAAACAAAAGTTTGACAAATATTATGGGGACTCTTCACCATCGATTGGAACCATTCACCATTGGTTTACTCAATTTCGGTGCGGTCGTTCAAGCACAAGTGACGCCGAACGTTCTGGTCGCCCAATTGAGGTCACCACACCAGAAATGTTTTTATACCGAAAAGAGTGTTCCTTATTTCATTTTTCAGGGACTTATTGACCCACTCTCGTATATAGGAGACTCTGAATCTCAAGGCTTTTCAACTGAAGGGTGCCCCTATAAAGGAGTAATTCTAGACTCCAAACACAGTTGAAAAGTGAACTAAAATGAAAGAATCCAGAATGGCCCCTAACTTTCTGTACTCTCTATATGTTAAAAAAGGGGGCTATGTGAAGCAGAACGTGTGTATGCCTATGACCCCCAAACGATTCCTTAGCTAAAGAATTAGATACGACGATTCCTTACCTAAAGGACTAAATACGATGAGTTGTATATGAACTACCGCAGATTTATGCCGAAAAGTAATGGAAAATTTCATCAAAAGGGGGAAAGTCTGCAAGGACAGCCGTGGCGCCCACTTGACCAATATCATCTTTCATATTTAATATCAATGTCTCAACATGACCTATATATTGCCATAAGGATTTTATATTTTCAATTTAAGTTGTAAACTTCTAGAACTCTCGACATTGCACGAGTAGAAATTCATTTTAGAATTCACCCGTACAAATAGTACATCGGCGGCATTTTCTTAAAATATTTCATATCATTGGCTTCTCCATGCGATGTTTGCATGAGTGTTTTACAGAATAAATTGCTCTCGATTTTTCTCAAACTCTGCCTAGGAAGTTTTAAAATATAACCAAAATAGTACATGCCCACAATGAAAGGCATAAACTCGTATTTTCCAAAACTCTTTAATGATTTCTCGTGTAGGGCGGTGTTTAAAACCCTTTTTTTTAATGTCCTCCAGCACTTAGAACTGTGTTCCTTGAAAATTGTAAAACCCAATGATTGAGTGATCGGAAAAGGTATGTAAAAGAGTTAAAGAGTGGACAGATACATTATGGAGAGAGAGTTAATGCGCGTTAATTCATTGTAGGTTTCTGGAAATACTGAGGATGCAGTTATTCTACATTCGTTAGAATGGCGAAACATCAATATCCTACGGTGATCAGTGCGGGCGTAACTTAGCTTTAAAGTGCATGCATATGCCACAGTGTAGTAGGTAGTGTGTTCGCTTGTGACCCGAACTGTGTAGGTTTGAGCCCGGACGGGGAACACCAACCACAGCCACCCGAGCATAAAAGAGAAACGAGTAAAATCCAAGTTTCTCTCAACTACATGTGCATGTGACGGGAGCTATTATTCAAGTTTCGAACGAATATAAACTTTATAGATTGTGAGCAAGTTCGCATGAGTCAAGAACCGTTTATACCTTTTATAGATTCCTAGGCATCTAGCACCACCTTTGGCAGCATCAGTAATCTGCTGGTTCCTAACATACATGCCAAGCATTGACAAGCCATTAAATTCCTCAAGATCAACTCCATCCAATCTGACTACACTATATTTTTGACACGTTAAATTCAACTCTGTTTTTTCGACCTCAATTGAAGGCTGCATTAATATCACGCCGTTGAGACTTGTCGACGCCGAAGCGAATTGGCGGTCAAAATTGCTGTCATTCGCGAAGGAGTGAATCGATTTCCTAGTAACCGAAAGCAGGTCATTTATATAAACCAGAAAAAGGTACGGAGAAAGTACTGGGCCCTGGGTTGTCTATGTCAGCAGACAATTTCATACAATTTCCTTGCTCGACTTATCAAGTATACTATAAGTGCGCGATCACTGAGCGAGAGGTTCAAGGTTTGAATCCAAGAAAAAACAAAAAGTTTTCTCACGGTCCCACCTCTCGCAAACGTCTGACAAACATCCGAGAGTAAAATTGTCATGAAAAAGCTTCTCTCAATCGAAGAAAATTGCCCTTCGGAAACGGCATATAACTGTAGGACCCAACCATTTGTGAGGCGCACAAAACGAGTGGCTGCGCGAAGTTAGGTAAGGTCCTGGATTGGGCTGTAAGTCGAAAACATTATTATTATTATTATATTATTGGAGTGCTAAAGGGTTTCTCCTTTGTCCTTACCAAAAAGTCTAATCTAATAGAAGCAGGGGTCGAATTACCGCATCAGTTATCGAGCAAACACGTAACTGATAAATGTTGATTTGACATGACCGCTTAAGAGATCGAGTATCGAGTATCGAAATTTGGCATTCTGTCATCGTGTATTTATTTATTCGATATGGTTTCTGCGGACGAGCTGAGGTGCATTTGGGAGAAAATATTTCAGAATATCTTTGTTTATTATGTTTGCGTTTGTTTAAATTATTCTTTGAAATTTATTTCAAGTTGAGTCTGCAAAAGGAAATTTTGGCAAATTTTATGAGCTGGAACAGCGGTTTAGGTGCATCCTCTAAAATTTATCTTCTCCATTATAAATAAAAATGCATTCTTATTTGCCCTGACTGTTTTGATAGAATTGCAATCAAAAGTGTATGTTGTGAAAGATACTTTCAGAAAATTATAGTTTTGTATACGTACGCAGTCTTGTAAAGAAAAGGGATCGCTTTTATATCTTAAAAGGCTTCGTTCAATACACTCATAGCGATTATTTTTCATCTTCTGATTCAGAGGATATCAGAAGATGAAAAATAAAGTAAATATAATTTTTAATTGAAGACGATAAATACAAAACTTTTCCTCACACAAAAATAAATAGTTTTGACATTTGTCGGCCATCTCAATTCAATGTAGTAGAATTGTACTAGTACAATTCTCAAAGTGCACTCGATACGTGACCATTCTTATATGATCATCCCAATGTAGTTACTCGATCGCTCGATAGCGTATGGATTTCATTCACTCGTTAACTGCTGTCGTAATTCGACCCCCGACCAGGAGTTACAAGATAAACTTCAAAACTGACGTTTCAAGACCCACGCTCACGCCGCACATCGCTTAATCAAATTGTTTAACAATCTAACAAGGTCCTGTAGCTCAAGGTCTCTGTGGATTGAGCAGCTGTTTTGCAGTTTATGATTAAGCAAAGAACTTCAAGAAAGAAACCTGTCCAAGGATACAAATTCGCCTTTAAGCTCTGAAGTTGGTACAAATATTATATGCCAAATTAAAAAAGGTTTTTTTTTTTTTTTTTGTTTTATTCTCTTTTCTTGATATATCGCCATTTTTCTGTTTTTTTTTTTTTTTATTACAACTAAAATAATTTTGCGTTTACATTTTATTATTATTGTAGTTTTCTCTATTATTACTTTTTTCTTTTTTTTTTGTCTCTTACGGTCTTTGTATAACTAAATTAAGTTTTTTCGTCTTTGCTTTCGTTTTTTTTTTAAATTAAATTGTGTAAACTATAAAAGAAAAAAAAAAAAAAATTATATAGAAATAAAATAAAATATTCTACGTTTTCTACTTCGAAATGGAAGAGACGCATCGCTACTGCATAACTACAATACATAATCTAAAGCTTTTCTTTATAATTTAATTCCTCCTTCGTTCAGTTTTTTGCTTTGTTTTGTTAAATTTTCTTAAAAATGATAAAAAAAAAAAAAAAAAGGAAAAATAAATTACATATTCAAGGGGTAGACACTTATTAGATGCGACATTACAATGAGCGCTTGATTTGGTTCTGAAATTAACCGTTTCGTTTTACATCTAGCTGATGATGTATGGAAATTATAGAAAGCGAGAAGTTACCGATGCGCGAATAGTTCTCTTAGCTAATGGCTTGTCAAGTTTTAATTGTTTTCACTCCAATTCCCGTTGTCATTTTATTCATGCTGTCATTATTTTGCTGTGATTCTGGTACTTTTTTGGCGTTTAGAAATTATAGAATACCGATTCAGAAAATGCACCTCGAAAAAAAAAGTCAACTTTCTTATTGGATAAATGACAGCTCGAAGAAGTTACGGAATACCAATTTGGAAAATACGTCAAAAAAACTAAAGTCGTCTTATCAGATAGACTCGACTCTGTTATATCGAAGAAGTTACGGAATACCGATACCAAAACTACAAAACGGAAAAACTTAAGTATTCTTATTGGACAAATGACAACTAAGCTCTGTCATATCAAAAAAGTTACGGAATACCGATTTCGAAACCACACGTCAACAAAAAAAACTCAAGTCTTCTCATTGAATAAACGACAACTCAACTCGTGTCATATCGAAGAAGTTACTGAATACCAATTTCGAAACCACACACATTGGATAAATGACAACTCTATCGATAAAAGTTACGAAATACCGAGTCAAAAACCTTGCAACGAATAATCGACAATTGGGAATCGTAGTAATTTATTTCTCCATTTGAGTCAATTCACAATAAAAGCCCATCATTGTCAAGTGCCTATAAACTAGGCATACTAGTTTAGCACCACTTTGATGTGGTGTTGTCTCTAACTATCTCAGAACCAAATCCAACGCTCAAACACTTCATCTTACTTTAGAAAAAAAAAAAAAAAAAAAAAAACTAAAATCTAATGAGAAATGCAAACCGTTTGATTTATGCCTATAACTTAATGGTAAATGGTTTTTTAAAAAAAAAAAAAAAAAAAATATGTATAATATCAATTTTAGTAAAAAAAAAAAAAAAGAAAAAAAAAAAAAAAAAACAAAACATTCAACATTATGGAGGGAAATATAAATAAAAGTAAAAAAAAAAACGCTACTCTTTCACGTCATCTCTCTTCGAATTGAAGAATTTCCTACTCTACACTAATTGGTACACAAAAAAAAAGAAAAGAAAATTCCAATAAAAGTAAAAGAACCGTCTACATTCATCGGATACAAACAAATTCTATTCTCGTCACAATCTCAGGAAAAGCACAAGGAAGCGTCGGCAGCGAAATCTAGTAAGCGACTCCTTCTCTAGTGTTTATTTTTTTTTTTTTGTTTTTGTAACTAAAACTGACATCTTCTCCCTCTCTATCTCTTCTCTTCGTACTACTTCTTGTTCTCTTTTCTCTGATTACAAACTACTTTGAACTTATAAACGATTAAACGAAAAATAAAAACTTGAATATTTTAGGATATATGTATATAGGTATAACGTGGATGCTGCTCTACGTTGTTTGTATTGTTTTTTTGTGTTGTTAAATTATTCTTTAGGTCGTTTGATTCATAATGGCATGCGTGATGTCCATTGACGCCTCTCCCAGTCCGTTTACCGTGATTCCATTTACTAGATTCACAGCTAAAAAGAAAGCCATTTATAAAAATATCGGAAAGTCAAGTAATTTTTAATTGTTACCACCGTTTCGCACTCCTTGAGAGTCTAAATGCTGCCAGTATTGTTCGGAGGGTGATTGTGCACTTGTTCCGGGTGGTGCTGCCACTGGTGCTCCTGTGTATCGAAAGTAGGGATTTTTTAAATCCAGAGTATTACTCGATGATATTAGTGTGCCTTCGATGTGTAAATCAATTGTAACATCATACGACTGTCGACGATTTGCTTCGAGTAGTACACGACCGGTTAGCATTTGTCCTTGTTTGATAAATATTGGCATTGGTAGGAGGCAACGCACTTGATACCAGTGTGTTAGAGGCGCTGTGGGTGAAGTTGATAGCCAAACTTGTTGACTGGAACCACAGAACTCGACATCGAACCAAAATGCCAAGCCATGACAGATGCCAGTTTGTAGGATGTGGAACTCTAGTGGAATATCTAAAAGAAAAAAAAGAGTAAAATTAAAACACATAACAATACCAAATTGAATCCCAAGTTGCAATAAGCGTAACACGCACCCCCATTGAACCGCTAATCAATTCATTTTCTTCAAAGTTCAGACTATTAATTAGCTAAACAGTACTTATACCAGCTAAATTAGCACTGGAATCACTGGCTAAAGGTCTATTCATGTTTGTCCTCATTAAATCGTTGCGCTTTTAATTGTGACACTTGATTGGCATAACACAGAGAATAAATACACGTTTTTAGTTTAAATAAATCACATCTGAAGATTCAATCAGTTTACAATCAATTCCACTTCAGCCTGTATAAGGTGGCGCAACGTGATTATTATCCAACAAAACAGCAATTAGCTCAGGCATATTGTGAATGTAAAAGTCTGTAAGAATTATGGTAGCATGCGTGCCGAAACTATGATGAGAACAGTGTCCCTCTTTACGACTTCATTCAGAATATGTGTCAGTCACCTGTACGAGTAAGTTTTGTTTCTACAACACGCGTATGGAAAATTAGTACGCACTGTTTAGTCCTCCTGGTTTCCCTTCTGCTCGTCACAGGTCAAATGCATTGAATGACGAACAGTTATATCAGTTAGTAGGTAGTTCCTCTAAAATACTTAAAGTACGTCTCCTCCAATCATTGTGCGACGAAAAATCATTAAGTTTCTCTCTCAAGACAAATCTATAAAAAACAAAGTACGTATCATCTGTGTATCACTGGAGAAGTTATAGATACGCCGATAATCAATGTTCTAGTAACTCGTGTGAGCAAGTAAAAAGCGAATGAGAGCATGCAACTTCCACGTCACTATGTTTTCGTTTCCTCCGCAACAGGAAAACTTTTGTACAGCTCCACATAAATCAAAGCCAAGCAGTTCTTAAAGCGATGGCTGAAGATCTCAAAACTCAAAAAACTTCTTTGGGTCGAAAATAGAGACGCAAGAGTAAACGAGTTTCAGCTTAAACGAGCTCAGCTTAGACTCATTACTTTTCGGTGTATTCTTTGCTAATCCGAGAGTAATTCAGGGCACAAATTTGTTCTTTCCATAACAGCTAGGGTAATCCAAAAAAAACGCTTTAGATGATTGAGTGCGGTCGATTCGCAGAACTAACGTTTGCTTTATGCGCCTGTCCGTACGATAAAATTTACTGAAGTGAACTTCCTGATTCGTACGAAGGTCGGACTGCCAGAACACAGTGGTGACGCTGATACCATAGCCTGAAGAAGTCTGTGAAGCTGAAGCTGACAATACTTCTACATTAGCTTACTTTATTTCAACTCTCAGACAGCTTCACGCTTCAGCTTCCAATCCACCATTTTGTTCTGGAAATCAAATATTTCGCCTTCTTCGCATATACCCATGCTTTCGAGTTCGAAGCCCTTTAGATGCTCACTTGAGTAAAGGCCATTATGAGCCTCAGAATGATTACCTAGTTTATTTTTTATTTTAACAGATATTTGGTTGGACGGCGGGGTCCCAATATGTGGTAAGCCTAATTTCACCCATTTAATGTTTATAGTATGACGAATTGCAGCTCATCGTTGCCTGAGGACCTATAAATGAGGCCTAGCAGTCAGTGATGTGTGAAGAACTATCCAAACTAAAACTTGACATTAAACTTGCAGTTTGCATACTTTCTCATTTCGAAAAGGCATACCCACTGGCTAAAGATGGTGTCTCCAGCAATTCTCACTTTTGCGGTCTTGCTAAACTCATCTTAAGAGTCCTAACTGGGATTATCAATGATTATCGCCTTGTAACATAAACACCTGCTAGGTCTGTTCGCTTGCTGATAACTGAAAAGAGTTCTAACCTTCTGGTCTTCAATAGATTTTAAAGCATCCTGATTCCTCTTCTCTACCACTTTACTGCAAGATGTTTGCGACTTTATTGCTAATTTAAATGGAATGAATTTGGCTATCCATTACTACTTTACGAGACCAAAATCTAAAACCCGCTAAAGAAAGAACTATACGATGGGTTGTCCACGAATAAAATGGAAAACTGTTTCCAGAAAAAAAGAGAGTCAGCGTTGTTCGAAGAAGTAGCGAAGTAGGCTGTCTGCTCTTCCTAGGTAACTTAAATTCTGTCGACTATGCAGCGGAGGAATAGAGTGTCACATTGTGAAACTGTAGCTTAGGTTAGGTAATGTTAGGGTGACTGACAGGCACACTTAGACCAACGGTGGTCCATTGTGATACCACTGGATCTATCGCTATACTAACTACCTAAAGGAATAATTGAACTAGCCGGAGCTTATTATAAAGCAGAGGATGCTTCTGACTGGTTCGCTAAGGTCGTCGAGTAGAGTAGAGCCCCGAAATGGAGCAGTCTTCTTTTAGACGCGGCTGAACAGGTATAAAGAAAATGGAGGATCATTTTTTCCTCATTTTCGTCCCTGCAGGCCTAGCCTTTTAGCGTGTAATACAATAGGATAGTCTCCTTGAGGACACCGATAACAGTGCTGACTTACGACAGTTTTAGCAAAAACCAATCATTAATATCGCTTAGGCCAGATCTGTCCATAAACACATCGCGAGACTCTCCCATCTTTGCTGATTGCATACAGCATAAACAATTTTTACATGTAGCGAGAGGCATACTTAAACTTTGCCGTTCGCCTTTTCTGACGAGCTCGTCAGCCTTGCAGTTTCCCGGCATGTCTCTGTACCCTGGCACCCAGCATAGGTGAATGTTAAATTACTCCGCCATCGTGGTCAGACAGTCCTTTTGCCTATCCAACCAATACTCATTCAACAAGGTTTTTTTAAAAATAAAAATAAAAAATTACAACAAAATCTCACCAATATTATGTAAATCCTTCTCGTTGTCTCGCAAAAAATCACATACATGCCGCACTGATTTGGCCATACAAATTCTAATATCGAATGTATCCACAATTGGTTGCCTAAAGTACTCCTTCATGCCCTCCTTGTGTAGTGTTGTCAAGTCGACACCATGGAATGCTGATTGATACCAAAAGTTCGCCTTATTATATTGCTCTGAATATAATGACTCATCGCTAAATGGTGCTATATGCAGGTCACCGTGTGTAGGGAACATTTTTCCATTTGGTTTAAGCCATTTACGCGCATGCAAATATGTCTCTAGCATACGCTCATTAAATAGCATATAGCCCATCGGTTCCGATATTATAACATCGACTTTTTCTGGCAAATCGATTTCTTCAATTTTACCCGGCATTACAATTATTTTATCTTGTACACTATTCGATTCGACCAATTGTTGGGCATATTGTGCCATATTACTGGCTTCGATGGCATATACTTTAGCTGCGCCAGCTTGTACGGCAAAGAATGATAGGATACCCGAACCGGCTCCAACATCCAAAATTATTTTATTCTATAATAGAAGAATAGAAAATAATTATTAAATGATTGCTCTTTGCAGCAAAGTTTAGACTTACATTAAAATCTGATGAATTGCCTAGGATTGCCTTTTGATAAGTGCTCGTTCGTACGTAGTCTTGCATCATGTTTTGCTGTTGACTTAAGTAACCATAAAATTGAAAATACTGTGAGGCGGAAGACTCTTCAGTTCGTTGTGAGAATACTGATTTGGGGCGGAGTCGTTTGACATTGTCTATGATTTTACGAAATTTATGATGATCTATGGGAGGAATTTAATTTTAAATTAATGCCTTCATGCGGGGGAGCGCTGTCTGCCAAACAAACCTTTTTCTGTTCCAAATTTTAATAGAACATTGTCATTGTCCAGGGTGAGGGCATGCGTTTGACGGCCTACCTGAGCCGTATCCACATCGGATGTTATTAGATATTCTTTTGTGTAATTTGGATCGTTATCTGGAAGAGGAAAAAAAAAAAAAAAACATAAACAAAAATATAAAATCGATATTGACCCTGAAAACAAAGGAAAATTTCTCATACTCAGGGTATTTAACAATATTGTCCTTGTCGAACGAGCTTAGGAGGCGGAGATGGAGATGGAGATGGAGATGACATGGCAAAACAATCAGAGAAATGGAGATGAGAGATGGAGATGGCATGTCAACGGTGAGACAAGGTTATAGGCCATAAACTCATCCCATTGCAGTCTACTGTACGGCGCGACAAGCCATGTGTAGACCTAGACCTAATTCAAATGAATTTCCCATTAAATTTAGTTGGTATTTAGGACTGGTTAAACTTAATTGACGTAGGTTCTACTTTTTCTTTGTGGGTGTTGTCTATAAGCATTCACAGATCGCCCAAGTCAGTTCAGCATTTCAGTAGACCCGTACACAATTCTGGTGCTAATGGGTTATAACCATCATTGATTGAATTTAATGGGGGAAAAAAGACTCTTATATTCCACTGTGTCTTGCCTCTTAATTCAATTCGAGCCTGAGCACAGGGATAGTCCAGAGGATTGATTCCTCATAGAAACAAGACAGCGAACAAAGCTAAGACATTGTCTGGTATTTTTGCAGAAAATTCGCTTGCGGAACAGCACATTAGAGATAAGTGACACAAACAAAAAAAAAAAAAAAAAAAGAGATAAGAACTGAAGTTTGAACTACAAACAAATTTCATTCACTAGCTTAAAGTGCTGCTGATGCCATTGCAATATGTTTTACGTTTTTACTTGATTCGCTATAAGACCTACTTCCTCTGTGTATAGCGAATCACAAAAGAGTTGCCGTGTAGTGCAGATAAATGGGTTTTTTTTTCGAAAACGCAGATTAATGCCCGCAAGAAAGCAGTGTACGTCGTGCATTTCATTTGTTTGCCATTTTTCTCGATAAGGCTGTTTCAACATCATTGTCTTGTTTCATTATTCAATTATCTACGCACACTGAGGACAAAACTGCCTTTAGAACCTTCTGGTGGACTGCACACACCAACTCCCACAGACAGTCGCGTTCCTATATATAAATATGTGGCACAATGCCAACCGAGTGTGAAGCAGCTTTAAGACCAATTCCTTGTTGGACCACAAATGGACAACAGTCTCTATTCACTCTTCCAAGTCACTCTCTGCTGTTTTCGTTCGGAGATATTTTTCGTAATCAATCAACTTTTATTCCTCTTTACTTAGTTAAGACTGCGTGAGTCTGTGGTGATGGTAAATACAATCGAGACGACCGAGTTTGGAGTGTTCAGGCAAAGAACGAAGCACTTAGTGTGCTCAACTTAACCATGGCAAGCTGAGCCTAAGCAAACTCAACAACTCAGGCAAGATGCACAATGTCGCCCTCTATACTGTGTGCCAGGACATTTAAAGAGACAGGCTCCGAGATAATCTCAGTAAGCTATGTTAGAAAACACAGGAATATTCCGATTCTACGATGAAACGAGAGATTAGACCCTCCTATATCTAGATTCGATTCAGGTTCCTAAGTTCTGAACTGACCACAGTGCTTTAGCCTAGGTTAACACCAGGAGGAGGCACGGATCAAACCCCCTTCGGCATTCATCCATTGTGTCTCGCGCTAATGAGTGGAAAAAGTGGACTTGATGATACGTAACACATGGAAGATGTCTCTCGACTAATTCGGGTGGTTAGCTCATTATTTAAGGGCTGTTTTTGGTGTGTATGGACCTGTTGAAAACTCTTAGTTAGGGGCCGCAATAGTAGAACAAATTGATTCGAATATGCAGTGGAATTTTCGCTACGAAAATCGTTTCAATAATAATCTTCCAAAGGCTGGAAGAGATCTTACAACATAGGGTGACGCTCAGTGAGACAAACTGACGTTAAAAGTGTATGTACTCTTGTACAGAAGAAGCGCCTAGCACTCAGTTGTTATTTTCCCTCAATATGAGCCCTGCAAGCACAGGGCTGTGGTATTTTTTTCAGTATTTTACATCGGTTGAGTCAACTATGACAGAGAAGTTCACAAACTCAATTGTTTAAATAAAATGAATCCAATGTGAACAGCAGCAAAAAGGTAATGAATGCCACATTGCTAAGCATTCGAACCATTATCGTTGTTCATTTGTCAAGTCCAATAGAAATTGTCTAGTAAACACACAAATTTGTCCCAGAAACTTTTGGCACAATAGCATTTGCGAATCTTGCCTTCAATTCCAGTCTCCATTCATCGGTGACCCCACGTTCTTATCAATGACATGCATAAGCGCCTTACTATCACTAATTAGATGATACACTCCAATCTAATGGAATATTCGCATGAATTACTTCCTGTTAAAATTTTAATATCTGTCTACTTATGATATAATCAGCATAAGTACTATTACCTATTTCCGTTGGCAAATAACGCCAGCTCTTATCAAATTCGATTTGTTGTACAAAGTTCTCGTATCCCCAAGATTATACGATATGCAGTCACAAGCATTGAACATGGTACACCTACACCTGCCAGTTAATACGATGAATAGTAATCTTAAACTGGTTGCAAATTGCCACTTACAAATGACAAGTGGCAATGATTAATTACTTAACAAATACATATACTCGTAGTTCCTTGAAATGATTTAAAAAAGTTGAAAAGTTGAACAACAACTTGTGCGGCGAGTGTTCTCACAGAGTTGCCTGCCCATATGATTCCATGTTAATTGCGCAAATATGTATATCATTCTGACTGAGTTTTGGTGAGAAGAAGAACTAAAACAAAAACTGTGTGACTATTTGAGCACATATCCTAAGTCTATATTTCACATGTCTGGTTGTAGTTCTCGTAATGAAGACTGGTTCTAGTTCTCTAACAACCCAACTAATTCAATAAAGAGTAGAAGACTTATAAAAAGAAGTCGACCGCGTCTACACTCCTCTCTTTTCTGGAGGCACCCTTCGCTATGAAGTCTGTTTGACGAGCTGTCAATCCTCAGAACACAGATCAAATAATTGGTGAGCTAGCAATCCTCAGAGTACAGATCCAATAATTGGTAATTGTTTCGCAAGAATCCTATTACTAAATCAACACTTATACCGGAGAGAGATGGGCGAAGCATCGCAACAATCGTTTCCATTTTGTTGGGCTAATTAAAGTACTTAACACATACGAGTATTATGGTCTTCTTGGGATTCATTAGACACAACGTGTGGGGTTCTTTCAAGCCACTTTCGTCAGTGGCGTGTTTTCGGAAAGAAAAGCCTCTATCTCTAGAAATGTTGTGCTTCATCAAAGGGAGTAGAAAGCGGTCGTAACCATCTTCTGCTCAGAGTAGTGACCATCATTCATATTCAAGTTCACAGATTGCATTCGATTGAAAGAAAGTCATAGCTCAGCTTTAGTTTGGCCACATTGATATGGATTAATGCTTCATTTTTAGTAGTGCGATCTCGTGTCACAATATAGCTACTATTCGACTTAACATAGACTCAAACTTAGTCTCCCTTTTTGGCCATTGCGTTGTTACTTGTAATAGAGATCTTACGAACTAGAACTGTTCACACAAGCTAAACAAACTAAAATAACGTGTGTTTACTTTTTGGGATTGATATGCTCGAGCCAACGATTGAGTGTTTTAATTGAAACAACAATTGTTTCTCGCAGTGAATGGTTTAAACACATATGGATGGTTGGTTAGTTTGATATCGCCTGGAACCATTTAATTTATCCTGCTGAAGTCTAGTCGTTCCTAATGTAAAACGATTCAGTATGCTAATCTGGTCGTATGATTCAATCTGTTACGATGGCAATTGATTCCCAAATCGTACAATCTAAGCAATATACTTTCGACTATCAATCTCACCCTGTAATTATTTATTGAAACCTGGAAAAGAAAAGTCCTCGACGAACCAGCAATATGTTTCTCATACCGAACCTAGAGAGAACGATGAAGACAGCTTGGAAGGGAGATGGGTTACTTAAGTGGAGTAGGTCACGGAAGAAATGGATTTCTGCTCCAGGATGATTCCATTCCACTTTTTCTATTGAAAAAAACTTCGCTTGGTAAACGATGTTGCAAGTCAGCTATGTCAGATCCTTCCCTAAAGGTAAAACTTCAAATAGATACTGGTCGACGGATCGTACTAAGCACCCAAATTCGTGTGTTCCAGTATGAAGAAAGCTAGAAAATGAGTCCATTTACGTTGAAAGAAACTGATCGAATCGGACAAGCAGGAAACTCATCGACAACTGACAGATAAAGAGGCATGTAAATTCTACTTCCATTTGATCAGCCCCAAAATGAAAGATGACTCTATGAGAAGAAGGCCAGGAATTGACTCCAAAATAAGCAAGGCTAATTCAAACTCTTCTAGAGTCTGTTATAGATTGTTGTAACACCACTCACAATGTTGAAGACATCAGAGACTCTTTGTTGTACAGCATACTTGCCTTTAGTGTCTGTAAGGGTGACTAGGCCTTCGGAATTCTTGCACTGTCGATGCTATCAAATGCTTTTTTTTAGATCTATAAACAGCATTTCCAGCTCGATGTTGAATTCATAAATTTTTTTCTAGATCTAGGAGTAATGCCTGATCGATTGTGAACCTGTTAAGTCTAAAGCCACAGTTATGGCACACCTGGTATGTTGTCGACTCTCTATCTAAAACGGTCCTCTGGTATACTTGAGAAAAGCTTATAACATTCAAAGTTAATACCTAAAAGCTGAACTATAATAGTCGAAAGCAATCGGAAGCTAATGTCATAATTCTTCGTTAAGTTTCCTTCAGTACTGTAAATTGCTCAAGTAGCCCATAATAGGCGGAAGTAAAGGTTCTCGTCCGATCACCGAAATCAAGCATCGTCGGGCGCGATTAGTACTTAGATGGGGGACCACTTGTCGAATTTTCGTAAGTGAGCAAAAGTGAACGAAAACTTAACGAATCGAAGCAAAAAGGTTCTGCTATTAGTCACACAATACAAATCCTTTGTACTCGTATTCGCACTGTTTCGGAAGTGGTCGTACGAAACCATTCTTCTATTGTAGTTCAGCTTTAAGTCATCCTAAACATATGTGAGGTTATGGTATTCAAATTTTGGAAATGTGGTCGAAAATGATTTATTATAAACATTTTAAGGCTTTTTGTACAATAATATACTCCTATGTACGAACGAACACAGTCGTCGTTTATTTATTTGTATGTCCTGCTGTGTTGATCTCCCAATGGAGCATAGGGTCCTCAACGATTTTGCATAATCTTACTCACTGGAGCTTCCCTACAGATGTAGTTCCATGAATATTGTGAGCTAAATGAGTCTGCCCCAGCTTGTCGCAGCCACTCGTGTAGGGAACAGTAGGGGCCTATAGTTTTATTCCGTTTCCGAAGGACAATTTTGTTCGATGAATAGAAGCTTCTCATGATAATCTTATTCTCAGACGTTTGTCAGGCGAGTCTTTCTGTTTTCTGGGGTTCGAATCTTGTCTCTCACGTTCAATGATGACGCCCGTTATTTTGAAAATAGGCCCTTTAAACACCTCGACCTCAAAACCCAATTAAGGTTCTTAATATACCTCAGTATGTGTCTCGGCTACGTGTTTCAAATGTCCGCTGGGCTTATTGTACTCGTAAACCTGCGACAAATGGAGAAATCAAGTCCCAATCATCTGACAGATAGACCCATCTTTTTCAGATGTTAATGTCAGATGCAAAATGTCCTGTATGATAGCCGGTTTGGTCCTTAGACCAAGAGTAGGTCCATTGTGTTGCCACTGGGTATGGACGGGTGGTGGTTCACACCGCCTACCCTTGAAACCAATTACTTTTCATAATGAAATTCTTAATTTTAGCCGTGCAGGCGCATTGTTGAGATCATTAAAGCTCCTGCAGTACTGATATTATAGGGGATGCCCAAACCTTTGAGTTTTCTTTTGAGAGGGTTCCTCTCTTGTGTTTCAGAAGTTCGTTAAACCTTTTTTTGATCTAGTACTGGTCACAGTATTACAATGGCCTAGATGCTTCCATATATGGTTCGCCATATCAAACGCATCGGCATGGATCAAGTACTTAACAAAATGACATTGGCGTCTCGTTTATAGCTATGCTTATGCTGTTCGCCTTCCCGGAGGTCCTGGATATTCACCTCTCTTTTGTTAACCTTCCGAGCAGATTGTGGCATTTTTCAAGCCAAGCCGCTGACTATTTAGCGGTTAATACCCCATCGTAAGACTGATATTGTTATTTATATCGACAGTCAGGCAACCATCAGATTCCTAACATCCAGCATATATAAGATCTAAGGCAGTGAAAGACTGCGGCGTATCTCTCAACTGGATACCAAGTCACTGTGACCTGATACCGGTTCTTCTTTATTGCGGTTGTTTTTCGCCTGTCTCAGGGCTTTAGATTTGGCCATTGTTTTATTATGGAGTGAGCATTGCTCGACGATATAACGAAGTATGGTTCGGGATCGATGAGTGGACGGTCCCTCGAAGCCCTCATCTCACAAGGAGTTAGAGATAGACAAAGAGTTAGAGACAGACAAGGAATTAGAGACAGACAAGGAGTTAGAGACAGTCCCAAACAAGCTTTTACTAAGTACTATCTAAAATCTAACCACTGTGCCACGACACCCATCATCTTCAGTCCCCAAAATAAGCTCCCCGGTTCAATGCCCTCACCTACCTACAGTAACCGCAGCATACGCATAAAAAAAAATCAAAACAACCCTCACCTCTACTACTACAGGTGCTTCTTCCTTCCATTCACTCATTTTCCAAACAAATCCCACAAAATGCAACCAAAAAACAATAAATCCTTACAAGTGCCTTCAACTTAACAGAGAATCGCAAGCAGAACATTCTCACCACCATTGCAAAGCACAAAAAAAAAAGAAAAGAAAAAAAAACCTCTCAAGGTCTCTGCGTGATTCTTCCACTGCTGCTGCATTTCTCATGCTACCCTGGCCATCAACAAAAAAAAAAAAAAAAAATGCAAAGGAAAAGGGGGAAACAACTAAACAGAGTTGCATGATAAAAAAAAATCGATTTTCCGGGTCAAAATATGTAAAATGTAAAACAGAATAGGTATCCTTGTTCGCATCATCAGAACCACGATGATGATGATGCACACACTCAGCCCAAATCAATAGAAACACGACAACTTCTTCTCCCCCTCATGTCCTTGCTGTTCTATTGTTTGGTGTGGTGTGTGTGTGTTTGAGTGTTGGTTAGTCTCTCTGTTCGTAGAGGGTACAACATCTCAAGAACAAAACAGCAGCTGTGCCTATTTTTGGATGCGGATTCTTTGGCCCGGGGGTGCTCTTCAAGGGGGAACACAAGAAAATAAAGTTAATAACTACCCAACCAAGACGAGAAAAAAAAAAATGCGAATAAAAGGTAGCACCCTGGTTTCTCTGTTTTCTGTTTTTTTTTTTTTTTTTTTTTTTTTCAACTCACCTAGGACGACCCTTAACGTGATGCCCTGTGGGTCATAGTTGCAAATCAGTGTGCAACTCCCGTTGTATTTATTGCTAAATTCCAGCTTCGCCTCGTTGGAGAACTCGTAAATATTTACTCCGCGAAATGTTCTGTCCATTGATACCGCCATTGCAATGCCTATGCTGTGGTTTGAGTTGTGTATTTGGGTGGTTTTTTCTTCTTTTTTTTTTCCTTCTCGTCTGGGACTGGTTAGCGAGCGAGTAGAGAGTTGGTTGATTGGTGGTAGTGCTGCTGTTGGAGGCCCCGTTTTCTTCGGGCCAATTGATTCAAATTCTATGGAATATTTTCCTTTTTTTTTTTTATACAATTATATGAATAAAAGGGGAAGAACACGATATATATGTATTTTTGTGACACAAGAAGAATGTAAAGTGTTTGTAAAAAGGAAAAAAAAAAAAAAAAAGAAAAGAACAAAATTAAAACAGTAAAATGGGAGGAGGAGGGGAAAGAAGAGAAGACGAAGACGACTGGTTTTTTTTTTTTCTGGTCGTCTCACAGCACAGCACACGTTTCCTTTCGGAGTGGTAATGTTCTCTCCTTTCTCTTTCTTTGAATTTGGCAAAATAATTTTTTATGGATTTTAAATGTTGTAAGTTGCACACTAGTTAGGATTGTGTTTAGTTGATTGAGCACTGTTAGAGAGAATTTTCTTTTTTTTCTTTTGTTCTAAACACAATTGAAAGAAAATTTTGACAGCAAGAAACACACACGCACGAACGACGGACGAATGTGTCGAGTCGCGCTGCTGCCAATAAAATAATTGGTTTTTTTTTTTTTTTTTTTGATAAACTTCCTTCTCTTTCGAGTGCCATTTGCGAATTTCACTTTTATGGGTTTTTGTATAGGGTATGTAGTGAGAGAAAGGGAGATGGATGTAAATGTGTGTGAATAGTATTCGAGATAGAGCACGAAAAGCAGGGGTGTTCTTTTTGCTTGCGATGCGATGGTATAAAATTGTAATAGATGGCGTTTGAATGAGACAGGAATGTTGATTTTTTTTCGTGGTGAATTAAATTGAAATTTGATTCATTTTGTAGTAGAAGAAAATAATAGTTTGATTATTTTTATTTAATGGGGAAAGTACTGTTTTCGTGAAAATTTTTGATCAGCACTTATTTTGTGCTAAGTATTAAAGATTTCAATGAAATTTTCTTTACTATTTTAAATATTGGACTTGGAATACAATATCGGTTAAATATTTGCGACGGCAGTTTTTGCAAATTTTAATAATTGTGAGGTTATTTTCGACGACTTTTCGGGACATTTATGGTTGTATTGCCGTCATAACTTCACGTATGTTGACTTTTAAATGCTCCAAAGTTTGGGGATTGCCTGCATAGATACGATCTTTAACATAGCCACACAAAAAGTAATCCAATGGGATCAGATCACAAGATCTTGGTAGCCAATTGAAATCTCGAAATTAAACGGCCGGGAAACTGTCGTGCAATAGAACCAAATTTGCATGTGTTGTGTGGCATATAGCCCCTTCCTGATGGAACGACATGTCGCTCACATCAATATCTTCAATCGCAGAACAAAAAGGTTGGTTATGATTTGACCATAGCGCAGATAATTCACCATAACAGTGTTGCCTTCGTCCTTTTCAAACAAATATGACCCATCTAGCCGCCGATCCACAGTGCGCTACAAGCTGTCACATGTGGTGGACGCAATGGCCTATCAACGATCACATTTAGATTCTCACAACCCAAAATCTACCGAGCGAGAAATGAGCCTTATCGCTGAAGAAGATTTTGTCCGAAAAATTGGCGTTAACTTGTTTATTTTCCAGCGCCCAATCGGCGTATATTGCAGAGATGTGAAATTCCAATTTCCAATTGAATAACCCTTTGATATAATAGAGGAACTTAAAATCGGAAGCACTGATTGATCTTAAAAATCCTACACTTGTTTTTCCGTTACTGCTTCAGCCATGTTATTATTATTATTTTTTTTTTTTTTTTGCATTTTATTCTTAAACTACGACTTTCATTGAATTTTCACTGCTGACGCTGGCAAAATTAAATTATTCCTGCGGAAGAACACATTTTTTGACAACAGAAACTAGAATTGTAGGGGAAGTTGAATTATAAACAAGCGAATACAATTTAATATTGATTGAAACTGGTTTCAATTTTTCATTTAGTTTGGAGCTTAGCAAGTTTAATTTTCTCAAATAATGTATTATTTAGACTTTATTGAATAGAAAAAGAACTGCAATATTCTCCTACTCTGGTCTCATTTCCCAAAAATGGCACCTCTGCAGTCCAAAAACGAGTTGAACTAAGTCATACGTGACAGACCGACTTCCTGATCGCGATCAGTGAGTTAAGTGGGATTAATCATTTTGGTCTGTCACGAGGATAAATGGATTTCTGTAATAAGATTTATACTCAGTTTTGTGCCAAATATTCAAATAACGGTACTTTAATTGTGTATTTCTAGAAAAAGTTTTTTTTTTACTTTTTTGCCGCATTTTACGAAAAAGCATTATGTTGCTACTTACCGGTTTTCTCTAAGATAAGGTCAATTGAAAGTATGCCAGACAAATGGAACTGCGCCGACGAATTTGAACTGCGCCAACTACAAAAGGTATTAGACTCAACCTGATTAGTTCATATAAGTGTGGTTTTAGGCCAGGAAAGTCCATCATAGATTATATTCATATTGCGGCAGAACCCCAAATCGATACTTACCAACTGTTCATCGATAGATACGAGCTATACAGATGTCTAGTGTTGGCATCCGTGCCAAACTCGTCCACCTATGCAGGATGACGTTAGAGAATGCAGCACGCTCCATCAAGATCGGTAACAACATTACCGATGCTTTTGATGTCAGAAAACGACTACGATAAGGTGATGCACTGTCATGTACTTGAAAGAAATATAAAAAATTCTCAAACTAATATCAGGGGTACAATCTTTCAAAAGACTGTACAACTGCTCACGTACACCAACGACATTTACTTAATTGGAAGAACGCAGCGGGCTGTCATTGGTGCTTTCGGGAGTATTGAAACAGAAGCCGCGAAAATGGGTTTAGCGGTTAAGGAAGTTAAAACAAAATATATTCTGTCATCAAAAAAGTACAGTAAAAGTACTTCAACGAGCATCACAGTAGACAGCTACAATCGAGAAGAAGATACATCAACGAACTATACCAGTTGTCCAGCGACCTAGTCGGAAGGGTTCGAATTCATTGCTTGAGATGGCTAGGACATGTAGAGCGATTAGGCATCAATGCTCCGGCCCGAAAATTCTATCTAAGGTAAAGTAAGTAAAGAATCAGTTGCTTACCGACATTAAGTTTTAACCACATGAAATTAAATTCCGGATTGGAATAGTGGCCGTATTGTGGTTTTAGTTAGTAAGCAATATCATTACGAATATATGTAGGTGGCGAGAGAAGAATAATTGCACTAGGCTACATATATCCAGATACACTTAAACCAGAAATATCCGAATTTTCGGCCATCTACGTTTCACACAGTGCCAAAACAGCTCATTTGAATTTAAAAACATGAGGGTATGCAGCAAAGTGGTACTTTCTTATGTCTGCTCTGAATTTCCTTATCACCAAAACACACAAAAATATAGTTATTAAATCTTAATGGGGGTACACATCTGCAATATCATTACAATAGGTGGTCAATGCCTATTACGGCCTCTACTCTAGACGGTCGTATTGACTTTAGATTGTGTTCCCCCTACACAAACTTTTCCAGACTCTTAAGCTTTAGGCACGTCAATTAATCAACATCAGAGAAGTGTGTGTTAAAAGAACTTAATTTTCAAAACAAAATTGAAATAAAATGATAAAAATAATACTTGTAAATTAGGAGCGGACATTCGTTGGGCGCCAATCAATTGCAAGTTAGTTGACAGATCTTTAAAGAATAAAAAATAAGTTCACTATTTATTTTATGAAAATATATTGAAAATATTTCGAAAGAACTAAAAGCCAGCATAAATCCATTTCAAATTATGTAGGAAACTCTCAGGCGACCATTTGTCCAAACCCATACATTTTTAACTTATGCTTATGAAACCCGTTCAATAAATAATATTTTTCTCATTTCTTTACAGTCCTAAAAAAGCTCGCCGTTCTGTTGAAGACGATGGCTCATTCTCTGAAAGTGATCATGAGGAAGAATTCTATTATACAGAAATCGAAGATGAAGACGATGAGGGAAAAGCACCTAGTCCACCATCACCGCCAACATTAAGCCATCGCGATATGGCACGTCCACCACACGAAGATCCCGAATACCAAAGACAAATTGTTGGGAGTTTCAAGTAAGTTTCAATTAAAAATGTATTACAATGAATGTGGCTAACAATCGTTCTTCTTTGTATCTTTTATAGACAAGGATTAGCACAATCTCTACCGGTCAATTCAAAGTACATACACATCAGCAATAATGGCGCTAACAACAATCAACAATTTAATACAATAAGTATTCCATCGTCTCCATTAGCCCATCACAATTATACATGGCCATCGCCAGTGCCAGCACAACAGCATCATCATCATCATCTACAACAGCCACAACAACAACAACAACACAGTCCGGTGTCACCAATGAAACACGCTCGTTGGTCACCACGTCCGTCCACATCGGTTGCACCATATCCATCGCCAACTTATGTTCATCATCATCACCATAACTACAGCAGCAGCAGTAGTAGCAGCAGCAGTAGTGCTGGTAGCCCAAATAGCAATAGCGGCCATATAATTCATCAAATGACACATCAGACTCTAACGATAAATCACCATCAGCAACACAATCAACATCAACAACAACAGCAGCAACATCATTCTCATCAACAGTATCATCAGCACCATCACCAGCTGATGCAACACAGCATACCAAGCTCAACAACGGTGACTATAAGCCCAAATATCCACCACACCGGTGGCAATCATCATCAACAACAACAACACCTCCATCATCAACATCACCAACAACATCACCAGCAACACCACAATCATCATCATCACCGAATGCAGACGCCATCGCCGGCCTCAATAACTGCCACAGTAACAACGACTCATCGTCTACAATCACCCAACATCCAGAATACGAAAACGAAAGGTACACCAAACTCACCAAATCGTCGCACCCGTGGTGAGAACAAGAAATGTCGCAAAGTCTACGGCATGGAACGTCGCGAACAATGGTGCACCCAATGCAAATGGAAAAAGGCTTGCAGTAGGTTTGGGGACTGAAGGCGGCCTAAATCGTCAGTGGCAAAGGTACCGGGACAAAGAAAAAACAACAGTAGTAACGCTAAAAGAAACAACAAAACAAAAAAAGCTGCAGCAACATGTACGACAACTGCCACAGCGGTGGCAACATCCGTCATTGTACATCCACCAACCATGGTGCAGACAGCAAACAAATCTACTACTCCCTCACTGACGATTGCGAATATGATGAATCAAAAACAGTCCCCACAAACAGCTAAATTTTACCAACAGCTGTTAAATTAATTTTTATTTTTTACACTTTTTTTTTCTGTTTTAGTTTAATTTGATTTTTTTTTGTATGGTTAATGGATACGGATAAAATCGATGCAATCTGTATACATAAATCCTGCATATATATTTATTTTTATTTTGTTTTTTATTTTTGTTTTTTTTTTTTTATTAGTTTTAAGACTTTAGACAAATTTTTTTTGCACTGTTTTTATTTTTTATTTTATTATTTGTACTCTGATGTGCATTATATAGATAATTTCAACTTAAGTTAAAACAAAACAGATTAAATATATAAATATAAACAAAAAAAAACATACTTTTCTTAGTTATAATTATACACGTGAGTACCTCTGCATAGATAAAAGGTAAAAAAAAAAAATAATCATATAAAATAAAAACATGCATATAAATATAAAACAGAAAAACAAAAATGTTCTTCGAGTACATATTTCTAATTTTGTTCGTCTCTTTATTGTGTAAAAACTTTTTTGTTTCATTTTGTGTTAAATTTATATTTGTTTTAAGCGATTTATTTAATAAAAAAAAAAATGATCTAAAGTTTAAAACAAAACCGCGAATAATGTTGATTCGAGATTACTTTAAAATTAAAAAAAAAAAAACCCACAAAAAAAATTTATTGATTGATGTACAAGGAAATATAAAAACATATATATATATCTATATAAACTATAAAATTAAGACAAAAATTAACTAACCATTTTTTTTTTTTAAATCATTTTATTTTGGATTAACATTTGTGGTAAAGAAATTACATAGTTTTAAAAATTTTATTCAAAATTTATATATCACAAAAAAAAAAATGTTAACAAAACATTTTCTTTATTATAAAAAAAAGTATATATATAAAAATAAAACAGAGCCATAAACATGAAGTACAACTGTTTTTTCTACAAACAAGAATTTTTTTTATACACAGTTTTCTTTTGTTAAAAAAAAATTGATTTTTTTCTTTTTATAAAAATGACAAAGAATACAAGCAAAAAATCTTTTAAAAAACCCACCAATTAGTATTATTACAAAACAAACAAACGTTTTACATAAGAGTTTGATCTCATTTATATTTTTTTTTTCTTCTTTTTTTCTCAATTATTACATATATTTATTTTGCTAACCTAGTACAATTGTTTAAAAAAAAAAAAATAAGAAAGAAAAAAAACTTATTATTGTCTCAGAAAATGGATATTAACAATGACTGAACATTTCTTTATATAATGTATATAAAATGTTTGAAAAACTTGAATCTTTTTATTAATACAGATATCTTTCAAAAGTTATATCGTGGTAAAAATTTGAAATAGAAAAAATGACAGCTTTTACTAACTGTTAGAGTTGTTTGAACATGTTATTCAAATCTGTGACAGACAAAAAAATTAGAATCAATCACTATCCGTAGAATAACAAGAAACCTATTTTCTAATTTTTACCACATGAACATATATTTTCCTGAGAGAAAAATAATATCAGCAAAAAAGTTCAAAAGTTAGATCGTGGTAAAAATTTTAAACAGAAAACGCAAATGACCGCTTTTATATAACGCCATCTGTAGGTGGTTTAGTAACTGTCAAAATTGTTTGTAAATTTTATTCAAATCAGATTAAAAAATACAACCAATCTTTATCCGTAAAATAATAAAAAAATAAACCTACTGGCAGTCTATAAAACCTATTTTCTAAATTTTACCACATAACTATATATTTTCCTGAGAGAAAAATAATATCAGCAATAGTTATGTGCAATGGAAAAAAAAAATTCTTTGATTTTAATAAAAATGTATAATGTCTTCCACACAAATTTTGTTATGATGTTTCGTATTTTTTTTGTTGAATATTTATTAATGCGCTAACTCAAAGAAAAGCTATTAAATTTGACAAAAAATTTAATTCGATTGCACTATGTTCTCAGTTTATGCGCTCTGTTTTGTTTTTATAATAATTTTTTGAGGCATATTTACATTTATTATAAATCTATATTTTAAAATTTATTTCTTTATATTTTTTTCTTCTTTTTTTTTGGAATGTATAGTATATTAAAAAAAACAATCATAAAAAATGTTTTGTTTTATAAGTAAATTTGTTGACTCATTTGTTAAGCAACATCTGTATAAGATATACTTTTTCTTGAGAACCTAAGAGATGAGGAAGATTTTTTTGTTAATTACTGCCTTCATTATTAACCCGGAATCAATAATAGAAAGAATATGTTAAGAAAACAATTTTAAATAAAGTATCGAGTCCACACAAAGGACATTTACAGGCCAACTTTTTGTTATTTTTTTTTAAATTTGTTTTTTATGTCAAATATAACAGCAAATATCGGCGGTTATATCTAAAGATCTACTTTGGATCTACTAATATCTGAAAATGCTTTGTAGAAGAAAAATCTGGTTGTATTTTGGTTACAAATAAAAAATCGGTATTACCTCAAATCTGAAACAACCAGTTGTCTATGATATATCAATTCAATTTAGTTGACTTTTAGTCACAGATAAATTGCTTGTTTGTTGTTGGTTGAGTGATCTATCAAAACTGTTCCGCAATAGCAAATCTCACAAACGAACATCACTGTCAAAAACATTGAACGTCTTTAAGAGAACACAGCAATTTATTTTACTTGCTTGGTCACTCTAATGAAACTTTTTTTTTTTTGAAAGTGATGCTCAATTGGTCAAATGGCTTAATATCAAAGGTCTTGTGGGAATTGCGTTACGAACTACTCCCTATCTGGTATGAGTGGCGAACTAATACGAGTTTTATTCGCTTATTCTGTCACTGAATATTTTTATCCTGATAATCAATCTCAAATGGTAATACTAAATAGGTACCATACATAAGTAGTACTTTTAGTTCGTCTCATTATCGCCGAAAGTTTCTAGTTGAACCTGAATAATTTGAATACAATAACATTTGACGTTAAAAGATTTTAACATATTTGACAGAGGCTCTTTACATTACGTGGTCGATCTGTCAAATGTAGCTTCAATCAATTCCAGCGTTTCTGTCAAAAATTGTCAAATATCACTATTTGAGAGACATTCTTATTCTCGTAGGCAAAGTGTCAGATTTATATATTTACCTCACTATATTTAAAAATTCCACCAACTTTCAATATGCTAACAGACCTTTTGCACTTTGTACACTTCACTTTTGTGCGTATTCCCATAGTTGCTTAAAAATTCACTTGAATGGAATAATGAGGTTACAAATATATACCTGTTACCATATTTTGACACGCCCATGAGAATAAGGATGAGAGTAAAATTCTAGACATGGGAAAAGTACGCTAATGGATTTTGTGATCAATTTTGCAAACGTCAAATGAAATGACTTACTGTAATTTTTTGGGCAGACAAATGATTTTTTTGCTTGAAAATTATGGAAAAGTTTTTACTGGCAACTTTAAGTAAACTTTACTTTAACTTAAGACTCAAAAAAGTGGGTCTCTCAATTGTGCGTGTCTGTGTGTATGACCGAAACGGCTGGAAGGATTTTCTTCAAACTTATACTCTACGCCCCCGTATGGATTCTCTCTTTATGGTATATGACTGGAATGTGTGGGATGAAAAATGTCCCTGCCTATACAATTAAAACAAATCAAATTCATTTTCTTTGTTTTTGGCTTGAGGTATGTTTGATGAACAGCTGGCTCAGTGATGTGCATAGACCACTGATTGGGAAATTTATGTTCGCGTCCCGAAAAACAAATCCGAGAGTAAAACTATTATGGTCCCTTCCATTCATGTGACAAAGTTTAACACGCACAGCACGAATGACTGTTTGAAGGTAGACTAGGCTGTTAGCGCCAGATTATCTCATAGAGGCACTAGACACATATTAAGCCTGATACACTTTAGGCAAATTCAAACTTATCTAGTTTCAATACATTGCAATAATTCGTTACATATAACAGTTCTTTTTGACACTTTCATAAATGTCAGTACAGAAGATGAAACTATTTGAAACCGGTGCAGAGAACGCAAATAAAATTTGCATCCATATTTACTTAGGCGTGTCACGTCTCAAATTGGGTGATATTAACCTATTGTGCACAAAATAATATAAATTTATATAAATAAAATATAATTTAATGCTGTGCGTGTTATATTTTTCTTACTCTCGGAGGAAAACACTGTTTGGTGTTTTTCATTATTTTTTCTGGGATGCGAACCTGAACTTCCCTCTCAGTAGTCCAACACACTAATCTCTGAGTCATGGCGCTCAGTAATAATAATAGTACAAACATTTAACACACTAAAATACACATGTAAATGTGGCAGCTATGTGACGACAATGGTAATACTCAAAACTAACGTGGGGTAATTTTGAAGTGGAGAAAAATGTGGGATTATACTTTGACTATGGGAAAAAGAACGTAGCCATTTTTCCCCGGAAGGTTTATAGCTGATTCATCCCGCTTTTTCGATAAATTTGATGCAATTTTAAGATATTGGTTCCAATGTATAATATTACAAAGTTTTTATCAAACTTGGTATTTCTAGTATTCGTATAGAATAACTCTGAAAAGTGGGTCTCTTAATCGGTCTCCAGTTTGTTTGTCTGTACAACCGATTTTAGAGTAAATGGCTAAATAGATTTTGTTCAAACTTCACAAGGGTCTGCGGATTCACAATTTGATGCCAAATCGGAATCCGCAATCTAACCCCAAAATTAACGCTGTTATACTACAGGTTGACTTTAAAAACGGTTTTATTATATCTTCATATTCTAATTACGTTAGACATATACGTGTCAGGCATGACGTGTCAGACTTTTGGCAAAAGATTCATACAACTTACTTATTACCGTATTTTTAAAAATTAACTATTTCTAAGATTTGAGTGGAAATCACTCAATTTTAATACCTAAGCAATGCTTGGTATATGTGAACACTTTACGCGCAAAATTTTGAAATGATTTTTAAAAAGATTTTTTGCTCATTACTAAATTTTAAAAAAAAAAAAAAAACTTTCGGAACAATTTTGTCTAAATTTTATATTTCAATGGTCTTCAAAATGACAGCAAATACATACATACGTATGAGCCAATGAAGCAAGCATATTTATTGAAAGTAATTCTATTTAAATGTGATACTCCAATTTTCTTAGATCATTACGACAAAGACAAAGCTTCCAATTTTGCAAGTATATTCTGAAAAATAAACGTTCTTTAGTACAAAAAAAGAAAACAATTTAAAGTCAAGTTTTGTTTGAAAAGACCTTAACTCCAAAGCCACAGTAATAATTAATAAAGAATCACTGAATCTTTAGAAATGACTGACAACCAAAGTGACAGTCAAACTATCAGAGTAACAGTTACAGAAAAATTCCTGAACATAGTTTATTTTCCTACGGTATTATACGCTTTCGTATCAGAATGATTGTAAAGATTATTTATGCTAAGATAAGTAGCAAAAATAAATCATTAATCTGACAGGAATAAGACTGAAAAAATAGCAAGTCTGACGTTAGACTTTCTTCGAACATTATGAACGTGCACATTGAACGTATTGAAAGCACAGCGCTAATATAATACCACGAAAAAAAGTTTAGTACTAAACTTTGTATAAGTTGAATGTGTGAAACTTTTTGTAGTGAAGACGAAACATTCTTCAATTTAACGAAATCTATCCATTTTCATGAATTTGAATTTTTAGAACATCAATGTATTAGCATTTTTTTAAATGATACAAAAAATAGGCACTTTTCTATGACAAATGTGATCACGCATCGCTGGGCGTACATTCGCCTTTAGTGCGAGTTACATTACATAATAGGTAAAATATAAATTCAAAAGGGTAGTAAATTTCCATTCAAATTCTTGCCAAAGAATAAATCATTACCGCCTTATTCCCTGATCAGACTACCATCTTCCCAATCAAGGTACTTAACTTATTATTTTCGACCATTTATTTGTAAAACAAACATATTATATTAAACATAAGAAAATTGTGTTCTATTTAATTTGAATTCAATATAAATATGCCTCAAATTGTTTTTCTATTTTGTTCAATTCTTATTTTCTTACAAAATGCAAAGCAACGGTCCTAAGTGCGAACAGTGATTCCTGAAAGTATTTTGATAGAAATGCATATTTATACACATTTGAATATTTCATATATAAAACTTAACAAACCTACAGAGAATCAAGCAAAAAAAAAAAAAATGGTTTTCGACACAAAAATATAAGAAATAGTTAATATAGATATACAAACATACCGGATATAAAGGAATAGAACAATTAAAAAAAAAAAAAAAAAAACCGAATAAAGCCAAAGATTTTCTTTCAACCCACTCTAAAATGAAACAGACATTATTTTGTGAAAAATATATTTAAACAAAAAAGAAATATGGAAAAATAGTCAGGAATATATTTTTCTAGTTGAATTACAAAATACAAAAGAGAAGAATCAAAGTTTCAAAAGCACAAAATATACTGTAATAAAATAAAAACATATATCTACATTATGTATACATACTTAATCGTTAAGTGTAAAAAAAAAACATTTGATTGTTTGCTTTGGTGAAGAAAAATGATAGTAATATAATGAATATTGTACATATATCACAGAACTTTTGAAAGCAAATACTAAACTTTAAAACTTAAATGTAAAATTCAGCTTTTAATGGAAAAACAATAGCAATTACAGTGCATCGTTTAGAAAACAGACAACAATTTAAAAATAAATCCCTATACTTTTATCTTCTAAAAATTGCTTACGTATTTTCCTTCTTTTTTTATTATTATTACTTTAGATTCTTACTTTTAAATTTTATTAATCTATTAAGATAAATTTATTTTGGTTTAAATTAATAAAATAAAATAAAAAAATATTATTATCTCCAACGAAAACAAAATTGACTAAACCTACTTTGAACAAAATTAAACAAAAAAAAAAAAAAAAAACAGAAATCATTTGAATTTGTTAAAGTGTCCTTACGTTATTCTCAACACAACAAAAGGACTTACCAACAAAATGTCGTTGAATTTAAAAAAGAAACAACATAAAATTGTACTAGATCAAATTTTTAATGTTGCTCTTCAAAATGCAAAAAGACTGTCTGTTCAAGAATTACTGATAAAACTAAATGTAAAAAAAAAAGTTAAAATTCTTAACATTTCATAGCGCAATGTTTGTCTTAAAAAAACAAATCGTACTTACAACACTTAGCATTTGACAGTGTTAAAAGTTTAAAAACAAAATCCATGTTTAAAGAATTAAATCTAAATCTAAAGCCTTAACACGAAAAAAAAACGTTCTTCTTTCTAAATAAATTATATAAGACGAAATCCTTATCGAGTCTCTATGTCGTTATAATTATATTTAACAAAACAAAAAAGTAATAATTCATTATACACGGAGAAGGCTGATTTTAGTTCTCATTATTAAAAAAAAAAACGCTAGTTTTACAAATTTGTTCAAATTACACAAACATGTAGACAAATTATCATATCACGTAAATGTTTTATGTCGACAAAAACAAACAAAAAAATGACAACAAAAATCGAGAAAAAAATGCAAAAAATAATATCGTTGCCTATAAATACTTTTTACGAAAATTAAAATAAATAAAAATGCATTTACAACACCCTTGCAATGATTTAATCTCTATTTAGTCTTAACAAAAATAACATCAACAACTAGAAGAAAGACTATAAATATTAATTTTAAATTTAAGCGCGTCTAACTTAAAAAAAAAAAAACAACCAACATTTTAAAAACCAATCCCTACGAATACACGAAACTAGCAAAATATATAAAAAAAAAAAAAAAACAAAAAAAAAATATTATAAAACTCTTTATTTTTAATTTTTAATTTTTCAAATTTATTATCACTGCCAGAATTTTTTCAAATTAAAATAAAAAAAAAAACGTATTTTTTTTTTTTTAACAAGACAACGTTCTTTAAGTATAAACATTATAATATTAAAAGTATGTGTTAAATTGTAGTACTCGTTACAAAATTAAAAAAAAAAAACATAATTCGTATATTAATCGGTTAACGTATTTATAAATATTGGCTATTTAAAAAAAGTATATATATATATAACTAAACATACAAGTATATTTAAAATATAAAAATTTTAAAATTTAAGAACGGAAATCGTCCAATGCAAGAAAAGCAATTGCATACCACCGTGCATGCATTTGTTTTTTCCAAAAAACAAAAAAAAATAACTAAATTGGTGCAAATATAATTACATAATACATTACATATTTTATTCTCTTATAAAAAGTTCGAAAATCCAAAAAATACTTCAACGTTATTATTATTGTTTTGTTAAAAAATATATATATTCTTTTGGAAAAGTTCGAGTTCTATATTTACTGCCATGTCCGATAACAAAATGACAGAAGTGCTGGTCACTTCACAAGGTTTTAAGCAAACTCTTAAACTTTTTTCAATAACTAATTGATTATAAGTAATTTTCTTCTAATACACGCTGACTAAAATTTATCAAGTGATTCTTGATTTTTATTAAAAAGGTCGCGTCTAGGCTATGTTTGACGTAAATCGGTTTTAAGGAAAGATATATTGGATCTAAAATTAAGGATTATAGAAATGTTAACAAATAAGGACGTGTTCAAAAACTTTGCTTTGAACTGTTTTAAACATGCGTACATGTATAACAGAGTAATTTCAGTAAATACATAAGACGCTACGAACCTACTCCTCTTCCCTTATTTTATTTGTTTTATGACAGATAATCTGTCAATACAACCGTTACTATTCCAATGTATCGCTGTCAATGTACGCACATGACTTTTATCTAAGACACTAACCCATTTTTCTCCATTTTCAACAACTTACATATCATACATTGAGATTTCTAGTCTATTGTAAATAGAGATAAATTTTGCTTTATTACCTTAAACAAAGTTGTCCCTAAAAGTTTTTCAACCAACGGGAAAGTGGCAGAGAACTTCTCATTTAAGATTAGCGACAATGCATTGTCAGATTTGTCATTGTACTCTTCCTTACAGAGTTCTTTGTACGGTTCAACTAGAAAATAGAATAATGATGGGATATCTACTAAATACCGATTACACTTTACGGTTAACAGTGGTTGTCTAAGTAATGCATCCACGCAGGAATATGGACTTCACTTTGTCTGTTGGATGAAACACTGTCCACTTCGAAGTCCATTACATTGCTTAAAAGTACATTACTCTTGTTTATAAAGTCAAATCTCCTACTGATGAATTGCCCTTGTTAGTCTGACAGTCAGTCTGACAGCATCACCAGCCAGAAATTTATTAAGGTGCTCACAAGGAAAAAAACATTAGGAACGGAACCCTTATAGTGAGACACAGTTGTCTGGCTGTCTGGCTGTCTCATAACTTTTGTTTGACAGAAAAGGCTGAAATTTGGATCAGAGTTGAGATTTACTAACCCACAGACGATTAGAGTAAAAGTCGAAAAAAATCGACATAAGTAGTTTGGCCCAATACCAGCGGACTTGGCTTTTGTTTGATCGATCTGATCTTGTGTGGATTATCCGGCACTTGGATGAGAAAGAGGTACATATCCGAATGTATTTCATGGCTTCATTAAAAAAGCAGCCGCATAGAAAAAAATAGAAGTCGGACATCCTTTATACGCATACGAAGGGACAGAAACAATCTGAAATGCAATTACTTGTCAAAAGTGGCAAAAATAGAAAAATAACAACTAAACTGTATTTTTTTTAGTGCTTGAAGAATTTCTGCTGGCATAAATTTATAAACGTCAAGTAGAAACAGCTGATTGCGGAAAACAAATATTGCTGTTTTAATTCGTTTTAAGTCTTAACTTTGATGCTAACTATGAGGAAAATGTGTTAATTCGTCAAGGAATAAATATTGACAAAGGATTATTTATTTTTCGTAACCCAAGATGAGGCGAAATATAATGGTTTGATAACTACCGCAGTGCAAGATAAAAAAAAAAACTAAACAACGTTTAGTGATAGTTTGACACCTTGCTAAGGTTTCCGCTCGAAATGCGTTCATGTACTTTTACTTCAGTTTTCCCTCTGAATCTTGTGTATTTGACAGTTAATAAATTTTTTGCTCGAAAATACCTGAATTAACTTTAACTTACAACACACACCTGCTTGACATTACTCATGGAGAAAATTTTGAAATATTTCAAACTTTCGAATAAAACTATCAATCATAATCACAGCAAAGTTTTTGAACATGCGCCTCATACAAAAAGTTAATTTATAAATAAGTTTTAAATCAAAGAATAAGGATAAAAGGAAAGACGATAAAAAGTTATTGTAGGTATACAGTTTTCAAAAATTAGATGATGCGCGCATAGAGTACATCAAGTAAATTGGTATAGGGTAGTGTCATTTTAGCAACTCTAATAGATGGCGTAACTTGGTGCAAACACATCATAGATCAAGTTTTTAACCCATGTCGAGTTTTTAAAATGTAAATGTTCTTTCTTTAAATATCAAATTTTAGAGTGTAAAGTTTTGTCGCTATAGCTTTTGAGATAATCACCCCTATTCTCTTAGTCATGTCGACCGAATTGATTAAAATATTTGTCATCTTGAGCGACAAAAGTTAGGTGACAAATTAAAGTGAACTTACAATCTTTCACTTCGACTATAGGAATAAGGATGAATAGAGAATTAATGCAAAATTATTGTTATTCACATTTAAAACTCTCAATATTTTAGGCATATAACATACGTATATGTATTTATAGCGTAGGAATGTAATTTTATCCCAGTGGATTGAAAATATCTCTGAGTACAAAATTTAAAATTGAAAAGAATTCATAAAAAAAAAATTCAAGACGATCATGTCCGGAGTAAAAAGTGTAAGCTCTGATTTTTCAATTTCCATAGTTTGTACTTTGTTATTTTAACAATTGTTATAAGAAATTGTAAGAATGATAAGGAATGAATGATTAAGAATGGTTGATAGGTAAAAACTTGTCAAGGCAGACATTTTATTTTTCCCAACGTCATAAAAAAAACGTTGTTCCCGGTTAGGATAGCATAAAAACTGCTTCGGGGTACTTCAATTCAGTTAAATTTTAACAGTCAGCTTTTCGTGTACAACAAGAAGTATGCAGAAATGCATTATGTAATTTTTTCTTATTTTCTATGATCGATAATAAATAAAACTTAATTTTAAATAAAGCCAACTTCAAAAGGTGAACTTCTTTTGTCCACAAATTTAAAGCAGAACTTTAGTAAACCTACTAAAAGTAAAAAATTTAATCATTTCGCATGTTGTCAGTATTAGCCTCTTAGAGAAAAAAAAAAACCGTATTTGCTTCCATTAAATAAAAAAAAAAATCCATAACGAATAATCCCTTTAAAAAAAAGCAATCAGGAAAATATTTTCTCCCCTTAATTAAATAAAAATTCGATACAATAACACGCGCAGTGATTCCAATTAATAATTTCCTTAGTAAAAATGTATTTGCAATTAATTAAAAAAAAAAACAACCAAACTAATTAAAATATACAATTTGTGCAACATGACTGAATTTTAATTAATTGTAATATTAAATTATACACTCATCGTAATCAAAACGAAACAAGACAAGAAAATTGAATTTGAAACTGACTAATTTTAAATTTTTTTCTATTTAAAGAAAAATATAGAAAAAAAAAAAAGTAATTGGCGAAACATATTTTATTGTCTAGTTCATAAAGTTCGAAACGCAGTTTGTTTTTCTTTTTTAGATTTTTTGATATTTGTAAACGCGAAATTAAATTTAAATATACAACAAACAAACAAATTGGCTGACAATTACGGAAAATACTTTTGTTTACAAAAAAAAGTAATAAATATAAATATATTAAAGACTTGATTATTGCCTATACTTTTTCTGATTGTACAATGAATGTTTAAAAAAAAAAAAACAATGCAACACCACAAAGAAATCAAAACAAAAAATGTCTTTAATGTTGTCTGTAAAAAAAAAAAAAAAAGAAGATATTTGAAATAATGAGAAAAATATAACATAACTGTGTAATATTTTATTGTTATGTTTTAAGTAATTTTTCTTTTATATGACACCGTTAAAAATATTGTTATTATTATTCTTGTATATAAAAATGGATCTATCATTATAAATACAATTTTATTTTACAACTGGTTGTCTACGATATAAAGTTTATTGTTTTATTTTCTACTTTAAGGCAAAAAAAAACCCGAAAACGTATACAAAAAATTATTTGTGTCGACAAATGAAACTTGAAACAATCTTTTGAAAGCATTATGTAATATTCTACAAAAAAAAAAAGATGGTAACGTTTTTCAAAATCCATAAGTTTAAATATATATAATACATTTAAATGTATACAATAATAAGTGAGCATTATACTTTTTAGAATAAGATTTAAAATACAAAAAACAAATTGACTAGAAACTTAACTTAGTTAAAACTGAGTTTACATTTCTTCCCCTTTGAATTTTTGGTTTACTGTTCAATTAAAAAAAAATTACTAATAGCAACAAACAATAAAACTAACACTGCAACATATAAGTCAAATTTTTGTGAAAATAAATAGTTGAATTGAAAATAAAAAAAAAACACACTTAACACAAACAAACCACACAGCAATAAGAAAAAGAAATTATATTTAAATATACACCATATTTAAAAAAGAAAAATAGCAATGGATCTCCTTATACATAATTAAATAAAAAAAAAGCAAACATAGAAAAATTTAAACTGTACAAACTACAAAAATTCATATTACACATATATAAATATAAATATATATATATATATTAAATGGTAAATTAAATATATATTAAAAATTTTAATAAATGTGTTCCATTACAACACATCTTCAAAATATACAGATGAATATGAATAATATTTATTTTCCTGAAGAAAATGTCTTAAGATATTATATATATATATACATATACATATATGCATATAACAATGTTAAAACAAAACAAATAAATGTGTACCTATACAAAAAATCAATCTTTTGTCAAAAAACAAAGAAATGCGTCTTTAAAAATAAGAAAACAAAACTTATTCACTTTATTTGCGCCTTTTACTGTTTCAAACATAATTACAAAAAAAAAACAAGATTCAATATTAAATCACTTTGAATAAAAAAAAAAAAAAAACATAACTAAAAATATGAAATGAAAAATTCTTATTTTAATTTGCTTCTAAAGATGGAAACATATAAAATATAATATATTTAATAAAAATACAGAGATTCATGAATCTAATGTCTATTTATAAAATAAACAAAAAAAAGCAAAACAAAGTATATACCTATACATACAATTAAAAACAAACAAAAGATTGCAAAACAATTTTATTAAGTTGTTGATGAAAAAAAAGAAAAAAACGAGTAAAACTACTGTCCCTAAATAAAATGAAAAAAAGTGAGAAAAAAAAAATGCAAAATACACAACAGAAAGTTAAATATAAATGAAAAATTATAAATTATACATTTCTGATGATGATGATAAATAAATACAAAACAATAATAATAGCGACAAAAATGAAGTTTTTTTTTTTTTATTTTCTCCTATAATTTATCTCCAAATTCTTCTCGTTCAAGGCCCCAACCCAAAGAATCCGTCGACGTCGTTCCGTTGAAGGTTGACATTGACGTCACACACAGTCCCATAAAATCCGGCGCATACCTTCGTTGACAGATGACAGCCGATCACGATACAAATATTACAAGTAATACGAGTATATTGAGCATATGTCAAAAAAGTAAGCAGAGAAATTCAAGAGGGGGCTTGCTGTGACCTTTTTTTGTTTGCATATACTGTTCGTTATTATTACCACTGAGTTTGAATGCAGTACGGAGATACGAGGGTGGGTCAATAAGTCCCTGAAAGTTAACACAAATTGTGTCGTCACCTTAAATTTAATTTTTTTTTTGTCAAGAAACATCTTTCAAAAGAACGCACCCAAATTTTCAGACAGATCTGTCAAAGAGTTTCGTTGTGGCAGCCATTTTATATAGGTGCCTACTAGCATTTTCGTTGAAATGGAAAAAAGTGAATTTCGAGTGCTCATTAAACACAATTTTTTACGAGAAAAAAACTATAACGCAAACCAAACAAAAGCTTGACAAATATTATGGGGACTCTTCACCATCGATTGGAACCATTCACCGCTGGTTTACTCAATTTCAGTGCGGTCGTTTAAGCACAAGTGACGCCGATCATTCTGGTCGCCCAATTGAGGTCACCGCACCAGAAATGGTGGACAAAATCCATGGTTTGATAATGGACGATCTGCGAGTGATAGTGCGCGAGCTTGAAGAGGCCACAGGCTTATCACATGGCTCAGTGATTTAGATTTTACATAAATATTTGGACATGAAAAAACTTTCCGCAAAATGGGTGCCGCGTTTGCTCACAATCGACAACAAACGCATTCGTTTGACAACTTCAAACGACAACTTTGTGCCGTTTCGTAACCGTGGATGGAACTTGGATTCACCACAACACACCAGAAACCAAGGGTCAGTCAAAACAATGGACTTCTCCTGGTGAATCGAAGCCGAAGAAGGCCAAGGCGAGTTTGTTAGCAAACAAGGTCATGGCGACAGTTTTTTGGGATGCGCGCGGTGTTATTCACACCGATTACCTTGAAAGGGTAAAACGATCACTGGCGCATATTACTCAGAGCTGCTGGATCGATTACAAGCCGAATTGAAGCAAAAACGGCCGCATTTGGCGAAGAAAAAAGTTTTTTTTCACCAGGACAACGCACCGGCGCACAAGTCCGCAGTCGCAATGGCAAAATTGCATGAATTAGGCTACGAACTTCTCCCTCATCCACCATATTCCGCAGATTTAGCCCCCTGTGACTATATCTTGTTTCCAAACATGAAGAAATGGCTCAGAGGTAAGAGATTTGGTTCGAATGAAGAGGTCATCGCTGAAACAAACGCTTATTTTGAGGGCTCGAGAAATCGTATTATTTGGATGGCATCAAAAAATTGGAGAAACGTTGGATGAAGTGTGTGTATAGAGCTAAAAGGAGATTATGTTGAAAAATAAAATGTTTTATACCGAAAAGAGTGTTCCTTATTTCATTTTTCAGGGACGTATTGACCCATCCTTGTATCGAGAAACAAATTCAACGTTGAAGGTGTTTAGTATACGAGTAAAAGACAATTTTCAATTAATTTTTTTCATTCTTAATGAATTTTTTTTATTTATAATACAGAATTCTTACATGCTGGCAAAAACGCTTAAAACTAGCTGAACACTTACTTAAGATTAAATTCAATTAAATTTCAATTAATAATAAGATTTTAGGCCCATTTGCTGATACTAGTCATAAATTTGCGTCTTATCTAAGTAATATTTAGTGCTAAGAGTATGTAGAACTTAAATCTAAATATCATCATAGCTTATTTCCAATTGCTGGGAAATATTTAAGTGCATCTTAGCAAAGACGCACTTATATTTTTTATATTTAAGACTTACTTTGTATTTCGTGCAACCCGTTAAGTATTACTTAGGTTTTAAAGGTTGATACATTAAGGCCCATTTGCTGATACTAGTCATAAAATTGTGTCTTATCTAAATAACACTTAGAGCTATGTTGAACTTAGACCTAAAGATCATCATATGTAGCTTTTTTCCAGTTGCTATGATGATTGTTTTAAATAATTTCGGCAGTAAACGATTTCTATATTGTTGAATATTTTAAAAATAGTCTCCAGCTTTTCCATATCTATCATCATTTCGTCTCTTGGTTTTTGAAGAAATCCCCCAGTTAGCTGATTGGTCCACGTTAATGAAGATTCTTGCTGAGCATTTTGAACAGCTAAATCCGGGTTCTTGATCCTATGGTAAATATAACCTACCAAATAATCCAGACTGTCATACTGTAAAGATTCAAATTCATCCGCCGGGTCTTCAGCAATAATTACATCAGGATTTAGTGTTCTGAGTAGTCTATCACTTCAATTGGCCCTTGGCAAAAATATGACTAACAGAATCAACCGTTTGTTTTTGCTTCCAGCATTGCGCTTTTAGCTTTATTATTTCTCCTTGTAATCTAGAAAATACATAAATATTATAATAGTGATACTAACTACATTATATTATCTTCCTGCTGAGAATATGTCGGGATGATTTCTTCAGTTTGTGTACTACAGTCAATTTTGAGTGCTTCAACTTGTGTACTGGAGTCAACCTTGTTTGTGTAGAGCAATCGGCTTTGCCTGAGAGAACTGAATCCTGCGTGAGTTCTTCCAGCTCCATGTTAATCTCGCTATTTACAATTGTAAATGCACTACTAAAGAGAATAAAATGAGTCGTTGTTACTATAATTAATGAAAATAATGGTTAATATATAGCTTCCTCGAGACCAAAGATTTAAATTCTTAAAAATATTTCTTTCACCGTCTCTTTATGGGGCACAGCTGTCGGCCATATTGCGACAAAATGACAGATGCGCAGAACGTGACTAAACATTTTGCGCGGAATATATTACCTTCTTTTCATATACCTTGACAGCCGATGAACATTTTGTTATTGCTGAAAGTGTTTTCTTTTCAAGCTCCCGATTGTCAACGGCGATGACAGTTTCTCTACATTCTCTCATTGCTTCCATCAATGAATGTGCTTACTCTCAATTTGTGAATAAGTGAACTTCAATATGTAAATGTGTGAACTGCCAACGAATCAACGGACTAAAGTAGAAAATAAATCTACTTTATCCGTCGAAGTTCATATATACTGTAATATGCGAGCTACGGCTCGAGTAGATAAAACAATATTCTGTGAAATTATTTCTTTATTTTCTAGTCTATAGAACAATTCAGGTTCACACTATACTATTCTTCGCAATTCTTTTCTTACAATGTCTCTGTCCTCTCAAATCACTTTATCTCTTTTCCATTACTTAATTCACAAATTCAAACCAATTACTTCTTCTTGTTAAATCTCAACTTTCAATTTATCACAAAATTACAACTTCGCCCATTATCACTTTTCTAATCTCTTCGCCACAGTTTAAAAACTACTGCTGCTTTCTCAATCGCCATCTGTCCTTATATAGCAGAAGATTCTGATAGCCAGAAACTTCTAGCAAATTCTTCGACCACTGGAACAAGAGAAATAATTCTTGCAGTTATAATTCCCTTTTATCCCTGATATTATTCGTCTCTTTCGTTGGCATGAGCTGTGGAGACTTCTTCCCAGACACGAACCTCGAATGAAAGGACAGTTTGAACGAAAATTCTGCCAGAATGAAAAGTCACTTCGGAATTTGTTGCGTCATATTTTTAGGGGGCGTAGTTATTATTATGCTACACTGCCCCCCTCTTAGACGTGTTCGTCCCGAACAAGTACATCCTCATTTCGGCCATTGTATCGGTTCAGTCGGTCCACATGAACCACTTTCATTTTGGCCCTCGGTCCTCGCTGGATGCGGTAGACAACATTGTTGATGCGGGTTACTATTCTGTAGGGGCCTTCCCAGTTCCGCTGTAATTTAGGTGATTTCCCCTTTTGGCGATGGGGATTATACAGACACACCAGATCTCCTTCCTGGAATCCTGACGTTGTTGCCTTGGCATCATACCTGGTCTTCATGCGGTCGCTCGTCATCTTAATCTGGCTTCTGGTCCTTTGGTGTATGTCCCTAAGCCTTTCCCTAAGGTCCGCCACGTACTCTTCTTCATTTCTGGGCTCATTGGTAGGAGATCCAAATTTCACCTCACTGGGTAAACGAGCTATTCCACCAAATAAGATCTCGAACGGCGTATGTCGAGTGGTGCTATGCACGGCACTTCTATAGGCCATCAAAAACAAGGGAATCTGCCGGTCCCAATCCCATTGGTAGTCACCTACGACCTTCGAGAGATGTTCGTCCAAAGTCCTATTGAAACGCTCCACCATACCGTCCGACTGTGGATGAAGCGGGGTTGTCCTTGTCTTTTTGATTCCGAGTAGTTGACACATCTCTTGGAAGATTCTTGACTCGAAGTTCCGCCCTTGGTCAGAATGCAATTCCAAGGGCACACCGAATCTGCTAACCCAATTGTAGACGATCTGCTCCGCCACGGTTCTGGCTTCCTGGTTAGGGATCGGAAACGCTTCCGGCCACTTACTGAAGTAGTCCATCACTACGAGTATATACCGATTACCATTGTCGGTTTCCGGAAAGGGCCCTGCGATGTCAATGGCGATTCGTTCGAAAGGTGCTCCCACGTTGTATTGGTGCATCTTACCTCGAGTTTTGATTCTCGAACCCTTGCTAGCTGCACACACGTCGCATTTTCTGCACCAGTCTTCGATATCTTCCTTCGCTTTTAACCAATAAAAACGTTCTCGTACCTTTTCTAGCGTCTTATTCACTCCCAAGTGGCCTCCGGTCGCCCCGCCATGCATTTCCTGTAACACCTCCTTGACCCTCGTCCGCGGTACGACAAGCTGCATTACAAACGACTTTCCGTCGGAGGATTCCCATTTTCTTCTCAGAACACCTTCTTGGACATGGAAGGAGTCCCACTGCGCAAAATATGCCTTTAAGGTCGGGCTTCTGTGAGAGATGTCCTGATGATCCGGTTTCTCCATGTTCTCCTTCCAGGCCAGAATCGGCTCGATATCCGGGTCTTCCTTCTGAGCGTTCCGGATCTCATCTACGCTCCAGCCGGCGATAGGTTCGGCTCTCATTCTTTAGATGGAAACCAGCTCCCGTTCTTCCTGACGCGCACAATGTTTACAATCCGTTCTGCATGGTCTCCGGGACAGTGCATCCGCATTAGAGTGGAGTTTTCCTTTACGATGCTGTATTTCGTAGTCGTAGATTTGCAGCCTTTCGATCCATCTTGCGACCTGACCCTCAGGACTCTTGAACTGTAATAGCCATTTTAAGGCTGCATGGTCTGTGCGAAGAACGAACTTCCTCCCGTAGAGGTATTTGTGAAAATGCTTCGTAGCCAAGATCAAAGCTAGAAGTTCCCGCCTTGTCACGCAGTAGTTCCTTTCTGGCTTAGAGAGCACCTTGCTGAAGTACGCAACCACCTTCTCTTGGCCGTCATGCACCTGGGAGAGTACGGCTCCTACCCCGACATTACTAGCATCTGCATCCACAACGAACGTTTCCCCGGGAGTGGGGTAAGCCAGTATCGGGGCATCGCATAGCCGTTGTTTAAGTGCCTTGAAGCTCTTCTCGCACTCAATTGACCATTTGAATTGTTTTCCCTTTTCCGTCAACTGGTGCAGGTTCTTTGCGATCCCGGCAAAATCCTTCACGAACCGTCTGTAGTAGGTGGCTAGGCCCAGGAAACTCCTTAGTTGGTGTTTGTCTTTGGGGACTGGCCAGTTTTTCACCGCTTCGACCTTTTCCGGATCGGTTCTCACTCCTGTCGCTGAAATTATGTGTCCCAGGTACTTGACTTCCGCTCTAAACAGGGCGCACTTCTTGGGGTTGAGCTTCAGGTGGGCACTTCGAAGCCTTTGAAACACATCCCTTAGATTGTCTCGGTGTTGCGCAAACGTTTTTCCCACGACGATGACATCATCCAAGTATACCAAACAGGTTTTCCATGTTAACCCTTGCAGGACACATTCCATCAATCGCTCGAAAGTCGCCGGAGCATTGCACAGTCCGAATGGCATTACCGTGAATTGCCATAGCCCATTTCCTGCGGTGAAGGCGGTTTTCTCCCGGTCTTCTGGATGGATCTGTACCTGCCAGTAGCCACTCTTCAAGTCGAGAGTGGAAAACCATCGGGCTCCTGATAGTGTGTCTAGCGTGTCGTCAATCCGTGGCAGAGGGTAGCTGTCTTTCTTGGTGACGTAATTGAGCTGCCGATAGTCCACGCAGAACCACGTGCTGCCATCTGTCTTCTTAACCAGTACAACCGGTGATGCCCACGGACTTTTGGAACTTTCAATCAGACCTTCTTTCTCCATTGCCGACACCATCTCTGCAACTTCTGTCTGCTTTGCCAATGGAAGGCGCCTAGCAGGCTGACGAATTGGTCTGGTATCACCAGTGTCTATTCGATGTTGTACCAGGTGTGTTCGGCCGTATTCTCCGTCCTGTGAGGCAAATACATTAGCGTACTCATTGATAAGATTCTCTGCCATAGTTCGCTGCTCCTGATTCAGCTCACTGGACTGGAGAATCGTCTCTCTCGTTTCCGCTGTCCAAGGTGATGAGAGAGGTTTTGGAGCATCACGTTCAGATATTGTTGCGACGGCAGTAATCGGCGTGCATTTTCCAGTCACCTCCCCTCGCCTTAGTTTGACAGTGTGTGGTCTTGCGTTCAAAACTCTCACTGGAACCATGGTGTTCTTTGGTTCGACTAACGTCTTTCCCACGATGTAGTCTTGAGACTTCTTCTCCGGGTCTAGTTCTACTATGTAGAATCGGTGGCTCCCAAGATCACCTTCCAGCTTCGTCCAAATGATTGTCTCTGAAGACGGCGGCAAAACTTCGTCTTTGCTTATGACTGTCCTGAGAGTTACGGCATTCTCGTTTCCGTACACCATCGGAATCTCCACATTTCGATACCTCAGTACTTGCATCCCGATGTCCAAGATTACTTCATTTGCTTTCATGAAGTCTATTCCGATGATGCACTCGTCGCATATATCTGCCACCAGAAACGCATGGGAGAACGTCAGTCCTGCCAGAGTAATCGTAAGACGAACTTCTCCAAACACCTTCGCCATTTCCCCTGTTGCAGTCTTCAGGCAGTAGCTGTTGGTGTTGTGCAGCCATGAGCTTCTGACGATATCTCTTCTTACAATGGAGGCAGTGGCACCTGTGTCGATTGTGGCTACGCACTTCTTCTTGTTGATTAATGCCTCCACTGTCAGGCTCTTGTTACCCCGTTTGGTTTGCGAAACTTGAATGGTGGTCCTGGGGGCCTCGATTCTAGTAACCAACTTCTGCCCCGCGAAGTTGGTCCTTACGCATCTCCCGACTGCTGGTTTTGGGAAGTCTGACTGACAGGATGGATGTTATCACCTCCAGATGCTTCCTCTCTGCTTCTCCTACTTCCGCAATGTGGACAATTTCCTCGTCTAGGTGCACTTCTGCACTGCCGTTGTAGGTGTCCGGTTTGGTTGCAATTCCAGCAACGGATTTGACTTCCGCGAGCTTTGTCTTCATCCATGACGGCTGTTCTCTGGCATGAACATTCCACGACGGACATTTCCCTGACACGGTGTATTCCCTGGTATGCTTGGTCCGCAGCCTTCATTGACAAAGCGAATGCCAATGCCTCGTGGAGTGTTCGCTTTTCAGCCATCCTTACGGCCATTTGCAGTTGACTGTCCTCTATGGCCTGAATAAAAGCTTCCACCGCCATTTCGTTGATAAGTTCCTTACCGGCTTTAGGATATGAAAGATGGGCTAGTCGCTCTATATCCGCTTGCAACTGTTGGAGCGTTTCCCCCCTTTTCTGGACTCGACTACGCAGCTGAACCCTGTACACCTGCTGCATGTGTTCATCCCCAAACCGCATCTCGATAGCGTGAACCAGAGAGTCGTAGTTCTGCTGTTTATCTTCCGGGATGGTCTGCAAGAGCTCCGCAGCTGGACCCCTCAGTGCAAGCGTGAGTGCAATAGACTTCTCTTCATCGTCCCAGCTATTGGTCATTGCGGCCGCTTCGAATTGCCTCTTATAAATTGGCCATGATGTTTGACCATCGAAGATAGGAGGCTGCATCTCCTTTCTTCTCAGACCGTCAGTGGAATATTCCCGTGCTTTCTGTCTCTTCATGTTGCTGAGCTCCTTAGCAAGATTTTCGACTTGCTTTCCTACTATCTCGAATTGCGTATCCACTTTTTCAAACTGAGTCTCTATCTTCCCGAACTGAGTTTCATGTTTCTCAAAATTTTCATCGAATCTAGTTTCGACTTTTTCGAGTTGCGTCTCGACCTTCTCGATTATCTCTTCGATCACTTCGAATTTGGATTTCAAGTTCTTGTTTTGCTCATCAAGTTTACTTTCCAGAGCATCTAGAGAATTCTTTTGCTCGTCCATCTTAAGTTCTAGAGAATTCTTTTGTTCGTCCAGCTTAAGTTCTAGAGAATTCCTTTGGTCGCCCATTGCTTTCTTTTGTTCGTCCAGCTTAAGTTCTAGAGAATTCCTTTGATCTTCTATTGCTTTCTTTTGTTCGTCCATGACTAACTTAAGTTGCAGGAGCAGACTTGTTATACCCGGGTCGGCTGCTGTACTTGCTGGTTCCTCTCCCACGTCAAACTCTACGTCGTGCGGATTTTCACCTTCCTGCGTTACTGCTTCTTCCAGACGAATCAGTAGGGCATCTTTTCCCCCAGTTGTGTCGAGGTTCCGCTTACTGAGTTCTGCCTTTAGTTGAGTTATAGTTAGTTTCCCAATTTGCGACCCATTTTGCGCAACTAATGAACTCAACACAGAAATCGTTTTTTTTTTGGCTTGCTTGTGCAATTTCACCCCACGGAAATAGTTATTCACAGAATAAGTTTTATCCCGCTTCTGACACCAATGTAATATGCGAGCTACGGCTCGAGTAGATAAAACAATATTCTGTGAAATTATTTCTTTATTTTCTAGTCTATAGAACAATTCAGGTTCACACTATACTATTCTTCGCAATTCTTTTCTTACAATGTCTCTGTCCTCTCAAATCACTTTATCTCTTTTCCATTACTTAATTCACAAATTCAAACCAATTACTTCTTCTTGTTAAATCTCAACTTTCAATTTATCACAAAATTACAACTTCGCCCATTATCACTTTTCTAATCTCTTCGCCACAGTTTAAAAACTACTGCTGCTTTCTCAATCGCCATCTGTCCTTATATAGCAGAAGTTTCTGATAGCCAGAAACTTCTAGCAAATTCTTCGACCACAGGAACAAGAGAAATAATTCTTGCAGTTATAATTCCCTTTTATCCCTGATATTATTCGTCTCTTTCGTTGACATGAGCTGTGGAGACTTCTTCCCAGACACGAACCTCGAATGAAAGGACAGTTTGAACGAAAATTCTGCCAGAATGAAAAGTCACTTCGGAATTTGTTGCGTCATATTTTTAGGGGGCGTAGTTATTATTATGCTACAATACGTATCCGTTGGTTATGGGCCACTTTCCATAAGAATGCGTGTATTCTATATAACTGTCAGTTAAAAATGACGCAGCAACGGAGTGACAGATTTTTATTTTTTTATTTTATATATATATTTTCCATGGGCGTTAGGAAAAGGGGGAAGAGGAACAGTGGAGCCTCTGCAGGTTGGCTTTAAATGTTTGAAGATTGTAGTGATGGGGAAATGGAAATAAACGAATCCCTAATTTGGCAGTACGACCGAAGTTGGGCTTAAGGGTGAACTGATGTGCATTCGAAGCATGACGCATATTGCGGGTGAAATTTTAAAGGGGAGGAATGTAACTGGCTATTTCGCTGAAGCATTTTTTTTTTATAGAAAAAGCGATAAAATAGGGAGAGACACGAGACATTTCGACGATGTTCAAGTGAATGTATGGAGTTTACAATATCTCTATCACCTGCATATAAGTTTTGCGTTTCTGTACACTGTAAGTGCAAAACGATCTTGGGTGCACCAGACCAGATATGGGCGTTATATTCCAGCTTAGAGCGGATGATTGCCTTATAAATTGAGGCCAGATTAGACGGGTTAAAATATTTCTTGCACCGTTTAAGGAATACTAGATATTTTGCTGTATTTTTGCCGACCTTGAATATGTGATCGTTCCATCGAAGATGATTATTAACTCAAATACCGAGAATACTCGTAATAAATCTTTCAGTTTCAATGATGCAAGTACCATCAATGGATAATGGTTGAGGACTATGTTTTCGCTTAAGAGACAAAAGACACCATTGTGTTTTGGAAGTATTGAATTCCACTCTGTTGGCTGAACCCCATTTGATTATGCTGTCCAGGTCATAATTTAATGTGCTTAACATACGTTGCCGTTCTTCTTCTATGGCCGAAGAGCAAGGACGTGAGTTAGGGAATGAATATGAAAAACTGAGGGCACTGTCATCTAGACTAGAAGTTGCAGGCAAGAGATCATTCATTTAAAAATAAGAAAGAGAGTCGGAGACAAAACAGAGCCTCGGGGGAACACCAGCATTTATTTGGTGAATTGCAGACTTGAAGCCGTCCAAGACAACTTGTATTGAACGCACCGAAAGGTAATTTCTAATCCATTGAAAAAGAGACTCATTGACGCCATATACACGCATTTTCGACAAAATAGCCTGATGTCAAACTATGTCAAATGCCTTTGAAATATCAAGCGCTACCATCTTAGTTTCGCCGAAGTGATGGAGAGATTGGTTCCACTTCTCGGTGAGATATGCCATCAAATCACCAGTGAACCTGTTTACATTCAAAACATATTCTCAATTGTGAAAACGAAACGTGCGCATCGTGCAAAATATCGAGTAAGAGAAGTGCCTTCAGACCACACCATCAGTCGTTTACACCAAAAATCAATCTTGGCAATGGTAATGCCAGTCATCAAAGCCGACGTCCGAGGCGGTCTAATGAGAACATTGAGGCTGTACAGGCCAGTGTTGAGAGATCACCGACAACATCGAGTCGCCGTCGTTCTTTGCAGTCTCCCTCGCACGTCTCTCCGACAGAATTCAATTAACGCAACGACTTTTGTCGATCGACAAGCCACGATCGCTTTATTGCCTCCTTAATTCCTCGGACGTCTAACATTGACTGTCCTCCGCGATCACACGACTTAATACCTCCAGACTTCTTCCTGTGGGGTTTTTTGAAGTCCAAGGTTTATGTCAACAAGCCATGGAGCCTAGAAGCCTTGAAAGACAATATACCACAGGAAATGGCCGCTATTCACCCTGAAACATTTCGAAAAGTAATGGGAAATGCCGAAAAACGAGCACATTGCGCCATTCTCTCTGGGACGACCATTTACGATATATCATATTCAAAAAGTGATCATAACAAATTTGCTAGGTTCAAAATAAACGAAAAATTACTTCACAGCAAATAATTAGTTTTTTTTTTTTAATTATTACCAAAAAACATCCCGAAGATTTAAATGGCCCACCTTGTAAAGAGTGACCAGATAGCAATCATAGTTTTTCCAATTGTTATGTTTCAGCAGCTGTCAAAGTTACCAATGACATCCAGCTGTCAAAATATTCAGTAAGGTTTGCCATTTCACGCATCGTTTGACACTTCCCGAACGTGTGGAAATGTTAGCCGGAGATCCGGATTTTCACCAAAAAATCATATTCTCGGGCGAGGCCCATTTTTGGCTCAGTGGCTATGTTAACAAACAAAATCGCCATTATTAGAGTGACCAAAATCCACAAGTGTTCGACCAAGCATTAGTGCCTTATTTCTTTCGAAATGAGTCAGGAAACACCGTTACAGTCAATGGTCCTCGGTATAGAGCGATGTGATGATATCTGAGCTGTGGTTCCAACAACATGGCGCTACATGCCATACAAGCGACACAACGCTCGAAGTGTTGAAGGAGAAATTTGGCGACTGGGTCATCTCACGGCAGGCGTTAATCAATTGGCCCCCGCGATCATGCGACTTGACACCCCTCGACTATTTTTTCTTAGGCTACGTCAAGTCTTTAGTCCACGCTAATAAGCCAACCACTTTGGACGAGCTCGAGGCCAGCATTCGAGACGCTATTGCTGGAAAAATTGGACCGACCGCTTGAAGCACTGCCAGCGAAGCCGAGACGGCCATTTAAATGATGGAATAGCCATACATAATGGCATGAATGTAGCTTCATAATAAAGTCATAATCAATTTGATATCTCACACCGTTGTTTTATTTAAATTTCTTTTCCTATCGTTCTTATCTGGTCACCCTATAGTTCCACCTGACTAGGAATGTAAACTGCAGCATAAATGTCACTTGAAAATTCTTCTACTGGATCTTGGATTTATGAACGAGCAACTTAGTGGAAACACTAAACAATAATAATAATAATAACACGGTGTCTGTCATACGTCTGTCACTTTTGAGTCACTCGACCTAGAGAAATTAAATTTTGCACAAAAATAGTACGCGGCCAAAAATAGTTAGATACGAGGGCAAGGTGAAAAGTTCTCGGCCTGACGCAGAGATGGCGTTCCAATCAGCAAAAATTTATATTTCCTGCCTGGGTGCACTTCTCCTTAGTTCGTATGACAAGTTTCAACTTGTTCTCTTAAGTAGTTTCTTTAGACGAATTTTTGCAGTAGACATCTTGCGTGTTTTTCGTTAAATGGATAAACTTGAATATCGTGCGGTGATAAAATTCTTCGTTCTGGATGGATTAACCCCTAAGGAAATTCATCCAAAGTTGACAAAAGTTTACGGGGACTCTGCTCCTTCCATGTCAACCGTTAAAAAGTGGACAGCTGCATTTAAACGTGGTCGCACGTTCCTCAAAAATAACCCACGTGAAGGACGGCCAAAAACCGCAACCACACCCGAAACCATCGAAAAAGTGCATGATATCGTGTTGGACGATAGGCGATTGAAGGTGAGTGAGATAGCTGAGGCTGTGTGTATATCGGAAGAGAGGGTGCGAAACATCTTGCACAAAAACTTAGGGATATGAAAGCTCTACGAAAGATGGGTGCCACATTTGCTGAATGGCGATCAAAAGCAAATGCGCTAACGATTTTCGCGGCAATCTTTGGACCGATTCAATAGGGATCCGACCGATTTTGTGCGGCGATTTGTCACCATGGATGAGACATGGGTCCACCACTACACGCGAGAAACGAAACAGCAGTCGAAGCAGTGGGTGGAAGCCGGTGGTTCGGCGCCAAAGAAAGCAAAGTCGATCGCATCTGCCGGAAAGTGTTTTGGGATGCGAAAGGGATCCTGTTAATTGATTACCTTGAGAAAGGCAGAACAATTACAGGCGAATATTACTCCAACCTTCTTGACCTGCTGGATGCCAAAATTCGCGAGAAGAGGCCTGGCTTGAAGAAGAAAAAATGATCTGTCACTAGGACAATGCACCTGTACACAAGTGTGCGTTGGCGATGGGAAAACTGCGGGATTTGGGGTACGATTTGCTCGGCCATCCCCCCTACTCACCTGATTTGGCACCCTCAGACTTCCATCTGTTAACAAACTTGAAGAAATTTGTTTCTGGGAAGCGCTTCGCATCCAATGCAGAAGTTGAGAGGTCCGTAGATGAATATTTCCACAGCCTTCCAGACTCTCACTTCCGAGAAGGAATACTGATGTTGGAGAAGCGCTGGACCAAGTATGTTGAGGTCAAGGGAGATTACGAGTATGTAGAAGAATAAAATCATTTTTTAATTGAAAATCGCAGTCTTTCATTGTCAGGCCGAGAACTTTTCACCTTGCCCTCGTAACAAAATTGTAAAAAAAAAAAAAAATTGTTTGGGATGCTTTTGGTGGCTTTTGAGGACATAATAGACCGCAAGAAAAAAAAGTGTTTACATCATGCGACATATCAAATTAAAGCTTAAAAAACCCGGCATAGGCGGTCCCTCCATTCAAATTTCATTAAAATGTCTTTAACACCATTTTTCAAGATATCCCTTACTTATTACATACATTATTCATGAACTCTATTCAATAATAAAATTTATCTCAGTTGGAATCCATTTCATTCTTATTGAATCCACTTACTATTCGTATCCATCACCCATTGATTACACATATTTTTCATTTTGCCAGTGGCTTCAAGAATAACAAATCCAAAGCAAACAAGTACACGAAGTTAGCAAAAACTATTAGACAAGAATTTCTAAATATCTCTAGCGAAACCAATCACCCGACTTCCCATTATGTAAAAAGGCCTAAAGCTCCTAAGGCTCTACACCCGCAAAAAAAAAGTGCAAACAAACCCAATAAACATTACACTACCAGCCTCGAACATCTTCAAAATAAAAACTGCAAACACTAGAAGCAGAATGTGAAAAGCAGAGGAATTTCGCTCCACAAAAGCATCTCACGTATTTGTGATTCAATTGCTTCCCGGATCAAGCATGAATCCAGAGCCATAACAATTGTTTACATAAACGATTTTCCTTCGCAACGGACAATCATCAATTGATCATTTCCAAATGGAGGATGGATTACATCGGTAACCCTGAGTTCAAACCGTTTTGGCACGTCTTCTAACGTAAGTTCGAGATCGCAAAAAAAGCTCATCGTGATGAGCAAAGAGAATCTATCAGCCCAAACGAACTACACATAGATACTATATTGACCAGTTGATGATGATCGTTCGATTCAACCGATAGTTAGTTACTTTTCTACCACTCAACCGTCCGGATTGGTCAACACAACGCGCAGTCCTAAAGTTCTTTAACGAATATTTATGTTCAAATTCAGTGAAATTGTTCGAATAAATAATCTGAAACAATTCGATTGTATCGCCGCGTTGGGTCAGTGACTGATATAATCACAGGGTGTTGTCCATTCAAAATGTGTGCCACATTAAATTCGCAATTTAGCCATAATTTCAAATTAACTCATGTAATTGTCGGAGTTTTTGTTGCATCGCTTTGCATTGTCGTATCGCAAGCGCATTTAGTTATCAACGAACACGAACAATATCGGGCAAGGCCACCACCGATTATTCCTAGTCGGTTGGAACAGCGAAGTCCATCTGAAGTTATGGTAGATTTGAGTAATGATTTGGCCTATAAGATACTTCATTTGCATTCGATATTGAATCGAAATAATTTCGCATTTTCTCCAACGGCCTTGATGTGTGTATTGGTGGCGATCTATGAAGGATCTGCGGGACGCAGTTCATTGGAGATGCGGAACGCTTTGCTGATGCCAAATAATAGAGATGTGGTTCGTGTGGGATATCGTGATATACACCGAAGGTTAAGGGTAAGATGTGGTTCTTTGAAAATATTTTTTTTAATTGCATGGAGGAAAAGTGCGGAACGATGTGTATGGAAAAAATAACGATAATTTGAAAAGAGCCGTATTAATATGCACGCTTTTGATTATTCATAATGATTAGTTGGTTGAATGAATTTCCATTGATGTTTGGATAAGTGGAGAGACAATTTGTAAACAATTCTGTTGTGAACTGTGAAAACTAAAAATAAGATCAAGGAAATTCTATAATAAGTTTGTTTAAAATATGATTAGGGTTATTAAGGAACGGAAGTAACTGATTTATTAACCAATGTAAAAAGTACCGATATGGTAAAGGAGAACACTTATGGATTCTACACGGTGTATGTGTGTTTATCAAGTAGTATGTCACTCAACTGTTTTACTTTAGAAAGATGAAATTTTCCAGAAATACATAAACCAAAACTAATGAAAAAAAAAAAAAAAATATTTGTCCATAGCAAGGCATAGCAAGCCGGAGTCAGTGTTGCCGTTTAGAAATTAAAAAAGTATGGGAGATTTCCCTTAGCGACATGCAACATTAAAGAAAATTGTACATTCGCCTTAAATTGAGCCAAATTATGCCACAGCGCTTCCTAGTTCTCGTTTTTGGAACCTCACCACCCAATCTTACCTGCATTTCATGTGAACCAAATTTAGTCAAAATTCGTTCAGAATTTCTGCAACTAGATGTCTAATAAAGATTTTTGAAACTCCACCTATTATATCTTGCCCCCACTCCACCCAATTTTAATGAGTTTCATACGGAACTATTTACATGCCATTTTAAATTAGCAAGCCATGGATGGACACAATTTTTGAAGATTTTTACAACCTGATCTCCTACATCTTACCACAGACAGAACCATCTGTACACAAAGCTAAGTTATATATAAATATTTTGGCGCTAACAGCTCATTGCAGGACCTATCCTAGCTTCTCGCAGCCACTCGTGCTGTTCGCCGCATGAATAGTTGGGACATACAGTTTTATGCCGTTTCCGAAGGGCAATTTTTTCGATTGAGAGAAGCTTTTCATGACAGTTTTACTCTTGAATGTTTGTCAGACGTTCGCGAGAGGTGGAATCGTGAGGACATTTTTTTTTTTTTATTTGTATGTTTTCTTGGATTCGAACCTTGAACCTTTCGCTCAGTGATTGCGCACTTAACAACTGAGCCACGGCACCACAACAAGGCTAAGTTAACAAATCAAATTTTATCATAATTCATCAGTTGTTCTTGAGCTAGGCTTGTGACAATCTTTTAATTGACAACCAACATATTTAGTCAGACTTATTTCGTTTCAAAATTACGTGGACTTGATACCGCACAATTTACAATACAGAGATATGATATGATTACATTCTACGGAAAAATTCTTTACAAAGTTACTGAATTGATTATCAAATATTAAATATCAAATATTTAAGGGAAACTATGACGAATAACATTCATTTAGAGAAAAAAATTACAACAATATAAATAAAATAGTAGAATTAAATAGTTTTTAACAGATTAGTCATTAGCGAATGATATGTTAACATAAGTAAATTAAGCAATAAGAAAGTGAATAAATTAATAAATTGACAAATGTATAAATTACCAAGTAAGTAAATTAAGAAAACATTTTGCATGGAAAGTGGAGTTTATTTTGACTCGATTTCGGACATTAGCTACTCAATATTTTGTATGTCGAGCTATGTACATACATATGTACATGCAATTCAGTTTAGAGATGGTGATCATGATCCGATAATTAGAGATAAATAATTAAAAAACTTTAAGAAAGTTAAACGGGTGGGCCATCTGGTGTTTTTTTTTTTTTAATTACATGTTATTTTGACACTGACAGCTCTCTAGCGCTCAACAAATTCACAGGAGCACAGTATATCATATCTCCGCAGTACGAAATTAATCGATTTACGCTTGAACAATATTGGAAAATATTAAAAACTTATTTACAAAGTGAAAGTGTGTTGTTGAAACAGTGCGAAATGTGAAAAGAAATTTCGGTCGAAATAATGGACCAACCATACCTGCTGCACGCAACTTTGTGAAGAAGCTTCGTGAGTTTGGCCTGCTAATTAATAAAAAGTCGGTGTACACCAGGGAAGTGTCATCAGTCCTTTGCTATTTATAGCAGTCCTTGATTATCTGCTTAAAGGAAAAGTGACGGACCCAAAAGGGCATCAGTTATTCTTTGCTGACAATGGAGCTATCATAAGTGAAAATCAAACGTCTCTGCAACGAACACTTGATGTATGGGTGGATGTTTTGGAGGGAAATGGGTACTGTATTAGTTCAGAAAAGACAGAGTATCTGCGATCCCCATTATCTGATCCATACCGACGTATTCCAGACATTTACTTGAATGGAAGAGTGCTTCCCAAGTGCGAAGAGTTCAAATATCTGGGATCTATGATCAATAGCGAAGTAACTTGTAACAAGCACTACAGAGGCATGAAAACCGATTTTTTTTTTTTTTTTTGGCTAGAAACTGGGAAAATGAACTTGGATGATCTCTGGTTCCAGCAAGATAGCGCTACGTGCTATATAACCCTTCCAACAATTGATCTTTTGTGCACTATAATCAGCCATTTTGGTGATGTTGCTTGGCTACCGCGGAGGTGCGATTTGACGCCGTTGGACTTTTTTTTCTGTGAGGTGTCGTTAAAGATCGATATTATGCTGACAGTTTAGAAACAATTCCAGCCCTTAAGCACAATATTGATTGAGCTATTCGTAAAATAAAGCCCCGAACCATCGAAAATATACTACAATATTGGGTTGACATAATGGTCTACTGTCAAATCAACCGCGGCAGCCATTTATATGAAATTATTTTCCATAAATAATCGGAAAGTATACTCTCTTCAATAAAGCAAACAACTTGGGAAAATATTAAGCACATTTTTTTTTCTATAACAATTTTAAAAAGAAATCAACTGATGGTCTACCCTTTAGAAACAAATTATATTTACATAAAAATAATGCCCTACAAGAGCAAGGTGCGCTTCATCGGACTCATGAAACTTTTTTTAATATTTTGGAAACTAACTGAATCTTTTTATAAATCATATGAAACATTAAATAAAACCCGTGCACTTAATTGTGACTAATTTCATTGATCAATTTAAGACCATAAAATATTTTCAAGGTGGTTGTTGTAGATTAAAATAGAAATTGATCACCGTACATCGTCTGTAAATTAAAGTAAAGAATATAAAAGCCATCATTAAATGCATCGACTACAATGATTGTGACATTAACTGCTTGATAAAGTTCTACATCCTGAACACGCTCTGATTTAAATTGTGGAAGGTATATACAATTTCAAAGATAGGGGCAATGATTTACTTCCACTTTTAACTTTTATAAAATTTACAATTTCACAAGTATTCCTAGTATGTAGCAAAGATTAGGAACACTAGATGATTGTGTAGCTGGAAAGACGTATAGTGGAGAACCAAAGTAACATTTTACAAGTTTTTTTTTTTAAAGTTTAGCGCTTTAGTAATGCAGTGTTTTTTTTATATTTTAGGCGGATGTTCTTTTTTTTTTTTTTGACTAACTATAAAATGAAATACAATTTCTTAATTTTTTTTATTGACCGATAATTTGATTTATAACAATTATGTATGGAATGTTATATCGGCCAAATGGCCACTGTGCAAATGCGTCCTCTTTGAACCATATTTTGCATAACATTTCGACACATTTCGGGTGTTATTTCACCAATTTCTTGAATAATGTTGTCTTTTAGCATCAGAATTGTAGTTGGCTTGCTGCCGTAGACCTTTCCCTTCAAGTACCATCAAAGGAAGAAGTCGGAGGCAGTCAAGTCAAGGCATCGAGGGGGCCAATGACCTCTATATGACCTCTGTTTGAAATTATGCGGCGGGGAAAAATTGCTCGCAATGTGGCACCGGTCTGTTGGAACTACATGTGTTGTAGGCCCAATCGATCCAATTCAGCCCCAAGAAGTTTTGCAACATGTCACGATAGCGATCACCAGTAATTTTCACAGCATTGCCTCTTGCGACTTCAAAAACAATGTGGCCCAGTGATGCCGCCGGCCCAAGTGGTGCACCAGACAGTAACTCTACGAGAGTGTTCAGGTCATTGGTGTATCAATTGAGGATTTTCAGTGCCCCAAAGCCGATATTTTGTTAACAAAGCCAGATAACTTGAAATGAGCTTCGTCGCTCACGATGATTTTTTATACGTTTTCAAATGTAAATCTTTTTTGATTATTTTAAACAAACTTGCCGGAGAATTTCCAAATTCTTGTGCTCTGGGTCTAACTTACATTGGTGCACGGACTGCAGTAATATTTGGTGCCATACGTGCGCTACGAAACATACAACATTGACTTGGAACATAAAAAGCGCTCTATATATGTAAAATTTGAATCGATCGAACAGAAATAAATCGCAGGAAGTAAAATCAGGCGAATTCGGTGGCTATTGGATGGTATTCGCACTGTTCTTGGTCAAAAACTCACGAATAAGGATGGCATTGTGCGACGAAACGTTGTCTGCCCACAAATCCGGTCTTTTTTGGCGAATTACTTTACGCAAACATCTCATAATGCCCAAATAATAAACCTTATTGACTGTCTGATCTTGTGGCAAAAACTCATGATGCACAACACCACTGTAGTACATGAAAACCGTGAGCATCGCCTTCTTTTTCGACTGAAAACGAAGTGTTTTTTTTCGGTAATTCGGTGTATGCCATTTACTCGCCTGATGCCTGGATTGCGTTTAGTACTCATAAACTCACGTCTCGTCTTCAGTAATTATGCGTTTGATGAATGTTGGGTTGGATTCAGCCGAAGAATCTATTTTTAATACAAAATTTGATGCAAACTCGTTGTTGCAAAGTTGATCACATTTTTAAAATCGTAAAAAATCGAAAACATACACGGAGGCAAATGTACTCTCGACAGCGTAGCTTTTACAAATGTCAAGCTACGATGCTAAAATTGGGGGGGAATGTTAATGACAGGTGTGTCAACCTAAAAAAATAAATCGAATCAGATGACTGAAAGCGACAGACGGTAGTCATTTCTGAAACTTTTTGATCAAGGTAGTATGTTATGTATGGATAGGTGGCCAATCTGAAATGTTTGATGGGTGGAGATTGGTTGGACTGCCAGTGTACAAAACCATAAATCAGAAAAAAATATCTTGTACAATAACCTGTACTTCCAAATTTTCAATTTCAGTGTTCTACGAAGATTCAGCTTTTAATTTTAAGGTCGTTCGGGTACTACTAGAAAAGATAGATGTTCTGTTTAATACAGTTTATTTGGAAAATATGAAATAAGACTACATTCTATTTTTCCCCGTGACTGTGCCAGACTGTGCCAGGAGTCCCGAAAATATGTAAAGACACATTATAATTTAGTGTTCAGTTTGGACCCACTTTTATAAAAAAAATGTCCAATGTTTTCTTAAATCCGCTTTTGATTTTGTTTTTAGAAGTATGCAATTTACTTACCTCAAAATTTGCCTAGTCTGACGATATTGTTCTCCTCAAAAAGCCAGGGTTTTTTTTTTCTGGCCTTGAAAACTCTAAGAACGGCTTCTCTTAACTTTCTTCTAACAGTTCTGGCAAATAGCGTAACATTTTGGCGTTCCTGCAGCAAGGCACCTAGTTCAGAAAAGGTCTTTTAACGATTTTCTAAAGACTCCCAAAATCCGATCTTCACGTGCCGAAGACCTTCTTTTTCTGCCTGGGAGGGCTTTAGAATTGTACTCCCTAGTTTCCTTGTATAGCCTTAAGGCATATTGAATGGCTGCACACCGTTCTGCCTTGAGAGGCCAAAAGAAAATTTCACTTAATTCATGTATTTCTAGCTTAGCCCCATCTTTAGGTTAATTAATTTTATTATTTAAATACAAAAATCGATGAATGAATAATAAGATATCTCCAAAAAAAACTGATGCGCACACTTTCACTACTATTTATAGCACATACAAAATCCAGACGTATCCTAGGAAGTCAAAACTATTCACCTACCTGCAGTAGTTTTTTAACAAACGTATTTTATACAGGGTTCTTTTAATTTATTGCCAAGGCTGTATGTATGTACATATATTCAGAAATGAGACTAAAAATATTCAGCTTTGTAAGTTTCGCAATTTATCGTGGAAACAACCATGATGCGCAAATAGGGATTTAGGGGACTTTTACTATTCTATGTATTAGTCTTAGTCATTATTCATTCCCAGAAATTTTAAACGAAATTTGAGTCTAGCCTTTTACTTACGTATAAGTTGCAACTTCTGGTGATAAAAGAACATATTGAAAGTGTGAATAAAATGACACATTCTGTAGGGAAATTTGACAGCTGCTGTCAAAAGAAAAAAATGTTTGTCTTGATATTTCTGATTTTCTTTTCAGATGCAAGAATTTGTATTTTTTTAAATTACTTAGCTTATTATTCATGATATTTTTTCATGTACTGACCATAAACAAATTAACGGATTTTAAAGTTGGCTACTCATAAGTCCATTATTAGGTTCTTTCGGGTACCCATATGCAAACGTACCTTCTGATTAAAAAGTACCCGGAATTCTTCAATAAAACGAAAACGGTTCAATTGTTCATCGATATTCATTTTATTCCCTTCAAAGTAATGTCAATTGCAAGCAATACACGTATTCCAACGCTTCCTCCAATCTTCAAAAGATTTTTCATACGCCGATTTTGGAATCACCTTCAGCTCCTTCTGTGAATTTTCCTTTATCGCCTCAATCGTTTCAAAACGCTTTCAGCGAAGTGGTAACTTGAGTCGTGGAAATAGGAAAAAATCAGAAGGAGCCATGTCAGGTGAATACGGAGCTTGCGGAAGGGTATGAACGTTGTTTTTGATCAAATAGTCGAGTACAAGATGAGATGTGTGAGCCGGTGCGTTATCGTGGTGAAGAAGTTGTTTCTCCACAATTCTGGCCTCTTGCGACGAACACTTTCCTTCAAACGCTTTAATACTTTCACGTAATACTCCTTATTTATTGTCTGGCCTGACGGAAGAAATTCAGAGTGGACCACTCCACGACAATCAAAGAAAACGGTCAACAAAGCCTTGATTTTGGTCGTGTTTTTTTGGGTTTTGGTTCGTCTGAGAAGCACCATTCCGATGATTGCTGGTTAGATTCGATGTCATATTCATAGAACCATGTCTCATCACCGGTAATGATGCCATTTTATTATTATTTTGACCCAAAGAAAGCATTTCTTGAGCGACATCAATGCGATGCTGTTTCTGCAAAAATTTCAAAAAAATTTGCAGAACACAACCAACACTGACTTGTTAACAAAGATATCATGGTCAAATAGATATTTGAGCGCCAGATGATAGATGTACCAACCTAAAAACAAAAAGCTTCTGACAATATCTCAAGCGCGGTTTGTTTGAATGGGAAATTCCGGGTACTTTTGGATCAGAAGGTGTGCAGACATTGCATTATGTCTAGCAACAGAAAATTGAATGCATACTGAGAGACTTAACGAAATTAATATGATATGATTTGTTCTTCTTTAATTTTTCTGTAATTCTTTCAAGAGAGATTTCATCTCAGGGAAAAAAATTAAAACAATCAAACGAATTACAGCTGATAGATTTGAAAGCAAAAAGGGTTTAAAATTAAAAGAAACAAATTTGTGCAATAAATTTTAAATTAAAAATGTCTTAATATTGACATTTATTTGAAAACCACCTTAAGTTGACATTTTTTTATTTACTTAAAAATGAGGCAGTTGTCTCTTGATTTCTGAAATTTGAAATTTTTAATTTTTCCTTCAGAAAAGTGCTCGCACAAAACATTTGACAGAAATTGGGCTTTCGTTCAGTTTTGACATAAGGTTAAGCCAACTGAAGTCAATTATGGTTCCCTCTTTAGAAGTACAACTTTCCTTTAGAAAAATTGTGGCTTAACCTGGAAAAAAAAAAACAACTATCAGCAGTTGTCCACGCACTTAACTGCTGAGCCACGGCGCTCACATATAAATTGGCACAGCTTTATCGACTAGCTATTTGTATGTACATTTTAAGCATAGAGTTTATATCGGGCAACGATAATAAAAATGACAAACATAAAACTATATTCAGTAAATAAGAGAAAATACAATTGTAGTTCTAAGTAGTTAAGTCAAAACATAAATATGATTCATGATCATGTTACAATGTCATGCTTTCAGTATGTATCAATCATCAATCTCTCTTAAGGAATGAAAGCTCTCAGTTGCTATTTATTTGCCCACTCGATCCTAATAGACTGTACAAATACTATAACTAACTTCAACAACTAAGTTCAATGGCATTTCACTAAAGTACTCGTATCTCATAGAGAAAAAAAAGCAATTGTTAAAAAAAATGATTGAAATAGGTGACAAATTACCGTTTATTTCTGGAATTAACATCATCATCAATTGTCTCTTCTTCATTTCATTCTCAATTATTTCAATCCAGTCTCCAGACAAGCACTTAATTCCCCTTTAGGCACTATAATAGGTAATCGATTGGTTGTTATGTACTTCTTATAGAAAAAAAGATCTTACAAAGATAATAATTGACCTATAAAAGGAAGCCACTTAGACATTTAGACATCAACTTAGATTTGTAGTTAGTGTATTTTAACACTTACTTCTTTTTCTTATTACTGCTTCTGTTGTATGTGTGGTTCATCGATTTAACGCTCAATTTAAGTAACCCCGCTACACTTGTATAAATATGAAAATATCAAAATCGAGGTCAGCGAGGCATAAAAACCTATCCCGCCCACGAGACCAGAATAAACTCACATTACACTCATACCGCTAACAGCTCTATTAGATAATTGAAATTTTGTTTTTTTTAACTAAAGAGAGGAACAGTCCGTTAGTTATAATAGCCAAAACAGAATTAATTTCACTTTCTGTCGATATGTCAAATAAAAAATGTTAATTGTATGTTTAGAATAGGTTTCATTTTGACACATCTGACACTAAATTTGACACATGTGACACCTAATGTTTGTTGTAATGCCACATATGTTAATAACTTCTCTGTGTCTTTTCAGACGTACTTTTTCGATGAAGATAACCCTCTGAAAGGACTTAGTCTGAACAAGGAAAATGTCACAATAACTGCAGAATATGAAACTATCCTCAAGTTTTATGGCTATGACTTAGGTATGGATATGATCTCTTCAACAGTTGCACCAACAACAAGTGCTACAACAGATGAGACAATAACCAGCACAATTTCGACAATATCAACAACCACACCGAAGTACGATGAAAAGACAACCACTTTGGAACCTGCAATAAGTTCAACTTTACAGCCAACAACAGAAGAAGTAACCACTCTTGAAACTGAGACGACTGTTGTATCAGAAACACCACAACCACCATCCACAACACTTGAACCAAATGAAGAAGATGGTACCACTCCGTCGCTTCAGGAATCTGGCGAAGCAGTCACTTCTTCAAATTCTGAAGATATTCCAATGGAACAGAGGGCTAATTTAAAGAAATTTAAAGCCAGCGATAAACTGATCTCTTCACGTGAATATCTTCCAGCGAAATTCACATCAATCCGACTGAAATCATCTAAGAGAAACCGGCGTCACCTGTTTGGCTTAAAAGATCTCGATCCGAATTTCTTTCTTACCTTCATTCAGCCTAGACCACAATTCCTCCATGCGCCTCCACCACCGGAAACTATTACGATTGAGGCCCCTCCACATCCGATTCATGTAGCAAGAATTTCCCCGGTGGAATCAATCGAACCATTGGCTCCTATTTCCCCCATTGATGGGCCGATTCCATTGTTGCCAGTCAAAAATGCTTACCATCTTGATGTGGAACAGGGATTTCTGAAACAGGGGCTTAATAGTGAAAATGTAGACCACATCTTCTATCTCAACAACCAAGAAATTATTCATACCACATTTAAGGTCTACAACTCGGTATTGTACTATCGATACTTTGAACACTTAAAAATGTCTATCCTCGAACTTGAGCTTGACTCCACTGATTATAACTTGATGATCGTTCTGCCAGACTATGATATAGATCTTCTCACTGCGGCATCTAACCTTCGATTGGGACCAACTCTCAGGATTCTTCGCAAACAATTGAAACCACGATGGGTTCAGGCAATCATTCCCGATTTCAAACTACACGGAACTATGTTCCTAACCAATGACCTACAAAACGTGAGTAAATGTTACAAATACGCCACGTTGCCCACATTGACTAACTAATACCTTTTCCAGATGGGAATTTGTGATATATTCGAACCAAATCGAGCTGATTTTAGGCCAATGACTGATGAGAGTGGCATCTATGTTAAACACATTGAGCAAACGATCAACGTCAGTATTCGCACTCGGCCGATTAATCACCTGAAACGTAAGTACTCCAACATCATTGCATCACATCTGGTGCGAATTAATTCCATCGTGCCACTTAAGTCGTTTAATCAAGAGTGTAATCGAGTCTTTAATACGAGGAGATACTCGTACATACCATCTTCATTTTTGATTCATTTTCTTATTTTATTTTGCAGGGAGTTACGGACCACAAACTCGGCCCATTCAAGTGTCGGTGAATCATCCGTTCATGTTCTTCATTATCGATCGAGATCTGGATGTCGCAACTATGACCGGTCGTGTACTGAATCCATTGAATGTTCGAATACAATAAGATGTAGATGTAACTATAGCTGTGTAGTAAGATGCCACTAAAATTAAACAAAATGTTGCAAAAGAGTAGGCGAAGTAGTCGTTACTCGTATACGAAAAAAATATACAGAATAATGAAGAAATTTGAAGAGTTTCCTTAAGCTGTTTGGATTTGTATTATTTTTAGGATTAGGATGTAGATTTAGTGAGGAAATTCCACAGCCATCCACAAGTAAGTACTTGTATGTATTCATTTTGTAGATATGTTATAGGAAAGTGAATCAAAAGTTTACAAAAACTTACCAACGAGGTGAGTTGTTTTTCGAATTTTTAATCGAACATAACCTGTTAGTAGGTAACAAAGGTAATGAACCAACGTTTGTAGTTAAAAATAGACAAGAGGTTATTGACGTTACAGTCACTAGTAACTCCAAAAGTGTAGAAATAGAGGAATGGAAGGTTCTGAAAGAAGAAACCTTCTCCGACCATAGGACGATAGAATTCACCCTAAAAATCAGGAAGGAATTGACTAAACTATATAGAAACCCTAGGAAGACTAACTGGGATCTTTCTAGTAGGGAGGTTAATAAAGGGTGGTTAAGTTTTAAGGGCCGATGTTGATTTTGAATAAAACACAAATTATTTAGGAAATTACTGTGATTTATTTTTATTATGATAAATTGGTATGGTTCAATTATGTATGGAACAAAATATCGGCCAAATGGCCGCCGCGACCTCGGCGGCACACCTCCATCCGATGGTCCAATTTTTCGATGACGCTGAGGCATAATTGAGGTTCTATGCCGTTAATGTGCCGAATTATCTCATCCTTTAGCTCTTGAATTGTTGCTGGCTTATCGACGTACACCTTTTCTTTCAAATAACCCCAAAGAAAGAAGGCCAACGGTGTCAAATCACATGATCTTGGCGGCCAATTAACATCGCCACCACGTGAGATTACACGGCCATTGAATTTGTCGCGCAAAAGAGCCATTGTTTCGTTAGCTGTGTGGCAAGTGGCACCATCCTGTTGAAACCACATATCGTCCACATCCATATCTTCCAATTAGGGCCATAAAAGTTCGTTATCATCTCACGATAGCGAACACCATTCACAATAACTGCCTGACCGGCCTCATTTTGGAAAAATACGGCCCGATAATGCCGCCAGCCCATTAACCGCACCAAACAGTCACTCTTTGTGGGTGCATTGGTTTTTCGACAATCACTCTTGGATTATCATTCGCCCAAATGCGGCAATTCTGCTTATTGACGAATCCACTGAGGTGAAAATGGCCTCATCACTGAAGATGATTTTCTTCGAAAATTGATCATCCACTGTTGCCATTTCTTGCCACCATTGTGACCATTGACGACGCTTGAAATGGTAAAGAGGCTTTAGTTCTTGAGTCAATTGCACCTTGTAAGTGCGTAAATGCAAGTCTTTATGCATAATGTTCATCAACGACGAGCGTGAGAGGTGCAATTGTTGGGCACGACGACGAGTTGAGGTGGACGGCTCTTCAGCCACACTATCGCGAACAGCAGCAATATTTTCTGCAGTACGAGCTGTACGAGCATGCACTGGTGTTTTCACATCTCCTACAGACCCGGTTTGCAAATTTTCGCACGATTTTTCCGATTTTTACGATTAAATTGACCGAAAGAATCACGAAATGCACGATATGCATTTTGATTTGAACGCCCATTTTCATAATAAGCCTGAATAACTTTAACGCGTTGCTCGATTGTGTATCTTTCCATGATTCAAATTGAGTTAGTCTGAAATTGAGAAATGTCGAATGAAATGCAGAAAAAAACTTGACGTTTAGATATGGTTCACATTCAACATCGGCCCCTAAAATTTAACCACCCTTTAGAATGAAAGGGAATCTGCAGGACCACGCTTTTAATGGACCTGCAGAAATTGACGAGGCAACGTCAATATTATCAAATACATTGGGTAAAGCCTATCAAAACGCCTGTCCGTTGAGGACAAAGAAACAAAAGAACACACCTCCATGGTGGTCTAAAGAACTGTCTAACATTAGGAAAGAAACTAGGAAACTTTTCAATATGGCTAAAAGAACAAGGTTAGACAAAGACTGGGAAAATTGTAAATCCAGTCAAAGAAAATTCAAAACAGAGACACAGGGCTCTAAGCGCAACTCTTGGCAAGCCTTCTGTAGCGAAATAGAAAGTACCGCTGAATCAGCAAGACTGAGAAGGGTTCCTTCCAAAGCGTTAGGCTCCTTAAAAGACACGTCTGGCAATGGGACTGACTCGAATGAAAGGACATTAGAAACTCTACTAGGTGCTCATTTTCCAGGATGTATAGTAGTTAGAGATGACATCCCTGGCAGCAGCAGTAGTAGACACGAAACAGCGCCGTCTGAATTGGTTACGGAAGAAAAAATCGAGTGGGCAATATGCTCCTTCTTACCGTACAAATCCCCAGGCACAGACGGAATTTTCTCGATGATGCTACAAACAGCCAAAAAAGACATAACGATGTTTCTAAAGAGACTGTTCCTTGGTAGCATTGAATGGGGTCATGTACCAAAGGAGTGGCGGGAAGTTAAGGTTGTTTACATCCCCAAAGCAGGTAAAGCTAGTCATGCCTGCGCTGGTGACTTTAGACCAATAAGCTTGACATCCATTCGCAACAGCCTGAACCCCAGTATCATGCTTATACGAAAGGTAAATGTGTTGAAACTGCACTTCATTTCGTTGTCAGTACGATTGAAAAATCATTGAATGATAAAGAGTACACCCTGGCTGCATTCTTAGACATTGAAGGTGCCTTTAATAATGTCACGGCAGATTCAGTCGAAGATGCATTAAAAAACCTGAATATTGAGAATACTCTAATCAGATGGATAGTTTCCATGCTAAGAAATAGGTACATAAACTCAGAACTAGGTGATGCGAGACTAAGAGTATCAGCTGGTAGAGGCACTCCGCAAGAAGGTGTTCTCTCTCCTCTACTCTGAAGGCTAAATGAAGTACTAATAAAACTTAGATTCAGTGGGGTTAAGACCGTAGCATACGCAGACGATGTGACGTTACTGGCCACGGGTAAATTCCTTCCAACCCTAAGCGACCAAATGGAAGGCGCCCTTAAGATAGTCAGCAACAGGACTAAAAGAAGTGGACTCGCAATAAATCCACTAAAAACGGAGCTGACACTACTTACGAACAAGAGGATAATACCGGAATTCAAAATTCCATCCATTGAAGGCACTCCTCTTACAATTTCTGACAGAGCTAAATATCTAGGGTTAATACTAGACCAGAAACTAAACTGGGGACTAAACACAAGGGAGAGAGCAAGGAAAGCTATGATAGCTCTCTATACTTGTAGCAGAATATTTGGAAAATTTGGGGGCACAAACCAAAAGTCATTTTCTGGCTCTACACAGCAGTTGTGAGACCTATACTGACATACGGCAGCCTAGTATGGTGGCCAGTCGCAAGTAAGGGCACAAACCTCAAGATACTAACCAGAGTACAAAGAATGGGGTGCATTGGTGTCACAGGAGCTATGAGAACCACACCAAATGCAGGATTAGAGGCCATACTCAATCTATTACCTTTAGACCTATTTGTGCAGGAATCTGCAGCTAGAAGTGCTCTAAGATTAAGCCAATTTAAAGTTTGGAGGTCAAGCCTGACGGAGCATGCGCAGATTTTAAGCAAATACATGGGCGGAGATGTTAGCACAGACTACATGGTGCCCTATTTAGACTTTCATAAGCCGTTTTCTAGTTCATTTCCGAGTCGAGATGAATGGGAAACTAATATCCCGCTAAATGACAACTCCATCTCCATCTACACTGATGGATCCAAGATGGACGTGGGAGTAGGTGCAGGGATTTTTTCTGGAAAACTCAATTTGAACAAGTCAATTCGGCTTCCAGACTATAGCAGTGTGTTTCAAGCGGAGGTCTTGGCGGTGGCAACTGCTGCCCGGGACGCTGCTATGAAAGTTATACCACCAGATGATATTACATTTTTCATTGACAGCCAAGCAGCGATAAGAGCGATTTCCGCCACAAAAATAAAATCGAAGCTTATGCGCTGCTGTCGCGAAGAGCTGCAGTTTCTTGGTACGCAACACAATGTAAAGCTCTGCTGGGTACCCAGACATAATGGCGTTTCAGGAAATGAGAAAGCTGATGAGCTGGCAAGGGAGGGTTCAGCTCTAAATCCTGAACGAGCTGACCCGTCAATTAAGATACCACTCTGCAACCTGAACCTAGAAGTTAGAAATAAAATGATTGCCATAGCAAATAGTAGATGGAGATCATTAGAATCCTGTATAATTACAAGAAAACTCTGACCGCTCTACGATAAAAATCGTACAGAGCAAATCAACAGATATATCTTATCTGGTTTAGTGGGGATGATAACTGGATACAACTTTTTACGTTATCACACAAAGAAATTAGGAATTAGCGAAGAAGATATATGCAGAGGCTGTGGCAATGGGGACGTACACGAGGATACACCTCACTTCCTGTGCCATTGTCCAGGACTCTACCACCTTAGATTCAGAATACTAGGGAAATATTTCTTCCAAGACTTAGAAGAACTTTCAAATGTATCGGTAAATAAGATGACCAAATTTATAAATGCATCGGGTTGGTTTAAGAACCCATAGAGTTCACGAGTGGGGAAGCTTCACTCCTTGGGCATCACAATGGATCTATACTGATCTAAGTGTGGCGTAGTTTGTCCACACTCTACGTCAACCCATAAAACCTAACCTAACCTAACCTACCAAACAAGTGACCTTTGTATGGGGAGTTGTTAAGAGGAGGTATAGAGAGAATTTCTAATAGAGGATGTACTGGTATGAAAGTCAAGTGTGTTCTGTGCATTGTTGGCCAGACGCAACATTCTGGACATTGGTTCGAAATGGACGTAGTTGGTGCGGTGGAGAGGGGGACGAAAGAGCAGTACGGACAGGTTACGTGGATTAATCTGAAGTGAAATCATTTTCAGTAGTTCGGGGGAATCGATCGTACCAGATACTAATTGGTGTACAAAGAGTATGTCAGCTACCTCGCGACGTTTTATAAGGGTTTACAAGTTAATTAATTTTAGCCGATTTTCGTAGGGGGGTAAGATATAGTTGTCGTCCCATGGGAGACCACGTAAGGCAAAACGGATAAACCTGCGCTGCCCTGCTTCGATTCTAAGGGAGTGGGTGTTGTGAAATGGTGACCAAACTTGGCTGGTATATTCAAGGAGGGGTCTAATAAAGGTGATGTAAAGAGACTTTGTAACGTAAGGGTTCGAGAATTCTTTAGACCAAACGTTTTATGAAACCGAGAGAAGAATTGGCCTTGTAAATAATTTGATCAATGTGGGAACGGAAGTTTAGCTCCCTGTCACAAATAATACCCAGATGGCGTGTAGAGGAGACTGAGGGAACAGGCTCGTTGCGAAAGTAATAGGTTCTGAGGGGTGGGGGAAGTCACTTACGAGAGAACGTTATGGATTGACATTTGCTGACGTTAAGTTCTAAGAAGTTTTCGTCGCACCATGTGTAGAATGAATTTAGGTCGTTTTGAAGTACTCGTAAGAGAGAATCGGTGGGGGTAGATATTATCTTAATGATTTTGATGTCATCAGCGTAAATAGACAGATCTGAGTCTTTTATTATACGATCAACATCGTTTATTGTTAAGACAAAAATCAGTGGACCAAGGTGACTGCCGTGAGGAACACCTGAAGTGGAGTTAATGGGGTCAGAGACTGAAAATCTAAAGAGAACCCTGTTCTAGCGTTTCTCTAGGTACGATCTCAACCATGAGATGAAAAAGGAGGGAAACCCGAAGGCCTTAAGTTTACGGTAAATAGTTAGGTGACATATTTTATCAAACGCAGTACTGTAGTCGGTCGTAATGACATCCACTTCCTTACCTTTCTCTAATGCTTACAATGTTTTAGAAACGAATTCGGTTAGGTTAGGCATTGTGGACCCTTTAAGAAACCGTGCTGTTGTGGAGAAAAGATGGATTTGCAGTGAAAATAAAGTGAGTCATAGACAATGCTTTCAGAGAGCCTAAGTATAGAAGAGAGTTTGGCTATGGGTCGGTAGTTTGATATGTCATTTTTAATGCCTTTTTTATGGATAGGGAAAATAAAGGAGTCCTTCCATAATTTAGAGAAAACAGCTTAAGAGAGTGAGAGTGGAAAAAGAGTTGTAAGGGGCTGACATAAAACATTTACACATTTTTTTTAGAAATATGGCTGGCAGACCATCAGGTCCTGGGAAAAGTCATCCTTAAGCTGATTGATCCTTTCACGTACCATAGAGTGAAAGGGAAGCCACCGGACCTTTTATTGACGTTTATAAATTGGTAAAAACGCCTAGGACCTGTGATTAGGCTTTAGAATTACATTCTGTCGAGGTAATCGAGAAAGAGGGATTCGCAGAGGATGGAAAAGCGGAAATAAACTTGCTGGTAGAATGAAAAATCTGAAGCCGATATGGATCTCAGGTAAGTTTTTAAATAATTTGTTTCTGACATTGCGAAGAGTACGTAGTTCATTATTATACCAAGGAGGAGATGACGAGCTATTTTTTCGTGGCAAATATGGAACAGATTGGAGAAGGCGGTCAAAGATTGCTGTGTAGAAAAATTCGAGAGCGATATCAATGGGGTTGTTATTCTTTAGAAAGAGGCTGAAGTTAGAGTTATTGACTAGGTTATTAAGTTTATCGAAGTCAGCTTTACGGAAGTTAAAAGAAAGAGAGTTCTCTAAATCAACGCTAATGTTGTCATGTTCATACGAAAAGGTAAGAGCGAGAGGGGGTAATAGTGGTCTAGGGTGGAGAGAAGATGGTTACTCGCGGTAACCAGGGAATTATGGCCATCGGATGAGAAAATGAGATCTAGCTGCCTGCCGATTAAACTGAGATCATGAGGTCGAAGTAAAGAGCTTTAGTGGCATGGCTCCAACGTCTTGTGAAGATACAAGTATGAGCGTAAGCAACTAGCGTCCGGCTCATTTTGTTAAGAAACAACTTCACTTTAAATATGGGTATGGTGACTGGGTCAATGAGCGTATCGAAACATGCCAAAGTGGGTCCCCCATAAAAGCTCATACTTAAAGGGTATACTTCTGAAGTCATACAATCTCCAGCTTCATCCAGTCTTATCCACGCATGTGGGGCATTTTTGGACAAACTTAAATACTGGGAAAATTAAAACCTTATCATAACCCCAGATTTTCCTTCGACAGCAACATCGATACTCTCTTGTGGGTATATTTTAATTTTTATATTATATACAAGCTTCCTGCAACACCTTGGTCATCTCAAGTGCTCGAAATCCCAGACCAACCAATAGTTTTCATCGGCAACTTTTACAGCTACCATAACCTATGAAGATATGAAAACAGCGACGACAATGGGATGCTTTATCCTACCATCGACTCAGAGCGATGATAGATATGTTAAAATGAATATATGACAGCTACTGCTATTCCCCGTAGCTTGCGCAAGGAGTGCATCTCTGGATGGAAAGAAAAGCAAACAGTTCCATGAAAATTTTGAAGCACCTGGAGATCCCGAAATTGGCAATGAACTTCTGAGATCCCTTGACGAGACGCGCAAAAAATGAATGGACTTCAACTGTTAACAGCCTTAACGTTACATACTCTAGCAGAAAAGCATAGAGTCTGCTGCGTAAGCTCAGAAGAAGCAATACTTCCAATACCATCCCAAAGTTAGGTTGGAGGGTTTCTGAAACAGTTGTAGCTGTCAGTTCGAGGTCCTTAGCGCTAAAAGTGGCTAATCGTATTATCGATATCCGCCGTGCCTTAGTGAATAAGGAACACACAATAACTATAAAACGTGCACTGATAAATCTCAAGGAAAATATATCACAGATGCCACAATTCGCGGACAGCTTTATAGCCTACGAGGTTGACAAGCCTTAATTCAAGCGAACGAAAATCATAGCCATTCTTAAGCCCGGTAAACCTAAAGATCAACCGGAAACTGTCGACCCATCGCATTGCTAAACACTTGCTATAGACTTTTTGAATGCTTTATTTACAATCGGATCAATTCGACCATCAACGAACTCGTCCCGATTGAATAAACTGGATTCTGCGCGACTAGAAACTGTGCAAGCCAGATGCTATGCATATCGAGGTATTATTTGAGATCGAGCTCAAAATATCCGTTGCATTTGTCTACATAACTGCAGCGTACGATACGGTTTGGAAAGATAAACTCGTCTTTAAACTACTGAAAGCAATTCCTCGTCTGAGAGTAACGCGCCTTATCGACAGTCTCCTATCAATCTTTATCAATGATAATGACAGCAAAATGAGGAAACTAAACAACGGTCCATCTCAGGGTTTAGTCTTCGATCCATTGCTCTACAACCTTTACAGCGGCGATATGCTTGGGACAGCATCGAAGAAATATGGGTATGCGGATGACTTGGCAATTGCAGCTCAAGATAAGAAGATCGCGAACACAGAATAGACCTTAAAACTTGACGTTTAGATTGTGTCCCGGTATGTAGAAAACAGAAGGGGGAAAAACCATCCTCGTCCAATCGACGAACTGAGCCAAGCAACAGCGAGCTTGCCGTCATTCTCCTCACCATCCCCATACCCTGACTCATAACAAATCATGCCATAAAGGGATATTCATTTCGAGGTTGGGATTTCATATCCATGCTATACGGTATCTGTCAAATCTACCTGTTATCCAAAATACTAGTAACTACCATAAAATTACACTACGAGTCCGTTCAACAATATTGTAAATTCATTGTCGTTAGTCTTTTCCATAGAACAAATTTAAATTATTATTTCACTTTTATCATCGAATCTTAATAATAAAAATCATGATCTGATTTTTATACACCATCCCATAAGGTATATTAATTTTTATGTATAGTTTGTAACATAGAAAAATAATAATGATAGACTTCCAAAAGTAATTTGTGATCAGCATCAAAATTTATGTCGATTTAGCCATGTCCTACTGTCCGTCCGTCCGTTCATCAGGTTGGCAAGAAAGTAATTAGTAAATAGAGAGTTACCAAAGATGTGTGTGGTCTAGCCTTGTCATGGTGGAATGCAATTCCCTTACGATTTGCCAATTCTGGACATTTTGCTTTGATTGCTTCCTCCAGTTTCATTAGTTGTTGACAGTAAACATCTGAATTGTTCAGCTTTCGATATAGTTTGTTCTGGTTGATCATGCTTAGACCATAACCGATTTATGTTGTTGTAAACAATCCATTTTTCATCACCAGTGATTATTCGTTTCAAAAAAGGATCGATTGCGTATCGCAAATATTGATTCGTTGTGTTAAGTGGATCTCTTTCAATTCATATGGAACCAAAATATCGAGCTTTTTTACGAGTCCAAGACGTTTTAAGTGATTTTCAATTGTTGTGTATAATGTATTTAACCTTTCTGCAATCTCTCACAGAGTCATATGACGATCTGATTCAATTATGTCTTTGATTTGGTCATAATCAACTTCAGTTGGTCTACCAGAACGTTGGTTATCTTTGAGTAAAAAATCTCCAGAACAGAATTTCGCAAAACCAATTCTGACATGTGCGTTCTGTTTAGCAGTCAACACCGTAAACTTCACATCTTTCTTGCCTTTGTGAACCTCATCAGCTTTCTTGCCTTGGAAATAAAAAAGCAAAATATGTCGAAAATGTTCGTTTTTGAACTCCATGGTAAAATTGAAGCTATACTAATAGGTGTAAACAAAATTAAACCCGATTTGCTTCTAAAGTAAGCTTAAAGTGACAGCTATCAAATGCAAAAAAAAAAAAAAATCATAACATTGTCAAAAGCAAGAATCAACAAACATAACGCCATCTACTTGTAAAAACCGAAATTACTTTCTTGCCAACAAATATTTTCAAAACATTTCTTTTAACTTGTGTGATCTGAACTAGTTCAGTTCAATAATAACATGCAGCTAATATCAAATTTAAGCTGAACTTCTAGGGAATCCAAATACATATATAAAATTTTAATGAACTTGTTTGAAGTATGAATTTCAAAAGCCATGACAAATGCGATGTAGCCCCTCTATCCCGAAACTGTTAATGTCATTAGAAGGTAAAGCGAAAATAGTAACAAATGTTCTGGTACAATTTCTTACCCCGTCATCAGAACATCTGATGATGATTTCCCGAAAGACACATCTACATGTGTGTGACTTTTCATCAAAATCCGTTAGATGGTTCTTGAGTTAGGCATATAAAAAAAAGGATTCGAATATGTTCTAAGTTCCTTCCCATATCTTGTTCCCTGTGGCTTGATTTTGTACGGCTTTCCGACTTGTCGAGAAGGAATGATCCGAATTAGATTTGGAACATTCACTTTCGTCAAGTCCCGACAAGTCGGGAAAGACGCACAAGATCAAGCCGATCGAAATGTTTTTAATTCTTTATTATAAATCTGTTGACAAGATATCAATTTGGCGCCATCTTTGAAAAACACCGAAATTAGCTTTTTTTTATGAATATCTCACTAAATGTCAATTTTACGAGGACAAATTTTAAGACTGTTATTGTTTAGGATGAAATTGTTTTCTAAAATGGTCTTGACCATATTTTTTTGTAAAATGGATCATTTTTAAGTTAGAGCCACGAGAAGTCGGTTATTTTATCCGAAATGCACGAAATAAAAAGTTGTCTTCTTACACAGGGTGGCGCAAAAAGACCTTTATGGTTTAAATTTGTTACAACATTTTTAGTCCAATATATTATTTCGCGCAGTAGCGATTCAATTTGCCGTCGCGTTCACCGGAATTAATCGCTCCCGGCTGCTTTTTTGGACCTATTTGAAAGAACGAGTGTACATCAATAAGCCAACGATTATCTCCCAACTGGAAACCAATATTCGCAATGAAATCCATGTCAAAACACCTGAAATTTAGAGCAAAATTATAAAAAAAAATGTGTTAAAAAGAGCACGAATGTGAGAAGCAGAAAATGGGCACCATTTGCGAGACGTAATCTTTCATGTTTAGGTCAATAAGATTCCCCATACAAAAATGTACTCTGAAATAAAAAAAGTTATAACGAATTCAAACAATAAGTGTCATTTTGCGCCACCCTGTATTTATCATACATGTTATTCCACTTTAGGCAGTCAAACTTTGGAAGAAGAAAGGCCTAACCAAAGTAACAAAAAGTTCCATCTTATTGAGCAAAGACTAAATTGCAATAACTGGGTATACCTCGCCTGAGAGTCTACCCCAATGCGTGATGAGGAAACGACTATATGTGATAAGGGAATTGGGGCGGCTTAGGTCTGGACTGCTTGAAAACTTGGTCTAGTCCTGCTTACGGACAACATCTATGAATCATAGATTACTGGCGATTTGTCTCAGAAAAATGTTTTCAAGTTCCAACATAGACATAAAGCCAAGTTAAGTTTGAAAGCATTTTCCAAAGATAAAATTCATGACGAATTGACTTACAGAAATGTCAGACTTTATAAATTTCAGAATATGTAAAATAATTTCATAGTTGCAAGTGATTGCTCAGAAAAAGATATCTGACACTTAAAAGAATTGAACTTAGTGCTTGGTACATAAAAACTATAGAAACTTTGCATTATACACACTTTTTTCTCTAAGCATTTTTCTGCATATTTTATGGCATACGCAACCATTTATTATCATTTTCCGCATTTTATTATTGTAGAAGACATAAAGTCATAGTATTGACATTCACTTGCTCCAATTTGTAGTAAACCTCACATTCTTTCGCACACGACCTTGATGAATGCCAGCCTCAGACACGGTTGTGATTTCTTTGGAAAGAAAATTTTATTTCGATACGCTTGATGCATAAAAATGGCTTTTCTTCCTCCTAATTAACACCCATCCCATGGATGTCTGGTGTGGGTAATTAAGATTTTATTAGGTTGAGACTTTTTCATCCATTATTGAATTAGTATAGAATCAACTTGAAGTAAGTAAATATAAGAAACAATCGTCACTAAAAAGAATTTCTGTTCACACTAATTAGTTCTCATTTTATTACGAGAATTAATATCAAATTTTGGAACATATTCAATTAGTGACACTCTCTGAACTTCCTATATACTCGTAATTACCCATTATGTCAAGTGCTGGTGATTTTCAAAAATAAAAAATAAAGATTGCAGAAGACACGGCTATTCGGTTTTATTTTTTTTTTCTTGTTCTTCAATGATAAACCCTGCTGGAGCTTTCGACTCTTTTTAATGCCAGGACTGTGCTCATATACTGTTATTGTCTTCTAGATAACCGAGGATTGTGAGTCCATCACATAATATTTTCTAGGTCTCGGTGATAATGTGGTATTTTCCACACCTTTGTTGAATTTAAAAATCTTTAAATGAACAGAATTTAAAAAGCGAAGAAATCTGAAAACGGTCTTTGACAGCTCATATCTGAATTGAACATCTTTCTAAACATTGAAAAAATAGACACATGCCTGGTTTCCGAAACACATTTCTCCATGGTACTGAGTCTTGATATTAAAATACTAAACTATACATATTATCACGCTCCACATCCAGCTGACAAAGCTAGAGGAAGATGGGCTATACCTATTAGAAAGAACCTGTAACTTTATAAGGAAGCTAATTTTACTAATGAGAATATGCAAGTAACAACTCCTTTTTTAAACAAATATTATCTGTAAGTAGCAGCAATAAACTGCCCATCCAGGTGTTCTCCAACTGAAGAAGACTATGCAGAACTCCTAAATTTTCTAGCACTTAACTTTCTTGTTGGTAGTTGGCTTCAATACCAAACATACCCATTGGAGATCTAGATTAACAACAAAAATAGGAAAAAGGCTTTATTAAGCAGTCCGCAACTACAACTGCGATCCTAACAAAACACCAGACCTTATTGACTTTTTCATAGCAAAAGGCATTAAACGAAATCATACAAGAATTGAAGGTAATTATGACTTATCGTCAGATCATACTCCAGTGATCTTGTCACTAAGTGAAACGAAAGTGCAGGAAAAAAGTAATCCTAACCAAAAGCCCCGACCCATAGAATCCATCGACGTTGTTCCGTTAAAGGTTGACGGTGACGTTCACATATTGCCGGAAAGAACAATCCCGTACAATCCGTCGCATACCTTCGTTGACAGATTGAAATGTCAACCGATTGTCATTGGCAATGAAAGTGTTTTTCTTAATTTGCCAACTCCCAACGGATCAACGGACTAAAAGCTGGAAAACGTTTTTAATCATATGTCAACAATTTTAATGCATATTCTTACACATGTAAAAAAAAAAAACTTAAATACCTATTTTGAATAAAATCGTCTGACCCATATCCGAAAAATAGACAATTTTTGCAAGTCCGCTAATAATAAAGTACCTCGGAGACGTCTGATTCGCTATTCCAATTAATCTCTCAGCTGAGGAAACGAAGATTTGTTTGGATTTTCTGAGACTACATTTTTTTAATTCATCTTCTCACTCTCTCTCCCGAATCCAGATAGTAGCATTTTTACGTTTAAAAATGACAAATGAAAAGCATGAATTACACATAAATCAGAAACAGCTTTAATTTCTGTTTTATTTTGTAATCATTTTAATATGAAATAGCTACACAAACTCAGAGAGCAGGTTAGGTGAGTAATCGGAAACTTCCTGCATTAAATTTTAGAACGCGGGTAAATTTTGACATTATCGTGGTGAATAAGATCAAAATGTTAGACGGCGAAATTAAACCAGCTCTGGGAGCTGCATACATTTTATCCACTATGATAAAATTTTTCATTCCCTTCCATATGGAGTTTGGTTGAGTATTTGTTGATTTGGGAAATAAAATGACGGGAAAAATTAATAATTATTTCTGTGTCATATAATAACTGTAAATGTGAAGCAATAAAAAATGCTGCAAGCTTCATTCTTCATGCGGGTAAGTGCCATTTATAATACAGTGATGTTGCAAACAATTTTATTCATTTTATGTCACAATTTAAACTAATTGACACAGCTAAATTCCCCTAAAGTTTAATTTTCATTTCAACCTCAACTAAACGCCAAAAATTAGAACAATAAACTTTATTGATGACAATATAATGTCAAAATGTCATAATGTCATACTTGTATAATGTCAAAATAATACAAGTAAGTAACACGAGTAATTATGAATTTAATAAAAAACAAAGAACGTGAGAAAACCGTATACCATTCTGGATCTATAATATTTGCTCAATATAATTTGTAATAACCCTAACAGTAGAATTTAATCGAATATTTGAAACCGCAAATATCCCAAAAAACTTCAGAAAACCGATCATATATCCAATACACAAAAAAAGGTGAATATTATAACCCAGACACCTACAGAGGTATATCGTTTCTAAAAACGTCAGCTAAATTATTTGAAGCATTACTGTACAACAGACTATCACAATTGCTTACAAATAACAAAGTCCCAGAGGCCGGCTTTAGAACACTACTCAACAATGGACCAAGTTTCCGCATTTATTAATAAAGCCGAAATGTACAAGAGAAGAAAAAAGAAGTTATATGCTTTATCAGTTGACTTTAGTGCAGCTCGCGAGAACTGTTCTATAAGCTCTACTGTTCTATAAGCTCTACAGAATCTGAATTTCGATCTAAATTGTTAATACGTTGAAAGCTATGTATGAGATGGAAGCAGTTTATCAGAAGGTTTACGACAACTATGGGAGTTAAACAAGGTTGTATTCTAAGTGCACTCTTGTTCATTCTGTTAATCAATGATATAACAGAGAATATTGGAGGTGGAGTTAAAAACAACCAGATAAATGTGCCTGCATTGATGTACGCAGATGTCTTTCTAGCCGAGACAGTGAATAGCATGTAGCTTATGATAAACAGACTGCAAAGCTACTGTAACAAATGGAATCTGTCTGTCAACTTAAAAAAATCGAAGATCATGACATTCAGAAATGACAGTGGGTGATACTCAAGAAATGAAACTTCGATATATAGAAGAGAGCGCATAGAAATAGTTAAAGCTTATAAGTATCTAAAAGTGTTAATTAGATTGTCTTGGAATCAAATTAAAAGAAGCTAAACGGGCAATTTGTTCAATTTGGGAAAAATGCATCAAAAATAAATATGCTGAATATAGTTGAAATAAAAATCAATCGTGCTATCGCGACATTTATCATGTTATGTGGAGCTCAAATATGGGGTTACTGCTCATTCATTCAATTAGTAACACCCCTAATTATATGCTTTACTTAGAGACCGGGATGATCACCCTGTTTTCGGAACCACTTAAATTACACTTTAACTATATTGTATAAGTAATGAGAATGGAACAAGAAAGGCTACCAAAGATAATACTTTCCCACATAAAATAGAGCAGGCCTTGTACTATAATGGAAAAAAATGAGCACAAAACTGCAGACTTAACATAACGATTTCACACAACGAAGAGGAAACTTCACTAAAGCTTCGACACTATATTGAAAAAAACATGTGATCTCCTTTAAGATTCATATATTAATGAAATCCTGTTATCACAGTGCAGATGTTTTATAATAAATGTATAATTAACGGAGGAAAAACGTGTTTTCTGAATTGTAATTCAACTGACAAATAAACACTATATTTAAAATAAGAGGAGAATAAACTTGAATTACATACCACCCCGACCAGAACTCCCGATCATCTGCGATCTCTGTAATCTCAGAAAAAGAGAGGATGTCTTTAATTTTATTGCAAAATTTCCTATTCTTAGAGAATTTCGTGTAACGTTCTTTGGCCTGGAGATGGAGGATATGTTAAATATTTTAAATAGAGACAGTGGTTGGGATGCGCTGTATAAGTTGGTGTAAATGTCATATGCTACAGGAGACATATCATGGAAGGCGACTTTCAAATAATTCCCATGAATATTATCTCGATTAAACTTGAAGCATATAGGGTTTTTTAATAGGGACATAACAATTTTGTATTTTAATGCAAACGCACCCTTTTTATGATCTGTCATTGTCAAAACGTCAGTCAAGGTTTATATTTTTATCACGGTGAAGTTCACGAACGAGCAACGTTTGCAAATTATTAAAAATTACTACCGAATTTCTGAGTCGGTGGTCGTAACTTTAATAACGCGAAAATCCTGCATTTCATCAAAAAATCATCTTCAGCGATGAAGCTCATTTTTGGCTTAATGGCTTTGTCAATGAGCAAAATATGCGTTATTGGATAGCAACAAACCCAGATGTGCTTCAAGAGACTTTATTGCATCCACAAAAAGTGACCGTATGGTGTGGATTTCATACCGGAGGTATGATTGGACCGTATTTTTTCGTCGATGAAAATGATCGCCATGTTCGGTCAATGGAGTTCGCTATCGTGCCATGTTGGAAGACTATTTTTGGCCAGAATTGGATGGACTTGACATCTTGATATGTGATTCCAACAAGATGGTGCCACATGCCACACAGCTGGTCAAACAATTGATCTATTGAAGGGGAAGTTCGGTAATCGTGTAATCTCGAGAAATGGTCCGGTCAAATGACCAGCTATTTAACGCCGATTTTTTTTTTATGTGTTTACATTAAGTCGTTCGTTTATGGCCAATAAGCCAACAAATTTAGAGGAGCTCAGAAACAATATCGAACGCGAAATTGCCAATGTTCCGGCCGATATGTGTGGAAGAGTGGTGGAAAATTAGCTCCAAAGAATCGATCGCTGCAAACGTGCTCGCGGTGGTCATATGAACGAGATCGAATTCCATACTTAAACATAACACGTGTACTAGACCTGGAATAAATTTAAACCCGATATCTCAATTATTCTGTGTTTTATTTAAATACAGAATTTAAGTATTTAAATGAATTAGTCAGTAATAAAAAATGAAAAAAAGGCACACGGCCTCAGAAAGAACTGCACATTCTGACCATCTCTTTATAATGTTTTACGAAAGTATAATACGCATGCTGCTTGTTCATTCTGTATCGTATAAGAATTAACTTCATCACTTAAAATTTCAAATTGCATACTTACCTCATCACACCATACTACATACCTGTAATATAACCGACAAAAATCTACTACAATTATTTCACTCATATTTTATACCATTAAGGTTTGTTTTGATTTTCCCGCCAATTATTGTTATTTTGTCATGAAAAGTTGAATTTGCTAAAAGAAATTCTTATTTGCCCGTTAATTCCAATTTTAACAAAATTAATTTTAACTTAACAATATGTCAGAAGAGGGTAAGAACTCTAAGCATTTGTTTTTGGCTACAACTTTCATGTAAAATTCCACAATTTAGCACCGAGAGCAAAGCGCCAGCGTGTGGACAAAGCTGGTCGCTTTGCAGCACTTGAAAAACTAAAAAAACTAAAAGGAAGCAAAAACAAATGCGAAGTCAATGAGGATGTCGATAATGTCTATGAAATTGTCGATGAAAAAGATTACGCAAAACATGCCAAAGAGAAGTACGGCGGTCACGATTGGATTGAGGATGGTGAGTAGGTATATGTTGCACTGCCAGACACCAAGTGAGGCATGTTGTTATGGCTTTCAGACGGAACTGGGTATCTAGAGGACGGTAGGGATTTCTTTGAGGATGAAGACTATTCAGATGGGGAAGCTGCTAACAGTAAACCAGCTAAAGGGTCCAAGAAACGTCCTCGAGATGGAGGTAAACCCGCGGGTGGTAAAGGTTCCATAAGAAATCTCTTTAGCAATGCAGTGCCGAAGAAGAAGAAGGAATCTACAATAAAAGTGGACGAGGATGATGTACTTGCTGATATTTTAGGCGAATTGGATGATAATAGCGATAGAAAAGGTCTGACAAATGGAAACTCCTCCAAGTCTGCGGGTTCCTCGCAGGGCACATCAAAGAGTAAGCAATCCGATGCAGCTTTGGCCAAGGAATACATGAGTAGTTTCATAAATAATATCAAAATGAAAGAGGAACCTAAGAAGGAGAATGGCAACACCAGTGATGATGAGATGCTCGATAAAATCCTCGAAACTAAACCAATACAAAAGGCAAAGATTGTCGAGAAGACAAACAAGGAAGTTGGAGCAAAGAAGCCACTTGTAGATAAGAAAATTGAAGCAGAAGTAGAAGAACCTGTACCATCACCAGAAATAGACGACATCCCAGATGACGACATGGACTATAGCATTCTGAATGACGATGAGAATCAGTTTGACGAGAAGACAAAAAGTCCGGCCAAGGCAAGAGTTGTTGAAGAAAAAACACCAAAAACTAAAACCAAACCAACTGCAGAGGACGATATGAAGAATTTACTGAACAACTGGGAGAGCATCTGTAATATGGACAACTTTGATGAGGAAATGGTAGCTGGAACAGCCACAGATGAAAACAGCTTGGGGGGTGAGGAATTGAAATTCTGGTACTGGGAAGCTTGGGAAGATCCAGTCAGGATTCCAGGAGAAGTATTTCTCTTCGGAAAACTTCCCGGGGAGAATGGCGTCGAGGCCAAGTCTATTTGTGTACGAGTGGAAGATGTCAAGAGAGTTCTGTATCTACTGCCAAGGGAATATGTAAGTAGCAACAATCATTTGTTTTAAGTAACTACAGGGTGTCCCAACATTATTAAGCGGATTTTAAATTTGAAAAACTTTTTATTTAATTAACCAGAAGATATTAAGAATGGAAAATGATATCCTTTAGGTGACCGTGGCTCAGCGGTTAAGTGCGTGATCATTTAGCAGAAGGATTAGCGAATCCAAAGAAAGAAAAACAAAAAAGTTTTCTCGCGGTCGCACCTGTCGCACCTGTCATGAGAAGCTTCTCTTAATCCGAAAAATTGCTCTTCGGAAACGACAGTAGATCCACTCCAGCGGAAATTGCTCTCCGTGTGAACGGGTATACCAGTTCTGTGGATATGTTTGGCGCCACTTGAAATAGTTCGGCAGGGATGCCATCAATACCAACCGTTTTTTCTTTCTTGAGGGACTTGCTTGTCGTTGTTAGTTGCTTTGGAAGACTTATTAGAGTTCGAGATCATATCACCATCGTCTAAGTGGTGAAGGACTGTAGCGAAATATTCTCTCAGAAGGTTACCATCTAAACTCTTCACTGGGTGTTGTTTGGATTTCCGACCACCAATGGTGATGTTATAGACATAGTCCCACTGTCACACCTGTTTGCTGCTTCTTCAGCCCTTGGGCAAGTGGGTCGATATACTGACGTTTGTCACGTCTCACAATAGGCTACACTTCCTTCTTTTTCACGTGATATTGGGCTTCTTAGCTTGGTTCTCTCTACTACTGAGGTCTCTGCAATCCGAGACTTGATTGCTGTACGCTCATCGATTCGTCTCCAGGTGTTTGCCGATAGCCATGTGAGGTGATTTTTCTGCCTTGTATCGACGTAGGTACATGGACCGGTTGCAAAAACATTTTTCACATCATTCCAGTGATCATCAACGGTCTCCTGCATTCTGCTACTGATTGTTTCTGCTTCTAAGGCAAAATGATCCCTGAATTGTTGGCGCACTTGGGGATCCATGAGCGTCGGTATTAAACCTGGTAATGTTGGGTAAGTTTGCGCTTTTGCTGTTGACGGATGCAGTACGAAGGCGTATAAAAGTTAACATAAGGTGACCGTGTTCTTGTCCGATGTCGACTCCATGTCGACTCCATGTCTGTTTCGAAAATTTAGGAGACAATTTCGGAATTGGCGGCTGATCGCCAACTAAGAAAGAGGTTCAAGTTTAGGATTGTGTAGCAAAAGCGTAATATCTCGACTTTGATATCACTTTCCCATGAAGCATTAAACTACTTACGTTACTTAACGAGCTACCCCAGCGTTGATCCCGGGCATGCTGCTTCCAATTTTCTAGATCGCGTTCCGTGGCATTTGCAATCGTTTGGTCTTTGAACCGGAGGTTCGGTCTTCCTTGTTGTCTCGAACCTGGGATTCGTAGAGCCTCTTGGCTGGAGCATTGCTGTCTATTCGGTCGATTTAGCCGAGTCAAAGTATTTGTCGAATTTTTGCCTTTTGGACTACAACCATATCTGGGTATAGCTCCAAAGAATTTTTCACTTGAAAGTCTCCAAAATCTTCTCTGCTATCCTACTTATCGTCCAGCACTTGGTGCCATATAGCTGAACATCCTGTGGAGCATGCATTTTGTCTTTCGAGAAAGGGGTTTTGACCCCGGTTTGTTTATCAAATTGAAGTAGCACCGGTTTCCAAGGTTGCATCTTCATCGAATCTCCACTATACCTCGTTAACTACCTCGAAGTTGTAGCTATCAACAGCAAGGCGGTGGACCGATAGTACTTTGTTGAAAGCATGTACTTTGTCTTGCCCTCGTTCACTTCAAGACCAATTCACGCAATACGTTGAATAGGATCTTACACGCAAGATATAGGATCACCTTTGTTATAGATGGGGCATATGAAGCTGATATTCCAGTTTCTTGGTTGATAATTTGGTGCATGTACCCTACCAAAACATCACCTTCTTATTTGAATAGCTCTGATTGTAGGCCGTCAGAGTCGGTTCTTTAGCTTATTTATTAGGTGCTATACTGGGAGGGGTGGATTACTTCCTCCTTAACTGGCGGGCGCTCTTGTCATATCACTCTCTTGATATTATGTCCATTGAGCATCTGCTGTAAATGCTGCTTAAACACATCTCGTACTTACCTGTGCGTTGGTTAATAGGTTCCCTTCACTATTTCAAAGTTCCGCCTGCCATTTGCTTGGCCTTCTTATAGAACTACCGGATGTTGTTCCTATCGTGCGACTCTTCGATTTCCTTGAGCTTTAAGACTGCGTGTTCCCTCTTCCTTATACGCAGGGTTTTATTCTTCCTTCTTCTGTCACCTCTTTCAGGAATTTGCAAACATCATCATACATGGACATCTTTTCGGAGTGGCTGGTATCCCAAAGTGGATTCGTTTACCTCTTTAATGATGTTGCGACACTGTGTTTCACTTTGTGTTGGCGTCAATGGAGAGCAAATGCACAGCGGAGAGTCTCACTCAGTTGCTCTTCGTAGTCTCTGGTTACTCCAGGCGTATCTTCATTCGCAGCTTCTTCTCGTTGGACAGTCGAGTTCCGAATTTAACTGAGACGAGAAAATGGTCAGAGTCATGTACATTCAGGATGCAAGATGCGTATAGTTCAGATGCAAAGTTCGATTCGACCACCTGGAGATAGCCAAGTTGCTATGTGAATTCTAAGTTCAGGAAACCTAGTGCTACTTATCATCGTATTACTGGTTGCTGGCAAGTCTAGTAGTTGGAAGCCTTTATCTGTTGTCGTTTCGTGGAGGCTGTGCTTTCCGATTAAACCGCCGAAGATGTATGACTTGCCGAGTTTGCCTTCGAAGTCCCCAAGCACGATTTTAACATCATACTTCGGACAGGCTCCGTAGGCTCCATCCAGAAGGTCTTCAGAATCATGGGTAGGGGCATGTGCACATACTAGGCTGATATTGTAAAAAGTAGCCCTGATGCGGCGATCGATGCACGATTTACGATTTGAGGGGGGATTCTATATACGATGCTACTGTCTCGCTCATAACCAGTTGTTTTTTACGTGGTAAGGAAGCTACCCTAACAGCACAACCCCCAACCTGGGGGACCAATTCCATTTTATTACCCCTAGGATACGGGACCGATTGTTCCGGTGCCAATAGTCCATTGCGGGATTGTGAGTGCTGCTGTTGGTCCATTAAGGGTACATCCGCCTCTGTCCTGTGACCCGATTTCTTCGAAGCAGCTTAAGTATTCACACGTCCAACATGATTTGAACTGTAGACGGCATCGTTGATTCCATCTAGAGAATTCGTCCGCTGCTATGTGAAACAAGGAGAGCCTAAGTGGAAAGACACCATTTTCCCCTCTCATCTGCTACCACCAAGGCCATCCACAGTGTATTGTTACCCCATATCTGGTTAAGGTACTAGGCACCCGGTGGTCGCCAAAGTGGAGGCTGAGAGTCGGAGTTGGTAGGTCTCATCTAAGTGAAAACGCTTATGTGCTCATTCAATCACATTCCTATCTTTGGACCACCTATTCTAGTATCGTAAGCCCAATCTAATGAAGATTGTATCATCTTACAGATGCTTGATCCGATAACCAAAAAGAAGACGAGGCAAAAAGTCGAAATGACAGACGTTTACAAGGAATTCGAAGAGGTTATATCGACCGAAATTGGAGTCGATGAATTCCGTTCGAAGAGGGTTACCAAAAACTTTGCTTACCATCCAATCGAAGTTGATGTCCCCGAAGTCAGCGAATACATTGAGGTAAGTCATCTTCATACAGATTCCATCATAAGATGACTTTTCTTGTATTTCTCCAACAGATTCACTACAGTGGCAAGAAAGGTCCACCAAACACGAAAACAAAATATAACTCCATTGCACACATTTTCGGAGCCAACACTAACTCGCTGGAGCGTTTCATACTCGATCGAAAAATCAAAGGTCCCTGTTGGTTAAAGCTAACCAACTTTACAGTGAACAAAACGCCACAAAGTTGGTGCAAAACCGAGGTGACCTGCTCCTCACCAAATTACGTCAGCCTGGCTGAGGGCCAAAAGCAACCACCACCACCAATTACGGTGCTCACGATGAACGTACGCACAGCGCTCAACCCAAAAGTAATGAAAAACGAAGTTGTAATGATCTCTTGTTTGGTGAACAATCGTTTCTGTGTGGATAAACCACCACCCAATACACCGTTTAATCGTCACTTCTGCGGTTTCACTCGACCAGTTTCACAGAATTGGCCATTGGACCTCAATCAGAAGTTGACTCAGTACAAGTCTACAAAATTTAAGAAGATGGACTCTGAGAGAGCTCTGCTGAGTTGGTTTCTTGCAACATATCAGAGTATTGATCCCGATTTGATAGTCACACAGGATGCGGCTGATTGTCAGTTAGATGTGATCTGTGATCGAGTGGCTACCATGAAAATTCCATTGTGGTCGCGTCTGGGACGTCTTCGCATGTCACAGAGTTTTGGAAAGCGAATGCTAGACTTTTTTTTAGGTCGAATGGTGTGTGATGTTAAAAGGTCAGCTGAAGAGTTGATAAAGTCGCGGAGTTTCGATTTGAATACGCTCTGTATGAATGTACTGAAGATCAAGGAGGGCGAACGAATGGATGTCAATGATGATGATTTGCATCAGATGTTCGAAACTGGTGATGGGGTGCTGAAACTGATCACGCTAACAATGCAGGATTGTTCGTTTGTACTACGGCTCATGTGTGAATTGAATGTGATGCCATTGGCTTTGCAGATAACCAATATCTGTGGAAATGTTATGTCGCGTACGCTTCAGGGAGGCAGGTCGGAGAGGAATGAGTTTTTGCTGTTGCACGCCTTTACTGAAAAGAACTACATTGTGCCAGATAAGAGGAAGCGGGAATACGCGAATTGGGATAGTACACATATGGATATGGAGGGAGGTAGGTCACCAGGAACAATAACGTTTAATTTTATTTATTTGTCTGAGATCGTCGTTCTTTAAAGCGATGATTATTCTTCAGATCAATGATCGTTCTTTAGATCGATGATCGTTCCTTAGATCGATCACCGTTCTTTAGATCGATGGTCGTTCTTTAGATCGATGGTCGTTCTTTAGATCGATGATCGTTCTTTAGATCGATGATCGTTCTTTAGATCGGTGATTCTTTAGATCCATGGTCGTTCTTTAGAGCGATGATCGTTCTTTAGAGCGATGATCGTTCTTTAGAGCGATGATCGTTCTTTAGAGCGATGATCGTTCTTTAGAGCGATGATCGTTCTTTAGAGCGATGATCGTTCTTTAGAGCGATGATCGTTCTTTAGAGCGATGATCGTTCTTTAGAGCGATGATCGTTCTTTAGAGCGATGATCGTTCTTTAGAGCGATGATCGTTCTTTAGAGCGATGATCGTTCTTTAGAGCGATGATCGTTCTTTAGAGCGATGATCGTTCTTTAGAGCGATGATCGTTCTTTAGAGCGATGATCCTTCTGTAGAGCGATGATCGTTCTTTAGAGCGATGATCGTTCTTTAGAGCGATGATCGTTCTTTAGAGCCATATTCGTTCTTTAGAGCGATGATCCTTCTTTAGAGCCATATTAGTTCTTTAGAGCGATGATCGTTCTTTAGATCGGTGATAGTTCTTTAGATCGGTGATCGTTCTTTAGATCCATGATCGTTCTTTAGAGAGATGATCATCGCTCTGATCGTTCTTTAGAGAGATGATCATCGCTCTGATCGTTCTTTAGAGAGATGATCATCGCTGTGATCGTTCTTTAGAGAGATGATCATCGCTCTGATCGTTCTTTAGAGAGATGATCATCGCTCTGATCGTTCTTTAGAGCGATGATCGTTCTTTAGAGCGATGATCGTTCTTTAGAGCGATGACCGTTCTTTAGAGCGATGATCGTTCTTTAGAGCGATGATCGTTCTTTAGAGCTATGGCCGTTCTTTAGAGCGATGATCGTTGTACAGATCGATGATCGTTCTTTAAAGGGATGATCGTAATCACCTGTCGTAGTTCAGTTTACTTATTATCTGCCTCTTATTAATTTTCCCATCTTTCCATCCAGGTGATGCGACGAAGGCTGCAGCTCCTAGGAAAAAGGCCGCTTTCTCTGGTGGTCTGGTCTTGGATCCGGTAAAGGGACTTTACGACAAGTATATCCTTCTCATGGATTTCAACTCATTATACCCCAGCATAATTCAAGAGTACAACATTTGTTTTACAACAATCCCCCAGCCGGATAAGGATGAAGAGCTTGCAACTCTTCCCGATTCTAGCGCTGAGCAGGGCATCCTTCCGCGTCAAATTCGACGACTGGTCGAAAGTAGACGAGAAGTCAAGAAACTAATGGCCACACCAGATCTAGAACCTGAACTGAAAATGCAGTACCACATTCGTCAGATGGCTCTCAAGCTGACTGCAAATTCTATGTATGGTTGCCTTGGCTTCGCACACTCCCGATTCTTTGCACAGCATTTGGCCGCTTTGGTTACACACAAAGGTCGCGAGATCCTCATGAACACCAAGAGCCTCGTGCAGAAGCTGAACTATGAAGTAGTTTACGGTGACACCGACAGTATTATGGTGAACACAAACAGTTTGGACTACGATCAAGTCTTCAAAATTGGCCACAGCATCAAGCAGACTGTGAATAAGATGTACAAACAAGTTGAGCTGGACATTGATGGAGTTTTCAAATGTCTGCTGCTTCTGAAGAAGAAAAAGTATGCCGCTGTTACGGTGAGTAAAACACCTAAAGGGGAACTTAAGTTCTCTCAGGAACACAAAGGGTTGGATATTGTTCGTCGTGATTGGTCACAGATTGCCGTCATGGTGGGTAAGATTGTGCTTGATGAGATTCTATCCGATAAGCAACACGATGATAAAATTGATAGCATTCATGGGCACTTGGAAAAAGTGAGAACAAATATAGAAGAAAGTAGTGTGCCGCTTCCTATGTTTGTGATAACCAAGCAGCTGGCTAAGGCTCCAAAAGAATTTACGGGAAACAGTGCTGTAACACAGTCGCATGTTCAGGTGGCATTACGAATGAATGAGACGAAGAATAGGCGTTACAAGAAAGGTGATATGGTGGACTATATTATTTGTGATGATGGCACTAGTAATCCAGCAACGCAGAGAGCCTACCATCTGGATGAGCTGAAGTCAAGCGAACACTTGAAAGTTGATACGAACTACTATTTGGCTCACCAAATACATCCGGTTATTTGGAGGATGTGTGATCCATTGGAAGGAACTGATGCGAGTAGAATTGCCCAGTGTCTCGGGCTGGATCCGAGCAAGTTCAAAATGGCTGCGCAAAGGTGAGGTTTTTTTCAGTGGTCTCTTGTGTTGTGGTGTAGATCTTGCTTTAAGGCGATTATCCCTCTTTAGAGCGATTATCATTACTTAGAGCGATGGGCGTTCTTTAGAGCTGCGACCGTTCCTAAGACTAATGATCTTTCTTTTGACCGATGAATGTGTTTTAAAGTAGCGATCGTTCTCTAGAGTGATGATCGATCTTTAGAGCTGTGATCGCTCTTCAGACCGGTGGTCGTTCACTAGACCGATGATCATTCTTCAGAATGAGGATCATTCTTTAGAGTGAGGATCATTCTTTAGAGTGAGGATCATTCTTTAGAGTGAGGATCATTCTTTAGAGTGAGGATCATTCTTTAGAGTGAGGATCATTCTTTAGAGTGAGGATCATTCTTTAGAGTGAGGATCATTGTTTAGAGTCAGGATCATTCTTTAGAGTGAGGATCATTCTTTAGAGTGATTATCATTCTTCAGAGGGAGGATCATTCTTTAGAGTGAGGATCATTCTTTAGAGTGAGGATCATTGTTTAGAGTGAGGATCATTCTTTAGAGTGAGGATCATTCTTTAGAGTGAGGATCATTGTTTAGAGTGAGGATCATTCTTTAGAGTGAGGATCATTCTTTAGAGTGAGGATCATTCTTTAGAGTGATTATCATTCTTCAGAGGGAGGATCATTCTTTAGAGTGAGCATCATTCTTCCTTCAAAGCTATGATCGTTCCTTAGAAAGATAATTGATTCTCCGCAATGATCGTTGTTTAGAGCTACGATCGCTCTTTAGAGTGTGGATGGGCTTTCTTTAGAGCAATGATCGTTCTCTAGAGTGATGATCTTTCTTTAGAGCGATGGTCGTTATTTAGAGCGATGATCGTTGTTTAGAGCTAAAATCTCTAGAGTAATAATCTCTGTTTATAGCAGTAATAGTTCTTTAGAGTGCTGATTGTCATTTAATTTGACGGTCGTTTTCTATAGCGATGATCATTTCTTTGACCAATGATCGTTCTTTAGACCGGTGATTGTTCTTTGGAGCAATGGTCTTTCTTTAGATCGACGATCGTTCTTTAGATCTTTAGATCGGTGATCGTTCCTCAGTACTATGCGTTGAACGTCTTTTAAATTACAGATCCCACCAAGAAAGAATTGACGACGGCGTTGGTGAATCAATAGTAAAGTCATCTCTGCAGAAATTCCTTCAGTGTGAAAAATTCGAGTTCTCATGCGTCACATGTAAGGCAAAGAACATCGTAGCGTCTGCATTTAAACCGGCTGCGAATAGGTCATACGAGTCTGTCCTTGCGAAATGTTCAAAGTCAGAATGCAATGCTTGCCCGTTCCAATATATAGTGTCCATTCGGAATCAGCTGATTCTGGCCATTCGAAAATACATTACGCGATTCTATGAAAACTGGTTAGTTTGCGACGATCCTGCGTGCAACAGCAACACAAGAAAATACTCCCATGTCACCCATGGCAGACGGCCAGTGTGTTTGACCTGTAAAAATGGAACCCTTGTTCGGCAATATTCAGAGCGAGATCTTTTCAATCAGCTGAGCTATCTGCAGTACATGTTTGACCTGACTAAACATCAGCAGAAGAGTAAGTTTTTTTATAATCTCTGTTGAAATGTGAAACGTTGACCATAAATTTTCCATTAGATGTAAATCTATCACCAGAGATAGAGATGGCCTATGCTACATTGAAGGAAACGGTCGATCAGCAATTGGACAAGTCAGCCTTCTGTACAATCAGTCTGTCGAAATTGTTTGGTCAATTCAAGGTTATTGACAAAGCGGAAGATGTTGTGAATTTAAAAATGAGTATACCGGCCACAAGTGCTCCAGCGTAAGGGATTTCTTTGTTGTATATTTGTTTTAATAAAGTGTCTTGTGTGAATGATTTTCCAAATAATTGCTTAAGTGTTTTATTTAATTTTTAATGAATGATAGACTCCTCAGCGAATTTTGAAAATAGTTGTTGCTTTACAATGTAAGTAGACAGCTGTGTGGATCAGTGTTATGATCTGAGAATACACTTTTTATATTATTACTGCAGTGGCTTCCCAAACAGAATCAAAAATCAATCACCCTTATTTTGGCTGGTAAATGCGTATTTAAAACGAGGTAAACTATTAGATGCACATTTCAGTGCAGTTAAGGGAACGGTAGCACTTTTGTGATTACAGAGTTTAGTTTAGTTTAGTTTTAGTTTTAATTTATTTATTTCATTAATAACTTTAAGTTATACAAAAGTTTAAAACAAATTCAAATATAAATTTTCAAGATAGTAGAGCATTTAAGGTATAAACTGAAATAGTTATGTACATTCTGTTGCCAGATTTTGACAAGAGGCGAATGTACAGTACATACTTAAAAAAAAAGAATTAAGATTTATTTATCGATGGGGATGCGATAAAAAATAAGTATAAATTCAACTATAAAAAGAATAAAAAAAATACAACAAAAAGAAATCAAACCAAAGGATTCAGTTAATTACCAATTACAGCGTAGTTTAACGAGAAACATTTTACATTTTTAAGATATACGGATTTAACTCGCTCACATCTCAGACTTTAAGGTATTTTATTGACCAAACGCGGAGCAGTAACATTGTAGAAGTCATAAACCCTAGGAGAGTTGTACCCGGACTTTTCAAAAAATATTTTTAAAACTTTATAGAAGTACAAATGTCTCAATGGAAGAAATCCAAGACTATTGAACAATCCAAAACTAGGAATACGACGGTTAACTTTACACATAACACGAACAGCGTGTTTTTGTTTTATTAGCAAAGGCTCTAATTTGTTATAATGTGTCCCACCCCAACAAGCTATACCATACTGAAGTTTAGATTTGAGAAGACCATTATAGACTAACTTTAAGATTGGCTAATCACAGTATTGGCTGAGATTATAAATCTGTCTAACAACATTGTTTAGATATTTTTTTAAGCACATAGTATGCTCCAACCAACTGAGCTTATAATCTAAAGTAATACCTAAGTACTTGAAGCTGTCGACGCGTTCGATTACAAAAATGTGAATCAAAAATGAGTGAATTATGTTTGTGTGTACAAGGATTAATAAAAGGGAATCTATTGCAATTTGGCGAATGGTATTGTAAAGGCATATCATTACAAATTTTACCCATAATGTTAAAAAGCATGAACTTCGTTTTGTCACTTATGACCAATTTATGAAGTTTAAACCATCTCCGCAGTATATCTAGATCATATAAATTCAAATAACATTTACCATAATAAGACAAAGCAGTATCATCAGCAAAAGCTGTGAGTTTACCCCTAAGAGGTTGAAGAAAAAGCGAGTTTAGAAAGATTAAAAACAAAATAGGACCCAAAACAGAGCCTTGTGGAACACCTATGTTAATGAGATTTTTCTCACTTAAACTATTTTGAATCTTAACTCTCTGACTTCCGTTATCAAGATAAGAAGTGAACCAGTCATGGATAAAACCTCTGAAACCCGCGTTATAAAGTTTTTTAAGCAATATGTTATGGTCTACCATGCCAAATGCTTTAGTGATGTCAATGAATAAGGTAGCAATATTTAGACTACTATAAATTTCACCACACAACTTCAACAAGCTTCAGTACAAGCTTCACTTCGAAAGCCAAATTATGAAATACTAAAGAAATTAGTTTTGTCTAAGAAAGACAGCATTCTAGATTTGACCCCTTTTTCAAAGACTTTGGAAAAAACAGATAACAGGGATATAGGACAGTAATTTTTTAAAAACATGGTATCACCTTTTTTATGAAGAGGAATTACAACAGCTGTCTTAAGTAATTCCGGAAAAATACCCTTTTGTATACTTGAATTGAATATATGACATAAAACATCAGAAACAAGGAGCGATATTCTTTTTAAGTTATTACTTGAGATTTGATCACATGACATAGAATTTGACGCTGGTGAAAAAAATTCAAAGAAAAAGGTTTGTCTTTAGAAAGTGTCATACATAGAAAAATTAGAATTATCACATTGACAGTTAGAATTATTATTTATTGCGGATTCACGAATAGCCTTTGTGATATTGGAAAAATAGTCATTGAACACAGTGGCAACTTCTAAGGGCTCAGATAGAGTCGTATTATTTATAGTGACTGCAATATCAGAATTAGGTTTGTTTTTGTTCAAAATTTCGTTGACGACCTGCCATTCTCTTTTGGAATTACCTAAACTTTGAGCTAACTTATTACTAAAATAAGTATCTCTTTAGCTCTCGACACACCTTTTAGTTGTAGTAGTAGTAGTAGTTTTAGTTAGACTCTTTTAGTCTTAAGTTGTTGGGATGTTTTTTTAAACACTTGAACAGATGATTTTTCTTTCTGATTTTAGTAATCAGAGTACCAGTCATCCACAGCTTAAGAGGTTTCAACTTGTTAGTTTTTTTTTATATGTATACTTGCGTGAGATAAACGCAATTGCAGTTTCTTAAGAAACAAATCAAAGGCAGTAGATGGATCCTCTGCTCTGTATACTTCATCCCAAAACTCAAAAATTAAGGCTGACTTTAGAGCTGTAAAATCAATTTTAGAGAACTGTTTATTATTGCACAATTTTATTCTGGAGATACTGAGGTGAAGTTGAATAGTAGTTAAACAGTGGTCACTTATTTTGAGGTCAAATATAGCCGTTCTGAAATTAGCAGGATTATTTCTATGTAACCTAATAAATATATGATCCAAACAAGATCATGCATCTTGAACCACACGCGTTGGATGAGTCAGTAAACTATCAACGCCAAAGGACGACATTACCGATAAGAAATTATCAACTTCGGATGAAGACGAAAGAAGGTCAATGTTAAAATCACCCAAAATAATTAGATTTTTACACAAATGATTTCCAAGAAAGCCAGAAAAATCATCCAGAAAGACATTTACTGAAATTTCACAACTTACACAAATCAAATCAACACTAGTAAGATTAAAACATTCAACGTCAACGTTAGACAACAAATTGCTTCTATAAAATACAGCAACACCACCAGCAGAATAAGAATTATTACAAGCTGCTTTAAATGTGAAATTAGGTATGGAATAATTTATAATTTCATCATCATGGATCTTTTCAGAAAGAAAGATGAGATCCGGTAAATGTTCTAAAGATGCGAGGTGAGTTAAAAACGTATCAAAATTTTTTCGAATGCTACGGATATTCTGATGAATTATGGAAAGGCCAGAAAAAGATAATTTGTTTGTATGATCTATGCAAAAAAATTTTAAACTATCAGAACTTGTAGTAGAGGAAAAGCTATTATCACTTAAATTAATATTATGAGGACTTATTGGTGAATTACTTAAATTAAAATTAATCATAGATTATAATCAAAGAGTATGATTTTCAAATTTACTTAAGTCTTCAAAACTAACTACTTTGATAACCTTGTCTCCCTCCTTTCTTCTGATGAGCACGGATGAATTTCTTATCCAGACATACTGACACTTTTTTTCTAGTCGTAGTTGCTTTACCTTTTTAAGAAGAGATCTGGTGTAGACAGTTAGAGAGTCATTGATGAAAATCTTGCCGTTGACATTGTCGCGTCTACCTCCGTCGCTGCCGCTGCTATTACCCCTGATATCAGCTGCAAACATGTTCGCAGAAAGCTTGATTTTATCCACGCGCATCTTCCGACAAAAAACATTTGTACTCTTTGGTGAGAAATGATCACATGTTGACGAATTTTGTCTATCGTACCCGGACAAAGATTGGTTTCTGAAACGTGAGAGCTCCATGTGACTCTGGAAGGAAAGGTCCTAAAAAAGACCGGATTCCTCCAATTAGAGAAGGACTTCATTCGGCATAAGCTGTGGGTGAGTTCCAATTTCCAGTGAGCAAAAACTTGTCTTGTTCTATTCGGGAAGGATCGTGCACGTGAGTCTGGTGTAGGCCTACTTTTAACTCTGAACATACGCAACGGCCTCATATCATGAAAGCCTTTCAGCGATCGTATATTAACTGCCAGATTTAGGACAAATGTAAGGATGATTATACCATTATTCTGTATTACACTCTGTCTGAATCAGTGTCTGAGGAAAGAAAAATACACAACCTGTTCAGTTAGCCGTATCCAGTTGTGCACTCCAAGTTGGTTGAGGTACCTTTCTATTTGTGAGCGCCACCTAAGGCGAGGTATTCCTCTGCGTCGACCCTCCTTGTTAGATTCGAAGCAACCAAGAGTCACAATCATTATTACTCCGCACGTAATCGACTCAAGACAAATTCCATAAAATGAACAAAAAGCCAACTTGTTTCATTAAAAAATCGTCATATTTACATTTATTTACCCTAATTAAACTTAAAGCTAAAACCTGATTGTTCAACTCTCTGTTATGAACTTGTCCAGTGGAAAATACCGAAATGACTCATTAAATATATCCGTAAATGCTGTACTGACCAGATCGTTAATCAATGGCTTTATGAATGGAAATCCCAACTTCCACGAGGTATTGATAATATTATCAGCAAAACTATTAAGTGCTGTACGTCCTTCACCAAAAATATTTCCAATATGCATCTCCATGCCACCGATTTTATCGATTTCTACATGTACCTTCAGTATACTTCCCGGTTCTCCGATCCGGCGAACACTTGTTGTTTGACTGCAAATGGTTGTAATAATAGTAAATAAAATTTCCAAAGAAAAAACCAATCTTACCTGTAATCATACAGAGTCATATTCCATGCTCCTCGTCGTTTAATTGGCTTTCCCAAGACCTTACCCGAAAATTCATAGACACCGTCGAGACTTTTCTCTGGAAAATGTTGGGAATAGATAATGCGATTGTTCTCTCTATCTGTTCGGTAACCAGTCACTTCAGAATTTGTCCAACCATATTCGGAGACATTTCTAAGGATCAACTTGAAACCACCTAAACCGCTACGATCACCACGACGCTGTTCAACGTAGTCCGAATGGTGTGGGTCAAATGGTGCGATGTTGTACTCTGGAACTCCTGTGGGGATTTATGTATGTATATATAAAAAAAAAATTCAAATCACAATACATCGGATTTTGTAAAACCGTAATTTTCGTCACGAATGGGTGTATTCAGCATTGAATCCATGTGACATTGATTTGCGAAGTCCCAATCTTCGTAAGACTACAGTATTATTTTACTCACCTGTAGAAAAATACGCCCTTAGATCATTGAACGCACCTTTCATACATTCGTCAAAATCTGTCGCATTCGTATGACATCGTCCTAGGATACGTGAAAACTCTTCATCACCTCGAATCAAAGATGATTGGCACAGGAACACACCAACGAGCACCAGAAGTCTTTTCATTTTGAGATGACTAATATTTAGGAGTACTCTAAACCTGGAGAAAAATCAAAGTAAATGATCCTTTTAATGTGAAATACTTTCAACATCTTTGATATAATCATCGTTGGTCAAAATATAATTGCTGCCATTGTCTCATAATTAGATTGGCCTTGAAAGCAACGTAAAGAGTCCGTCGTAGATGGCATTAATTTTTGTTTGAATAGAGTAATAAAGATCAAATTAATGACTACGTTTCGGCAATTAAAGAAAGATAAAAACTCTTCTACAAGTTTAAGAGGTCAACGTTTTCTAAGAATTAACCAATTTAGCCGTGTCTCATTTCTTGTAATTTGATGATGTAAGGTGATAGGACAATTATTTTCTTTGGTAACAGATGTTAGATCGTGCGATTTGAAACTGAGAGTTACTAAACTTTTTCGAACTTCAGAAGATCAGATAAATTTGGTCAGTTTTAGACGCAATTTCTTTGTAACAATACGAGTACATGCCTACTCGTGTGTATAATTTCCTTCCATATTGCCTACTGAACCTTTCCGAGGATTACAGAACCACTTGCATGACCTAGAAAGCTGAGATTGCCGAATATAAGGGTATCCATACACCCACTGTAGTCCCCACCGATTATTTAGAAAGCTTAGGATTTTCACATTAATAGTGTAACATAATGTAGCATAATAACTACGCTCCAAAAGTATGCAACACATTCCGAATTGTCTTTTCATTCGAGGTTCGTGTACGGATTATGTCTAAGACGTAGTCGCGGAATTAAGAGAGAATTATAACAGCAAGAGATTATTGGCTGCGGCTGTCATCTTGGAATTATTACATCAGAATTTTCTTGTTTCAGTGGTCGAAGAATTTGCTAGAAGTTTCTGGCTATCAGAAATGCGACTACATAAGGACAGATAGCGATCGAGGCAGGGCAGTTGGGTTTCAAACCGCACGGAGAGATTGGAAAAGTGATAATAGGCGAAGTTGTAATTTTGTGATAAATTGAAAGTTAAGAGTTAACAAGAAGAAGTAATTAGTTTGGATTAGTGAATTAAGTAATTGAAATGAGATAAGGTGATTTGAGAAGAAAGAGACCTTGTAAGGAAAGAATTTGCGAAGAACAGTATAGTGTGAACTTGAGTTGTTCTATAGGCTAGAAAATAAAGAAATAATCTCACAGAATAACGTTTTATCTACTCGAGCCGTAGCTCGCATATTACAATAGTATGGCACTAGGGTTTCTCATTGTGAAAACCCCGGGATTCCGGGAAAAAATCAGAGCGATCCTGGGATATTCCGCGATTTCAAATATATTGTAGCATAATAATAACTACGCTCCTATGTCTATGCAGCAAATTCCGAAGTGACTTTCCATTCTGGCAGAATTTTGGTTCGAACTGTCCTTTCATTCGAGGTTCGTGTCTGGGACGAAGTCTCCACAGCTCATGTCAACGAAAGAGACGAATAATATCAGGGATAAAAGGGAATTATAACTGCAAGAATTATTTCTCTTGTTCCAGTGGTCGAAGAATTTGCTAGAAGCTTCTGGCTATCAGAAACTTCTGCTATATAAGGACAGATGGCGATCAAAAAAAGACAGTTGGTTTAGAACCGTGGCGAAGAGATTGGAAAAGTGATAATGGGCGAAGTTGTAATTTGGTGATAAATTGAAAGTTGAGAGTGAACAAGAAAAAGTAATTAGTTTGGATTTGTGAATTAAGTAATTGAAAGGAGGTAAAGTGATTTGAGAGGAAAGAGACCTTGTAAGAAAAGAATTTGCGAAGAATAGTATAGTGTGAACTTGAATTGTTCTATAGAGTCGAAAATAAAGAAATAATTTCACAGAATAATTGTTTTATCTAGTCGAGCCGTAGCTCGCATATTACATTGGTGTCAGAAGTGGGATAAAACTTATTCTGTGAATAACTATTTCCGTGGTGTGAAATTGCACAAAAAAAAAAAAAAAAAACACGATTTCTGTGTTGAGTTAATTAGTTGCGCAAAATGGGTCGCAAATTGGGAAAACTAACTATAACTCAACTAAAGGCAGAACTCAGTAAGCGGAACCTCGACACAACTGGGGGAAAAGATGCCCTGCTGATTCGTCTGGAAGAAGCAGTAACGCAGGAAGGTGAAAATCCGCACGACGTAGAGTTTGACGTGGAAGAGGAACCAGCAAGTACAGCAGCCGACCCGGGTATAACAAGTCTGCTCCTGCAACTTAAGTTAGTCATGGAAGAACAAAAGAAAGCAATAGAAGACCAAAGGAATTCTATAGAACTTAAGCTGGACGACCAAAAGAAAGCAATGGACGACCAAAAGAACTCTCTAGAACTTAAGATGGACGAACAAAAGAAAGCAATGGACGACCAGAGGAATTCTCTAGAACTTAAGCTGGACGAACAAAAGAAAGCAATGGACGAACAAAAGAAAGCAATGGACGAACAAAAGAAAGCAATGGACGAACAAAAGAATTCTCTAGATGCTCCGGAAAGTAAACTTGATGAGCAAAACAAGAACTTGGAATCCAAATTCGAAGTGATCGAAGAGAAAATCGAGAAGGTCGAGACGCAACTCGAAAAAGTCGAAACTAGATTCGATGAAAATTTTGAGAAACATGAAACTCAGTTCGGGAAGATAGAGACTCAGTTTGAAAAAGTAGAAAAGCAAGTCGAAAATCTTGCTAAGGAGCTCAGCAACGTGAAGAGACAGAAAGCACGGGAATATTCCACTGACGGTCTGAGAAGAAAGGAGATGCAGCCTCCTATCTTCGATGGTCAAACATCATGGCCAATTTATAAGAGGCAATTCGAAGCGGCCGCAATGACCAATAGCTGGGACGATGAAGAGAAGTCTATTGCACTCACGCTTGCACTGAGGGGTCCAGCTGCGGAGCTCTTGCAGACCATCCCGGAAGATAAACAGCAGAACTACGACTCTCTGGTTCAGGCTATCGAGATGCGGTTTGGGGATGAACACATGCAGCAGGTGTACAGGGTTCAGCTGCGTAGTCGAGTCCAGAAAAGGGGGGAAACGCTCCAACAGTTGCAAGCGGATATAGAGCGACTAGCCCATCTTTCATACCCTAAAGCCGGTGAGGAGCTTATCAACGAAATGGCGGTGGAAGCTTTTATTCAGGCCATAGAGGACAGACAACTGCAAATGGCTGTAAGGATGGCTGAAAAGCGAACACTCCCCGAGGCATTGGCATTCGCTTTGTCAATGAAGGCTGCGGACCAAGCATACCAGGGAATACACCGTGTCAGGAAAATGTCCGTCGTGGAATGCTCATGCCAGAGAACAGCCGTCATGGATCTTGAATGAATCTTATCAATGAGTACGCTGATGTATTTGCCTCACAGGACGGAGAATACGGCCGAACACACCTGGTACAACATCGAATAGACACTGGTGATACTAGACCAATTCGTCAGCCTGCTAGGCGCCTTCCATTGGCAAAGCAGACAGAAGTTGCAGAGATGGTGTCGGCAATGGAGAAAGAAGGTCTGATTGAAAGTTCCAAAAGTCCGTGGGCATCATCGGTTGTACTGGTTAAGAAGAAAGATGGCAGCACGCGGTTTTGCGTGGACTATCGGCAGCTCAATTACGTCACCAAGAAAGACAGCTACCCTCTGCCACGGATTGACGACACGCTAGACACACTATCAGGAGCCCGATGGTTTTCCACTCTCGACTTGAAGAGTGGCTACTGGCAGGTACAGATCCATCCAGAAGACCGGGAGAAAACCGCCTTCACCGCAGGAAATGGGCTATGGCAATTCACGGTAATGCCATTCGGGCTGTGCAATGCTCCGGCGACTTTCGAGCGATTGATGGAATGTGTCCTGCAAGGGTTAACATGGAAAACCTGTTTGGTATACTTGGATGATGTCATCGTCGTAGGAAAAACGTTTGCGCAACACCGAGACAATCTAAGGGATGTGTTTCAAAGGCTTCGAAGTGCCCACCTGAAGCTCAACCCCAAGAAGTGCGCCCTGTTTAGAGCGGAAGTCAAGTACCTGGGACACATAATTTCAGCGAAAGGAGTGAGAACCGATCCGGAAAAGGTCGAAGCGGTGAAAAACTGGCCAGTCCCCAAAGACAAACACCAACTAAGGAGTTTCCTGGGCCTAGCCACCTACTACAGACGGTTCGTGAAGGATTTTGCCGGGATCGCAAAGAACCTGCACCAGTTGACGGAAAAGGGAAAACAATTCAAATGGTCAATTGAGTGCGAGAAGAGCTTCAAGGCACTTAAACAACGGCTATGCGATGCCCCGATACTGGCTTACCCCACTCCCGGGGAAACGTTCGTTGTGGATGCAGATGCTAGTAATGTCGGGGTAGGAGCCGTACTCTCCCAGGTGCATGACGGCCAAGAGAAGGTGGTTGCGTACTTCAGCAAGGTGCTCTCTAAGCCAGAAAGGAACTACTGCGTGACAAGGCGGGAACTTCTAGCTTTGATCTTGGCTACGAAGCATTTTCACAAATACCTCTACGGGAGGAAGTTCGTTCTTCGCACAGACCATGCAGCCTTAAAATGGCTATTACAGTTCAAGAGTCCTGAGGGTCAGGTCGCAAGATGGATCGAAAGGCTGCAAATCTACGACTACGAAATACAGCATCGTAAAGGAAAACTCCACTCTAATGCGGATGCACTGTCCCGGAGACCATGCAGAACGGATTGTAAACATTGTGCGCATCAGGAAGAACGGGAGCTGGTTTCCATCCAAAGAATGAGAGCCGAACCTATCGCCGGCTGGAGCGTAGATGAGATCCGGAACGCTCAGAAGGAAGACCCGGATATCGAGCCGATTCTGGCCTGGAAGGAAAACATGGAGAAACCGGATCATCAGGACATCTCTCACAGAACCTTAAAGGCATATTTTGCGCAGTGGGACTCCCTCCATGTCCAAGAAGGTGTTCTGAGAAGAAAATGGGAATCCTCCGACGGAAAGTCGTTTGTAATGCAGCTTGTCGTACCGCGGACGAGGGTCAAGGAGGTGTTACAGGAAATGCATGGCGGGGCGACCGGAGGCCACTTGGGAGTGAATAAGACGCTAGAAAAGGTACGAGAACGTTTTTATTGGTTAAAAGCGAAGGAAGATATCGAAGACTGGTGCAGAAAATGCGACGTGTGTGCAGCTAGCAAGGGTCCGAGAATCAAAACTCGAGGTAAGATGCACCAATACAACGTGGGAGCTCCTTTCGAACGAATCGCCATCGACATCGCAGGGCCCTTTCCGGAAACCGACAATGGTAATCGGTATATACTCGTAGTGATGGACTACTTCAGTAAGTGGCCGGAAGCGTTTCCGATCCCTAACCAGGAAGCCAGAACCGTGGCGGAGCAGATCGTCTACAATTGGGTTAGCAGATTCGGTGTGCCCTTGGAATTGCATTCTGACCAAGGGCGGAACTTCGAGTCAAGAATCTTCCAAGAGATGTGTCAACTACCCGGAATCAAAAAGACAAGGACAACCCCGCTTCATCCACAGTCGGACGGTATGGTGGAGTGTTTCAATAGGACTTTGGACGAACATCTCTCGAAGGTCGTAGGTGACTACCAACGGGATTGGGACCGGCAGATTCCCTTGTTTTTGATGGCCTATAGAAGTGCCGTGCATAGCACTACTCGACATACGCCGTTCGAAATCTTATTTGGTGGAATAGCTCGTTTACCCAGTGAGGTGAAATTTGGATCTCCTACCAATGAGCCCAGAAATGAAGAAGAGTATGTGGCGGACCTTAGGGAAAGGCTTAGGGACATACACCAAAGGACCAGAAGCCAGATTAAGATGACGAGCGACCGCATGAAGACCAGGTATGATGCCAAGGCAACAACGTCAGGATTCCAGGAAGGAGATCCGGTGTGGCTGTATAATCCCCATCGCCAAAAGGGGAAATCACCTAAATTACAGCGGAAGTGGAAGGTCCCTACAGAATAGTAACCCGCATCAACGATGTTGTCTACCGCATCCAGCGAGGACCGAGGGCCAAAATGAAAGTGGTTCATGTGGAACGACTGAGTCGATACAATGGCCGAAATGAGGATGCACTTGTTCGGGACGAACACGTCTAAGAGGGGGGCAGTGTAGCATAATAATAACTACGCTCCTATGTCTATGCAGCAAATTCCGAAGTGACTTTCCATTCTGGCAGAATTTTGGTTCGAACTGTCCTTTCATTCGAGGTTCGTGTCTGGGACGAAGTCTCCACAGCTCATGTCAACGAAAGAGACGAATAATATCAGGGATAAAAGGGAATTAAAACTGCAAGAATTATTTCTCTTGTTCCAGTGGTCGAAGAATTTGCTAGAAGTTTCTGGCTATCAGAAACTTCTGCTATATAAGGACAGATGGCGATCAAAAAAAGACACAGTTGGTTTAGAACCGTGGCGAAGAGATTGGAAAAGTGATAATGGGCGAAGTTGTAATTTGGTGATAAATTGAAAGTTGAGAGTGAACAAGAAAAAGTAATTAGTTTGGATTTGTGAATTAAGTAATTGAAAGGAGGTAAAGTGATTTGAGAGGAAAGAGACCTTGTAAGAAAAGAATTTGCGAAGAATAGTATAGTGTGAACTTGAATTGTTCTATAGAGTAGAAAATAAAGAAATAATTTCACAGAATAATTGTTTTATCTACTCGAGCCGTAGCTTGCATATTACAATATGAACAAATAAATACTTTGGCGCTAAAGCCTATGCAGGGCCAGGTCTAGCTTCTCGCATCCAGTCGTGTTGAACGCCACACAAATGGTTGGTACCCACAATTTTATGCCGAAGGACAATGTAGTTAGATAGATAGAAAGAAAGTGGTCCTCAATGAGATGCAATTAGACCAACATAGCCCCATGGCGATACCACTATAAAGCAGAGATAAAGCAGTATAATCTCTGCTACTCCCGGAAAAATATATTCCTTTTTATGAAGGCACTGATTTTGGCAGTGCAAGTTTTGTTCAGATCATTCTGATCGTAGAAATTTTCTGCTTTTTTTTTTGCTTTTGAAATGAGCAAGGGAGAGGAAGTGCAGAAAACAACTGCTTGCAATGAAGATTCTCTCAGCATGTTTGGAGTTTGGAGATGTTATACATACGAGTACATAATATCCGCTGTCTTAGCAGTGCCTTTTAAAGAACAGGGATGTTCGGATTAGACTAGCAGTGTTGCAGTTATTAATATGTGTCCAAACTGCTAAAAAGCAGGCTCATCCAAGCTGAGCTAGTGTGCTTTCTAAGAAGAAAGTCGGTTTATAGAGGTACTCCTCAGGGCGGAGTACGAGTATTATCGCTGCTACTATGGCTCATAGTAGTGAATGAATTGCTTAACATCTTAGAGAAAGTGGGGTACAGCATTATTGTCTATGCGGACTACATTGTTATAGCCATATCGGGAAAGTTTACAATAAGAGATCTGATGAATTAGCTCTGAATAAACACGTAAAGTGGACTGACAATGTTGGTCTTTCAGTTAACGCCGAGAAGACCGAACTGGTTTTGTTCACAAGATGGTACAAGGTACCATAGTCGTATACCATCCCTCCAAAGCCAAATGGCACGGAACTTCAATTCGTAAACCATGCCACATGCTTAGGAGTCATTTTCGATAGGAAACTCAGTTGGAAACTGTATATACAGGACCGTGCCAGGAGAGCCATCGATGCCCTTTATTCCTGTCGAAGGGCTTTGGGTCTGAAATGGGGCCTTTAGCCTAAAGTAGTCCACTGGATCCATATGACAATTGTGAGGCCCATCCCGAGTAACACGGAGTAACTAGTTTGGTGTGTAGCACTGAACAAGAAAAGTAACACTGATCTTCTAGGGAAAATGTTACCGTGGTGTAGCAGTATCATCATCGCTTGTCACGCTGTGGGTTCATGGTTCAAATCCTGATGTCAAGAATCATTTATTTATTTCGCATGAAATAAATGAAAAAGTCGATTATTTGAGAAAGCTAATTCGCCTCTACTGCTATGGCATAACGTTTAATTCTTTTTTCATTTTTGCTGCATTTTTATTGATCAATTCATTGTAACTTACATGCTAGACAAAACGCTTAAAACTAGCTTATCTAACTTAACTATCTTATTCTAACTTACGCGAAGGCATAACACTGGCAGTAGGGTGGTCGTATGGCTGAAAATGTAACTTGATCGTGGTGATGACATCAAGAGGATGGCAAAAAATACTGTGAATCATGAGAAACGACAATAAAAGCAAAACAAAAATGCTCCCCAGTTATCTAGACGATAAAAAAGTTCAGAGGTTATCTTACATCTGTACATCTGGTGTTTTAATAACAACTCCCACCGCTGCGCTGGAGACAGTGCACCTGATGTAAACATCACCAGAAGACTGCCGGACCACTGTAGTGTATTTCAGGTCGAAATTACAGCATTCGGAGAAGTTGCGGCTTGGGTTTCAATTAACGCGGTAGAAGGTAGCGCTATTGTACTATTTATTGTTAAGGAGTTTAGATATCGAATCAGCAAAAAATAAAGTAACAATCATCATCGGATGGATATTGCGTTTGGCTACAAATAGGTGTGCGAAACAACGCTGCACCTGAGTTTGTAGCCGTATCACTTGTAAGCTACATCTAATTTAGATTTAAACTGAACCTAGAATAATAAAGAATAGCTACTAAGGTCATAAAAGTCTTTTTTCTTTTTACTTAGAGTTGTCGGCCACAATCAATATCGATTAGTTTGTTTTTTACTAAACTGTGCGCCCAATAGTAACAATATACTTCTTTTTATTGAATAAAAGGTAAAATAAAAACTAAACTATGATAGTATGGAACAAGAGTCAGCACCTAACGTAGACAGGTTTTCAATTTACATAACATGGATGGTACAAAGGACTTTCTTATTATCTTTTTTATAGGGTGTCCCAAAATTCACAAAAAATTTGAATTTTGCGCAAAAAAAAGACAGCATGACAGATGACAGTTCAGGGTTATTACGAGTAAAAATGGAGTTCTACACGAAAGAACAACGCGTTTCACTGTTGAGCAATATTTTAAAAATAATAAAGGTTTGGCAGCTATAGTTCGCAATTTTCGTACAAAATATGGTCGGAATAGTGATTTACTTCATCAACTGTGAAGAGATTAATTCAAAAATTCAGAGAGTCTGGGTCAATTAGTAATCTCACACACGCTGGCCATCCTTCAATATGTCGTTCAACACAAAACATCGAAGCAGTTCGCGAAAGTGTTGTTGAGAGTCGAGGAATATCAATTCGGCACCATGGTCAAGAATTGGACATTTCGAGAAGCTCTCTACAGCGTATTCTCACGAAAGACTTACATTTTCATGCATACAAAGTGCAATTGACTCAAGAACCTATTAATCACGCACTGGTAAGAGAGTTCGTTGAATGGATTATGGAAGAACAACAAGTGGATGCTGATGTTTCAGACAAAACCATTTTCAGCGATGAGGCTCATTTTCATCTTGATGGCTTTGTTAATCGTCAAAATTGTTGAATTTGGGATTCAAAAAATCCACGAGTGATTATTGAGAAACAAATGCATCCACAACGTGTCACTGTTTGGTGCTGATTTTGGGCTGGAGGCATCATCGGACCATTCTTCTTTGAAAATGCGGCTGGTCAGGCAATAACATTTAATGGTGCTCGCTGTCTCGACATGATAATTCAGTTTTTGTGCCTAAATTGCAAGATATGGATGTGGACGACATGTGGTTTTAACAAGACGGTGCCACATGTCATACAGCCCGAGAAACAATTCAATTACTGCATGAGTCATTTGCAGGTCGGGAAATTGTTTTGGTGATCGGGATTTGCCGCCCAGATTATGCGAATTAACGCCGTTGGTCTTATTTCTTTGGGGGTTTTTTAAGCCTAAAGTTTATGCCAATAAGTGCACGACCACCCACACCTTGAAGAAGCAAATTGAGCGCCGTACCAACGAAATTTAGCCACATTTATACAAAACGGTCATAGAAAATTTCGACAAAACAATGCGTATGTGCTTGCAAAGCCGTGGAGGCCATTTAGCCAATATGATACTCCATACATAACCCTATACTGTATACTTTATGAATCAATAAAACATTTACAATTTTTAATTTAAAACCTGTGTTTTCTATCAAAATTATTTCTTGCGACAATTTTGGGACACCCTTTACAACAAGCTTAGTATGACTGTTGCTAGCAGCCTTATACTTTTACATTCTCGATTTATTATGTTTTATGTTCCGCAGTGTTAGAATCCAATAATTTGAAAAAACCTATTGCCCATTTTCCCCCGAAATGAGTGAGGGGATGTTCACTATTTACTTCTATAACCGCTGTTGGATTATTTAATGGTCAATGAAAGCATAGATATGCCTATTAACAGCTCAAGTTCAATAGACTTCATTGTGTATGAACCAAACGTTTTTTCTGGTTTTCATAAATGATCTGAAGATAGAGAATCGCCAAAGACGTGAGCATAATTAAAGCTCTTTGCGTCACGATGAAAACCAGGTAAACAATTTAATTTCAAATTGAAAACTGTAAAGCAAATCGTAATTGACAATTGAAATTCATAAATGCATAAATTTTGAATACGTTTATTGTTGAAATATTCTTTGGCCTATTTAATAATTCTGTTTGCGCTTCTGGAACATGTCTTTGCAAACAAAAATTTTTTTTATCACTTAATAGAAGTGTCTATGTATGTACATATGATATATCTACCTACCCTACGAAAAGGTGGTAATGAAGAAACTGAGAAGATTTCCAATCTACCCAAGGTGGCTGGAAACAAGCTGTTTACAAGACAACAGGAAACCCCACTGTATGACCAACTGCCATAATAAAATTCATGTAGTTACCGTAGAAAATGTAGGTTGAAGCCACTATAGATTCGGAGACAGAAAAGAACACCCAACATAGTCTTTAAAACTACTAATATTGTAATATGCGAGCTACGGCTCGAGTAGATAAAACGTTATTCTGTGAGATTATTTCTTTATTTTCTAGCCTATAGAACAACTCAAGTTCACACTATACTGTTCTTCGCAAATTCTTTCCTTACAAGGTCTCTTTCTTCTCAAATCACCTTATCTCATTTCAATTACTTAATTCACAAATCCAAACTAATTACTTCTTCTTGTTAACTCTCAACTTTCAATTTATCACAAAATTACAACTTCGTCGTTTATCACTTTTCCAATCTCTTCATGCGGTTCAAAACCAACTGCTCTGTCTCGATCGCCATCTGTCCTTAAATAGCCGCATTTCTAATAGCCAGAAACTTCTAGCAAATTCCTTGACCACTGGAACAAGAAAATTCTGATGTAATAATTCCAGGATGACAGCTGCAGCCAATAATCTCTTGTGGTAATAATTCTCTCTTAATTCCGCGACGTCGTCTTAGACATAATCCTTCTCTATCCGTGGACACGAACCTCGAATGTGTTCCGAGAAGATACTTCGGAATATGTTGCTTACTTTTGTGGGCGTAGTTATTATGCTACATTATGTTACAATATGATAGAACTCGACCCAAAATGTTTGCACATTCCATTTCGACAAATCTTCAAAAATTGTATAAAATCAAGCCACAGGGGTCGCACTGAACTCGCCCCAAGTAAATAGTTGTGTGTAGAAAATGGAACTATCAAAATGACATTTTTCTGATGTCATCGAATTGTTTTGATTCAAATTGTGATTTATTTTGGTTGGAAAATTTACTTTACTTATTCCTTGGAAAAAAAAAGTATTTTACAGAATATATTTATCTGAAATATATATTCATAAGTGACGCTTGAAGCACTTTAGGAAAATAACAATTTGCAAATTACCATAAAGTGTAAATATTAGCTCCAACGCGTCAACCTTCAAATTCGTAGAAATTCGCTATTGCTTATGTACAAAAAAACATGCACCTTTCAGTTTCTATTTTGATCAGTTGTGTTGCCGGTGGATGCACATGTATTGAAATAATGAAAATTTAAAGCTTCGTATAAAGAGTGATTCAATTGGAGATTACAATTTAAATCTGCCGCTACTGTAGTTCTGTCAAAGATAAATAGCTGATATTTGACATCTGTGAATATTAAGCATTGGAACCGTTCCAAGCGCACATTTTCCGCTAGCAATGGCCGTTGGACCTTACAACAACTGAAAGCTAGAAACTCGCTAAATTTACTACAGGTGAGTAACTATCAGTAGTCATCACTGTTAATAAAATATAGTTAAACTAACAGAAAACAGCACGTACAAAATTTTAGTAAAATTTAACTAGACAATAAAATGTTTGACAACACCTAACCTACTGAACTCAATATTAACTAAAAATGCAGTCAATTTCATTAATGTAACGCATTTACGTCAACTGTTGTTTATTCGAATATATCATGCGTTCAAATCGTTTCTGTTAATGTGTAAAGATAATTAAAATTAAAAACTAGTTTTAGGACACAGTTTCGAAGCGAAATAATGACCTTTTCCTTTCTAACTGATTTCGATATTTTGTACAGCTCATCAAAATTTCAGGCGGAATTTTTGGATTAAAATACATTCAATTAATGGAGAAAATTAACTAGTTTTGCAGTTAATTCTAGGACTCTCTACGAATCAGCAAGGACAAAATAGTTAGGCTCTAGAATAATGTACGTGTACAATGTCATTCGACTTTAGTTGTCAAAAATTCAGGACAACTATTTGTTTTAATTAATTTAATTGCGGAATTTTTCTGTCGATAAGACTTTCCGCTGAAGACATTGGAATGTTAAAGAGCAGTCGAAAATAGAATTTTAGAAAATTCTATTGATCTACAATGGAAATCTTAGTAAGTGGTAGACTAATCGTAAAAGATTTTAATCGAGAAACAAATTATTTCGAGCATTCACTGAATGTATTCATAATCATCGATAGAAAACTATATATTTTTTTTAGAAATATCGATTGTTTTAGGCTTTTATTAGAAGACACCATCATTATATTGACAGATGACGATTTGAGCGACAAATTTTTCGCTATAACCCCTCCACATTTACCCTCCAGCGCTGGTAGAGGAAAGTTTTGACGGCCGCGTCATCCTGGTACAAAAAGTCGTTTTGCTAGATTCTAGCAGAGTGTTTGGAAAGTGCCGATTGACATTTCTAATTATGGAGCGGTATACGAGAGAATAACGCATTTTAATTATTAAAACCCATCTCCGTCATGGGGAAAATTAAACTAACAAGATTCGCGCATTGCGAAATAATATCGGTTAGAAAACCACCGCTGTTAAGAAAGTAATAGATAATTTCGATCGAACCGGGTCAGTGTTTGATGTCCAAAGACCAGTGTGTCCTCGCATTGGCCGTTCACGTAAAAATATCGCCGCACTGAATAACAGCAGTAATTTTCCTATAGCTCCAGCGCGTTTTAACACCCGATATGCATCTGCATGTGAACAAGAGAATTGACTCAGCAGATTATGAACAGCATCGTGACTTCGTTGATTGTGTGTTAGAGATGACGATTTTTGAACAAAATTATCTTCAGTGATGAGGCTCGCTTTCAACTAAATGGCTACGTAAATAAACAAAATCGTCGCACGAACAACCAATGCATCTACAGAAAGTCACTGTTTGGTGCGAATTTTGGGCCCACGCACAGTGCTTTAACCAGTGGACAAAATTAACAAAATTATTGGGCGCTGCAGACATAAAATGCACTAGACTTTGCAATTTTTACATTTTTGTTTGTGTTTGTAAATTTGCAGTGCTCTTCGGCAATTTCTTCATTACAAAGCAACTAATAAAGTTTTCTGATTTATTCTTTTTGGATATTAACAACGACAACTTCAAGTATGAGTATATGCATTTTACAGTGGGATTTGTTAAAATTAATATTTTTTTTTAATTAATTGAATTAGTGAGGATTTTTTAAACACAAAAATTTGTAATTAGTAATTAACCTCAAATACCTGAAATTTCTAATTCAATTTAATAATAGGTATTTCTATTTTACCATTTGAAACTTTCAACTTTCATCAGAAAAAGTCATAACCTTTAAAATTAAGGAACATTTTTGAAAAATGGATAGAACGTAGTCAAAATTCTAAAGTTGAGGGACTTAGCCATTACGTATTGAAAAAAGTTGAAATTAGTGATTGGCCAAATATTCAAATGCAAGATTTAATACAAAGACTTTCGATGTTTAACTCAAATTATATGAATCGATGGAAGCAATGTAAAACAACAGCTTTCTGGCTTGTGCAAAAAATAGTGATATTCCGAAATTTTCAGAATTGATAACCGAAACCAAAGATCTATATCTTCAACTTCACAATTGGTATTGCCTGCCAAGTAGTGTCCACAAGATGCTTATGCATGGGCCAAACATAATTTCATCATTCGTCCCACCTGTTGTCTTCTTTCAGAAGAAGCTTTGAAGGCAAGCCATAGGGAAATCGGAAAAACTGCCTTACCTACAAAAGAAAATCATCCCGAAAATATACCAATGAAGATTTAATGACCCAATTGTTACTTAAATCTAGCCATATGTCAAAAAGTTGGTTTCAATTGATGACAACTTGAAGGAATATTCACTTGATGACAATATGGAATTGTCAGCTTCAGCTAGATATTCTTCTGATGAACCAATTGAATCTCATGAGTCTGATTAGATTTCGTGCAGCATATTGAAATTTTCATTAATAAATAAAAATAGTGACTTTTCGAGGCTTAACTGGGTGTATCGTATCGTACTTAAATTTTCCAATCATATTTTAACGAAACAATTTTAATTTTCTAACATTCTGATTTTTGTCCACTTCCCCCATACAGTGCGGCGGCATGATTTTCTTGCTGTAACAGTCAATAGTGAATGTTATCGGGACACGATAACAAATTATTTTTGGTACCAATTGACATATGGTTTCAACCATGTGGTGCCACCTGCAACACAGCGCAAGAAACGATGCAGTTATTGAATACAAAGTTTATCGGCCGCGTCATCTTTCGCCATTAAATTTTTGCGTTGGGGTTATATAAAGTCGGAGGTGTATACCAAACAAGCAATTCTAGAGCTAAAGGACAAGTTCGACGCGTTATTAATGAACTATCGCAGTATTTATGCCGAAAAGTAAATGAAAATTTCATCATAAGGGCGGAAGTATGTAAGGCCAGCCGTACCGCCCATTAGGCCAATATAATGTCCCATGTTTAATGTCAATATCTTAGCATTACTTTGACATAAAAAATATCAGCAGTTTATCAAAAACCAAAGTAATTTGAATGTTTTAAAGAAATAGTAAAAATTAATTAAACACATCATTATTATGAAAGGTACACAATTCTGCGTTTAATTGAGTGTACTCCTTTTTTAACATCACATTTACGCTTTTTTCAAAAATATAGTTGGGAACCCTGCCTAAAATTAAACATACTCAATATACCTAAGTTTAGAAGAACGGAGGAATCATATATAATGGACGTACAAATCAACAACAGCACCCTATGTATAGTCCCTATTTATGGCAATCACTTGTAACGCGACTATGACAGGGATAGCAAGGGTATAAAGACACTAGAGTCTCTTCAAAATCTGGTCAGCAGAATAGAATGTGCGCTTGACAGGAAAGAATACGCGATAGGCGTTTTCATAGACATTGAGGGTTCCTTTGACAATGCGACTTTTGACAGCATGTGTAGCTCCGCCAGAAGTCACGGCGTAGAAAAATCACTAGTGTTGTGGATCAAAGCAATGCTGGTGAACAGAACATTGACTATAGATGCAGATTGTGGCCGGCGTGTCATGGCAGGTGTAAATAGGGGCTACCCACAAGGCGGTGTTCAGTCTCCACTGCTTTGGTGCATGCTGGTTGACTCCCTGTTGAACACACACAATAGTTCTAACGACTACGCTCAAGCATATGCAGATGATGTTGCCGTTCTGTCTGTGGGATCGTGCCTAGCGACTGTTTGCTCTAAGGTGCAGATGGCCCTAGACGCAATCGACGATTGGTGCACTAGGAATGGGCTTTCAGTTAATCCTCTCAAAACCGAGGTGGTTCTCTTTACGAGAAGGAGAGAGAACAGCCAGTGCTAAAAGGCGTAACCATCGAACTCTCCAAGGAAGCCAAATATTTAGGAGTAATCTTGGATTGCTATCTAAGCTTGCTAGCTTCTTTGTACGAAACATGTCGAGCTGAAAACTTCCAAAGCTCTGTCAGTCTTTCGACAATGCAAAGGTGTTTTCGGCAAGTCATGGGGCTTGTCGCCAAGGAAAGTCCTTTGGATCTACACGGCAATAATAAGACCCTTCCTCTTATATGCGTCAGTTGTTTGGTGGAATAAGCTCTCACGTTACTGCTGCTTTCGCCAAACTCCAAAGAACGGTCTGTCTCGGCTGCTTGGGAGCTTTCCCAGTACGCCTGGCTCTGCTCTAGACGCCTTGATGAACCTCCCCCCCTTGATATTTATATCATGGGGTGTACGCTCAGAGCCATCTTCCGTTTAAAAAGAAGTGGTTTCTGGCACGATTCGCACTGGAGTTTTGATGACGTTGCGCGACGATTATCCTACGACCCCTGTCTCATGGATATGCCATCTGCGGTGCAAATTTAAAGTCAACTTTCCCCATGTTCAGGATTGGCTTTGGCAGGAGTCTGAGACAGGAAAGGAATGTGGTCGTATTTTCACGAACGGCTCTAAAACTGGACAGGGGTCTGGTGCTGGTGTTTTCGTGGAATGCGACAACATGAGGCTTCACTTCTTATTGGGAAAACACACATCTGTCTTCCAGGCGGAAATATATGCTATCCTAATGGCTGCGGACTATATTGGTAAGAACAGGTGGAAGGGAAAAAGTATCTGCATCTGTAGTGACAGTCAGGCTGCGCTTAAGGCCTTGCTCAATCCTTTAACCACTTCCAAAATAGTTCGAAAATGCAAAACATCCTTGAATTCGGTCGGAAGGCTGAACTCACTGAATCTTGTTTGGGTCCCAGGACACAAAAGGGATAACAGGAAATGAGATCTCTGACGAGCTCTCTAGACAAGGCTCAGAAGAGAATTTCTCTGGACCTGAACCCACGTTGGGTTTGCCAACGTCCTCGGTTAGTACTTCCATTGACGACTGGGTTTTCAGTGAACACAATCGGAGGTGGCATGACTCTTCAGGATGCAGGCAGACTAAACCCCGTCGTCTGTAAGAAATCCGCGGCTTTCTTGCTATCTCTTAGCAGAAAAGACTGCAGACTACTTGCTGGCGCTCTTACAGGCCACTTCGAATTTGCCAAGCACATCCATGTGCTAGGTTTGAGCGCTACCCCTGACTGCGACTCCTGTGGAGAGGGCGATGACACTGCGGAACACTTCCTATGTGATTGTCCTGCCTTTGCTCGGATCAGGTGGCAGATTTTCGGTGCTGATGTGGTGAGTGCTGTTGACCTAAGCTCTTCATCACTGAAGCGTCTACTCGTCTTTTTACAAAAGACGAAAAAAAAAAAAAACACATTAAAATGGGGTTCTCTGTCTGGTTGTACAATGGACCTGTTTTTGAGTCAGAGTGCTCCAGTAGAGTGTACCCGCCCCGACAAAAAAAAAAAAAAAAAAAAAAGATACTAGAGATTACTGCTTCATATCTGAAACTTAGAAACAACTTCTCGCTAATTTTCGTGTAGGGAAGAGCATTATTCAAATTTCATACCCCTTGAAATTAAATGATTAAATGCATCGTAACCGGTTCATCAAATGAATGTAACACCACACAACTAGGATTATTACCAAAATTGGTTTGGAACTAATAACATTAATATCAATCTAAAGAGTTTATATGTTTTAAACACTTCGTTAAGCATTCTCCGATATTTTCTGAAAGCGATTATTTCGATTACCAGGTAGACGCTCACCAATGTAATTAAAAATGCAGTCCCACCACATTGACTATCACGAATCAAAAGTATCTGCAAGCGAAAATGGTTTAACAAAGGATGTGTTAACACTAGGACAGGTCGTTTGATTTTTTAAAGCTACTTAGGGTACATAATACCAGCAATTTCAAATCAAAAAAGGATTTTAAACGCCTTTGTTATGCAAAAGATGTAGCTTACGAGCAACAAAACATACACAATACACATACATACTGTCAGTAGGGTGGTCATATGGCTAAAAAGCAACTTGATCGTGATGATGACATCAGGAGGACGGAAAAAAAATACTGTGAATCATAAGCAACGACAATAATAACCAGTTATCTGAACAGCAACCCTTGGCGTTTACAGAAACTTAATACCACCTGAGTTTCAAACTACACCACTCTGTCTTTCTCTCTTTCTCTTCCCCTTTCCACAAAACGCAAGTGTTCTAAAAATTAGTATAAGGGTATTCATATCCCCTTTAACACGTGCAAGAAAAAAAAAAAATACATTGTTGTGAATAACTCAAGATCTTCTGCAGAGTGTTGGAGAACTGTGAAGTAACTGGACAAAGAAATAAAATCGCCACCACGTTAAAAGTTCCTCTTCTGAGAGAAGACTTTAGCAATCTTTTCAATACGATGCTCCGTACAAGAAGTACAGGAATTTTTATCTACGCTCATGTCAGAATTTAACCAAATCTTTGAAACTGCAACTCTTACAGAAAGCTTCAGAAAAGCAATCTTACGTAGGGACTAACAAAAGTTCGCTTAGTTGGTGTCAATTTAGTATTTTTTTAGAAAAAGAAAAAAATGCATTTCTGTAGCTTATAATCTAACAATATTTATTTCCAAATTTCAGAACAATAAGTAAAAATGGAGACGAGAAAGAGAGAAATTAGTGGCGTAAGCTCGGTTGAAGTTCCACCGTTTTGCCATTTTCTTCGGATTTCGACGTCAACTCACGCCAGTCAAAATTCTGCACGAATGCCAAAATGCATACGGAATAAATGCACTATCTTTTGTTACTATTTCAAAGTGGTTTCGAAGATTCCAGACTGGCCATTTTTCTGTGGAGGACGAATCTCGTGAAGGTCGGCCCAAATCCTCGACCGACGATACAAATGTGGCCTTGGTGAAGGCTAAATTATTTATAATACCGAAATCCGCTAATAGCGGATGAACTGGGCTTGAATGTCATGGCTGTGTCACGAATTTTAAATTATCACCTGAAATATTCGAAGAAATTAGCTCGGTGGGTTCCAAAAATTTTGATTGGAGAGCAAAAAGAGGCTTGTGTTCGTTTTGCTCAATATTTCCTGGAAAAGTTTGAAAATAGAGAGTCAAGCTGCTTGAATAAGATCGCTACAGGCGATGAATCTTGGTTTTCCAAGTACGACCCGGAAACCAAACAGCAGTCCATGGTATGGACCCCAGAAGGTGAAAATCCTCCAGTAGAGGCCAAACAACAAAAGTCAGTTTCAAAAGTTATGATGTCGATGTACTTCACCAGGGCGAAAATGGTCGCCGTCATCCCGCTTAAAACTGGTCAGACAGTCACTGCTAATTAGTATACTGAAACTTGCTTACCACAAGTTTTCCAAAATCTACTAGGACACCGACAAAAGGAGGAGCTGCGCCGCTACTTTTTGCACCCGCGCACACTGCTGAAAAAACCACCAACTTTGTTGTGCTTTCGGGCATCAATAAAATTCCGTTTCCGAAAATAAAAAAAGATTTGAGGAGAAAAATCTTCACATCTAATGAGGAGATTGTTAATGTCGAATTCGAAAAGCTCCAAAAAGAGAATTTTAAAAGCTGTTTTGAAAGATGGATATCCGAGTATCGGCTGAAGAAATGTATTGAAATAAATGGGAAATATGTGGAGAAATTAAAAAAAGTTGAAGATTAAATATCCAAAGTTAAAATTATTTTTGTGTTATTAACGTATATCCACTATATAAGAAAATGGAACTACAACGATCCAACTAATTATAGAGGAATACCTTTTTTGAACACTTCTGCAAAGCCTTTTTGCCGCTCTGATCTATAATAGGCATATGCAGTGGGTTAAAAACAATAAGGTTTTATCAGAGTTTCAAGCAGGTTTTAGAGAAAACTACTCTACTGTGATAGTATTGTTAACATTTAAAAAAAGAAAAGCTACAATTTTTATACATTTCTAGTTGACTTTTGAGCGGCAATTGAATCCATACCGCGCGAGGCACTATTTTACAAATTATACAAAATTGGAATCTCCAGTAAACTCATCCATATCCTAAGAGCAATATGTGAAAATAATATAGTCTATGTATGGGATGGAGAACCGATATCTGATGCATTCACATCAGCAATGAGGGTGAAGCAATGTTGTATCTTGAATTTATATTTTCCATCAATGACATACAGTAGGGGGAGAAATAGATTTTTGCCGAACAAAGATTCCTGCACTAATTTACGTGAGAATGTGCGCAAATACAAATAAAACTCATAAACCTAAAAACCCATAGCTAAAAACGAAAAGTGTTTTGCACAACTGCAGCATCAATACTTTTCTATGGAGCCCAAGTGGAGAAATTTTTCTTATATTTTCTGAAGCGAAAGAAATTACTCGTATGTTTTTAGAAAATACAATTTGACTATATAGCCAAAATAATATCAATGGATGAAAAAAAGTTGTCGAAAATTGTGCTTATACAAATTAGGAGTATTCACACTTCGTTATATTTGGTCTTGTAAAAGTGTAAAAGTGTATTTTTTACACGAAAGACTAAACGCACTCTTTTGTATTTCTAGCAACGCTGATGTCCAAGATGAGAGAAATTTCATTATCATTCAATTCTTTAACTGAATGCCAATTCTTTCCATTAGAAATTTTATTAATTGAGAGAACCAAACGACAACAACTAGCTGTCAAAAGCATATGTCCAATTCAATGTCACACTTTACACTCTCCGTAACAATAGTGTTGGGGCATTGCTAAAGTGTAAAAGTGTAACAAAATGACAATCAATGTATTTTGATGATACACATAACACTTTACAACGATACAAGACCAGATACAACGAAGCGTGAATACCCCTATTATAACAGCAAGAAGCAAGCAAAATGTTGCGTTCGAGTGTGGCTTAAGCTTAAACATTACATCAGATGTGCAGCCTGCGTTAATGAGAAGCCAATTTAACACTTTACTATAAAAAATGGATAATAATTTATACGAGAGATATGCTAATGAAGCATAATCATCCCATCATAGGTTGTACTATAGTAAATTGAGATATGATCTTCAAGAAAGTAAGTATATTCTAAACTATCAATTTAGCCATCTGTCTAATTTTAAAGGAATTACGCGTAAGATTCTTGGGATCAACTACATATATTGGATGAAGATGAAGCAATCTGCATTTTGAATGGACGGCAAGGATGGGATTTATTGTACGAAATGCATTATTCAGGAGAAGTTTTAAGTTATAAAGGGTGTTTTTTTTAGAATTTGTTTTTCGAATTGGCAATACTTTTTCCAGCGACAGCTAATTTCACAGTTAATTTGTGCTCAGTTTAGTTTTCCATTTCACCATGAATAGACTTATGCCAGAACAACGCTTGCAAATTGTGCAAATTTATTTCGAAAGTCGTAGTTCTGTTTGCGAAATTTATAGTGCGGTACGTTCATTTAACGATCGACATAATCGTCCATCCGAGCAAGTAATTCGAATAACCACTGGTCGTTTTCGCACCACGTGTACTTTACTGATGGAACACAATGGAGAAGCGCTGTAGCAGATGAAGTCGCATGTAGTACAAACTGTCAAATAAGTCGCTCACTGAAGTAGCAATGGACGTACACAATGGTGAAGCGCAGCTCGATTGCTCAAGCTGTCAAAACGGAAAGGTAATCGCACAGTGTGTCGTGAAAATATTTTTTATTTTTGTGGTGGATTTTATAATTATAATTTTTATAATAATGTCTGAGGAAGAAGAAATCGCATGCTATGAATTTCCCCGTAGACAGCTCTATCATTTTCGTTTTTTGTTTTTGTTTCTAACTGTCAAAAAGTAGTGCAGTTCGTTCGGAAGTTGAAGTTGACTCAACTTGTGCTGCAGCTACTTTTCGTACTTCAGCTGCAGCTTCGCATTGTGTTCGTGGTATAGGGAGTGCGTATATTTCAACTTTGACAGCACTGCGTACTGCCGCTTTAGCTTCACCATTGTGTTTGGATACAGTGCGCACCGAAGAAGCTGTTACTACTGTGGAGTGTAGTATTGAGGAGGACTCGAATGAGTCGATTCGCCATCGTGCACAACAATTGGTTGCTGTATCCATCCACTTCATGGAAGATTTCCTTCACATCAAAGCAAAATTGCCGCATTTGGTGTGAAGGAAATCTACAAGCCATTATTGAGACGCCGTTACATTCACAAAAAGTCACTGTTTGGTGTCCTTTATGGACTGGTGGAATCATTGGTTCATATTTCTTCAAAGATGATGGCGGTCGGAACGTTACAGTCAATGGAGAGCGCTATAGATATATGATTACTGACTTTTTCGTTCCCCATTTGAATGGGATTAATGTGGAAGAGCTGTGGTTTCAACAAGACGGCGCAACATTTACTGAAGGAAACATTCAGTGAGCCTATAAATTCGCGCAATGGACTTGTGAATAGGCCTCCAAGATCATCTCATTTAACACCTTTGGATTATTTTCTGTGGGGATATGTGAAGTCATTAGTCTAACATTCGTCGCGTCCGAAAAGTAGTCAAAAATTGGACTTCCAGATTGCGCTCTATTTCAGCCAGTCCCGGCGGACGACCCAGCCAAATCAAAAATTTCTGTTTTTTTGTAAATTATTTAAAACGAAATAAAAGTTATTTAAACTAACTATCGAACATACCCAATATTTATCGGATTACAGTTCACTAAAAATTAGTACACCAGCTTAGCTGAGCCGTCAACTTTAGCCGTCCAGCTTCACCCACTCACCGAGGAGGATATTTTTTTTTTAGAGTACTTAAGTAGCCTAAAAAACAGCCGAAAAGTCTCTCTAGTGCCTACATATGCACATCCATAAATGTATGCGCAGTTTGAGGTAAATATTTATTTAGTACAAGTGGTTAAAGAAGTGACAAGAAAGGAACATATGAGTAGATATAGGTAGATTAGAACGCGAGGATCGGAAGACAAAAAAAGAGGACATTCGCGTTTCAAGTTATTTTAACCTTAAAACTTTACGGATTATAGCTTCTTTCAAATTCAGTATAGGATGCCCTTGATTTCTTAAGCACTTGATATAAGTAGTTATTGAGAAAATGAGTCTCATGCAATGCAATAAACTAAAGCACATATTAGTTACTTAAGCATTCTCGAATAGAGAAGTAGCAACTGTTAAAACGTTAACTGTGTTGTATATAATTTAATTACACTTCTTATTGTGACATTAAACTGGATTTTTTTTGTATTATTATTATTTCTGCACCTAGATACTGTATACAATATTGCACAAAATTAAATGTAACATGGCACCCATCAAACCGTAAACAAAACGTACCTTGACTAGACCAGTTAGAGTGGTCGGTGGTGTTCCAAAAACCCAAATAATTTAAATAAATTCTCCAACAAATAGCTTTTCGCAAAATGCAATGATTTTCAAAAATTAAAATTAAGATTAATCACACAATCTTTTTTATTATTAAACAAGACTGTTTCATCATTTGCCAATTAAAATTTCATTTCAAGCCCCACGATTTATTTCATCTCCTTTCTTTGCGTTTCTACTTCAAATTACCGATTTATTTTTGCAAGTTTTTTTTTGAAAACAAAAACATTGCCGCTTCACGAGAGTATGAGTATTACAAAATAGCCAACCAAACTGTGCACGTAATTCACTTGAGATCCATTCACATACTGACTGCGAGTAACCGGTAGTGTACCACCATGGAGTCCAAGTCTTTGCTGAAGCCAACAACAGCTGGGCAAAGAGCTGAGGCGGCTAGTGTGTGATGTTAGCCATTTAAAGTTGGTAAGATGTTGTTGTTTCTGAATGAGGAGTGTATAGGGTGAATTGGGGAGCTATGTAACTATTCGGTTTGTACAATGAAGTATAGTGGTAAAACTATTTATTACACTGTAGGGTAAAAGCACCGGACACCAGCTACTGCCCAAATTACTTGTAGGAGTCCATCCTTATTTTAAAGTAAGGATGCACATCTTGCTCGTCAATAATCTTTTGATAAAAAAAACTTCTTAATGTGGAGTCTGTGCGGGTACTTTTTTGAGAGAACAATGAAAAACGTCAAATGTCAGAAATCGAAAGTGAATTCTTTGAAATTGAAGACAAGCACCCGTTTGCTTTTCGTATGAAATCTTGAGAAACGTCAATTTAAGATGGGTTTCAAATAAATGTCAATGGGAAACGTTTGTTTTTTTACAAACAAATCATATCAAATCCACTCGTCTAATTTGAAATCCTTATTGCTGTCAAACCTATCGAGATTTCTTTGGAAGAAAATTACAGACAAATTAACGAAGAAAAAACCATATCTCTGTGAATTTCGTCAAATCTCTTGGTACGCGTAAGGTTTTGCCAGCTGTAATATTACGTTAGCATACGTTTACATAGAAGTACCCGAACGAACCTGTTGCTAAGGAAAATGATATCTTTAACGGTGGTAAATTTGAGGTTCTTTTGACTTTAGTGGGAGACGTGGCTCGGTGGTTATGTGCGCGATCACTGAGCGGGAGACTCAAAGTTCCAGTCCTGCAAAATACCATTTTTTGACGGTCCCACCCTAAAATTGATATGAGAAGCTTTTAATAGTCGAAATAAATTGCCATTCGGAAACGTCATAAAACTATAGGTGCTTCCCATTAGTGTGCCGCACGGGACACTGTTAGCGCCAAAATATTTATATTTACTTATTTTGACTTTAGCGGATTGATGAGTTATAGGAATTGTAGTCAGTGTTGCCACTAAAGAAAAATGTTCCGCAGCAAAATAGCGTAGCAAAAATTAAATTGTCTGTAAAAACATATTTATGTATTAACATACAGGGTGTTTCAAAAACGTTTTACTTTTTTCTTTTCTTTAAGACAAAAGTAAAGTGTTAATCTGGAATGTCCTACCTGACATGCCAACGAAATGGCTATATTGTGCTGTTGATCTACATAGTTTTCGAACGATCAAGTTATCATGCAAGCAAGACATCAGCAACTCCCACCTCTAAGTCCAACAGAAATATTCGAATTCCTTACGGAAAGCTGGTCGAAAGAGGTGCTCCAGGTTGAAAACAATATCGATTAACTCTAGATGGGGGCATAATAGAAGTTCTAGTTCGCCGCGCTTTTAACCTACCGCTAGTAATAATAATGAAATGTCTCCTTGAATATTGATGATTGGAAGAGAATACTGTATAACGGGTGCTTTAAAAACAACTCCCACCACTGTCTTTGAGAAAATGCCCCACTTGCTTCCTGTTGATATTTATGGGAAACAAATGAAAGCTGAAGAAATGTAGCTAACGCTAATTCGGGCCACTCCAGGATATTGAATATCAAAATAGGCAGTCCTAGGAAGACGGACTATGTGGCCCCTCACATGGACTTTAATGTCAAGTTCAAGACCAGAATCCTTAGCAGAAACATTTGGAAATCTGGAGAAGTTCTGGACGATTCTGCGACAAAGATATACATAGACACGTCTAAAATAGCGTATGCTATGGTGCAGGAGTTCTATCCAGTGCACCTTATGTCAACATCACCAGACGACTGCCGGATCACTTTAGTCTATTTTACAGGAAAATTACGCCAGCCCTGGTTGCTGCGGCTAGGCTTTCAATTAACGCAATAGATAGTGGCGTTATTGTCCAATATATAGATAATCAGGCAGCTATAAAAGCCTTGGAATCCCCGACAGTACGATCCAAGTTGGTAAAGCAATGCCACAGGTCTCGTCCCGAGCAACCGCAGAGAAGACCAGCTGGCAAAGGAAAGTGCGGATCGGAACTTCTCTGGAAATAGGGAGGAACCATTTGCTCCTATAGAATCGATAAAGTTGTCCCTTGATACTGAAGCGAGAAGAATGGCAAACAGCAGCTGGAACAATATCAACAACCGAAGAGAACCTGGATCCAAAAAGAATGAAAAGACTTTTGTCCATAAATTGGAAATTCTATATATATTCTATAATAAGAGCCCTAAGAGGCACTGCTTGGTAGTTAGGCATGCTGTTAGGCTGGTTGTCCCCTTCAAAGAATTCAGTAGAAGCTTTAGAGGTGAGGAGGAGGAAGAAACATTAACTCACCTTTTTTGCACATTTCCTGCCCTATCAATTTTGAGAAGAAAAACCCTCGGGGAGTCCTTTTTATTAAAATCTCGGTGACTTAGCCAGGCTTGATATTTATAAAACAAAACTTTATTTCCAGATTTAATTGGTTCTGCGGAACAGGAAGGGTTATCACCGCTATGGTTACTGAAATGAACTTCCTTAGGGGATATTGAAATGTTTTCATGTTTAAAATACCCTGTAAACTTCGGCGTTTTCGACTTATAAACGAACGTACCTATTTCAAAATAAAAGTTTACAAACCCATGCCATTCCGAAAGTGTCACTTTGACACTTTAGAAAAGAGTGAAATTATTCCATCCTTTTATGTGACATTTCACATTGGAAGATTGGAAGCCTAAGCCGCCGGATATGTTTCCACATTTCCACACATTCCTTTTATAGAGAATAAATCCTATCCTATGCTAACCCATCAAATTATTATAGAATCGTTCTTTTTCGAGGATTCTATTCCAAACGGCAGTACGAGGCCCAATATAGCCGCCATCAACAGGGGAAATATATTATGTAAGGTTCCTGATGCTGGTAATCCTGTCTAAGTGTATCTCTGCCTAGCAGGAACAGCCACCTAACCTATCTCAACTATGTACACTCCGTCTCACTTGATTACGAACAGGCAGTTTTTTGTTTTAATTATACGATATTTTTCAAACCCCTCGCTAATCTAGGAAAAACCAATTGCACAAGGAATGGAGGATATATTGTAAAAAAAATGGGATTAAGTTGATAAATGCAACTTTTATGACGCTTTTCCCAAAAAGGTCATAAAATTTACCTCTTTTTTGTCTCACTTGATTACGAACAGTAGTTAAATCTACCAGTTAGAAGCTTAAAAGGTAAAAAAAAACAATACAAAATTTGTTTGTTGTGTTGGTTTTATTCAAAGAGTAGCAATAGTTTTTAGTAATGCGCACTACCTTCTGATCGCTGAATCACTTTAAGTACCCTGCTGTGTAGAGATTCATAGAGTGCTGTCAAATAATCTAGCGAAATTTCGGACCAGGCTCGTTTTATGGCTTCAATAATCTCTTCCGTTTCATCATATTGTCTTCCTCCTTCGTAGGCTTTTCTTGAAAGCCAACCCCATACGTTTTCCATGATGTTCAGGTCGGGTGAATATGGCGGCCATGCAAGTAGGTTTACATTTTGGTTCTGAATCCAGGCTTTTGTTGTCCGTGCGCTGTCCACCAAATATCTCCGAAAACTGCGGAAAAGCTCTTTCCTGTATTAATTTGTAAGCAATTGCCGTCATTTTGGAGCTTTGGAAAACCAGCTCCACAGTTCCGTAATAGCTTATTGCTCCCCATACCATTACACCACCTCCTTTGCTGTGCCGCCTTTGAAGATGTATTTCTTCTTTTCTCAAATCATGGAAATAACAGCTGTATCCAACAGGTCCGTCCAAATTATTTTTTTTTTTATTAGAAAAGACGACAGTATGCCACTCTCGATTCCACCTGATGTGACTTGTTGGAAAATCAAGCCACTGGATTTTACGTGCCGTATTCAATGGTGGTTTTCTCTGTAACTCCAGTTTCTGCCTTAATTTTACTTACGGAGAGCCTTGAATTTGAAGCAGCTCTCAGTATAGCCCGCCTTTCCTGACATGTTGTTGCTTTTCTGACTCTTCCTTTGCGGTTTTTTCCATACTTCTCCGAGTCCTTAATAAAGCTGAGTACAACAGTGGCGCCTCTTCCAATCTTGCTGGCTATGAAACGGATGGATTTTCCTTGTTCCGTGTAAGGTCGAATTTGGCCTATTTCCTCCTTGTCTTTCCTTTACCCATAGTTGTGGATTATATGAAGTTATTTCTTGAACTAAGCTTCCTAGCTCGAAGTATCCTTTTATTTGATTTAAAATATAGGACCAGGTAGATTTAGCTACTGTTCGTAATCAAGTGAGACAAAAAAACAGGTAAATTTTATGACCTTTTTGGGAAAAGAGTCATAAAAGTTGCATTTATCAACTTAATCCCATTTTTTTTTTTACAATATATCCTTCATTCCTTGTGCAATTGGGTTTTTCTAGATTAGCGAGGGGTTTGAAAAATATCGTATAATTAAAACAAAAAACTGCCTGTTCGTAATCAAGTGAGACGGAGTGTATGTTCATATGTATATTCTGAATTATGGGGAAGCAAAGACTCTACTATCGAGGTGGCTAAGAAGTTCACCTTGGAGGCAACGATAATTCTACAAATGAAATGAATTTTTCAGGAACTGCAGTTACATTATCTTTAACAGTGATACTGCAAGTCGTATCTACACCTATGAACTGAGTGATTTCAATGAAACATTTTGCCTACGATATTTGGTTCTGTCTATGAGGGACGCACGAATTTAGCTATGAGTCGCACCCTTTGATCGAATGAACTTAGAACCTTCGTTCGAAGCCGAGGCTCATGGATCCGGTACTAGTACAAAGTCCGATGAATGGTGCATAATTATCCAGTAACTGGTGCAATGGTACTTCTCTCACTCATTTATTTATATAAAGAAGGTCTACTACCAAAAAAAGTCTTTTCGCTGATATATGTATTACATAACAAATTGAATACGAAAAAACTCCTAAGTGTCCTATAACTTGTGCTTTTACCCTACGGATATGTATAGCAATATAGGTAGTACTGCTAAGTAGTCTGTATACAACTGGATTGGTCATTGTTGATTGTGTGACTTTTTTTTAGGGCGCATATATTTCAGAATAAGAACAGCCAGTTCTTACTGTGTTTGTGAACTTAAAAAGAATTCATAATTTATATGATTTAGCCTAGTTCACTAAATAGTATTGGTCAAGAGAAACCGCTTCAAGATTAAATTAGAGCACTTTAAGGGAAACTGGGGGTACATTGGTACAATTTTATGTTGATGACTAAAACAAAAACTACTTTACCGATAGATTAGTAATATGTTAAATTTCTGCTCAAGAATTAACCTAACAAATTCTATACCTTTTTGGAAAATAGATTTTGTGTTGTCTATGAGTACCAGTGAGACTGATACCTCTATAATGCCACCTATAAGAAAATTGTACAATACCATGGATGGTGTAGTAGAAGCAGAGGGCAACTCTGTGGTGCTCTCTAGGAGTGACTGCGTCACATCTTGAACACTATTGCCTATGACTTTGACTATGACTTTACCACGTCTGAACAGATCCTCCATTCACATAATAACCGAAATAATCCCCGGACACTGTGCCGTTCTGAAGGAGTTGAGGAAACATATCCAACATCTACCTATTCGGTGCTACAACCCTGCTTCGCGCTTAGGCCAGATTTTTTTAAAAATATATTAGTTCTTCTAAAATTCATAAAGAGCACGAACTTGTTTACGAGTTGGTAAGTAATGAAAATAGGTTGGACCTCAGGCACTTCGAGTGGAAGTGATGCGTTGAACTACCACACACTCTTCCGTTGATCCTTAGCGTTGTACATTGATGGTATGATAGATTAGATTAGGGGGGCTTCCGCACCTGTATGTATATAGACAGACTTAAACCAAAGGAGATCCATTATAATGCAATGGAGAGAGGCGGATCTTATTATGAAGCAGATGATGATTCAGACGTCAATATTTGCCAGGTCGCAGAGATTATCGAAGAGAATAGCCTCAGATAAAGCAATCTGTTTTGGGAAAGGCTGGACAGGTTCAAAACAAATGGAGGATTATTTCCTTCTCCTCTTCCCTGCAGCTCATTTGGAAATTATTTGAAAAGAGGCCTAGTCTTTTGGAGTGTAGAACTATATGAGTGTCCCGTAAGGACACTGATGACGGTTCTATTCTGCGATCAAATCAATCTATTCGAACGTCTTTGACCTAGGTTAGGCCAGATCTGCCTAGAGACTTGATACGTCGTGAGTTACTCCCAACTATGGTTGAGTTTATTGATTGCATTCAGTATGAATAAATATTTACATGTAGTGAAAGGCATACCCAAATTTTGGCTTGAGCATATCAACCTTATTGCAAAATATCTATGTTACCTAATCTCAGTTTAGTTTCGACCCAAATATTTTGCTTTGCCACTGAAGGTGAGTCTTTTGAAAGAAAATTTATCTGGCAATACTGGTATTTGCTGATTTTCTATTGCAATATCAGGTGGACCAATTCGCAGTACCACAATCCAATCATCATCACCACCCCCGCTGGAACATTCACGCCTGTATTAATCTGCCCCACAGCTAAAAATTGCAATGAAAAAATTTAGAATTATTTAAGAATGGTTTACACACGCAAATATTTGCTGGTGCAAGTATAGCGAATGTTTAACTTTCGCGTCAGTAAAACGGCTGAGTTGCAAAACGCAGAAAACAAAATTTAAATGCGGCAGTGTTACTTGTACACTTTTACTGCGCATCTACAACGCAGCCTTGATGCTTTGCATACATTTAACTTTGTATTAATTTGACACTTCGGAACGCATTTTATATAGCACTCAGGGAACTAAAAGTGAAAGAGATGAAAAGAAGTGTTTTTAATGAGGATTTTAACCGTTTTCATTTTAATTCTGTCGTTAGATCCCAGAGTAACCATTCTCAAAAATTGTCATGGCAAACTTCCAACTCAATCAAATTTTGAAAATATATATTAAATGTTTGGCAAATCCCATGGATATATCCAACAGCTATGTTAATTTATCGATGAAATCGTTTTTAAAAATTCGCAGAAAAAGACGTGCAGCAGCTTTATCATCACAAGAACTTAAGCTATTTCGAAGGGAGATTCCTAAATCCTTGCATTTTTTTAAAACTATTGTAAAATATCCTGATCATATTTTCTACAGCCATTTCAGAATGACGCGGAATACATTTCATGTACTAAAGTAAAATATTTTATTCGAAACGGACACCCCATATTTTTCTTTAAGTAAACGTCAAGTCGTCAAATGAAAGCATCCAATTAAAAATGGATGCGTCCCCTGCGCAGTTAATGCGCATATCTGTTATGAAGCTGCGTTAAGAAACTAGTGACTTTGTAAACATTTTCTTTTTTGATTTTCGGAATACATACTTTGCATCAACTGCGCATTTTATGCGTTTTGGAACTCAGCCCTTACACATTGAAATCTAATTTTTTCATAAAATTTTATTATTGGTTGACAACTCAACTTTTGTTTATTCTTTCAAGTATCAAAAGTCCAGTAGTAAAATAGACAAAATTCTGTTTTTACTGACGCATTAAAAAGTTGATTAGCTTCCTACCCATCATATATTCTCGTCCCTTTTGTTCACTTCTAGTCAAACGTAGCTTGTCATCCAATAAATATTAACATTCATATCTATTGCCCATATCGCCTGTCGAAAGCGGCAGGAGAGTTGATTATTTTTCCACACACATTCTTTATAAAAGAGAGCAACAATTCGAACTGTTTAGGCTTTCGGAACGGTCGTAGGCATAAAAGAATGCTCTACCGCCTAATAATCCTTACACGCCCATTTGTTGTGGAACGTATGTGAAAAGAGAGTCGTCTCGCCTATCGTTTTTGACAGACGTCATCTCCAGTAGGGCTGTTGAGTTTGCCCAGGCCTTTAGTTACCACAGAAATCAGTGCTTTATTATCTGATATAATAGTAATATTCTGCTTGCTATAGTTTTTATCCAGCTTATGTAGAATCTTCGCTTGGATTATACTGGAGATGCTGCCGAGTATTTGGTTCTTGTCGGCCCAAATACTTCTGCCCCAGTGTTCTCAGCTGATCTCAATCTATCTGTGCACCATTTTATGGTTAGCCTTTTTGAAAGCGTTAATTTTGAATTCATAGGTTTATTGTTACTTATTGTCTAAGTTCCTAAAAAAAGATCTGCGCTGGTACTTTTCTGATAGAAAAATGCAAAACGTAAAATTTCAGAAATCGGGAGACAACTCTCTCAAATTCAAGAAAAAGTACCTGTACGTTTTTCTTATGGAATCTTGAAAAACTTCACGTCGTTTTTAAATATTTATCAATGGAAGTCATTTCTGTTTCCAAAAAATTAAGTCTCACATTCTACAAATCACATCAATGGGTGGCCGTGGTGTAGCCATCGCTTGTCACGCTGTTGGTTCACGGTTCAAATTCTGATGTCAAAAATCATTTATTAATTTCGCATGAAATAAATAAAAAAGTCGATCGATTGCGAAAGCTAAGTCAACTCTACTGCGACGGCATAACACTGGCAGTAGGGTGGTCATATGGCTGAAAATGCAACTTGATCGTGATGATATCAGAAGGACGGAAAAAATACTGTGAATCATGAGCAACGACAATAAAAAGTTTTAATTTTTTTGTAAGGCGAAATTCCTTTCGAAAATTAAAGAAAACTTAAAGAAGAGAAAATCATATCTCTCTCAAATTGGTCAGGTCTCTTAGTTCAGGTACTGATGTCTGGAACATGAAAAAAAAAGTAATATTATGATTGCATACATGAATTTCAATAAAAGGTAATACATTGGAATATGAGTTTTATTCTCTTAAGCTATTGCTCTAAATTTCGACTCGATCTCAGTCCGTTGTACTACCAGCAGACACTCCTATCTGGTGTAGTAGTTGGAGAAATTTAGGTTTTATTCTTTTCCCTTTTATACTAGGGTGGCGTCGGGGAAATTCCATATGCGTGGCTAGCTTCAGTCCGATGCGTTTCTCACTCCCTATAATCTCCTCACGATGCCACACAAATGAACCAATCTAAGCACTTTTCCAAGGTTTTCTTTATGATAATGTGATTGATTTTCTTAGGTCAAACTCCATAGGTGGTTATGCGTCTCACTGTAATTGATGTCGCCAAATCTCGAAATTAAAAAATCGGCGTCAACTTGTTGATTTTCCAGCACACAGTATTACAGAACTGTTATTTTTGTAGTAAGATGCAACAATTTTAATTTTTTTTTTTTTTTTATAATTTGCACGTGTGAAAGGGGTTATGAATACCCTTATACTAATTTTTAGGACACGGGCGTTTTGAGGAAAGGGGAAGAGACAGAGAGAAAGACAGATTGGTGTAGTTGGTTTGAAACTCAGCTGGTATTAAGTTTCAGTGACCTCCAAGGGTGGCTGTCCAGATAACTGGGGAGCTTGTTTGTTTTCGCTTTTGTCGTTGCTCATGATTCACAGAATTTTTTCCGTCCTCCTGATGTCATCATCACGATCAAGTTGCATTTTAGCCATATGACCGCCCTACTGCCAGTTTTATGCCTTCGCAGTAGACTTGACATAAACTTTTGCAATTGATGGACTTTTTATTTATTTCATGCGAAATAAATAGATGATTATTGACATCAGGATTCGAACCGTGAACCTGTAGCGTGATAAGCGATGATGTTATCACTACACCACGGCCACCCTCAATGCAACAATTTTAATGCGTTGATCAGTGGTTAAACAATCCATGAGGGCGTTCACACACTGACGGACCGGATTTTTAGTATTTTATTTTAGGATTTTTTCTGACGTTTGAAAATGTCAATCGGTTGTCACTCGACAAAAGTGTTAAAAAAAATTGTGAAATAAAATTGTATTGCGCGGTGTTATTTGATTAATTTGGTAGGTTTCTTAAAATTAAATTTTTAGATTCCTTTTTTTTTAGCGTTCCGGTTTTTTTGATTCCGTTTTTTTAGCGTGTATTCTAGAGATCGTAAAATAGATTAGGGTGTATTCCAGAGATCGTAGAATAGATTAGCGTGCATTCCAGAGATCGTAGAATAGATTAGCGTGCATTCCAGAAATCATAGAATAGATTATCTATTGAAGCCTTTATAATTGTAATAATGAGCACCGTCTGCTTTTGATGCTCGAAAAGTCACATGCTTCCCATCTAATGCACCACCATACACCACGGAAAATTTCAATAAGAATCAAAATGCTCTGCATTCTGACCCATTATTGGTCAGATGCTGGAAACTGTAATGATAATATATGCTAATTAAAATACAATATATTAAAATCTTTCGCTCACCTTTAAGAATTGATCTCCGAAATGTTCGTATATAATTTTGCAAATTTCAGCAACTCTCTCCGAAATGTATGGGAATGATATTCGAGTTTGAAACTCCATAATTCTGTACGATTCTCGACAAGCCAAAAATCGCAGGACACACGATAATGCTTCTGCTGGGCTGATGGTTGATCGCATTTGCGTATCCTGCCTTGAAAAGTGATGTTTGATGGATTCCAGAAGTTCATTGAAACAATCCTCATTCATTCGCATATATGTATCTTCTATACGAATGTGTATCTTCCAGTCGTAGTTCCTGGTTAAACAAATGGATAGAACCTTTGGTCACCCTTCTCAATTTCCACTTTTTAACCCTCTCGCGCTTCTTTCGTGCACTTTTTCTTTTTTTATTTAAGAACATAAAAGCAGCAGCATTTAATGCATTTAAGTGGCCAATTAAAAACAATTCTTTATTTTCACTATCACTGCTATAATACATTGTTTAATTAAATTTCATAAAATTTACGGAGTAAGCAAAAAAACATAAACGAAAACAATTTGGTGGACACTGACAATTAATATGTCGAAAAGAATCCGCGGAAGTGTTTAGACAGGACTATCAGTCTGAAAACGAAATGTCAGAAAAAATCCAGTCCATCAGTCCAGTGTGTCCGACCGTCCATTTTGTAAAACGGCAAGGCAAGAACTAATTACCTGTCACTATGGATGACAGATGGATTTGACAGATGCCATGTGGCAAGGATGTAAAAGCCCAACCTCGAAATGAATAATCCTTTATTTAAAACATTAGACATTCTTTAAGTACGACTGAAAAAAAAATTGTATGATACTATTGGAAAATAAACTCAGCTATACCCTATTACCGTTGCACCTGCAACTTATATCTCTCAAAATTACATGCAACCTTTATTCAGCACAATACGGTGAGAGATTTCTTCACTCATGCCCTCTAGCTGGAAAACAAATATCGATAGAGCGAGAGTGATGCTGGGCTTGTAACCTGAATAAATTGCATCCGTCCAAGTAAAGAAGGCAAAAAGTACTTCTGGTTCATTGGTGAAGTTTTTAGAAGAAAAGTCGGCCTCTTCCCACTGCAAATTTACTCGTAATAGTTGCAGAGAAAACAGGAAAAAGCAAAAAAGGAAAACGATCATTAAATCCAATTCGTTAATATTACGTTAAATGCGTAGCTTTGTGTGCACCGGAGTCACATCCAGCAAACTTATGTAACTTCTGCTTTAGGTTACTGGTTTTCATATGTATTTCGATTGTATTTAGTCGCACTTAATTACGATTACATTGACCTTGCCTTAAGTTAAAGTTTTTTTTTTTTTTTTGTCTGTGCTCTTGGTGGGTCAAGAAGTTTATTTTTTTGTTTGTCAGATATAATTAGTTGAGATTAGTCTTGAGCGAGGTGTTAAGTGCGAGAAAAGTTGAGTAATAAATTTGAATGAAAAATGATTGAAATGAGTTGGTAAGTAATTGTTTGCTGATCTTTAAGATTCATGATTCATATTTTGATTTACTGCTTTATTAGTTTTTAACTGAACACAATCTTGATGCCTATTAGATTCAGATGGTGCTACACGCCCCTGCTTTTTATTTCAAAAAGTAATGCTGCTTTATTTTATTTATTTTATTTTAAAATACTTCTTTAATTACCGTGACCTTACCTATGAATCATCTGATTTACTCAATTTTAGGTTATTTTAGATGTCTAGGTTAGGTTAAGTTGTCGTGGACAGAACAAAACGGTTTAAGTATAAATTCGACTAAAACCGAACTGGTTCTGGTTACCAATAGAAGGGAAATAGATGAATTTGATCCCCCTAAGCTGAATGGAATTCCTCTGAATCTCTCCACAACAACTAAATATTACGGAACCATCCTTGAATCAAAGCTCACCTGGAAAAAGAATACTGAAGAAGAATGAAGAAAGTACTGGGGTCTTCGTCCGTCCGTGATTAACTGGATGTACACGGGTATTGTCAGACCCATCCTTACCTACGGAATTATTGTATGGTGGAATGCAACAGACAAAACTAGTTACCTTAAAATACTCACAAAGGTACAAAGATTAGCATGCATAAACATAACAGGAACACAGAGATCAACACCACAAGCAGGCATATGATGCTAAATATCCCTCCCCTAGATAAGTGCTTACGATGCACAGCTACCATACAATCGTGCGCATGAAAGCAAAGCTCAACAGGTATAGTATAACCGATCTCGACAGAACAACAGATTATATCATACCCTACATAGTTTTCGACAAGAACTGCTCCACTTTTATTCCCGAAAGACAAGAGTGGGACTCCAACACATTAACTAATGTACAGGACATTCAGCTCTACACTGACGGGTCTAAAATGGATATCGGAACTGGTTCTGGAGTTTTTTACGAGTCACTCAAAATCAACCACTCATACAAACTCCCGGATGATTGTAGCATCTTTCTAGTTGAGGTCTTCGCCATTGATGGGGCTGCACAGACGTTGAACAGAATATGCAACACCCATGACGTAACTCTCTGCTGAGTTCTTGGACATAGCAATATAAAAGGAAACGAGGCAACTAGAGGATTTCGTACAAGTTCCACTTGGGAACATGATAGGCTTCGTAAAGACCTCAGGCTGGTTTGCAACAGAACCCACCGCAAGACAGAGGTTTTAAATATAGGTTCCACACAACATAAAAGGGAAACACAATGGACCGTATGGCCCCCATGATAAGTACTTAAGTGCACTTCCCTCCAACCTAACCTAATCTAACCTAGGTTAAGTTGAAGTGGGTGCTGGCTAAGAGACCGACACACTTAGACCAATGATAGTTCCATTGTGATACAATTTCCCTTACCTACTCGTTGAATCAATTGGAGCTTTTGATGAAGCTTACGAAGCTTCTAATGTCTGCATTTATTAGATTGCTTAGGTCGTTGAAGCAAAAGGCTTCTCTGTGACAGAGCAGGGTAGTTGCAAAGAAGGTGGGGAATGGATGGTTGGTTGGTTTAAGAGGGTGAGCATAGGCTATTCACTCAGGCCTCCACTGGACCCGCTGTGTTACCCTCGTCTATCGAGCTGTAGGAAAATTATTGTAATATGGGGATTAAGTGATGAGAGACGATGTAGGTATTGGGATCATGGGAAGTATCAAAGTTTATGTCCTATAGTCTTGTCTTGTTCGTCTAGCGAACTCCAATATATCACCGATTCCTTTCTTACTGAGATATGTTAGATCCGGTATCCTTGGGGATTCCAGTATCTTCAGTCTTAACCTCGCTGTTGCAGGACAGTGGCAGAGGAAGTGTTCTATATCTTCCTTCTTCTCACAGTCGGCATAGATTGTTGTATCAGCTAGCCTGAGTCTGAACGAGTATTTAATGAGATTGTTGTGACCTGCTAAAAGTCCCACCATCGCTCTTAACTGTGTTCTGCTTGAGTTGAAAGCTCTTTTTGCTATGTTGTTACTCGGTTCTGTTACAACTGATCTGGCCACTTTACACTTGTCTAGATTCGTTCAATAGTTATTGAACTTCTGTCGTATCTTCTCATTGATTATCGTTTTAATAGTTTTCAGAGAGACCCCTATAGTCTTAACAGGATTCAGTTCTGTTTCACTCGCTCCTTTCTTTGCTAGTTCATCTGCCTTTTCGTTACCCGGTACACCTTCATGCCCCGGTACCAATATAAGGCGGACTCTATTGCGCCTGGCAAGTAGGTTCAATTTAATTTTGCACTGCTTTGTTAGTCGTGATTTTGATACAGGGTTTGTGATCGCGCTAATTGCTGCTTTGCTGTCCGAGCAGATGTCTATTTGCCTCTCTTCGCTGGTGTCTTCTGCGATTGTTTTCATAATTGCAAAGACTTCTGCTTGGAACACAGTTACAAATGGTTCTAGGTGAATAGCAAGTTCAATCGGTGGGTTAGCACATAAGATGCCAGCCCCCAATTCCCCTGATATTTTAGAGCCATCTGTATATACCGATGACTCGTTGGAATTTCTTGTCGTCCTTTCGTTCGTCGAAGATTCTATTGTGGGGAAGATTGTTTCGAAGTTATTGGTGAACGTATAAAATTTTTCAACAACATCACTGGGACAATCGTTGAGTGTGTCATTTCTCTTATCATTTCGATTATTTTTCGATGTCCCGTGTTTGCACCTTCGTTGAAATGGCCAATAATAATAAGCCTTGAGGCAGAAAGACTAGCAATCTTCTGCGCTTCGAGATGCACTGGTAGAAGATGGAAGATTTGATTACGCATTCGTATATGCAGTGGACCTGTTTCGGTTCCCAATGGCCCTCCTGCATATCCAATGTGGCCTTTCAGCTTTGGTAATTCTTTCTCCAGGTCAGTTTCCTGTCCAATATTATACCCAGGTACTTGACGCTATCACGGAGTTGCAGTGATGCTCCTACAAGTTGTGGAATGAGAAAGTCACTAGTTCTGGCTTTCTTTGTGAAGAGAACCAGTTCCGTTTTATTTGGATTTATTCCTAATCCTCTCTCCTCCCCCCCTCTCCTTATGATTCGTAGGGTGTTTTGCATAGGGTGAGGAATAGATTCCCCCTCTTTTTTGACCATACAGCTTCTACAGAAATCGTTTGAATATACGCCAAGCCTTGTTGCATGCTTGCTTATAAGACTTTGGGCAATGAGGGCACCAATTAAAGAGCCAATATGCAATCTATTGAGAGAAATCAAATTCTTAGAGCGTTTCAGATCCAGCTTAGGCCAAATCTGTTTTGTCCCTAGACAAGTTGTATCACTTTTTCATCTAAGATTTGTTCTTTCGTAGCACCTAGCTTTAATTAAAGTTTACATGTAGCAATCGGTATACCCAAGGTATCTTTATCTGGTAGAATGGGTATCGTTTTTCAATATCTGGAACCCAACAAAGATAAATTTTGAACTGCTTTACCATCTCTATAAGAGACGATCGGCAATCTAGAACTGTTACTGAGTTTAGAGAAAAGCATTTCAAAGCCTTGAATGCTGCTTGGCTGTCTAAAAAGATGCGGATATCTACTGATGATATCACGTTTTTCTTTAGGCGTAAATAATTTTATTGTATTATTTTCTCCTGGAACGTGCTACAACGATTTGGGAGACAGAAGGAGAGGCTAAGATTAGGCCTGTCAGAGAAGACGCCTTCACCTACACCGTCGGTGTAGAAATGTATCGACTTGTAGAAGTCTCTCTTCTAGAACGACCTGGAAGAGATGGTGACTTGGAAGTTTTTGTCAAAATTTAGCCTGGGTATGGTGTAGTCAACATTTTTAGGAAAGATTTTGAAGTTATTTAAAATGGAGGCGTTGCTAGATGCTTTTCTAGATCACTGTTAAGTTGCTTTAAGGCGGCCATTTGGCTGCCAAAGATGTCGAGGGGTCAGATGGAACAGAATGTCCAATCTTGCAGAGGGTGCCCTGCGGAGTGCTCCGCCTATGCATAAATAACCTGATCGTTGGACTTTGCTTACTTTTTTATGGTGATTTATTCAGGTTTGTAAACCCCATTTGTTCCCAATAGATTTTTGGGTTTCTAACTTAGTTTCTCATCCAAAATAAGACCCAAATATTTTGTTTCGCTAGAGAAACTTCAGATTTTTCCATTAATGGACTAAGGGTTATCGCTGATGTATTGACGCTATTAAAAGCGCTTTCTATGAATGCTACCATTGTGTAGTCCTTATGATGCAGGGAATATTAATTTTTTTCTTACAAACGTACATACATATGTAATGCTGTTCCCACTGATTTACCTTAGCAGGTGGGTATCGATACTGCCACGTAAGTGGATATCAATTAGTCTTTCTAGTGTTTTTAGAAGGAATGATGATAGATTACTGGGTCTAAGGTCTTTTGGACTTTCATGAGAACATTTACCAGATTTGGGTATGAAAACTATATCGACTTCTCTCCATAATAGCGGGATATATGTATATATGGACCAGATCTAGGTAGCTCTGTAGTATTAAGTTTAGTACTGGTAAGATAATATCTGATGCCATTTGTAGTTCAGGAGATATGGTTTGAATCTATGTAGCGCCCAATTGACTTGTTGAGGTCAATGTTGTTAGCAACTTGGGAGTTACTTGGGAACTGTATATCTAGTAACAAATTTAACGTATCTTCGTTGGAAGTTGTCCAAGAACCATTCGTTTTTATTAAACAGCTGGGTATTGTTGGATTTGTCGAGCAGATTTTTCTTAGGTGTAATTAGATTCAGTTCCACATAATTTTTCCCGAACTTTCTCTTTCACTGTCATACATAAATCCTTAGACATCTCTTTTCACGCATTCGTACTGCATCCGTTCGAAGTTGAAATACCAACGACCTTCGAGCAGGATGAAATGAAGGAATGGGATTATCTATCTTGACACTAAGCACATTGTAGATTGTACACCAATTGTAGGGGTGTAAGTGTCCTGCTACCTTTATACACGTACATCTATCGTGCTCCCCCGACATGAAGCTCTAGTCGATAAGATACTCGCCCTAGAGCACTCCAATCCAATTGCCTTGATAAACCGGAGTATCTGGAGCATATCCAACGATCCATATTTCTTAAGCAGGTACCATGGAATTTCGTGAATATCTACGTAAAACGTGCAATTTGCATTTTGGTCTATACCCAGTTTCCTGAAATGTTCCTCAAGTCTGCAGTAATCCGATAGTAAGCCTGTAAAAATGCGAAGCCATCTTTTGCTGATGATTATGCAGACCTTACTTCCTTTATGGTTATAGTTCCCGAGAAGATCTTTGGCCTGTTTCAGCTTAGGAAATTCCTCCCAAAGTTTGGTTCTTTTGCAATCCTCTTCCTTTTCCTGGTCTGACGAAGGCGATCCCTGCCCATTTCTTATTAGCTCATCTGCATCCAAACGTGGGTCTTGTGCTTTACCTATTTCACACAAAACATTTACTTGAACCATCCGATGGAAGCATAGCAACATTCGCAGATGCTATTACAATTCTGGCAACGGTGAGCATTGCAGTAAAAGCGTCCAGGAAACTACGAAAAGGAACCAATGAAATACTCAATTGGACAAAAAAAAAGGAGAATAAACTTCAATGAATCAAAGTTAACACACATCCCGTTCACAACAAAAAATATACATAAATGAAGTACCAATTATAATAACTTCACTCCAAATACCATATGCAAACACGGCAAAATATTTAGGAATGACTCTGGATGCTAAATCAAAGTGAAATTCAGGGAAATGTATTGGATACTAAGCAGAAATTCTGAACACTCCCCACATACAATAAATTGCTCATGTATCAGCTAATCCTAAAACCTATATGGATGTATGGAATACAGCTCTGGGGCTGTACAAAGAAAACCAACACACAATTTACACAAAGATTCAAAAATAAGGTATTGAGGTGTATTGCTAATTCGATATGGTATGTGCGTAATGATAACCGCCATAGAGATTTACATATTAACCTAGTCAAAGAAGAAATTAAATTGTAACACACAAATGTAGAAATATGAGAAATGGTAGAAAGAAATGGCAAAATAGAATCAGAAGACTAGGATGGATCCATTGGACCTAGCATTCAGTTCATGAACGAGCTAAAGACAGTTCGTTTCATTTTTAATGCATTTTTATTTGATAATTAAACTTATTGCTAGACAAAAAACGCTTAAAACTAGCTGAACTATCTTAACTGTCCTATTCTAACCTACTGGCCCTATGCGGGCACTCTAAGCTAAACTTAATACTTAAAACTATGCCTTTCGATGTAACTTACTTTAATTCTTTACTTATTTTATTATTTTTTTTATTGTTAATTATTAAGAAAAAAGAGCTAAGGACAGATGTACATTCTACATATCTATTTACATAAACTAAAAAATAATTTAGGGTGTAACTATTGGGCTACGTCCCTCTTAAAAGTTGAATAATTACTATTAAATGTAAATAACTAAATTAATTCCTTCTGTTGTAATACTTAATACAAAATTTATAGAATATTTTCAACTGGTACTACTGGTCTAAGCTTACAAGCCAAATTTCATTCAAATCTGTTCATGACTTTTTGAGTTCTTTTTCCCCGAATTAACGAGAAAGAAACTTTAGAATACAATTAAAATAAAGCTACGGAACTTTAATCGAAATGCCGATACTAGGGGCATTCACTTCACTTCATTAAAGGCCAAATCCCAATGACCAGTCATGGCGTTCGCGTTCTGATAGTTGAAATATAAACAACAAATTCATATGGACCAAAACCAAATCGTTTTATCGTAAATATCGTAAAGTTTCACAAAACGCTGGAGTAGAGCAACTCTCTGTTCGAGCTGATTTTAACATTTGTTTATGTTTGAGGTGTGTGTGATTCTTTTCATTGGTTGTTACCGTTGCGAGTGATGGAAAAGAAAAAAAAATAACTATGTGCTGGACTTCTTCCATTGAAATTATTCTAAAAAAAAAACACGAAAAATGCAGAATTATTTGTTAGTAGGGTTTAAATTTTCCGAAACGTCAAAGTCGGAGTGCTAGATTTGGACATACAAAAAATCGCCTAATGCATACCGGAGAGTAAACGAACAAAATTACAATAAAGTTATTCAAAAGCTGCTGACGTCTGAGCCTCGTAACGCAGCATTGGGAGTCATGCCCAAATCACAATATCGCGTTCGCTCGAGCGTACCTTGACATATTGAGTAGAATCAATGAGCTCTTATAGGGTAATCCAAAATGTAACTTCAGGCGTTGTCTCCACTTAAGATCGTAAATATCGTAAACGTAACCACAACGTCCAAGTAGTCTTATGCGCAAAACGCAATGAGGCGTTAGGTCGCTCTCGCTTTGATGGGTTTTGGGCGGCGTTGTAGAATCTTTACGATAAAATATGTCAAAAAAGAGCGACCGACGATTCTCTAAAACGAAATGTCGCTTCAGTGTTGCGAGGTATGAATATGACAACAAATAAGTTCCGTTTGCTTAAATTCCACATACACAGATTCGGGCAAAAGGAAGAGTATGAATCCACTCCCTTTTTTTATTCTTTTTATTAAACAGTAGTGTATGAAATAAATTTGCGTAGTGACAAGAATCATAGAATAGAAAAAAAAGGTAATAACAAACAATAAACTCAACGCAAAAAATCCAAAACATTCGTTTTCAAAAATACACAGCATGCATAGTGGACAGAAGTCACTAAATTTAGTAATTTCAGAAATATATACTAAGTAACAAACTGAATATAGCTGACATTGAATTGTCAATTCTGCCTATCACCATACAGAAAAAGCAAAATAAAAGCCTGGCATAGTAGCATTTAGATTTTTCGGGCGTTGTTATTGACTTTACGATATTTACGATCAAAGGCCTCTCAAACATTTCGTTTCAACCCATATGCAAGCGTTGTTTCTATTCTATATGTCAAGGCGAGAGGGACCTAGCGCCACATTGCGGTTTGGACATTACTCTATACTTTGTCGCGCATTTAACAACTCACAGCTGTTGTGACTTTTATTGTTTCCCTTTGTTTACTCTATCATTAACTTTCATTTGAAGAATGCAAGCAAAAGTGGAGAAGCTTCAGGGATCGTTACGTCAGGAAACGCCGCATCACCAACCAAATAATAATTACAGATGTAATTGGAATTTGGAAGTACTGCTGGAGAAGTCAAATTCAGCTCGCCTCTTATGAGTGTCTTCCCAAATGAAGACTCAGTAAAAATTCCTCCACCGCTTTGGCTCCCATATGCACCAATATCAACTGCTGTGAATGTACATGTAATTGGCGTCACAAGCAGCAAGAAGTACAATCGAGTGGTATCCTTTTTAATTATAATGTTCAGAGCCAGCTCTTGGTTGACAATCTACGAGTACGTTGATGTGTTTACACAGTCAGTCAAATTCCACATATTGAAGAAATCGACTGCGATTTGTTTCCTTTAAAAGAGGTAACAAATAAAGCGGATGTAATACATTCTACACAAAGTCAGATGTTTCATATATTATTTCAGCCACTGTGGAGAATTCTATCCGGAAAATTCACGCTAGGACTTGCCTAGAGACTCCTTGAGAAAGATACCTTTAAAAAACAAAATGTTGCTACATATATAGTAGAAGAAGTAGTACACACAATAGGACCATAAACAACCTACAACTTGGTGAGATTGGTTTCCTCCATGATTTGTTTTCAAGTTCGAGTTCGACGAGAGCGTACTCGATTGTATACGGCTTCATTCACGCTCCGGATCACTCTGGTGTATGCTTTCATAATTTAGAGCATAGAATCTATCCACATTCCTACTCAGATTCAGCTCTCGAACCGACCACTGCCATTCTGACCTACTCCTGCTCCTTGATGCCTCGTAGCAGCATATCCGAATAGAGCGAATAGCAAGAAGGACATTAGATCGTCAAATTCATCTCTATCCATCCTTGAAATCTATTGTTTGAAGAATAACAGATTTGGCAAAATATTCATCACATACTCGTACTATTGGATAAACTACATACATATGTACTTGTTTTTATTGTTTTTGTATATTTTGTATGTTTTTATTGTTTTTATTTACCAAACGAATTAAATAAATAATAGAGGGTGGCCGTGGTGTAGTGGTAACATCATCGCTTGTCACTCAGTGGGTTCACGGTTCACATCCTGATGTCAAGAATCATCTATTTATTTCGCACGAAATAAATAAAACAGTCGATCAATTGCAAAAGTTAAGTTAACTCTACTGCGGAGGCATAACACTGGCAGTAGGTTCTTCATATGGCTGAAAATCCAACTCGATCGTGATGATGACATCAGGATGGCGGAAAAATATACTGTGAATCATGAGCAACGACAATAGAAGCAAACCAAAAATGCTCCCCAGTTATCTGGACGCTACCCTTGGAGTTTTTTTTAATACCACCTGAATTTCAAACCACTACACCAATCTTTCTTTCGTTGTCTCACTCTATCTATCTACAAAATAGTACAATATAATGCCCTGTAATAGTACAATATAAGAGTATTCATATCCCCTTTGACGCGCAAATTATATAAAAAAAAAAATGGGTAATATTTACCAATGAAAAAATATACCCCGAATTATTAACCTCTAATATGTGACAATTTTTAAGCCCTCAACGCACGACTGCTTTGATGCGACATTCCGTTTTGCAAATTTCGATGTCGCGCTAATGACAAATATTATCGTATTAAAGCATATAAACGCACACCCACGCGAACGCGACATTGTGAATTGGACTTTAGCCTTAAAGCTTCGTAAATATCGTATTTCGTAAATGTTTACGAACCTTTTACCAATTTGCAAAACCCTAAAGTCTCGCAAAATAGACACTCGTAAATAAATTGCAGGTAAAAATCGAATTAATTTTGGAAATAATTTAATGGAATGGTAACTGTAAAGGAAAATTAAAATTTTTGTTTGTTTTATTTGAAAAACAAAAATGTCAAAAATTTACGAACAAATCATTGTACGAGGGAGTTTACAAAAAATTGTTGTTCATTTCAAAAGTGAATCCTCTTACTCTATAGTCATCATAACATACCTTCTTTTTTTGTACGTTGGTAGACCACACCATGCAGCTGAAGTACATCCACTCTTCATTCTATACCCTCTAACCTCTAGCATCCAAGCTACACACTACCCTCCTACAGTGCGGCATTAGGCTTACGGAACAGATTGTATTGTTTCTGTATGTTTTTATAAGCAATGAATTTATAGACAGTGTATATAGCGAGACTGTGTAAATTGTGTATTTTTTAAACCACAGAGCATATGCACTATGTATTCATTGAACTTGGACAAATTTCAAGTTTACCAAACTCTGGTAGTTAGTTTTTATTTTTTTCACTTACGCAAAATATCGCTAATAGCCCATGTGGTTCCTTCTTGTATTGTTTGACTCTGGAGGTGTTTGACCCATTTCTGTCACACTTGCCAATTAAACATACCTTGGAAAACTATCGCTTGTCACAAATTTGTTCGCACCTTTTCTAGCACTAGGTTAATTAACGCAAAATGTCCACGCATGAATAATCAATAAAATAGAATAAACAATAGCAAAAAAAATATCAAAGCAATAAACTTAAAAAAACAAAATCTATTGTCTGCCAAAATTTCGTATGCATTCCTCGGAAGAACGTTTATGGGAACACCACCCAAAAAATAGGCATTGAGTTTGTCACTTTTAAGAATGTGTCAACGTGATACCGTTTACCTATTGAAAACGTTCTTATTGTCTGAATGACAGTTGGATATTATTACTTTGTATTCAAGAGATGCCGAACCCAATTGCAGCTGAATATGGGCAACATACTCGTACTTTCACATGAAAATAGTATGATGACTGATCGTTCGTTGCCTTTGAATATTCGGCGGTCATTGTATTCATTACAACGCAACGGGTATTAAACTTAATTTGAATACTTAAGAGTGGATTGCGCATTTTGAATGTTTTAAAGGAAATTGATAGACATGATTGAATCACCCTTGAACTAATTTTTCACACTGGTTGTAAAGAAACTTAATTGGTATAATTATGATAAAAGGTTGGGTTAGATTAAGGTTTTGTATATAGTGTAGTCGTGTTGATGGGGGTGTTGCAATCTGATGAGATGTGTTTTCCAAATATGTAACTCATCACCAAGTTGTATCCATTGACATCAAATGTAATATGATGATGGAAAACGCCCGCTGATACAACAAGGAAAATTAATCTCCGAGATCGTCAATAGGAAACGAGAAACGTCTGCTAGTCATCAACCAGTTTTTCACTTTTAAAAAGTAGTATAGTTTTTAATTTCTGTTTTTGGTTTGTTTGTAATCATCGTTCATTTTGGGAACTAGTATGTCTGGTTAAAAGTTTGTAATGAAACCTTACCCTACAGTGCTTACAGAAATCTCTGAAGAAGTTTCTATGTCCAATTTGTTTTCTCTAAAATCGTCCATAGACATTCTACCACAGGCGCCACACTTTATCATGCCACACCTTATCAAAAGCTTGTGAGACATCAAGAAATACGCTTGAGCAAAACATTTTTTCTTCAAGAGCTTTCTCAATTGCGTCAGTGTTTCTATGTACCTGGACAATAGTTCTTCTGAACCCAAACTGGTGATCAAGGATAAAATATTGTGCCTCAAGGACCGGCTGTAAGCGCTTGAGTAATATCCTCTCAAAATTTGATTTGATATTATTGAGATATAACTTTCCATTGACTCGGAACGTATTCCAATTTAAGTGCATCGTTTATAAAGGGCATCCCAATATTAACGCAAGATTTGAATTTTACACCATTCGTGCGGTAAGATGTTGGCAACGAAAAAAAAGACAAAGTGACAACTGACAGTTCAGGGTTATTAAAAATGGAGTGCTACACGAAAGAACAAAGCGTTTTCATTGTTGAGTAATATTTTAGGAATAATGAAGGTTTGGCAGCTACAGTTCGCAATTTTTTTACAAAATATGGCCGAAATAGTGATTTAATTTAATCAATAGCGATTGATTCAAAAATTCAGGGAGATTGGATCAAATTGCGATCTTAAACACTCTGGCCGTCCTTCAACAAGTCGTTCAATACAAAACATCGAAGCAGTTCGTGAGAGTGTTGTTGAGAGTCCAAGAACATCAATTCGGCACCGTGGTCAAGAGTTGCAGATTTCGAGAAACTATCTACAGCTTATTCTCACGAAAGACTTACATCTTCATGCATGCAAAGTGCAATTGACTCAAGAACTGAAAGCCTACTGACCGCACAGCAAAGAGACTTCGTTAAATGGATTATGGAATAACAACAAGTGGATGCTGATTTTTCAGACAGAATGATCTTCAGCGATGAGGCTTATTTTCATCTTGAAGGGATTCAAAAAATCCACGAGTGATTGTTGAGAAACAAATGCATCCACAACGTGTCACTGTTTGGTGCGGATTTTGTTCTGGAGGCATCATCGGACAATTCTTCTTTGAAAATGCGGCTGGTCAGGCAATAACAGTTAATGGTGCTCGCTATCGCTACATGATAATCCAATTTTTCTGCCTAAATTGCAAGATATTGATGTGAACGACATGTGGTTTCAACAAGACTGTGCCACATGTCATACAGCCCGAGAAACAATTCCATTACTGCATGAGTCATGTAATGGTCGGGTAATTTCCTGTTTTGGTGATCAGAATTGGCCGCGCGGGTCATGCGATTTAACGCCGTTGGAGTATTTTGCCATTGCCCTGCAACAGCGAGCAAAGACTGAATATTCCGGTAATTACGTCTAGTCCGACACATTTCAGCGCCACTAACTCTACCCTCCTCGATGTCATTCTAGTAAATACATAGATTAGACCGTATAAACTTCTATGGTCAGCTGGATGTTCCCGGGTTCTCAGACCACGATCTTATTATTCTTTTCTATGACATTTCTCTGTTAAGGTCAACTGAAAGGATATCGTTTTCCTCAATATAATCATAACTGAACCAATTCCATCTTATTTCACCATTTCAATCAGGCTTCAGGCAACAACATAGCTGCACCACTGTACTGTTGAATCTGGTTGACGAGTTTCGCTCTGCGATGGATCGAGAGCACATCATTTCGCTGGTTCTACTCGACTTCTAGAAGGTTATGCTTATGCTTAAACTCAAACACTACTTCAACTTTGATGTAACCGCCATAAAGGTTATAAAAAGTTATCTTTCGAATCGCACTCATGCTGTGTTTGCTAATGGTATTATGTCGGATTTTCTTGAATCGAAGGCCGGTGTCCCACTGGGATCTATTATGGGACCATTACTTTTCTCTATTTTCAACAACGATATACCGTCAATCCTAAGAAACTGTAAAGTTCAGATGTATGCCGACGATGTCCAATTATATATCAGCTACCCTCTCGGATTGTTCGAAGATGCTACCGAGCGCATTAATGAAGACCTAAAATTAGTTGTTCACTGGGCCCACATAAACAAGCTTAGACTTAATTCTGGTAGAAGCCAAGCTATCGCTAACAGCCGGACCAACTTAGACATGTCCTGCCTTCCCCCTATCGAAATAAATGGTTGTCGTCTTGAGTATTCTCAGAGGGTTAGAAATCTAGGCTTGAACTTCAATCAGGCGAAGGTTTATGGCGAAGGTTTATGGTAGTCTACGCGCATTGTACTTATCTGGATTCTGTCTCCCAACCAGGGTGAACTCGACATTGGTGAAAACTTTAATTTTGCCAATGTTGCTTTATGCACATCCAGTTTTTTGTGATCCCAGTAGCTTTAGTACACGACAATTAAGAGTGGCATTCAATAGTGCTGTGAGATTTGTGTATAATGTACGCCGCCATGATCTGGATATGTAAAAGATTTCCTTAGTATGGAGTTCCAAAATTATTTAGATTTTAATGTTCCAGTCTTTTTGTTCAAACTCAAGGAGAATAAAATGCCGGAGTACCTTTATCATAGACTTCAATTCGCTACCTCTGAAAGAAGTCGAGCCTTAATTGTGCCAACCTTTCGATTTAACACGACCAATTTTTCTGTGTACTCAGTACGACTTTGGAACACTCTTCCAGCCCAGCATTTGACTACATGAAAGCTAATTGTTTATCTTTTTTGTTTAATAGGGATGAAGCAAACTAACTTTAAGGCTAGGGTATTAGGGACTTTCTTTTTTTTTTTTTTTTTGTTTTTTTTTTTTTTTTTTGTTAAGATACGTTTATTTATATTTTAGTTTTAAACTTATCATTTAAATTGTTTCAAATTCCCACTGTTTAACTCTGCACAATTATGGATATTATATCTACGTGTATGATTAATTGAAATAAATTGAAATTGAAATTGAAATTGAAGATACTGGGATCCCCAAGGATACTGCATCTAACACACCTCAATAAGAAAATAATCAATAAACAATGAAATCTAAAAAAAAAAAAAATCTAAATTCCCACATCACAGTACTATTCCTTACAGTTCGACAGAGAAGGGGAACACAACGAGCCCTCTATAACCAACCAACCAAGTATGCGCGACAAATGGAACCTCCTCAGCATCATTTGCCCAACCCGAAAGCCGACTCTCTGAACTGTTCCACCTACAGAGGTATAAGTTTCCTCAACATCTCGTGTAAGATCCTATCTGCCATATTTTGTGATCGTCTTAAGCCTTTTTGTCAACAATCTGATTAGTCTATATCAGTGTGGTTTTAGGCCAAGAAAGTCCGCCATAGATCTTGAAAAACCCAGGCTCTCCAAATCAATATTCATCACCTTTTCATCGTTTTCAACGTTGCCTATGATAGCGTCTATAGAGACGAGCTATACCATGAGACCATCGTACGGCTAAATGCATGCTGCTTCATTAAGATCGGTAACACCACCACCCAGACTTTTGATGTCGGAAAAGTACTGACAAGGTGACGCACTGTCATGATATTTCTTTAACATCATACTTAAAAGGATTGTTCAAAATTCTCATGCTAACATCAAAGGTACAATCTTCCAAAAGCCAACTAGTCTCGCATGCCGATGACATCGACGTAATTGGAAAAACGCAGCGGGCTGTCAGCGGTGCTTTCCTGCGTATTCAAACAGATGCCCGATTCACAATGCAGCGTGATAGCGAGACGAGAGCGAGACGAGTCTAGCGCGAGTTGTCAAAAAAAGTTTCGATCTATGCAAATATATGAAGCAATACACAATGATGCGAGACTCGTTCTATCGCAACGCATTCTTTTCAGAAAATTGAAAAAATCTCGCGACGAGATTGCCTGTCAGCAGGCTGACGCGACTTTGTTATGTAGCCAGAAAGAGAAAGATGGTGTGTTGCCGTTGTTGCTTTTTCACTTTAACACAGATAATACATGCTCGCTGTATCGACTTCATTGTGAACTGGGAAACGATTTTATGAGGACGAGGATTTCTCGCCTCGCTCTAGTCTCGCTCTCACGCTGCATTGTGAATCGGGCATGAAGTAGTGAAAATGGGTTTAACGATAAACGAAGGCAAAATAAAATATATGCTGTTATCAAAAAGGACAGTCAACATCGACGATTTAAACAGAGCATCACAATATACAATTTTAATTTTGAGGAAGTTAGGGACTTAGGGACCGTTGTAAATTCGAATAATGACAACAGCGTAGAGATTTCTTGCCAGCCATTGTTTCTTTTTAAGGAAATTGGTGATTTTACAACTAAGGTGACTTTATATAAGACCCTCATCATCCCGATCCTTCTATATCACCCAGAACCATGGACGTTATTAAAGGCAGATGAAAGCACCTTTGGTTGTTTTGAAAGAAAAAATCTTCGAGTGATTTTTGTTCCTATTGGTATCGACGGGGAATAAAGAGATACAGCAACGAACTATACAGGTTGAAAAGCGACATCGACCTAGTCAAAAGGGTTCAAATTTATAGCCTGAGGTGGCTAAGACATGTAGAATAAATGGACATCAACGCTTCGAACCAATTCGTAATAGAGAGATACATAAGTGGAGAGGGACCTCAACCAATTTCGTGTGCAAAACTGGAGGCGGCTAGCTTGTTGGCCTACCCCGGACCGTACCGCCATCTAAAGGAAGTAAAATAAGGAACGAACGAACATTCCTTTCCTCGCACAATAATCTCACATGTGACAGAATTTTATTTTGTTTCACATCCTCAGCAGCCAAAAAAAACATACCTTAAAATCGGAAGGATTGAAGTGGAAATCATCCGTTCTGTCATGGAAAAATTATTTTATAGTTTTTGTTTTTTTTTTTGCGCTTATATTGTCTTCATACGATATATTTTGCAATAGTTAAAATTAGCAAATTTTAGTCTTAATTTCATCCATTTTAAATTCATTGATATATATCCTATATTTTTCCAGTAATTTCTTCTTTTCAAAAAGTAACTGCCACTTCAGCAGCACATCCGGCCTCGAACTCGAATACCATTGTACCAGATCAATCTTCGAAAACTGAACAATTCGTTAAAAATACCCCCACCACGAGCAGTTCGCCGACTGTCACTTTGACAGTTGTCCCTCCCGTCGTTAAAAAACAATGTCAACAAGTTTGTCGGGCCGTGATGAAATTCTTCAATAAATTACTTATTTAGTGCGTTTAATTGTGAAATTTCGAAGTAAAACTTGCACCCACCACCAAAAATAAAGTGAATCAACGAAACAAAATGGAAGTAGAATTTAGCCATGAGAACTTCTTCCTTCCCGATGTGAAATACGAATGTGAGTACACCAACTAGCGTCTGACTAATAACCAACTCCCTCGCACATTTCCTCGTACCTACTAACTGACAGCTTCTCGTTTTGTTTATTCCAGACCTCGACCATACAGCTGACGTGCAGTAAGTAGCCCTCCCATATGCAAAATTCACTTGCGCGCTGAATGTCGCGATTTCATTCATAAATAATGCTTTTGCAGGTTACACGCTTGGGGAGATTCGCTCAAAGAGGCCTTCGAGCAATGCGGCATGGCAATGTTTGGCTACATGACCGAGTTGGAGTATGTTTCGGCAGAGACGTGCTACAAGATTGAAGCGCAGGGCGATGATATTGAAGGTCTGCTGTTTCATTTTCTCGATGAATTGCTTTTCTTGTTCTCCGCCGAACCTTGCCTCATCTGTAAAAGACTTGAAATAACTAAATTTGACATGGAGACGCTTTCAATTGAATGCTTGTGCTATGGCGAGCCCTTCGAAATTGGCAAACATCCTCAGGGTACCGAAGTGAAGGCTATAACTTACTCCGCAATGCAGGTGCATCAAGATGACAAGAATAAGAAATACGAAGTTTTCGTAATTATTGATATTTAAGAAAAAGTTTTACCCGTGCTGAGCACGTAAGTTTGTTGTATTCAATTTACTATGATTTATTTTTGTAATAAAAAGTTTTTGTGCTGAAAACATAAGGGAACTGCGTTGGTCTCAAATTACAGTACTTCTACAGTGAGTCACGGCTTTTGTAGAGTGACTCGGAAATGATGTGCAAGTGCAGGGATGTTATCTTTCGTCGTTTTCAGAGCCCTGTCAAAAAAAAAGTTGTTTTCTCTTTTAGCTTAATTTCTTCTTTTTTTTTCATTCCAAGAGCACTCTCTAAATCTGTCAAAACTTATCCAGCGTCAGACGTTAACTCAACCCAGTTGTTGCAGAAGTCAAAATAAGGCTGAAAAGATTACAAAAAAGAAACTGAATCTAGAACTTCTGAAAGACCAAGAAATAAAAAACCGGGTAGTTAGAATTATCAATGAAACGTTCGATGATATACGACAAAACAGTGACAACGAGGAACGTGTTGAAATAAAATGGAACAGTATAAGAGGTGCCCTTATGGAACCATCCAAAGAAATTCTTTCGTTTAGTTTATTAGGTGCGCAACTAAGTTCTCTAAGTTAATAGATGGCTCCAGCAGTAAGTGCTGGTCGATTTTGACATATCCGAAACGTCTTGAACCGAGCTTAGACATATGGTAAACAAACTGTTTTGACACATTAGTGATTTTGTTTTGGCGTCATATACTTTTGGTTGTGTGAAAATGTCTGATTTTGTGCCAAATGATCGTCATTTGCGGGAAGTGTTGATTTTCTGCTTTCATTCGAAGAAAACGGCGGCTGAAGCGCATCGAGAGCTTCAAAAAGTTTACGGAGATGCTAAGAATCTAAGTGAAACAACGTGCCGTGATTGGTTCCGTCACTTCAAAGACGGTGATTTCGATGTTGACGACCGTCCGCGTGAAGGAAGGCCAAAATCCTTCGAAGACACTGGATTGGAGGCATTGTTCGATGAAGATCCGTGCCAAACGCAAGTACAGCTTGCTTCAGCATTAGGAGTTACGAGTCAAGCCAATTTCAAGCGATTGCATGCGTTTGGAATGATTCAAAAATAAGGAACTTGGGTTTTCTCGCCTGTGATCAACTGCTCCAGCGGCAAAAAGGAAAGGGTGTTCTTCATCGCATCGTGACGGGTGATGAAAAATGGATTCATTACAGCAACCCAAAGAAAGAAAGTCATGGGGACTGCCCGGTCAGGCTTCTACGTCGTCGGCTCGGCCGAATATTCACGCTGTGAAGATTATGCTGTGTATTTGGTGCGACCAGGTCGGTGTCATTTATTATGAACTGTTGAAACCCAACGAAACCATAACTGGGGAAAGTATCGACTTCAATTGATGCGATTGTGCCGAGCAGAGGCACGAAAAAGTGATTCTACAGCATGACAACGCTCGGCCTCACGTTGCTAATCCCGTTAAAACCTACCTGGAAACGCTCAAATGGGAAGTCCTACCCCACCCGTCATATTCCACAGATATTGCGCCATCCGATTATTACTTGCTCCGTTCGATGACACATGGTCTGGCTGATCAGCAGTTCCGCTCATATGAAGACATCAAAAAATGGCTTGATTCGTGGATAGCCTCAATATATAAAAACACTTTTACTATAACGGTATTCGAGCTCTGCCAGAAAATTGGGAAAAAGTTTTAGCTAGCGATGGGTAATACTTTGAATGATTCATTTGTAACCACTTTTTCACAATAAAGTTGCATTTTCAAAAGCAACTTTTGGGCAAACGAGTGTAAAGAGATAGAAACTCTCAGGAGAAACAACGACAGCTTCAACATGCACGGAAAACTAAAACAAGTAGCTGGCCTTGAACGGAAAAAAAAATACGGATGTTTAGAAAATGAGGACGGCAACATGTTAATGGACACAAAGAGCAAATTAACAACGTGAGTAAATTACATTAAAAAGCTATTCCATGATAACAGAAGTGATCGGTGTCCTCTAATTGCAACATCAGGCCCAGACATATTGATGGAAGAAGTTTGTCAAGTCATACGAAATGCAAAAGAAAAAAAAGCAGTCGGCCCTGATGAAATTCCAGATGAAATTATTAAGCTTATAGATGAAACCAATATTTAATTTACTACGATTTATTTTTGTAATAAAAAGTTTTTGTGCTGAAAACATAAGGAAAATTGTATTAGTCTCAAATTACAGTACTTCTACAGTGAGTCACAGCTTTTGTTGGATGACTCGGAAATGATGCAATGCAAACCAATATTGCAGTAATAACCGATCTTTTCAATTAAATATACAGAAACGGGGAAATTCCAAACGAATGGCTTAAATCTTCCTCTTTTTCGCTTAACACCTTAGCGCAAAAATATCTCGAAATGAACCAAGAAATGTACATTTGTTTTGTCGATTATAAAAAAAGCCTTTGATAAAGTCCACCATCAGAAATGTTCGAAATTCTAACAACAATGGGAATTTATTCCAAAGACTACAACATCGTCGAATTCTTATATCGAAATCAGAAAGCCTGCATTAAAGTAGATGGTGTAGAATCGGAGGAAATAGACATTTTAAGAGGGGTAAGCCATGGTTGCATTCTATCACCAGTTTTGTTTAATATGTACTCTGAAAAAATATTCAGAGAGGTACTAGAAGATAACGTAGGAGGATTAAAGCAAATGGAATTAGGATCAATAACTTGAGATATGCAGACGACTCGATAATCATTGCGAAAAACGAAAAGGAACTTAACTTAATGATGAATAAAGTAAACCAGACAAGTTTGAAGCATGATCTAAGAATTAACACCTCCAAAACCAAGGCTATGATTATAACCCGGCAGAATACAAGCATGGTTACACTTGATATCGATAACGTCAGGATAGAACAAATTTACAGTATGAAATATCTTGTTACGGAATTTAATAATGAAGCGGATCCGTCACAGAAATAAAATGTAGAATTGAACAAGCACGAACAGTTTTCAGTAAACTAAAAAAGGTACTATGTAGTCGTGACATTCAACTACCTCTAAAGATTCGTATTGTAACATAATGTAGCATAATAACTACGCCCCAGAAAGATGCAACACATTCTGAAGTGTCTTTTTATTCGAGGTTCGTGTCCACGGTAAGAGACGGATAATGTCTAAGACGACGTCGCGGAATTAAGAGAGAATTATAACCGCAAGAGATTATTGGCTGCAGCTGTCATCTTGGAATTATTACATCAGAATTTTCTTGTTCCAGTGGTCGGAGATTTTGCTAGAAGTTTCTGGCTATCAGAAATGCGACTATATAAGGACAGATGTCGATCGAGGCAAGGCAGTTGGTTTTCGAACCGCACGAAAAGATTGGGAAAGTGATAATGGGCGAAGTTGTAATTTTGTGATAGATTGAAAGTTAAGAGTTAACAAGAAGAAGTAATTAGTTTGGATTTGTAAATTAAGTAATTGAAATGAGATAAAGTGATTTGAGAAGAAAGAAACCTTGTAAGGAAAGAATTTGCGAAGAATAGTGTAGTGTGAACTTGAATTCTTCTATAGACTAGAAAATAATGAAATAATCTCACAGAATAACGTTTTATCTACTCGAGCCGTAGCTCGCATATTACAGTATTTTAAAATGCTATATATGGTCCACGCTGCTATACGGAGCGGAAACTTGGGCACTACGAAAGGCAACGGAGCAAAGATTAGAAACATTTAAAATGTGCTTTTCTGGAGAATCCTGAAAATTCCGTGGACAGGCAAAGTAACCGACGTAGAAGTTCTGAGAAGAATGGCAGCCAAAAGAGAGCTCCTGAACACAATGAAGATACGGAAACTGGAATACCTTGGGCACATCATGAGAAATGAAGATTATCAACTTCTACAGGTTAAGAATCAGAGTCGGGAGAACTGTTGGCAGACAACGAAAAAACGTGGATGAAGAACTGTTAAGGAACGTCCAATCAAGGGAAACAACAAAAAGGGTGATAACCAACCTCCTGAGAGGAGGAGCACCATAAGAAGAAGAAGAGCATTTTGCTTTAGATGGCGCTACAGTCCGGGGTGTACTTAGGCCTCAAACAACAAACGCATGCAACCAGTTCGAGCTTGTTCTAGTCACCAGCTGTTTTGCAAACGAAGTTGGTTGAAGCTCCTCCGGGGTGGATTCAAAAATTTTCCGGGCTGGAGCCTTGATGTCAATACGCAATACATGTCCTAGCAACCTTAGGCTATGAATTCGAACTCTTCTGACTAGGTATTTGACGCAGTACAACCGGTGTAATTCATTGTATCTTCGTCCCCATTCCGTCGATACTAAAGGGACCAAAAATCACTCAAAAAATGTTCCTTTCAAAACACTCAAAGATGTTTTCATCGACGGAAGAAGATTTCAACAGAGTTTTATGGAACAATAAATCCAAGTTCGAGGTATTTGGCACAAAGACTGTGTGGTTCCTACCGTCAAGCATGGAGGCGGTTCTGTTATAGTCTGGGGATGTTTCTCTTCAAGTGGAGTGGGGGAGATCTGTCTCGATTGATTGGAAAAATGAATAAAGAGCATACAAAACAATATTGGAAGAAAACGCTGTGACTAATGGACTAAGATTAATTGGCGAAGGATTCGTATTTCAACAGGACAACAATCCTAAAACACTGGATTGAAGGGTACGGGATCAATGCCCAACATCAGAATCTGCGTTGCGGAATACACTATTGGATTGCTGGAGCAATATTCCACAGGCAACAGTTCAAAAACTGATAGCTAAAATGCCAAAAATTGTAAAACTCGGTTAAAGTTTTTTTTTTTTTCTTTAATTCCTTTATGTTAAGAACAAAATGAAAATATTTTTCTTCTTATTTTGGTTTCATATATGTTCCCTGTTCATTTTACATGATTATTATTCTACTACAGTTTTTTTTCGATAGGTATTAGATTTTCTTGTTCCTTGTAACAATGAGGGTGGCCTCAAACTTGGTCATGTCCAATTATTTGCAGAGTAAGAAAAAAAAGGAATATTTTAAATGAAATGCTTGTCATAGACCATTTTACTTGAAAAAGTTTGACAGTTCTTCATCAGCTTTTTTTACCCGTACGCCAGACAAAGAATAACTTCGAATGTATTTAATCCTTTTTGATCAATTTTGAAGTATTTAAAAGCATAATAACTACAATTTGACTGATTTAACTAGAAATACTATATAAATTTTTTTTTTTTTTTTTTTTTTATAATTCGCGCACGCCAAAAGGAATATGAATACCTTTATACTGTTATAGGGCACGGGCTTTTAAGGACAAGGGGAAGAGGAACAGAGGAGAAGCCTATGCACGTTGGTTTTAAATGTTTGAAGGTTGTAGTGATGGGGAAATACAGAGCTTGGTAGATCATTCCACATTCGTGTCGTTCGGCTTATAAACGAATCCCTATATTTAACAGTACGACTGAAGTTAGGCTTTAGAGAAAACTGATGTGCATTCGAAGCATGTCGCGTATTGCGGGTGAAATTTTGAAGGGGAGGAATGCAACTGGCTATTTCGCTGGAGCATTTTTTGTGGAAAAAACGATAAAACAGGGAGAGACAGGAGACATTTCCCCGATGTTCTAATGAATGAATGGAATTCACAATGTCTCTATCACCTATAAATTTTATCGCGCGATTTTGTACCCTATCAAGAATGTGCAGAACGGTCTTGGGTGCACCAGACCAGATATGGGCGTTATATTCCAGCTTAGGGCGGCTGAATGCCTTATAAATTGAGGCCAGATCAGACGGGGTAAAATATTTCTTGCACCGTTTAAGGAATCCTAGACATTTCAGCAGCATTTTTGGCGATCTCGAATATGTGATCATTCCATCGAAGATGGTTATTAATACACATACCGAGAATAGTAAGTCTTTCGGTTTCAACGATGCAAGTACCATTACTGGATAATGGTTGAAGGTTATGGTTTCACTTGAGGGACAGAAGACAGCATTGTGTTTTGGAAGCATTAAATACCACTCTGTTGGTTGAATCCCATTTGATTATGCTGTCCAGGTGGGAATTTAATGTGTTTAACATACGTTGCCGTTCCTCTTCTACGGCCGAAGAGCAAGGACGTGAGTTAGGGAACGAATATGAAAAACTGAGGATACTGTCATCAGCGAAGGAATGGATTGGATTGGAAGTTGCAGACAAGAGATCATTTATAAAAATGAGAAAGAGAGTCGGAGACAAAACAGGGCCTTGGGGAACACTAGCATTTATTTGGTGAATTGCAGACTTGAAGCCGTCCAAAACAACTTGTATTGAACGCCCCGAAAGGTAATTTCTAATCCATTGAAGTAGAGACTCATCGAAGCCATAAAGCCTGATTCCAAGCTCTGTCAAATGCCTTTGAAATATCAAGCGCAACCATCTTAGTTTCGCCGAAGTGATGGAGAGATTGGTTCCACTTTTCGGTGAGCTATGCCATCAAATCACCAGTGGACCTGTTGCTACGAAAACCATACTGCCGGTCATTAAGGAGTTTTCGTGAATTGAGATATTTCATAAGCTGACGATTTATCAGCGTTTCCATGGCCTTGGAAAAAAGGGACGTATGTGCAATAGGTCGGTAATTGGACGGGGAGGAAGATTCGCCTTTTTTGGGGACGAGCTGGACAAATGCTGTTTGCCATCTACTCGGAAAGAGCCCTGAAGAGTAGGATAGACAGAAAAGCTTACGCAGAGGTTTTGCCAGCGTAGAAGAACACCTCTTCAGAACTATGGGGGGATACCATCTGGACCAGCGGATTTGTGTATGTTAAGACCTTTGAGTACTCCTGCAACTGTACGAGTGCGAAAGTGGATTTGTCCCATGGAAAATTTGACGCTCTCAAATACAGGTGGAGACGAAGCATTATCTGGCAGCGTGGAGTTCGCTGCAAAGTGAGCAGCAAGCAGATTAGCTTTGTCTAATGAGCTGACAGCTGGAATGTCATTGTAAATGAGCGTGGGGATGGCAGACGAGGTAGAATTTTTAATATTTTTGACGAATGACCAAAAATGTTTACTACTTTTGGGACATTGTAGGATTTTTTGCCTCAATTTTTGGTCATGTAAGAATTTTACACGTCGAATATGGGCATTGCAGTCTTTTCTGGCTTGTTTAAACTTCTTTCGGTTTTCTTCAGATTTGTTGGCTTTATAAGACATTTACAAATAGAGGAAGAGTATCACAACGCAAAAAAAAACATGCAGAAAATTACGCTATTTGATATCGATCTATCCATGAGTTTAAGTGTACACACACTTCCACTAAATATTCGAATAATGATAATAGTTAAAGTATTAGTGTGTGGTGAGAAAATTATATGAAAAAGAAAAATGTTTTTTTTTTTTTGTTGCTCTCTATCTATAAACAAGAATCTCTTGAATTATCACTTGTGGGTAGTACAAAAGAGAACCAGTACGTATGCGATACAAAAACATTACAATATCTGAATACTTTGTAGATAACGAGTACGAATGTATAGGTAACGGATCCATTCTACCGAATTAGTACTATTTTTACTCAACTAACTTTATGGGCGTCAATAAATTTGACGTTTCATCTTTTTTTTCTGTATTTCGTCGTTTTAAATTGAATGCTTGCTTAAATTGTTTTTGAAAACATTGTTGAAATAAATTTAAATGCAATTCTTGTTATTGTTCTGTAATTGATTGTCAATTAGATTTCTAACACAACAATAGAAATAACATTAATTTGTCAAAATCAACCCTGATCACGGGACCCTTTACCATAATAGGTGTGTTCTCTAACTAGAAAATTCATACGAATTCTCACGAGTTCTAGTCCAACTAAATTATCAAATCTTCGCAGGTAATTGATAAAACGAACGAACAATATTGTTAAACATAATGTGAAGCTTCTGATCATTTGCGCTATCTGGTTCACAAAAATTTGGATGCCCATATGACAGTGTTCGCAATAAAAGGGTCCTAGAAAACATCATTTTCACTTTGGTCAGAAGGCAGCTTCCGGTTAGATAAAGACTGCTTAGCATACCATAGGACCTACCTGTTATATTTGACAAATGAATTTCGTTGAATATCATGCCGAGATTTTGTATACTTTTTACGTATTCAAATTTCGAAACATTTATCTTAATGCTGGGAAGGCCGTGAGTGCAGATAGCATATCTAGTACTCTGACTCTTCTTTGAATTGAAGAATAACTCTACTGGCATGCCAAAAACAATGGTTTTTAAAATGTTGAATCTAATAATTTTCAAACAACCCTGGAACTGTTTTCGAAATATTTTGAATCAGTATATTCTAACTCTAACTCTAATGGTAACTTTATTTCTAACCTTATACCTAAGGTTGATATTGGTTCAATGGAACTTGAACTCCAGGATGTCCTTACCGCACTCAGTAGACTTAAACCGAATTTAAATGCCAGCGCAGATGGTATACCAGCAATTATTTTGAAAAAATGCTGTCATTCAATCTGCCTTCCTTTGCTCCTGATTTTTAATTTGTCTTTGTCCTCTGTTACTATTCTTGATGAATGGAAGTTTTCCTTTCTCATATAGTGTAGAAAACTATAGAGGAATTTGCAAATCATCTGCAATACCTAAGCTACTTGAAAGCACAGTGAAACAAATTATAATCTCTATAAATAAAAATCAATTGCCGCATGTATAAAAGATCACTTGAGAACGGCTCGACCTATTTGATTTTTTTTTTTTTGTTCAGAATTGTTAGAACAAGGTTTGTATTAAAGAACATTTTTGGAAAATACACCGGAAAAGTAGGAAATTCGGATGGTATTTTTGTATGAAAATCTCAATAAAAAAAAATGTGATGTTCGGTTTGACAGTTCTGCTGTCACATGTTTTCATAACAAAAACAAATGTTGACGTTCAGTTTGACAGTTCTGCTGTCACATGTTTTCAAAACAACAACAAATTCCGTATTGAATATTGAAGCGATAGTGTTTGATCGGTGGTGATCATATCTTTGGTGCATTCAAAGCCGTAATTTGGTGTGTTGTAAATATTGAGTTCGTGGTTATTTAGTGCGTTGCAAAAAATGCCACCAGTGAGGCGTCGAAATATCGGGCGGTGTACGCGCAACACAAGCTCTTCGTCGAGTCGATGAGACTGACGAAGAGCGTAGGCAAATCGAATAAGAATTTCTCAAGCGCGATCCATTATGACACCGGAACAACGTATAAAGTCAAGTTCGACTCGCTCTGTTGGAGCTTACGCACAAAATAATTTGAAACTTCGACAAAACAGACGGCCAAACGTGACAATTCGAAATGAACGTTTCACGTTCAGATAGAATCCAACAGTTCGTCGTATCGGTCGACTTAACAACAATGAGCACTGTTTGTCAACATTACAATGCTTTGAGGTTTCGACACACGAACCGCCAGGATTATATTGTGAGAGCGGAAGGGTCAAATTACCACAATTGACACCGCCACCAGAGCCACTGGCATCATTGCTTTCTGGCCCAGAACCTCGATCGAAGGATTTCTTGCAGAATATACAAAAGTACAACAGTCCCTTCCAAATGTCACCATTTACTTACAACTTTTCAACTTTTAAGGTAAATTCTTTTTCGACTGCAACACACATCATATATACAAATACATCACAAAAACAAACATCAACGACTCACAAGGCTCATAAATCAAGAGTTTGTCTTCAATTTTACAGATTCAAGGATATCTGGCGTTGTTGTCTACGTGCTGACGATGGTTTTTAAAGTAGTACACTTAATGTAAGACAGGTGGCGCTCGGAGCCAAATATAATTTACACAATTGTCTTAACTGCTAAGGGCGGGTGCAAGGCGAGCATGGGTCAGCTAGTTTTTTAAAAAAGAAAGTTTTTCTGAAGTTCAACGTGGATTTGTCTCCAGTCGGTCCACAATATCTAACTTGTCATATTTTTCGTCATACGTTATCAACGCTGTAGAAAAAGGTTCCCAAGTCGATGCTATTTATACTGACTTTAGTAAGGCTTTCTATTGTGTTAAACATAAAAAATTGCCAAACAAAATTAAGGAATTTTGGATTTCATTCCTCAATGTTTAATTGGATTTCATCTTCATCAGATAGGGGTCAAAAAGTAAAGATTGGGAATCACTGTTCAAGAATGATAAGTTGTTCTTCGGGTGTTCCACAGGGAAATCACCTAGGCCCCTTAATTTTCATTGATGCCATTGCCCTGAATACAAAGTGCTTAATGCACGCTGATGCCTAAAGATATCTAAGATTAAAACTATTGATTATTGCGCGAAAATTCAGCAGCACATTACATGTTTATCGAATTGGTGTACCGTTAACTGCTTACAATTAAATATAAAGAAATGCAACGCTATGACCTTTTTTTGAAGTTCTTCGCTTTTCTTATATAATTACAATCTTGCAAATTGTACTTATATTAAATATAATCGACACCATCAATTTTGATAGTAAGATAACCTTTAATTCTCATGTTGATTTTGTAGTCTCTAAAGCCAATTCAATTGTTGGATTCATAAAGAGAAACGAGAAAAATTTTACGGATCCCCATACGCTTATGTCAATATTTATTTCATTGGTAAGGTCTGTTCTTGAGTGTGCTGATGTAATTTGGAACCCTGACTATGTGCGAGTAGTTCACTCCGATACATTTTTAGAAAAATGCGCTGGGATTTTATGCCTTCTTATAATACTCGATGCCAGTTATTAGGTATTTTGGCACTCAAGACAATATGTTTGTTAGAGATGTTATCGTTTTAACAGTCCTTCACTTTTATATCTTCTCCCGATATACTCTCCTGAAAGACCAAAGCAATTTATTTTTCAACCCGTACATAGAACGAACTATGGACTAAATGAACCCATGTCCAAAACTATTACTGCTTTCAATGAAGTTAGTAGAGATATAGATTTGTACTTTTCAAGAGATTGTTTCAAAAACATTTTATTTAATTTAATATCATAAAGTAATCTATTGTAGATATTGAATTAGTCTGTGAAGCGAAGCTTGTAGATGAAATATATATACATAATATATAAATAAATTTAGCTTAAGTTGGTTCCAATCTGACTACTTCAAAACTGTTCTGTTGCATTCACAATAAAGCCTAGAGAGTAACTTAAATGTAACTGCACGTCATCCGCATACATTTGTTTATTATTGAACATACTAATGAGCAGTGGACCTAAGATTGACCTCTGCGGATCTCCGGCACTAATGGGAAGTAAATTGTATAACGTTTTGTTAATACACACCGCTTGAAATCGGCCACTTAGATAAAAAGGTTGATGCAATTGAAAGTTACAATTTAAATCTGCAGCTACTGTGATTTTGTCAAAGATAAATAGTTGATATTTAACATCTGTGAATACTAAGCATTCAGCGCGTTCCAAGCAGTCTGCTAGAATGTAGCAAAACGACTTTTTGTACTAGAATGACAGGGTCTTCAAAACTTTCCGCTACCGAGAAATGTGGAGGGGATGGAGCGAGAAATAAGTTGCTAAAAGTCGTTAGATGTAAAAAGAAACCAGTGTCTGTCAAAACAATAGTGAAAATAAAATTTGGTGTAAGAAAGTGCAAGCGTGTTATTTGTCCGTTACAAGTAACTAGAATCTAGCAAAATTTGGTGTGCTTGGAACGCAGCCACTGACATTTGTAATTATGGGGTGGTATACGACAGAACAACGCATTTGAATTAATAAAAACCAACCTCCGAAAAGGGGAAAATTTAACTTACACAATTCGCGCATTGTGAAATATGTCGATATACAAATCTTCCATCTTGTGCCGCTGTTAAAAAATGAATGGAAAAATTCAAATCGGACCGGGTCAGTGTTGGATGTGCAGAGACCAGTGCGTCCTCATAGTGGACGGTAACTCGAAAATCTCACAACAGTGAATGACAGTGTTCATGACAATCAGTCAAAGTCCATTCGCCATTATTCCCAGCAATTGTACCTTTCCTACAGCTTCACGCAGGGCATTTTAATAAAAGATCTGCATCTGCAAGCCTACAAGATGCAATTAACTCAGGGATTGAAGTCAGTATACCATAAACACTGTCTCGACTTTGTTGATTGGGTGTTAGAAAACCACCAAGTTGATAACAATTTTTCGAACAAAATCAATCTTTGGCACCAATTGGACGACATTAATGTGGAAGACATGTGGTGTCAACAAGACGGTGCGACCTGCTACACAGCGCGAGAAACAATACAATTATTACACAAACGATTTCTGAGCTGGAGGACCAGATTCGACGCATTATTTATAACATTATAACATTTTTCAGTTGGCTCATTCACTTTAAACTTCACATCTAAGATCTGTGGGATCACCTTCTCTTGTTTTTCTTACGGCGAAGTTATGATCCGGAGTAGAAGGATATAACCCTCCCACTTCACTGCATCCCTACTGGTACGCCTGTGGAGTTTGCCGGTTTGACCTCAGGAAGTACCGGCAGGCTTCTCGGTTTCGGATCACTTCGTGAGACCAATCAAATGCTGGTATTTTTTGCATTTGTGTGATCCAGTTGTTTTTTGGTTTGCCTGTTTTGCGCGATTGTGTTGGAACGTTGATTGTTTTTTTTTTTACGGGGATCTCTCCTTTGAACATGACAATACCATCTAAGCCGGTCGTGCTCTATCTTGCTTGTGATGGGTTCTTTTACATGAAGGCTTCCTCGAATCTTTGAACTTCTTATTCTATCAAGCTTTGTTACTCCTGCTATCATGCGAAGCATCTCCATCTCAGCTGCCTTTAATTTGCCCTCATAATTTTTGTACATTGTCCAGCATTGTGAACCGTATGTGAGCGCCAGATGTACAACTGCGGTGTAGAGCCTTCCTTTCAGCTTAGGGGACATTTTTCGGTCACAGAAGATTGCGGAGTTTTCCCGGCACTTCATCCACTCTACGCTTATGCGATGACTGATATCATCATCAGACAAAACTGCAGTGGTCATCAGATAGTCGTATTATTTTCCGCAGCTTGACAGAACGGTAGTTATCGCAGTTTTGCGTATCGCCTTTCCTTTGTGCAAAGGAATAAGATAACATTCCTTCGACTGATTAGGCATTGGATCACTGCTCATAAGTTCGGAGATAAGAATCATGAGCCATCTGGACCCGATATCTCCCAACTTTTCCAGAACTCTGAGGGTATCTCGTCTGGCCCAACCGCTTTTTTTTTTTTTGTGAGTATTTGACCGCATTCCTAACTTTTTCGACAGTAATGTCGGATACTTCGTCATGGTTAGGAGCGGCTTTTGGAAAGTATATCCGGGGAAACTGTTCGTTCAGAAGTCTTTCGCAATACTGTCGCCATCTGTGGAGAATTTTGTCATCTTCCACAAGAAGCTGGCCTTGAGCATTGCTAATGAACTTTGGGGAACGAATCTCATTAGCATTTCTTCTTCTCTGAGCGGCTATTTTGAAGATAGTTGTTCCCTTATTCAAGTTGTTTTGTAGAAGCTCCTGGGTAGCCTGGTTCCTATCAGACGCCGAAGACGCTGTGGGATCTGTAGGATCACCATTCGAGGTTTTTTTCACTGTCTCAACTCACGCGAAGGTCTGACAAACATCCCTGAGTAAAATTGTCATGAGAAACTTCTCAAATACGACCTTCGGAAATGTCAAAAAACTGTAGATCACTTTCATCGCTATGCTAGGCCCTAGGAACATATATGGGTCCAAGAGGTCGCATCAGGTTTCTGTTGAGTAACACGTATGTATTCAATCGCAGGAAATATCGGAGTTGAAATAAAATGACCGTGCGGTCCTTCAGGTTACAGTGGTAGGGAATTGCAGGCTAGATATCTCATTAAAGTTTAAATAGCATAGTCCTCCTAGAATTTCTCCTTTCAATAGCATCCAGCTTTAATTAAAGTTTGCATGTCGCTATTTTCCATGTCTGGCAAGTTCGTCAGCTTTACAATTCCCCGGAATGTCCCTGTACCCCGGCACCCAAATTAGGTGAATATTGAACTGCTCCGCCATCTCTGTGTGAGACTGCTCGGCAGTCTAGAGCTGTTAGAGAATTTATGGAGGATGATTCCAATGTTTTGATTGCTGCTTGGCTATGTGAAAAGATGCGGTTATTAGCGGTTGATATCACGTTTTCCTTTAGCCAAGACAAGTCTTCCCTTATTGCCGTTATCTCCGCCTGGAACACGCTACAATGGTTTGGGAGACGAAATTAGAGGTTTAGCTTAAGCGTATCAGAGAAGACATCACCATCCACCCCGTCGTTAGTTTTTGAACCGTCGGTATAAAAATGTAACGACTTATCTTTCGTAAATTCACCTCCCAGAATGCTCTGGAAGGGATGGTGATTAGGAAGTTTTTGTCAAAATTTAGCTTGGGTATGGCGTAGTCAATGTTTTCACCGAAGATTTTAAAATTAAATGGAGGCGTGGCCATATACTTTTCAGGACCACTGTAAAGTAGCTTTAAAGCGAATAGCTGAGCTAGCTGCCATTTGCCTACCAAAAATGTCGAGGGGTGTCAAATGAAGTAGAGTATCCATTGCTGAAGAAGGTGTCGTTCTTAGTGCTCCGCTAATACACAAACAAGCTGATCGTTGGACTTTGCTTAATTTCTTCTCGTTTATCGCATTGTCCAAGATAATTCACCACCTGTCTGATGACCGAAATATAGAGCCAGTGAGCTAATCTGGGTTGTAAGTCCCATTTGTTTCCAATGCCTTTTTTGCAAGAGAAGAATGCGGCAGTGGCTTTCTTTACTCTTTCTTGTAGGCTATGTCTTGACTGACATAGAAATTTGAAAAGGAAATGAGCCTCCTCATTTGAATATTATTTGAATAGTAGCATCAAGGACTGATCAGACGCTTTCCAATTTTTATAATTTTTAATCTAAAAATTTACTAGTGTTCTTAAACAAATGAGACTGAGTGTATTTTCGAAGCCCCCTACTTAACTTGTCACTTTCAAAATCTCTGGTGTGGCTGCTTGACAAATGGCATGCATGTTTCTACCCTTTTTCCTTACAATCAATAATTCGATTTAAAAACCAAAACTTAAAAAAAAAAACAGATTTGCTTCCTGCATTTGTTGGGAGAAATAACACAAGAAAAAACCCCAAAACCAAATGTGTCCCTACAATTTATTCCCAGAGTGTTTCAGAGCACGTAAACCGTAAGGACTGATCTAATTTGTTGTGCATATTTAAGTTCACCCCTTTCATTGAAAGGGAAAAAAAAAATCCCCGTCTCGGTAGTGAACTAATCTCGGTTGTATCCTCTCGAATGTCCCTTTTTACCTGTGGGGAGAAAAAGTTTTTTTATTTTATTTTCTATAACCAATTTCAGCCCTTGTTCATGTGCAGGAATAAATTGGGAATTGTTAATCCCAGCTTAATGTTCCGTATGTAGGTTTACGCGCTGATTGCTAGACAGGGGTGGGAAAAGGTTAACGTTACACTTTGGTGTACTTTTTGGGCAGATGCATAAAATCGTTTTCTCATTGTCCCTGTTCCTTTTATTTGATTTGGTCTCACAGTTCGTTGTAGTGAAGCAACCAGCTAAATGAGCTCGTGAATCAATTAAATCGAGGGATATTGAACCCTTAAAATCGTTTGCAGACTGTATCGCACGTTCAGAGTGAGTATTGTGTTTGGATACTTTACGCTGCCTAGTTAAAATTATTTTCAACGCATTGAGTTACTCGCTATTGTATGTGTCGCTAGAAATCTATATTTTTGAGAAAGATGTAACTGACCCTCCTCAAGCTATTTCAAATAAAAATGGGTAGACTCTTGTGTGTCTTAAGAGGGATAATGAAATCTTTTCCAATTTTGCATGCTCGCTATTCGGAGAATACGAGGAGCTATGTAATCATTTTGGTAATTTTTGCACTTCAGATAAAAATAAACACTGTTTGTCTGTCTGTCCCCTTCTCACACTCCTAATATAAGATTTCAATGAATGTTTGGTATGCAGATGGACTCACCTAAAAACAATATGAAACGGAATGAGTGGGAAAAGGGCTAAGGGAGCTCGAAGGGTAAAAGTAATCAAATATTGTGATTGTCAATTAATTATTTCTCCTTTGCTTATCTCAAGAACCACTTTAATGAATTTTGATAACACCTGCTGTGTTAGTTTGATCGTGCAGATAGTCCTGTCGGAAATTATCAAGCGCCAAAAATCTCAAAAAAATCTTCAAGAATGGTCCTTAATAGATTTTTATGAAATTTGGTTCATTGATCGAACGTAAAGGGCGTCCCAAAATAAACGCAAGAAGTAATTTTGATAGAAAACACAGGTTTTTAATTTAAAATTGTAAATGTTATATTGATTCATACAGTATACAGATAAATAGCATATCGGGTAAATGGCCTCCACGGCTTTGCTGGCACATACACACTCTTTTGTCTAAATTTTCCATGACCGTTTTGCATGAATGTGGCTGAATTTCATTGATACAGCGCTCAATTTGCTCCTTCAAGGCTTAGGTGGTCGTGAGCTTCTTGGCATAAATTTTAGACTTCAAAAAACCCCAAAGAAAAAAGTCTAACAGCGATAAATCGCATCGTCTGGACGGACAGTACTGATCACCAAAACGGGAGATTACACGACCAGGAAATGAATGGTTTCTCGTCCAGTATAGCATGTGGCACCGTCTTGTTGAAACCACACATCCTCCACATCCATATCTTGCAATTTAGGCAGAAAAAACTGGATTATCATGTGGCGATAGCGAGCACCATTAACTGTTATTGCCTGACCAGCCGCATTTTCAAAGAAGAATTGTCCGATGATGCTTCCAGCCCAAAATACGCACCAAACAGTGACACGTTGTGGATGCATTTGTTTCTCAACCCCAAATTCGACAATTTTGACAATTAACAAAGCCATCTAGATGAAAATGAGCCTCATCGCTGAAGACAATTTTATTTTAAAAATCAGCATCCACTTGTTGTTGTTCCATAATCCATTCAACGAACTCTCTTAGCTGTGCGTGATTAGTAGGCTTCAGTTCTTGAGTCAATTGCACTTTGTATGCAGGAAAATGTGAGAATACGATAAAGAGTGCTTCTCGAAATGTCCAGTTCTTGATCACGGTGCCGAATTGATGTTCCTGGACTCTCAACAACACTCTCATGAACGGCTTCGATGTTTTGTGTTGAAGGACTCTATCTAAGATCACTAATTGATCCAATCTCTCTGAATTTTTGAATTAATCTCTTCACAGTTGATGAAGTTTAATCACTATTCTGACCATATTTTGTACGAAAATTGCGAACTGTAGCTGCCAAACGTTCATTATTTTTAAAATATTGCTCAACAATGAACACGCGATGTTCTTTCATGTAGTATTCCATTTTTAATAACCCTGAACTGTCAGCTGTCACGCTGTCTTTTTTTTCGTTGGGAACACTTTACCGCACAAATGGCGCAAAATTTAAATTTGCGTGAATTTTGGGACACCCTTTAGTCGTGGTCACACAGATAACATGAGAACCATTTAACGGATTTTCATGGAATGTGTGATTGTTTTGAAATGCCTAACTTTAGAAATGACTTCTGAGATCATCAACATAGAGGTAAGATTTGAAGATGAGGTTCCAAGAACGAGCACGAGGAAGCGCTGTACCATCAATTGGTAGATGTTTTTTTTCACACGGTGTTCGATTTTTCATAGAGCAAATGATTTTATTTGAAATCATATGTAGCTCGAAATCGTACAATTTATATGTTTTTCATTTTACAATGATAAAGGAATTGTATTTCAAAAACCGCTAGGGCGATTGATACCAAAAAATAGGATTCTAGTTCTTATAAAGTCAAATAATGTGTAAGGAATATTGTAGGAATTATAGATTAGTTATACTAAATGGAAGCGCAAAGGGTAATGAGAAAGGAAACTTTACATTTATAAGCACCATAGGAGAATCATACCCCATAGTTTTGAAGAGGTGTTCTTCCATGCTGGCACCTCTGCGTAAGCTTTTCTGTCTATCCTGCTCTTTCCGAGCAGATGAAAAACAGCACTTATCCAACCCGTCCCTAAAAAGGCAAATCTTCCTTCCTGTCCAATTACCGATCCATTGCACTTACGTTCCTTTTTGCCAAGGTCATGGAAACGCTGATAAATTGGCAGCTTATGAAGTATCTCGATTCATGAAAACTCCTTAATGACCGGCAGTACGGTCCACCGGTGATTTGATGGCATAGCTCACCGAAAAGTGGAACCAATCTCTCCATCACTTCGGCGAAACTAAGATGGTTGCGCTTGATATTTCAAAGGCATTTGACAGAGCTTGGAATCAGGCTTTATGGCTTCGATGAGTCTCTACTTCAATGGATTAGAAATTACCTTTCGGGGCGTTCAATACAAGTTGTCTTGGATGGCTTCAAGTCTGCAATTCACCAATTAAATGCTGATGTTCCCCAAGGCTCTGTTTTGTCTCCGACTCTCTTTCTTATTTTTAAAAATGATCCCTTGTCTACAACTCGATTTCTTCGCTGATGATAGTATTCTCAGTTTTTCATATTCGTTCCCTAACTCACGTCCTTGTTCTTCGGCCGTAGAAGGGGAACGGCAACGTATGTTAAACACATTAAATTCCCACCTGGACAGCATAATCAAATGGGATTCAACCAACAGAGTGGTATTTAATGCTTCCAAAACACAATGCTGTCTTCTGTCCCTCAAGTGAAACCATAACCTTCAACCATTATCCAGGAATGGTACTTGCATCGTTGAAACCGAAAGACTTACTATTCTCGGTATGTGTATTAATAACCATCTTCGATGGGATGATCATATATTCGAGGTCGCCAAAAATGCTGCAAAATGCCTAGGATTCCTTAACCGGTGCAAGATATAATTTACCCCGTCTGATCCGGCCTCAATTTATAAGGCATTCATCCGCCCAAAGCTGGAATATAACGCCCATATCTGGTCTAGTGTACCTAAGACCGTTTTGCAGAAATCAAAATTTAAAACTAATACCAAAAATCCAGTAGATAGATGAACATAAACAACTAAATATCAATCAAATTTACACAACCATTTGCAGGTTCTAAGACAAGAGAAAAGCGAAAAAGGTTTAAAAGATATAGGAAAGGTTATTAGAAATTCGTTTGTAACGTGTGGATCATCTGCTGGTTTCTTCTTTAAATTACATGTACGAGTATGTGACACTGTACATATTATTTTGATCAAAATTATATGTTTTCGCGATCAAAAAAATTTACAGAAACACAGTAATAGTCTTTGCGGTATAAAATGAATCGATTTATGCTTGACCGACGTTGGAAAATATTGAAATATGTTTTCAATATTTCCCAACGTCGTTCAAGCGTCCAAAATGAGTGCTGTCCGAAATAATGCGAATTTTGAAAATAAATTTCGGTCGAAATAATACACCAACCGTGATTGCTGTCCGCAAGTTTGTGAAGAAAGTTCGAGGGATTGGCATGCTAATTGATAACGCAAGTTATCCTTGAGCTGGCCAGAAACTGGGGAAAGGAACATGCACGATCTCTAGTTCCAGCAAGATATCGTGTCATACAAACCGTCCAACAATCGATCTTTTGCACACTAAATTCAATAATCGAATAATCACCCGTTTTAGTCATGTTGCTTGGCCTCCGCGGAGCTGCAATTTGACGCCGTGTGGGGTGCCGTTAAAAATCGATGCTATGCTAATAATTCAGAAACGATTCAGGTAAATGGATTAAAAAATCAGAACTTTCAGATAGGTTATGAAATTTCAGCTTCTAAATTCAGAAATTATTTTCAGATCCTATTAAATCCCCTCCAGGAATCATTAATCAAACATTATGTTCCAATTGTTTTAAAAATCGAAGAGCTAGATAAAGTAATAACATCAAGAGCGATAAAAGAAATCTTATCTAACGTAAAACTGAATACGACACCAGGTGAAGATAGCATCTCTTACGAATCCTTAATAAATTCCACAAGCGAAATTGTTGAAGAACTCGCAAAAATTTACAAAATAACCTTTGAGAAATAGTGTGGATGAGCAGATAGCAATGATAGTTTTTCCAATTGTTATGTTTCAGTAGCTGTTAAAGTTACCAGTGATATCCAGCTGCAAAATATTCACTAAAATTTGACATTTCATCGTGCATCGTTTGACGCCTCCCGAACGTGTGAAAATTATTACAAAATATTATCGAAATTCCGGCTCAGTTGTAAATACGCAACGTGAATTTCGTCGTGAGGTTGGTCGTTATCATGGGTTCAGTGCGCAGGCATTCGTCGCACCGTGAAAAAGTTTGAGCGTGAGTACACTCTTTTGGACCTTAAGCCACCAACTAGACAGAGATCGGTGCGAAGAAAACATTGCCGCCGTAGCGGCCAGTATCGAAGAAAACCCAGAAATGTCGATTCGGCGCCGATCAGCTGAATTGGGCATCGCCAGAGAGTCAACCAGGCTTATTTAGCGGTTGGATTTGGGCCTACATCCGTATAAGATTGTGCTGACGCAAAACCATAGATAACGCCGTGAGTTCGCTAATTGGGCGCTGGAAATATTGGCAGGAGATCCGGATTTTGGCCAAAAAATCAGCTTCTCGGACGAGGCCCGTTTTTGGCTCAGCGGCTATGTCAACAAGCAAAATTGCCGTTACTGCCGTTATTACAATCCACAAGTGTTCGACCAAGCATCAATGCATCCACAAAGATTGACTGTTTGGTGCGGTTTATGGCACGGCGCATCATCGGACGTTATTTCTCGATATAGAGCGATGCTAACCGACTTTCTGTGGCCAGAGCTCGACAATATCGATATATCCGAGCTGTGGTTCCAACAAGATGGCGCTATATGCCATACGAGCGACACAACGCTCGAAGTAGTGAAGGAGAAATTTGGCGACTGGGTCATCTCACGGCGAGCGTTCATCAATTGGCCGCCGCGATAATGCAACTGGACACCCCTCTGGGGCTACGTCAAGTCCTTGGTCTACGCTAACAAGCCAACCACTTTGGACGAGCTCGAGGTCAACATTCGAACGTTATTGCCGGAATAACGCCGCAAACACTGGACAATGTTATCAAAAATTGGACCGACCGCTTGAAACACTGCCAGCGAAGCCGAAGCAGCCATTTAAATGATGTAATATTCCATAATGTCATGAATGTACCTTTAAAATAAAGCCAGAATCAATTTGATATCTCACACCGTTGTTGTTTTATTTAAATCTCTTTTCCTTTCGTTCTTATCTGGTCACCCTATATTTCCAATATTTAAAAAGGGAAATTTAAATTAGCCAAGCAATTTCCTTCATGAACTACATACAAATATGATGGGGATTCTTAATAATAGGTTAACCACATGGGTGGAAAATAATATTATCTTATATAAATACCAAGGTGGCTTTAGGAAAAAATATTCCACGGTAGATAACATATACAATTGGACTTCAATACTTCATTTAAAATTTGTAGAAAATAGAAAAATTAATACGTTCTATATAGATTTTAAGCTGCGTTCGATAAAGTACCCAGAAGACCTCTTACGAGATATACAAACTTCATGAAATGGGAATGCCCACCAAAATTATGAACTTAATCGAAAACATTTACAGCACAACGTGTGGGCAGGAGAAGAGTATTCGGAATATTTGTTTATTATCTCCATTATTGTTTGCTCTACACATTACTTGAAAGGTGGGGTACAAATCAATGATTTAAATATCCGCTTGCTGATGTATCCATGCGACATAGCCATACTGACAGAAGACATCAAATTACTGCAAGGAATGATTAATTGACTTGAAAGATATTGCGATGCATGAAACATGGAGAAAAATCTTAATAAATCCTATATTATGGTGTTTTGTCAACTAAGGAAAAAATGTTTTTTTGTTTAAAGGTGAACAAATAAAAATCGTCTCGTGGAAAAAAGAAACTTCCAAGCAGTAACTCTACTGGGCAAGATCTCTTAAGCAAAAGCAAGCAGGATCAAAATGGAAATTGTTTTTTACCAATAAGTAGGGTCATCCAGACATATGTCGTGCAGGTATGGGGATACACACACTTTCAAGAAATTAACAAGCATCAGCTGTACTTCACAAAAATAATTTGAAAAATACCCTCATTTACCCCAACTTATACCATAAAGTTAGAAACGGGAATAGATTATAGTAACTTTTTCTCACTATCTAGACTTACACTTACGAGTATGATATATAATTAAAACTATCAGTTTAAATCAATTATTTTGGGCTAAAGAAATAAAATTGAATGAATGCTCGTAGTTCAACAACATGGTCTGATTTGGGAAATAGGAAATCTATCAGCAAGAGGGTGGAAAACTCAAAAACAGTAGCTACTACGAGTAAAACTATAAAAAAAAAGAAGAATTGCAAAAAAGAGTTATGGAAAGCAATACCAGTATTTGCAAACAACCTTGATCATATTAAGTGGAAACTATACTTGACAGATAATTTTGACCAAAGTAAAATAATAAAAATCTAATAAAATCTTAACGGTAGTAGATTTTAGAAAGTAAATCAAAGTTTTGTTCAATGCGCAATTCGAGGGAAATAGAGTCAATTCTGAGGGAATTCAGATATAAGTACTTATGGTTATTTGAACCTGGTTATCCGAAGAAGGTACAAAGTTATTCATTTTGTGCTTTAATTTAAAGTAAAATAATTAAAGATTTCATTGACATTTGTTTGGATTATGTATCGATTAAATGACACCGACGATAGTTATTCCAAACCTTTCGATCCCTTTTTAGCACACTTCTGTCTGTGTTGCGGCCATAAGTTCATTGATGTTGGTTTCTAAGTGCTCCAAAGTTTGGATATTGTCTGCATAGATACGATCTTTAGCATAATCAAGCTTGTTGGAAAAGATTCGGGTGTTTGAAAGGGCTTGTCTTCATTTATACAGAACACCAGAGTCCCAGTACATAAAATTCTATCCCAATGAGGTCCTGTACAACAAGGCTAACCTAATAAGGGTGGATAATTTCCTGATCAAGCTAATTCGAAGGCGTATTGCAAGAGCAATGAGCTCGATGAATAACCTGATCTCTGGGGCTTATTACCCCAATTACAAGTATTATGAGAGAGTGCGCCTTAATGGCTTTGTTCTCCCAGAGGCATTCCTCTATCTCGATAAGAAAAGTCTGATCCAGGACAGATTGGCGGTGCCGCTAATCTTCCATGTTGCTCGGACAGCTGCGAATAGGCGACTCAACTACGACAGAGATGTCGCACACAGCATTGTGGAGCGTCTCCGGTTCAGTAGGGCGGTATCAAGTCGCGATATGAAAAACGTTGAACGTCAGTACGGACATTTCTGGTGGCTAGCCGAAAGAGAGGAAATTCCTTCGTCATTTCCCCATAATCTAGGGTAGCCTATTTAAAGTTGGCTTTTATTTGTTTCCGTAGCCGACTTACATAGCTTAGGTTTAGGTATTTTAGGTAAGGGTGTTCCAAAATTCAAGCAAGAAGTAATTTTGACAGTAAAGACACGTTTTTAATTACATTGGCATACGCACTCCTTTGTCGAAATTTTCCATGACAGTTTTGCATAAATGTGGCTGAATTTCTTTTATACAGCGCCCAATTTTCTCCTTTAAGGCATGGATGGTCGTGGGCTTGTTGGCATAAACCTTAGACTTCAAAAAAAACCCAAAGAAAAAAGTCCAACGGTGTTAAATCGCATGATCTGGGCGGCCAATTCTGATCATCAATACGGGAAATTACATAACCAGGAAATGAATCATGCAGTAATAGAATTGTTTCTCGGCCAGTATGGCATGTGGCACCGTCTTGTTGAAACCACATATCCTCCACATCCATATCTTGCAATTTAGGCAGAAAAAAACTGGATTATCATGTCGCGATAGCGATCACCATTAACTGTTATTGCCTGACCAGCCGCATTTTCAAAGAAGAATTGTCTGATGATGCTTCCAGAACAAAATCCGCACCAAACAGTGACACGTTGTGGATGCATTTGTTTCTCAACAATCACTCGTGTGTTTTCTGAACCCCAAATTCGACAATTTGGACGATGAACAAAGCCATCTAGATGAAAATGAGCCTCATCAATAAGATAATTTTGTTTTAAAAATCAGCATCCATTTGTTGTTGTTCCATAATCCATTCAACGAACTCTCTTAGCTGTGCATGATTAATAGGCTTCAGTTCTTGAGTCAATTGTGTACATAAAGATGTAAATCTTTCGTGAGAATACGCTGTAGAGAACTTATCGAAATGTCCAATTCTTGACCACGGTGCCGAATTGTTGGAGGACGACCAGAGTGTCTAAGATTACTAATTGATCCAGTCTCCCTGAATTTTTGAATTAATCTCTTCAGAGTTGATGAAGTTAAATCACATATTTTGTACGAAAATTGTGAACCTTCATTAAACCTTCATTATTTTTAAAATATTACTCAACAATGAAACGTGTTGTTCTTTCGTGTAGCACTCCATTTGTAATAACCCCGAACTGTCAGCTAGCACGCTGTCTTTTTTTATTTTTTCGTCGGCAACACTTTTCCGGACTAATGGCGCAAAATGCAAATCTTGCGTGAATTTTGGGACACCCTTTACAAAGATCCTGACATTGTAAAATTCAACAAAATTGTACGTTTACACTGGACAGGACATGTCACCGGATTGGATGATGATAGAGTTGTGAGATGTCTAATGAATACAAACCCTGACGGACGCAGGACACTAGGCGGTCAAAGAAAGAGATGGATAGATAGGATTTCCAGAGATGCACGAACTCTAGAAAAAAACACCTGGAGAGCAACAGCTCTAGTTCGAACAACATGGAAGCAGATTTTTGTTGACTCCAGAGTCCACAATAGACTGTTGTGCGAAAGAAGATAATAATAAGGTTTAAGACAAACTCAAGTTGAGTACATTTAAACACATCTGATCAAATAAATTGAATTGGTTTTGTATTTGTGCCAGCTTGATTAAAATTTTAAATATTCTATTTATTTAGAAATATTTGGTCCTTAGAATTTGATTTGACTTTTTAGAGTTCCGATACTTACAAGTAGGCTTGCCAACCATCCTCAGGTGAGGTGAATAATCCCTCATGGGATAAGATATATGAATCATAATTGAATTTGTTAAATTTTGACTTCTAATAAATTTGATTCACCATGACAAAATTAAGCCGCAAGGTAAAATTTCCATTTGCACCATATTAAGCCAGTTGACACATAACCTTACTTTTTTAACTTGTAAGTTGGCTTGCCACCTTATTAAAATGCCAGTAGTTATTTTCACGTCACCATATACCGTTTGATTCTTTTGGTCATATAAACATACAGACAACTTGAAATCAGTCGCTACCGGATCGTTTGATGAACTATTCTTTATCTTTTATCCCAACTCTAAACAAAAAGTAGGCGTGAACATTTTTTAATAAAATACAATGATATAATACTACTTAGTGCCTTGATTTAATATTTAAGCGATTTTATCTGAAAAATTTAATCATTCTTTTTTTATATATCTTCTCTTGTTTTGAAGAAGTGGTCTTTTATTCTTGGTAAGCCTCTATGAAAATGGAAACTCAATCATGTTCAAGCAAATTACCAAAAAAAAAAAAACAACAAAGACCGAAAAGATAACTTGGGGCAAGCTACACGGGACGAGATATCAGTGCTTTTCAATGTGATAAAGAACTTTATCTATGAGGTCTTAAGAGGTATCTTAAAGAAAAACAGACTTCCACTAGGGACTTAATGGTACACATACCTGTTGGGAGAATGAAAACAATTCGTTAATATGGCAGTCATTGTTACCTCCAAAGCTTTTAATAAACTGGTGCATAGTGAAAAAGTTTTTACAAGCACATCTTTGCTCTAATTGTACTGCACATGATATAAATATCAACAGGGGGCGGGTTCAACAATGCATATAGAGCAGAGCCAGGCGTGCTCGAGAGGGCCCCGTGTAGCTGAGATAAACCGTTCTTTGGAGTTTAGTGAGAGAAGCAGTGACATATGCATTTTCTCGAAAGCTCTTTTCACCAAACAACTCCGGTTTATCACCATCTTTGGTGATAACCTGTCTGAAAACACAGGCCGCCTTGGCTATCTTCACGTATGGCTGAGCGTAGACGAACGTTAGAGCTGTTGAGAGTATTTAGCGGAGAGTAGACGCCCATGCACCATTATAGTGGAGAAAGAACGCCACCTTGCGGGCAAACCCTGTTGATACCTGCCATTACATAGCGGCACAATCTGCATCCACAACCAAATTCCAATACATTAGCATTGCTTTAATCCACGACAATAATCGTTCATCCACGCCATGTTGTCTGACAGAATTGTACATACTCGTACTGTCAAAAGTCGTACTGTCAAAGCTCACTCACACCAGTACTCAAAAGGGAACACGTCAGTTCAAAACATCCAAATTCCTCTTTTCCAAAATTTTGCTTTAAAGCTTTTTCAAGACTGATTCGATTTTTAACTTTCTATGCATAGTGGTTCAAAAGTAATGAGGCTGTGACAGGTAGACGGACAGACAACTGATTCTCACTGTAAGGATTCCGTTCGCGATTTTGTTCCCCCGTCGTAAAATGTACCTAATTCTTTCATAGAAACTTTTACATATGTACATAGGTACAAACATACATAAATAGGACTATAAATATTGAAAATAAAAAGTAAGTTTAAAAAATTGTTAAAGCTTCAGAGAAATTTCCACTGGCAACATTACTTCCCGCCAAAAGCATCTAACACATATAGACCCTCCCAACCACCGGCATGAGGTTAATACGCAATTAGTATAATACATTATTATGTCATCATTACGATCATGTAATTAAAATGTGACAACCTAAAGGTAAAGTGGTTGAAGTAAGTTACCTTCAAAGAAAATCTTGAGTTGCATAAAAAGACAATTACCACATTTTCTTTGCGGCGAATTCGTCTAATATGAATGCATATACGAAAGTAATAGTGAAAGTAGTAGGTCTTATCAGCAAAAGAATTTGTCTGCTTCTCATCTACTACAAAACGAGTGACTGTGCCCATCTTCGAAGAATCACACCAACAAAAACCATCGTTAAGCTAATGCTGTGGCCATACTCTGAATTCGAAAGAGACTAGGTATGGAGAAGAATTTTGTTTATATTTAAAAAAAAATATATATATATTTAAATCAAATGATTTAGAATCAATTGCTTTGAATGAATCAATTGCTTCAAATGACGTGGTGCACCCTTTTGGGCTCACTCTAAGCATGTTCTTTTATTTACTCCGAAAAGTTGCATCTTAAGTACATGTACATAACACCGAAAGACTAATGCTCACAACTAGTTTGATTTTGTGTGCAGCAAAATTATAATGCGCAACTTATGAGATCACCCAAGAAGGAAATAATTGAAGATCTCGAGACACTCTCTCACTCAAGAAATCAGGCTAGATAAACCACGATTTGAATCGGAAGTTTACACTGGCCTTGAATTAGTACAAGAGTACTCAATCAGAGTTGAAAACGGCTAGGTAATATACAGAGGGGCACCTAATATGTATATTCGGACCTATAAGGTTTTCGAATTACTTTGAGAGGCAAAACCCCACCCAAAAAAATAATCCAAAAAGTGTTTATAAAAAGCGCTGTAACTAAATAACTATAAGCTGTAGAAAATAACTGAATTTAGTATAAAATATACTTTCGAGAAAAAAGAATCATTCAAAATGCTTTATTTGAAGCCAGATTAAAAGTTTATTTAACAAGTAATTGCCCACATCTGACTTTGCAGTGCAAAACATCAAGTGTACAAACTTTTATAAACCGAAAACTTTTTTTATCATATATTCTCTGACTCTGTATTCTGTAATAGACTGCAGTAAAACTGTACAGCGACGATTTTTGAGTCGGCGATTCCCGCAGGCCACAGGTCAATCAAAAGGTGACAACTGTTGAAGTTTAAATTTTACTTAAACAGGTCTCATCTTCTTCTTCATTGGTGGAGTTCAGCTTGCAAAATATTGAAGCGTATGGTTTATTGCAATAGGCTACTGGGACGATGAGGATAAACTGAACTAGCCAATTGTCAATATTTTGCAAAAAGACTAACTCGTATGTTGAGGTGCATAATGAGCTCAGATCGCTAGACAAAAATGTATCGCGACATTAAGTCGCTCGTTTAACTCTAGCCTAAAATGCTTCGAATTCAGCAAAAAAGGAAAAAGAAAATGGCAATTCCCCATCGTTTCTGATAGATCATTTCCAACAAGGTCAAAATCATCTCCATTTACTTAATTTAACCCACTGACAAATAGCGAGGTTTTGAGCTTGTGGGGCGAAAGAGAGTACCCCCCGAAGTTGGCTATATCTTAAGAGTTAATCTATGATTCAGAACTACCTAGTAATAACAAAAATACTGTCGCTACATTGTAGAACCTACTCCGCGGCCTACAGTTTGGCATATCCACATTGATATCACATTTGTAGCAGTTAACCTCACAATTATTTGTTTAAATAAATATTTAAAATTTGCTTACGTTTCGCTGTGGAATAGATTGAAAAGTTATAGGTACTTCATAAGTGCGGTGTGAACAAAACTCAAATTTTCAAACTACTGCATCAGCTAAGGTTTAGCCAAATTGTTGCTTTCTAATGCATAAAACTAATCAAGATACTGACGACATTTAAAGCCATCCACGCATAGTACAAACACCACAAATCATCAAAACCTTTAAAGAACGAAACCGTCCGCGAAAGCAGAAAATAGTGGATCATGAGGTAAATGTAACGCAAAAGTCAACTAGTCGCACATCAAGATAGACTTGAGGATAGGGACCTTCAAAAATCACACTGAAAAATTGCTGACCGTGGCCCATAAAAAAATCAGGTACAAAAATCGAAGCCGCTCTTTGTGGAATACTCGGCTGTTCTTCACAGATAAACTCTGTTCACCGATGAGAAAATATTCATGGTGCAAGAAAAATTCAACAAACAAAATGATAGCGTCTATCCGTGGTGACCTTGGGTTCGAAAAGAACACCCCCAGCGACAATTATAGTGTGCTGGGGCGTATCTTTTGACGGGATCACTGACCTAGATTTTGGAGAAAAAAGCGTCGAAACATTAGCCAAAGTGTGCCAGCAGATCTCTTAAGGACCCGTTTTAAATCCTCTAAACCATACCCTATTCCAAAAAAAGGAAACGACATTCCAGCAAGATACTGCCTCAGCTCATAAGTCCAAAACTACTCACACTCGCTCCAGAGGAATGTACGTTTTATTGGTACCGAAGACTGGCCTTTGGTAGCCCAGACCTTAATCCACTGGATCACAAATTGTGGACTGTCTTAAAGGACATTGTGTGCCACAAAAGGTAACCTAACATGGAACGAGCTCTGACTAAAGCTGTGGCCAACTTTCCAATTAATGAGGTGAGTGTTTTAATTGATGAGTGGCCGAAGCGACTAAAGGCCTGCATTAAGAAAAAAGTAAGCCATTTTGATTAAAGTTTGCATTTTTGTGAACCGTTTTTAAGTTTAAGACTTAGTGGTGGTGCTTGGACTTCCTTGATTGTACACATTTTTTTTTTTTTATCAAACCATTTTCTGTTAGGAAATTATTTTCTTTACTTAGATCATTGTGGCAATATATAGTAACTTTGCCCCTAATTACATTATACCTACATCTTTTACTTACATGTAGACACATGAAGCAAGTAATAGCTTTCCGCAGTGTAAGGAAACTTTCCAAATTTTTTGTTTAATTGAGGCAATAAAAGATTGTGAACTATTTTCTACTTTTAATGCTAATGAAAATACTTTGAACAACACAGTACTACAAATCTACATACTCGTATTATCATCTCTATAATGTGAACTTTTAAATTTTCTCATATCTACAATGTGAACTTTTGTTCAAAATTACGTATTCTGTTTTTGTTATTCTTTTGTTATTTGCAGTTAGTTTCTAGACATATTTTTCCATATTTCACCAACTTTGACTTACTGCGGGAAGAACATTTTTCATCTTATATGGGAATTCGTTATTCGAAAAGTGGTATGTTCGGTGTCCTCTGTGAAAGTTTTATTTTTGGTTTGTGTTCTCAGTGTGTTAAGTTCAATTTCTGCAGTCACCATGGCACCTAAAAAAAAAAAAAATCTTAGAATAGAGGAGACATGTGAAATTCTGGAAAAAACTAAATGCCGGATATTCCGGCGTTATGTTATGTGAACAGCATAAGGTGACAAAGTCGACCATAGCATGGATAAACAGGAAAAATCCTCAGAAGCTTTTGGCTCATTCAAAGTATACGCATAGGAAGTCCGAAATGCCGAAATTGCAAAACAGCACTATATACTGTACTATCTTGATAATGTGAATTTCTTTTGTTCAAAAGTTCTTATCTTCTATTATATTGTTCGCATATAATATCTGTAATTTTTTCGATATTCGCAGTTATTTGTCTCGACATATTTCTCCATATTGTATCAACTGTTAGTTACTGGAGAAAGAACATTTTTCGAATTATATGGGAATTCGTTATTCGAAAAGTATTATGTTCGGTGTTCCCTGCGAAAGTTTTGTTTTTCCTTTGTGTTCTCTGTATGTAGAGTCAATTTTCGATTTCACTATGGCACCTAAAAAAAACAAAATTTCTTAACAATAAAAGGGAAATGCGATGTTCTGGAAAAACTAAATGCTGGATATTCTTAGTTTGTTTTATGTGAACAGCATAAGGCGACAAAGTCCACCATAACATTAATAAAAAAAATTTCTCAGAAGCTTTTGGCTCATTCGAAGTGTACGCTTAGAAAGTCCGAAATGCCAACATTGTAAAATAGCAACATATACTGTACTATCTTGATAATGTGAACTCACAAATATATATATTATCATCTCTATAATGTGAACTCTTAAATTTTCTCGCATTTATAATGTGAACTTTTGTTCAAAAGTTTGCATTTTATTTTTATTATTTTTTTTATGTTTGCAGTTATTTGTTGAGACATATTTTTGCATATTGTACCAAGTTTTAATTACTGGGAGAAGAACATTTTTCGTCTTATATGGGAATTCGTTATTCGAAAAGTAGAATGTTCGATGTTCTCTGCGAAAGTTTTGTTTTGGCTTTATGTTGTCCGTGTGATACGGTCAATTTTTGCTGTCACTATAGCACCTAAAATAGAAAAAAAAAATTCTTAGAATAGAGGAGACATGTGAAATTCTGGAAAAAACTAAATGCTGGATATTCTGGCGTTGTGTTATCATAAGTGACAAAGTCGACCATAGCAGGGATAACAAAAAAAATTATCAAAAGCTTTTAGCTCATTCAAAATGTACTCTAAGGAAGTCTGAAACGCCGAAATTGTAAAATAACACCATACACTGTACTATATCGATAATGTGAATTTGATTTGTTCAAAAGTTCTTATCTTGTATGTATTATATTGTTCGTATTCTATTTCTGTTATTCTTTTGATATTTGCAGTTCTTTGTTTTTCCATATTTTTTATTGGGGGAAGAACAATTTGTGTCTTATATGGGTGCGTTATTCGAAAAGTGGTATGTTCGATGTTCTCTGCGAAAGTTTTGTTTTTCCTTTGTGTTCTCTGTGTCTTAGAGTAAATTTTTGCTTTCACTACGGCACATAAAAAAAAAAACATAGTTTCTTAACAATAAAGGGGAAATGTGAAATTCTGGAAAAACTAAATGGCGTTGGCTTTGTGTTATGTGAACAGCATAACGTATATAATACAACGATCATAACAAGGGTTCTTCGCCAAATGTCTTCTTTTCAATCAGGAATCTTTTTCAAACAGTCAACATTCAAAATCCCTTCTATTACAAATCCTTTCGACATCCTGCTCGTACAACCAACCAAAACCGGATGTTCAACTTCAAAACAAACCATTACTTCGACAATTCGACAACGAAAATTCGAACTTCGAAACCATATGTCTACTATACGCAAAGTGCCGACAACTTAACGAATGAGTAAAAAAGACAACCACACCAACAAACACCAACAACAACAAGACAACAAGAACATTTTTCATCTTATATGGGAATTCGTTATTCGAAAAGTGGTATGTTCGGTGTCCTCTGTGAAAGTTTTATTTTTGGTTTGTGTTCTCAGTGTGTTAAGTTCAATTTCTGCAGTCACCATGGCACCTAAAAAAAAAAAAAATCTTAGAATAGAGGAGACATGTGAAATTCTGGAAAAAACTAAATGCCGGATATTCCGGCGTTATGTTATGTGAACAGCATAAGGTGACAAAGTCGACCATAGCATGGATAAACAGGAAAAATCCTCAGAAGCTTTTGGCTCATTCAAAGTATACGCATAGGAAGTCCGAAATGCCGAAATTGCAAAACAGCACTATATACTGTACTATCTTGATAATGTGAATTTCTTTTGTTCAAAAGTTCTTATCTTCTATTATATTGTTCGCATATAATATCTGTAATTTTTTCGATATTCGCAGTTATTTGTCTCGACATATTTCTCCATATTGTATCAACTGTTAGTTACTGGAGAAAGAAAATTTTTCGAATTATATGGGAATTCGTTATTCGAAAAGTATTATGTTCGGTGTTCCCTGCGAAAGTTTTGTTTTTCCTTTGTGTTCTCTGTATGTAGAGTCAATTTTCGATTTCACTATGGCACCTAAAAAAAACAAAATTTCTTAACAATAAAAGGGAAATGCGATGTTCTGGAAAAACTAAATGCTGGATATTCTTAGTTTGTTTTATGTGAACAGCATAAGGTGACAAAGTCCACCATAACATTAATAAAAAAAATTTCTCAGAAGCTTTTGGCTCATTCGAAGTGTACGCTTAGAAAGTCCGAAATGCCAACATTGTAAAATAGCACCATATACTGTACTATCTTGATAATGTGAACTCACAAATATATATATTGTAGCATAATAATAACTACGCCCCCTAAAAATATGACGCAACAAATTCCGAAGTGACTTCATTCTGGCAGAATTTTGGTTCGAACTGTCCTTTCATTCGAGGTTCGTGTCTGGGACGAAGTCTCCACAGCTCATGTCAACGAAAGAGACGAATAATATCAGGGATAAAAGGGAATTATAACTGCAAGAATTATTTCTCTTGTTCCAGTGGTCGAAGAATTTGCTAGAAGTTTCTGGCTATCAGAAACTTCTGCTATATAAGGACAGATGGCGATCAAAAAAAGACAGTTGGTTTAGAACCGTGGCGAAGAGATTGGAAAAGTGATAATGGGCGAAGTTGTAATTTGGTGATAAATTGAAAGTTGAGAGTAAACAAGAAAAAGTAATTAGTTTGGATTTGTGAATTAAGTAATTGAAAGGAGATAAAGTGATTTGAGAGGAAAGAGACCTTGTAAGAAAAGAATTTGCAAAGAATAGTATAGTGTGAACTTGAATTGTTCTATAGACTAGAAAATAAAGAAATAAATTTCACAGAATATCGTTTTATCTACTCGAGCCGTAGCTAGCATATTACAATATTATCATCTCTATAATGTGAACTCTTAAATTTTCTCGCATTTATAATGTGAACTTTTGTTCAAAAGTTTGCATTTTATTTTTATTATTTTTTTTATGTTTGCAGTTATTTGTTGAGACATATTTTTGCATATTGTACCAAGTTTTAATTACTGGGAGAAGAACATTTTTCGTCTTATATGGGAATTCGTTATTCGAAAAGTAGAATGTTCGATGTTCTCTGCGAAAGTTTTGTTTTGGCTTTATGTTCTCCGTGTGATACGGTCAATTTTTGCTGTCACTATAGCACCTAAAATAGAAAAAAAAAATTCTTAGAATAGAGGAGACATGTGAAATTCTGGAAAAAACTAAATGCTGGATATTCTGGCGTTGTGTTATCATAAGTGACAAAGTCGACCATAGCAGGGATAACAAAAAAAATTATCAAAAGCTTTTAGCTCATTCAAAATGTACTCTAAGGAAGTCTGAAACGCCGAAATTGTAAAATAACACCATACACTGTACTATATCGATAATGTGAATTTGATTTGTTCAAAAGTTCTTATCTTGTATGTATTATATTGTTCGTATTCTATTTCTGTTATTCTTTTGATATTTGCAGTTCTTTGTTTTTCCATATTTTTTATTGGGGGAAGAACAATTTGTGTCTTATATGGGTGCGTTATTCGAAAAGTGGTATGTTTGATGTTCTCTGCGAAAGTTTTGTTTTTCCTTTGTGTTCTCTGTGTCTTAGAGTAAATTTTTGCTTTCACTACGTCACATAAAAAAAAAAACATAGTTTCTTAACAATAAAGGGGAAATGTGAAATTCTGGAAAAACTAAATGGCGTTGGCTTTGTGTTATGTGAACAGCATAACGTATATAATACAACGATCATAACAAGGGTTCTTCGCCAAATGTCTTCTTTTCAATCAGGAATCTTTTTCAAACAGTCAACATTCAAAATCCCTTCTATTACAAATCCTTTCGACATCCTGCTCGTACAACCAACCAAAACCGGATGTTCAACTTCAAAACAAACCATTACTTCGACAATTCGACAACGAAAATTCGAACTTCGAAACCATATGTCTACTATACGCAAAGTGCCGACAACTTAACGAATGAGTAAAAAAGACAACCACACCAACAAACACCAACAACAACAAGACAACAAGAACATTTTTCATCTTATATGGGAATTCGTTATTCGAAAAGTGGTATGTTCGGTGTCCTCTGTGAAAGTTTTATTTTTGGTTTGTGTTCTCAGTGTGTTAAGTTCAATTTCTGCAGTCACCATGGCACCTAAAAAAAAAAAAAATCTTAGAATAGAGGAGACATGTGAAATTCTGGAAAAAACTAAATGCCGGATATTCCGGCGTTATGTTATGTGAACAGCATAAGGTGACAAAGTCGACCATAGCATGGATAAACAGGAAAAATCCTCAGAAGCTTTTGGCTCATTCAAAGTATACGCATAGGAAGTCCGAAATGCCGAAATTGCAAAACAGCACTATATACTGTACTATCTTGATAATGTGAATTTCTTTTGTTCAAAAGTTCTTATCTTCTATTATATTGTTCGCATATAATATCTGTAATTTTTTCGATATTCGCAGTTATTTGTCTCGACATATTTCTCCATATTGTATCAACTGTTAGTTACTGGAGAAAGAAAATTTTTCGAATTATATGGGAATTCGTTATTCGAAAAGTATTATGTTCGGTGTTCCCTGCGAAAGTTTTGTTTTTCCTTTGTGTTCTCTGTATGTAGAGTCAATTTTCGATTTCACTATGGCACCTAAAAAAAACAAAATTTCTTAACAATAAAAGGGAAATGCGATGTTCTGGAAAAACTAAATGCTGGATATTCTTAGTTTGTTTTATGTGAACAGCATAAGGTGACAAAGTCCACCATAACATTAATAAAAAAAATTTCTCAGAAGCTTTTGGCTCATTCGAAGTGTACGCTTAGAAAGTCCGAAATGCCAACATTGTAAAATAGCACCATATACTGTACTATCTTGATAATGTGAACTCACAAATATATATATTGTAGCATAATAATAACTACGCCCCCTAAAAATATGACGCAACAAATTCCGAAGTGACTTCATTCTGGCAGAATTTTGGTTCGAACTGTCCTTTCATTCGAGGTTCGTGTCTGGGACGAAGTCTCCACAGCTCATGTCAACGAAAGAGACGAATAATATCAGGGATAAAAGGGAATTATAACTGCAAGAATTATTTCTCTTGTTCCAGTGGTCGAAGAATTTGCTAGAAGTTTCTGGCTATCAGAAACTTCTGCTATATAAGGACAGATGGCGATCAAAAAAAGACAGTTGGTTTAGAACCGTGGCGAAGAGATTGGAAAAGTGATAATGGGCGAAGTTGTAATTTGGTGATAAATTGAAAGTTGAGAGTAAACAAGAAAAAGTAATTAGTTTGGATTTGTGAATTAAGTAATTGAAAGGAGATAAAGTGATTTGAGAGGAAAGAGACCTTGTAAGAAAAGAATTTGCAAAGAATAGTATAGTGTGAACTTGAATTGTTCTATAGACTAGAAAATAAAGAAATAAATTTCACAGAATATCGTTTTATCTACTCGAGCCGTAGCTAGCATATTACAATATTATCATCTCTATAATGTGAACTCTTAAATTTTCTCGCATTTATAATGTGAACTTTTGTTCAAAAGTTTGCATTTTATTTTTATTATTTTTTTTATGTTTGCAGTTATTTGTTGAGACATATTTTTGCATATTGTACCAAGTTTTAATTACTGGGAGAAGAACATTTTTCGTCTTATATGGGAATTCGTTATTCGAAAAGTATTATGTTCGGTGTTCCCTGCGAAAGTTTTGTTTTTCCTTTGTGTTCTCTGTATGTAGAGTCAATTTTCGATTTCACTATGGCACCTAAAAAAAACAAATTTTCTTAACAATAAAAGGGAAATGCGATGTTCTGGAAAAACTAAATGCTGGATATTCTTAGTTTGTTTTATGTGAACAGCATAAGGTGACAAAGTCCACCATAACATTAATAAAAAAAATTTCTCAGAAGCTTTTGGCTCATTCGAAGTGTACGCTTAGAAAGTCCGAAATGCCAACATTGTAAAATAGCACCATATACTGTACTATCTTGATAATGTGAACTCACAAATATATATATTGTAGCATAATAATAACTACGCCCCCTAAAAATATGACGCAACAAATTCCGAAGTGACTTCATTCTGGCAGAATTTTGGTTCGAACTGTCCTTTCATTCGAGGTTCGTGTCTGGGACGAAGTCTCCACAGCTCATGTCAACGAAAGAGACGAATAATATCAGGGATAAAAGGGAATTATAACTGCAAGAATTATTTCTCTTGTTCCAGTGGTCGAAGAATTTGCTAGAAGTTTCTGGCTATCAGAAACTTCTGCTATATAAGGACAGATGGCGATCAAAAAAAGACAGTTGGTTTAGAACCGTGGCGAAGAGATTGGAAAAGTGATAATGGGCGAAGTTGTAATTTGGTGATAAATTGAAAGTTGAGAGTAAACAAGAAAAAGTAATTAGTTTGGATTTGTGAATTAAGTAATTGAAAGGAGATAAAGTGATTTGAGAGGAAAGAGACCTTGTAAGAAAAGAATTTGCAAAGAATAGTATAGTGTGAACTTGAATTGTTCTATAGACTAGAAAATAAAGAAATAAATTTCACAGAATATCGTTTTATCTACTCGAGCCGTAGCTAGCATATTACAATATTATCATCTCTATAATGTGAACTCTTAAATTTTCTCGCATTTATAATGTGAACTTTTGTTCAAAAGTTTGCATTTTATTTTTATTATTTTTTTTATGTTTGCAGTTATTTGTTGAGACATATTTTTGCATATTGTACCAAGTTTTAATTACTGGGAGAAGAACATTTTTCGTCTTATATGGGAATTCGTTATTCGAAAAGTAGAATGTTCGATGTTCTCTGCGAAAGTTTTGTTTTGGCTTTATGTTCTCCGTGTGATACGGTCAATTTTTGCTGTCACTATAGCACCTAAAATAGAAAAAAAAAATTCTTAGAATAGAGGAGACATGTGAAATTCTGGAAAAAACTAAATGCTGGATATTCTGGCGTTGTGTTATCATAAGTGACAAAGTCGACCATAGCAGGGATAACAAAAAAAATTATCAAAAGCTTTTAGCTCATTCAAAATGTACTCTAAGGAAGTCTGAAACGCCGAAATTGTAAAATAACACCATACACTGTACTATATCGATAATGTGAATTTGATTTGTTCAAAAGTTCTTATCTTGTATGTATTATATTGTTCGTATTCTATTTCTGTTATTCTTTTGATATTTGCAGTTCTTTGTTTTTCCATATTTTTTATTGGGGGAAGAACAATTTGTGTCTTATATGGGTGCGTTATTCGAAAAGTGGTATGTTTGATGTTCTCTGCGAAAGTTTTGTTTTTCCTTTGTGTTCTCTGTGTCTTAGAGTAAATTTTTGCTTTCACTACGTCACATAAAAAAAAAAACATAGTTTCTTAACAATAAAGGGGAAATGTGAAATTCTGGAAAAACTAAATGGCGTTGGCTTTGTGTTATGTGAACAGCATAACGTATATAATACAACGATCATAACAAGGGTTCTTCGCCAAATGTCTTCTTTTCAATCAGGAATCTTTTTCAAACAGTCAACATTCAAAATCCCTTCTATTACAAATCCTTTCGACATCCTGCTCGTACAACCAACCAAAACCGGATGTTCAACTTCAAAACAAACCATTACTTCGACAATTCGACAACGAAAATTCGAACTTCGAAACCATATGTCTACTATACGCAAAGTGCCGACAACTTAACGAATGAGTAAAAAAGACAACCACACCAACAAACACCAACAACAACAAGACAACAAGAACATTTTTCATCTTATATGGGAATTCGTTATTCGAAAAGTGGTATGTTCGGTGTCCTCTGTGAAAGTTTTATTTTTGGTTTGTGTTCTCAGTGTGTTAAGTTCAATTTCTGCAGTCACCATGGCACCTAAAAAAAAAAAAAATCTTAGAATAGAGGAGACATGTGAAATTCTGGAAAAAACTAAATGCCGGATATTCCGGCGTTATGTTATGTGAACAGCATAAGGTGACAAAGTCGACCATAGCATGGATAAACAGGAAAAATCCTCAGAAGCTTTTGGCTCATTCAAAGTATACGCATAGGAAGTCCGAAATGCCGAAATTGCAAAACAGCACTATATACTGTACTATCTTGATAATGTGAATTTCTTTTGTTCAAAAGTTCTTATCTTCTATTATATTGTTCGCATATAATATCTGTAATTTTTTCGATATTCGCAGTTATTTGTCTCGACATATTTCTCCATATTGTATCAACTGTTAGTTACTGGAGAAAGAACATTTTTCGAATTATATGGGAATTCGTTATTCGAAAAGTATTATGTTCGGTGTTCCCTGCGAAAGTTTTGTTTTTCCTTTGTGTTCTCTGTATGTAGAGTCAATTTTCGATTTCACTATGGCACCTAAAAAAAACAAAATTTCTTAACAATAAAAGGGAAATGCGATGTTCTGGAAAAACTAAATGCTGGATATTCTTAGTTTGTTTTATGTGAACAGCATAAGGCGACAAAGTCCACCATAACATTAATAAAAAAAATTTCTCAGAAGCTTTTGGCTCATTCGAAGTGTACGCTTAGAAAGTCCGAAATGCCAACATTGTAAAATAGCAACATATACTGTACTATCTTGATAATGTGAACTCACAAATATATATATTATCATCTCTATAATGTGAACTCTTAAATTTTCTCGCATTTATAATGTGAACTTTTGTTCAAAAGTTTGCATTTTATTTTTATTATTTTTTTTATGTTTGCAGTTATTTGTTGAGACATATTTTTGCATATTGTACCAAGTTTTAATTACTGGGAGAAGAACATTTTTCGTCTTATATGGGAATTCGTTATTCGAAAAGTAGAATGTTCGATGTTCTCTGCGAAAGTTTTGTTTTGGCTTTATGTTCTCCGTGTGATAGGGTCAATTTTTGCTGTCACTATAGCACCTAAAAAAATTAAATTTCTTAGAATAGAGACATTTGAAATTCTGGAAAAAACTAAATGCTGGATATTCTGGCGCTGTGTTATCATAAGGTGACAAAGTCGACCATAGCAGGGATGAGAAAAAAAAAAATTATCAAAAGCTTTTAGCTCATTCAAAATGTACTCTAAGGAAGTCTGAAACGCCGATATTGTAAAATAACACCATACACTGTACTATATCGATAATGTGAATTTGATTTGTTCAAAAGTTCTTATCTTGTATGTATTATATTGTTCGTATTCTATTTCTGTTATTCTTTTGATATTTGCAGTTCTTTGTTTTTCCATATTTTTTATTGGGGGAAGTACAATTTGTGTCTTATATGGGTGCGTTATTCGAAAAGTGGTATGTTCGATGTTCTCTGCGAAAGTTTTGTTTTTCCTTTGTGTTCTCTGTGTCTTAGAGTAAATTTTTGCTTTCACTACGGCACATAAAAAAAAAAACATAGTTTCTTAACAATAAAGGGGAAATGTGAAATTCTGGAAAAACTAAATGGCGTTGGCTTTGTGTTATGTGAACAGCATAACGTATATAATACAACGATCATAACAAGGGTTCTTCGCCAAATGTCTTCTTTTCAATCAGGAATCTTTTTCAAACAGTCAACATTCAAAATCCCTTCTATTACAAATCCTTTCGACATCCTGCTCGTACAACCAACCAAAACCGGATGTTCAACTTCAAAACAAACCATTACTTCGACAATTCGACAACGAAAATTCGAACTTCGAAACCATATGTCTACTATACGCAAAGTGCCGACAACTTAACGAATGAGTAAAAAAGACAACCACACCAACAAACACCAACAACAACAAGACCAAGTGCAAGACGACAACGGTAACTACAGCGAATCGAGCACCAAAAGGAAAAAATTGTAAAAGAACGAACACTTTGGGGACATTTTTGTGTGTGCGAGCGTAGCCATTTGCGCGCAACCCGAAAAGAAAAAAAATTTAATAAAAAATTCCTCAAGAAAATTTCACTCCAAATCCTTTTTGCAAAAAAAAAAAAAACCCGCAATTAAATACGTATAATCAACGCACCCCAATAAATTTGCTCAAAGTATCAAATCTTTTTTTCTTAATTTCATTTTCGAAAGCAAAAAAACTAAAAAAAAAAAGTTTCTCCACGTCGTCCAACGAAAAGAAAAAGAAAAAACTCCCATTCGAATGCGCAAAATTTATCCAAAGTGTTGTTGAAAATCTCAAAAAGGTAATAAAAAGATTAAAAGAAATACTTTTTTCCAAAGAAAAATACCCCAAAACGTGTTGAAAGTTGAAAAATGTAAAAAAAATTTTTTTTTTAAATTTGTGTCCGAGGGAACATTTTTTTTTTTTTTAGCTTTTCCATTGAAAAAGAAAAACGAGGGGCTTTATGTGAATTTTTTATAGAATTTTTCAAAAGTCTGCAAAAAAAAATATGGAAGAGCGGAAAATTCTCATCCTCCCCGTGCCTCCCCCCCCCAAGCAATGAATAGTTGTTGTTGGCTGACAAGTGCGGGCGAAGATGACAATTTGTTCCCACTTCCTGGATTCCCTCTCATTTTTGCCTGCCAAACGAGAAGGAAATTCAATTTCGTAAAATTTCTTATTTTTTAGCCAAATCAGCTGGTGCCACTGGGCGCAACTCGTCTTTCTTTTTTCTTTTTTTTTTTTTTTTTTGTAGTGTGATAGCAACGAATTCCTAAATTCCGGCGAAAACGGCAAATCAAATAGAAAAACAAAAACAAAACGAAAAATAAAAAAAAATAATCTTTGCCGATAAAGTGTGTGCTGCGCTCTGTCTCGCACTTTTGTTGCTGCGAATTCATTTAATTTTATTTCATAAATTTGTTGGCCGAAGGTTTTCCACGAAAAACAAGGTAAATGTTTATTTCTAATTTGATTGACAGTTGTGAAGATTCTTTCTGTTTCTTGGTGAAGGGGTTTTTTTGTTTTAGATATGACGTGGCGCGCCCTAGTTTTACATCGCTGAAACACAAACATTGCTCTCGGGGTTTTTTTTTTTTTGTTAGAGAAAAGTTAGAAGATAAAAGATAAAACGGTATGCTATGCCTCCGTGGCCGACATTTTCTTCTTGATTCGGCGTTGTAATGGGAAAGGGATCATCTCGTGGTGTTCCTGGTGGCACATCCGATAGAGCTGCGTTATCGGTGGTGATATAACTTCCACGTTTTGTTTCTGTAAGATGCACTGGAGTGGAGCGCCTCCCCCCACCCCCCAGTGAATGGCTAATGCCCGGCATTTTCGTAATTTCTTTCCCACTCTAGTCTATTCCTCTCCAGATCGACGTCATAGTTTGATGACCTGTTCGCAACAACGACGACGACGAAGACGTTCGTGGTCTTCAGATTACAGTTGTTGGTTTGTTCTTTTTCTACTTTTTTTTTTTATTATTGCTTCCTTTCGTTAATAATTCTCTATATTTGGCGTCATATGTTCTGAATTCGCGCAACTCCTTCACCTGATTATGCCATTCAATGTTGTAGCGTAGCCACCCTGTAATTCTCTCATTCGATTGTAATCCATTCAAATTCCAGCATATTTTTCGTGTCGCTTATGATTTTTATTTTTTTTATTTTTGTAAATCACTATTGGGTAATGGATTGAAACTAGCTACTGCTACTTGTGGGTGTGGGTTTTTTTTTCTTTTTATTATTTTCCACCCGGTTTTACTACTACTACTACCAGTGTGGAGCCATCAAATGGAGTTATCTTATTTTAAGTGCATTTATAAAGATTTGTTGGGTAATTTGGCAGTGACGTCATCGTTGTTTGCCGGTATTTGTATATATTTGCTTTTTTCTTGGGTGTGTTCATCGAATTAATAGCGAAATATTTAAATATAGGTAATTAGGCGAAACATAATGTTTTGGGGAAAAGAAAAAGACGCGCAATAAATTCAGTTTCAGTTTGGCCTCCACCCCTAAAAGTAATTCTGATGCGTAATAAGCCATTTTTTTTTTCTAGGCTCACCACCTACGCGGAATTTTTTTTTTTTTTTTCCTCTTGTTATTGGTGGATGTTATTGGGTTATTCCCCAAATACTAACAAGGAGACACCCTTGTAATTTGGTTTTATTATAATTTCATTTCGGGAATGTGTGGGCTGTTGCTCGCGCAGAGAGCTAACATCGTCATTATTTGGAGGAAGGAAATGTTAAAGGATAATTTGTAGGTCTGTCTATTTTTGGAAGTAAATTTATTAAAATTGGATTTTTTTTCCTGGGAAAAAAAACGAATGACATTTAATTAAGATTGAGTGACTCTGCCTACACTTGTTGTGAGAGGGGTTAGGAGGTCACTGTTCAACTAGGGAGTCTATTCGACTTCAAAATCAGTTAGAGCATCTAATAAGTCATTGAGGCCATAGAGAAGGAAGTTTCCAAGTTATCCTTTCCACTAAGTGATAGGTGCTACGAAGTCCGGCACATTGTTTCGGAGCCACCGTTGTGTTGTTTTTGATTTTACGAGTGTAGGCTTGTTGGAAATTCTACTGGTTGATGGAAAGCAATTGTTGGTCAAATCCCTTCACAACGCCTTCCAGAACATTCGTTTGATAGATTTTTGCTGATACTTTTACTGCCTTCTAGCAAAGAAGAAGATCGCTAACGCCTTCGAAGTTGACTCCCCACCAAACGACCACAGATGCGGGATGGATGATGGCCCCGTTCGAATCATGAAATGAGTTATGATGCTTTTTTATTATTGCATGGATTCGATCAACTGCGAAAACTAAGTCAACTCTACTGCGAAGGCATAACACTGGCAGTAGGGTGGTCATATGGCTGAAAATGCAACTTGAGCGTGATGATGACATCAGGTGAAAAAAATACTGTGAATCATGAGCAAATGGATTAATAAAATCAAAACAAAAGTGCTCCCCAGTTATCTTGGAGTTTACAGAAACTTAATACCACCTGAGTTTCAAACCACTACACCAAATCTTTCTCTCTCTCTCTCTCTCTCTCTCTGTCTATCTACGCCCGTGCCCTGTAATAGTATAGGATGAGCAGATAAGAAGGATAGGAAAATAAATTTAAATAAAACAACAACGGTGTGAGATATCAAATTGATTCTGGTTTTATTTTGAAGCTACATTCATGCTATTATGTATCTAATAGCACATCATTTAAATGGTCGCCTCGGCTTCGTTGGCAGTGCTTCAAGTGGTCGGTCCAATTTTTTGATGACTCGTTCCAATATTCCAATATGTGCGGCGTTATTCCGGCAATAGCGTCTCGAATGTTGGCCTCGAGCTCGTCCAAAGTGTTTGGCTTGTTAGCGTAAGGACTTGACGTAACCCCAGAGAAAATAATCGAGGGGTGTCAAGTAGCGTGATCGCGGTGGCCAATTGATGAACGCTCGCCGCGAGATGACCCAGTCGCCAAATTTCTCCTTCACCACTTAGAGCGTTACGTCGCTTGTATGGCATGCAGCGCCGTCTTGTTGGAGTCACAGCTCGGATATATCGATGTTGTCGAGCTCTGGCCACAGAAAGCCGGTTAACATCACTCTATACCGAGGACCATTGACGGTAACGGTGTCTCCTTCCTCATTTCGAAAGATGATGCCGCCGTGCCATAAACCGCACCAAATAGTCTTTGGATGCATTAATGCTTGGTCGAACACTTGTGGATTGTGTTAACTCCAATAACGGCAATTTTGCTTTTTGACATAGCCGCTGAGCCAAAAATGGGCCTCGTCCGAGAAGATGATTTTTTAACCAAAATCCGGATCTCCGGCCAACATTTCCAGCGCCCAATTAGCAAACTCACGACGTTGTCTATGGTCGTCCGGCTTTAATTCTTGCGTCAGCACAATTTTATACGAATGTAGGCTCCAATCCAACCGCAAAATAAGCCTGGCGATGCCCAATTCAGCCAATCGGCGCCGAATCGACGTTTCTGGGTCTTCTTCGATACTGGCAGCAACGGCGGCTATGTATTCTTCACTTCGTACCGATCTCTGTCTGGTTGTGTGTGTACTCATGCTCAAAATTTTCCACGGTGCGACGAATTGCCTGCGCACTGAAGCCATGATGACGACCGACCTCACGACGAAATTCACGTTGCGTATTTACAATGGCAAACCTTACTGAATATTTTGGCAGCTGGAAAATTGGAAATACTATCATTGCTATCTGGTCACCCTTTAGATTAGAAACAGAGTTGGTGAAAGTATAGAACCCTGAGGCATTCCAGCGTTTACAGTAAATGTATTGAAAGACACACCATCGACCGCAACTTGAATTGATTTGTTATGAAGAAACAAGGCTTGCACTATGCCAAGACTCGATCGAACGCTTTTGAGAAGTTTCTTTATTCGCCGTTGTTCTCAATGGTTGAGGTTCATTACTATTATTAGCTCGCTATTGGTGGCTTTTTGCATTGCTTTGGATAAGATAAACAACGTTATGGGACGATAGTTAGTTTTGGAGCAAGCATTTCTTTTCCTTTGTGGAAATCGGTCGAAGGCGGGCAGTTTTGAGGGACAGTCTTTAAGTACAATTGCTGTTATTCATTCCGGACCAGATGCCTTTTTGCCATCCAAATTATTAAGAATGCGTCGGATTACACGATATAGAAACACCACATGTGGCATCGGTGACTGCAGTTGCGGGAGAATTGGTGTTTTTTTTTTTTTTTTTATAAAGAGATCGACTTTTTTTTGGTATTGCGCTGGTAATCTGAAGTTGTTGCTTATCACTTTTGCCATTGACCAGAAAGGCCACGTTCCACTGAGAGATTATAGAAGCTTGTTGGTGACTCTCTCATCGTAGTTCTTCTTCGTGGAATTGACCGTAAAATTACACTTGATTCAGACGTTAATGTAGCTATATCTTCTTTACTTTGTTCGGCTGGAGGGGCATTGTCTATAGGCTCTGTTCTTGGCAGTGATAGCTTGGTCTGAAATCAAAGTAAAGCTCCATTGACAGTGCTGTTGAAACATATGTCAGCCCAAGGAAAAGAAGCGAACAAATCTCATAGCTTTTCCCAGTTAGACAACTTGTAAATTTGGGTTTATTCGATTTCAGAATCAGTTACAGCATCTAATGAGTTCCAGTTGCAATTGGATTCTTCAAGTTTGGAAACAGATGAAAGTCTGAGGGTGGCCGAGCAAATCGTACCCCAAATCCCACAGTTTTCCCATCGCCAACGCATACTTGTGTACAGGTGCATTGTCCTGGTGAAAGATGATTTTTTTCTTCTTGAAGCCAGGCCTCTTCTCGCGAATTTTGGCATCCAGCTGGTCAAGAAGGTTGGAGTAATATTCGCCTGTAATTGTTCTGCCTTGAGAAAGGTAATCAATTAACAGGATCCCTTTCGCATCCCAAAGCAAACTGGCCATGACCTTTCCGGCAGATGCGATTGACTTCGCTTTCTTTGGCGCTGAACCACCGGCTTCCACCCACTGCTTCGACTATTGTTTCGTTTCTGGCGTGTAGTGGTGGACCCATGTCTCATCCATGGTGACAAATCGCCGCACAAAATCGGTCGGATCCCTATTGAATCGGTCCAAAGATTGCCGCGAAAATCGTTTGCGTATTTGCTTTTGATCGGCATTCATCTTGCGCAGAGCTTTCGCATCCCTAAGTTTTTGTGCAAGATGTTTCGCACCCTCTCTTCCGATTCCGATATACACACAGCCTCAGCTATCTCACTCACCTTCACTCGCCTATCGTCCAACACGATATCATGCACTTTTTCGATGGTTTCGGGTGTGGTTGCGGTTTTTGGCCGTCCTTCACGTGGGTTATATTCGAGGGACGTGCGACTACGTTTAAATTCAGCTGCCCACTTTTTAACCGTTGAATTTCCTCAGGGGTTAACCCATCCAAAACGAAGAATTTTATCACCGCACGATATTCAAGTTTATCTATTTTAACGAAAAACACGCAAGACGTCTACTGCAAAAATTCGCGTAAATAAACTACTTGAGAGAACAAGTTGAAACTTGTCATACGAACTAATAAGAAGATTTTTGCTGATTGGAACGCCATCTCTGCGTCAGACTGGGAACTTTTCACCTTGCCCTCGTATATGAGCAGTTTCCTTAATTGATGACCTCAGACTAACATCCAATCTCCAACCGTTGACTCATCGAAGACTGGTAGGAGACCTATGCCTTTTCTATGGATACTACTACAGCAGATCGACTGTTGAGCGTTCTACTAAGAAAGCCGGCCGGCGGTGCCCATCACCTACATGTCCACCTGATGACGGGGCGAACATATTTATATCAAAACTCTGTCTGCTACTGGACAAGGAAACCTTGGTATTCACTCCATTACTCTTAAGATGTCACTACAATCCGGGGTGGACAAGGACCTTAACCAACAAGCGTCGCCAACCAACTGATCTTGTGCTAGGCACCTCCAGTTTTACACACAAAGTTGGATGAGGCCCCTTTCCCCTTATGTGCGCTACCTTAGGTAAGGTCTTTATATTCCGCGTCGTCTCTCCGGGAAGTATTCCAAGACTTTCCGGGCCGGAGCATTGCTGTCCAGTCGTTCTCCATACCCTAGCCATTTTAGGTCGATGTCACTTTACAACCGGTATAGTTCGTCTTTATATCTTGAATAATTTTTCTTTCAAAACCAATGGTGTTTTTCCGTATCCGTGAACGGATTATTCGACACGTAATTTACTATATGTTGTTGGTAGATCTACCAATTACGGCTAATGAATTATTGTTGCTAAACAACGATCTCTCTATACAAATAGCAGGCGTATGGAGTATGTTATCGCACCAATGTCATTTGTCAAGTACCTGACTCACATGGGTAAGGTACTCAACAAACGGCATTGGCGCGTCGGTGTTAGTTATACCTCGTACTCACTAGAACTTTGTCGGGCTAGTTCTTCAGCTTCAGGTTGTACTATCCAGCTATCTTGTTAAGAGATAAGCAGTAGTCTTTCACTGTCTTGGATCTTATGGTTCTGGAAGTGAGGGATTTTATAGCTGCCTGACTGTCGATAATGATGTTAATCTGCGATACAGTATTAACCAACAGCGGTGACTACCCTGCAATGGTTCGGAATTTTACAAGAGAGATGAATGTCTAGGTCGTCCATAAATATTGACAGCGATTCGTCCACTCCGATTTGTTTCTAGTTTTCAACCTCTGCTGTTCATGCCACTCGTTAAGTCTTCTCTGCGTAATTTTAGGTTGGAATTCTTCTCCAAGGCGATCCATAATAGTAATATATCATAATGCGAGAATAGGGCTAACTACCGAAGTGTGCAACGTAGAGCCTACCGCCTTATTGCATGAGTATAAGGTTCATCTGTTGCTTACGGTTAAGCTTAAGCACCAAATAATAATCTGTGAGTAGATCCTTTTAGTTTAGGAGCGATTAAGCAACGAATTTTGTGTTTCCTAGTGAACAGAACCAGCTCGATCTTGGGCGGGTTAACCTGATACTGATATAGCGACACTATCTGCGTAAGCCACAACCTTGCTCCCGGGTTCTCTATATTCTAGAAGAAGTTGGTCTATAATGCAGCAGATAGGTTCCCAAATCTTCAGCCTACGTAAGGCTATGGAATGCACGCTATAAATGCTGCATTTAAGCGTCCTACTAGGCAATACACCCGGCAACCACGGTTGGACAAAACTCCTTCCCAGTAGCTATTGAAGAACAGAAGTTACACGCATTTCCCCTCAGGATCGAGTCCCAGTAAAGTTTTGTAAAATCAGTTGTTTCCCGATCATTCGCCAGGCAGGTGCTCAAAATATATTGCTTCTGATGCTATTGACCGGACTATGCGTGTAGTACGAAGGCGAATGGAATCGACATAGCATCAATTTGTTTGGAAAATCGTTGGCAATCATTCGAAACTCAATTGACATGGTTTGCAAATTCCAAGCCGCTGCACACTAAATCAAATCAGATTGCGGGTGCATCCTACTGCTTCAAATTTCATAGTTGTAAGCAAATTCTCTTCCGGGTATCCATGCTGTCGTGTGCAATTTGAATTAGAGCTTAGAACACATTGTAAAAATTACGTGATAAGATTTAGTGGAATGAAATTAAAGTTCTCATTATCGCTTGATCATATCCGGTCAAGTGTTTTGCTATGTTAATCTTTGCACATTCTAGAGAGATTGTCGCAATCTCAGTCTGGGGACCGCTTTCAGAATGAAAGCAGCATATACCTTATTCCCAAAATTGCTCTCCATTCATCATTAGACTTGGATTAAGAGGAAAAGGGGGATATGACCCTTTGTCACAACTTTATCTTCGTCAAAACTCTTCTATGATGCCAAAGTTCATTATTCAATTTAGCTAGAGATAGCAGCTATGTCTTCTACTTCAAGGTAGAAATTATCTAAGTCACAGTGACAAAGTATATCGTTTGGCCATGGCAATCATAGATCATGTAGAATCGGTGGCGAGAAATTGTCAAGTTTCGAGGAAAGAGTGAGCATCCGATTCAAATATCATTTATTTTGTCGTAACCAGTTGAAACAAATGATCTGCATAGGAAGAAAGCTAGTGTTAACCAGTCAGTTAGTCATTAATATTTGCCAAAAAAAACAATAAAATTAAATATAAAACTCCTAACTAAATGCTTTCAAACTAGTTTGACACTTTTTTGTTTGTTTGTCGTTTTTACTACGTTGAATTGGGTCGGTTGCGACAACTCAAGTTCAAATGTACATTACAAGAGTCGGTTTAATTGCAGCGGAAAGAAAGTCACATTACTAGTGGACTTATATTTTATAGCTCAGATAAGGAGGAAAAAAAACACGTCGATAAAAAATACTTGTTTCATAAAAAAAAAATGTTCGAATGCGACACACAAGTGTTTAATAGACAATTGATTATAACGACTATGAAGCTAGAACAATGGACAATGGTTGATAGTCCAATGACCTATGGAAAAGACAAATTACTTGATATTACGGTTGGTTTTATAGGTAATCTGACAGGTATATGGAGTCTGCTTCTTTCTTCTTGTACATGGCTGTTGGTTGCCGAATTACTCGGCTCTCCTAGTCCAGCTTTGGGTTGTCGGTTCTAGAAGCTTTCATATCCCTGTTGACTGTGCCGAACCAGGAAGGTGCTGGTCGTCCAGGCTTTCTCCTTATTACATGTCCGTACCACCAGAGTCATTTCTTCGTTAGTTTTTCACGTATGTCTGCTACTTTGATAGTGCCTCTTACGTGTTCATTTCTTATTTTTTCCTTGTGACTTCTGCTTCTTCTTATTCTTCTTCTTTTTTTTTTTACGGCGAAGTTATGATCCGGAGTAGAAGGATCTCAACCCTCCCACTTTACTGCATCCCTACTGGTCCTTCTGTGGGGTTTGCCGTTTTGACCTCAGGAAGTACCCCCAGGCTTCCCGGTTTCGGATCACTTCGTCACTGATGCCAACCAAATGCTGGTGGTTTTGCATTTGTGTGATCCAGTTGTTTGACTTTTTTGCGCGATTGTGTTGGAACGTTGATTGCTTTTTTTTACGGGGATCTCTCCTTTGAACATGACAATACCATCTGAGCCGGTTGTGCTCTATCTTGCTTGTGATGGGTTCTTTTACATGAAGGCTTCCTCGAATCTTTGGACTTCTTATTCTATCAATCTTCGTTACTCCTGCTGTCATGCGAAGCATCTTCATCTCAGCTGCCGTTAATTTGCCCTCATACTTTTTGTACATTCTCCAGCATTGTGAACCGTATGTGAGCGCCGGACGTACAACTGCGGTGTAGAGTCTTCCTTTAAGCTTAGTTTTCCCGCCACTTGATTGATGATTGATGTCATCATCACAAGTTGCTTCGCTATTGATCATAGATCCCAGATATTTGAACTTTTCACACTTGGGAAGCACTTTTCCATTCAAGTAAATGTCTGGAATAGGCCGGTGTGGATCAAAGAACGGGCAGCACAGATACTCTGTCTTCTTCGAACTAATACGGTACTCATTTCCCTCCAAAACATCCACCCATACATCAAGTGCTCGTTGCAAAGCCATTTGATCTTCGCTTATGATAGCTCCATCGTCAGCAAAGAATAACTGATGCACTTTGGGGTCCGTCACTTTTCCTTCAAGCCATAAGATATCTCCTGATTGTCTATCAAAGGCTTTTTCAAAATCAACCAACACCATATGCAAGTCCTTTAAGGAATCACGATGTTTTTCCATTATGATCCTTATACTTTGGATTGCATCGGTTGTTGTTTTACCCGAGACAAACCCGCACTGGTCATCAGATAGCCGTATTATTTTCCGCCGTCGGCCATCTAATACTCGCTCAACGATCTTCATGGTGTGTGACATCAGCTTGACAGTCCGGTAGTTATCGCATATCGCCCTTTCCTTTGTGCAAAGAAAGAAGATAACTTTCCCTCCACTGATTAGGCATTGGATCACCGCTCATAAGTTTGGAGATAAGACCCGATGTCTCTCATCTTTTTCCAGAACTCAGAGGGTATGTCGTCTGGCCCAACCACTTTTCTTTTTTTTTTTTTGGAGTATTTGACCGCATTGCTAACTTCTCCGACAGTAATGTCGGATACATCGTAGGAGCGGCTCTTGGATAGTATATCCGGGGAAACTAGTCGTTCAGAAGTCTTTCGCAATACTGTCGCCATCTGTGGAAAATTTTTGTCGTCTTTCACAAGAAGTTGGCCTTGAGCATTGTTAATGAACTTTGGTGAACGGATCTCCTGAGCATTTCTTCTTCTCTGGGCGGCTTTTTGAAGATAGTTGTTCCCTTATTCAAGTTGTTTTGTAGAAGCTCCAGGGTAGCCTGGTTCCTATCAGAAGCCGAAGACGATATTTCCTGCAACTCCCGATAGAGGCCTACCATACTTTTTGCTTGAAATTGGGCGCACTTCTTCGCGAGACCTTTGCAACATCTATGTATCACTTCAAGGCGAGCTTTTTCATCTCTATTAGTAGAAGAGCACTTCAACTAAGCCTTGAAAGCCGTTTTATTTTCCCGTATCACTACTTTAGCTTCATCTGTCCACCACCATGTTTCTTTGGCGTGTTGGCAGGGCCTTTCGATGTTCCAAGCAGTGATTTGGCTCTCTCCAAACAAGATCTCTGCAGGGAATCTCACATATCTTGTGCTCTGCACTCCTCATCACCGACCTTATCGATGATGGTAAAGAGGTAATTTGTCATGCTGGTAATAAAAGCTTCGCCTTTTCCTTTGTCCAGCTTGTACCAATTTATTTTCTCAACCACCTTTATTTGCTTATTTGTTTTCTTCCACGTCTCCATAAAAATGTGTATCAGGTGGAGACGGTGTTGCTGGGCGATCGCCTCTCCTAGGATCACTTTGCAATCTTTAACCCGGGGCTTCATGAAACTGGCTACCAAATGGTAGTCAATCTGGGTTTCATTTCCGCCACTGCTGTAAGTGATCAAGTGCCGGCTTTGTTTGACGAATATGGTATTTAGCACGATAGGACCATATGACTTGCACATGCTTAGGATATCTTCACCTGGAGAATTCCTGGTGCCGTACCCCACCGACTTGGGGAGCATATGCGCTTACAATATTCCACACATCACTCTGTATCACCAATTTGAGAGACATCAAACGGTCATTTGACTTGGAAATGTTCAAAATGTTGCCAAGTAGCTCTGCCGCGCGGATAATAGCAATTCCGTTTTTACCTTGTTCCGATTCATAGCAGAACATCTTGTAAGCTTTTGTCTTAAAGTCCAAGAAACGCGCCCGATTCCCGGTGTTTCGCCATTTCGTTTCTTGTACACACAAGATGTCCACTCGCCTTCTAATCATCATTTCTTCAAGCTCGTAGCTGCGACCTTTCATACTTCCAAGGTTCCAACTCGCGACTCTTAGGTTACGCCTAAGCCATTGCATTATTTTGCTATCCCCCGAAAACCGAATAGCGTTGACCCGAGCATTTTTGCTCATCCCAGGATCACAGCCATGCGTAGCATTGGGTTGCCTGACGGGGTAGTGCTTTTCTTTTTAGCGTCCTTTTCCATAATGCTAGGGTTTAAGCTTTTTTTTTTTGGTTTTGACACGTGCATGCTCCTGATTTTTGATTTATGTTTGATCTTACTTTTACAATACCGGTGATCTCCAGTCGTGTCAACCCACGGATTCGCATGCACACTTGCAGGACAGTTTTAAGTTGGTATGTGTCGCTAGGCTCACCTGGATATTTTAAAATTGCCTTGATGTGATTTTCCCCTTAGTCGCCTTCTAAGACAAGCGCTATGAATTTGTGGGGGTGTGGGGGGCGCTGCAGTTATATTCTTAATCCGTCTCTGCACGCGAAATCTCTCTCTTGAGCTAATCAGCATCCGAAATAAGAAGGGAACCGTCTAAAATCTTTTTTGGAGCATCGGCCACCTTCTTGGAGATGTATTTTCATTTGATCCTTTGGCTTGTTAAGCTAACGCGTTGATATAATGATGCTTTCCTTCCTTTTTCACCTGTTTAGATGGTGCAAAAGATCACTTTAGGTCGCAGTGTCTTATCGCCAATGGACACAGTCAAAAATCTTAGTAATAATCGTCTGGTCCTGGCGCTTTATAAGTAGAGAAAAGTCAGTGACCCAGGCGCCTTTTGTCTGCGGTACCCGAAGTTGTGTTTTAACTTTGATTTGAGTATTTGTTTTGTTTTAAAATGTTCGAGAGATGCTATAAAAATTGAAATTATCTACCAAATAATAATCCTCATTTAAATTTAAGTCAACATTCTATCTAACTGCAAGTGTCCAGATTTTCTTCGCTGACTTTAGTTAACGTTAATCTTGGCTGAGACATGGATGAAACATTTCCCTGGGCCAAACTATGGTTTATTCCCCGATAATTACAGTTTTGTGTAATTTCCAAACACAATAATTAAATGATCAACTTATCATTAAAATTATCAAAATGAGGTTAATTTCTTTTGTATTTTATGCTTTTTTACGCAACCGACAAAAGCAAAGAAAAATTCCATTGACTACCCAAACGAGTTGCGAATTAACACGTTTCAAATTGATTTTTATTTATTGTCTCGAATGGTGATGACGTTATGAATGAGTTGCGTGTCAGTAAATATTTTCCAAAAAAAAAAAAAAAAAAAAATACAGAAAGACAAACTTGCGGATGCGCTGACTCTTACTTTCCATTTGGTTTCGCAGCTTGGGTAGAAATTCCAAGATTTTTATTTCGAAATCCAGTATAAACATTTCTTTGACCAGGAAATCGAAACATGAGATACCATATTTGTAAGGGAATAGTATAGTATAAATGATTGCGTACCAAGTGTTAATTTCTGCGCAACTTTTCATGACTCATATTCTCGCTTACAAGCAGATTACTGTGTTGTAAGTTGACTTCATTGCATGGTAAGTAGGTTTGAAATCCCTTTAAGATATATTGGTGATAGATTCAGATATATTTTTAGATGAACTTTATGCAAAGTAAGCATTTACCATTTAGAAATCCACATAAGCTGTCAATGATACCAGTAAACGATTGTAGTACAGGTGTACCCACTGCCAAGAGTGAAATCTTTTCTCACGTTCTATCAGTGGCAAATAGAAGATGGAACAGTTTGCAGAGCTGTGGCATTTCTATGTAGATCTGGTCGAACTACAACTGGGTCAGAACTAAAGAATTTGATAAAAGGACTCGGGCAGACGCTACAAGAATTGTAGCGATAAGCACAGGTCTCTAGCCAGTAGGGAAGCGTACGTCTAAACTGGGCATCCCTTTTAACACACACTACCGCAGTTGTAAAAATGTAAATGAGATAGAAACTCTCTCCCACTTCATCTGCGGGTGTTCGGCTTTAAGTAGAGCCCGGCATTGAACACTAGGCAAAGCCTTTTTCGGCAAGCTTAAGGAAATTTCATAGAAAAGTATCACAGAGTTGATCAGTTTCTTGAATGTCACAGGATGGATTTCAAACCGTCCGCTTTCAAGAACCTATTAACACAAACAAGGTCACGTGAGTTGTGGTACTCAAAACAGCTCTTAAGTGATAATTGGACTGCAGGACAGTGCGCAACAGCAACCACTCCTACCTACCTACCTACCTACAGGCTACCCAAGCTGAAAGGTTATAAAAAATAATCTATTCCTAAACTGATCACTGATCAGGATGTTCAAGGTTCGAATCTAAGAAAAAAAGAAAAGGTTTACTAGCGGTCCCACCTCTCGTAATCGTCTGAGAAACATCCTAGAGTAAAAATTATCTTAAGAAGCTTTTCTCAATCGAAAAAATTGACCTTCGTAAACGGCATAAACTGTAGGTTCCAACCATTTTGTGCGGCGCATAGCACGAGTGTCTGCGAGAAGCTGGGCCAGGCTCTTGAATACATCGTCGTCAGACTTTAAAATAATCACAAACTTATTCGCTCACTTCTTTAGCCAGTCGTACACCGACCACGCTCTTGAAGCTGACCTTCTGCTACATGACCAACGTTGCACAAAATTCCCTAGTCGCTGTGGATATATGTTCGTCAGCGGTTCTTAAGAAGATTAGCAAACTCAAGGACGATTACTCCCCCGGTCCTGATGGCTTGTCCGCCATAGTTTTGAAAAACATATATGAACTCAGCTCCTCACGGTCAATCTCAGGGAATTTTTCCTAGATTGTGGAAGGATTCGTACATTATACCTATCCACAAAAAAGGGTGTAAGAGTGAAGTATCTAACTATCGGGGCATTGCTAAACTCTCATGCGTTCCCAAGCCCTTTGAAAGCATCGTTTAAGATGCAATGTTCTTTCACTTGGAGGATGGCAATGCAGTTGAAGTTGTTGCCACAGACTTTAGTAAGGTTTTTGATAAAATTCTTCACCAAATTATTCTTTTTAAGCTAAAAGCTCTAGGTTGTCAACCGAGGTTTATTTCGTGGATCAAATCGTATCTGGATGATCGCCAATACGATAGCAACTTCGGGAGTCCCCCAAGGCAGCCATCTTGGACCATTGACCTTTATCCTAGCTATGAACGATGCTGAATGTATCATCAGGGACTCTGATCTCTCCGTCTACGCTGATGACATGAAAATCATTAAACACATGCCATCTACTGCTGACTACCGCCTATTGTGGGAAGACTTGAATAGGTTATCCATATGGTGTCAAACAATAACATTAGCACTGAATGTCGACAAATGTCACTTTGTTGCTTATTCCCGTAAACGATTTCCACCACCTCCTAGGGTCTACTTCATTCGTGATTAACACGTACTCTCAGTCACATCAACACGTGATTTGGGTGTCATCTGTGACAGTGGCCTCAACTTTTCTTCTCATATTGATAACTAAGTAGGGCCAACTTAGCACTCGGTTTTGTGAAACCCTGGTCTAAGGAATTTTGGGATCCTTATGTTTCAAATTCCCTCTATATTACCTGTGTAAGGCCCCTTCCCAAATATGGTCGCGCAATTTCATTCGATTCATTTTCGCGGTCTTTCTTGGACTGATTACTATAACTAACCACTGTGCGAGATCGTCTGAGACTGATTAATTTGCAGTCGTTGGAAATCCGTCGTTATATTGCCGATATACTCTTTATGCATCAATACAAATCCCCGCAATGTAAGGTCTGTACCTCTATTTCATTCAGAGCTGCGCAATTCAAATAATGCGCTATCCATTTTTGATTTTAATAGTAGCAAAATCTCCATAACACTACCTCCTCCTGGCCTCGGTTCTATTTCTCCCTTATAAGGTATTGGTGTCCTGAGAATTTTCAAAAAAGAGGGTCTCTCAATAAGACTGTTTGTCTGTATGTCCTACCGAATGCAGCGTAAATGACTCGACAGATGGTGGGTTCACAATTGGAGGCGAAATCAAAAAGGTTCATTCTAACCCCGAAATTAACTGCAAACACACTACCCTGTGGCCACCTTATGAGTCTTCTTACTCCGCTTAACACTTTAACTATCGTAACAATCAACTCATGATAAGAAATGATTTGTCAAGTGTGAGTTTCTGATAAAGTTTTCCTTAGTTTCTTTGGTAATCACTAATCTCATCGCATTCGATAGGAAATGCAATTGCTATATTTTTGAAGGAAAAGGGAATTGTTATAATGATCGCCTATGGAGACTACGTCGCTATAGCTATCTCAGGGAAGTACCTGACTACGCTCAGGGAATTAATGCTGAATGCCCTTGCTAAACCCACCCGACTAAAAACTGAAAACCTGAATTAGTCCTCTTCACCAGTAAATGTAAAATTCCTTATTTAGTCCATCTTTAACTGAATGGGACCAGCCTTGTTTTTACAGACAAAGTGAAATACCTGGGTCTTATTTTGCACAGGAAACATAGCTACCATAGCTCTATACTCTTGAAAGAAGGACATTGGTAAGCAGTGGGGAATACAACCCCGTATAACTTACTGACTCTATGTATTCATTATCATAGCCCTACTTATCTATGGCGTGATCGTTTCGTGGCCAGCTCTCTCCAAAGCTATACATCGCAATCAGCTAGTGAAAGTACAGATCAGCTTGTCTGTGCATTAGTGGTGCATCATCATTCGACTCAATGTCACCTCACAGTGGTCCAACATTTCCACAGGCCACTTTACAGTTCTTCATAACCTAGAATCCATTCCACAAAACACCGACTACGTCCTACATAGGAAGGAGACGCGGCCCTGGACAATAAATCCGTACACTTTTACACAGATGGTTCAAAGACAATCGATGGGGGTGGGTGGCAGGATTTTTTCTGACAGGCTAAACGTTAGCATCTCTTCCCGCCTCCCAGATCACTGTAGCGTTTTTCAGGCGGAGATAATTGCGATTAAAGAAGCTCTATTTTGGATGAAATGGAATGTAATATCTGCCAAGGATATTGTCATCCTCACTGTCAGCCAGGCTGCTATAAAATCTCTGGAATCGATCACTTCTACATCAAAGGTCGCTCTAGATTGTTATTCGTCTCTTAACGAGGTGTCTGAGCATTGATGGTTTTACCAGGCATGGCACAATTTTGCAAATTTTACTGCAAATGGTGAATCTAGTCATGCCTCTCGCTACATGTAAGCAATTGATCAGGCTGAATGCAATCAAGGAGACCAACTTCAGGTGGGAGACTGACATTAAGTGACATAAAGTGAATCAGAAGCGCTCGAATATTCTGGTCCCCCTTAGTAGAAAGCATATCAACGCAACAGTTGGTGTCATTACGGGAAACTGTCTTATTGGAAGGCACGCCCAAAGGCTTTGCCTCTTCTCGAATGATTTCTGTAGAAGTTGTAGGGATGAGGAGGCGGAAGAAAAAACTCTCCATTTTCTCTGCACTTGTCCAGTTCTCTTAGTCAACAGAAGGCTTCACTTAGGAGCTTACTTCTACGATGACCTCGAACCTCTTAGAAACCTACATCGTTTCATTATAAACTTCAATTGGTTCTAAGGTAGGATGGAAGAAATCTCTTGATTCTGTGGTATACAATGGACCTGCTTTGATCTAAATGTGTATATACCTAAGGCGCTGGCAGACACTCGAACCTATCCTACCCTATTCACATCACCCATTGAATCCTAGGGGGGCACACATCTCTTTTAAATTATCAGGTTGGCAACTAAGTAATTGCCGATTTCACACATAGATGTCTTTGGCCATATTTTTTAATGGCTTCTGTCAATGACATTTTTGCTTTTGACATTTGTTAGCTGTCAGTCTTACATTGCTTTAGAAGCAAATTGTGCGTATTTTTGTGAAAAGGTATTAGTTTGGCGTCAGTTTTAATATGGAGTGCAAAAACGAGTATTTTCGTCATATTTTACTTTTTTTATTTCCGTAAAGAAAAGAACGCTAAAAATTTACGTGATGTGTATGGTGAAGAAGGCTTAAAAGAAAGACAGTGCCGGAATTGGTTTGACAAATTTCGTTCCGGAGATTTTTCACTGAAAGGTGAACAACGATCAGGTCGATCAGATGAGCTTGATGATGACCAAATAAAAGCCATAATGGAGACGGATCGTCATGTAACTGTACGAGAGATAGCAAGCAAGTTAAATGTGTCACATACAGCGATTGAGAAATATTTAAAACGTATAAAACTTGATATTTGGGTTTCACATGATTTGAAAGAAATTCATTTAACGAAGCGCATCACCGCTTGCGATATGCATCTTAGAGGCAATGAATCCGACCCTTTTTTCAAACGAATCATCACTGACGGTGAAAAATGGGTTGTTTACAGTAACGTCAATCGAAAACGATCTTGGTCCAGGCTTGATGAGCCAGCACAATCCACCTCGAAAGCTGATATCCACCAAAGGAAGATTTTTTTCTCAATTTAGTGGTATAGGAAAGGTGTGGTGCATTTTGAGCTGCTTCCAAGGAATCAAACGATCAATTCGAATGTGTACTATCAACAACTGGACAGATTAAATACAGCGATCAACGAAAAATGGCCAGAGTTGGTCCATCGAAAAGGTGCCATTTTTCACCAGGACAACTCTGGGCCATATACATCTTTGGTCACTCGCCAAATATTATTGGGGCTTGGTTGGGAATTGATGTTACATCCACCATATAGCCCTCCATCAGATTACCATTTATTTCGAAGAATTTCGGCGAAGTTATGATCCGGAGTAGAAGGATCACAACCCTCCCACTTTACTGCATCCCTACTGGTCCGCCTGTGGGGTTTGCCGGTTTGACCTCAGAAAGTACCGGCAGCCTTCCCGGTTTCGGATCACTTCGTCACTGATGCCAATCAAATGCTGCTGGTTTTGCATTTGTGTGATCCAGTTGTTTTTTGGTCTGACTTTTTTGCGCGATTGTGTTGGAACGTTGATTGCTTTTTTTTACGGGGATCTCTCCTTTGAACATGACAATACCATCTGAGCCGGTTGTGCTCTATCTTGCTTGTGATGGGTTCTTTTACATGAAGGCTTCCTCGAATCTTTGGACTTCTTATTCTATCAATCTTCGTTACTCCTGCTGTCATGCGAAGCATCTTCATCTCAGCTGCCGTTAATTTGCCCTCATACTTTTTGTACATTCTCCAGCATTGTGAACCGTATGTGAGCGCCGGACGTACAACTGCGGTGTACACTTCCCTGGTGTACACCGACTTTGATTGGGAACTCTTCGGTCACTCTGCGGGACATCGTACTCCTGTCCTTGCTCCCTCATACATGTCCATGATCATGCGCACGTACGTTTCTGGGACTCCTCGTTGTCTTAGCACGACCCACAAGACATCTCTTGGTTGTCTATCAATGGCTTTTTCAAAATCAACAAACCATATGCAAGTCCTTTAAGGAATCACGATGTTTTTCCATTATGATCCTTATACTTTGGATTGCATCGGTTGTTGTTTTACCCGAGACAAACCCGCACTGGTCATCAGATAGCCGTATTATTTTCCGCCGTCGGCCATCTAATACTCGCTCAACGATCTTCATGGTGTGTGACATCAGCTTGACAGTACGGTAGTTATCGCATATCGCCCTTTCCTTTGTGCAAAGAAATAAGATAACTTTCCCTCCACTGATTAGGCATTGGATCACCGCTCATAAGTATGGAGATAAGAATCATGAACCTGGACCCGATGTCTCCCAACTTCTTCCAGAACTCAGAGGGTATCTCGTCTGGCCCAACCGCTTTTCTTTTTTTTGGAGTATTTGACGGCATTCCTAACTTCTTCGACAGTAATGTCGGATACTTCGTCATGGCTCTTGGAAAGTATACCCGGGGAAACTGTTCGTTCAGAAGTCTTTCACAATACTGTCGCCATCTGTGGAAAATGTTTGTCGTCTTCCACAAGAATCTGGCTTTGAGCATTGTTAATTAACTTTGGTGAACGGATCTCCTGAGCATTTTTTCTTCTCTGGGCGGCTTTTTGAAGATAGTTGTTCCCTTATTCAAGTTGTTTTGTAGAAGCTCCTGGGTAGCCTGGTTCCTATCAGACGCCGAAGACGATATTTCCTCCAACTCCCGATAGAGGCCTTCCATACTTTTTGCTTGAAATTGGGCGCACTTCTTCGCGAGACTTTTGCAACATCTATATATCACTTCAAGACGAGCTATTTCATCTCTATTAGTAGAAAGGCACTTCAACTAAGCCTTGAAAGCCGTTTTCTTGTTTCGTATCACTACTTTAGCTTCATCTATGATCAGGTGCCGGCTTTGTTTGACGAACATGGTATTTAGCACGATAAGACCGTATGACTTGCACATGCTTAGGATGTCTTCACCTGGAGAATTCCTGGTGTCATACCCCAGTCCTCCATGGCGGTCTTCATAGTCTTCATTTATCTTCCCGACATGTCCCTTCAAATCTCCGCCAACAAGCAAAAGCTCTTCCTTTGGGATGTTTTTGATGAGGTTGTGAAAATCCAGCCAGAATGCATATTTTTCTCTCTGTTCGCATCCGACTTGGGGAGCATATGCGCTTACAATACACATCCACACCTCACTCTGCATCACCAATTTGAGAGACATCTAACGGTCACTGGATTTTGAAATGGTCAAGATGTTGCCAAGTAGCTCTGCCGCGCGGATAATAGCAATTCCGTTTTTACCTTGTTCCGATTCATAGCAGAACATCTTGTAAGCTTTTGTCTTAAAGTCCAAGAAACGCGCCCGATTCCCGGTGTTTCGCCATTTCATTTCTTGTACACACAAGATGTCCACTCGCCTTCTAATCATCATTTCTTCAAGCTCGTAGCTGCGACCTTTCATACTTCCAAGGTTCCAACTCGCGACTCTTAGGTTACGCCTAAGCCGTTGCATTATTTTGCTATCCCCCGAAAACCGAATAGCGTTGACCCGAGCATTTTTGCTCATCCCAGGATCACAGCCATGCGTAGCATTGGGTTGCCTGACGGGGTAGTGCTTTTCTTTTTAGCGTCCTTTTCCATAATGCTAGGGTTTAAGCGTTTTTTTTGGTTTTGACACGTGCATGCTCCTGATTTTTTGATTTATGTTTGATCTTATTTTTACAACATACCCGTCCCTGCACGGGTTAAAATGGAAAATATATCATTGATTAAAATTTATTCGTTGTATTTAAAAAAAAGTGTTTTATTTATCTGAAAAAATGGGCAATTACTTAGTTTCCAACATGATATAATATCTCCCTCTAAGCTAGAATTTGCAAAGAATTCTATAATTTGAACGAAACAAAATTTGACTTGAATCAGTATTATTGTTCGTCCGGTTGCTCTTATCCGCTTGAATTTAATTTGATTCATGTGTTCTGTGCATTGTGATGCAATTAATGAATCTATACACACATACGTATATTCTTATCTTAGTTCCATTTGCTGATAGCTTTTCAATACATTTTGCTTAGTATAGTGGACTACTCTTTTAGTTGGCAATCCTTATAATTTGCCCACACAAAAAGATGCGTGGTTGTATCAATCTTTTTTTAAATTTCCCACTTCCTGTGAGTGTGCATATGAAATTAGTGATAATTGCATCCAATCTTTTATCTGCCACCGACGACTGGTCGCATAAATAGACTATGACTGTGAATTCATCAGCGGATTGATGATCCCTTTGCCTACTCCAATGAAAGATGCTGCGTGAGCGGGTGTAAAGAACACAGGCTGCCTTTTTATATATATGTTTATACGTATGACATTCATTTCTAAAAATAACTCGATAGAAAGCGAAAACAAAAATTTAGAATTATTTACAAAAATAATCTTTGCTCTCCTCTCTTGTATCAAAAAAAAAAACGAAATTTGTAATCGTTTGCTCTTGTGGAATGCATTTCTATTACTGGAATTTTTAATTGAATGGAAAACTTGAAACAAAAAGCATTATTCAGGTGGGCTAGGTTGCTCTACAGACGACGCGGCAGTGTCTACGAGTGTATAAATATTTTTTTCATGGAAATCTTAATCCAGAATTGAATTTTACGATTAGTTGAAGAGTACGAGTACTGCTGGTGTGTTAACTTTTATTAATGCATTTACACTTCGTTCATCATGTTCTTATGTCAGAGGTAGAAATTTGCTTACTAAACAAAATGTGAAATGCACTTTGACTCAAATTAGAATGTGGACTGCGTCATCTTAGTGGGCAACAGAATAAATGCAGTGAAACAAAAGAAGTCGTCAGAGGTTTTCATAATTGAATAAAACTTTAATTGTTGTTCAACAAAATAACTGCTGCTGTAGAACAATTCTATGTTCACCTTCAATCGGGGTATGTTTGTTCGTTGTTTGTTTGTGCTCTCTCCCTCTGGTGTGCTGCAATATGTGTATTTCGCCTTGGAATTAGGCAGATATGCAAATATTTATTGGAATTTGTTTATTGTTTAGAATGGTAGGCAGCTGATATATGTATTTGTTTATCAATTTTATAGATAGCCGCTGCGTAGTAAATGTTGCTAAGTTGTTCCAGTTGCTTATTACCGCGAAAAATACTCGTACATATTTCCATGAATTTATTTGTATCTCTAATCTATCGTCGCGCATTACTTAAAACTATGGCCCTTAGAAATATAAGTTTTTAAAGTCGTCTCTAAAGTCGACTTTTGTTAGTTGATTAAAGGTTAACTTCTCATCACTATTGTTAGTCAAATTTGTTTCGTGTTTATATTTAGACATTGTTTTGCAAAAAAAAAAAAATATATATATTAGGTGTGCAACTAAGTTCTCGCTGTTTGTCAATAGATGGCTCTAGACGGCTCATGAACCGATCTTAGTCATATGGTAAACAAACTGTTTTGACACATTGGTGATTTTGTTTTGGCGTCATTTGATTTGGTTGTGTGAAAATGTCTGATTTTGTGCCAAATAATCGTCATTTGCGAGAAGTGTTGATTTTCTTCTTTCATTCGAAGAAAACGGCGACTGAAGCGCATCGAGAGCTCCAAAAAGTTTACGGAGATGCTGCTCTAAGTGAAACAATGTGCCGTGATTGGTTCTGCCGCTTCAAAGACGGTGATTTCGATGTTGACGACCGTCCGCGTGAAGGAAGGCCAAAAGCCTTCGAAGACGCTGAATTGGAGGCATTGCTCGATGAGGATCCGTGCAAAACGCAAGAATACCTTGCTTCAGCATTAGGGGTTACCCGTCAAGCCATTTCCAAGCGATTGCATGCGTTTGAAGTGATTCAAAAACAAGGATCTTGGGTTCCTTATGATATGAAGCAAAGGGACGTTGAGCGTCGTTTTTTCGCCTGTGAACAACTGATCCAGCGGCAACAAAGGAAGGGTTTTCTTCATCGCGTCGTAACGGGTGGTGAAAAATGGATTCATTACAGCAACCCAAAGAAAAGAAAGTCATGGGAACTGCCTGGTCTACGTCGTCGGCTTGGCCGAATATTCACGCTGCGAAGATTATGCTGTGTATTTGGTGGGACCAGGTCGGTGTCATTTATTATGAACTGTTGAAAACCAATGAAACCATCAGTGGGGAACGGTATCGACTTCAATTGATGCGATTGAGCCGAGCACTGCGCGAAAAACGGCCACAATACGAGCAGAAGCACGAAAAAGTGATTCTACAGCCTGACAACGTTCGCCCTCACGTTGCCAAACCCGTTAAAACCTACCTGGAAACGCTCAAATCGGAAGTGCTACTCCACCCGCCATATTCCCCAGATATTGCGCCGTCCGATTATTACTTGTTCCGTTCGATGGCAGTTCCGCTCATATGAAGACTAAGATGAACACTTTTACCGTAACGGTATTCAAGCTCTGCCAAAAAGATGGGAAAAAGTTGTAGCTAGCGATGGGCAATACTTTGAATGATTCATTTGTAACCATTTTTTCACAATAAAGTTACATTTTCATCAAAAAGAGAACTTAGAACTTGTCTGTCAGTTTAGATTCAACTTAAATGCCGATGAGTAGACTTTAACTATTTCCTAAAGTAGAGCAGACATCTATAGAATTTTGTAGTTTTTAGTGATCCATACCGGAATGTATAAACGGAACACTAATGGATGCAACAGAGTGTCTGCCCGCTCGTCTGTCACACGCTTTTAACTTTTGAACCTTTTGAATTAAAGTTCTGACATTTTGCAGAAAAATAGTATTCGGGGCTCCAAAAATAGTCAAAAATATTTGTGTGGGGCGGAGGCTTTGGAGGTCTAATGTACCCCAGTAAAACAAAATTATACACCACACCATGTGACATATCAAATTAAAGCTAAACTTTCAAGGATTCCAAAAATATAAAAATTATTTTTCTTGATAAAAAAAAACTCAAAAGTCAGGGCATTACTTAAATCCTTTCACCCTTCGAGGATCATAGGGTATCAACAACGCATGCGCGCCATCTTGTTTGAAGTTTTGCAATGCGTTTAAGCTGCATCCATCTTTTCCCAAAGAGTTTGATTCTTCTCAACTGTTTTGCGCCACATTTGTTTAGGGCGTCCCGCAGTTCTGTTGCCTGGCTGAACGGATTCCTATGGAGTTGTCTTCGTGCCGTAGGGTGTGTCCAATCCACTGTCACTTTCTCCTTCGTATATTAATGCGTATAGGTTCTTGGCTCGTTCTCTGATAAAGTTGTTTGTTGGAGATACGATTGGGCCAAAAAAATCCTCAAGATTCTTATATATCGATTTACGAAAGTCTGCAGCTTGCGTGGTAGTACTGATTCTACGTTGGAGCGGGACAGTCACAGCCTGTTTGTGCAGAGAACATTGCTTCTCCACGCTTTGGACAGCATTCCGAACGCAGCTTTTGCATTTCTGATTCTGCTGCACATATCCATTTTGGTCCACCACGGTTAGCCGAGACCACACTTCCTAGATATTGAAAGATGTCTACTTCCTTGACTCGACGTCCTGTCCGGCAATGTTGAGTTGAGCGCGGGTGTTAGAAATGCTCAGTGAAGGTCCATTATCCGATGTGAAAGTAGGCAAACATCATCAGCGTAGTCGAGGTGTTTGAGGTAAGATGTCATAGTCCATCGAATTCCATGGTAACCTGTCAATGCTGCACGCAGTACATTGCTGATGACCACCAAGAACAACAGCAGTGACAGTATGCACCCCTGACGTACTCCACTTTAAACATCAAAATCCTCCGACACCCATACCATTGTGTAAGACGTAACACTTACTTCCCTTGTATGTAGCCTTGATAATAGCTTTCAGTTTTTCTGGAATGCCTCTTCTACGAAAGGTCAACCAGGTAACATCTGTATTCAAGCTGGCGAAAGCCTACTCGAAGTCGATAAACAGTAGATGTAGGGATTACTTGTACTCGACGCATTGCTCTATTATAATCCGTTAGATGTTTATGTGGTCGATGCAGGAGGATCCAGCGCAAAACCCTGCCTGTTCGACGTCGTGAGTTAAATCTGAATGTTCTATAATCCGTTCTAATATGATTCTAGCTATTATCTTGGCTATGGCCGGAAGAACGCATATATATCATCCCTCTTTTCCACTCTAGTGGATTTTGATCATGTTCTCATGCTCTCCGTATGTGCGGGTGTAGCAGTTCTACTGATGTATTTGGCGCCGCTTGAAATAGTTCGGCACGGATGCCATCAATACCCACCGCTTTGTTTTTCTTGCGAGACTTGATTGCTGTTGTTATTTCGATTTTACTGGGAGGTCCGGTGCGAATTCGGAAGACTCATTAGAGACTGTAGAGAAGTGTTGTCTCCATTTAGTAAGCCTCATTCGAAATCAGGAGGTTACCATCTAAACTCTTCACTGGATGTTGTTTGGAGTTCCAACAACCAATGAGCTCCTTGGCGACGTTATAGACAGTCCTACTGTCACACCTGCTTCCGGCTTCTTCAGCACATGAGGCAAGAGAGTCGATATACTGACGTTTGTCATGTCGCACACTACGCTGCACTTCCTTCTTTTTTACGCGATATTGGGCTTTTTAGCTCGGCTCTCTCTATTGTTGAGGCTGCTGCAATCCGATCCTTATTGCTGCAATCTCATCGATCCGTGGCCAGATGTTTGCTGATAGCCATGTGTGGTGCGTGCACCAGTTGGAAAAACATTTTTCACAGCATTCCAGTGGTCATCCGCACTCTCCTGCTTTGTGCTGCTGACTGTTTCTGCCTCTAAGGCACGATAGTCATTAAATTGTTGGCGTATTTGGGGATCCCTGCTGACGGATGCAGTACGAAGGCGTATAAAGGCCTGATGTCTGTTTCGGACGTCTAGGAAACAATTTCTGAAGCGGCGGCTGATCGCAATGATCTGGTTGGTTGTCCGCTGGCTGTCAGTTGAAACCCAATTGATCTTATGGCAGGTGTCATGCTTAAACAGCCACCCCACCCCAATGACTAGGTGGTTTTCTATTGCAGAAGTCCACAAACCGCTCACCGTTGTCATTCCGGTCTATAAGGCCGTGGTCGCTTTCTACCTTGGCGTTGAAATCCCCCATCACCATTACGATGTCCGCATATGGCTATAGAAATTGTCCTTATCATCCTCAGTCACGTCTTAGATCGGAGCGTAACACTGTATGATGACAAATTTTCCTACTCTGCTCTGGTATCTAGCCGTCAATATCCGGTCACTGTGAAGTTGACAGTATATGAGGCTGCTTCGTGCTGCTGGAGTTACCATCAGTCCCACGCACTAGTTTTAAGGACCTTCTGGGAGTGAGTCGAGGAGGGTCAAGAACCCATTGTTGTCCGTGTATGATAGCCAAAGGTCGTCAAGCGTTGTGTTCCGTTTCGGAGCAATTAGGGTTTTTTACGATTGTGACTCGGGCCATAGACCAACCAACACTTATCCTGTTTTGTGGCGCAGGAGGCTCGCCGTTGGTCCTCTCTCTTTCGCAATTTTCGAAGAAATTCTCAAATGGCACCAAGAGGAGGTGGGAGTAGGGCTTACCAACTGAGGTTTTCGGTTGCAGTGGCTCTTTCTCATTATTTAGCGAACCAACACCTATCGGGAGATGCTGCTCCTACGTTTGTTAGTCGTTTACCATCCTAAAAAGCCAGGGCATTTGCGATTTTTAATTTTAGCCGTGCAGACGTTGTTGAGATCATTAGGTTCATTGAAAACGTATCCACCTAATGTTGGCAAGTGCAGGGCATGTACACAAGAACTGTGTTACTGTTTCTTCTTCTTCCTCATCTCTGCAGCTTTGCAGTAGTCACTGTAGAGGATGCCCAATCTTTGAGCATGGCTACCCATCGTACAGCACCCTGTTATTACGTTGGTTATTGGTGTTATTGATTTGATAACGATATCAGTCTGTGATACCGTACTAACCGTCAACCAGTCACCGACTTGGCGAACAGCGGTGACTTCGTTTTCTTACCATACTCAGGAAGCAGTCCTTCCACATCTCCCTTATTCGTTTTCGTAGAGCTCTCTACTACTCTTTCTCTTTGGCCTTATAATTATGCTCAGCTCTTCTCTTCTCATGACACCATTTAAGACCTTCAGTCCTGTTCTTCCGTCTAAGTAGGAGTGCACACATTCTGACAGCAGTATGTAAATATTTCAGCTGTGATTTTATTGCACTAAAACAGGTGGTAGACAGGAACCCAACCCCTTGTCGACCAGTGGATACCACCACATCTTGCTCCTCCGTGAAGTAGTCGTGTTTATGTTTCGGAGTTTGGAAGATGAGCCGCTACTTGTGGGCACTGTCACAGAGTTAGAGGTTCGCCTATTTTGGAAAGAGAACAAAATTCAGTTTTCGAAAAACATGAAAGATAGACAAAAAGGCGCCTACTATCCGCCGTCTTGTGCTTTCAAATATTTAATTACCTTATTTTAGATGGCGCTACAGTCTGGGCCTCAACCAACAAGTGTCTCCAGCCAGATCGTTCTTGGGCTAGCCGCCTCAAATTTTGCACATGAAGTTGGTTGAGGTCCTTTCTATTTGCGTGTGTTCCTTTGTTTTGTCGTCCCTTCCATTTTCACCCGTCTTTGATAAAGTCCATGCTTCTGCGCTGTATAACAGGATTGAGATGATGAGGATTTTATATAAAGTCACCATAGTTGTTCGTGAGAGGGCTTTGGTGGACTTTCCTGACCTAAAACGACACATACGGAATAATTATTGTAGATTGTTGACAGATAGGATCTTATACACGATGTTGAAAAATTTAATATCTCTGAACTGTGGCGCAGTTCAGAGGGCTTGCTTTCTTGAGGATCAGCAAAGAGATACTGAGGATCCATTCGTCGCGCTTACTTACATCCGAACTTACTTTGCAGATGAGTTAACGTATGCTCCGTACCAAATCATCAACAGCTGCTTTAAATAGCTCGGCAGTTAGACCATCGGCTCCAGAAGCCTTGTTGAACTTAAGCTAAGGGGTGGTCGTGGTGTAGTGGTAACATCATCGCTTGTCACGCTACAGGTTCACGGTTCGGATCCTGATGTCAATAATCATCTATTTATTTCGCATGAAATAAATAAAAAAGTCGATCAATTGCGAAAGCTTATGTCAACTCTACTGCGAAGGCATAACACTGGCAGTAGGGCGATCATATGGCTAAAATGCAAATTGATCGTGATGATGACATCAGGAGGACGGAAAAAAATACTGTGAATCATGAGCAACGGAAAAAGCAAAAACAAACAAGCTCCCCAGTTATCTGGACAGCCACCCTTTTGGAGTTCACTGAAACTTAATACCAGGTGAGCTTCAAACCCCTTTCACACGTGCGAATTATAAAAAAAAAGCTTGTAAATATTGCTATCTTCATTTCACCTTAGTCGGGTGGACGGAATTGTTGACCGTCATCATCCGGGTTGAATGGAGCATTCTGCCTGACAGTAGAGTTTTGATCGACATCCCCATTTAATACTATACAAAAGTGATCTTAGCAAATTCTCAGTACCGACTGTGACTCTACTACTAGAATTCCTTCTTCATCCCTACAGGCTTTGTAGTTGGCATGCTCTATTTAACTTCTGGTAAAACTTTGGAACATCATTCCTCCTATAAGAACTCTACATTTACTCTGCTTTCTGCTTCTTTCTTAGACGCTGAGGTTCTTCTATTCTCTTGTGCTTTTAGATGTCGTAAGCTTCTCTTGTCACCCTATTCAGCATCGCTTTATAAGCCTCCTGCTCTTTGATGGGTGCACTTGACGGCCAGGGGTTTTGTGTTTTCAAATAACCGCATTTCTTATTCTCACTGCTGACTTATTCACTCTACTTTGATATCTTTTCATGAAATCAAGTAAAAAGTGAGCACTCACTTGAAACACATACACGTATGGCTCCTTCTTTCAGTTTTATTGTAGTTCGTAAAATATGGAAAACGCCTTAACAACGTTCGCCGAAAAGTACAAAAAAAAACAAAGATTACGTGCACATTATGCAAGCGCTTCAACTATTTAATGGAAAAATTGAAAAAAAAAATCAAGGGCTTGCTATATCTAATATTAGAATGTTTTCTAAGAAATTACTCACTCTTACAAAAATAAAAGAAACTCGTCTAGGTCTACACAGTAAGTAGTTAAACAGTATAAAACTGATATTAACAAATTGTTTATTAATTTGTTATCTAATCTATTAAAAGTTCGTTGTGAGTAATTATTACCAATCACGTAAAATCATCTATCCTGAACGAATTACCATGTACAGTAAAGGACTCATATACCCGTAGATATATATATTATGATTTGTTTTCAGTTTTCCCTTCATCAGTCACACCAATTAAACCAACTCTGTCATAACACACTAAAAAATCAGAAGCTAATCTAATTAATGTTTGCATTTCAAACTAAAATCTCTTGTTAAAAATTTCTCCAAACGAGAGATAAGTGAGAGTTTTTAATTTTTCCTTTCCCTACTTGCCCTTGCACTGTGTCTTGTCGTGTGACTGGCACAATCTTTGCACATGTGAACTTGTTATCTCATAATTTTCTCTACTCTTCTTGAGTAGGTACCCTTCACATTATCTCTGTCTCTGGAAAGTAAAAGGAGGGGAATTACCACAGTACTATGAATTTTCCATCCTCCTAAACGATCAGCTAAATAGGTTCTTTAATATTTCGACGCACTTTAAACAGATATAAGAAAAAGAAAAATCAATTTTCTGTTTATCTTTAATTAACATAATTCTCATATTCTACTTCTGGATTCCTTCGTTTCGTGATTCAATGATTCATATCTCACTCAAGTCTACGTGACACAAACCACTCATTCGTTGTGCCTCTCATGATCAACTTGAGTGACACGATCATTTCAATAAATGATTGCATGTTTTTAGGAGGTTCGAAATGTATTGGAGAATTTCTTTAGTTGTTTTAAAAGACGACTGGTCACCATAAAATTGTGGCTCTATTTGAATTTATTATTTGTTGTCTGAAATATCAATGATTATTTTGCCTTCGAACTAGATATGTATGCTTGCAGAAGCGCTACACAATTAACACTTTCGACGGTATTAAGTAGATTTAATTGATTATTTTCGTAGATTTAGTAATGGAAATAAAATGCATGAGTTGCTTATATAATAATTAACCCTGTTAACGGACAAGTTGGACTTTTGTTATCCATCCGAGAAGCTGATATGCTTCTGTCCCTTAAAAGAGTGGTTTAGATTTTTAGACTTAGCTATTCATTGTGTTAAGCTATGTATATATTTGGAGGCAAAAAGACGTCATACGTCTGTAGCTCATATATATTCAATAAAACCACATTCATCATCTATAACAACGTCAATTCCTGACCGGAAACGTCAGCAAGCCGGAATAAAATGGTCCTTGTTGATGTTCACCATCACTTTAGCATCCTTTAGAGCTTGAATGGTATTGTGGGGATGTTTATTGGTTTATGTTCAACTACGCCCCATACAAAGTAATCTAATGGACTAAGGTCTGGTGAGTTAGGTGTCCATAAGTCTGGTGTTATGTGATCCTGGAATTGATCTTCATCCATTCTCGAGTCGTCGCGGCTTTGTGCGCTGGCGCACACTGTCTATTCAGGGCTTAACAACTGCCGCTAGCACCTCGATGTTTCAGGCAGCATTCACTCGAAGACCTTGTGGGAAAAAGTAGGGAGGCATAACATGACGTTCACTACTCACTACTCCGAGGACTATCACATTTGCAGGTAACTTGGTCTCCATCACCACGGGGTATCTGATGGCTCTGCACGCATCCATCTATCGTTCCTTCTTTTGGCATTCTAGTTCTGGTCGAACATTTTTTCATCATTTTGTTGAGGAGCCGCTTTCCTCCGAGCACATGCTGATTTTTCGTTTTCTCCAACAAAACTGGCCACTTCTCATGGCATAAGACTTAAATAGGAGGTTTTCATGACCCACACCGCGAATTAGTCGCACAGACACTTGAAGGTTCCTTGCAAATGACCTCATCGACGTTTCAGGGACCTGGTGAATACGGGCTTATCTTGTTGTCCAAACGTGTTGAATGCTTTAAGCGTTTCGAAACAGGCGAAATATTACTGCCCGAAGCCTTCAACTCGACACGAACCATGTAAAGGAACGATCGGACGACTTTTACAAAGCGCGATATTTCGAGATCATTGTGGTCTGCGCTCCTTCGGACAAATGGCAGACTTTTAGGCGCATTTTAAAGTGGAAGATCAAACCAAAATCATAAGGGGTTAGATCTGGCCTGTATAAATGGTGATCTAAAAGACTTATGCCAGTGCAAATAGGATGCAGTGAGTCTTGCTCTGTTGCCGGTGCATTATTGTGGCCGGAGATGCTGCGGCTGTGACAATGTTCCATATACCACTTGACAATGATCGTCCGGTGATGGTCAAGCATAATTAACTTCAACAAACACGTTTTGCTGCAACCTCTTCGTTTGAGTCGAAACATTTTTATCTTCAAAGATTCTCTGGGTCTTTGTTGGAACTAAGTAATAATAGAGTTACTTCTTGTCACCAGTTGCATGTTCCGTGTCCATGTCACTTTTATTAGGGCATGAGGTACTCAGAGAGTACAAAGCTTCCTAATTTTGAGATGACCTTTCTTTTTTTATACCTAATCTTCTCTCAAGAGAGGCGAACCTATAACGCTAAGCCAGTCCCACGAGATGTTTGAAGATGCCTATTGATTCTGCTCTTGGATTGATGGTGATTAAAGGTTTCTGGAAACATGTCTCCTGGGAGTAAATGTCAAAGTTAACTCGTTCTATAATAGAAGTTTTGATAAAGGGATGTCTCATTGATTGGTAGGTGGACATAGAGGTGATGGGCCCTCACATATCGCATTTCTAGGGATTCTTCTTCGGAATATCTGCCATGATAGTGTCTATTGTATAGGCACAGGTCAGGTACGAATGTTCCATGAGCTATTGGTTGGAACTTGGACGTTAGTGCGGGATCTATTCTATTAAGCGTCTCCGTGGGCTGTCGAGCAGATGAAGATAATGTTTTGGAGCCGAACTCCAAACATGAGAACAATACTCAAGCCGCGATCTAACTTGTGCCTTGTATAGGAGAAGGAGCTGTTGCGCTGTAAGGTATCTCTTTGCTCTAAATAGGTAGGATGTTGGATATCGTGGCATGTTTTTTTTTTTTTTTTTTTTTTTTAACAGTGCCTGACACTGCGACCACAAAGATCTATTGTGCCAGAGGCCGCTTTTTAGGCCAGCAGTTCTTCTACTTTCCTTGTGAAAGCTATAATTACGGCTGCGGAGGAGTTCCTTAAGTCTAATGGAGATATGATCCCCTCAAGGAAGAATCTTCTCCTATTTCTACACAGAGCTACACACTCATATAGTACGTGTTCTGCGTTTTCGTCCTCTGACCAGTAAGGAAGCTCACAATCCTTCTTATGTCGTTTCTGCTATATTTTAGGATATCAACTGCCTTTTTTTGGAAGGGTTGACAGCTTTTTTTTTTAGCTTGTCTGAGACCTTGAGAGTTATTCCAGTGGGAAATGCACATGTTGCGTTCCCAGCTGTTTAGGGTCAGTTTAAAGGCAGAATCAGATATTCCGCAAAAGGGTTCAGGTCCAATGAACAACTCAGAGGAACCTTTTCTAGCTAGCAGATCTGCAGTTTCGTTACCGTCAACGCCTACATGACCCGGTACCCACCACAATTTTACTTTATTATATCGCGCCAAGTTTTGTAAACTGTCGAAGCAGCTTAGAACTGATTTTGAACTGATAAGGCGGGAGATCAGTGCTTTAGCGCCGCTTGGCTGTCGGTGAGTATGTGGATAGCGATACCTTTGATGCCTGAGCACAGGTCTCGAAAGCGTAAATCTCGGCCTGGAAAACACTAGGACTCTTTCCAAGTGATTTCGAAATCTTGTAATTGGGTCGCCGGCGCCAATTCCTGAATTCATTTTTGATCCATCGGTATACCAAACGATTCCTTTTGGATCAAGCAACGGTCCGCCATTATTCCATATATCACAGCTTTGGATCTCAATCTCAAACCTTCTACTAAAGTAGAGTGATTTGGGCGTAAAGTTAGAAACCGTGCTGAGCATATCTAGCTCGGGGAAGTCGGTTAATAGATCCATTAGATCCACATGATCCCATGTAATATTAACACCAGCAATGTTACACCAGAGTTGACTGACACCAAGAAGATGCACGGTTTCCTTGGAATGGATAATTTGGTAGGTTATTCGAAATGTTTTCTCTGCAAAAGGTTGTAAATTGGGTTTCCTTCGCAAGTCGACTAAGTTTGTTTTACCCCATTGCAAGATTTTCTACAGATCTTCATTTAATGAGTTGATCTGGTCGCATCTCTGACGATGTGATGTTATTTGCATTCATGGGCATTCTGTTAGAGCAAGATAAGGGTGCTGTCATTGACAAAACTGAAAATCTTGTTGTTCGTTGACTCTAGAAAGTCGTTGATGAGGAGTAAAAAAAGAGTTGGCTGAAAGTGTAGAGCCCTGAGGCACTCCAGCGTTTACAGCAGAAATGAAGAAAATTCACCATCCAACCGCAGAGTAGTTGTGGTAGTTATAGGAGGCTAGCTTGTTTAACGACGCTCTTGATTACCCGTTCTGTTCGATGGCTGAGACCGATAGGTGGGTTACATAGCTCAACAGGCCTTCAGTTGAACGACGGCTGCGTAAACCATTACACTCCGCAGATATTTCATTATTTCAGCATTTATGGCTTTTCCATTACATAGCATTGACAACAACGCTATGGGATGGTAGTTTTGTGGCAAGCATTTCTTTCCTTTTTTGGGTATTGGACATAGAAAAAAGTCTACAAAGAATAGATGTAAGTTCTGGTGCACAGTTTTTGAGGGCTATCGCTGATATTCCGTCAATTCTTGTTGCCTTTTTGCAATCCAGACGGATTGCACGATGTCGAAACTTTACATCTCGCTTCGGTGACTGGAGCTCCGTGACAGTTGGTGGCTGCGCCTGTGCCGGATCTACTAAGAAAACTTCTGATTGTTGCATAAAACTTTTAGCTGAATGAGCATAGGTCATGATTCAGAAGGAACTCGATAGATAGTTCGATACTAACCAATCAATCATAATAAACTCTCTCTGTATTTGGTTTCAACTATCAACACATAAGCAGATTTATTTAATTGAAGACCTGAATATGCGGATATATTATTGCATGGAAAAAAAAAAATTAAAATGAAAAATAAGGGATGGTGCTCACACCAATGGCGTCACATGTGACATTATGATATTTGTACCTGGTTTTTCACACAAGATTATACGAGTTGCGATACCTTTCTTTCACTGAACTTTCATAACAATGAGTCTATGGTTACGAGAATCCAGAGGCCGAAATGACGTCTAACGGGGATCTAAAGGTAAAAATAGGAGCATTTCTTGCGTCATTCATTTACTTTTCTTATCAAGGTGAACAATGTGTAGGTAGGTACGCGTTGTGCCGGGTGGCAATGATGATACTCGTACAACACGACAAGAAGCCAGCCATCTGCTTCATCGTTAATTACAAATTATAAGGAAATCAACAGCTAGAAAGTAAACACATTCTTCTTTTCTTGTATTTTATTTAGGAAGTGCAGATGTAAGAAATACTTCGGTAGGTGTACTCAAATCGGAAATCAAAACATTGAATTCCAGGTGCAAATGGAGATCCCTTGCAAAAGGAGAAGGGAGACTGAATAGTTAAAAAGGGGGAAAGAAATTTATTTTTATGAATACTTTGCTTTGTATTAAACATTAGACAGTATCATATAGGTATCGAAAATTCACCTGTCACCTCGTTTTAGAAGCAGATGCAACTGATTTATGGCAACATAAATGTTGATATTGTTATCTATTTGCCATGGAAGTCATTTCCTGAAAGGGTTACCTCACACGTTGTTTCAATAGTATGCAGGCTATATTTTGACAAACATTGTTATACAACGTCTGCCGTGAGAAGATCGAGAAGAATAATAAATAAATACAGGTTGGGATTTCACATCACTGCCATATGACATCTGTCAAATCCGTCTGTCATCCATAGTGACAGGTAGTTAGTTTTTGTCTCTAAATATAACAGTTCTGTAATATGTATATGTGTATCGCGATTTAAGGACAGATTATGGTCGTCATAATCTCCCAACTGTGCAAAGAATTCGAAACATACTTACTTGAGGTGGCGCTACAGTCCGGGGTGAACCTGGGCCTCAACCAACAAGCGTCTCCCGCCAGCTCGACCTTTAGCTAGCTGCATTCAGTTTCGCACGTTAAGTTGTTTGAGGTCCCCTTCCACTTGCGTGCGCTATCTGAGTCGCGGTCTTCCTCTACTGCGCCGTCCCTCGGGAATGGATTCGAAGATTTTTCGGGTCGGAGCATTGGTGTCAATGCGCTCTACATGACCCAGCCACCTCAGTCGTTGGACCTACACCCTCTTGGCCAAGTCGATGTCGCTGTACAGCCCGTACAGTTCGTCGTTGTATCTCCTCCTCCACTCACCATGTATGCAGACGGGACCGAAAATCACCCGAAGAACTTTTCTCCCAAAACAGCCAAGAGCAAACAGCCATCCACTTTTGGTGACATGCCTCTGCGCCATAGAGTAGGACTGGCATGATTAGGATTTTATAATAGGTTGGCGCGTGAGTTTTGCACTATTCTTTCAAAAACGATGTTAAAGAAATCGCGCGTCACCTTGTCTGATTCATTTTTTGACATCAAAGGTCACGGTGAGGTCTTTCCCGACCTTGATGGAGCAGCGTGCATTCTTCATCGTCATCCTGCACAAACGGATGAGTTTGGCAGGGATGCCGAAACTAGACATTACTCTATATAGCTCGTCTCTATAAGTGTTGTCATACGCGGCCTTAAAATCGATGAAAAGCTGGTGGGTATCAATTTGAAGCCGTAGTGTGATCGTGAACTTAGTGTGATGGTGAACTTTCCTGGCCTAAAGCCACACTGATGGACCGATCAGGTTGTTGACGAACGGCTTCAGGCGTTCACCCAACAGATAAAATCTTACAAGCGATGTTAAAGAGACTGATACCTCTGTAGTTGGCGCAGTTCAGAGCGTCCCCTTTCTTGAGGATCGGGCAAACAATACTGAGGTTCCATTCATTCCGCATACTTTCATCCGACAATATTTTACAGATGAGTTGGTGCATGCTCCTTACCAAGTCATCGCCGGCCGCTTTGCACAGTTTGGCAGCGGCCCCGTCAGCTCCAGCAGCTTTGTTGGACTTAAGTTTAAATATGGCTATCTTCACTTCGTCTAGATCGGATGGACTGAATTGTGGATCTACATCGTCCAAGTTGAATGGTTCATTCTGCTTGACAGCGGGATTCGTTTCGTCGTCGCCGTTATACAGTCTGCAGAAATGGCTCTTCCATATCCTCAGCATCGACTGCGTTTCTACTACGATGTTTCCTTGATTGTCCTTGCAGGCTTCGGTTCGGGCCTTGTAGCCTTGACAGATTCTCTTTACCCTTTGGTAAAACTTCCGAACCTCATTCCTACAGTAGCATCTCTCTATTTCTTCGATCGCGTGGTCATTCTTTTTTATTCGTCTCTCCTCTTCTGCTCGTAGAGCTCGCGAGCAGCTCTAGTCCTTATATCCAGCGCAGCTTTGTATGCCTCTTGTTTAGCTGCATGTGCTTACCGGCACTCGTCGTCAAACTATGGTTGTAGTGGCGGAGTGAAACTGGTCTTCAATAATCGATGCTGGCGACATAGGACCTCTTAAGGGATTAAGGTACACTCGATCGGAAAAGGATTTGACGATCTCTTGCGATTGTAGAGTTCGACGTCAAACTTTCTCACAGTATTTCCTTGTTTTGGCCGTGTTCGGGATATTCGCAACCGTACCTTGGCTACAACAAGGTAGTGATCCGAGTCAGTGTTGGCCCCTCGGAAAGTCTGGACATCCATAATATTGTAGGAGTGCCTTGCGTCGATCGCAATATGGTCAATTTGGTTGATTGACCAGGAGATCTCCAAGTTCCCTTGTGAATATCGTGATGCGAGAACCGCGTACTAGCTACGACAACATTTCGCCCCGCAGCAAAGTCGATCAGCCTCAATCTATTATCGGAGGTGTTGTCGTGTAGGCTGTATTTTCCGACTGTACTACCAAAGTTGCCCTCTCTACCTAGCTTTGTGTTAAAATTGCAAAGGGCACTGCTCGTCATAGCTAGGGCACTGGCTCGTATGTTATGTCCAAGAGCTCGTAGAACCTATCTTTGGTGTCGTCGTCTTTCTCCTCTGTTGGGGCATGCGCGCATATTAGGCTTATATTGGCGAATTTAGCCTTGATGCGAATTGTTGTGAGGCGTTCGTCCACATATCTGAAACTTAAGACTTCTTTTCTAAGTCTGCCTCCAACGACGATTGTTGCCCGTAATAGTCGCCGTAATAGATATCTCAGTTTTTAATCCTCTTTTTGCCCGGTCCATCCCATCGCCCTTCTTGGATGGCAGTGATATATACTTTGCAGCTGTTTAGGGCCTCCGCTAATTGTTTGGCTGCACGTGGTCTATTAAGGGACCTAACATTCCACGTACAGATCCGAAGTTCGTTGTCCTTGTTTCGTTTGCATAGTTCGTCATCAGTAAATCCGTCCGTTTCCGAGGCTTGTTGTTGCTTAGTAACAAATTTGTTTTTCCGTGGCGCGGCAGTTACCCCGGAGGCACAACCCCCAACCTGGAGGACCAGTTCCATTCTAGAAAACCGAGGGGTCGGTTATACCGATGTCAGTAACCCAGTTCGGGGGTTGTGAGCGCTACCGTTGACCCCTTTAGGGCTCATTCGCCACCCATCTCTTTTCCAAAACCCCAACTTATTCTTGAAAATCCTTATCGGCCTAAGCTCCAAATATGTCGAAGAGGCCCGAATAAGGAGCTATCTCCGCTCCGGAGGTTTATCACGCCACCGTTGGTTCCATCTGGGGATTTCGTCCGCTATCGTGTTTATACTGCTGCTATTTTTGTCTTCTGGTCAACACTCGCGCTTATAAGTTTAGCAAGTTGAGTCCGGGTCGGATGGCTACCGGGTGGAGGTAAAATAAGCACAATTGATGTGTAGGAACACTTACAATACTGGGTATCGTCTGGTTGACACCGATCAGAGTCTACCCTATTTTTACAACATCTAGCGTATGTCACTTACACTGAAATAAAGCCGCATTAAAAACGAGTCAGTATTTTTCGAGTTTATGGCCACAAACAGACAGACATGGAAAATTAATTTTATATATAGCATACTAACTATTTATTAATTCATTTATAAATTTTGTATTTTTTTTTTTATTTTCAGGTGAGTTGTCTTGGAGCAAATAAAAATGGTATGATAATTTAAGTATACTGTATTTGTATATTAGTAGGTACTTATTGTAAATAAAATACTAAAAAGTTTAAGAATCTATTAAAAGAATTTAAGTTTGTATCGAAAGTTCGTATAAAAAGTAGAGAGAAAATAACTTAAATATGCCTTCTCTCTGTTCTAGAGCAAAAGACTGACAGAAAGCAAGAAACTACAGGGTGGGCCATTTAAACCTTCGGGATGTTTTTTTGGTAATAATTAAAAAAAAAAAAACACAAATTATTTGCTGTTGTCATTTTTCGTTTATTTTGAACCTTGCAAATTTGTTCTGATCACTTTTTGAATATGATATCGTAAATGGTCGCCGCCAGAGCGAATGGCGCAATGTGCTCGTTTTTCGGCATTTCCCATTAGTTTTCGAAGTGTTTCGGGCTGAATAGCGGCCATTTCCTGTCGTATATTGGCTTTCAATGCTTCTAGGGTCCGTGACTTGTTGACATAAACTTTGGACTTCAAATAACCCCACAGGAAGAAGTCTGAAGGCGTTAAGTCGGGTGATCGCGGAGGCCAGTCAAAATCACCATTTTTCGAAATTAGGCGTCCGAGGAACAAAAGATGCAATAAAGCGATAGTGGCTCGGGCTGTATGAGCTGTGGCACCGTCCTGTTGAAACCAAAAATTGTCCATGGTGTTATCGGTCAGTATTGGCATAAAAAAATCCATTATTAGGGCCCGATAACGCTCTCCATTGACGGTTACAGCTGCTCCAGCATCGTATTCGAAGAAGAACGGTCCAATGATTCTTTCATCCCAAACAATCACGCGTTGGTTGTGGAGACGTTCTTCGTGAATTAATTGAGGGTTTTGGCGTATAACCGACAATTTTGTTTATTTATGGTGTGGTCTGAAGGCGTTTCCCTCACTCGATATTTTGCACGATACTGCACGATACTGCACGATAACAGCGCATTGTGGTGTCGTGTACTGTTCCATGGCACAAATTCGCTTGGACTGACGCTTCGAAAGCGCGCTGTCATAAGCCGATCTGAAAACAAATGTCAAAGTTATAGGGTTGCCAGATGTCGAAGGTTTAAATGGCCCACCCTGTACATATTAAGGGTTGTTTATTAAATATTTAAAGTAGAGCTGGATCAAGTTCATGATGGCAAAGCCTGTAGCGTGATTCTAGTTAAATAGTTAAAAATGAATTCGCCTGCCATCTTCACTTGCAATAAAATGTAAGCTCATTCTGAAAGCCTTTTGTTGTGTTATCCGAACTAGACTACAGCAATTTATATCGACTTTGGTGAAAATAAAAAACCTTATTACGAATTCCTTTAAGGGGTACGCGCAATCGAGTGAAAGGCTGTCTATATAAAGAATAGCAATACGCTCCGAGGAAAATTTCTAGCTAGTCTTACAGTATACAATTAGGGATGTTTCCATACCTAAGTATCGATTTTTATTTTATTTGTTTGTCGATGTAGGAAAAACTACAATGGAATATTCAGACTCGATACCGGTTCATTGTACTACCAGTAAGCAAACACGAGTAAAAGCTTCAGTGATGAGGAGCTTATAGTATCAGCACTCACCACATCGGCTTCAAAGATTTTACACCTGACACGAGCAAAGGCAAGACAATCGCAGAGGAGGTATTGCACAATATCGTCGCTCCTTTTACTAGCGTACAGATGCTTGACAAAAGTGAAATGGCCGTAAGAACGCCAGTAAGTTGTCTCCAGTAATTTTTACTAAGGGGCAGCAATAATGCCACGGATCTCTTACAGACGTCCGGAAGCAGTCATTCAGTCCGTCTACATCCTGGAGAGCCATGTCACCCACGATTATTTTAATACGAAACCTAACCGTCAGTGAAAGCCTTGACCGAGGACGCAGGAAGCCCAAAAGCAGATTCAGGTCCTGAGAAGTCCTCTTCCGAACCTTGCCTAGCAAGTTCATCGGAGATCTTATTTTCAGGGGTTATCTTATCTCATGGTAACCCGGGGACCAAAATTGACTGAGTTCAGACTTGCGACCGAATTTAGAGCGCCTTGCATTCTCCGACTATTTTGGAAGATAGTTGAGCAAGGCTTCAAGCACAGCTTGGCTGTCGCTACAGATGCAGATACACCATCCCCTCCATTTATTCCTTAAAATTTAGTTCATAGCCATTAGGATTGCATAAGTCTCCGCTTGAAAGACAGACGCATATTAATCTAACGAGAAGTAAGTTGTCATCCTCTACGAAGACTCCAGCATCAGACTCTTGAATGGTTCTGTAGCCATCCGTGAAAATTCGACTTCAATTCCTTCCTAGTTCCGATTCCTGAGCGAGAGGAAAGTCGACTTTAAATTTACGAACCAGTTGGAGTTCTGGTGTCATTGCGTCAGACTTCATACCCATAAAACACGTGTCGCGCAAGGTCGTCGAAGACCCAGTGGGGGTTATTCCAAAAGCCACCTCGTTTAAGACGGACGATAGCTTTAATTGTTTTGCCCAAGGTATCGATACTTTCCAAATGTTTGCCTGAAAGTTTATTCCTTGTGTTCGTGATTGGTGCTCCCATCTTCGCAAAAACCTCTCACAAGGAACTAAGGAAGCAATAGCAATAACCACTAAAAACCTTTCGAGCTTTGGCTTCCTATCTTCCTATTCTTCTATTGGATATTTGATTGCCTTTAATATTAGCCTTTCTTCGCTTTTGTCGGTGATCCATTCGATCCGATAGAAATACTTTTTTTCCAATTTCAAGTAAATATCGCAATGAAAGTATCGATATGAAAAGTACTTAGTATTGAATCAAAATTATCGAGTAATTACCCGTTTTTACTTATATCGATTCATCTATGTACCTAGTAGCGACAAAAATAATGTTACTACATTTGTTGCACCCACTGCGCGGCCAAGAGTGAAGCAACCCAGAGATTGACATAACATTTGTTTGTTTATACAAGTATTTCAAATTTGCTTACGCTTTCGTTGTGGAATTGATTGAGGAAGTGAATCGCACCGCTGTCTTCATCCGGTTCATAAGTGTGGTGTAAGCAAAGTCCAGATTCTCAAGACGCTGCAGCAGTTAGGATTTTGTCGAATGTTTTGCTTTCCAGTAAATAAAATTCTTCGAGGATATTGGCGACATTAAAGGCGCCTGCCCACACAGAGTACGAACGCCACAAATTATCAAAACTTTTAAGGCACGAAACCGTCTCCGAAAGCAGAAAACACTGCGGCTGGTGGCCTTCAAACGCCATACTGGAAAATTTCTGAGTGTAGCCTTTACAAAAATTGGGTCCAAAAATTAAAGCGACTCTTGGTGGAATACGCGGCTGTTCTGCACAGAAAAATTGTGATATTCTGGCAAGATCCTGCGCCAGCCCATAAGATCAAAACTATCCATACCTGACTCCAGAGAAATGTACCCCGCTTCATTGGTATCGAAGACTGGTCCTCAGCCAACTCAGACCGTAATCCATTAGATCACGAATTGTGGACTGTCCTAAAGGACTTTGTCTGCCGGAGATACCCTAACATGGAATTCTTAAAGTGAGCTATGACCGAAGCTGTAGCCAATTTCCCAATTAATAGGGTGCGTGTTGTAATTGGTGAGTGACTTTCGCGAGAGGTAACACTGCCAACAAACTTGGTTTTTTTTTATTTTCCGGGACTCGAACGTCGGGTCTCCCGCATCAGAAAGTCTCCCGGGTTTCGGCACCAATATACTGGTTTATGACAGTTTGCGATATTTGAGGAGTGCGTACGATATTCGTCTTGACTTCGATAGGAAAACCTTCTTCTATTTTACATTACAGTCCTTATTTTCGGTAACTTTCCAAGCGTCAGACAGTTATATTATTCAGAATGCACTTTGGTATTCAGATACTCAAGAATTATTGTTCACCTGGAGGTAAGTGTTCATAGATAGGTGGCGCACAAAATCCTACACCATATGCGATTTTTGGTCTGCTTTACTGCTCTCTGAATCGTTTCTTTCCTTCCAGTTTATTTGTAATGAAATCCTCTTGCAGCGAAGAAACCAATTAAAGGCTAGCATCAGATTTTCCCAATCGAAATTCCCAGAACCTACATAATGTGTTTGTACAGTTTAATAGTGAAATCCAAAAATACCACCAGCATCCTCCCTGGATTAGCAGAGGATATAATTTTGCACTTATAAAATTCGACACCCAATGCGGGGTATATTTCTAAAAATATCTCGCCCCATCAATTTGCATTGCATTCACAGGCAACAGCTCCATGGGAATGTTTTCAATTAAATTTGAAAATCCATTGAGAAACGTTTACAACGTTGGTGGTTGCTTGGTGGATATTTTCATTCATAACTGCAAAATTTATTATATGACGTTGATCCCTGTGGGAAAATCATGTTGGAGACATGAAATCTATTTCCATATGCACGTCCCTACTAATCCACCGGAAATCCTGTAAATAGTCCAAATCCAAGTGCACATACAGATTAATTGCTCGTACTTTGCACTCAGTGTATGTTATTGCCGTTGCTACTACCCCCCACTCAATGTGCCACTTAACCACCGCAGCGTTTGAAGCGAATATCCGTCCTGAGTATGATGCACAAACACCACACCATTATAATGCACAAAAAGACAATAAAGATTTTCTTTTCCTAGAATTATGTGGCAACAAACAAACAACATGGTCGTCGTAGACGTCGTTTCCCCTTTTAATCTGCGCTGCTACATGCTAAACCCTCAACCCAACGAACAACGTCGACGATGTAAACAAAGTCACGCTAAGACCGGTCCTAGTCCTTTTACTCATTTGAATGCGCACATTCCAATCGCAGAAAAGTAGCACTCGTACTCGAACATGGATTTCACGGATGCGAGGAGCGGCGAGAGGAAAGCATAAAAAGGAGCGCCGCCAGCATGCAGTATGCACCAATCTCGCATCAAAACAAGATCACTACGGGACAAGTGGTGTGCGGTGTGGTTGAGGTAAAGGAGACCGAGAGACCAACAATCAAATTTACAAATTCCATTCATGGATATTTTTTTTCTTTGCTTCCCTGGTTGTACTCCACGAAAACAACATTTCTCGTTTATTTAGTCCCCCACACGACGACGGCGACGACGCACGATAAGGAGTAGTTTCGTTAGCGTGCTTACCACACACTATCGCGCCAATTCGTGGGTACCAGACGCCGCCACCGCCACTGCTAGCTTTGCCACTATTCAGGCAGTGGGCATAAACAAAACGTAGCGTGTAACTAAAACGTAGGCGACGTCAAAAGTGAGGGGATTTGGTGCAAAAAACCAGTTGCGCGCCACAATGTTTTTTTTCGTACTCCACCAAGTACATATGACGGCGTTCCTTCTTTTATATTGGTCGAGGTGTGCGCTACAAAGGGAAGACATTCCATCATTGTTTATTGTACAACTTTGTTGTGTTTTTAAGGACTGACGCGCGCATCAGCTCTACTTATTGGTTGAGTGACCTCATTTTGTGAGACCTCTCCGTCAACTGAACTGATGGTGACGGGAAGTACAAATGTACCAGCTTGCTGTCCAAAAACCCAACAACGTCGCATCGTAAGTGACTTCCTTTTTTTTTTTTAACTCAGCCGCTGCCAAAATTATCAGCTAGATGGCAGCACGTGCTGCTAGAAAGTTAGCAGATGATAAAGTCAGAGTAGAGCGTAATCATTTCAACAAGTAATTTATTACTTAAAAAGTTACATTAATTAAATTTCAAAATCAATTACTTGGTAATTAAGATCGGAAGGTGGCCATGGTTTAGTGGTAACATCATCGCTTGTCACAGGTTCACGGTTCAAATCCTGTTGCCAAGAATCATCTATTTATTTCACATGAAATAAATAAAAAAGTCGATCAATTGCGAAGCTCATGTTAACTCTATTGGTTATATAGATGGAAATGCAACTTGACCGTTATGATGACATCAGGAGGACTGAAAAAAATACTCTGAATCATAAGCAACGACAATAATAACAAAACAAAAATGCTCTCCAGTTATCTGGACGCCACCCTTGGAGTTTACTGAAACTTAATACCACCCGAGTTTCAAACCCACTACGCCGATCTTTCTCTCTCTCTCTCTCTCTCTCTCTCTCAATTTCTACAAACGCCCGTGCCCTGAAATAATTTAAGGGTGTTCATATCTCCTTTGGCGCGCGCAAATTATATATAAAAAAAAAAAATTACGTGTTATGAATGTTTTATGAGTCCATTGTGGATTACATGTAATTAGTAATTAATTACTTGGATTACTATTGTTTTGAAAATTCATTCACTACAATAGGGATCCTATAATTTAGAATCTCTCAGACTATTATGGCGCTGCAAGTTGCCCACCATACATCATATTGTTGCTAACCCATTCATCCTATTGAAACTGAAATGGAATTTGTTTGTAATCGATTCCGATTACAATTACAAATTAAAGTAATTATAATGTTTTATGATTACCAATTGCTTTGTAATTATAATTTCGGTATAATAATTACAGATTACAAAAAGTAATCGTAATTTATGAAATATAATCGTAATCATGTTATCGGTAATCGATTACAATTTGCTCAGCTCTGATATGAGTGCGGCTCAAGCATAGAACCCATGGCGGTTGGGCTGTTATTTGGTATTTTAAAGACTTAGCATTTCTTGACGGCAAAAATAAACGAAAATATCAAAGACCTCTAGATTGGTATTAGGTATCTTGAAGACTTTCATCCTCGTCATTGATAGTCTTGAGCCTGTTCGACCACTTCGTTTAAAGCACTTGAGGCAAACAGTTTACGCTTTGTTTACCTACGCCAAAGTCTAAATCTGAATAAATCACACGTAAAGGAACAACGCTGACCTGTAGCATTACTTTTAGTATTTTAACAAATTGTACTGACAACCGACCTCCGTATGACTACATTTCCTACGCATGAAAATGTGCAATTTCAGTAAATCTGAGCATAAAAACCTCAAGATTTCTCGTTCATTTGTCAGATTTGAAATTCAGGGATCATGGAAACACTTATAGCAAATCTTTTCAAATCAAAATCAAACCTATACATTTGAAATAACAAAATGAGAACTTTCGGAAATGATTTGGGACATGTTAAATGAGACAAAACCTTGCGAGCAGTTCTACATTTATTGATCATCTTTTGCATTTTTGATATCACATAAAAGTAGTGTGGCACGATGTATCATACTTTGCGATACTGACTGCTGCAGTGCTATTATTGTAAAGGGTTATTCATTTCGAGGTGAGGATTTTACACCCTTTCCATATGACATTTGCCAAATCCATCTGTCATCCAAAGTGACAGGTAGTTAGGTATTGCCTTGCTATTTTACAATATAGATCTTTTAATCACCGCTCAACATTGGGTGCTGGAAAATGAACAAATTGACTCCGATTTTTCGAACAAAATCTTCTTCACCGTTGAGGCCCATATATTTGGAGTTCTGAGAATTCAAATGTGATCGTTGAGAGGCCATTGCATCCACCACGGGTGACAGTTTGGTGTGCGCTATGGACCGGCGGCGTGATCGGGTCTTATTTTTTTTTTTTTTTATACGACGAAGTCGCTTGACGTTGTTGACATTGATGTGAACGACATGTAGTTCCAACAAAACGTGCCTGCGTGCCACATTACACAAGTAAATTTGGCTATATTGCACGAAAAGTTCCCCGGCAGTTTAATTTCGATATTTGCGACATCAATTGGCAACCAAGATCGTGTGATTTTTAGGGCTATGCTAAAGATCGTGTCTATGTAGACAATCCCAAAATTTTGGAGCACTTCAAACCTAACATACGTGGTAAAGTTATGGCCTCAATACAGTCAGAAATTTGCCGAAAAGTCATCGAAAATTACCTCACAAGAATCGAAGTTTGCAAAAACTCCCGTAACGACGATGTTGTATTCCATCCATAATGGCAGAGCAAAAAAATTCATTGAAATCTTTAATACTTTCTATTTTAGTTAAATTTAAAATCCTAAAGCTCTGACCTAGACATACGTATACAAAATAACAATAACGGAACATAGCGCAAAATATTCGCTGTATCATCCTTATGATTCCCGAAAAAATCCCAAAGAATCCAGTTGCGAGTTTGCCGCCATTTTCAGAAACTAGTCCGCCATTTTGCATTTGTTTGTAGCCAGTAATTCGCGGATAGCTTGAATGTTTTGGAATACTTTTTACTAAAATTACAGAATAAGAAGTATCAAATTGAACCACAATTTGGCTGCATAATGGTTCGCTAGAAAAATTTAATAAATTTTTCCATCATGAAGAGCGTCTAAGCCTTAGTTGCTGTCATACATATAACAAATACCAGCTGAACCGCCCAGCTTCGCCCGGGTGTATAATTTAATTATATACATGCTTTTCTTACTATCTCTTTCACGTTGCCTGTTCTGCGTCTCTTGTTCCATCCTGTCGAAATTGGATTATTCTCGTCGGAGGATTATAAGAGGCTTTGCATGTCTCGTACAAATGGACACAATGTACTAAACCTATTCCCGACGGATGATTTGTAAATCTTCACATGTTATCAACCGCTTGTTACATATTGTACATATTTCCCCGGCTGAACGAAATAAGAAAAGGTTTATTGCGATCTGTCTCCCACTCAGTCTCATTCCCGCTGTATACAATTCAACCCCAAAGAAACAAGACAAGTCTAACTAAAGCCAACGAAAGAAATATCCCCCCGGGTTCCTTGTGCTGATTACACACAACCGCATCAACAACACTGATGAACCGCTTGGGACGATGGTATCCTCTGATTGAAAGTGGATGATTATAATTTGATGAAGAGATGGTCATAATTATAAAATTACTCTGCTTCTGGACGACGTAAAAATATTTATAGCTCAAAGTAATTGGAAATTAGTGACCTAAAAACAAATGAAATTATATTCAAATGTGATGAAGTGTTTTTTAAGGCAGGCAAGTGTAAATGAAAACCTAGTGCCTTATAGGGATTTCAACCCTCTATTTCCAATCTTAGAGCTGGAATTTCACAAAACTCCGCCTTAAAGTGACCTCACCTAGAGCCTAAAAGTAATCACCATGAAAAATGTCAAGTTTCTAGGCCCAGCGATTTTCGAAGATACGGTGATAAGTGAGACAGCCAGGCGTTTTAATTTTCATATTGTTCAAGGCTGTCATTTCGACGTTTGGTCTTTGCTAAAGAGGTTACACCAGCATCATTCTTTCAGAAGAACTCTTAGCTTTTGTGTCTTTCCCTAACACCGAGGGGTTATTGAAGAAAATATTATACCCCCGCCCTTTTAAAAGAAATGTGGGCTTATGTCATCTACAAGTGGGGACTTTAAGCATCTTATAAGCACATATGAAATAGTGAGTTTTATATCTCTTAAATCTTTTTAAAAGTTATTTTCCAAATTCCGGACCATTCTGACTCAATTTTCGGTCCCTATCCAGGGTATATTAAGTTTATAACATAGAGAAATAAAAACGATAGCCTCCCAAAAGTATATACATTTTGATCAGCAATAAAAGTTACTCGTATGTCGATCTATCCATGTCCGCCCGGCCGTCTGTCCGTATATCACCACTTTTTGGGCCTTCAATTTTGAGCTAGCCCATAGACACGCCCACTTTTTACAAACTTCGGTTAGAAATTTCGCAACGCCACGTTCATTTTATTAGGGGTGAGTTAGAAGATAAAAATGTCCATTTCCTGGAGCACTCTACTCTGACTCGATTTTCGGTACCAGGCAGAAACCCCTTTATGTTGTAGTGGTTGAAGAAACTTATTCATTATTCGCTTTTCTTTTATGCTCGGGTGGATGTTGATTGCTGTTCCTCACCACCTTTCTTCTAAATATTAGGGGTACTCGAGTTCTTTGTTATATTTGTTATTCTTATTATTTATTAAATTAGTTTGCTATGTACAATTCGTAGAGCGAGTAGGGAGAAAAACTATAGAACCATCAAAAAAATCAATATGGCGACCCAAACATTCTGAAATTATTAACGTATTTAATTAATTAAGACGAATCACAAGTCATAGACACAAGTGATTTCCATAAGCTAACAGAGCAAGATGAGGGCGTGTATGGGTCCATATTATGTTTGACGATTCTCGTTACCTAGGTATCGTAAATGCAAAATTACGATTATGTGTTACGATTTCGATCGCCCGTATCGTTATGGCAACGAGAATGATTTTTATTGTATCACATCTCCTTAGACGTGGTGAACCATGAAGCATGAAGCTTCATATTTTATAATATTTACAATTTTGTCAAAGAATGTTCACTATTTTCAAACATTTTGGACTTTTGCCTTTTATCAACATGTTCCCAGCAACATTTATTGTTACCACTCTCGTCATACAAAATCATTGCAAGTCGTGGGTATATCTGATAATCGTTTGTTATGCGCCTCCCCTCGTAATAAGGGCCCTAGATAAATTTCGAACTATAAAAAATCCAAGGGGACCGATGCGATATGGCAGCTCTTTTCAAACCTATGTAGCTCTTTATGCATGTAGAAGAGCTTTCGGAAAAACATGGGTCTTTAAACTAAAAGTGGTATACTGGTTATATACTGCGGTGGTAAGACCCATCTTAACATATGGATCAACTGTATGATGGTAAGCGCTCGAGAAAAATATGCTATCTCGTGAATGTTACGAAGATTCAACGGGCAGGCTGTTTACAGATACCGGGATCAATGAAATCAACACCATCGGCAGCTCTGGAAATGATATTAAATCTTCTCCATGTAGACATTTATTGCGAAAGCTCGACAGCTGAGACTCAGAGAAGCCGGTCTCTGGACTACTCGATGGAGTATTTCGAAAGTCCAAGTGGATTGGGACTATATCATCCCAATTTCAGAATGCAACCGGGGATTTTCTATCAGAATTTCCAGCAGGGAGGAATGGGATGCGGGTAGAATCGACACCAAAGACAAACTGGCCAACTATACCGACGGATCCAAAATGGATGTTGGTATGGGGGCTAGCGTTTACTGTGAATCTCGAAATACTAATTGCTCATTTAGACCGGAAGATGGCTGCAGCATTTTTGATTTGATGATTATAGAGGAAAATATTTCTGGAAAAATAATCAATTTCTATATTGATAATCAAGCAGCCATTAAGGCGTTGCAATCAACGACGATAAGATGCAGGCTGGTGAAACTGTGTAAAATCAACACGGTGAGCCTATACTGGGTGCCGGGACAAATAGGTGTCTCCGGAAACAAGAAGGCGGATGAACTGGCTAGTAACGTGTCCGGTCTAAATTATTCACAGGCCCTAATCGAAGCTGGCATACTGCTTAGCACACTTTATAGAAAAATAGATATAGAATCTATTGAGAAGGTTAATAAGCACTACATGTACTACAACTAGATCGATATGGCCAGTATTCGATAAGAATAGTCGTAGGAAAATTCGAAATATTATAGAAGCTGTAGGGACGAGAAAGAAATACAGTCTATTCGTCATTTACTGTGTGACTGTCCTGCACTGACCCTTAGAAGAATCATAATTCTTGGTTGTATATTCTTGTCAGGTCTGGACGTAATATTGAGCTTAACAAACTTCTCAGATTCATTCAGTTATCTGGTGGCGTGTGTTGAAAATGCGCCCCAATTTTGGACGAAATTCTCACATAACAGGGGCTCTTTTTCAAACCGCCGTAGTGCGTTTTATTCCTCACTTTGAAAGAAATAAGGTCTGACGAATCTTTTGTGGATTGCGATCGACACAAACTATTTTGTTTATGAAGGCATTTGAGCGAAAATTAGCTCCATCTTGCAAGATGCCTTTTACGCCAAAGCATCTCGAACAAGTCCCGAATCTTTTCCAAAAGGTTCCACTTTATAATTTTAAATGTCTGCGTTTGAGCTAGGGAGCAGCACATAATAGCGGATTTAAAAATGCCCAACTCTTCAAAATCCCAGAAAAAACAATCTGATTTATCCCGGACTAGAAATTCACGGAACTATAAAATCTCGGAACAGAATCCCGAAATTGAAGCATCACTAAAAATCCCGAATACAGTCTGAATAATCAGAAATTTTTCATAATGTGAATTGGATCCCATTTTGTTAGAAATGAAAGGTGTAAAATTGTTGACATTAAGTTGAAAAAATTAAAATTGGTGATTTCTTCTTCAATGTTGGCTTTCAAGAATTGCGAAAGCGAGATTTCAAAAAGCCCCAAAGGAAGAAGTCTGGCGATCTGGCCGGCCAGTTCAAATCGCCAAGGCCCGGAAATTGGTGCTTCAAAATCTCCATCGTTGCACGAGCTGTGTGAGAGGTTGCTCTATTCTGCTGAAACCAACAGTGCTCGAGATCCAATTCAGCAACTTGCGGCAAAAAAAACTTGTTTACCATCTGTCTGTAGCGCTCACCCGTTACGGTTACGGTGGGCCGTCGGCGTCCTCAAAAAAATAAGGGCCAATCACTTTTTCACTGCAAATGCCGCACCAAACAGTCACTTTGAGGGGATGTAATGTCTCTTCGTGCATTTCATGTGGATTTTCCGTGCCCAGAAACGCAAATTTTGTATATTCACATAACCACTTAAGCGGAAATGGGTTTCGTCGCTCATTATGGTTTTGGATACGAAATCATCCTCTTCTTGCACCAGGTTTAACAGAGAATGCGAGTAAGTTAACCTCATTTGACGGTCAGCTGGCAGCAATTGGTGAACGGTTTGCACTTTATAAGGGAACATCTTCAGGTCTTTCACCAAAATTCGACGCAACGAACGTCTGCTGATGCCAAATCGTGTGCATCGTTGTCTCGTCGATCTTTGTGGACTCTCTCGGACGTCCTCAGCCACAGCAGTGATATTCTCGGCCGAACGAGCAATACGGGGCTGGCCACATCTTGTTTGCACGAAACGCTCAGTCAAACGCTTAATTGTTCGCGCACATGGTACAGAACGACGAGGAAAACGACAACAAAATTCATTGTGTTAAAACAACAGACCGGAAATTGGTCAAATAAGCAGTAACAATGATTCCGCGTTCTTCAGGTGTGTATCGCTACACTGCTTGTTGTCAACTAATTCTCTATCTGTCTACAACATAAATGTCAAAGCACAATGACATTTGACGCCATTTTCAAAAAATTTGGCACATTCACATTATGGCATTACTTTTGCTCCACCTTGTATAAAAGATTTTTCAAAAGGGACATGACAATTTTGCACCCTTAAACTTTTTTTATGATCTGTCAATGTCAAAACGTCAGTCAAGGTTTACATTTTTATCATGGTGAAGTTCACGAACGACCAACATTTGGAAATTATTAAAAATTTCTACCGAAATTATGAGTCCGTGGTTGCAACTTTAAGAGCGATTACTGGAATTTTCAGACGTAATAATCGTCCCACCAGACAGGCTGTGAGTGCTATAGTTGATAAATTCGAGTCAACATATTCACTATTGAATATTCCTGTGCCAGTGAGACAACGCATCGGTCGATGTACCGAAAATATCGCAGTCGTAAGTGCTTCAGTTCAAAATGAGTTAAAACGGTCGATTCCACGCCGTTCACAGGAATTGGAAATCTCTCAGTCTACATTGTGGCGAATTTTGCGTAAAGTTCTTGGCCTACACCCTTACAAGATCAAATTAACTCAAGAACTGAAGCCTCTTGAACGTCTGAAGCGCCGAAACTTCTCCGATTAGGCTCTGCAAAAATTTAAGAAAATCCTGAACTTCATCGAAAAATTACCTTCAGCGATGAAACTAATTTTTGGCTTAATGGCTTTGTTAATAAGCAAAATATGCATTATAGCAGCGAACCCATATGTGCTTCAAGAGACTCCATTGCATGCACAAAAAGTGACCGTGTAGTGTGGATTTCATGCCGGAAGTGTGATTGGACCGTATTTTTTCGTCGATGAAAATGATCGCCATGTTACGGTCAATGGAGTTCGCTGTCGTGCCATGTTGGAAGACTATTTTTGGCCAGAATTGGAAGGACTTGACATCAGTGATATGTGGTTCCAACAAGACGGTGCCACATGCCACACAGCTGGTCAAACAATTGACCTATTGAAGGGGAAGTTCGCTAATCGTGTAATCTCGAGAAATGGTCCGGTAGAATGGCCAGCTCGCTTATGCGATTTAACGCCGATGGATTTCTTTTCATGGGGTTATGTTATGTCGTTGGTTCATGCCACCAAGCGAACAACTTTAGAAGAGCTCAGGAACAATATCGAACGGAACAATGCCAACGTTCCGGCCGATATGTGTGGAAGAGTGGTGGAAAATTGGCTCCAAAGAATCGATCACTGCAAATGTGCTCGCGGTGGTCATATGAATGAGATCGAATTTCATACTTTAACATGTGTACTACATCTAGAATAAATTTCATCCCGATATATCGATTGTTATGTCCTTATTTTCAATTTCATGACTTTTTTTAGTCGTAATTTTAAGTTCTGAGATAATTTAAAGCATTACCAATTATCAATAAAAATAAGATATGATTCAGTAATTTATATTTTGGGTAACTTGCGTTACATAAATTTGGTAACTCGCGTTACAATCGATCTTCATACATGATAAGTGCACATATAACTTAAAAAATTTGAGTGATAGTGTAGATGATATAGCGTATCATTGCAGCAGAGTTGAACTCGTAAGTCCAGCTCGTACTACAGCTACAGGGACACCATCGCCAGTAGAAAAGTCGCTTTGAGAAGACAACTTGTTTGTAAAATGTCAATATTTGCGTTTTGCAGTTCATGTGACTATTTTCATGAATTGACCCACTGAATATTGTACAATGTCATCAAAATGATTCATAAAGCTTACGTCTCGCGACTTGTGTTCGCTGTCGAGGAGTTCGTTCGCGACAAAACTACACACTCTAATAGTCCTCGTGATCAATTCTCCTCTTGGCTCCAGTCTGTGCATTGCTTTGAATATTTGATGTCCCTGCCTTATACAAGTCGTATATCAAAATAACAATTAAACTCATAGTCGTAGAAGTTACATATTGCCAGTAGTAGTTGTAAATTACTAATAGAAGCAATAAAATCGGATTCACTGTACGATTTATCACGCTAATGTGCATTAAAGTCCCTCTAGTAGGCTTATTCAACAGCGCAGACAATCGCAACTATTGCCAAATATGCTCAGACTGCTAACAAACAAGGGTGTACTCGTACAATGCATTTCACACACATCTTTGCCCATTCCAGAGTCACACATAACCCGCAGACGACATTGTCCTGCCCATCAACTGAACATAGTAATCCCGTCCCCTTCCTCATCATCGACATTACGACGGCCAACTCTGCTACTGCATTCAGTTAAGGCCATTGCCATACTCAAGCGAAGGGTAAACATGGACTTTTTTTTTCGATAAAAATCGATATCTCCCTTAATGGCACCCCCTTAGATAGGCTAGAGTGAGAAAGAAAGATAAGTACCCCACTGGCATCCACTCAGACCAACTCCACTCATTGAGGAACCGGAAAATTCTCCTCGACGTCGTCGTTGGGCACTACTGCTGTCTGTTCCGTGTACGACTTCTGCTAATCTTATTCTGCACAGAATGCAATACGATTTGGTCGGTTTTCTTTAGGAGCAACGCATAATCTTGCCAAACTTCATCGTACCCTCCGCACGGTACCAGACATAAGGTGTGTATTCCCTTCGTTCCAAATCCAGCTATTGGAGCAGCCAGGAACCTCACGTAGTCGGTGTATTTACGGTTTTTTTTTTCTCCTGTAAGAACACTCAAACGTATCATTCCAGCCATCGATCTATGGGAGATGCTGTTGTATGTGCAAAGTGGTAGTAGAATGCAATACAATCGCAAAGCGAACCGCATTCCATGGAGACCATAAAACTGTCTGCTAGTGCAGTTCACAAGAATGAGGTTCTACAACTTTTCCAAAAAGAAAATAAAGGAGTTTAAGAAGAAGACGGTCGGGTGCGCGACTGTGTGGGGGGTTTTGTGTGGCAAAAACAACCAGTCGGCCAATAAGTCGACGAACGGTTGAGAGAGAAATGAGAGAGTGTCGTTGTCGATGTCGTCGTCGTCGTTGTTCTATCTGTTTTCATCTGTGGAATTGATAAGTGCAGGAATGTCTGCCATTTATTCCACTTCGTCGCGTACGACGAGTTGTACACAATGTGAATGTTTCTTCTGAGGACACATTCGGATGTCTGCTGGCGTTTTCTGAGTCTATCCCTATATTGCAAGTTAGAAGCTGAACTGAATTTATTGTCTAAGATTTGTCAACCCGGCGAAGGAATTTTACATCTGGCAGCTACTACCACACGCGATTGTATGTGATACTGCATTGTAGACACACGCATTTGCCTGCGCGCCTAGAGGCTTTCAAAAATAAATTAAAATCCTTTCTTTATTTGAACTCTAAGGATGTAAGGATATATGTACATATGTTTCGGATGCACAAGCGAAATAGGAAGTGATATGTCGTACAAAACGATTGCTAAGTATCAATATCAAAAACTTATTTTCTCTGTAGTAAACTTTAGCAAACAGAACATCAACAACTGATTCGAACGGTTTCGCTCGTTCCGTACTAATGGATATTATCCCCGTTCACAAATTCTACGTTTTGCACAGTGTTCTATCACGAGCTTTCTCAAGAAGAACATCAAACACCCAGAACAATCTTCTATATAAAATAAAAAATAATTTCATCAAAATCGGTTCATCAATTTATGTCTACAATTCCCGGCATATAACAGACAAGAGAAAAGCATACAAATTTCCAGTATCATGAACTCATAGCCTCACAAACCTATACACCCACCCTCCACCGCGGTTGATAATACTCTGTGCTCGCTTAATAAATATTATTTGTTTGTTGTAGATCAGGGAAACAAATTAATTGTGTCGATTGTTAAGCTTCAGGATGACATACAATACTAATTTATGACTTGAAACCTTCGTTGATTAATACTCAAAAAACAAATTTAATTTCACTTAAATCGGAGAAGCTATTCTTTTAGATGTGGAAAAGAAAAAAGGAAATGGAAAAACCCCCCTCGTTTTGCTTAAGATCTGAAAGGAACCTCCGTAGAAAATTTCAAGTTTCTATATCGAATGACCTCCGAGTGGATAAAGCTGCATAGAGGACCATACTACTTCACTGTATAGCCGGAAAAGGATGATAACGGTTATGTGATCTTAGCCCAAAGAAACAGCAGTTGGTAAGATTGATTTTTTGCTTGACAGCAGAACTCTAGCGCCGGTTCCTATGTCCATTTTAGACCCGTCAGTGTAGATCTGAAAATCCAGTACACTGGTTATTGCGTTGGATTTCCAGTCCTATCTACTGGAAAAAAAATGGTACGTATGGTACTCAATAGTCTGTTGTTCTATCGAGGTCAGTTGATCTTCGAAATATGGATCCGTGTCCATGGATTATGGGCGGTCGCAAGCCCCATAGCTTCTAAGGAGAGATTCCATTCAACTTTGGAAGATCGAATTTTTCTATTTTCCTCTTTTTATTGAACAGAACTAGTTCGGGTTTTTGTTGAATTTAATCCTATACCGTTTAGTTCCGCCCATGAGGATAATTCTTTCAGTGCAGACTCCATAACGTTACTGATTGTAGGAAGATGTTTCCACCGGAAAAACCAGAATGGAAGTGAAGCCACAAGAGAAACCCAAAGTGTGTATGAAGAGGGTCTTCTCAGCGAGTCCCAAGTATCGGCGTTGGTTTGCAAAGTTTAAAAATGGCAATTTTGACCTAAAGGAGACGACGAGCTTCAGAAGTGGACCGTCGAAAGAAATCCCACTGTTACGGTAAGTGAACTCGCAAGCGAACTCAACGTAAGCCGAAGCTTGCACTGCGCTTCTGCCGCGTCACAATCAAGAGCCGTTCTTGAACCGGAGAAGAAAAATGGGTTATTTACAACAACATTAAACGTCGCCACCAATGGCTTAGTCCAGAAGAGATGGACTTCAACCGCTCAAGGTGTTACTGTGTGTATGGTGGGATGCTGAGCTGTTGCCTCATAACCAGACTCACTGCATAAGTCTACTGTCAACAGCTGTGCAGATTAAAGTCAGCACGAGCAAAAACGGCCTGGTCTGGTTAATCGAAGGGGTGTTCTATTCCGTCAGGATAACGCTCGCCTTCATACAGCTAGGACACAGTTGTAGGAGTTCGGTTGGGAAAAAATTATGCATTCGCCTTATTCTCCAGATTTAGCACCTTCAGATTTCCACTTGTTCCGAAGTCTGCAAAACTTTCTTGATGGAAACAATTTTAAATCTCAGGATGATGTCCAAAAGGCTCTTGGGGTATTTTTTCCATCAAGCCAAACAATTTTTTTAGTGACGGCATTAAGAAGTTTCCCGAGAGGTGGGCAGAAGTGTTGTTTAATGAAGGAAATTATATTGACGACTAAATTTTTGCATTTGGTGCAAATTATTTAACATTACCTTCTGATCAAAACGTACGCGGAATTTCCCATTCAAACAAAACGCGCTTGAGGTATTGTCAAAAGCTTCTTTTTTTTTTAGGTTGGTACATCTGTCATCTGGCGCTCAAATATCTGTTTGAGCGCCATTTGTCGAGAGTTTGTGCGTGATAGCTTTGTAAACAAGTCACTGTTTGTTGTGTTCTGCGAATTTGCTGAATTTGTTGCAGAAACGGCATCGCATTGATGGCGCTAGAGAAATGCTTTCTTTGGGCCTAAATGTTATTGATGACATCATTACCGGTGACATGGGTCTATGAATATGACACCGAAACTAACCAACAATCATCGGAATGGCGCTCAGAAGAGCCAAAACCGAAAAAAACCACGACAGAGTCGATCCAATATCAAGGCTTTGTTGACCGTTTTCTTTGATTGTCGTGGTTTGGTCCACTCTGAATTTTTTCCGCCAAGCCAGACAGTAAATAAGGAGTATTACGTGAGCGTATTAAAGAGTTTGAGGGAAAATGTTCGTTGCAAGAGGCCAGAATTGTGGAGAAACAACTCGTGGTTTCTTCACCACGGCTCACACATCTCATCTTGTACGCGACTAATAAATAAATAAATATTTGGCGCAACAGCTCTTTAAGTGCCAGGGCCTAGCTTCTCGCAACCACTCGTGTTGTGTGCGTTATATTTTTCACACGAATGGAAGGGACCTACAATTTAGTGCCGTATCCGAACGGATGTTTGTCAGACGTTCGCGAGAGATGGAATCGTGAAAAAACTTTTTGGTGTTTTCTGGGATTCGAACTTGGAACCTCTTGCGTAGTGATCCGACACACTAACCACTACGCCTCGACGCCCACGTACGCGACTATTTGATCAAAAACTCCGTATTCACCTGACATGGCTCCTTGTGACTTTTTCCTATTCCCACGACTCAAGTGACCACTTCGCGGGAAGCGTTTTGAGGCGATAAAGGAGAATTCGCAGAAGGAGCTGAAGACGAATCCAATATCGGCCTATGAAAAGTGTTTTAAAAATTGGAGGAAGCGTTGGAATATGTGTATTGCTTGCAAAGGAGATTACTTTGAAGGGAATAAAATGAATATCGATGAATAATTGAACCGTTTTCGTTTTATGGAAGAATTCCGGGTACTTTCTGATCTGAAGTAAACAGAAGACATTCAAAAATCGCGCAATACTTATATTTGCGTATTCTGAAAAGCATTTGCTTGAAATATTCCTGCATTTGCTAGTTAATATTAGCAAAAGATTATTCTCTTCAAAATTAGCAAGTGCTTGAAGCAAAACAAGCTTTTGCTAATGCTTAAACTAAGCAACTGTTTAGTTGTTACTCACAAGGGTGCTGCAAATGTGGTAACAGTAGTTTGTCGTTACGCCTGAGCGTTACATAATAAAATGAAACACACGCAGGCAGGCTTCGGCTTCCAGTATTGCCTTTTTTTGCGGGGTCAAAACCATAAAGCCGTTGAACTATCTGAAGAGATAAGCACCCGAGTGGAAAATCGACAGAATTAAGTAATAGCAACCGAAAACTATTTTTATTACTGCGTTTGGTTAGGTTTACAAGAACTCGTCAACTTTTTCTTATCCACTATTATTTATACCTCATCCTAAGTTGACGCATCGTGTTGCCTGCTGTCTGTTTAGGTGTCAAATCGCCGTCTCTAGCCTGCTACTTGATTCTGCATTATTGTGTGAGAAATTATTGCTGGGAGTTTGTATTAAATAAAATAAAAGTTTTTTTTACGAGGGCTGTTCGATAAGTCAGTGACTTTGAAATGAAACACTTTTTTTTTTTTTTTTCTCAAAATTGATTTTATTCTTCAATGTAGTCTTCTTTCAACACCATCCACTTTTCCCAACGATATTCCAACTTTTTTTAACCCTTCCAAAAAATATAATATAAAATCGATAATTTCTTCATTCGATGAAAACCTTTTTCCGCCGAGCCATTTCTTCATAGGAAACAAGAAATAATCACACGGAACCAAATCTGGAGAATAGGGTGGATGAGGAAGCAGTTCATACGAGGGTGGGTCAATAAATCCCTGAAAATTAACACAAATTGTGTCGTCACCTTAAATTTTATTTTTTTTTTGTCAAGAATCATCTTTCAAAAGAACGCACCCAAATTTTCAGACAGATCTGTCAAATAGTTTTGTTGTGGCAGCCATTTTATATAGACGCTACTAGCATTTTCGTTAAAATGAAAAAAAAAGTGAATTTCGAGAAAAAACTATCACGCAAACCAAACAAAAGCTTGACAAATATTATGGGGATTCTTCACTATCGATTGGAACCATTTACCACTGGTTTACTCAATTTCTGTGCGGTCGTTCAAGCACAAGTGACGCCGAACGTTCTGGTTGCCCAATTGAGCTCACCACACCAGAAATGGTCGACAAAATCCATGGTTTGATGATGGACGATCGGCGAGTGAAGAGGCCACAGGTTTATCACATGGCTCAGTGGTTTCGATTTTACATAAATATTTGGACATGAAAAAGTTTTCCGCAAGATGGGTGCCGCGTTTGATCACAATCGACAACAAACGCATTGGTTTGACAACTTCAAAGGTGTGTTTGGCGATGTTCCAGAAAAATTCGGCTGAGTTTTTGCGCCGTTTCGTAACCGTGGATGAAACCTGGATTCACCACAAAACACCAGAAACCAAGGAACATTCAAAACAATGGACCTGGAGAATCAAAGCCGATGAAGGCCAAGGCGGGTTTGTCAGCAAACAAGGTCATGGCGACAGTTTTTTGGGATGCGCGCAGTGTTATTCACCTCGATTACCTTGAAAAGGGTAAAACGATCACCGGCGTATATTACGCAGAGCTGCTGAATCGATTCCAAGCCGATTTGAAGCAAAAACGGCCGCATTTGGCGAAGAAAAAAGTTCTTTATCACCAGGACAACGCACCGGCGCACAAGTCCGCAGTCGCAATGGCAAAATTGCATGATTTAGGCTACGAACTCTACCCTCATCCAGCATACTCCCCAGATTTAGCCCCCTGCGACTATTTCTTGTTTCCAAACATGAAGAAATGGCTCGGAGGTAAGAGATTTGGGTAGAATGAAGAGGTCATCGCTGAAACAAACGCTTATTTTGAGGGGCTCGAGAAATCGTATTATTTGGAGGGCATCAAATAATTGGAGAAACGTTGGACGAAGTGTATAGAGCTAGAAGGAGACTATGGTGAAAAATAAAATGTTTTTATACCGAAAAGAGTGTTCCTTATTTCATTTATCAGGGACTTATTGACCCACCCTCGTAATTCAGCTAATTTTGTTGTTGCTACTGCGGACGAATGCATTATCGTGATGAACAGCACTTTTTTCTTCTTCAAATGGAGCCGTTTTTCCATCAATTCCGCATTGAATTTATCTAATAAATTGGCATAGTATTGTCTGTCCGGTGATTGTTTTCTCCTTTTCCAAATAGTCATTGAAGATTACGCTGTGGGAATCCCAAGAAACCATTTTTGGTCCACCGTCAGCAAACCCGGCACCCATCTTGCCGATAATTTTTTCATGCCCAAATTGTCATGCAGGATTCGAATGACGGTATCATTTGAAATTGCTACAATCTCAGCAATCTCGAACCGTAGGGACCCGAGAGCTCAAGAAAATTGTTGGTTTTTTCAGCAGTGTGCGCAGGCGCATTGTCCTGGTGCAAAAAGTAGCGGCGCAGCTCGTCTTTTTGTCAGTGTCCTAGTAAATTTTGGAAAACTTATGGTAAGCAAGTTTCAGTATACCATTAGTAGTGACTGTCTGACCAGTTTTAAGCGGGATGAAGGTAACCATTTCCGCCCTGCTGAAGTATATCGACTTTATAACTTTTGTCGCTGACTTTTGTTGTTTGGCCTTTACTGGAGGATTTGCACCTGTAACGATCTTATTGAAGCAGCTTGACTCTTCATTTTCAAACTTATGCAGGAAATATTGAGCAAAACGCACAAGAGCCTCTTTTTGCTCTCCATTCAAAATTTTTGGATATCATCGAGCTGACTGCTTCGAATATTTCAGGTGATAATTTAAAATTCGTGACACAGCCCAAGTCCAGTTCATACGCTATCATCTCCTGTGTCATCCTGGTATCTGCGTCAATTTTAGCCTTCACCAGGGCCACATTTGTGTCGTCGGTCGAGGTTTTGTGCCGACCTTCACGAGATCCGTCCACCACAGAAAAATAGCCAGTCTGGAATCTTCGAAACCACTTGAAATAGTAACAAGCGATGGTGCATTTATTCGTTCGAAATCCGAAGAGAATGGCAAATCGAATTTCTTCCTGTGTTGGCGGTGGAACATCAACCGAGCTACGTCTCTAATTTCTCTCTTTCTCGTCTCGTTTTTTACTTATTGTTCTGAAATTTGGAAATATAAGCTACAGAAATGCAATCTTTTTTTTTTCAAAAACTACTAAGTTGACACCAACTAAGCGAACTTTTGTTAGTCCCTATGTATCGTGGATTTTGTTAACCATTTCTTCCGTTGTGACATCATTTGGACGTCCCGGGCGCTCAGCGTCTTTTGTGATCGTACGACCGCAACGAAATTCAGTGAACCACTTGTGTACCATTCCATCCGATGGAGCAGAGTCTCCATAATGTTTTTTAAATCGTATCTTCAGTCTCTTTAATGGTTTTTCCGCGCAAAAAGTAGTGCTTTATTAAAACACGAAACTCACTTTTCCATTTTGGCCAAATCTCAGAAACCATCGATCAAAAAGCTATGCAAGTGTTTGACAGATCTATTTAATTATTTTTGTCTATGCCTAGATGTCAGAAAAATTCCTCTATACGGTCCGAGCGCCATCTTGCATCGAAGTCACTGACTTATCGAACAGCCCTCGTACAATGCGCCTTGAGCCGATTATGTCGTACGAGTATATCAGTGTTTCAATGAGATCAATAAAAATTACAATAGATCTCTTTGACTGTCTATAGAATACCCCTAACGAAATTGAACTATAAACAATTTTGAATATAACAAAGTGTACTAGGCACAGATGAGCTTTAAATTATAGACAATATAAAGATCATATCAAAATGGTAAACTCTCATTCACTGCTTAACTTTCAATTGAATAATTTAAGTGTATAATTTCCTATATGTTTTATATGTTTAACAAATATTTTAATTAAAACTTAATTTTTGACAATATTTTTTTATTATTTTTAACAACAGAGTTTAGTCTTCAGGCTTTCCTTTATCCGTTTAAGGGTTAAGGTATGGCAAAACTTTTTCAGAGTCTCACATTGTTTTATTTTGTTTATTTATTATTATCATTATCATAAACAGAACATTGCTGTAGAATTTAATTTAACATTTACTTTAATTTTGTGAAGATAGCACAGCACATATTTTATTAAACAAAAACGGTAGTATTTTAGATAAGACATTAAGTATAAAATGAGAAAAACTCACTCAATATGGTTGATGTCCATGATAAATGAAAAGTTTGAGATTTATTTTGAATTTTTAAAATTAAACTCGTGCTAACTTCACAGAATATATTTATTTAAAAAATTTTTTTTTATAATAATGATCAATTTCACAGTATACATAACAATACAGTATACAAACTGAGGAACAAACGGTAGAAAATTGCGCCAGAAATCAGCAATTGAGTGAGTACACCACACTTGCTTAGTTTTTTTTCCTCGCGTACACATTCAAAAAAAAAAAAGAAAATGTATTGATTTTTTGTTTCACATCTGTATGGGTGGTGATGAAAAGAAAAACATGTCGGCAGTGAAATAGTGTTGCCAGATTCTTTACAACAAGTTTTTTTTTTTTTTTTTATTATTTATTGTTATTCTTTTTTTTTATACATATTTATGTTTTTTTTATATTAATACATAAATACTTAACATAAATTGATTTTAAGATACATTTTTTTTTTACTATGTACAACATTTTATTTTGAATTTATTGGTAACGAATAAATAAATAAAATAAAATATTTGGGATTTCGAAAAGATTTGAACTATGATTTTGTGCATCATTGTTAGTCTGATATTTAATTGTAATAATTTATCTCGTTACATTAAAAAGCTATGTATTGTTTTTGGAAGGTTTTCATGTGGTTGAAGTTTTGGATGCACTGAAAATGATGATAAAATATAATTGAATCAATCTACTCGAATGTGGTGGCGCTGGGTCTGAGCCATATGTGTATTCTGAGAAACATATGGTAAATGGAGTTACGTATGTTTGGACAATGGGATAATAAGGTTCCCTCAAAGGGCTTCTTAAGTTATATTGGCTAAGAGAAACACAATTTGAGTAATTTGAAGGGATTGTGCAATCAGTTAAGATTATTCTAGTCCGACATGGTCTTGGAGTACACCCGAGTCAAGCGGCTTAACCTTGGTGGGCATTGCTTTCGCTCTGCCTTCTATAAATTTCAGACCAATCTAACATAGTTTCATACTGATATTTGTTGCGTTTCTTATTCTTTCTATGATGCTTTTCTTGGTACTGAAACTTCTGACTATTTTGGTAAAGCACTGCTTGTTGTGACATAGATGAATAAAAGGGTGTTTAAATTTAACACAAAGCGAGAGATCTTCCATCTTCATAGCCGATGAAAGTGTGAATAATAAGCGCAACATGTGAGCCATCTCGGCCATGCTATGTCAAGAGCATATGAATTACACTGTTGTACAACCGCAAAACAAGTGAAATTTACAGCTTTCGCTACTTATGTTCCATTTTTTCTCCACCATATTTGATCCGTCATCTGCGCTAAAACTAAGCAGAGTCAAGTAAACAAAACTAAGAAGAAGAGCTCGCTCAGTGTGCATCCTTCTTTGGGACTAAAACTAAAAAAAAAAAATTGTAAATGAAGATTCATGTTGGAGAAGAAAGTATGTACAATATTGCCGTCATAATTTGAAGACCGAAGCAAGCGATCGACTTATTCTGGCAACACTGGGGAAAAAGAAACCATCTAACTGGTTGTATGGCTTAAGTTATCTTCTTCTTTTTTTTATATATATATGTTAGGGTAGTAAATAGTAACAGTATGTCCAAAACCGTGAATGATGTAACTCATGAGACCAAACATATCGCTAACACCTCTATTCCCTAATTCGAGTTGACATTCGTTTTATTTCTGGCAACAAGTTTAAGACAATTCTTCTTTGCAAATCAAGTAAGAATTTCTGCCAAACTCATCTCACAATGGATAACTTTAGTTAGGGAATAGAGGTGCAAGTCAATTGTTTGCTCATCGATTTTTTTCGTGGCTTTCCTGAATTTGGACAGCACTATTTTCAAAGTTATCAATATGAATATGAATTGTATCTCAATTTCATCTCACTCTTATTTCTAAACTTGTTGCTACATCTATCTCACTCTATGTGTTTTAACAGTTTTCGTGTAAAACGTACCAAAGTCACATTAAAACTAAATCGTTCCAGAACCCGCGTTGTCAAAATACCGTGTTGTATCCGTTGAAGTAAAAAGTTGTTTAACAAAATGATGATGAAAAAGTTGTTCTGTGTTTTGCGCTACTGTATTATTATGTATACTGTGTCATTATAGAAAAAAATTAAAATTAAAAAAATAAAAAAAAAAAAACGTTGCACAAATCGCTGCATCGCACACAATACCCACCTTGTTGCGCATTGAGTAGTCAAAACAAAAAAAAAAAAAAAAAAACCTTTTTGTTATCGTTTATACAGACCCGCCAAAACAAAATGCAGTATGATAATCATGGCAGAAGCTAGTGGTGAATACAATTCAAGTTTAACCGGATTTCAACCGAATTACGATGTTGGCAACAATGACATGATGCGTACAAGGCGAAGACACCATTCGTCACGTTTTTCTTGCCTAAAATGCTGCGGCGACCTAATAAACTATCTAATCCGACTTCGTGTCAGCCCCGAAGAGATGGAACAACGCCATATATCGAATGAAATCGATAAATTCCTTGAAAAGGACAAAAGTGCGTTTCGCCGACAAGTGAAACTGCTACTTCTCGGCGCTGGTGAGTCCGGAAAATCGACATTTCTCAAGCAAATGCGAATAATTCACGGAATAAAATTCGAACCCGAACTGATACGAGAATATCAATTCATAATATACCAAAACATAGTTAAGGGGATGCAAGTCCTAATTGATGCCCGAGAGAAACTCGAAATCCCATGGGAGAACGCAACATCAGAAAAAGATGCATACTATGCGAATCTTATGCAATGCCAAAGTCTCGATGTGAAGCTATTCAGACAGAATGCGTCCATAATTGAAAAACTATGGCATGATCGAGCCATTCGACGAGCCTACGAGCGACGAAATGAGTTTCAAATCTCCGATTCGGTTAGTTATTTCCTCAATGAAATCGAACGAATATCCGAACTCGACTATGTGCCGTCATACAAAGATATCCTGCATTGTCGAAAAGCAACCAAAGGTGTCTACGAACTCTGCATTCGAATACAAAACATTCCGTTTGTGTTTGTTGATGTGGGCGGGCAACGAACCCAACGCCAGAAGTGGACCAAATGCTTTGACTGTTCGGTAACATCGATCATATTTCTCGCCTCAAGTTCAGAATTCGATCAGGTACTTGCCGAAGATCGTAAGACCAATCGGCTGGAAGAATCGAAGAATATCTTTGATACAATTGTGAATAATACAACGTTCAAGAATATCTCAATAATACTGTTCCTCAATAAAAAGGATCTGTTGGAGCAGAAAGTGCGTGACACCGAGACTGACATACGCTGGTATTACCCGCAATTTGCAGGCAACTCGCACTCGGTTGTCGATGTGCAGAATTTCATTCTGCAATTGTTCATGAAAGTGCATACGGGCAATCACACTCACACATATCACCATTTCACCAATGCAGTTAGTACAAGAAACATCGAACTTGTGTTCAATTCAGTCAAAGATATTATCCTGCAGCGAAACTTGAACGCCTTAATGCTGCAGTAGTCATTCCACATGTGTAATAGTCGAAAAAGTAGCTCATCATTCAACACCACCAGAACCAGGCGCACCAATACACACCACTAGCTGCAGCAGCAATACATCCCAAAACCATTGTGGAGACGAAATACTCAAGATAACCACCGAATCTCTGCAGAAATTCATACAAAAGTAAGTACTTTCTCGTTATAGAACTGAAATTTATTTTATTTTAATTAATTTTCATGATTTTAAGGATACGAGACACACCATCCCCACCCCCCCAACACACAGACGAAACTACAAATCGAAATTCGAATTGAAAACGACGACTCACAACAATTTTGGAATACTGCCACGGGACAATGATTTACGATGTACGATGTCTTCTCCGGCTAAAGCGAAAGGTTCAAATGGGCGTTAACAATAAAAACTTCAAAAGCTACTTCTTAAAGTTCCATAACACATGCAGAAGAACAAATTATTTAAAAAAAAAAATCAGAAACACCAAAACAAGTTGAAAGTGGAAGACTGACGCAAATTAGCGCTCTAGATATTACAGAATCGAAAAAAAAACCCTTTTTTTTTGGAACTGGTGTGGAACTCTTTTTTTTCTCGTTCTTTTGTTTGTTTCTAATTTTTAATCTATTTTTTTCTCTCTCTCTCTCTCCACTATCAACACACCCACCACCCAGTATGTTCCAAAACTCCCACTGTGAATCTACTCACAGTATAAGTTTTGTTCTTTTTTTTTTGTTGTTGTAATACGAAGATATTTAAAAAAAAAATAAGGCCGCCAGAGCTAAGCATATTAACTGTGACTCATAATGAAGTGTTTGTTATATTTTAATTTATTTATTTTTTATGTTTACAAAAAAAAAAAAATCAAAATGTTATATAATCTCTCTCCCCATATACATAAATATTTACATGAATTTTTCTATTCTCTATATGGCATAAGTCAAGTATTCGAATGAAGTAATTATAATATATACAAATAAATATATATATATATACAGAAAATATATAAATAATCCAAACTAAAAACTAATTTAAGAAATATTTCTTCTTTTAAGAAATATTGTATTTTTAACTGTTGTATATTATTATTATTATTTTTTTTAATGTAATTGGATAAAAATTATAAATACTCTGTAAATGTAATATTGGTAGATTTATATAAAGCGAAAAAAAAAAATAAAAGAATATATATACTTTATAATGAAAATGAAAAACTAAATGGAGATGTGTAGTGTTTATTTATTTGATTTTTGAGAGTTCTCCTTTTTTTCTGTTGAGTGAAATATTTGTTTTTCGAATTGGCAATACTTTTTCTAGCGACAGTCAATTTGACAGCTGACAGCCGATATTTGTGTTCAGTTTCGTTTGCCATTTCACCATGAATAGACTTACGCCAGAATAACGCTTTGCAAATTTGCAGAGTTGCTGACATGAATTGTTACCAACTTCACGTCGCTGTGTCTGTCAAACTACGAATGACAGCGCACTGAAAATTTTACAGTTAACTCATTTCATTGTTGACAAGCGTGTGTAAGGTTTTTTAGTTTTTTGTTCTATCGACAATGGAATTCAAACGTAATAGTGTTATTGCCCTTTTTTTGGCTGGAAAATCACAACCAGCTATTGTTCGTGATCTGAAGCATTTTAAAGTGAACAAAATGTTTGTGTATCGCTATGGAGGTGGTCCGAAAAATACACCAACATCGTCAACAGTGATTCACTATGTGAAGACCAGAATCGAACGAAATCCTCGGCGTAGCGGAAGAAAAATGGCTTCTGAGCTAAACATATCCAGAGAACGGATGCAACACATTTTGAAAAATGAGCTTGGACTCAAGGCTTTAAAGTTCCAAAAAGTGCACGATCTCACACCTGACCAAACAAAAGTTAGAGTGGAAAGAGTAAAGGAGTTGATCCGCTTGCATGCAAGTGGCCAATTGCCAAACATCGTCTTCTCTGATGAAGCACCATTTCCAATTGAGCAACTTCTCAACAAGCAAAGTGATCGAGTTTACCTGCCAGAGAGGTCACACGATAATTTCAGCCAAGGAATGGCCCCCAGGAAGCAAGCGCCACCGTTTTTGATGGTTTGGGGGGCAGTGACTGCCGATGGTCGGTCTCCGCTCGTATTTTTCGACAATGTCGTTAAGATAAACGCGATGGTTTATCGTGAAACTCTTGGAATCTGTGTTGATGCCATGGACACGCAAACATTTCGGCCAAAGACCCTGGACATTACAACAGGACTTGCACCTTCCCACAAAGCTTGAGCAAATCAAGAATGGTTGTGACAAAACGTTCCGCACTTCATTTCCTCGACACAATGGCTATCGAATGCTTCCGATGCGAATCGATTCGACTTTTCTGTCTGGGGCACTTTGAAGGCCAAGGTTGGCACTAAAAAATACCAATCAACGGACGCGTTCAAGTTAGCGCTTCGTCGGGAATGGAAGCGCATTCCACAGACCCACTTGCGTGCAGCGTGCGATAAATTTATTGACCGTCTTAAGGAAATTGTTCGTGCCAAAAGTTGCCAATCAAAAATATTAATTAAATCCTGGAATTTGAATAAATTACCAACATTTTTTTTTTCTTTGGATTCAATAAAAAATATTTACAATAAAAAAAAAATGCAGCTATTTGAATTAGTAACAGTTCATGTCAGCCACCCTGTATTTGGAAAATCGTGGTTCTGTTCGCGAAACTTACCGTGCGCTACGTCCTTTTTACAGTCGACATAATCGTCCATCCCAGCAAGTAATTCAAATAACCATGGATCGTTTTCGCATGACTCTAGACGTCGTACAGTGCGCACCGAAAAAGTTGTTGCTGCTGTGGAGCGTAGGATTGAGGAGGACCCGAATGAGTCGCTTCGCCATCGTGCACAGCAATAGGAGCCCATCCATTTTATGGAAGATTTTGCGGAAAGTTCTTGGTTTACGAGCTTACAAGAATTGAAGGCGCTTGACCATCGTGTGCGTCGTACGTTCGGTGAATGGACCGATAATAAAATTGCTCTTGATTCTCATTTTCACCACAAAATTTTGTTCAGCGATGAGGCTCATTTTTGATTGATTAGCTAGGTCAACAAGTAAAATTGCCGCATTTGTAGTGAAGAAAATCCACAAGCCATTATTGAGACGCCGACCGTTACATCCTCAAAAAGTCACTGTTTGGTGTGCTTTATTGGCTGGTGGCATTATTGATCCGTATTACTTCAAAAGTGATGATGATGAGCGCAGTAGATCTATGATTACTGACTTTTTCGTTCCCCAATTGAATGGCATTAATGTGGAAGAGCTGTGGTTTCAACAAGACGGCGCAATATGCCACACAACGTGCGCCACAATCAATTTATTGAAGGAAACATTCGATGAGCACATAATTTCGCGTAATGGACCTATGAATTAGCCTCCAAGATCGTGTGACTTAACACCTTTGGATTGTTTTCTTATGATCCTCATTTTCACCACAAAATTTTGTTCAGCGTTGGGGCTCATTTTTGGTTTTAACAAGACGGCGCAACATGCCATAAAGCGCGCGCCATAATCAATTTAGTGAAGGAAACATTCGATGAGCGCATAATTTCGTGTCATGGACCTGTGAATTGACCTCCAAAATCATGTTATTTAACACTATGGATTATTTTCTGTGGGAATACGCTAGTCTACGCAAACCAGAGACGGTGGACGACTTGGAAGCCAACATTCGTCGCATTATTGCCGAAAATGCCGTGGTCGAAAACTGGACTTCCAGATTGCGCTTTATTCGAGCCAGCCTTTAATGGCATCAAATTATCTTTCCAATTAAGCCAATACCTCGACCATTACCATTTTTATGTGTTTTATTTCATTCCTCTATCACCGTTTACAAGTACCCGGTATGGTTATCAAATGAAAGGTGACGATGCACTTATTCCTAAAATCTATTACTCTTTTATTTTTACTTCAGGTTTTGAGAAAAATTCCAATATGTTATCGTCCATTCAATCGACACCGCACGGTCATTCGAACTACCATAATCATTTGTGATTTGAGCCAAAATTTCTTTGCGAAGATGATTTTTAATGGTGTACAAAGGAACACTAATGTATTCAACACGATGTCTGTTTATTCGTGTGTCTGTTACACGCTTTTAACTTTACAACATTTTTCGCAAATATAGTATGTGGTGAACCGAATATACAGCGTTGGCCATTTAAACCTTCGGGAAGCCATTTCAAGGCTTCTAGGGTCCATGGCTTGTTGAAAGACAATTTTAACTTCAAATAACCACACAGGAAGAAGACTGGAGGCGTTAAGTCGGGTGATCGAGGAGGCCAATCAAAATCGCTCTTTTCTCGAAATTAAGCGTCCGAGCAACAAAGGACGCGATAAAGCGATCGTGGCTCGGGTTGTATGAGATGTGGCGCCGTCCTTTTACAACCAAATAAAATTACATTATCAGTCAGAATTGGCATCAAAAAATTCGTTATCAGGGCCCGATAACGCTCTCCATTGACGGTTACAGCTGCTCCACCATCGTCTTCGAAGAAGAAAGGGCCAATGATGCTTTCCGCACTAATTCCAGTCCAAACAGTCGTGCGTTGGTTGTGGAGAGGTTCTTCGTGAATTAATTGAGGGTTTTCATTGGGGTAGAACCGACAATTTTGATTATTTATGGTGTGATCTTAAGGCACTTCCCTCACTCGATATTTTGCTCGATACGCACGTTGCGTATGCTGCCAATTGAAGTCTCCATTTCGAGAAATCACACGTCCAGGAAATTTATCACGCAATAGAGCCATTGCTTCACCAGCTGTGTGGCATGTGGCGCCGTCCTGCTGAAAATAAACGTCCTCCACGTCCATAGCATCAATTTCAGGCAAAAAAGTCAATCAACATCGTTCGGTAACGCATCCATTCACTGAAACAGTCGCACCAGCACAATATACTCGTACGCACAAATATGGCCCAATGACACCGCCAGCCCATAAATCGCACCAAACTGTCACTCGTTGTGGATGGAGAGGTTGTTCCACTATTTCTCTTGGGCTTTCGGAGCCTCAGATGCGACAGTTTTTTCATCACTCAGAATAATTTTGTGTAAAAAATCATGATCTAGTTCATTCATTTCCAGCACCCAATCAGAGAAAGTACGGCATTGTGCGGGGTCTGCTGGCTTCAATTCTTGTGTCAACTAGGCCATATAAGCATGTAGGCCAAGATCTTTATGGAAAATGCGGTGCAAAGTGGTTACGGATAGGCCCAATTCATGTGATCGTCTCGAAATGGACACACCTGGGTTTTCAGTCACACTCAGCCACGACGGCAATATTTTCAGCTGACCTTGCCGGAGGAACACGAGTCTTCGCATCATCAACCAGTCCGAGACTTTCAAATTTATCGATTAAATTCACTATAGCTGTGCGAGAAGGCGCTTGATGATGACCAAAGGCAGTGCGAACTTTACGAAAGGTTTCCGCGATATATTCATCGTTTTTGTAGTGAATTTTCATTATTTCAACACTGTGCTAGTGTTTATCGATCCATATTTAATAACCTCCTAGTTTTTACTTATCAAAAGTCATCGCAATGATAGTTGAATGTTGACAGTTCAACAATGGCACGACCTCTTGTTGGATGACCCTATACTTCCCCAGTACATGCAAAAGTCGCTATAAAATTTGGTTGTTTTGTTCGTATAATAAGCATGTAACGTGCCCCAAAAACTTTCAAAAAATCATGAAAAATTAACGGTTTATTTATTTCATATCAAGCCTTGTGAAACTTTCCGAGAAAGTCCTCTGACCAACAAAAAAAAAAAAAAATATCACCAAAATCGGTTCAGTAATTCAGAAGTTATACAAGAAAACGTGCGGCAGAACGCCTTGTATGGGATAATAGTTATTATTATTATTATTATTATTTGTGTATTTGTATTGTGGTTATCTTGCACTGCGACCTAACGGTCTATTGTGCCCCCTGCTAATTCCTATGAGAGGTTTATTCCCTCATTAGAGTTTCCCTCAGAATTGTTATCGAGGGTCAAACACTCTAGACCACCCTCTCTAATCCGGTTTCTCTTAGGAATCTGAGAATGAGAAGTGGGTCTATGGTTGGCAAATCCTCATCTGATAGTTGGTACTGGCATTTGAATCTTTTGTGGGTCAGTGCGCCACAAGACTCCAGAAGATGTTTTGGAGTCTCACTGGACTCATTACAAAATCTGTAAAGGCCTCCGCTGGTTACACCTAGTTTCCTTTAATGCTCCCTGAGTTTACAGTACCCCATTAGAAAGCCTGTTTGGATACGTAGGCTATTCTTGTTAGTAGTCTTGTGTTGGTAGTTGTGGTGTCCCCTATTTCCTTTCTCCATCTTCCTGAATTCTTCCCGTATGGCGTGATTTCCTATTCCGCGGAATGGTTCAGGTCCAATAAAGGATTCTGGTCATCCTTGTCTTGCCAAGGAGTCTGCTTCGTCGTTGCCCTCTATTCCAGCGTGGCCAGTAATCCAATAGAGGGTTACCCTGTTACTAAAACCGAGTTAGTGCTATTTACGAGGAGAAGATCGATACCAGAATACAATTACCCTCGTATGAATGGTATCGAGCTGATACCTCAAGTAACTGCAAAATATCTCAGCGTAATACTGGATTCCAAATTAAACTAAAAAGCTAATATTGACAATCGAATCAAGAAGGCCATATGTTACAGAAGAGCCTTCGGGGAATCTTGGGGTTTTAAGCCTAAAGTGGTACACTGGCTATACACTGCGGTAGTGAGACCCATTTTGACCTATGGTTCGATTGTCTGATGGAAAACGGTCGAGAAAAAATACCAACTTGAAAGCGTTACAAAGATTCAACGGGCAGGCTGTCTGGGGGTGACGGGATCAATTAGATCAACACCGACAGCAGCTCTGGAAACAAAATTGAATATTCTTCCACTTGACATATACTGCGGGAACACGGCAGTCAAAACTGCACTTAGACTAAGGGAAGCCGGTCTATGGAAAGCTAAATCTTACGGTCATGCCTCAATTCTAAACCGATGGAATGTATTGAGATTCCGGACGGAAATGGACTTCATCATCCCCATGCCAAACTGCAACCGAAAGTTCTCTATTAGAATTCCTAGCAGGGAGGAATGGGATGATAGAAGTTGGCGTAGTGACAAGATACTGTGTGATAGGTAATCACGCAGCACGGCTAGTGTTACCTCATAGCGACTGTTGTAGAAGCTGCAGGGACGTAGAGGAAATAGAATCCCCGTTCATCATCTCCTGTGTGACTTCTTTTCAGAGCTGGATGAGCTAGGTAGAATTGAGCTAAGAAAACTCCTGAGATTCATACATTTATCTGGGTGGTTTAGACTAGCGGTCGAAGATTGAAATTTTTTAGGTTCCCGGGGTTCTAAGTATTGGGCACAATGGACACTCATAGTGGTCTCAGTGGGCTGTTGACAACCCTGTCAACAAGGGCACCCAGTTATCTAACCTAACCTACCCTGTTACTGCTACCCATTCATTAAGTTTGTATAGGCATTTCCACACAAGCTTTGATTTAATGATATGGGAGTCAAGCGCCTTGATAGCTGCTTGACAGTTTGACAATATTACTGTATCGCATTTTTTGTATCTTTTATCGAGATTGGATTAAACACATCTATCTATAGCGTATATTTCAGCTTGAAAGATTCTCGTACTTTTGCCCATAGGTTCTGAGTACTGTGTTCTTGGCCCAAATGCACCTGCCCCTGTTCCTTGTCCAGTTCGTGAGTCGTTCGTATACCACTTTATTGTGTGGTTACTCAATCCGTATGGGATAATAGTTACAATTTGTTCTAATAAAGAAACCAACGAACGTAGCGCTTAACGATTTTTTTTTTTTTTTTTTTCGTTAAAAATGTCTTCAGTTGTGGCTTAGATGCACGTACATACACATACATGTATGTATGTATGTACTTTTGGAAAATTGGGAATGGCAAGTTAATAGAGATCTACATATGTAAGTCTTTAATACTCACAGTTTCCAGTCCATTCTCCAAAACCATCCATTCATCTTTAACTGCATAAGAATGCTAAATAATTTAATACATGGCTTATAATTACAGATGGCGTTGTATTTTATAGTCAGCAAAATTAATTTAGGCTAGTTTCATGAAGGATTTTTCAGTTTTTTACTGAAAAAAGCGTCCCTCCCAAGAATGCGTCTCATCCATTTCCATTTCTGTGATCCCATCTGCATTACTACCAAACATATGACAAAAACAAAACATTTAAACCATTGTTTTACCATGGTTTCCTTCAACTAACACTCACCCATGCACACCATGGCAAAACAATGCATAACCATGAAATTTGTCGAAAGGAATTGCAACACAAGCAGCAGGAGTAATAGAAGCCCTTGCCTCAGGCATTCCTTGCAAAAATTACAAAAAAAAAAAAAAAAACAATAAAAACTGCAATCAAGAGTGCGCCAAACAAAACCTCAAACAGGACGCAACAAAGGGCGCAGAAGCAACAGATCTACTCCCAGCTGAAGACGAAGGCACACATTGCATGTGTTGCTGACGACGTGATATAGCATCACCAGCACACACTGTGTGAACACAATGAAGACCTACACAAGTACGACGTTAGCGATGAAATTCCTTGGAAATGGTTAAAAAGGACTAAAATAAACTGAAAACGAGAAGAGGACAAAAAAAATAACAAACACTTAACAACGTAAGGAAGGAAAAATAGCCAACGAATAATAAACAACACAAGAGCCAAGCACAAAACAAGCCTTGAAATGAAAAAAAATATATACGTATACGTTATATGGTACGGGGGAAGCATTGGAACGCATATTCACCATTAAGCGAGTAAAGACTAGGATATGCTGGGCCTCCATCGAAGACAACGCAATAAGGAGAAAAACAAAAACCAAGGATAAAAGAGAAGTTCCGAGGGCGAGATAGGATCATCATCATCAAAACAAAATATAGCCAAAGGAATTTCTCGAGTTTTTTTTTTTTTGTTTTGTTTTTGCCCGTTTCTCTATTTCCACATTGGATCTTCTCGATGATGATGGTTGCGTTCATCTTTTTGTTTATTATTTCTTTAATTTTCAAAGGAAACGTCCCAAAGAGGGCGAGAAACGCAAGACGTAGTTCTTGGCTCTGGCGGAGCGGGTCGATAGCCAACACTTTAGCTAGTCATTGACCATAGGTAGATCGCGCATACATACGAATGTATCCTTTGATCGTAGCTTGTTATGTGATGAAGGAGATGTGACGCAAAGATGAAAATTGAAGTGGTAAACAAAACCATTGACCGCGACGCGGTAGTCTGTTAAAAGTTGCAAATCAAAGGCGATAAGTGAAAGCCAATGAAATTATGGTTGAAGGACTTTTAGCGAGGCATTAGGTGTGTACCTACCAATTTGAACTAAAACGTTTTTTTTTTTTGTCCCTATTAGTACTTCATTTCATTTTTCCTTCGGTAAACTAGCACATTCCATTTGCAAGTCATGCAAATTAAAAGCAGCCTTTCGAAACATGAAAGGAACGAACATGCCACCGCACAATAGTTCTCATAAGAATCCTCTTTTTATATTGGCTTGGAAAAAGTTTTGCAACATTGTTGTTGCAACATTTTAAGCAGTATTGGAATTAGCGGTATTGCAAATGATTCCTTCAATATTCCACTACAATAGATATGCAAGCAGAGACGATTTTAGAAGATTTTCAAAAACCCGTCCCCTATATCTTACACCGCTCACAATTTGTATACTTTCCAAATTTCATCAAAATCCGTTTAGCGTTTCTTTAGGTAGGCCATAGTGGGCTACGTTCAAAGTCATGCCTGTTTCACTTACATGAAATATGTATATGCAATCAAACTATGCATTCAAGAGAATACGAACAGATATATTGTACTATAGGCGTGTTTTTTTGTGAACTTATACCCAGGAGTGTTCGAATTTACACTAGAAGCAAAAACAAAATCCTACTGGCAATCACTGCCGATAATATCTGCAGGAAAGACCTGCTTTGAAGAGACATTTTAGTACTTCAATTTTAAGAAATATCCAGTTTCTTGCTGTGGTGTGTGCTTTTGTTATTCCGTTGATTTCTATTTTTGACAATTTCACTACGAACGGTTCTCTTACTCTGCCGTACAAACATTTCGCAAAAAAAGCACCTTATGTCCAAAAGTATGTATATTTATGTTCAGCATCGAAAGTTATATCGATCTAGCCATGTCCGTCCTTCTGCATGTCATCAGTATACATTGTACATAAGCCCTTTGGGTTCCATGGTAGTACTAGTGTAAACATTTTTGAAATTCACCCACACGCCCACTTTAAAAAAAATGTCCTTTCAACATTTTTACTGGAAACTGAAAAAAATGTGTAACCTTGATATTCTCTACAATTTGTCCATACATTGTGTAGGACCACTCCCACTTTTTGGGGGCGTTTTCTTCAAAAACTCGATTTTGTTTTTTTTTAAAGCTATTTGCAATTGTGCATGTCTTTTTTTTTGAAAATTTTGTCAGAATACGAGGGTGACAAGTTCGCGGCCTGAGATAATCAACAACGAGTCATCTTCTCATTAGTGATAGCACTAACTGCAGATTGAAGATGAGAACGAGATCAAGGCGGACATAGAAAGTCATTTTGAAGGCAAAAAAAAAACATTTTTTCGGTGGTATTAAGGCACAGTACCACCAGATGTGCACTTCACTCGAGGGAGATTATGTTGAGAAATAGAATCGAATCTCTTCTTTCACTTAATGCCTTAGGCCGCGAATTTATCAGCCGCCGATTTTGTTTACGAATACTGAGAGCCACTCTAAGAAAGTCTTTAAAAATTAATTTCTCTAATGAAATGTCTTCAAAATCGATCAAACACCTTCCGAATATACAAGATTTTTTTTTTTTTTTTTTATAATTTGCACGTGTGAAAGGGGTTATGAATACCCTTATACTAATTTTATGACACGGGCGTGTTTGAGGAAAGGGGAAGAGACAGAGAGAAAGACAGATTGGTGTAGTTGGTTTGAAACTCAGCTGGTATTAAGTTTCAGTGAACTCTAAGGGTGGCTGTCCAGATAACTGGGGAGCTTGTTTGTTTTTGCTTTTGTCATTGCTCATGATTCACAGTATTTTTGTCCGTCCTCATGATGTCATCATCACGATCAAGTTGCATTTTAGCCATATAACCGCCCTACTGCCACTGTTATGCCTTCGTAGTAGAGTTGACATAAGCTTTCGCAATTGATCGACTTTTTATTTATTTCAAGCGAAATAAATAGATGATTATTGACATCAGGATTCGAACCGTGAACCTGAAGCGTGACAAGCGATGATGTTACCACTACACCACGGCCACCCTCAATAGGCTCCAGAGCTGGCCTTGAAAACTTCTGCCATTTTGATTAAATGTTGCTTTATTTTTCGGCATAAATCCTGCGATAGTTCATAAGTAACGAGTCAAATTTTGTTCTTCAGCTCTGAAATGTACACTCCGTCTTACGAACAAGTAGTTTTTGTTTTTATTTTACGATATTTTTCAAACCTTTCGCTAATCTTGGAAAAACCAATTGCATAAGGAATGAAGGATATACGAGGGCAAGGTGAAAAGTTCTCGGCCTGATGCAGAGATGGTGTTCCAATCAGCAAAAATTTAAGCCTGGGTGCACTTCTCATTAGTTCGTATGATAAGTTTCAACTTGTTCTCTCAAGTAGTTTCTTTACACGAATTTGATTTGCAGTAGACGTCTTTCGTGTTTTTCGTTAAAATGGATAAACTTGAATATCGTGCGAATTCTTCGTTTTGGATGGGTTAACCCCTAAAGAAATTCATCGAAAGTTGACAAAAGTTTACGGAGACTCTGCTCCTTCCATGTCAACCGTTAAAAAGTGGGCAGCTGAATTTAAACGTGGTCGCACGTTCCTCGAAGATGACCCACGTGAAGGACGGGCAAAAACCGCAACCACACCCGAAACCATCGAAAAAGTGGATGATATCGTGTTGGACGATAGGCGAGTGAAGGTGAGTGAAGTAGCTAAGGCTGTGTGTATATCGGAAGAGAGGGTGCGAAACATCTTGCACAAAAACTTAGGGATGCGAAAGCTCTGCGCAAGTTGGATACCACATTTGCTGAATGGCGATCAAAAGCAAATGCGCAAACGATTTTCGCGGCAATCTTTGGACCGATTCAATAGGGATCCGACTGATTCTGTGCGGCGATTTGTCACCATAGATGAGACATGGGTCCACCACTACACGCCAGAAACGAAACAGCAGTCGAAGCAGTGGGTGGAAGCCGGTGGTTCAGCGCCAAAGAAAGCTAAGTCGATCGCATCTGCCGGAAAGTGTTTTGGGATGCGAAAGGGATCCTGTTAATTGATTACCTTGAGAAAGGCAGAACAATTACAGGCGAATATTACTCCAACCTTCTTGACCAGTTGGATGCCAAAATTGGCGAGAAGAGGCCTGGCTTGAAGAAGAAAAAATTGATCTGCCACCACGACAATGCATCTGTACACAAGTGTGCGTTGGCGATGGGAAAACTGCGGGATTTGGGGTACGATTTGCTCGGCCATTCCCCCTATTCACCTGATTTGGCACCCTCAGACTTCCATCTATTCCCAAACTTGAAGAAGTTTGTTTCTGGGAAGCGCTTCGCATTCAATGCAGAAGTTGATGAATATAGAATATAGTAGATGAATGTTTCCACAGCCTTCCAGACTCTCACTTCCGAGGAGGAATACTGATATTGGAGAAATGCTGGACCAAGTGTGTTGAAGTCAAGGTAGATTATGTAGAAAAATAATATCATTTTTTAACTGAAAAGCCTGCTGTGTAGAGATTCATAGTGTGCTGTCAAATAATCTAGCGAAATTTCGGACCAGGCTCGTTTTATGGCTTCAACAATCTCTTCCGTTTCATCATATTGCCTTCCTCCTTCGTAGACTTTTCTTGAAAGCCAAAGAATATGGCGTCCATGCAAGGAGGTTTACATTTTGGTTCTGAATCCAGGCTTTTGTTGTCCGTGCGGTATATATAGGTGCATTGTCTTGTTGGAAAGTCCATCGCTGTCCACCAAATATCTCCGAAAACTGCAGAAAAGCTCTTTCCAGTGTCGATTTGTAAGTGATTGCCATCATTTTGGAGCTTTGGAAATCCAGCTCCACAGTTCCGTAATAGCTTATTGCTCCCCATACCATTACACCACCTCCTTTGCTGTGCCGCCTTTGAAGATGTATTTCTTCTTTTCTCAAATCATGGAAATAACAGCTGTATCCATCAGGTCCATCCAAATTAAATTTTTTTTCATCAGAAAAGACTACGGTATGCCACTCTTGATTCCACCTGATATGACTTGTTGCAAAATCAAGCCACTGGATTTTACGTGCCGCATTCAATGGTGGTTTCCTCTTCATTTTTTCATGGCGAATATGACTGGCCTTCTGTATCACGCGATGAACAGTCGATCTGCTAGCTGTAACTCCAGTTTCCGCCTTAATTTTACTTACGGAGAGTCTTGAATTTGAAGCAGCTCTCAGTATCGCCCGTCTTTCCTGACATGTTGTTGCTTTGCTGACTCTTCCTTTGTGGTTTTTTCCACACTTCTCCGGGTCCTTAATAAAGCTGTGTACAACAGTGGCACCTCTTCCAATCTTGCTGGCTTTGAAACGGATGGATTTTCCTTGTTCCCTGTAAGCTCGAATTTGGCCTATTTCCTCCTTGGTTAATGTCTTTCCTTTACCCATAGTTGTGGATTGTATTAAGTTATTTCTTGAACTAAGCTCCCTAGCTAGAAGTATCCTTTTATTTGATTTAAAACATGGTAACAGGTAGATTTAGATACTTTTCGTAATCAAGTGAGACAAAAAAAAAAAACAGGTAAATTTTATTACCTTTTTGGGAAAAGCGTTATAAAAGTTGAATTTATCAACATAATATATCCTTCATTCCTTGGCAATTGTTTTTCTCCAGATTAGCGAAGGGTTTGAAAAATACGGTGAAATTAAAACAAAAAACTGGCCGTTCGTAATCAAGTGAGACGGAGTGTAGGTCATTGGCACACACCTTCTGCTTCACATAACCCCAACGATCTTGGTGGCCAATATTGATCGCCGAAACGGCTGGGAAGCTTCGTGTGCAATAACTGCATTGTTTCTTCCGCAGTATAGCACGATCTTGTTGAAACCACAACTCTTCCACATCAATATCGTCCAATTTCCGATAACGTTCATCATCAACTTTTTGGTTCTCTAACACACAATCAACGAAGTCATGATGCTGTTCATGGTCTGCTGGCTTCAATTCCTAACTCAATTGGATCTTGTAGGCATGCAGATGCGACTTTTTTTTTATTAAAATGCGGTGCTGGGAGCTGCAAGAATGGATTTTGACAGATTGTCACGAACACTGTCACCCAATTCGTCGATATTTTCGCGTCACCGTTTTTGCACATCCAACACTGACGCGGTTTGATCGAATTTTTCACTCTATTTCTCAAGAGATGCACGGTTATGTATACCGACATTATTTCGCAATGCGCGAATTGTTTTGGTTAAATTTTAACAATTTAAATGCATTGTTCTCTCGTATACCGCTTCATAATTACAAATGTCAATGCTTTGTATTCATAGATATCAAATGTCAACTGTTTATCTTTGACAGAACCCCAGCAGTGCCAGATTTCAATTTTAACCTCCAACTGAGTCACGCTTTAAAAATCACCTATCAAGTAATTCCTTGAGAAAGAGAGAAGAAGAGAAAAGCAGGATGTTTTCAGAAACGTTATCTGAGCAAAACACGTTATTTAACACAATAATGCAGTTTGATTTTGAAAACGTCTTCAAACAAATAACTTGTAAATCGCGTTTATGAACATGCTACAAAAGCCATGTTCATAAACGCGATTTGCAAGTTATTTGTTTGAAGACGTTTTCAATAAATAACGTGTTTTGCTCATTATTTGCAGTGCAGAGAAGCAGACAAGAAATTGTAATTGCATTTACTATCAAACATATTTTTGTTTGGAAAATCAGCTTGTTTTTTTTATTAAAATGATTACCTATGCCCTTGTACCTCGTACCCTATGCATTAAGAAAAATGTTGACTACGACAAAAGTCAATTGGACCACATGACATTTGCAAATTTGATGTTCGTAACTTTTGTGTCTTGCACGGTCAATGTTTTGATTTTTTTTTTTTTTTTTTTACGTTTCCGAAAATGTCCATATTCAAGCAACCGCTGCTGTTAACAAAACACAGTGGACTCGGATTAAGGTTTATGTAAAAGTATGATCCGTCATGGATCTACATTGATATAAGTGTGGCGTATTAGGTCTTTCACCCTCTACGTCAACCCATCAAACCTAATGACCCGTCATTGTAAGGAAAAGTCAATGCGCATAAGATCAGCTCTATGATGATGTGTACCTAGTTCATAAAAAAACAATTAAACTGATAGGTTGTCGGGTAAAGCAGTTTCATTTCGTTAATATTATAATAAATTGAACAGTCAAGAAATGAATACACGATGGGACAAACCTGAACCGATCATCACTTTAAATAAAATAAATCTCTAAATCTTAAAACAAAAGCATCTATGTATATATACATATGTATTTTCTCCCAGCGTGCTATTTCCCTTAGGTGGAGGTAGAAATATATAACAAAGATTGAGTCCGGGAATATGTAAATCGTGTTAGTTCTTAGGAAATTCAGCGCAGGTAAAATTAAATGTTTGTTTTGTACAATCTCTCCCAATTCTCTTGCTGTCTGAATTCAAGGACATTCGGTCGGTAACGAATAGGGGATATAAATAAATCTTCAAAAATATTTCTGTGCGTATGTTAAACAAAATGTAATCCTGCATAACAACGTTGAAAACTGCATAACAATTGAATAAACAGTTTATCGCGGTATGATACAAATTTTAATAAACTGTTGTTGTGATATTAACGTATTAGCAATGAATGTTAATTCGTTTTATTTGACGAACTATTGTTCGTGTACTTCAGAGACTTGTTTCATAAATAACAGCTACTCGTACATAAGTACCTAGTCATGTCATAAATACTGGTGCACGTTTAAACACACTCATCGTGAAACTAGTATTGAACACATCCATTCTAAAGGGTATCCCAAAATTGTCACGTAAGAAGTAATTTTGATAGAAAAGACAGGTTCTTAATTTAAAATTGTAAATGTTTTATTGATTCATAAAGTATACAGATAAATAGCATATCGGGTAAATGGCCTCCACGGTTTTGCTCGCACCGTTGATACAGCGCTCAATTTGCTCCTTCAAGGCGTGGTTGGTCGTGTGCTTGTTGTCATAAACCTTGGACTTCAAAAACCCCAAAAGAAAAAATTCCGACGACGTTAAATCGCATGATCTGGGCGGTCAATTCTGATCACCAAAACGGGAAATTACACGACCAGGAAATGACTTACGCAGTAATTGAATTGTTTCTCAGGCTGTATGGCATGTGACACCGTCTTGTTGAAACCACATGTTGTCCACATCCATATCTTGCAATATAGGCACAAAAAACTGGATTATCATGTCGCGATAGCGAGCACCATTAACTGTTATTGCCTGACCAGACGAATTTTTAAAGAAGAATAGTCGGATGATGCCTCCAGACCAAAATCCACACCAAACAGTGACACGTTGTGGATACATTTGTTTCTCAATAATCACTCGTGGATTTTCTAAATCCCAAATTCGACAATTTTGTCGATTAACAAAGCCATCAAGATGAAAATGAGCCTCATCGCTGAAAATGTTTTTTTTTTTTTAAATCAACATCCACTTGTACCATAATCCATTCAACGAACTCTCTTAGTTGTGCGTGGTCACTAAGCTTCAGTTCTGGAGTCAATTGCACTTTGTATGCGTGAAGATGCAAGTTTTTCGTGAGAATACGCTGTAGAGAGCTTCTCGAAATGTGTAATTCTTGACCACGGTGTCGAATTGATGTTCCTGGACTCTCAACAACACTCTCACGAACTGCTTCGATGTATTGTGTTGAAGGACGGCCAGAGTGTCTACGATCACTAATTGATTCAGTCTCCCTAAATTTGTAATCTCTTCAGAGTTAGTGAAGATAAATCACTATTCCGACCATATTTTGTACGAAAATTGCGAACTGTAGCTGCCAAACCTTCATTATTTTTAAAATATTGCTCAACAATGAAAGCGCGTTGGTCTTTCGTTTAGCACTCCATTTTTAATAACCTTAAATTGTCAGCTGTCACAACTTTTTTTTCGTTGGCAACACTGCCGAACAAGTGGCGCGAAATTCAAATCTTGCGTGAATTTTAGGACACCGTTTATATTGACAGGTATTCAATGAGTGACGTTTATACTAAAGATGTCAAATTTCAGTAGTTAATCGAGAGATCTAAGTTCAAGAAAAATAAATCTTGAGAAACGTCAATTTAAATCATAATGTAAAATTTGTTCCAAAAATTTGTTTCTTTTAGATAGTAAATCAGTTTTGATGTCAAACTTGTAAGCGGTTATTCATTTGACGTAATATTACGTTTGCATATGAGAACCCGAACAAACCTTGTGTGACTTGTCAACAAGTCGCCCTTGAGATAACAAAAATGTAGAATTCAACTTATTCTGCTCGCAATATCAACACAAAAATTCTGGATATCCCTTATCTATTGTACAAGTTGGCACAAAAGTAATGACCCAATTTGTTATACTCGCAGCTATAACATTTTTTCTAAATCAAAAATCGATGATTTTATTTTTTAATATTTTTGTTTGGATTTTGTTACATTAAGTACCGAAGATGATATCGTTCAAAAGTTGTCCTCTAACGTTTATGCAAATTTGAACCTTTTTTATGGCATTTTCCATACTTTTCTCAATAATTCCACCGATATGTTCTCCATTTCTTGTCTAATGTTGTCTTTCAGGGCTGTCAGAGTCTGTCACATAGTCCAATGAATGCTAATAACCTCAAAGAAAGAAGTCTGAAATGATCAGATTGGGTGATCTTGCGGGCCAATGCAAATCGCCAAAACGTGATATAAAACGTCCTGCAAAACTGTCCTTCCCTAAGTCCACTGTGGCGCCCGCTGTGTGTACAGTGGCACCGTCTTGTTGGAACCACATGTGCTCCAAAACTCCAATTCATCCAATTCGGGTATCAAAAAGTCACGTAACATGGTTATGCAGAGCTCACTGGTGACAGTCGACATCGCATTTCCAGCAACGTCTTCGAAAAAGTAGGGCCCAATCACCATTCCAACACAGACGCACAGTAACTTTTAGCAACTGCAGGATTAGAGACCATACTCAATCTATTACCTTTAGACCTATTTGTGCAGGAATCTGCAGCTAGAAGTGCTCTAAGATTAAGCCAATCTGAAGGTTGGAGGTCAAGCCTGACGGGGCATGCGCAGATTTTACGCAAATACATGGGCGGAGATGTTAGCACAGACTACATGGTGCCCTATTTAGACTTTCGTAAGCCGTTTTCAAGTTCATTTCTGATTCTAGAGAGGAGTAGGAAACTAATATCCCGCTAAATGACAACTCCATCTCCATCTACACTGATGGATCCAAGATGGACGTGGGAGTAGGTGCAGGGATTTTTTCTGAAAAACTCAATTTGAACAAGTCAATTCGGCTTCCAGACTATAGCAGTGTTTTTCAAGCGGAGGTCTTGGCGGTGGCAACTGCTGCCCGGGACGCTGCAATGAAAGCTATAACACCAGATGATATTACATTTTTCATTGACAGCCAGGCAGCGATAAAAGCGATTTCCGCCACGCAAATAAAATCGAAGCTTGTGCGCTGCTGTCGCGAAGAGCTGCGGGTTCTTGGTACGCAACACAATGTAAAGCTCTGCTGGGTACCTGGACATAATGGCGTTTCAGGAAATGAGAAAACTGACGAGCTGGCAAGGGAGGGTTCAGCTCTAAATCCTGAACGAGCTGACCCGTCAGTTAAGGCACCACCCTGCAACCTGAACCTAGAAGTTAGAAATAAAATGATTGCCATGGCAAATAGTAGATGTAGATCATTAGAATCCTGTATAATTACAAGAAAACTCTGGCCGCTCTACGATAAAAATCATACAGAGCAAATCCTACACTTCAACAGATATATCTTATCTGGTTTAGTGGGGATGATAACTGGACACAACTTTTTACGTTATCACACAAAGAAATTGGCAATTAGCGAAGAAGATATATTTAGAGGCTGTGGCAATGAGGACGTACACGAAGATACACCTCACTTCCTGTGCCATTGTCCAGGACTCTACCACCTTAGATTCAAAATACTAGGGAAATATTTCTTCCAAGACTTAGAAGAACTTTCAGATGTATCGGTAAATAAGATTACCAAATATATAAATACATCGGGTTGGTTAAATTCACGAGTGGGGAAGCTTCACTTCTTGGGCATCACAATGGATCTATATTGATCTAAGTGTGGCGTAGTTTGTTTCACACTCTACGTCAACCCATCAAACCTAACCTAACCTAACCTAACTTTTAGTTTATGTAAAGGCGATTCTTGAATAATACGCGTGTTTTCAGTACCCCAAAAGCGATGAAAATGTGCTTCGCCACATTATGATGCGCTGGCTATATTCCGGACGGGCTTTTATACGCAAACATCTTCGTCTTTCACCAAAATACGCTGAAAAAACCGCCTGAAAATACCCAATTGCGTTGCCCGTCGTCTCGTTGATGTTTCTGGACACTCTTCCAGACACTCGAACGTTTGTGATTCTGTGAATTGTTCTGCTGCTACACCTAATTGCTGCTATTATAGCCAGCGCATTGATCTAATTACACTTGTCATGATGTGTATAACGTTTCACTTTTCTCATTTTCACTCGATATTGAGCGCCGAGCTTACTGCTTCCCTACTGTTTGTACATTCTTCGATCTGGATTCAGGTATCTACGGTAACCCACGTGATGATGCTTTCTTTGTGATCTATCATTAAAAGTTGCCGTCGCTGAGGTAAAAACTTCTACGATACAGCGTTTCAATTGTCTCCGATTGTTGACCGTGTTTGAGTTCGAGTTTCAGCAAGTATATGGAGGTATTTGTGAGTAGATGTTGAATTTTTCGAACCAGTATAAGTAAGAACGGGACCCTTACGAGTATAATGAGAGTCAGTTGTCTGATCGTCCAATTTTGTGATTTTTTTAACCGTTTAACCTAGAGAGTTGAAAATTAAACCAGAGATAAGCTCTTCTTTAACTTTGTTTATATAGTTAAGGCACAAGCGTATTCGTATTTTCTTAGCAAAGACATTCATCTATCTACTTTTTGTGAGAACAAATCTCCCTACTAGACTGCTACTGCTGTTTAGTAGCGGGTACGCTGCTGAGAGTATGTGCAGCTGATAGCAGCTACATATATATATTTACATCAAAGTACTGCCGGTTCTAACGATTTTGTTCAAATTTAATATTTGAGTTAAGGTGGTACGCCAGTAGATGGCGTACCGATTTTTTAACGGATTTAAAAAAAAATCTTTTTAACGATTTTGTTCAAATTTAAAATAAGTGATTTGCAATTAAGCAATATGTAGATGCAAGTGCAGGGTGGGGCAAAAGTAATGTTATAATGTGAATGTGTAATCCAAGGAACGTGCAATTTGCAAACAGTTTTCAAAAATCTGCAAACGGTCTTAATGCATTTATTAAGTTTTTAAGTCTGTTAAGCTTGGATTACAACTTTAGATTATGACTTTACTTTACATTATGACATTACTTTTGCCCCACACAGTCGTGTAGTTTATTTTTTAACGAACTTCTCGCAGGAAAGACAGCGCCCCGAGATGCCTGTAGTACCCAACTTCCATGCTGCGAAACGTAACCACGGCTACTACATGAAGCTTCTAACAAGATCTGGTGGTATCTCACCGAGACAAGGGAGTGAGTCCCTATCATCAACTGTGTGTGTAAAAGCCACCAATCACAATGTCTCTGCTTGACGTTGAGTTTTTAAGGCGCCTAGTTGGTTGTAGAAGTTATCTTTATAATAACTTCTGAACATAATAAACTTTCACCTGCATATGCACGCATTCGTAAACCCACGAATACTCGCAATCTTATCTTCCAACACATACTAAGCCCAGCGTCGATTCGTTAAATGTTCGTTCACTTTTGCAAACATGAGCGAACATAAGAGAGAGCGGTCTCAGTCGCTCATTGCATATGTAAATCTGACAGTTGTCATGTTTGTTATGAAAATTAAAAAAAAAAAAAAAAAAAAATGTCGGATTACGAATTTGTGCACAATAGAAAGTGTTCTCAAAAATACCACCGTCCAGTAGGAATCTGTCAAACAAGGAGATTGACAGGTACCTAAAACAAATGGACGAGACAATTAAAGGAACTATGGACAGTACGATACCTAGGTATCAACATACTGACAACGCAGACATATTCCGACAACGCATACAACGCAGCAATTAAAGCACTGCACCAACACAAAAGTAGACTGCTGTCGAGACAAAATCGTGTACAGACAGTTTACTGACAGACATAACTCGGAGGTTAGGACGCTGAAGTCGTTGATTAAAAACCTCCAAAAATTAATCGGGGATAACTACAGACTCTGTAAATTTGCATTGGAACAACAAAATTCGAGCTGTAAAAGCTCACAACCCGAGCATGTTCCCGCAAATAAATAAAATATTTCGGAGGAACAAACAAAATGACCTTCCGCGTCTTAAGATCCCCCGAACGACGCACAATGGACGAATACTGATAACAGCAGGTATAGATCCAGATACCGCAGTAGAGGATGACAACTTCTTTGTAATCGAAGATCTGCAGGGGAAGGTAGAGGCTATAGGAGCGACTTTCCAGGAAGTGTGCAAGGTGAATGATACCATTTGCCCGAACCACGACCTGGAAAATCGCGTCCCTGTGCACAACTTCTACCTTCGAAATGATATAGAGCACTGGCGATCCGAGAACATAGGTTTTACCGAGTTCAATGACGATATAATGGCTAATAATGTCATCGCCGATGAAAGGGTACATCCCCCGTAGATATCGAAGGCGGAGCTCCAAGCGATCTTCGACTCATTGAGGACGAAAAAATCTGTGGAAATCGATGGAGTGTCGAACATTGTGCTTGGCATCTCCCTCTGGAAGCGGTGGACATTTACACCACTCTGTTTAACAATGCGCTGAATAATGTACATTATCCAGCGCATTGGAAAACAGCAGTGATACAACCCATCCCCAAAAGGGATAAGGACACTTCCAATCCGGCAAATCTCCGGTCGATAAGTCTCCTTCCGAACATCAGCAAGGTATTCGAAAATGTGATCAATAGAGCCCTGCTTAAGTGGACTGAGAACAAAAATGTAATTCCGGATTCGGTTTTAGGGCGGGGCATGATACAATACATGCCGCGTCTAAACTGGTATCGGATATCCAATGAAACAAAAGCAAGAACCAACGACGGGTGCCTGCCTGATTGACCTGGAGAAGGCCTTCGCCACCGTATGGCTAGAGGGACTCTTCTACAAGCTGAGCAGGCTGGGCATAAGCAAACCACTGTTATACATACATGCTCACCAGTAGACAGTTCTTTGTCAAAAATGGCAATGTGACTTCTGCTGGAACGTTTCTAATTAAAAACGGTCTGCTGCAACAAGGTGCGGTTATTTCACCGATTCTTTTCAACATTTACACGAGCGATCTCATAGGATCTCTTCACCATGCCATAGCATACGCAGACGACTTGATTGCGTACAAATCAGGACCAAAAATCGAGGTCATTGCACTTCTCTTGTAACGATATTGCGATGTCTGGAATTTGAAGATCAACTTCCAGAAATCGGAAAACATTCTTTTCAGGAAGCCGCCGGTCGTTGTCTGGGGCCTCTAGGGATACCAGAAAAAATTGGTGAAAGTTCTCAGTCGTGGGACCGCACGGACAGCTACTTGCGAGTCGAAGTGTAGTCAGATACCTGGGGCTCTGGTTAGACCAATATCTATATTTTAACAAACATATAGATGCTGCTCTGGCCAGAGCCAAAGGTACTTCTGCCCTTACAAAGAGACTTTTTTATAGCAAGCAACTCGATGCAAGGGTAAAGGTAATCTGCTACATGGCCCTCATTCGGCCCATGCACGTATATGGATGCCCCGTGTGGTTCAACGTGGGAGCAAGGTTGTTGGAATAGATTCGGGTGTTTGAAAGGGCTTGCCTTCATTTATACAGAACTTCAGAATCCCAGTACATAAAATTCAATCCCAATGAGGTCCTGTACAACAGGGCTAACCCCTAATAAGGGTGGATAATTTCCTGATCAAGCTGACTCGAAGGCATATTGCAAGAGCAATGAGCTCGTTGAATAACCTGATCTCTGGGGCTTATTACCCCAATTACAAGTATCACAAGAGAGTGCGCCTTAACAAACAGAGAGCGTTTTTAACGCCGCGGTGAGATCATTTTACGCGGCGGTTAGATTATTTTGACGTGGCGTCCTTAAATAATTAAGATTTTAATTTCAATAAAATGTCATGCAGCTCGGATGAAGAATTATTATTATTTGCCGTGCTACGTTCTCGAAAAAGAAAAAGAATTTGGGTTCACGACATAAATAAAAAGAGAAATGAAGTCGAAGAATACCACCGGTTGTGCCGAGAACTAGAATCAGACGAAGACCGTTTTTTTTTTATGACACAGAACTTCAAAACAATTTTTATATCCCGCGCGTCAACACCGAATGATGAAAATAATCTGTAATTTCACACAACACCGCGTTCCAACGCCGCGTTGAATTTAACGTAACGTTCAAAACGCGCTCTGTGTGACAGGGGCTATGTGTTGTAGTATAATGCAACGCGACGGTGGAACGCGGCGGTAAAACGCGACGTTAAAACGCTCTCTGTTTGACGGAGCCTTAAGTTATAATGAATTAATAATTAATAAAAATGCATTAAAAATGAAATGAAAATATTCCGAAAAATAGATGCCTTTTCGATAAAAGAGATGCCTTTTATTTTAATAAAATGAAAAATGAAAGGGCATGAGATGATGTTTCAAAAGAAACGAGCAAATCATGAAAGAAAGAGAGAGAGAAAAATAATTTGTAGATTGATTTGACAGATAGGTATGCAGACAAAAGTATTATGGTCATTGGTTGGAATTGACAGAACATAGGGAAGAATTTCGTTCAGTTATGACATTAGCTTACGTTTCCCAATGTTGATTATGGTTGGGCCACTGAATGATGGTGATTGGTACTAGTGTCGTTGTTGGCCGTCAATATTCAATCGCCGTAAGGTTCCCAGGATAAAAGTCCTTCCCTTGCACTCCGCGTTCAAAACTCGTAATCTCTCACTTAGTCCCAAAATACATAAATTTATCGTATAAACTCTCATACAAGTTGAAGGAATCTGGCATTATATGTATAGTCTCAACGTCTGATCTCTTTATCTGAGGCGCTGTGTCGGTATCGAAGGCTTGTTATTTTTCGAGGGGAAAATTTCTCGGAACGACGTCATACCCTTGTTTTTAGAGATCATATTTTAAATACCGTACTACATGCTGTGCAAAAATGTATAATACCTATGTAACAAGTAAATTTAGAATAATCAATTAGTTAGTAACGCATGTTTTAATTTTCCCAGTCCTGTGCACTTTTGCGTGAACATTTCTCACATCATTTAACCACCACCTACTGTTACTCTTCCTATAAGGATGTAATGTTGAACATGACCGCCACATAACTATCACTTCAAGTACTTACTTTCTATATGCATTCCACTTGACCACCTTCTGTGTAAACAACGAAGCCTTTCAAATTGTGTTTTTTTTTTTTTTTTATTCTCCATCAACTGAGATTGTCCTTTGGATTCATTAAGCCGGTTGAACTGGTTTTCCTTCAATCAATGCATGTCGATTTGTAGAAAAGTAAAATATTTTCAATTCCACTCAAAACCAGAAATTATTCAATCAAATACAAACAAATCCCAGGATGTATTTATTAGATACCCATAAGAGAGGTCGATACTAAGTATAGATAGGGCGGCAAAATACTTTAGATCCTTATTTTTTTTTCTCCTATTCGTTATCACATCCATTCTCTCGTTGCAGTCTGTTTGGATTTGTGTGCAGCTCACTTTTATCTTTTTTCCAGGAATCGAATTAAAAAACAAGAAGGGAAAACTCAAACTCACTTTCTGACGCAATCCATAACCACACACAGGACAAATAGAAAATTATACTAAGGACAAAAGGATTTTGTTCCCCCCTGTTTGGAATGTGATGCAATCTAAATACATATTGGTATCTTCTACAAACTGTTAATGTCTTTCGAGAGTCATTCATAAATTTTGTATTACCAATGAATTTCTATTTTTGGTTTCGTGGGAAACATTTTTGGAGTTTTAAATGAGAAAAGGAAAGACCAAGACAGTAATAGTACTGAGATGGGTTGCTAAGTATTTTAATAAATTATGCATCCTTGGTGGTTGGAGCATAATAAGGCGCAGATTGGAATAGTTATGATTTCAAATCTTGAAAATTAGATGAAAGGAAAATTCAAAGCAATATTGGAATGTTATCGTTGAAACCTAACGGGATACCCTTATATAATGGTACCTTTGTCCCAGCTCACAGTCATTCAAATTGTTCGTATAATGTCCTCAACTTATTTTGCAAGGTGAAAACCTTTTGTTCCTGCGATTTGTTGTTTGTGCCCAAACATTTCTTACTTACTTTGGATGGCGCTACAGGCCGGAGTGGACCAGTGCCTCAGCTAACAAGCCCCTTCAGACAGCTCCATCTTTCGCTATTTTCCTCTATTTTCGCACACCAAGTTGGCTGAGATCCCTTTTCAACTGTGAGGTCCACTTGAGGTCGACTGATAGACTTTCCAGGCCGGTACGCTGGTGTCCATACGAGGGTGGGTCAATAAGTCCCTGAAAAATTAAATAAGGAACACTCTTCGGAATAAAAACATTTTATTTTTCAACATAGTCTCCTTTTAGCTCTATACACTTCATCCAACGTTTCTCCAATTTTTTGTTGCCCTCCAAATAATAGGATTTCTCGAGCCCCTCAAAATAAGCGTTTGTTTCAGCGATGACCTCTTCATTCGACCTAAATCTCTTACCTCAGAGCCATTTTTTCATGTTCTTCTGTTAGTCGCAGGGGGCTAAATCTGGGGAAATTGCTGAATGAGGGAGGAGTTCGTAGCCTAACTCATGCAATTTTGCCATTGCTACTGCGAACTTGTGCGCCGGTGCGTTGTCCTGGTGAAAAAGAACTTTTTTCTTCGCCAAATGCGGCCGTTTTTGCTTCAAATCGGCTTGGAATCGATCCAGCAGCTCTGCGTAATATACGCCGGTGATCGTTTTACCCTTTTCAAGGTAATCGATGTGAATAACACTGCGCGCATCCCAAAAAACTGTCGCCATGACCTTGTTTACTGATAAACCCGCCTTGGCCTTCATCGGCTTCGATTCACCAGGAGAAGTCCATTGTTCTGACTGTTCCTTGGTTTCTGGTGTGTTGTGGTGAATCCAGGTTTCATCCACGGTTACGAAACGGCGCAAAAACTTAACCGAATTTTTCTGGAACATCGCCAAACACCTTTGAAGTTGTCAAACGAATGCGTTTGTTGTCGATTGTGAGCAAACGCGACACCCATCTTGCGGAAAGCTTTTTCATGTCGAAATATTTATGTAAAATCGAAATCACTGAGCCATGTGATAAACCTGTGGCCTCTTCAAGCTCGCGTACTTTCACTCGCCGATCGTCCATTATCAAACCATGGATTTTGTCGACCATTTCTAGTGTGGTGACCTCAATTGGGCGACCAGAACGTTCGGCGTGACTTGTGCTCGAACGACCGCACCGAAATTGAGTAAACCAGTGGTGAATGGTTCCAATCGATGGTGAAGAGTCCCCATAATACTTGTCAAGCTTTTGTTTGGTTTGCGTCACTTTTTTCCATTTTAACGAAAATGCTAGTAGGCGTCTATATAAAATGGCTGCCACAACAAAACTATTTGACAGATCTGTCTGAAAATTTGGATGCGTTATTTTGAAAGATGATTCTTAACAAAAAAAAATTTAAGGTGACGACACAATTTGTGTTAATTTTCAGAGACTTATTGACCCACCCTCGTACGTTTTATATTGCCTAGCCATCTCAGACACTGGATTCGAAGCTTTTTGCCCAGGTCGATGTCGCTGTTGAATCTTCTCCTTCACACACCGTCAATACAAACTTGATCGTACATCACACGAAAAATCTTCATTTCGAAGCAACCCAAAATACTTTCATCTGCTATTGTTAACATCCATGCTTTTGCGCCATATTGCAGGACTGGGATGATGAGGATCCTTAGTCGTTCTAGAGAGGGCTTTACTTCTGCCCAAAGAAACAGCGGTTAGCAAGAGTAATTCTTTGTTTGATCTCAGCACTGGTATCGTTTTCAGTGTCAACTGTTACAAGTATACATAGTTGGGAGGCTATTTGAAGACAAACTTGAAAAAAAACCCAAATGTTCAAAACTTATGCAAAAACCTTTTATTAGAATATAATTTGGCACATATACTTCTCCAGCCCATATTTATTCAATAAAACCACCTTCAGCACCTATAACAGCCTCAATTCGTGACCAGAAACGTGAGCATGCCGTGTTAATGTTGGTCATCAGTTTGGCAATGGCATCCTTTAGAGCTTGGATGATATTGTGGGGATGTTTGTTGATTTTATGTTCAACTAAGCCCCACACAAAGTAGTGAGTGGTGAGTTAGGTGTCCATTAGTTTGGTGTTGGTTTGATTCTCAGCACCACTTACGGTTCTACTATAAGGTTTCCTTGTTTGTTTATGCAGGCTTCTGTTCGGGCCTTACTTTTTGGTAAAATTTCATATTTACATCGTCTCTGCAGTAACACTTCTCTATTTGCTTTTCCGTTTTCTTTTGCTCGTAGATCTTGCGAGCACCCCCTTCTTCTGCAGGACTGCTTTGTACGCGTCTTGGTTTAATATGTGTGCTTGCCAACACTATTCATCAAACCATGGGTTTCGTCGTGGTCGCCGAGGAAACCCAGCACATTGGAAGTGGCAGTCTCTTGAGATTGTAGTCATTCTTCGACGTTGTATCTTCTCCCAGTATTCTGTTGATGTTGCGGCGTGCTGAGTATCCGTATCAGTACTTTGTCTACAAACAAATAATGGTCCGACTCGATGTTAGCTTCTCGAAAAGTTCGGACATCAAGTATACTGGAGGCGTGCTTTCCGTCGATCACAATGTGCTTAATCTGATTGATGGTTTGTTGATCGAGGGACCGCCAATTCCCTTTGTGAATGTTAAGGTGTGGGAAACGAGTGCTGGCTATGATGATGTTTCGGCCCGCCGCAGAGTCGATTAATCTGCACCCGTTCCCCGAGGTGTTGTTGATTAGGCTGTGCTTTCCAAATTTACTACCGTGATGATTTTGAATTCGGCTTTAATGCGGATTGTAATCAGAATCACTTGCCTGTAGGAGCCGGATAAACCGATGACAGTAACCCACTTGGAGGATGTGGCCCATTAAGGGTTCATCCGCCAACATTCATAATAACAGATATAATTGGGGAGGTCCTGGGAGAAAAAAAGATCTGCTCGAGTGTTTTTCTTTCTTTCTTCTTTTACATGAAGGCTTCCTCGAATCTTCGAACTTCTTATTCTATCAAGCTTTGTTAATCCTGCTGTCATGCGAAGCATCTTCATTTCAGCTGCCGTTATTTTGCCCTCATACTTTTTGTACATTGTCCAGCACTGTAAACCGTATGTGACCACCGGACGTACAACTGCGGTGTTGAACCTTCCTTTCTGCTTAGGGACATTTTTCGATCACAGAAGATTACGGAGTTTTCCCGCCACTTCATCCACTCTACGCTTACGCGATGATTGATGTCATCATCACAAGTTACTTCGCTATTGATCATAGAACCCAGTTATTTGAACTTTTCGCACTTGGGAAGCACTTTTCCATTCAAGTAAATGTCTGGAATAGGCCGGTGTGGATCAGAGAACGGGCAGCACAGATACGTCTTTTTTGAACTAATACGGTACCCATTTCCCTCGAAAACATCCACCCATACATCAAATGCTCTTTGTAGGGAAATCTGATCTTCACTTATGATAGCTTTGGGTCCGTCACATTTCCTTCAAACAGATAATCAAGAAATGCAATAAATAGCAAAGGACCCTGGTGAACACCGACTTTGATTAGGAACTCTTCGGTGACTCCTGCGGGACATCTTACTCTTGTCCTTGCTCCCTCATACATGTCCATGATCATGTGCACGTGAACTTTGGGGAACGAATCTCCTGAGCATTTCTTCTTCTCTGGGAGGCTATTTTGAAGATAGTTGTTCCCTTATTCAAGTTGTTTCAGGGGTCTTTCGACGTTCCAAGCAATGATTTGGCTCTCTCCAAGCAAGATCGCTGTAGGGAATCTCACATATCTTGTGCTCTGCACTCCTCATCACCGACCTCATCGATGATGGTAAGGAGGTAATTTGTCATGCAGGTAATAAAAGCTTCTCCTTTTCCTTTGTCCAGCGTGTACCAATTGATTTTCTCAGACACCTTTGTTTTCTTCCCCGTCTCAATAAAAATTTCTGTCAGGAGGAGACGGTGTTGCTGGGCGATCGCTTCTCCCACGATCACTTTGCAATCTTTAACCCGGGGCCGTCATTGAAATCTTTAATACTTTTTATTTTATTTAAATTTAAGATCCTAAAGCGCAAAATTAATAACCCTTTATGCACATTGCACAAACTGTCACATTGACAGTTGATCTTAAGCACAAACTTTAATACTAAGATAGAGTGTTGCCAGCCTTCAAAAATATTGTGAAGTTAATTTTGGGGTAAAATGCCTCTTTTCATGGAATGACTCCAATGTGATACGACGATATATCATGCAGTTTTAAACAACGTATTCATTACCCAATAAGCAAGAAAGCTTCAACTTATTCTTATAACTTAGACTATGTTTGCATTTAATTTATTTCAGACTAATTAGCTACTCTTTTCTTGGTACTCGTAACTTCCTTTTCAATACGACTAATTAAAATCCCTCTTCTATCTCTTCCAGATTATTTAAGGAGAAACATTTTAATTGTAAGTACATTTCACTTTGCAAACAAAATTTACTCAATTATTGCTTTATTCCTCTTAAACTGTAATCGGATATTGAAGCACAACACTGCTACATAAGAGTTCGCAAAAAAAAAAAAAAGAATTCACTGTCTGTCGCCAAGTACATTCAATGTTTATAACTTTACCACCATCCTGGACGACGACGACGACGACGACCCCGTATTGAGCGACGACGATGAACTTCAAAATAATCCGATTTGTTTGGCGACGTAGTGTCCAATACGCAAAATTAAACTATTTTTCACACCCCCATCCTACTGGAAGTACTTTCTGTAGATACAAATGCCAAGTTCGGTAATAATGTTCTTCCAAATATGTATTCCGTTCAAATTTGATTTATTTTGCTTGTTTTCGTTGTTGTTGTAAAATATTTTTGACAATGTCATTGATTCATTCATCATTTTTTTATCGTTCATTATAATTTTGGACGGGTAACGTAAAATGTTGCTTTTGGCAGAGGAAGAAAAAAGCACGATAGATTGTTCTTATCTCAGTTTGAGATACTTAATTGTTATTGTTGGTTCCTATTTTATATTAGCAACTGGAGAAACTATACTCGGTGTCAATGAACCTTTAAAGAGAACGTTTCTTTTTTTTTTCGCTATCTGTTTACCTTGGTAAAATAAAACGTTTATGCTCTACACAGGCAGTAGTTTTGTGGCGCGAAACACACTGACATGTGTGTGTACTATTCTAATAAATTAATCTGGTGGCGTTATTGTTTTATAGTCAGTTTTAAGTGCCTTTAACAACACGAGTAAGCGACACGCGAGGCAACTGTTTCAAAGTGTGTCAATCAACCTATAATTTGGGTTACATCACTGGTGAGTGGAGGTTGTGTAGGTTTTATTCCTAAGGCGGGAAAAGCTACCAAGTCAATCACCACGTAAGTCTATCATAATTTTTCCTGAATACCTTGTAGATATTCATATACACTGCGGCACTAACTTGAACTTATTGTCAAGATGCCAACGTGCGTACTTTAAGGGGAAATATGTTACGCACCATTGGCAAATTTTTACGGTGTCAGAATATTGACTTCTTTGTTTTTGAGGAAACTTTTAACAACGTCGAACCGGAGACGGGCGCTCGTGTACTCTCGAACCTTGGTGTAGAGTCTGTACTTGACGTACTCAGTTAGTTGTTCACAGACAAGATTAGCAACATAAAATTAGGTGGCGTATTAGATGCAACGAGGGGTAAAGTGGTGTCTTACCGCCTCGCATCTTTGGAACCTAGTGACAAACGAGTAATGATAGCTGCAATATTCGCAGCAAATTCCGTCTTTCCAGATTACTCTTTCTCTCTTTCTTCACCTATACTAAATTCGGTTCAACATTTTTTCGAACCCCTTCAGTAACTCGAGTCCTAAAAGATCTCAATAGTGTCCAGTCTTCAGGTCCAAATGGGACTTCTCCCCTTGACTTAAAGAAGCTCTTCCGTGTAAGCTCTTCCGCTTATCGTATTCCACATGCATTTTAATTTTTTAATAGAATGAAACTTTCGCACGTGTACCCTATTCTGAAAGAAGGCGGTAAAATCTGCTATTTCAATAGCTCTAACTTATTAGCATTATTAACCACCACCTTATGAGTTATTTTGAAAGAAACCACCTCCTTAAAGACCGCCAGCGTTCCACGTGAAAGTTAAAGACCTACCTGCCCAAAAATGTAACTAATAAATCCATGAGTTGTAGCCTTGATATTTCTAAAGCTTTCTATAGAGTGTGGGACAGTGTCTTCGTAAACAAGCCTAGAGCGCATGGTTTCAGTGACATATTCCCTAAATCGCATCTACACCATTCTCGAATAATGCTGGTGTTCCCCAGGGCTCAGTACTCGCTCCGTGCTTTTTTCTTATTCACATTAATAATCTTACCTCCTTTCTGTTACTCGTAATCTGATTCACTCCTTTGCGGGCGACAGCGGCAGCAAATATCTACTTGACCGAGTTGTTTTCAACGCGTCAAAAATCAAATGAATGGGTCGAATTGGCGTTGAGGAATTTAATGAACCAAACCTTCCGTGGAAATAGCAGATTACAGATAAAGGTGGTACTAGATTACTAGGATTCCTCAAAAGCTGTAGACGGTTTTCCAATTATGCGGACTTATTCATAATTTGGACGGGAGCTCCCATCACATGTTTGAGTTTGCTTGATCGTGTTCAACACTGAACTTGTAAACTGATCAGTGATCAGTCTACATGTATGCTTCTCTCGAACACCTTCTAAATGTTGGATGCTTAGCGCTCCTGTACCGATATTTCCACTATAAATGTTCCGACGGAATATATAGTTGTGTCACGTCTAACCTGACGTGTGTTTAATTGTAATACAGGTGTAGACCATTCTGCACATATGACATTTGCTTTAGAGCTTGGATTTGCGCGCACCGATTACGTTAGGAAATCGTTTTTTTAACCATTCAACTCTTTCATTTCATTTATAAATGATTTTAATAAAGTTTGGTCAAAAATTTAAGTGTATATAGCTGCGTCTCAAAATCATTGCATTCTAATAAAGTGGGGTGTAGAGGCTTGTCAGTCGAGTTTGAAGAGTTGATGGTCACATCTATAACTATTAAAATCGGATAAAGTTGGGATAAGACATGATCTAATAATTATTGTTTACTTTTTCTTTATATAGAGATTCTATCTCGTTTTTGAATATAATACCGGGAATTATTCAAAACTCACGCAAAAGGTGTGCAACAAATTAGTTGCTGTAAGTTGGTATCAATGTACTGAATTGTCATCTAGAGTTTTGGCGCGATATGTCAATAACTTTGTTTACTGCTGTTGGTTAGGTTAGTCGACCTCAAGTGTGTTGTATGATTTTCTTCAAAAAGAGCGCAGCAAACAGATTATTAAAGGCATGCTTAAGCGAACCATTTATGAAACGTATCATTACGGATGACAAAACGTGATTTTATGAGTTTGACATGCTAACAGAATGGCGTTTCGATAACGAAAATCAAAAAAAAAAAAAAAAAAAAACGTCAAAGTCATGTAGAATATTTTCTTTAAACTTTGTGGTGTTGTTCACTCGAAATTCCTTCCGGAGGGGTAAACAGTCAACAAACAATATTATCTCGGCGTTATGAGGTGTTTAAGAATGTTCGCCGGGAAAGGCCAGATTTGTTTTGCAGCACAATAATGCGCCGTCGACCCTTGTACTCGAATTTCTGATTTCGTATTCGCCAGATATGACCCTGTGTGACTTTTCTTTTGTTTCCCAAACTCGCATTACAACTTCGTGAAAGACTTTTTGAGTACATTGAAGCCATAAAACAAAATTCGCAGAAGTTGAAGGCCAGACCGTAAAATGCCTATAAGTAGTGTTTCGACGACTGGATTATTCGTTGGCGTAAGTGTATTGCATCAAATGGGGCCTATTTTGAAGGCGACGAAATAAATTTGGATGATTTAACCAATATTTTGTGTTTTACTGAACAACTCTGGGTATTTATTTCACAGAATGTACAATTTTTCAATGTTCGTACGTGTTCCCCCACCCCACAAGAATATCCCAGATGACCTAGGAAACCGAAACTTAGTAGAACGAATCATAGGACAGATTCTTCCCTAGTTATATTTTCATTAGGTTGTAGATAAGTGTACCTAGTCATGTCATAAATACTGGTACACGTTTGAACGCACTCATCGTGAAACTAGTATTGAACACATCCATTCTATATTGACAGGTATTCAATGAATGACATTTATACTAAATTAATGCGCAAAAAAATTTACACAAAAGTCGTTTGTAAATATGGAGTGAGTCGATATTGAAAACCGTGTTGTGGTAATTGACCTTCACAAATGTAATATTGAAAGAGGCGGCATTTTCCGGATGTTCCGACCACGTGGAATCACTCGGAGTTTTGTGTATCAAACTGTTAAATTGTTTGAGGACACTGGTTGAGTAACTGACTGTCAAAGATCCGGATGCATTCGCACTGTCAACTCCACAGGCGATCAAAGTTGTTAAAGCCAGGATCAATCGGAAACCGATGCGAAAGCACAAATTCTTGTCACGAGAAATGAAGATGTCGCAGAAATCCATATCTCGCATTGTCAAACAAGATTTGGGATTCAGCGCATATACAAGTCACACTGGCCACTTGCTCACAGCTCAATAAAAGCAAAAACGAAATGAGAGATCGAAAGCTCTACGCCGCTGGTACGCACAAAATGGTCACAGGGAAATATTGCGTAACATTGCCAAAAAATCTACCAAACGGATATTCTGGAAGGCATTGTGAAGGGACTTAACCAACAATTGTTTTCAAACAACCAAAAAGTTTCCAAAAAGACTCCGCGCCAGCTCATAAGTCAAAAACAACACAAGGATGCATCCAAAACAATATGCCGGACTTCATAGTAGAAGCTGTGGTCTCTGTTAGAGGCCATGGCTTGTTCTACTCTACATCCAAATATCGAGTCCTTGAAGTGTGCATTTATCCGTGCAGTGGGCAATTTTCCAATGAACGAGATGCGTTCTGCAATCGACGTGTGACCAGAGCGACTCAAGGCCTTCATAAATGCAAATGGCGGCAATTTTGAATAAATTGCTTAAATAACATTTATTGATAAAGAGCTCGAAGTTTCTCTTTCTGAATCGGATTTTTTGTTGTCAAATAATAGTATTTTTCATAAAGCAGTACATGTTTCTTTTAATTTATCTGTCTTAAACTCTTATAAAGGGTTTCTCATAACATAACAATTTTGTATTTTAATACAAACGCTACCTTAAACTTTTGTTATGATCTGTCAATGTCAAAACGTCAGCCAAGGTTTACATTTTTATCATGGTGAAGTTCACGAACGAGCAACGTTTGGAAATTATTAAAAATTACTACCGAAATTCTGAGTCAGTGGTCGCAACTTTAAGAGCGCTTACTCCAATTTTCGGTCTTAATAATCGTTCCACCAGACAACCTGTCGTACTATAGTGGATAAATTCGAGTCAATGTACGAGGGTGGGTCAATAAGTCCCTGAAAATTAACACAACCTTTTATTTTTTTTTTTTTTTTTGTCAAGAATCATCTTTCAAAAGGAACGCAGCCAAATTTTCAGACAGATCTGTCAAATAGTTTTGTTGTGGCAGCCATTTTATATAGACGCCTACTAGCATTTTCGTTAAAATGGAAAAAAGTGAATTTCGAGTGCTCATTAAACACTATTTTTTGCGAGAAAAAACTATCACGCAAACCAAACAAAAGCTTGACAAATATTATGGGGACTCTTCACCATCGATTGGAACCATTCACCACTGGTTTCTCAATTTCGGTGCGGTCGTTCAAGCACAAGTGACGCCGAACGTTCTGGTAGTCCAATTGAGGTCACCACACCAGAAATGGTCGACGAAATCCATGGTTTGATAATGGACGATCAGCGAGTGAAAGTGCGCGAGCTTGAAGAGGCCACAGGCTTATCAGATGGCTCAGTGATTTCGATTTTACTCGTATTCATTATTGAATGTTCCTGTACCAGTTAGACAACGCCCGGTCAAAGTACCGAAAATATCGCTGCCGTAATCGCTTCAGTTCAAAATGAGTCAAATCAGTCGATTCCACGCCGTTCACAGGAATTGGGAATCTCTCAGTCCATATTGTAGCGAATTTTGCGTAAAGTTCTTGGATACACCCTTACAAGATCAAATTAACTCAAGAACTGAAGCCTTTTGAGTATTTGAAGCGCCAAATCTTCTCCGATAGTGAAAAATAAATTATATGCTACAGTACGCAACCATATCCACATCAACATGGGTTTGTTAGCGGAAAGTTCACCACTACGAATTTAATAATTTTTACGAATTATTGCGTCTTCAAGTCTATTCGATTTATACTGATTTTTCTAAGGCATTCGATCGTATTCAACACAATGTCATGGTGGAGAAGTTGGAAATGATTGAGTTCCATTCAAACATTTTAAGCTGAATCAGTAGTCATCTAACTAATCGTAAATCAGATGAAATTTAAAATTTTTCTGAGGTACCCCAGGGTAGCCATCTAGGTCGATTAGTTTTTCCCTTATTCGTCAATGATTTTCCCTCATATATTTCTAATTCAAACTGCATCTTATATGCTGACGATTTGAAAATATTCAAGTCGGTAAAGTCAATGTCGGACGTCCTAGAACTGCAAAATGATGTTAATAATGTTACGAAATGGTGTAATGATAATGGGTTGAGTTTCATTATTGGTAAGTGTACAATTGTAACATTTTCTAGAATCAGGTCTCCTATAATGTAGGATTATATGATTCTAAACTCTTGCCCCAAAAGGCTTCCTAATCAAAAGGATCTAGAAGTTATTTTTGATGCACAATTTACATTTTCTGTTCATATTGACTACATTATCTCTAGAGATAACTCTGTGATGGATTTTATGTCTCGAAACTCAAAAGACTTTCAGGATCCAAATACTATGAAGTCATTATATATTTCATTAATTCGTCCTATAAATTGATTGTCCAATGTTACTCTCATTGTTTAATGTTTATGTCCCGGGTTTATGTCCCAAGAAAACAATTTCTTGTATGTTTTCAGACTGAATAAAGTGAATATTTTTTATTGAATCCAAAGAAAAAATGTTGGAAATTTATTCAATTTCAAGGATTTAATTAATATTTTCGATATGGCGACCTTCGGTACGAACAATTTCCTTGAGACGGTCAACAAATTTATCGCACGCTGCACGCAAGTGTGTCTGTGGAATGCGCTTCCATTCCCGACGAAGCGCTAACTTGAACGCGTCCGTTGATTGGTATTTTTTAGTGCCAACCTTGGCCTTCAAAATGCCCCAGACAGAAAAGTCGAATGGATTCGCATCGGGACAATTCGATAGCCATTGTGTCGAGGAAATGAAGTGCAGAACGTTTTGTCGCAGCCATTCTTAATTTGCTCGGTCTTTGTGGGAAAGTGCAGTGTCCTGTTGCAATGTCCAGAGTCTTTGGCCGAAATGTTTGCGTGCCCCTTGGTTTCAACAGAGCTTCCAAGATCGTGCACTTTTTGGAACTTTAAAGCCTTGAGTCCAAGCTCATTTTTCAAAATGTGTTGCATCCGTTCTCTGAATATGTTTAGCTCAGAAGCCATTTTTCTTCCGCTACGCTGAGGATTTCGTTCGATTCTGGCCTTCACACTCCGAATCACTATTGACGATGTTGCTGTATTTTTCGGACCACCTCCATAGCGTTTTGCAATGCTGGCGGTTTCGTTGTAACGCGATATGGTGCGATACACAATCATTTTGTTCACTATCAAATGTTTCAGCTCACTGGTTGTGATTTTCCAGCCAAAAAAGGGCACTAACACTATTACGTTTGAATTCCATTGTCGATAGAACAAAAACTAAAAAACCTAACACACGCTTGTCAACAATGAAATGAATTGACTACTGTCAAATTTTCAGCGCGCTGTCATTCCTAGTTTGGCAGACGCAGCGACGTGAAGTTGGTAACAGTTTAGAACAAATTATGGTGAAAACGATCGAATAAACGTTGCTTGTATTAATTACAATGAATTTTAAAATGCCACTGACTTTAATATAGGTTGAATTGTAAGTAGTCTAACAAGTTTATAATACTTGGAGACGAATAAATAATAAATAAATAAATAAATATTGTTTGTTTAAAGTTTTACAGAAATAAAATTTAAAAATTCTTGTTCGTTTTTATTTTATCGCCAAAAATGGGTGTACCAGTATTTATGACTTGACTAGGTAGTATTGCTCGCAAATAAATTATTTACTGATAATAAAGCCAATTGGTAAACTTCCCAGTCATAGTTGGTTAAACTTTAGTAAAATACCGAGTTTCGCGGAAAAACCGACGCGCACATGGGAAATTATCGGACTTTTAGTATGTTACTCATATGTCGAGATTAGTATGTACATTGCTTGTACTCTTCCTATATAAACCTGAATCAGCTATAGTATGTACGTATTTCTTTCCATATCGATATGCAAATCTATTCTGTATTTTCTATCTAGCAATTACTGCTCTCCCCAGTGTATGTAAAAAATTGATCTAAATCTGTCCAAAGGGTAGAACCATGTAATTGTAGCAGCTCATGCAGTACCTAAACTAAAAGGGTGTGCTACAACAAATTATATCCCTCTTAGGAAGGATTTTGTACTCTTGCTTTAGATTTCAAAAGATTCGATCTGACAAATCTAATTACGTTTATCCCAATATGAATTTTACACCTTTTTGCTTTAAAAAAAAAAAAAAAAATAATGCAAAAGGAAACCTAGCCCATCAGTATCACATCTGCTCGCCTATGCTGCTACTGGTGGTTATTCTTAGATAATGAGTCTGGGATCGAAAGAAAAAAATTATTTTCCTTGAAAGACATGAGTTACACACAAGGGGACGATGATTGCACAGCACACCCTATTAGACCAACTACTTGGGTTGCGCTGTGTGTGATTATACATATCGGCACATGTCAATAGCTTACTTTTGCGCATACTCTTGATCTACCCAAAATGTGTAATTTTTACGGAAGTAAATTATGTATACCATGGAGGACGCAACAATTGATATCCACATTCTGCTTGGTTATCTGATTTTTTTTTTTTTTTTTTTTTTTTTCTGTACCTGAGAAGATGTCTTGTGACATCTGTTTCTTTAGGAGGCTACACGTTCGCATTGTTAATTTGTTCCTTAAAAGAAGAAAATGTATCTCATGCTTTTGGGTAATCCTTGGGATTGCGGATAAAGAGACGCACACTCACCATAAGGTGACATAATTTTTCGGTTCATTGTAACTAAGAGAATTTGAATCTATTGTGTATCTTTTAAGCATGAGAATTATCTATTTGCAATTCCTTATTTCTAATGGACTCCGGGAAACAGTTGGAATATTGTATATCCCGAAATATATAAAGCATTTTGTAGCTTGTAACAAAGTTACATATACTAGTATCTGTTTCATTCATTATTGTTTCTCGAGTGCGCATTGAATATGTACAGAACTGTGCGTGGAGAAAAACTTATGGGAAGTATTTAAAAAAAAAATCGATTCGAGACCCTCTTAGCAAAAGCGTTATTGATCCTTCGCTCGATGTGTCTGAGTCAATGCCGAGTATAGCCTTTCGCACATTATAGGATGTAGGATATGGAGTTACCGGATTTATTTACTTCTTGCACTTATCATGACCAGAAAATGCATTTGTAAATCATTCATTTTATGCTTTGAGTTAGAATCCAGTTGTAGCTAAAAACCCATGGCCAGTCCTCGTTGGGTCTCCATACCACATTTCCTCCGAGCTGGGTTAACTCCTTCACTACTTCAAATTTGACAGTTGCGACGCATGAAATATGGTAATGGAGATTCACATTTTAGAAAAAAAAAAGAATTATCATATAATTCCCATCAATTTCGCAATCTGACAGAGACTGCATCCCATAAGGCGAATATACTTTCGACATTTTATAAAAAAAAATGTAGTATTATACAAATTTGGGCGCCATGCCTCAGTGGTTAAGTGCGCGGTTAAATTCAAGGTTCGAGTTCCGGAAAATACCAAAAAATCTTTCACTATTTACTGAGTAAAATTGTCATCAGAAGTTTCTCTCAGTCAATAAAAATTGTCCTTCGGAAACGACATAAAACTATAGGTCCATTCGTATCGCACTACACTAATGGCTGCGAGAAGCTGCGTCAGGCCGTTATTTGCAAGTTTTGAAACACCTAAGTCCATCCTCCTACTTTTTGTTTGACAAATGAATTCATAACTCTAATTTTTGGTAGGCAAATCTGGCAGAAAATTGGGGCTAGTACTGACCCCTGTGGTCTTCCATTGTTAAACTGTCTGGATTTGCTGACGCTGTCGTTTATAAACACTTTAAAGAGCGGTTTCTAAGCATGTTGCTGACTAGATTGCAAGTTTTATTTGCAACACACAATCTTGAGAAGCTTGTAGATCATACCAGTGCGTCAGACTGTGTCATATTCAGCTGTTACATCCACGAATACGTCACCTGTTTTCCAAGTCTGTGCAGCTGCGTCCTAATCGAAAGCCAGCTTGTTCTACTGGGATGACCTCGATTAAAGTCCCCTCGATTCTTTTGAATACAAGTCGCTTGAGGATCTCAGCTCTGTTGTCCGACTTCCCTAGTTTTAGTATAGGCCAATGATAGGATGTCGTTGAAAAATTTATTTGTTTCACAGTTTTTTATGAACTCAGGATAGATCCCATCTGGACCTGTACTTCTCCCAGCGGTTTCTAGTTCCAGTATAGTGAAATCTCGAGAGTATCTGGTGTGATCTTTATCCGATTTAACTTTAAATATTTCCATTATCCGCGACTAGCTCATGTTCGATCTTGGGTCGGTGAGGCGCAATACGGTTTGCCGCTCGGAAGTTTTCGTATTAGGTTCCTTGCCTTTCTGCTACAAAACCCCGAGCGATATATATTTTAGCAGTAGCTAGTACGGTGCCCACGAACCTGTCATAGTTCTTAGCAGCTGGAGGTATCCAGCGGACGTTGGAATCTAGGTCTTTAGTGAAGTTCTGTCACGAAGCTTTGTTGAAATTCCACCTCGGTCGAAGAGTAGAATTTTCCAGCGAGGATGGTGCTCGCTGCGGGGAAAGTCACTAAGAACTCGTCTGAATATTTGCTGTTGTCGTTCTGAGCTATTGGATGTGGCAAAGCACAGATCAGCGTTGTAATCCTTGCTACATCGCCTTGAATAGAAAGTACCCCTGTCTTTAGCGCAGATGTGTGCTAAGCCATTTGCTTCCGCCTACCCGGACAATATAACTCTGTTGTCCTCATCCTCTTGGTAATTCCAGAGAGTGTGGTGGCTGTTGAAATAACCAGCATAGATTGCATTGTATGGCCATAATCCACTGGGAGTCTTGTAAGGTAGGTTATTGATATTGCTATCAGGAACACACTAATTGCGTCTAAGTTCACGTTCTTGATGGTGGATCTCACATAAGTAGCTATTCCATAGCACGGTGATAATAAGCGCCGATTATAGAGTAGCCACTGATTTTACCGCGTGCCAGAAGGCTAGTCTCGTCCGTGAGAAGGACCATGCATACTATATTGCAGATGATCACATTTTGCTCTGCTGATACCTTCAATATTCAATTGGCAGATATGGACAGAAAGCGCTATATCTCTAGTCAGGCTCTGGAAAGTGTCGTTTGGATAAAGATTATAGCAGTCTTTTGAGAAATCCGAAGTATCTAGAACCACCATTTGCAGCATTAACAATTGGCTGACTCCATTGAAGTTCGGGGCTAATATACTTGTGCATGCCAAGCATTGATTGCTCATCAATTCCATTTTTAGTTTAACTGCACTAGTATCACGCTTCAGAGAAAGGTATACATTTGGTATACACGCTGTGAAATTTTTAAAGAATAAGTGAAGTTAGGAGTGCTGTCGTCGACAAGGAAATGGATAGGATTTCAAGTGAAAGTTAGAAGGTACTGATTGTAAATCAAAAACAGGGTCGGAGAGAGGACAAAGCCTTGAAGAACACCAGCATTAGTTACTAAAGCGAGTTTTTTTTAAACTAACAAGCTGAGTACCTAACTTAATTTCCACACTTAAATAGAATTGAGGAGAGTGACAAATAATTTGAAACAAAGAAACCCGTTGTAAACAAAGTAAGTGATTTCAGTTTGGTTTTAAAGAGGGTAAAAGTAGCAAAGACTTAAGAAAAAGGAGCAAATTTGATCACTTTTTGAAGAGTAGTCTCATAGTGGCAGGACAGTGGAAAATGGGTAAAATTGCTACTTTAGTCACACAACGATAGCCCTGAAGACATCTATTACTCCATGCGGTTAAGGTTCCTTCAATATACTTTTCAAAGAGTGACATAATTATTTCGGTGGTGACATATTTTCTCTTAATAAGAAACGTGAAACAAAGAAATTCATCGATACGTTATACCTTTGGTTTTTTTTTTTTTTACAAGAACCTGAATGATATCTCCACTGGCAACGTATTTTGTTTTCTGTCGTTTGAGTTAAATTATGGCAAGGTGACATATTTTTTAATATTGTTTCGTTAGATGAAGGAAGAAAGTTACAATACAGAGGCTTATTTTTTTTGTGGTCTTCGAGTTTTGTGGAGGATTATGTCATGTGACATAATTCTGCCAACAAGGTGACATATTTTTATTCAAGTCAATGACAACACTATTTTCCGGACTGAAAGCCAATTTGTCTTTCTTATAAAATTTCCGTTTCGATTGCAAGTCTCTTCGAACTCATTAAACTGGGAGACCACGTAAGCAGGATTTTCGTTTCCTCATTTCTTCTGGTTCGGTTTTTTGTTTTGCGATTATTCGTGTGCTTTAGTTCTTTAAAGACTCGACCTGACAAATATAATTACATATATGTCAAATTGAATTTTAAGTGTCATATTTATGATCTTTAAATGTCCTGCTACAACTTGCCATTAAATTCATTCCCTCCTTCTGCAATAAAGCAGTTGCCCTTCCAGGTACTCAGCAATCGTCTTATCATAAAGCAATCAGAATGAGAAAGAGCTTTTCAGGCTTACAGGTCAAAATCGTTCAGAATATGAAACATCATCGTGCAACCAAATTCAAATTCAACGATGGAACATTCTTACGAGATTCACTCAGCCGATTCAATTTCATTGTTCAAAATCAAGTTGGATCCAAATATATATTCCTACCTGAATGGTTAGTAACAGATAGGCTTAAAAATGAGAAGAAGAGCTCTTGGTTGATGCCCTATCAAATACTAGTTTGCAGAAGCTCTACAAAATGAATTTTATCCGCAATGATTCCCTTAGTCTGCCCTCGGCGCTTTGAATAAAAAAAAAATCAACTAACATATTCGTCACAAACGTTGAGTGCATAAAAAACATTTTCAATTCAAAAACCCAATGCAGTAATACAGCAGCTGCCAAAATGCATCAGTACACCACTACGAGTACATGCAACAATTACCATGTTACCTACATTCAATGAAACGAAAACCTATAGCCCGATCCTTTTTTTTTTTTTTTTGTGTTCACTCTACTGAAATCATTTCATATAATTCCTTTCGAAAACAATAGAGGTGGATGTCCTTCTGGTCCTGCTGTAGCGCCCTGAAATTAGGCACAGCGCAGAGCATTTAGAAGCAGACGTGTGTACTATGACGACTTTTTGACAAGTATAGAACACAATTTTGAAAGAACGAAATCCACAAACGATGACTTCTCTCCCTCCTATAAACAATGGTAGAACATTATTTCGAATTTTTGAATATTATTTACTATACGTGCTACGACGACCTATGGTCATGGAAATAGCATTGAACCAGGGGCAGTAATTTCATTCTATCTCACTCTTTACAGAGAGCGGACCTTATACTAGTGGTTTCTAAGGATATAGACACCCTTTTTTTCTGTTGTGTATGCGTAGAATATAAGGATACACATACATTCTTAAAGACCCTGTACTCGCAGCTACAATTACTGCAGATGAGGGTTACACAGTAAATGAAACTGAAATGGGTGATTAGGAAGGGATTACGTTTCTCTGGTTACCCTAATGTGTATAACTCTCAACGAGAGTATATTTTTGGTCACTGCCTGTGCTTAGTATGCCTGCCTAGCTCACTCTATTATACTCCCCGGTGTATAGTTTGATGGTGTCATTAAAATATTTCTTCCTATTTACTATGAAAATCTTGAAATTCCATTGCCCAGATCTCGCGTTTAGGTTATTCCGGGAATTTTAGTTGTGCGATGAAAAGAGATTTCTGTTTTCTTTTACTCGTATCTGTCGTGGATAATGGAAGAATCATAGATAAATGAGATCCTTGGAGGATAGAGAGTATATTTATGTGTCTTAAATAGTGTGGCCAGACGTTTCCTTCAACGTCATTCCGCTGGCTGCAAAAAGTGGTGGTACAGGGTGTCTCATAAATATTAAGCGAATTTTAAATGTAAATAACTTTTTACTGAATGTATGCAATTAGAAAATTAAAAAAGTGTAATGTAATGTCTGCCCTGGAATTATTTGTCGCAGTATTGCGACATTTCTCTGATTGAGTGAACAGTGGCGTCATATTATTGAAACCACATAGATGCACGGGACAGATGGTTTACGAGTAGTTGTGGCTGCAAAAAGTTCTTGATTGATTTATATGAACAGCAAATTAATATTTTCTGCATCCCCATTTTCATCCTGAAAGAAGTTGGGGGCTAATCGCCTTTTTCGGCTGTAATATCACGCATATATTGTTTACTAGCGGATACCCGGCGTGCGTCGCTGCGCCTAACAAAAAGAAATACATATGTATGGCAAACTGCTAGACCGATTTGAACAAACTTCACAGAAACACTCGGGCTAATATCGAAGATTGCCTGAAAATTTGAGCTTAATCGGTTCAGTGGTTTCGGAGTCCATAGCATACATACAAACATAGGTACATTGAGTTTTATATATTTAGATTTACTAACCGTCAAGATGAAAATGAGCATCGCCTGACATAACTTTTCTAAAAAGTAATAGTCTTCATTTTATATTTCGAGCACTAATCTCCCGGAAACTGTTTCTGACCGAATTGAATTTTGTAAGGAAAATAACACAAATCCTTTTTCAAACTTGTTGCAGCAAGCGCCTGGTCCTCTCTTTTGTCAAATACGCGTACGAAGCTTATATCCCTTGTGAATTGTCCAAACTGCTTCTTGCTTTCACAATTCCTTCTTCTCGAAAACGAACAATATATCGCTTGGTTACATCTTTAGACGAAGCATTTCGAACGTTGAAATGAAGGCGGAAATCTCTCTGTGTGCTCCCAATTGAGAATTGGTTCCCGAAATGGGTTCGACTACATAGATTAATTTTGGAATCATCTGAAAAAGAAAGAAAACGTCAAAAGTTATTAATTTTTAAAATGCACTAAATATTTACAGGTCACCCTGTACATACACAAATTGGACTTGGAAATTTGTATATTCCGCTTTGAAATGGTTATTAATCTATGATGCAAAATAAAGAAAGATTTTACTTGCACTTCTACGTATATTAATTGAAATTTAATTATCTAATGCTGCGTTTGCAAAACTTTACTTTTTGAAAACCAAAGTATTGTTTAACTAACAATTAATTATAAATTAACGCCATAGGTGATAAATGGAACATTTTGTTTGCCCGTCTGACCAGAAATATAGCTTGTAGTGAACAGAAAATAGTGAGGAAAAGTTAGTAATAAAAAATACAGGGTGGATGCGGACGCGGACCCGTGACCCGCTGAAATTCGGTTTTCTTTAAAAGTCTGCATTGGATTTGAATTTTTCGGCATATCTATGTTTGCCTATGTACAGTTTATCATCCCAGCTTTTAAGCAAAGGCCAATCGATTCGGCTTACCGAAAATGTAAAAATAAAATAAAATACACGACTGGGTCACACGTATTTGACCGTATATGACTATGCCCAGCAAAACTTAAATACACAATATGAACAAAATCGTTAGAGCCACTTTCGATTAAAACGATTTATTTTTTAAAAAAATCATTCTGTAATAAAGTACCGTTAATTTTGAGTTTAAATGAAACTTACGATTACGCCTCGAATTATAACCCCACAGATCCCAGATATGAATATGAAATCCCTAAACAGAAAGACCACGGTAGTATGCCCGGTGGTTTTTTGGCACGTTGTAGCCGTGTAACTCAAAAACGACTCAGACGATTTCGATGCCATTTAATTTGTTGATTAGAAAATTTCTCAAGAAATATTCATGGAATACTGAACATCATTGTAGGCTTGGACCTAGAAAAGCGTTAGTTAAGTTCCTCTACATTATAAACGCAGCGATAAGACTAGAATATGTTCCGAGTCAATGGAAAGTCGCGGAAGTAATAATGATTCTGAAGCCAGGAAAACCGCCGAATGATAAAAAATTGTATAGACCTATTTCGCTGCTGCCGATTATGCCTAAAGTTTTCGAAAGAATAGTACTTAAGCGATTACAGCCGGTTATATTCCCAACCACCAGTTTGGGTTTAGAACCAAGCACTCAACAATAGACCAAGTGCATAGAATAACTGATTTAATTGAGAAAGCTTACGAAGAAAAAAAGATTTGCTCGAGCGTATTCCTTGATGTTTCTCAAGCTTTTGGCAAGGTCTGGTGAAATATAAATTACGACAAGTGCTGCCGGAACACCTATATAATATTCTGGAAAAATACTTAACGAATCAACTTTTCCGAGTCAAACACTGAAATGAATATTCAGAATTTAAAGAAATAAGGTCTGGGGTACCGCAGGGAAGTGTCCTTGGACCGCTTTTGTATCTATTATATACTCGCGATATACCGCAAGAAGAAGGCACCGTATTGGCTATATTTGGCGACGACACTGCCATCCTGGCAACGGGTAAAACGATCGAAGAAACGACTGAAAAATTGTAAGAAGCATTGAATAAAGTAATTGAATGGACAAAGATTTGGCGACTAGCTTTAAACGAAAACAAATCTGTTCATGTCAATTTTACTTATAAGAAAATAAATAATTTGCCCATCTTTTCAAACTCGGTTCAAATTGCGTTTGCGAGGCTAAGTATCTTGGAATGACACTTGATACTAAGCTGAAGTGGAAATCGCACGTGAAGAAAAAACGTAAAGAACTAGAAACCAAATACAGAGAAATGTACTGGTTGCTTGGAAAACATTCCAAGCTTAATATAGAGAACAAACTACTTCTATACAAGCAAGTGCTAAAGTCGATATGGACATATGGAATACAACTCTGGGGTTGTACCAAAATAAGTAATGTCAATATTTTACAAACTTTTGAAAATAAAGTGCTAAGATCAGTAGTTAATGCACCGTGGTTTATTAGAAATAGCGATATCCATAGAGATTTAGGAATTGCAACAGTCGAACATGAAATCAAAAACTTCGCGCGTAAGCATAAAGACAGATTACAAGGACACATTAACAATGAAGTCCTTCGAATTCTAGATGAGAGGAATCTACTGCGTCGTCTACAAAGGACTAAACCTTTCGACTTAACGCGATAGCAAGAAACCGCGTCTAATTTGCGGAACAAGCAGGAACTATCAATGGAAAGGCACCTGTCAAACGATCTCAATACGTAAAAGAAGTCAAAACTTAGTTGTAGTAATCAAAGAAATTTACCACGAAGGGATGTTTATTTAGTGAGTAAAAATCTCACACTACTATGAGCACGCGCTATCGATTCTCATAGTGTCTTCATGAAGATTTTTTACCTACCCTCGGGAAAAAAAAAATTGTAGGCTTGGACAAGCTGATCAATTGTTACGCATTTACAAAACGCCGCACACAAAAAATTGTACGGTCAAAAAGCTCACAATGACATCATATTTCAACCTATAAATAATCTTCCTACGTTATCCTGAAGCTGAGCAATCGGCGAAATAAAAGCGGGTGGTGGTGTCCTTCTTTTATGATTTCTAGCGATTGGTCATCTATGTCAATGTCAACACTTAATCTTTTCCTTCTTTTTTTTACCTCCCTGCCCTTCAGCAGTACCAAGGTTTTGGTCTAATCTCGACCAGAACTTCTTGGAAGAAAACCGCTAGGCCTTGGACCATTCTTATTAGTTCAATCTGAGATTTTTGAGAAGGCACCGGCAGATCTTGAAAAAAACCCGAGAACTCCGAATCGATACCACCACCTTTTCGATTTTGTTGGTAACAACATGCCTTTGATGTTAGACGCGCTGTCATGTGATACTAAAGAAATAACATCATACTTGAAAGAATTGTACAAAATACTCAAGCCAACATCAGAGGTACGATATTTTAAAATTCTATACAACTATTCGCGTACGCCGACGACATTGACATAATTGAAAAAACGAAGCGGGCTGTCAGTGCTGCTGTCGTGAGTATTGAAACAGAAGCGGCGAAAATGGGTTTAGCGATTAAAGAGGGCAAAGCAAAATATATGCTGTCATCAGAAAAGGATAGTCAAAGTCTGTGACTTGGCAGAACGTCCAAATAGATAGCTACAAATTTTGAGGTAGTTAAGCACTAGGCTCCGCTGCAAATTCAAACAATGACACTAGTGCAGAGATCTAGCGAAGAATCCAGAATGCCAACCGCTGTTTCTTTGGGCTAAGAAGGCAATTGAGTAACAAAACCCCCTCACGGACAACTTTATATCCCTAATCATCCCAGTCCTGCTATACGGCGCAGAATAATGGACGTTAAAGAAGGATGAATTCACCCTTGTTTGTTTTGAAAGAAAAAGAACTATACCGGTTTTTACACTGACATCGACCTAGTCAGAAGGGTAGAGTAAATGGCTATCTACGCCCTGGCCCGAAAAATCTTTGAAGGACGACGCTGTAAAGGAAGACCTCACCTAAGATGGCGCATAACACTGGTGGCGGCTAGCACAAGATCGAGCTGGCTGGAAGCACTTAAGGCCCAGGTCCAACGCGGACTATATCGCAATTAAAGTAAAATAATGTAAGTTTTTCCAGAATCTGGATGAAACCTCTGACTCTGTTCCAAGGGATAACTTTTTTGGGGTTTTCAAGTCAGTGGAGCACAATAGATGTGCAAAGGTCGCAGTGCGTTTACACATCTACATACATTCAATCTACGTCTATAACTTTCTTTTTTTTTAGCTTTAAAGCCATAAATGTGACTTCTACGCACGAAGATTAGACTCAAAAAAGATCCTTTAAGGATATTTATTAAGCTTTTATGTACTCGTATGTACACATTAAAAATTAACAGCCACCATCGTTGAGAGAGGGGCACACCTTGTCATTTATCTTACGCCTGCTTTCCTCCAATCAAGGGTTTGATCCCCAAGTTTGCCAAGAACCAAAACAATTCTTGTATTATTGCTTCACTACACTTTCTACACTTCGGTGCTTCAAATCAAATTTTACCTCAAAAAAGAAACTAAAACAAAAAACAAAAATTGTTAAAATCTGAGTTTCTTCTCCCCCTGTCACCCCTCCCCTTCCAATCATCTTTCACATCCGTGCACAAATTAGGGTACATGCAACTCTGCTATCTGCTGCGTCCCTTTCATTTTTGATTTCCGGTTTATTAGTTCGCTTAAAAATATAATCACATACAGTACCGGACATGGCTATAGGTGCACTTTGTTTAAAAAAAAATAAAAAATTCCACAAAGCCTATTGTTTTATATACCAGCGATTGATTGTTGAGTATTGTTTGAAACTCTGTACAGTTTGTTTACGACTGCTAAAACTGGTCGCAAAGGTTGGAATTTATCTATATTATCGTAGACAAGAATTCAACTGAAAGTTGACTAGGTCGTTACAGAATGTCGAGGGATTCGAACTCTGCACGATGAGATTAAAAATACAGGACTAGAGCTACACCTTGTTCCCAACTATCTTATCTAAGATATTTTAAACAGTCTTGGTATTCTAAGTTAAAAGTTCGCTGCGTCAGAAAGAGCAGTTGTCATTATGACAGTATTTTTGTATCCGTCATTGTTTTATGGGACCAAAATTCTAAAATCAAGTGAAAAGTTTATGGCAAATTTCTATTATAACCAATAAGTGTTACGACATAGTTGTAATAAATACCTGTTTTTAAACGGTTTACATAATACCTTCAGGGAACATATTGCTATTCATATGAAAAAATTTAAAATACATGGCTGTATACAAGCGTGACAGGAGGAGCACCAGTGATGACTATCAGACTGAGTGAACAATATGGTGACCAGTGCAATAAATCCGGCAGTTCTATGAGACTACTGTAAATGGCAATGAACCATTAGTTAGCGATTCTTATGGGGAAATCTGAAAAATACGATTCGAATTGCTTCCTCATGCTCCTAGTTCAACCAGATTTCACTACCTATAACTTTTTTCCATTCCCAAGTTTGAAACATTATTTAGCGTAAAATTTTAGATGACAAAATTATTATGTTATTATTATTAAACAGTTAAGCGGGAAAAAAATCCAGAAGCAAAATCTACTACCTTTTCCTAACAGAACAGAACGGTAACGCTGCTGTTGAGAGCCATTTTTAAAAAATTGCCAATTCGGTCCACAAGTGATAAAATTACGAACTCAATATTGTGCTAAAGATTCAGATGACGATATTTTACTTATAGTACATTGGTAAAAATGAAACACACAACACCTTTGGCTAATTTTCCTTATCTTTCTTTGATTGCATCCTTTACTCGACTCGGTAGTGGCATAGGATTGTAAGTTTTACTGTCAACTTGGATAAAAAAAAAGTATCAATATCTAATAAGCAGTATATATTTTCAAATAACCAGAGAGTCAACAAAAATGGTAGCATTCGAGTAAAAACACCCTTTACTCGTTTGTTTATTTATACGAGGGTGGGTCAATAAGTCCCTGACAATTAACACAAATTGTGTCGTCACCTTAAATTTTTTTTTTTTTTGTCAAGAATCATCTTTCAAAAGAACGCACCGAAATTTTCAGACAGATCTGTCAAATAGTTTCGTTGTGGCAGCCATATTATATAGGTGCCTACTAGCATTTTCGTTAAAATGGAAAAAAGTGAATTTCGAGTGCTCATTAAACACTATTTTTTGCGAGAAAAAACTATCACGCAAACCAAACAAAAGCTTGACAAATATTGTGGGGACTCTTCACCATCGATTGGAACCATTCACCACTGGTTTACTCAATTTCGGTGCGGTCGTTCAAGCACAAGTGACGCCGAACGTTCTGGTCGCCTAATTGAGGTCACCACATCAGAAATGGTCGACAAAATCCATGGTTTGATAATGGACGATCAGCGAGTGAAAGTGCCCGAGCTTGAAGAGGCCACAGGCTTATCACATGGCTCAGTGATTTCGATTTTACATAAATATTTGGACATGAAAAAGCTTTCCGCAAGATGGGTGACGCGTTTGCTCACAATCGACAACAAACGCAATCGTTTGGCAACTTCAAAGGTGTGGTTGGCGATGTTCCAGAAAAATTCGGCTGAGTTTTAGCGCCGTTTCGTAACCTGGCTTCACCACAACACACCAGAAACCAAGGAACAGTCAAAACAATGGGCTTCTCCTGGTGAATCGAAGCCGAAGAAGGCCAAGGCGGGTTTGTCAGCAAACAAGGTCATGGCGACAGTTTTTTGGGATGCGCGCGGTGTTATTCACATTGATTACCTTGAAAAGGGTAAAACAATCACCGGCGCATATTACGCAGAGCTGCTGGATCGATTCTAAGCTGATTTGAAGCAAAAACGGCCGCATTTGGCGAAGAAAAAAGTTATTTTTCACCAGGACAACGCACCGGCGCACAAGTCCGCAGTCGCAATGGCAAAATTGCATGATTTAGGCTACGAACTCCACCCTCATCCAGCATACTCCCCAGATTTAGCCCCCCGCGACTATTTCTTGTTTCCAAACATGAAGAAATGGCTCGGAGGTAAGAGATTTGGGTCGAATGAAGAGGTCATCGCTGAAACAAACGCTTATTTTGAAGGGCTCGAGGAATCGCATTATTTGGAGGGCATCAAAACATTGGAGAAACGTTGGATGAAGCGTGTAGAGCTAAAAGGAGACTATGTTGAAAAATAAAATATTTTTATACCAAAAAGAGTGTTCCTTATTTCATTTTTCGGGCACTTATTGACTCACCCTCGTACAATTAAACATTAAACTTTTTCTGAAAACCTCCACTCTTCGCTTTTCCTTTATCTACACTATTTTACGCTCCCGGGTTTCGGCACCATGAAAACGGATCGGACTAATACTATTTAAAGACTTAAACCGATTATATAGCGGTTACACGGTAAAACAGTACTTCTCGATGGCTCTGAATCATTCTGTGGCGTTAGCAGAATTCATTACAAAATGTGCAAAGATCAATTGTAACGCGAGTTACCAAATTTATGTAACGGGAATGAAATTGAATTACTGAATTAAATTTTATCTTTATTAGTTGACATTGTCAACTCACTCCTCATTTCTAACTTGACAGTATTTGTGGCTTTCAATTCGATTATTATGTTAATTAAGCAGATCTTACTAAGAGATGATTGTAAACATGAGGGTTGAGATCTTTATTTGAAATCTTCTGCCAAAACAGAGAACTTGGGTATGCAATCTTAGACCATGTTGAGCATGTCCAACCATTCGATCTACATGATTGCATGTTCGAAGATTTTCCAAATGTTTCGGATTAACTGCGCTACGGGCTGCAACTTTCTTAACTACTGAATTCAATACGGTGTATGTCTGTCCATATGTCCGTGTGTCTGTCACACGCTTATAACTTTTGAACCGTTTGACCTAGAGTGCTGAAATTTTGCACACAAATAGATGGTAGACCAACAATAACCAAGAAAGCAAAAAAAACTCAAAAACCTGGGCATTGGCGAGTGTGAAAACCCAACCCCACCATATTCAGACAAATAATGCGAAAGCTGAACTTCCAAGAATCCAAAAATATAAAAAATATTTGTTTTGGATAAAGTTTTCCGAACAAAAAAAAAAGAACTCAAAAATCCGGGCATTTGCGATGGTAAAAAGTCACCCCACCATATCTTAACCCATCTTCATCCGATTTTAGTGAATTTCAGACAAATGTATGTCTGACATAACTTAAAACCCAAAAATATGTGAGTGATTCTAAATCCCTCCTCATATCTTACTCCCATTCCATTCGATATCGATCAGTTTCAAGTGGAACTGCTGACGTCTGACGTCAGTCTAAAACTTCGTGCCAAATTTTATCGAAATCCGTTTAGGATTTCTTGAGTTAGGTGGCTAACAAATATGATTTAAAGATTTTTTAAACCCCGCGCACTTTCAAGACATAGAATCTGCTCCTGAAAGTATCTACTTCTTTGACTTACTGTGGTAGATCTTAAACTTGTAGGACAAGTAAGTCAATGAATGGCTTGCTTTTTAAAGCCTGTCAGGTATTTTAATGAGGTCAGACTTACTAACGTCTAAATTTGCAATGAAGTACTGGAAAATTCATCATTACTCTGTGACAACTTCCGCCACTGTTATCTGCACAAATAGACATATCTGTATAAGTTTGTTCGTCTCTTCTTCTGCGCCCCACCGTTGTCGTATTATTTTATTTTAAATTAATTCCTTTATTTTTGTTTCTCTCTTTGTATGCGCTTTGATCCGTTCATTCGCGTCATTATTATAATGTTTTCAGGCTTCGCTTGAATTTAGCAGCAGCAGCAGCAGAAGGCCTTCTTTTCGGCTCAATGGTATTTACTCCTCCCTTTGCTGCCGCTCATCCCTTCCTAGTGGATTGTTGTGTTCGCTGTGCTCTGCATTGTTTGATGGTATGGTGGTGGTGTTTTTGTCGCATCCCTTGCCGCTGCAGGCAGGCACTCATCGCAAATGCATCACAAATACCCAGCACACTAACACAATAACCAGTTATTAGAGTTGAATTACACTACCACCATAAAATCATCTCCCTACGAATGGATAGTGAACAGCAACAGCAGGAAGCCCTTTCTTCGCCCCTTATTCCTGATTCCGATTGCATTTTCAAATTTAGTCGCATGTTATGTTACGCGCAGTACGTACCTACGCAATTTTTAAAGACCACAACAATAAGAGTACCAAAAAAAGAAGGAAGAGATAGCGGGACGCACAATATTTTTTTTTATTATTATTATTATTTCAAAATTCTAATTACCCGCGAAACTTTTAAAAAAAATTGCAATCAAACCAAAAACACGAAATGTGGCTCCATCTGTAACCGAAACCAAAAAAAAAAAAATCTAGCAAATTATTAGAATTAAAAATAGTTAAATATATAATCCGCGACTTTGTTATTTTAATATTAAAACGTTTAAAGTCAGTAAAGTGTTCACATTAAACAAATAACAAAAAAAGAAATCAACGTTTTTTTGTTAAATCTTATTTATTATTTATTTATTTATTTTTTTTTTTTTACTTATTTTCCGTCATTTGTAAAGTGTTATATTTTTTTTAAACTTGTAAATGCGATTTATTATGTTTAGTTTTGTAAATTAAAAAAAAGAAAAACGGTGTAGCCATATTTGTTTTTTTTATTTTTGTAAAAAAAAAGCGCGCCTCCTATAGTACAACCTTTCGAAATTCGAAAATCGAAATAAACCCACAAAAAGTTATGCTGCTTAGTAAAATACTAGCAAGGCAAACATATTTCTGGATAATCCGTATCAATTTGTTATTGCGGACGCAAATTTTATTATTTGAAAATAATGAGTGAGTATTTCTTTTTTTTGTGAATAATTTTGAAAAAAAAAAATGTTTTAAAGGTTTATAAAAATGCATGAGAGTGTTTTGTGATAATTTGAAATGTCCTGTGAAGTGAAGGATTTTATAAAAAAAAAAAAAAAAACATTTTTGACAGTTAACTTTGTGAAATATTTTAAAAATGTCAGAACAGTGTACCTACCTCAAAATGGCGGTCAGGATATCGACATGGTCTGGTTTAAGTGTTGACTGTTGTTTATGTGATTTCATGTAATAAAATCGTGTATTGAATGGAATTACAGTCAGTTCCATAACAGTAGCATCATCAAACTAAACTGGACTGTATTAGTCAACCAATTAAGGACAATTTCGTATACACTTCAGTTTTTTAAGAGTGTATCTGAGGTCATAGGTATTGCAAATATCTGCCAACTTGTTGAAGTCAATCAAAATAAATTCTAATTAAAGTGATATTATATTATTAAACAGACTGTGCCTACCTATAGCGTAAATAGTCTATGGAAATTTTATTTTTTGGCGAAAACTTTGAACCGTAAATTGGAGATTTGATTTTCTAAATTCGATTTATAAAATTCTTATCAGAAATTTGTGTTTCCAATTTGAACATCCTTCCGATGAAAATAAATAAATATTTGACGCAAATATACCATATAGGGACTCTTATATTTGCACGAATAAAAGGGATCTATACCTAGTTTTATGCAGGGAAAAAATCAAGTCAAATACGAGTCAGGCCTCGCTCGCTTAGTGATCCGTACCGTTATTTTAACTGTATCTTTATTTTTCATTCTCATTAATTCACAAAAAAAAGAAAGCTATGGTCATACTTGAAAAGGGTTAGGTCTAGCAAACACTTTTTGTTCAATGTCTGCCTTCACACGACTCTCTTGAGAACCAATAAAGACATTTTGTATTTTGATACGTACACAGGTCATTTCGTCTAAAAACTGTCAAAATCGGCCCAAGTGTGAGTCGAATGTCTGTGGCGCGGTTTGAATAATCATCCAGAACTCCTAAACGGATTTCAATGAAATTTGGCACTTAGTTTAGACGATCTAATTCAAATAGAGTGGGAGTAAGATTTTTAATTCATTTTTCCCATACGTCTAACTCAAGACCCACTGAAAGAATTTTGATGGAATTAGGCCAGATATGTAAATACGTTTGTCCAAAAATTATTGAAATCGTTTGAAGACGAGATAAGATATGGCAGGGTGACTTTACACCCCACGTACGAGTATTCCCATATTTTTCAAGAACTGTTTGTGCCATTGGGCGTCGTGGCGTAGTGGTTGTGTGTCGAATCACTACGCAAGAGGTTCCAAGTTCGAATCCCAGAAAAAGTTTTTTCACGATCCCACCTCTCGCGAACGTCTGACAAACATCCGAGAGTATTGTTGTCACGAGAAAGCTTCTCAAAACAAATTTCCGTTCGGATACGGCACTAAACTGTAGGTCCCTTCCATTCGTGTGAAAAATATAACGCACACAACACGAGTGGTTGCGAGAAGCTAGGCCCTGGCACTTAAAGAGCTGTTGCGCCAAATGTTTATTTTTATTTTTATTTGTTTGTGCCATTAATTTGCATGCTTCCAATTTTTTTTTTTTTCAACTTTTTCGCATCAATAGTTTCAGAGATACCGAAGATCGTCAATAACCTGGTTTTGGGGATTTATTTTTTTTTTTTTTTGTTCATGAAACTATTCAAACTTTATTTTCATATTTTTGGACTCCATGGAAGTTCAGCTTTAATTTGATGTATCGTATGGTAAGGTCAAAATATATATGTTTTTATTGGGGTAAATTATGCCCACAAAAGCCCCCGCACAAAAATATTTTTTACAATTTTTGTTCTTCACTATTTTTGGACCGCCAATTACTATTTTTGTGCAAAATTTCAGCACTCTAACGGTTCGAAAGTTACAAACATGTGACAGACAAACACCGTGTTGAATCCATTAGTGATTCGTTTATACGATTCTGGTGCGGTAGACTAAAAAAGAGGGCAAAATCGATAAGAAATGAAGGAAAAGCTAGAAAAATATTTCGACCGTATGTCCAAAATGTTAACGCTACATTGGGTTCGTTTTCGTTTTTAATGCATTTTTATTTTCGGAATTTATGAACTCTTAACAGCTAGACACAAAAAACGCTTAAAACTAACTTAACTAACTTAACTATGTTATATACTAACTTAATGGCCCTATGCGGGCGCTCTAAGCTCCATTGGGTGATCATATTATTAAAGCCACTCTAAAAAAAAAAATATATAATATAAAGGGTTTTTCAATAAGGACATAACAATTTTGTATTTAAATAAAACACAGAATAATTGAGATATCTGGCTGAAATTTATTCCAGGTGTAGTACACATGTTAAATTTAAGTATAGAATTCTATCTAGTTCATATGACCACCGTACCGTACGTTTGCAGCGATCGATCTCTTCCTCGTTTGATATTGTTCCTGAGCTCCTCTAACGATTTTGGCTTGTTGGCATAAACAAACGACTTAACGTAACCGTATAAAAAGAAATCCATCGGCGTTAAATTGCATAAGCGAGCTGGCCATTCTACTGGACCATTTCTCGAGATTACACGATTACCGAAATTCCCCTTCAATAGATCAATTGTTTGACAAGCTGTATGGCATGTGACACCATCTTGTTGGAACCATATATCACTGATGTCAAGTTCATGCAATCCTGGCCAAAAATAGTCTTCCAACGATGGCACGATCATTGTCATCGACGAAAAAATACGGCCCAAGCACACCTCCTGCATGAAATTCACACCACACGGTCACTTGTTGTGGATGCAATGGAACACTGTCCAATAATGCATATTTTGCTTATTGACAAAGCCATTAAGCCAGAAATGAGCTTCATCGCTGAAGATGATTTTTCGATGAAATTCAGGATTTTCTTCAAATTTTTGCAGAGCCCAATCGGAGAAGTTTCGGCGCTTCAAATGATCAAGAGGCTTCAGTTCTTGAGTTAATTTGAACTTGTAAGGGTGTGGCCAAGAACTTTACGCAAAATTCGCCACAATGTGGACTGAGAAATTTCCAATTCCTGTGAACGGCGTGGAATCGACTGTTTTGACTCATTTTGAACTAAAGCACTTACGACTGCGATATTTTCGGTACTACGACCGATGCGTTGTCTCACTAGCACAGGAACATTCAATAATGAATATGTTGACTCGAATTTATCCACTATAGCACGCACTTAAAGTTGCGACCACCGACTCAGAATTTCGGTAGTAATTTTTAATAATTTCCAATCGTTGCTCGTTCGTGAACTTCTGGAAAATGTAAACCTTGACTGACGTTTTGACATTGACAGATCATAAAAAAAAGTTTAAGGGTGCGTTTGTATTAAAATACAAAATTGTTATGTCCCTATTGAAAAACCCTTTATTTTGTGAGTTGCTCAGAAATGAAATGTGGTGGTCAAAGGTTTCACGTGAAATTACATTTTTATTAAGAATTGTTCCCTTCATCTGTACATTAGAAATCCGAATTATATACCAATATTGAAGGAAATATAAATTAATGCATGATAATACCGTCTTTGCTGCATTTACCTCCTCTATGCACTTGAGCATAGTTCTCTATATTCACTTGGACCAGTTTATCTCTATACATTCATTACTGTAATACAAATATATTAAACGTTTGGTAAATTGACACCTTTTGGTAACTAGTTCCCTCTCAGGATTCTGAACTGGATTGATGATCGGAGAAGTACCAGTCCTGTTCTCTAGAAGCTTTCTTCCATTTTTTTGCTTAGTGGCATACGAGTAAAGCATAATCATGCATTGTGGTAAATATACTGTCAGAGAATCACTCCTGCTGTTTACTTGCAAAAGCTCAGATTTGAAACTAAAAAAATCGTGCAGTACGACTGGAACCTCGCGCGGTTAGTGTTCTGTACCGTTATTTTAGTTGTATGTTTTTCTTCACCACTTAAGGTATTTTGATGGTCTTAAAACTTTCAATATCGGATCACGTGTGAGTGGGATGATGGGGCGGTGTTTTTTAAAATCTTAACAACTCCTAAACGGATTTCAATGAAATTTGGAATTTAAGCTTAGACGTATACGCTAGTAGTTTCATTTAAAATTGATCGAATACGAATAAAGAATGAGATATGAGGAGGGGTTTTAAACATTTTCGAATCATCTTTCTCATACGCATAACTCAAGATTTTGATCAAATTTGAGTTTTGAGTTATGTTACATGTTACTCGTACATGTAGATACATTTGTCAGGACATCATCGAAATCGGATGAAGGCGTGTTCCAATATTTTTCAAGAACTGTGAGTGCCATGAAGATTTGTTCTCAATTTATTTATTTATTTTTTTTTTTTTTTTTTTCGCATCAACAGTTTCGAAGATAGAAGAAGGGACATCGCCCATGTCGAATATATTTTTTATATATTTGAACTCCTTGGAAGTTTAGCCCCAAAACCACCCAAAAAAAATATTTTTTAAAATTTATTTCCTCATCAATTTTTGGTGCACATTGTTGAAGGTCATTGGTACACACACACCTTCTGCTTCACATAACCAAAGAAATAAATCCAACAGCGAGATGACGCAGCCGCTAAACTTTGTGTGCAATAACTGCATTGTTTCTCGCGCTGTGTGGCACGGTCTTGTTGAAACCACATGTCTTCCACATCAATATCGTCCAATTGTTGGCAGAAATAATTTGTTTTTAAGTCCCGATAACGATTACCATTGACTTTTACAGCAGCGCTACCAGAATTTTCGAAGAAGTGCGGCCCAAGATCCGCATCAAACAGTGACTCTTTGTGGATGCATTGGTTGTCCGTGAATGCCCTGTGGATTTTCATGATCCCAAATGCGACAATTTTGTTTCTTTACGTAGCTATCCAGTTGAAAGTGAGCCTCATCGCTGAAGATGATTTTGTTTGAAAAATCGCCATCAACTTGATGGTTTTCTAAAAACCCAATTAACGAAGTCGCGACGCTGTTCATGGTCTGCTGGCTTCAATTCCTGGGTTAATTGAATTTTTTAGGCATGCAGATACAGGTCGTTTTCTTAAAATTCCCTGCGTGGAGCTGTACGAAAGGTTCAATTGCTGGGAATGTTGGCGAATGGATTTTGGCAGCTTGTCACGAACACTGTCACTCACTTCGTCATTATTTTCGCGTAACTCGTCACAAAGAGGACGCACTAGTCTTTGCACATCCAGTGACCCAAAATGGAATTTTTCCATTAATTTCTTAACCGCGTCACAAGATGGACGGGTTTTAACAAATTAAATACATTCTCTCATAAACCGCTCCATAATTACAAATGTCAAAGCTTAGTACAATGCACAGATGTCAAATAGCAGCTGTTTATCTTTGACAGAACAACAGTAATGCCAAATTCAAATTGTAACCTCAAATTGAATCATCCAGTATACGAGTATGTATATGTGGGTTTGTTTATAAATGCGATGCATGTAGGTAAATAAAAGCAAAACTCTTCATAAAGAAAAATTGTACTTATTAGAGCAAAAAATCTGCTAGAAACCTCTTTTCTAATTTTGTTCCAAAAATGTTTTCACTGCGTCCTTGAATAAGTCAAACATTAAGCGCTTCCTCGTGTTAAATTTTTAAATATGGGCTGACAGCACAAACTAAGAAAACAATTTTCATCAAAATCGTTAGGGATACCTGAAGGAGAAAAGAATATGTATGTAGTTTATGCACATCACGCTAAGTACGTGGACTAAGGTGCTAGCGAATTTTAATAATAACCTAAAACGACACAGGATTTTTTTTTCTGTAGATGCATTATCTGTGCTATAAAACGTAGCGACGAAGTTTCCCTTTTTTCCGGTTTCCGGTAAACACAATATAAGAATAAGCGGTTATTGTCTGACCAGTTTCCAGAGACGATTTTCGTCCTGGTGATGAAAATCGACATAATCTTTTTTGCTGCTGATTTTTATTATCCTGCTTTAATTGTGGAAATTCAAGATGAATTATTAGAGACGTAATTTGTCGGACCTTCTTTAGGATGTGTGGGTGGAAATGGAGAAAATATCATCCGCATACTCTCATTTTCACTCACGCATCCTATAAATATTCCACCACCACTTTTAAACTCAATTTCCACTCTTATAATTACCACCTGCCCCACACCCTATTTCCTCTAAAAGATCGCCATATCCTCCATGATCTATATCAACCTCACCCAACACATACTTCCTCTTGAAACTGAAATATAATTTAGTTGTAATCGATTGCGATTACAATTACAAATTATAGAAATTGCAATATTCTCTGATTACCGATTACTTCTTAATTGTAATTGTAGTTTCAGTAGCATAATTACAGATTACAAAAAGTAGTCGAAATTTATGAAATGAAATAGATTACATTTTGTAATCATGTAATCGGTAATCGATTACAATTTGCCCAACTCTCCGTTTTAACATTTTTCCAAGAAATATTGGGAAAAGTTGGCGTCATTCAAAATCTGTAGAACACATCGACCAGATATCTTCGTGTATTTCAGATGATTATTAATGATTTATTACACTGGTTTGATGTAAAGTTGAAATCCGAAGAGAATGGCAAAGCGGATTTCTTACTGCTTTGGTGGTGGAATTTCTATCGACCTTACATCACCAATTTTACGTTTTCTCATCTCCACTTCCGCCAATTTTTCTGAGATTTGAAAATGTTCATCGTTAGTCTTCAAGAAATCGACAACCAACCTTTCTTCACAATTCGTCTAAGCATTATAAGGGGCCAAAAGGTGAGCACCTTTTTGGAAAGTTTTCTTTAAAAAAAAATATATTTTGCTTTCTCAAAGCTATTTACGATGATGGTAAAGATTTATCTCACCAGAATCCGTGAACTATATTTACAAATGGTGACAACCACGACCACTTTCTTTTAAGAAAAACACGTAACAAAATTTTTTTTTTATAAAATTTCTTAAAAATGGCGTAAATATCGTCTCAGTAGAAAAGTGTCATTGTATTCTGTTTAAAAAGTTCACAATGCCACTCCCACTTTGTAAGAGATGGGTTAGAAAATGAGGAATAGGGTACCATAATATCCGTTCCATTCGGATTGCAAATTTTCTATATGTCTTTTAGTATTCCGTACCAGAATGATATAAAACTAAAAATAAAAGAATTGTTCGTGGGTCCTTTTGAGGGCATAATGTACCCCAAGAAACAAAATATTTTGTTTATCGCATAATGTGACATATCCCATCTCTATCTTCGAAACTATTATTCGGAAAAAATTGGAAAAAGACACCATTTTGATGATTTTCCAGACGCATCTACCTACATGTCTGATATGACTCAGAAACATGTCTGATATGACTCAGAATCATGTCTGACATGACTCAGAAACATGTCTGACATGACTCAGAAAGAAACATGTTTGACATGACTCAGAAACATGTCTGATATGACTCAGAATCATGTCTGACATGACTCAAAAAGAAACATGTCTGACATGAATCAGAAAGAAACGTATGAAATGACTCAGAAACATATCTGACATGACTCAGAAAAATGTCTAACATGACTCAGAACATAATCTGTTCAGTAGTTCTGATTTTGTTAGGTGGTGAGTTTGACGAAGCAAAATTATAACACAGTTAAAATAACGGTACGGATTACTAACCGCAAGAGGTTCAACTCGTAATAGTAATGTAAATCCCTCCACTCTCGACTTCTTAACTAACACCACTGGTCAGCCTATTGTGTTTAGTTCTGACTATCTGCATGTTAAATGTTCTGTGGTAAGTGATTTTAAAAACGCGACATCCACTATGCTTAGACTGATCAAATTACGCAATAGCTGCAATATTTTGCAGCATCATAGCCTGGTTCTCTACTTACACAAGCAATAAAAGACTTAAACTTTCAAATTAAGGGACAAATAGCAGAATTTAGGAATTGCAAATGGAACCATAAACTATGTGGATTAAGTAAAGCCAGTAGACGTTGTTGGAATATTGTCAAAATTACAAAAAACAAGGGCACTCGTATTCCTATGTTATGTTAGCTAAGGCTTTCGAGCTCAATCACTTGGTGTAAGGTACAGCGATCAGCTATATTGAGGATGTGGTAGAGGCTACTATTACGAACATCAATAGATCGTGACTGTAAGCGACGAAAACAATACTGTTTCTATGAATGAAGTAGAAGATATTTTATATGCTCTTAATTCACATAAATCTGTTGGTTTTGAAAGCAATAAAAATATATATATATATCTTAGTAACATTCCAACATGCAGTATATCTTTAACAGTTGTTTAAAAGCAGGATACTTTCCAACTGCCTAGCAAACCTCTAAAATTATTTCGATTCTGAAACCAGGAAAGTCATCCAATAATATTGTCAGCTATAGACCTTTAAGTCTGTTAACCACCCTCAGTAAATGCTTTGAAAAAGTAATTGAAAATAGATTAATGAAACATATTGACGAATATAATATCTTGCCCGTGCAATAATCTGGTTTTCGTGTCTTATCATAGTACGAACCATCAAATTTGTAGGTTGTATAAGCAAATAAAAGAACATTTTTCTGCAGGTCAAAGTACTAAAAATGGCTTTTGATACAGTGTGGCACAATGCTCGTAAACTTACTCAATTTAGCTTTCCAATACTACTAATAAAACTAGTGTAATCCTTTTTTGTCAGAAATGTTAGAATTATCGTAAATAAAACTATCTAACATCCACTATATTCCCATGAGTGTGCCTAGGACCAATTCTTTACATCGGCCTTTCCACAGCTCTTAAATTGTCACTGCAGTTTTCTCTTCGGATTCTATTGAACTGAAACCAAGCTGCATATTTTGTAAAGTGGAAAATCAAAATAAATGCTCAGAAGACGCAAACTATCTTGTTTACTCGGAAAAGAAAAACCTGTTATCTACGAAGCAACAATTTAGTAATTACTGGCCAAAGTACAGAGTGGCAACCCACAGTTAAATATCTTGATGTGACCCTTGATAAAAAAAAAAGGTTCACATCACACCAGTGCACTCAAAATACAATTAACAAAATCAACAAGACGATTACAATATTCTATTCGTTTCATGTTTTCATCATGTTTTTATGCGTACCCTGTCTGGGACGTCCACAAACTGCAAATTTCTCAAAATAATAATCTACGAATTCGTAACAATTAGTAAAACAAAAGATAAATTTCTGCTACCAATAAATAAATAAATTTCCGAGAAATAGCTAATTTTTAAGAACCAAGTTAATAAGTAAAGCACCGTTATACGTACAGGGTGTGCCATCTTAAATGTCGGTATGTGAATATTGAATAACTTAAAAAAAAAAACCATTTCCTTATACGTTGTATTTCTTCTTCCTTCACAATTTATTTGGACTAGTTTTTGAATACAACATCGATCAAGAGGCCGCCTCTATTGACCAAAGCAAAATGTGCCTTTTTTGCTGCGTGTTTCATCACTTTTTTGAGCATCTCGGGCAGTATAGTGATGATTTCGGCACGAATGTTTGTCTTGAGCTCGTCAATGGTCTAAGGATTGCTGGCGTACACTTTGCTTTTCAAATAACCCCACAATAAGAAGTCCGGGCCAGTCAATGTCTACATTTTTTGACAGCACACGTCCAGGGAATTTTCGTTGCAGAAACTGCATTGTTTGATTTGCAGTGTGGCATGGCGCACCGTCTTGTTGAAACCAGTAACCGTCCAGACCTTTTTCATACATTTGTGGGCAGACATAATGAGCCAACATCCACCGATATTGATTCCCATCGACTGTTTCGCTTTCTCTGAAGAAAAATGGCCCAATGATGGTTTTGGGGCAAACTCCAGCCCAATCAGTCACTTTTTGGTCATGCAATGATGTTTCATGGATCTCGAGTGGATTCTCCGTTCTCCAAATGCGGCAATTTTGCTTGTTAACGGCGCCAGAGAGTGCGAAATGGGCCTCGTCGTTCATCAAAATTTGCTTCCAAAAATCAGGTCCAGTGTTAACCATTCGTGCGACTGTTTGGCCATATTCCAAGCGACGTGGACGGTCTGTCGGCTATACTCTTTGAATCAATTGCACTTTATACGGAAACAAATGCAAATCATCCTTCAAAATGCGACGCAAGGTGGTTCCACTGACGCCAAAATGCTGAGCGCGGTGACGATACGATACTTGTGGGTTCTCGGCAAGATTCTCTTTTACCGCTTCAACCAGTTCATTGGAACGTCTTGGGCATTGATGAACGGCATGTCGACGATCTCCCATTGTTCCGCGACACCAAACGACGAATAGTGTTGTCAGACGGTGCTTGTTGGCCATGATATTTCAACTTTCCTGCTTGGAAGTGGAAATATATATAAAGGCAGCTCTTAAAAAGTGTAACAAATTAAAAATTAAACTACAATTTTATAATTTAATTTGCTTGCAATTGAAAAACAAAAGGTAGCTTTTAATTAATTCTAAAATTGATCAGAACTTCAAAGTTATTTAGTCTTATTTTATTTATCATTCAGTCATGCGTCGATCAAAAGTACTCAACGATGAAAATAAAATAAAAATTACAGTTTTGAAGGGAGAGGGCTTATCTATCGTACAGTGTCATAGCAAAGCAAATAAATCGATCTCCAACAGTAGTTGATAACTTCGTTTCTCTGCAGAAAGATTATGGCAAGAAACGAAGTCGGTTGTATAAGCTTCCCTGCAGGAAGATTATGGCAAAAATCGAAGGTCGGGTCGAAAGTCGTCACTCACATCCCGCCAAAAGAAATTGATTTTAAATGAAACTTCAAAAAATAAGCTATTCTCAAGTCAAATCTAGAGTAAACTTGATCTTCAGATAGATGAGGCAAATTTTAAACACGAATAAAAACTTAGTTTTTAAGAAAATGATCAAGAAGCCAATGCTAACCGTTGCTGAAAAATCCGCACGACTCGAAAAAAATATATGAGTTGGGCAAAACAATAGAGCCAAGTGGTTTTTAGCGATGAAAAGAAGTTTAACTTGGATTGCTCTGATGGCATACTGGCACGACTTAAGGTCTAAAAACGATTATAATGGCGTGGGGTTGATTGCGTGGGAGCTCTTAAGCAAAAAATTGCGGAGGAATGATCCAATTTAGATGGAATTTTTATCAAAAATTTAATTGAATCGATACCAAAAAGAATATTCGAGGTTATCTTAACCAAAGGCTGACAGACTAAGCATTAATTGTAAGAAAAATATTCATAATAAAGTTATGCCTTTATACTCGTATTTATTTCCAGTTGAAATTGGTCGTTTTTATGTTTAAGTATGATATGAGAATATATTTATTATTAAATATATCTTATCTAAGTTGGTCATCTTGCTACATAGATCGGGTAGAAAGCAATTACGATTTCTTTACTGCCTTAATAAATATTTCCACCACTGTATATCCACACCAACTCAAATATGGCATTTGATTGAAATCGTTGGAGACGTTTTCGAGAAAACCGATTTTTTCCGTTAGAACAAGTTTCTCCTCGAATTGTGGACCAACAGACTCTGCATGGAATTCCGTCCGGCCGTTTAGGCTGCAATCGACGGGACATTCAGACCGTCAGGCAGAATTGAGAGACCCACTTTTTGGAAATTTTCCCATAGGAAACCAATACCTTACAGGTACAAGTTAAATTGAAAGAACAAGTAATATTTGTTTCATTTCATTTCATTCCGCAATCTCCTCTTGTTACTTGTTCACAAGCGTATATGGGCTTGCGCAAAAAAACAAAAAGAAAAAAAAACACGTCTTCTGCCACATCACTCACCCTCCAGCATTCCAACGAAAGTTTCCATTGCAGTACTATTTAACATCGTAAATTCCTACTTGAAAATGCCACCTTCACTAAGAGAAGATATTATTAAGCTCTTTGCATGATGCACAAATTCAATTGAATCCCTGAATTGCAATCTTCCCACGATCCTCCAAAGCAAAAGTCAAAACAAAAGATACGAGTACAACAGAGAACAGAATTTGTAGTTTCTTGTGTTCCTTTTTGTTGTTGTTTTGTTGGATTTCTTTTATTTTTTTTTTATCGTTTCCTACGATAAAACACAATAAGCCAGACTTCTTTTTTTTTTATTTCTTACTTATCCCCTCTTCTAGCATACCGCTTGTTATTGTTGTTGTGTGTGACTTATTGTGAATTTCCAGAGCAGAGCACACAGACGAAGGAGAGGATAGGTAGAGTATTGTACACTTAAGAACTCTGTTCAGTTCATACTCGTATAGGTAGTACTGTGTGTAGGTACAGAAAAGGGCTATGCTATGCACCCTTCCCATTCTCAGTAAGGTATTGCATTGTAATTAGTTATTTCATTCTACTATAGTAAATATTGCAAAAAAAAAAGATGTCGCTAAAAAGAAGAAAAAGAAAAACTATACATAACCTCTCATCAATATAAGGCCACTTTGTTTTGCAGCCCCTATAACGGTGCAAAAAAACAAACTATCTGTCTACGTTCCACAAATACCATCCACACGCTAAACACGGCGAAATTATATTCCAAGAATCCAGGAGCGAGTGAGAAAAACGCGAAAGGAAAAAGCCAACAAAAAAAAAAAAAAAACATCCCATCCTGAGCAATAGAGTGAAAGAGAGATATGAAAAGAAATTCCTTCTTCTATTAGCTAACTGTACATTGGTGGATGATTGGATTCTGAATGGTAAAAATGGTAGAATGATGTTGATGGTGGCGATGACTAGCAATGGCTATGGCTACAATAATGATGATGATAATGAAGATTGTTGGTGGTGGTTCGTCGCCATCACCTCCTCACCTCTGTCGCTTTTGGTCGCGCATTCCCTTCTTGTTTTGGGAAGACGAGACTTCAGTGTTAGTTGGATAAAGCGGCCGCGACCAGTGTTTTGTATGACGCTTGGTCTGTTGGTTGTGTGTTGTTTAGCTGCTGCCGCCGCGTCAGTGCTGGTATTTGCTACTTGCTAATGCCGGTACTAGTGCCTGGGTACACTAGTAATTCAGCGCCTTATGTCGCGCGTGTAGTGTTTTATTGTTTTTTTTTTTTTTTTTTTGTTTCTTTTTTTTTTTTAAGTGATGTGTAAGAGTGGAATCTGCCGGTTATTATGACGTTGGGCGCCAGGCCACTGTTAAGGCCAAATGGTGCCGAAACAGCTCCACTCAACGAGTGGCTATTGTGAGGCATTCAAAAGTGAATTGGGTTTGTTAAAATATTTATAAATTGTTTTTGTTTTTTTTTTTTTTTTAATTAAGCGTGGTGAATTTAAATTTGACAAAAGGGTGTGTGAACATCCATGTTTTTTTCACAAAAAAAAAAAAAAAAAATCCTTTTCCGTTTCATTCCAAATTAAATTTGGATATTCAATAAGAACAGTCCTTGCGCTGTGTTATTCTTATTAGTTCGTCGAACCCCCCTCCACTACATCCGGTTTATGTTTTGTTTCATTTTTTTTTTTTTCCTTTTGTGCGTGATGGGAAAATAACCGTCGTTCATTGAACTTTTTTTTTTTTTCTTATAACATATGTCAACGTCAATCAATAAAAAAAACCTACAGCCTGATGCATAAATTTCATTCACTTAAAATAAAAAATTAAAAAAAAAAAAAATAAGTATAAAGCGTCTATGAATGATGATGCGCCTCCCCGCAACGACATTGCCAAGACCGGAAAAGAAAATGTCTTCCCTCATTTATATTATAGGCACAAATACATATACAAAAATGTGCTATATACAAATAATATATCCATGCCCTATTCTCCTTATTTTTTTTTTTTTTTTTTTTTTTTTTTTTTTTTTATTATTATATACTGAACACTGTGGATTCATGTTGTTACCCCTACAACACTGGTCGATGGGAAATTTTATATATAAACATGTGTGTCTGTTCATTTTGGGAGGGTTAATTTTTATGTCTTGTTGTTTACCAAAGGGGGATACTTAAATGTACAGGGTGGCATCGCTCGCATAATAGCAGCCAAATGGCTTCCATTTTTACATAAAAAAATAAAATTCGGTTTTTTTTTTTTTTTTTTTTTGCATAGAAGTGGCACTGAACTTCCCTCGCATAATTTATAATGAGGATTCGAGAGGGATGAAGTGAACAAAAAAAAAAAAAAAAAAACAGAAACTGTACCTTTAACTTTGTTTACTACATAATTGAATGAAGCACTATTATAATTATTTTGTTTTGCTTGTTAGCTTGTTTTGTTGGCTTTCTTTTTTTTTCTCTAGGGTAGGGCATTGCACCGGTCCCTTTGGATCAATTAAATTTAATCAATAATTTTCCTGAAGCAGCTTGTGGTTTGGTATTTATAATTAAGTCGATGTTAATTAGTGTTCAATGGTTTTTTTTATTTGTGGTGTGAATAAGGACATTTACTTTTGTGCATAAAATCAACCCTCTTTTGTATGTGAATGTTACGTTCCACAGGAAACAGTGGAGAAGAGGATATTTAATTTTAAATTTGTTCATAAGTAGTAAATGTAACGGAAGTTATAGCTTTTGCGCAATGGTTTTTTCTGTCATTCATATTCTTGAAACAATCTCAGCGGAGGAAGACACAGTTCGTTATTATTAATGGTCTTATTTCCGGTCGTGAGACGTGGAAATGGTCGCGGTGAGCACTTCCAAAAGCTTTTCTTTGATGATACAAATATTTTCCTTCAATACGCAGGACATATTTAATAAGTAAAACGTAATAGTAGTAGGCAGTAAATCTGTATTGCAGCTTCGATTGGGGTGACCAGATTTGTGTTGAATGAAGGGAGGATACTATTTTTTTTTTTATAAATTAAACAAAAAAAATTGATTTGGATCTGTAGGTAAAATATTTTGGCGCTAATAGACCATACATAACCAGACCTAGCTTCTCGCAGTAGGGCCTACAGTTTTATCCTGTTTTCAAATGGCATGACAAATTTACTCTCAGATGTTTGCCGTGAAAGGTGAGACAGTGAAAAAATTGTTGGTATTTTTCGGGACTCGAACCTTGAGTTCATCATCATTATCATCTTTGGCGAGCGAAAGTGGTCGTGCCTGTCAATATTTGTTACCAAAGTTATACGTATTTTGATATTTAAAAAGCAAATATCTAAAAAAGCGGAATGTGTTTTTTTTTTTTTTTTTAAGAAAAAGCAACCAAAAAAATGGGCGTGGCCCTATATAATGGACGAATTGTAGGGAATATCAACGTCTACATATTTTGTTTTATTAGTTCTTTGTCGATTTCTTGTAAAAATATTGAAAAATCTAAAGTGGCTAAATTATCTTAAAGTGGTTTTTAAAAATATTTATTCTTGTGTTAGAAAAATTAAAAAAGAGGACGAAATGGATAATTTTCCAAAATGATAGAGCACCACTTGCGGGTTTTGTCGAACGTGTCGGCGTCTCTCGCCATCTCTCTTCGGGAATTCACTGGTCGATACCTTCTCCGCTGGTTTCCCGTACCGCTGCTCCAATTCCTCTGCGGTCGCATTTGCCGCATCAGCGATCCACTCTGACAATCTTTGGCGTAGCTCATTCACCGTAGCTCACTACCCTTTGGTAGTGTGTAAATCCGAGATCTACTGATTTTACACACTTTTACGTTGGGCGCCAATGTAACGCTCTGTCTTTGGACCTCTTTTGGTCGAAATAAAAGACGCGTTGTTATTTAGGCGCCAAAATAGTTACAATTTAAACAGATGGCGCATGTCGGGCTCTATCCAGTGTGACCATTCGCGCAAAAAGTGTATTTATTTCTAAAAACAAAATTTCAGAAAATTGCCTTTTTGGTAGTTGATGTAGGACTCTTACAATCGTTACATTTTATGCTTAAAAGAAGTTTATCAGGAATCACGATGTTATTAACACAGCACTGCAACTTACGAGGGTGGGTCAATAAGTCCCTGAAAATTAACACAAATTGTGTCGTCACCTTAGATTTAATTTTTTTTTTGTCAAGAATCATCTTTCAAAGGAACGCACCCAAATTTTCAGACAGATATGTCAAATAGTTGTGGCGTCTATATAAACGCCTACTAGCATTTTCGTTAAAATGGAAAAAAGTGAATTTCGAGTGCTCATAAACACTATTTCATCACGCAAACCAAACAAAGCTTGACAAGTATTATGGAGACTCTTCACCATCGATTGGAACCATTCACCACTGGTTTACTCAATTTCGGTGCGGTCGTTTAAGCACAAGTGACGCCGAACGTTCTGGTCGCCCAATTGAGGTCACCACACCAGAAATGGTCGACAAAATCCATGGTTTAATAATGGACGATTGGCGAGTGAAAGTGCGCGAGCTTGAAGAGGCCACAGGCTTATCACATGGCTCAGTGATTTCGATTTTACATAAATATTTGGACATGAAAAAGCTTTCCGCAAGATGGGTGCCGCGTTTGCCCACAATCTACAACAAACGCATTCGTTTGACAACTTCGAAGGTGTGTTTGGCGATGTTCCAGAAAAATTCGGCTGAGTTTTTGCGCCGTTTCGTAACCGTGGATGAAACCTGGATTCACCACAACACACCAGAAACCAAGGAACAGTCAAAACAATGGACTTCTCCTGGAGAATCAAAGCCGAAGAAGGCCAAGGCGGGTTTGCCAGCAAACAAGGTCATGGCGACATTTTTTTGGGATGCGCGCGGTGTTATTCACATCGATTACCTTGAAAAGGTTAAAACGATCACCGGCGCATATTACGCAGAGCTGCTTGATCGATTACAAGCCGAATTGAAGCAAAAACGGCTGCATTTGGCGAAGAAAGAAGTTCTTTTTCACCAGGACAACACACCGGCGAACAAGTCCGCAGTCGCAATGGCAAAATTGCATGAGTTAGGCTACGAACTCCTCCCCTCATCCAGCATATTCCCCAGATTTACCCTCCTGCGACTATTTCTGGTTTCCAAACATGAAGAAATGGCTCGGAGGTTAGAGATTTGGGTCGAATGAAGAGGTCATCGCTGAATCAAACCCTTTTTTTGAGGGGCTCGAGAAATCGTATTATTTGGAGGGCATCAAAAAATTGCAGAAACATTGGATGAAGTGTATAGAGCTAAAAGGAGACTATGTTGAGAAATAAAATGTTTTTATACCGAAAAGAAAGAGTGTTCCTTATTTCATTTTTCAGGGACTTATTGACCCACCCTCGTATCTTTGAACCGAACATTGAAATTTGTAAAATCCTTTCTACAATTGAACACAAGTAAACCAGATTGAACCGATTGGCTATGGAGAGCAAATCCATTATTTATTTATTATTTAATTTTTTGAAAACCTGGTCACACTGATGATATCCTCAAAATAAAATCGAAGCATTCACATCTGTTAAATCCTAAGTTGACAACTAAGTCTAGCCTGGCTTCGCCCGTACTAATGAATTACGAATTTCTCTCTTATAAATAATACAACAAAGTTTCATCCGAATCGGTTCAGAATTTCTGAAGTTATTGTCTAGTACAAGTCTTTCATACATTCTCTGAATATCTTCAGAATCCTTTTCTGACTGATTCCTTGTGTTAACGCTAGCATTTGGTTTAAAGATATATACACAGCTAATCCCCTGCGTTTTCAGCCAGTAGTAGCCGTTGAGCCGCTATCTACACATCCTCCAGGTATATCTTAACGGTATCGTCTTCCACAAGTCTTATTTTTTTTAAATTATATCTAAAGTTAGCATGTCCTGTAGATATCGCTGCACGCTTAGAACTTCACTCTTGATAGTACCAACCAATATTAATACAATGTATGTGCCACCGTCCCTACATCATAACTGTAGGCTTAGTCTTCAGGTACTACACTTTACCTAAACAGTTCTAAACAATCTAAACGCTAATATTTATTATGGAATGTATACAGACGACATCAATCATAGGGGTAAGTGTCATATCTTTCCATACGTTTCCCTTTACCCAAAGTTTTCAAAAAAAAAAAAGCTGGATAACAAAAAAATTGTTTTACAGTAGTCCATCATTTCATGTTCTGCGACAATGCCGCACAAATTAGAACCACCCATATTAAGACTTGATATTCATACAAATTTGGGGATTAAATACCAATGAGACAAAGAGACGTTCTAGGGATACGAAATTTACTGAAGCATTAAGAGCTCTTCAATATCACTTGCTTCGAAGTCAGGGTCACTCGCGCGTCCTTTATGTCCACTGAAGGCTAAAACTTCTTCCAGCATCGGTTCAGGGTGGATTTCCTCAACTCGCCAAGCGATTCCTTTATGTTTGCTATGCAATCTGTGATTGAATCACGTTCGAGGTCTTCGAGACATTTTTTCAATATCACGCATCTGTACCTCGTCGAAAGGCTATCGGAGATATGTCGTGTAAGATGGCAGAAATTCTACACGGATGTTCAGATAAGACGACTCTCTGCTTCGATTTTCGATTCCAGGCAGCGCCTGACCTTAGGAATAAAGCAGTTGTGAAACCAGTCTACAGCAATTTCGCCAGTGACCCAAGCATCACTGTTAGCATGCCAGAATATGGGTAAATAGTTCTTAGTAATGGCTTTTAGGGCAGAAGGATTAAGCGACCTGTACACTAAAAGAGGCTTAGTCATGAAGTCTCCAGAAACGTTCGAACATAGACGATCCTTAGCTACTTTAAAACTTTTTTGCAATTTCTTCTTCGTTCGATAAGAATGTTCTCTTTGTCATAGTTTTTATGTCATACATACATGTCCTATCGAACACTAGCTGCGTGGCTCTCGTGGTGTCAAATAGGTGACCGCGTATAACCACTTACTTCTTGAGAGGAAGCTCAGGTCTCACTCGTGTAATTTATTGAAAAGTATTCCTTGTTAATTGTGTCTTTTACTTCTACTTCCTGAAAGAAATTTCGAAAGTTTACTGGACCAATTAAACTACGGGACAACTTCACGAAAACGGCACTACAAATCAGGAAGCGTTACGAAATCTTATCAACCAAAATGTAATGCGCAGTGATATAGATTTACCAGCAAACCACGATGATGTCGCAGGAATCTGTAGCTATACACACACAATCAATGTCATACGCATAATGTAGTTGTCGCCGTAGCTTCTAATGTTGTACAAACTGGGAAGATTTCTACTTTGTAGCTCTGTAGCGCGCTACAAATTTAACAACATTTACTTCAGCGAAAGGTTCATTGGGTTCTGGCAATGATACGAAACCTCCTGCATTGTTGTCATCGACTTGAAACAAATTATGTCACCTTGTTGGCAGAATTTTGTCATATGACATAATTCTTCACAAAACTCGAAGACAAAAAAAAACCTTATATCTTATGCCTTTCTTCGTTCTAACCAAAAAATATCGAAAAATTTGTCACCTTGACATAGTTTAGCCCAAACGACAATATTTTCGATACAAAATCCAAGTGTTGCCAGTAGAGATTTCGTAGCTGTTTTACGACAAAAAAAAAAAAAAAAAAAAACAAAGTTATAACTCGCGGATAAATTTCTTTGTTTTGCATTTTTTCATTAAAATTATGTCACTTATTCTGAGAATGCTAAAATATGTCAACATAATTTGATCTTGGATTTATATCACCAGTGACATAAACTATACGTCGATGAAAACACTGGCCTCCTGTCCCCCATGAGTATGCTTACTATCTCCAATTTCAAACCACCCCATGGTAATGGGATCGAACTCTTATCTAAACTTCCGGTTAGAATGCAAAGACACGCTTGGAAGCCTCCCTGTCATCATTAATTAATTGAAATCCCCACCCTCTCCACTTACAACAAATTTAAAACCTTTTAAAACATTAAACTGTCAAAGTCATTCAAACGTCAAATTCTCTTCCAATGTGTATGCATCGAAAAGTCATCGCTAATGGAAAAGTAATTTAAATCGTTTTTCAAACTCTTCACTGCTTCTCCAAACTTCATTCAAAGTTCTGGAAGTAAAAAAAAATTCCATTCATCCGTGATAGAGCTCTGCGTATATTTCCACTACTCGTATGTCTCGTCCGTCGTAACTACATATCCAATTTCAGAGAGAACGATAGTTACAGAAATATTCTAAACTTTTTTTTTTTTTTTTCTCCGAAATTTGATCCAAATTTATGTTGTTGGGGCAAACTTAAATACTACAATATATCCTTCGCGATGTAGGTGTTCGCCGCGTGTCTTCTCAAAAATGATGATTCTTAATCTACCTGAACACTCGGTTGTACATCTCTTATGAAAAAATATGTTGGTTTCCTCTCGTTAATATTCACTGAAGCATATATAATATTCTCCCGAAAAAAAAATCTCATATCAGCACATAAAAACAGCGTGGCGTGAGGGACGCGAACAAAAGATTGAGGTATTAGATGAAACTGGTATCACCGGTTATGTTTGCCGAAAATTCCCTTGAAGTGGCAATGTACCTATTAGATACAGTAGAGACACCACAGACGGTAGTAGTAGGGCTGTGTGTGTCCACCACACACTCTACCTGTGCCCTCTCGTTTGGTTATACACTTTAGAACCGGGCATATCAGTCATTTTTTTCAAGAGAAACGGTAATCTTCCGGTATAGCATTCTCTCCACGATTCAAAATTGCTTTCTGAAGACTTTTATGCAAGCAAAATTTGCATTTTAAATTAAATTTTAAATGAAATATTTTTTTTTTATTTTTTTTTTTTTTAATAAATCAATGTAATCAAAGTGTGAAGTGAATTTTAAAATTAGTTTCGCGCCAAAATGTTTGTTTGTCATAATGAGCTTTATTGGTTGATGATTTATGTTTGACGCTGTGATTGTCTCATGTTAATTAAATTTCAAACATAAAAATAAGTAGTGGAGTCATTAAATTTAATTAAGAGATCTAAAACTGTTAAAGACGAGAGTTCAATGAAACTTTGGTGGTGATTAATTGGCTTGACATTGTATGCAATAAGAAAATCAAGGAATTTCTATTTAAATTTAGGATTATCACGATTTGCTGAGGTGGTAACATGTCTTCCATTTGCTCGCTTTGAGACTACCTGGACAGTCGTCTGTAGTATGTATCTCTTCAGGAGGGGGGGTGCCCTTTTCGTCTCCTTTCCACGAGTCATGTCAGGATTTCTTCAGAGTTCCTTCAGAGTTCCTTTAGAGTTCCTTTCTGTTCTTGATTCCTTGTGTCAACGTTAGCATTTCCTTGAACGTTATCTTTGTCATTTCTTACTAGTAATATCCAGTTATATTATATATCTTTTTTTGCTGGCTAGTGTCGGACATTAACTCTTGCTGTTATCGTCTTTCACCATGTCTTTTGGATATCGTTACTTCATGCTGAGAATTTCTATGTTTAGCACTTCTGGATATCTGACCACCGTCTCTGGTGTTCATTCGTGGCCCATTTCTCGAGCAAGTCCCACACCGTACCTATGCCTAAAGTAGCAAATTATTAAAACAGAACCCTGTTTTGCTAGAGCGTCCGCCTTTTCATTTCCTTCCATCCATACGTGTCTCTATACACAAGCTTGAGTTACACATTTGTTGAGTTTTTGGACATTTTCCAATGATGAGTTACTTCCCGTCCACTCAATGCGCCTGATCACTGCTTGATTGTGGATATTTGGATATCTACCCACCAACTGGCCATCTACTAAGTGATCTAGTAGAGCTACCATCTCGGCTTGATACGCTGAGGTTTCTGTCCTCAGACTTAGACGACATGCTGGAATATTCCGTTCTGCCACCCATTATGGTTTAATCTGTGAAGATAGTTATCCCTTCTTATGTGGAAGTGGTCCATCTTCAATTAGAATTTGGTGACACCCCTTGGTGACCACTTCTGTCCACATACTCTTACACTGATATAACACCCTTTTCGTCTTTCCAACGTGATAATTCTAAGTTAGTCCGGCATTTAGGTATACCTACCCTTACTCGTAGATGTTTAACTTTCCTGGATACCTTGTTTTGCGTTCCAAAAAGATATCTTTTTTATTCGTCTGTTACCTCACACATTTCAAAATTAGCCACAGCGTTGATTGTTTAGAGGCAAGTCATATGTTTTTAGAGGGACTATGTAGAGGGGAGAGTCTTTCCATAAGTTAGGTTAGGTTGGAGGGAAGTGCACCTAATTGCTTATCACGTGGCCCATACGATCCATTGTGTTTCCCTTGTTGTTGCATGGAATCTATATTTAAAACCTTTGTCTTGCGGTGGGTTCTGTTGCAAACCAGCCTGCGCTCTTTATGAAGCCTATCATATTCCTAAGTGAAACTTGTACGAAATCTCCTAGTTCGTCAAAAAGCCTGTTTCCCATATGACGGAGGCGGCGGTTTTGAAGATTTGGACAATCACATAACAAGTGTTTGACGGTTTCTGTCTCCTCTATATCTTGACAGTTGGGTATCTAGACTAGGGTGGCTAGACTGGCAGCCATTTCTCCTATCGCGCAGTGTCCTGTTAGCGCGCCTATCAAGATTCGAATTTATTTTTTATTCATCGCCAATAGGCTTTTTGTTCTGTTTTCATCCACAGTCGCTTCTGACGGACCATGCGGAGTTAATCAGTTTTCTTGCTTTTAGGTCTATTTTCCTTTTTAGTTCACCTATTGGAGCTTCTACTGATATCTGAGTACGTTGAAAATCCAATGCTGATCCCTTTTTAGCTAGTTCATCTGCTGTCTCGTTTCGTTTTATACTCGTATTGCTATGTCCAGGAACCCAGCAGAGAGTTACATACGTCATGGGTCTTGCATATTATGTTCAACGTATTACGACATTTGGAAACTGTTTTCGATCTGACTTCCTCTCTGTCTAGTGCTTTCATTGTAGCTTGACTATCCACGAAAATTGTAATCTTTGAAGAATTTAGTTTTTTGCTATGTATAGTCTGTGCTGTCCTATCAATAGCGAAGACCTCAGCTTAAAAGATGCTACAATCATCCGGGAGTTTGTATGAGTGGTTGATTTGAAGTGAATCGCAAAAAACTCCAGAGCCAGTTCCGATATCCATTTTAGATCCAGATATCCATTTTCAGTTCTTCCATAGAAAAAAGTGATCGAACCTTGTTAAGATGACTGCTGTCGTGTAACCAAATCCACCGAGGATCGTGTGGAAAACTATTTTGATTTTGATGCAATATCGGTTTTCGAAAAACCATGAATTGTAGAACAAATGGAAGGTACAGCCCGTCATATTTTTTTTTTTTAATAACCGCGTTACTATTCTCACCCGACAGCACACGACCTCGACATTAAAACTCTAAGCTCAACCGATTGCGAAAGACTACGAGCGGGACTATAGCTATCCTACTCACCTACATCAAAGTTGCCTTTGTAGCCCTTTTGAGTCACAATAATATCGCCCAAATGGGGATCTCAATTTCAATTCCCATTGTTTGAAACTTTTCAGATATTTTTGAAGTTAGACTTCTGCGCAGGGGTTTTAATTTCGTTCAGTTCGTGTCTCAGACTCTACCGACTGTCCTTCTCACCCCCACCAAAATTGCCTCCGCCACAATAATGGCGCCCAACGTCGGGCTAGAACCTCTACTCTTTTTCGTTTTTTTTTTTTTTTTTTTTTCAATTTGATTGTGTGGCGAAACTTTATATGGCCCTCTTCTCCTATATATAAAAGTATGTTTCGTGTTTCAAATCTGAACAACCCGGATCTATTTGGGTAGCAGAACTGAAGGTGCTGTCGTGTAAGCAAATCTTCGGGGATTCTTGTGGATCGTGATACTAGTATTTCTATATTACTAGATCGTGGTACTAGTACTTCCAAAAACATTTTTAAGATTTTTCTATTTTGGGGTTTTACTTGAAGCATAGCATTTTCCGTAATCCATTATATTTCTCCTCCCTGGGGGGTGGCGAGTCATGTCTTCTCGTCTAAGTTTGTATCTGATAACAAATCATCACCCAGAAAGGTGAAATCGGGATTTACCCTAGGCTTCCATCATTCGTTATTTTGTGTACATCCTGTGGAATCTAAGTCTGGTATGTATCTGTATGTAATCTCTACATAGTTTGTATCTTTCTGAGATGAGAAAACATGTAACATGTAACAGCTGTTACATGTATCCAACACTCGTTACAATAGCTTTATTGCGTTGAACTTGGGTGGGTATGTAGGTATACATAGGTATCATACTTGGAGCAAAATGATGAAAAGACTGGTGGCAAAACCTAATCTCTTTCATTGACATAAGTTGATTTTTTTTCCAAAGACTCATAATATGTGTATTAGCATGTGTAATTGCTGAAAGCTTTTTGCATGTAAATGCGGGAACACATATTCCAGAACTACGACTTGAAAATAACGATCTATTTTTTTTATCCATTGTAAGAGTTAAAAATGATGGAAATAATACAATATCGTCCAAATTAATATCAAAATGCGTAGGGAATGAGCAAAGTACATTACCAAATGGATTTTATCGTCAAATGATTATAATTGACTCCTTCACCTCATCTAAAATGCTTTGATGAACTTTTTTTGTCCGTTAATTTGTACATACTCGTATTTCTATCTATTTTTGGACAGCACTTACAAACATATCCCCGGGACAACACTTCAAGTAAATACGCACAGTACTAGCTTCCCTTCAAAATATTTCCATTCATCCAATCAATATTTATTCATGAGAAACACCCGCCAAATTTGTTTCTTTCGTCGTTATTAAGTGTGACTGCGAGGGTATAAACAATTTAAAAAATAAAAAAATGCTTGTGTGTCATCATCATCATCATCATGGCAATGTTATCGATGACGGCAGAGCTGGGGTTTTTTTTTTTTTTTTTAATTCTTTCGATTACAAATAAACAGCAAACATTTTCATTTATACTCGTATCCGCCGAAACACATACAGAACATGTGCCCGACCAAAATCCCAGTTGAGTTTGACGATGGCGGTTGGGAAGTTTGATGGCGAGCACGCCTGTCGTGCCCCTTTTCTTCGAAAACAACTTAAATATATGTTAATTCAATTCGCTGTCATCTCTCTTCTCTCCAGTGAACCAAAGCCGGTGTAAGAGTGTGGTGAGGTTTATTGACACCTTCAATTCGCGCGTAATGGAATTTGTGTTTTGAGTTCTCGCACAAAAGAATGTAGTAAGCGAGGATAGAACGTGGAACGCGTGATTTTGAATTTGTAACGACCGACGACATTAGTGACGGCCTATTTCCGATTTTAGATATTTATTTTTGGCTTGATTATTTGTTTGTTTGGTAATGTAACGAGTTTTGTCGGTGTCGTACATATGTATATTAATTTTGTGTGGTTTAAGTTAGCAACTAAGAAGCCCGACTCTATGGTGTGCAAAATTTAAATTTGTTCTTTTTACGATGAGGTCAAGTATGAAGTTGTTAAATTCCAATTCAGTATTTGAACTTCTGCAGAACCAAGAAACAGTAGGGGCATTCAGTGGTAACTCACGTTACATTCAGTTCATTCACTAATCGACATTACTATTTGTTTTAGTTATCGCAATATATACACTATATTATTATACAATTCCTTGTTTTTTGGAGAACGGTTTGTGTTAGAGATTATAAAGAACTACAATAATTATAGATAATTTATTTAGAAAAGCATTTAACTTAATGGTGGTAACTCGCGTTACAACGATGTCTTCTTCACGAGAACTGGTTAACTATCCAAGCAAACAATTCGAACTTCACAAATATTCTTACGTTAGACAGAAGGAACATTGTGAACTAATAAAATCAAAGTAAATCAAAATTGTTCAGGGTCACTCACGTTACATAAATTTGGTAACTCGTGTTACAGTTGAACTTAATACATGAATATTGCATCTTCTAACATTTTAGTGATAGTGCAGTCATTCTTTATTAGCGTTACATTGCATCATGGTTGAACTTGTTAAAGTTTAAGGGACATCATCACCACTGGTACATGCGAATTTCCCACATGTTTTACTCTCATACTAATAGATGATCTCAAATACAGACTTTAACATTAGGTCTCCATCGCTATGCGCCTCCATAGACCTATGCGACCCAACGTATCTCCATAAACTGGCGGCTACCCTCGAACCTTATCTTACTTAACTCAACTAAAGGCTAAAATGTTAATATTTTTATTTCTCTGTCCAGGTCTCTCTTTTTATGGAATACCCCAAAACTTCTACTTCAAAGGTTATATTTCATTCATCCCTGGTAGCAATTCTATTTCCGATTTAACAGTCTACTTTGCTTGCAAACCCTTAATTTTAGTAAAACATGTGGCTGCATTGAGGCGGAATACAATAAGAGAGTTGGCTGCAAAACCCAATTTTCATAAAGTCACGAATAGATGTATGAGAAGGATAGTTCGAAAAATCCCGTTCTAAAAATGGAACAACTATCCTGCCAGTCTAAATTCACAACATAAATTTCATCATAGAGTGGAAAGGTTTTTTTTTTTTTTTCTTTTGGTACTTTTTTTAAAACATTTTTCTCCTAATTGTTTTCAGGTCACCATATACTATATTTTATCCTAATCCAAAAGGTAGCAAACCCTAAAGTTAATTAACTATAAACCATACATTACTGGACTTTTCAAGTATGCTTCCCTTCCAAAATTGTCCGATAAATACTTTTCTGAACCTGATTTGATAAGATGCAATCAAAACTCAAATCTAGCCTCTGTTTAAATCCGTCCAACCCCCGTTAAAGATTACAGTTGTGGACATTTTAAGATGATTTCTGAACTTCAAAAGTATCTTGCCTCCCATTATCATTCATTATCCCACTGATAGGATTTTGAAAGTTAGCGTTGGACTTCTTTCATAGGGGTTTAAGCCAGCTTAATCGAATACAAGCAACTCGTATTTGATGACCATAATGAGATTTTTCTATGTTTCGTCAAGTTTTCGTTAACTTCAGTGGGCTTTCGGATAGTGTAAATGAAATGACACATTCCGTATGGAAATTTGACAGCAGCCTTTTTTGCTTCTCTGAATTATTAATTTTCGTCAGAACATTTATCCCTTCCATTGCATAGAATTATATATTTTTTTTTAATTTTGTTAGCTTTTTTTCTGCTTTGAAACCAAACCGAAGTTTGCTTAAGTCTATTAAGAGTAACTAGAGCATTTGACAGAAATTGAGTGGACTTTTCGTTCGATTTTGACATAAGATTAAGCTAACTGAAGTCCATTTTGCTTCCTAAGCAACAATTTTCCATAAAATAAACAAAACTATCACAACTTCGATTATGATGATGACACATTTGTTTGACTTATTTTTAACAAATCAGAAAATGGAGACAAAAAATCGGAAATGAGATGTTAATTATCTAATTTCCCATACATTTTCTCATTTGCTGAATTACTTCCTTGCCAGCAGATAAGGTGGCAAATAAGTACAAATCAAAGTTAAACAAGGCAAACATACCTTTTATTGAGTCGAATTGAATGCAAAACTGTCAAAAAAATAAATTGTGACATTTGGTTTTGTTTGTCATTTTTGACGTCTCTTATATAATAATTAAACAATGACCATGGATTGCTTGATTATTACCTCAGGCACACATATAAACCCAAGAAATGTCAGCTTTGCGAAATGGTGCATCAAATGTACTTACACATAGACAAGCATAGCGCATCTATACGAGTAGGAGGAGTAACAACTAGTAATTCCAAGTCACACACCTAACATGTTCACATGCTTGAAGCTGAAACGACGTCGTGTTCTATCAACTGTCAAACCAAATAAGGCGAATGAAGTGAAAACATTTGTAATCTTCCCATTTGGCTCTGTGAATTCGTAGTATTAGACTAAGTTTGTTCTGTCTAATGTAGGAGACAGACTGCTGGTATTGATACCATGGTATAGCAATACTACGTTCTATACCACATGTCTGTCACTGCAATACTACGTAAAAAGCTAGTATACCATGAAACATACTTGGTATTGAGATTCGCAAATTGTTGCTGGTATACCACCATCTTACTGATTGCAGCACCAATTTCTCTCTATTGGCTATTCTTCGTAGCTTTTTTGACAATTCTTAGGTATGCACTTTCTGAATTTTCTTTATATTCATCATTTGGCACAAAAGTGAATCATTTTTATTCATCCTGTCTTGAATTTTCTATTTTTATTTGTTATGACAGACAACACAAACGTCAAAGTATACTACTTAACGCCAAAGTCATCGAATACTATGAAATGCAGTCTGTCAGGGGTCGTAGTATTCACTATATCATGGTATTCGTACCATGGTATCAATACCAGCAGTCTGTCTCCACTATAAGTTAGGCTTCCTAAAATAAAAATATTAAAATAATTATTCGATACGACAGAACTTAGCTACGATAACAGTCTCGTTTATTTCTTTTACAAAAGTAGAACTATGTTCAGGCAGCTGAAAGTAATACTTTCGAATGTTAGTTGCAACTATCAAACTCGTCATAATTTCCCTCAGCGAATGAGTTGGAGCATTAAAATATTAGAACCAGACAATGAAGTATTCCAGGTCATTCATATTCTGAATTGCGGCTTTGAGTTTTCGTAAAACCTCAGCGTAATAAGTTGCTAACACTGTCTTATATTCCAAAAAGTCTACCAGGATAATTCCTTCGGCATCCCGGAATTCTGTAGCCATAACTTTTTTAACTGACGTTTCTGCTTTGAATGTTGTAGGTGTATAACTTCTTTATTTGCAACTTCTCTTTTGATTGCATTTTGGACTCGGGATCATACTGGTGCGAGTAGATCCAAGTTTCATCCCCAGTTACGGAGTAAGCAAAACAAATTTCTTGATCTTGTTTAAAAGTAAAACGGCAGTTTCTTCTCAACGTGTTGAAAGCTGGGAAAGCCAGACGATCGGTCAAACTGATCCATAAGAAATGTCTAAGTTATTGGCTCGATGATAGAAATTCGTCGATCCTTGTCTATCATTTTTTGAACTTTAAAACATATCCGTATGTCCACATTGGTTGATGTTTATAGTCTTCCTAAGTCTGTGTGCTCTTCCCTTCTTTAAATCGCTTAGTCCACTCATAATTTGTAATACGGCTTGGTGATTGATCCCCGTAAAGCTTTTGTTAAATTATGAATGATGTTGTGGACTCCATTAAAGTTAGATGTTCGCTCGGATTTGATGAATGACAATTTTTTTAAAACAAATTTAAAAATCAACTGTACACACAATCTACCTAAGCTACAAACACGTTATTTTTTCAAGAAAAGTTTGCAACTCATTCGTCCTTGCGAATAAAACAAATAACATAATCCTGCCAGTTTTATAATTTATATAATCTTTTACTGAAACTGCAATCCACTTTCATGTCTGACGGGGGATGGTTACGAGTATCTCTCATTGTAATTTTTAATAAAAAATTAACTTTTTTTAATTTGCCTTACGACTAATGAGTAATGAATAATGACTAATGACTACTTTTTCTTTTGTTTTTTTTTTTTTGTTTTTTTCTTTCAGATGTGAAGAATCCATAGGTGCTAAGTTAGAAAATAAGATAATGAGCTGAATTTTCCAAAAAGTACAATACCTACACACATATATACCCACACACACACAAACACCTCTTCCAACAACAAAAGAAAAAAAAAAAAGAAGATATCTTTGAATGCAACTAAAGCAACTACAAGAGAAGGAAGAGTAAAAAGAAAAAGAAAAAAAAAAAACATTCTATTGCACTGCATCAGGGAAACTTATTTAATGATTAAAAAAATAATCACCTTGTTACCTTAGTTTTAAAAACTATAAAAACGATAAACTTTAGAAGCTAGTATAAAATACAAAGAGATATAAGCAAAACAATTACAATAACAAAAGAGAGAGAGAGAGAGAGTGAGAGAAATATTTCTAATATTCAACAATATTCTTCGTGAAAGAAAACGCTGCTCTTTTAAATATAAAATGTCCAGATACTTCACTTCGAACAGCAGCAGTAATAATACATATAATGGCAACGGAAGCACAACTACACACTCACGAGGCACATCACGGCAACAGCAGCAGCAATCTGCATCCTCCTCCTCATCATCGTCGTCATCGTCAGCAGCAGCGAATTCAGCAGTTCGAAAGCTGTCATATGAGACGGCGGCGACAACATCTGTCGTCACAAAAGTCCACAGCAACAAGGTATCAGTTTCATCGTCAGGGCGAACATATCTGGAGATGGGTGGTGGCAGTGGCAACAATAGCGGTAGTGGCGCTGGAAAATCCACAGCGACGACGGCGGCGTCAACAGTGAAAATGAATCAGCACAGTAATGTCCATTTGTTGGACCATGGCTATGGAGCAACAATGGAACCATTTACGGGAAAATATACAACGCCATCCAGTCGGAATTCCGAACCACATATAACAGATTACTATAAGGTACGATATTGGTTGTTTTTTATTTCGAAGTAGTGGTGAAAAATTTTAATGATTAGATGAGGAATATGTACGAGTATGTTAGTCATATCTGCTCATAAATGAAGTGAATCAGATAACCACTTCTATTGTTTCATAAAGTTCCACTGCTCCTTGTCACAGGTTTTTATATCCAAACTGTTGAAACCGATTAGTGTCGCAGTCACACGTTGGGCGCCATTAATTTTCGTAACTTGTTTCAAAAATAGTAAACTAATTTTTTTTTGGAAATATCAGGGATAAGCGATAAGCGAGGAAGGGTCCTTGTCACAGGTTTTTATATCCAAACTGGTGAAACCGATTATTGTCGCAGTCACACGTTGGGCGCCATTTTTTTCATAACTTGTTTCAAAAATAGTAAACTCATTTTTTTGGAAATATCGCGTATCCCTTCCTTGTCACAGGTTTTTATATCCAAACTATTGAAACCGATTAGTGTCGCGGTCTCACGTTGGGCGCCATTTTTTGAGTCTAGGAGCTAGTCAAAGTTTTTCATAAACCATTTTGGCAAGGCCAATTCATATATTTTATTGTTGTACTATATGTTTTTTAAAACAACGCCCCCAAAAGTGGGCGTGTAGCAAACTAAATCTATATATTCAATTCCGTCCCGTAGTAAAGTAGGTGTGGTAGCAAACCTAAATAATCGATATTTGTGCACAATAAAGATGTTTACCTAGAATTCTTAAATATGAATGTCCTGAAACTGCTTAAACTTGCTGATAGTACCTTTAAAAACTGGTATTTTGTTGCAATTTGTTGTGAATTATGACCCAATGCACCACATCAAAGTTACCAGACATCGAATTTCGTGATCACCAACTATAATGCAACAATAATAGGTATGAATTCGTCTTGCATAAATGCTTTGCGAAAAACGTTCACTAGCTTCAAGTTCGTTGTAATGAAATTGGTATCACTCATGTTTGCCGCAGGTTATTATTCAAACAGTTCCCTTCATTTATTCGGCTGTATACATAGACGGAAAAGATTCCCGCAATAATATCCAATGTCCGACCGTTGGTTCTTCGAAGGCTGGTACCAGACCTATGTGGTACTACCATAGCAGATTTTCCGAAGGCCTCAATAAAATGATACATAAAAATGAGTCTGGCAACCGCACTAATGTCTCTCTGTCAAAACTCCTTTTGTGACAGAAAGAGTAAAGTTTGGAATTCACTTTCACGAAACACATTTCTAGCTATTCATGAGCAGAATCAACAGACATCTACCAACATCTTGGGGATAAGTCTCAGCGTCATAGGTTTGTCTTTCCTGAGATTATGCAACAAAAAAAATCAATTTGTGTCGTAAAAACAGTTTTTCGGTGCCTCGTTGGGCGCCAGTTTTTTGTCTATAAGAGAGCGGTTTTGCTATTTTCTGCCTGTGATTGGTATGACTTGTTTGCTACAGGTTATTATTCAAACTATGTATTCAAATAAATTGTGTCGTGAAAACTATTTTTCGTTGTCACGTTGGGCGCCATTTTTTCTTCATTCATCTCCATTGTGCAGCTTAAACTAGATTGATCTCTATATATTTCTTAGCTGCCTATATCATCTGTTTATACATTTATACTCTGGTTGTGTTGCGTCTTACTCATCGAACCTCCTCGTAACTACTCTTTTGCACGAAAAGAATTTTTGCTAATAACATTCTTCTACAATGAACTGCATAAGTTAGCTGATTTTGTTTACTTGCTTACGTGCCGCGACAGTCTAGGGTGCATATGGACCTCAACCAGTAAACCTATGAAGAAAGCTCGATCTTTAAAAATCTGCTTTCACCTTTGCCCCCTAGATTTGCTCGTGGTCTCTCACTCTTGTAGTCTACGTCTACCTCGTTATCCCACCGCGATAGATTCAAAATTTCTCCGGAGTCCTGATAGCTCTACATTCGCCAGCTATATTACTCGACGAATTCAAGTCTTTCTAATCAGCTCTAACCAGTTTGATGGTGCTGTATAGCCCAAACAGTTCAACGTTCTATTCTATAATATTAATGCTAATGAGATTAAGCATTTTCTCGCCATACTCTTTCCTTGGTACCACAAAAACGTTTGCTTTTCGTAGTGGTAATAGCAACGCTTGCTGTTCGTAGAGGTAATAGCATCTAAAAACAAATAATAATCTGCAGTTCTCGTGTCCAAGATGCTAAGTGCTTTCTCTACAGATTTCGTTAGCTAGTACAGACCAGTCTCCATGGATCTGCCTGCCCTGTCTAGCACTTCTATTCTAGTGCTCTACAACTTTCTGCATCGTTTTCAGTATGAATGAAGTTACGCTGATATGTCTGAAGGACTTTGGATAGGTAGTGTTTTTTTTAAAAAAACACTTACCAAGTCTACCAAAACCATAGTTGTACCCACCTGTCCGGTTGCTTCTAATCATCCTACATAATGTCCTGCTTCCCCCTTTTGTAGCAGGGCAGGGAACATACCATCTATTCCTGCGTTTGAAAATTGTTGTTGACCCATTTCAGCCACTGCTGCGTATACATCAGCTATTCTCCAGTCCTCACTGCTTGGTTTGTGAGATGGTCTACCGCACTTAGTCGTTGTTAGTCAAAAAGCACTCTAGAAAGTGTGTATCAACCGAGACCTTATAGCAACCATCAGCTAGACTTCTACCCTTGTTTTAGCCAACGCTTTCTGTTCTCTGACTACTATTGTTGTGGAAGTGATATAGAAGTGAGTAGTATCCAGCAGTGGCCAAATAAGAACGTAATGCAAAATTAAGGGCTGAGTCTCACTCTTAGTATAGATTATTGTGACATATCGAAGGCACCAGACTTTATATTTGTCCCCACCTCTTATCGATATCCTGTATCTTGTCCATGTAAGAGCTACACATAAACTAATCTATTACTATTTTTTTTTTTCCTTTTCTTCTTATAGCAAGTGAAACGGCGGCTTCCGAATGCAGATAGCAGTAGTGCCTCAACGCCACATCCCTCAAAACAGGCGAAACATAGTAGTTCTCATCAAACCCCGTACATCTCCACACCTCATCAACAACAACATCAGTCCTCAGCGTCATCAGCGCATCAGCAATCCCATCATCAACAACGTCAACAAAACTCGCATAGTAGATCAACAACAACAACAACAACAACAACGACCACCCATAATACCTCCGCCCGTAATTCCTTAGCCGCAGCTGAAGCAGCGGCAGCTGCTGCTGCCTCAGCTACTGGGAAAAAACGTTCAACCGATGGTCGTGGCGACACCTCCCTTGGCATTCTAACAAAGCGTTTTGTCGATCTACTACAGGAATCGCCCGATGGTGTTGTCGATCTAAATGATGCCTCTCAAAAGCTTTCGGTGCTGAAACGTCGCATCTATGACATCACTAATGTCCTCGAAGGCATCGGTATCCTTGAGAAAAAATCAAAAAACAACATCCAATGGAAGTGTGGCAATTCGCTGGTCAGTGCCGAGACATCTGAAGACATGCAATCAGAGAGCGATAGACTCGAACAAAAGGAGAATCATCTAAACTATCTGATCGGTCAGATACGTGATGAATTGAGTGTGGAGTACTCGGTGAACTCGCAACATGCGTATGTGACGCATAGTGATTTGAAAAATGTCGACCTGTTTAAGGAGCAAATTATCATTGTTGTAAAGGCACCGCCCGAAGCTAAGCTTGTGGTAAGTGTTAGCGTTTAACTAAATCGAATTGTGGGGGAAAAAATTATTTGGATATGTGTGGATAGAGAATGGATTTTATTTTTACATTTTTTTTCGTCTGGCATTAGTGGCTAAAAATAACATTATCGCGCAGACGGCAATTGACCGATCCGCTGCCGCTGATGTGCTCTTGGTTGTATAGTGAGCGCCAACTCTGTGTATTTGGGGATGAGAACACAGAGAGAAAGTGATCGCATTTACCCCTTTCACCTTCGGCGTATGCTTCACCTAGGCGTTTGTGTGTTTCATCTCTTGCTCTTTCGATCTGTTTTTTATTTTTTAATTTTTACTGTAGTGCGAGTGATTTAGATTCTTATTTTTTTGTGTGTTTTTGTGTTGGAAATAAACGCAAATGTGTTTCCGTTGACGTACGCGGTTAGGCAGGCCATTGGACTTCTTCGTTGTCGTCTGTGAATTTTCTAAAATAAAAGATGACGGTGGGGAGAGGATAGCGAAATCAAGACTGCCAGTTATTCAGTGGGGTCTAGCAGTGGATATTTATGTCATTTTTCGTTGAAAATCGAAAGAAGAAAAATCAGAAAATCTTCCCGTTGCTGGAAAGTTTGCAATAAATACGTTCAACCGTTTAGGCTTCCTTTGCATCCACAAAACTTACTGTTTGGGGTGGGTTTTGGTCAGGCAGCGACATCGGGCCATACATCGCCTTTATTTGTGATCAGCATCAAAAGTTATGCCGATCTCACCCCTTTTTGGGCCTTAAATTTTGAGCTAGGAGCATTAAGTTTGGAATATAAGCTTTCTGGAATTCGAAGCAGTACAAGGATAAAAATTCTTAAAATATGCCCATACGCCCATTTAAAAAAAAATGTTTTTGTTCATTTTTGCTAGATGTAGACGTTGGCTTGCTTTACATTTCTTCCATACATTATGCATACCACGCCCACTTTTTGGGGGCGTTTTCTTAAAAAAAAATATATATTGCCATATTCAAAGCTATTTATGGTGATGGTTAAGTCTCATTGGGAATATCTTATCAGAATCCGTGAACGTCGGTTGCACGCCCACTTTTTGCGAAGAAAAAGTTTTAGCAACAGTTTTGTGATCAAATGTTGTTAAAATCGCATCTGTTTTAAAAAATTTCACAACGTTACGCTCACTATATAAGTGACGAGTTAGAAGATGGCGGATAGGGTATCATACGATTCATTCTAGACAGATTGTAACTTTCCTGTATGTTTTTGTCCAATTTTAAAAATCGAGTGACCTTACTGAAAGACTCTTTACAACAGACAGAATGGAGAACCCACTTTCTGTACCCTATCCTATAGTGTATATTAATTTTAAATACATGCAACATAGTAAGGTTCCATGTCACAAGATTTATTATTGAGAACTAGCAGGTAGTTTTTTTAGGATTTTCCATCAAAAGTCTTTGATGATGTGATTCTATTTCACTTTGTAATAGTTCATTGAAAAAAAAAAGTAGTTTGAGTGAACGTGGAAATAATTTTATTAATATAGAAAGTAAAAGGAAAGTGAGTGAAAAAACAAAAGTCGAAATAATGACTTTAAAAAATGAGAAATTAACTGTTCTTGATACTCGTATAGCGCGAAAAGTGGGATTCAGCAAGTCGTCAACTGAGTTCATCAAAAAATTCGGGGCAATTGCAAAGAAAAAATTAGGCGGGTCGCAGAAGAAAGACCACCAGCGCTGAAGATCGGCTTTTAAAACGAATAAGCCTGCGTGATCGATTCAAAACTGCAAATATTTGAGACCTGTCCACATTTAAAAAAATTTCCATTTTCCAATATATTTACTAGAAACCGCAAAAAAAATTGATTTAACAAAATTTGTAGACGTTGTCTTTGTTTGCATATCTTTCATACACTATATAATGTCACGCCCACCGCGTTTTTTTTTTTAAATCTCATCAGGATTTCTTTTTTTCGTAAAATCTCTTAAAAATCGAAGATTTAATTGCATTTGAATTAAAAAGTTCATAATGCCACGCCTCTTTTATTAGGAATGGGTTAGAAAGTGAGGTATAAGGTAACTTTTTTTTTTTTTTTGATTTCCTGTATACATGCTAGTAATACGAGGCGGATGAAAATGTTCGTAGCCTCATGTAAAAGTTATCCGAAATTTAGTTTTTTACTATCCTCATTTTCAACTATCATTCTCACGAATATGCATTTGTTCACTGTCAGTCGTTAATATTTATGTGAGACAAGTTTTCAGACAATTGTGAAATATAAAATCGAACATCTCGGGACGTTCTTCCAGCGGTATAAGTAGGTTCGAAAAAAATGCGTGATTAAGTACGTCTTTAACGGTTAACGTTAAAGCAAATCCATAACAACAATAAAAAAGTTGGTTGAATTTAGGCGTGGCCGAGAAAACATCGAAGATGACCCCCATAGTGGACGGTCTCAACGTCGACGACTCCACAAAACATCGGAAAAGTACGTAGACTAAAGACTAAATAAACCTGCAATCTGTCTTAAACGGATCGTATGAACCTGAACGAAATAGGGATGGTATTATGAAATTTTCAATTCAAATAAAATGGCACCTTGCAGCTTTGATATTTTGTTGTCAATTAAGAGAAAAATATGTCCATAGTTTACAAATGGTAAAATTAAAATCAACAAACAAACATACGAGGGGCGTTCGATAATTGCGTACAATAATATAGAAAACATGTTTTTTTCTCAGCAAAAAATCATTTTTATTTTTTAACATGATCTTTTATCTCGACTTAGTCCAGCGATGCTCCAACTTTTTAAGCCATCCGAGTAATACGATTTGTTGAACTCTGCAATATAGGCCTCCGTTGGGAAGGCTTCATTTGATGCGAATCTTTTACCTCTAAGCCATTCCTTCATATTTGGAAACAGAAACTAGTCACAAGGGGATAAATCTGGAGACTATAGTTCGATCTGCTTCGAAGTGATCATTCGTGGTCACCCGGGTCCGTTTTTGGTCCAGAGTGAGCAATCGCGGCACTCGCCTTCTCATATCCAAATAATTTTTTAAAATGTTGTGCACCCGATCATTTGAGATGCCTACAGCCTCAGCAATCTCACGCACTTTAATTCTCCGATCGTTCATCACCATATCATGAGTTTTATCGATCATTTCTGGTGTGGTGTCCTCAATTGGACGTCCAGGATGCACGGTGTCTTTTTTGCTCATATCACCGCATCGGAAATTTCTGAACCATTTGTAAATCATTTCAACCAATCGTACAAAGTATGCGTAATGTTTATCCAACTTTGCTTCGGTTTCCGCAACTGTTTTCTTCTTCAAATAATAATGTTTTATCACTACCCGACATTCACTTTTCTCATTCATAAATGCAATCTTTGCAAAGCAAACGCAATGCAAATCAGGAAAAATGCGCAAATGCAAGTTAAGTCTACTGCAAAGCATATGTTTGCAAAGCACATATCAGACATTTGATTAAAACTTACTTATCTGTAGTTTTTTCACCCATTTTTAACAAAACGAAAGCACGAAGAAAAAACAGCGCAGTAACAAGTAGGTATATAAATGCAATACGATTCCGACAGTTGCACGATTGCGCTTAAAATTGCGCAATGAATAAAGCTTCATTACATTTATGAATTTTCTGCTTACCAGTAATGCCAATTAGTGCATTTGTGAACTCTTTACTTAGCACATCTTGCGCAATATTGCATTTATGAATGGGCCCTACGAGAAGTAGCCTGCTTCCTATGGCTGTCAAACACAAACTAAATGACATCTGTCTGATATTGTATGCCATGCTTTGATCGCGATCTGTCGAGATTGTACGGTATTATCGAACGCCCTACGTAATTGCGTTAAATGTTCCCATAGATATCAATTCTTCGACTTTCTTAAAAGTAAAGTTGTTTAATAGCTACTTTTCGTCCCAGTAGTTTTTTTTAAACCACCCCGTGCTGTAGTACCACCCCGTGCTGTAGTACCACCCCATCCTTTTTGCTAACGACTCCAGAAGAAATCAAAAAATTTAAGATTTCTGGTGCTGTAAGATCCGATAAAAATGCGATAACACAACGAACCAAGACAGGTCTAAGCCTCCCTTTCCTTGTCTAGATGAAAAAATGAATGTTGCTTGAATTCTATCATATGACGTATCAAAAGAAAGACCGAAGCATTTGAAATATACGTTCCTACATACAAGGGGCGGCTAATAAGTTATTATAAGAATTTATTTCTCAACATAATCTCCCTCGAGTGAAATGCATTTCTCACATCGGGCATACAGTGCCTTAATACCACCGAACAAATATTCTTTTTCTTTGCCTCTAAAATGACTTTCTACTTCCGCCTTGATTTCGTTCTCATCTGCAAATCTCCGGTCTCGTAACTCCTTAATCAAATTGGAAAAAAAAGGAAAATGTCGCTCAGGGCCAAGTCTGAGCTCTAGGGTGGGTGGTCTATCGTTGAAAAACCTCTTAAGGCCTGTCTCGAAATCCGCGCCGTGTGCCGCGTTATCCTGCAAAAACAAATCTCCGTGCCTGAATTTTCCACGTCACTTCCGTACGACCGCTTCACGTGTCTGAGTCAATAAATTTGCATAATATTGACCATTCATCGTAGTCCCCTTTGGCAGGTAATCAATCAGGAAAACACCTTCGCTGTCCCAAAGCCGACTTTTCCACCTTGAATTTCCTCGGCGGCCTCTCCCTTTTTTCAATCCACTGCATAGACTCTTGTTTGGGCATTAGATCGTATTGGCCAACCCAAATCTCATTTACAGTTACGATTCGGTTGCAAATTCCATCGAGATTGTCCCTGGCTAACTGCAAAAAATCTTTGCACTCAAGTCGTCGTTGCTTGTCGAACGGCATGAGCATTTTCGGTACTCAGCGCGCACAATTTTTTTTTTTCATTTTTATATGCTTGCGCAAGCAATTTCTTCAATCCGTTCTTTGCTGATGTGTAACTCGTCCCCTTTCTGCCACATTTGTATTCTTCGGTCGGTCAGAACTAATTTTTTAACTTCTCTGAAGTTTTCTTCTGTTAGGACTGACACAGGATGCCCTGGGCGGGGGTCGTCTTCACAGCTTGTTGAAATAAGCGAGTCCATTTTTTGACCATGGTGTACGAAGGCCCAGAATCTTGTAGAGTCGATGACATGTCTTCGAAATTTCTTTAGGCATTTCTCCTTTTTTCACGAGGTACTTTACCATGGCGCGGTGCTGAAAATTATGAGAATTTCCGATTTCGGCTAACATGGAGATGTCACTATCTAGAGAAGTCCTGCATTGCTCAAGTATCATTAAGGTTACTTTATGTGGCTGCCTCGTCCAATAGGCAGCCTTACGAAGAAATATGTCTTCAATTATGTCGGTTTGCCTCGCGATCACTGAGCGGGAGATTCAAGTCCCAAAAAATACAAAAAAAAGTTTTCTCACGCTCCCACCTCTCGCGAACGTTTGATAAATATCCTGGAGTAAAATATATGCTGCATACATTGAAATATATGCTGCATATCTATTTTCATATTTTTATGATAAAATCAAGTGATATGTTGTTCAGTTTTACGCGATGTAGCCATGTAACTCAAGAACGGGTCAACCGATTTCAATGCCGTTTACTTTGTTGATTAGGTAATTTCTCAGAGAATATTTATATATAACTAAACATCGTACTTCCATCTGCAAAAGCTGAACAATAATAACGAATCTACACTGCACGCAAATATTTCAAAGTTATACGATCAAAATGCTCACAAAGACGTACCGTATTTGTCAAAAACTCCCACCAGCAATGCAGCAGTGGATAGTGTGTTTACTAAAAGGCGAAAATTTAATATAATAAACCGTATTCAGTACACAACTGAAATGAAGTAAGCATATAAAGCGGGGAACCATCGATTTTATTCAAACGATTATATTAGTTAGTTAGCGGACACGTCGCTGGCGGGAGGTTTTTGATGGAAGTAGCAATAAATTCGGCCAATTATTGTCCGGTTTGTTAGAGCTTCGAGTCCGTTTGTAGGAGGTATTTTGTATACAATCTGTAAAAATGTAATGTTCTCTTATAATAATCTATATATAAACATCTTCAAAAGAGAGATGTCCACTTAATGGGGCTGACTGCAAGGATAATTTTATTTAGAACCAGTTAGAGTGGGGAAATTAGTTGGTGTGGAATTTATTTAAATTGACAATCCAAGCGAATGGGAAACGAACAGCAGATAGGAGCAAGTACACCCGGCACAGTAGTGAAATTTATTTTTACTATCAGAGAAAGAAAGATTCTAGTGAAAAGAGGCAATTTCCAAACTTCCTTCTGTATACCGCCCGATCGGCACCACAGTTTACTGACTACGACAACGGTCGGCGGAGTGAATATGCCATTTCTAAAAATAATTGCTGATTTGTCATTTCGTCGTCTTTTTCTCGTCTCCGAAAAATGGACTTGTCTCTTCTGCGACGATCGTCTCGGCCAGTTTAGATAGATTTTCAGAGATTTTCTTAGATTTTCACAGTCGGATCAATGTGTATCACCATCGTCGTGTGTTAGAATATTCCAGTTGGTTATTATTATTTTTTTTTTTTTTTGTTCCTTTTCGTTTCTATAATAATTGTCATTTAATTTATTTTCACAATAAAAGTGCAATAAGTTAACATATTTGTTGTATAATTTCTCATTACAGCTACCTGATGAGGGAGTGCCACCCCGTGAGATTCACATCAAGGCTGAAAATAATGGAGAGATCAATGTATTTCTATGCCATGATAATTCGCCCGAGAACTCGCCCGCATTCTCGAATGATCCACTATTCAATAACATAAATCGTTTGACACCGGTGATAGAAAGCTCAAGAAAAACGCGACTAGGAGGTGAGCATTTCATCTCCGTCTACATCGTCTTTAACTGTGTTACACCAGCGAGAGGACTACTATAATAATTTTGCGAAAAAAACTGGAAAATTTTTTATTTTTCCATTTGCAGGTCTATTATCATCAACATATCCAATCCGTTCGGCACAACGAAACTTAAGCAAGTCAATCGAGGATGCAGCGGCAGCAACTCCTGGAAATGGTAATGACCATTCGTTGGCCTGCTTTGGTGATATTGTCAATAGCTATATGGGCTGTGGTGATTTTAATATGTTCCCAACCACAACAAAACCCGTACTAACACACATTGCTACCCACGCCGCGCAACATCAGCCATCGCAACATGGAGACAATAAATCACATGCACATCATCAGCAGCACCACCAGCAGCAGCAGCAGCAGCAACACCAACTAAGCAATGATTTCTACATGAAACAGCAGCAGCAATCGTCGTTGTCTAATCAACCGGGCGATGATGTTGTGGGATCTATTAGGATCGGCGGTATAGATGGATGTGCTAAGATGGATGATGGCAATGTTGTGGGGACACATTTAGCAGGAAATAATGGAGGAGTCTTAGGAGGAGGAAATAATGGTGTTGGTGTTGTTGGCGGAGGTTGTACATTAGCTGATGTATCGCCGCCACGCTCCACCGACTCTAGTGATTCAAATAATACGCTTAATAGTTGTAATAATAAGTCAGGCCTTAAACATGATGTCGCAATGGTGAATTGTTCAATTAGTGGCGGCGATGGCACGCATAGTGCTCTAGGAGGAGGCGTAGGTGCCGGCAGTAATGGTGAGGATGATGACGATCATATGCAACATCATTCGCACAACCATCATCATCATCATCCTCATCACCATCATCATCACCAGCAACAAGACCATCATTCGTTATCGGTGATAGGTGATAGTAAAAACAAGATGGGCATGACGACATCCTTGCTCGGCAGTAATAGAAAGAGCGGCCGGAACGCTCTAATTATGAGTCCGCTAAATTTGTTGCACGACCAGAGCTGTAAGTATACTAGTGCGGCTATAATTGCTTTCTTCTATTTCTCTGTTTCTATCTCTTTCTTTCTTATTTTTCGGCATTTTTATCGAATATTCTCCTCGCCAAATTCTTCCCGCTGTACTCGTAAATCAAAATTCATATTTGCGTGTGTGCATAATTTTTTTTTTTTTTTTTTATGTTACTGCTGAGCTTTCTCTCCCACTCATCATTTCGTTTGCTTATTTGTTTTTCTTTTTTTCTTTTTTTTTTTGCATTTTATTTTACACTTATTCCAACAGGACACACGAACGATTGATAGAAATCCGATAATGATGAATTCTGCTCTTCGGGAGCTCTGCCTGTGATTTGCGTTGGCTATTAGTTCCGCATCACAGTCTGAGTTCTTGCTGGGCGGTATTCATAGATCAACGTGTAAATACTGTAAAAAAAATGATATAATACACATCAAGAGGAGTGGTGAAATGAATCAGAATAACAATAATAACTGGAAATAATAATAACAATTTGTAAATACTGGTATAAACTGGTTGAGTGAAAACCACTTTCTTTTTTTTTTTTTTTTCGTAAGTAACATTTCACCTTGGTGTTGGGAGCTTGCGGGACATTTAGAGTTAAACTAATGAAACCACATAAATGTTAATGAGTTGTAAAAGTTCTTTTTGGGAAATAAAAGCAAAGCAATAAGTGCAGTCTTGTAACTAAGTTTGACAGCCTTATAAATTTTGTTTTACTAAATATTTTAATTTATGGGAACTTACTTGCTAAAATCCTGTGTCTCCTACCCCCCTACCACGCCATCGTGTTTGGTTCCTGGCGACGTGCTTCAATTCCATCCACCTCTTTCCCATTTGCCGAGATTCGCCAGGTTACCTCCCTGTATTCGCCCTTGTTGTGAACTTGCTTACTTAAATCCTCTGTCCCCTTATGGGTCTTAGGGCATCAAGCACGCCTACGCGCCATCGCGTTGGGTTCCTGGCGACGTGCTTCAACTCCATCCACCTCTTTCCCATTTGCCGAGATTCGGCAGCTTACTTTCCTGTATTCGCCATTGTTGTGTTAGTGGATTCCATTGCATAGCTTGTCGAGCAATACAATATTCGTCCTTACGTAGTATGCGACCAATCCCACTGCCACTTTCGCTTTTATATAATAACATCTATACGATTCTGTCCCTTTCTGTCATAAAGCTGTTCGTTTGAGATATAGAACACTAGTATTATATTTCTTAGACAGTGATTAACAAAAGTTTGCAACTTTTTTGTTACATTGACGGTCACTTTTGAGGTACTAGAGAGCAGAACAGACGCAGCTTAGTGTCTAAGCTGATTGCACTGCTTCTCCTTATTTGAGGCAACATACCGAATGCAGCTTTAGCTTGAGATATGCGGCTACTAACGTCTAATTCGGTGTCACCGTCAATCGAGACGATACTACCAAGGTAACGAAAGTTATCTAATCTCTCGACCTGATGCTGATATGAGTTGTTAATGAGTTCGATGGAAGACTAAGGATTTTAGTTTTGGCGTCCTATCAAGCTTGCCTCTGCCACCAATCCAATGGTCATTTGGTGCAGGTCCATGATTTTGTGCGATAGTAGGCACACATCGTCAACATAGTCGAGGTGTTTGAGATAGGTTGTAAGGCTCCATTAAATTCCGCCAATTCTTGTCGACAGAGCGCTCTGCAAAATGGCGTTTGAAATCTCAATTTCTTCCGACAACCTTTCGACAATGATAACTTGACACTTCGCACCTTCATACACCAATTTGTTCGGAATGTCTCCCTTGTATAAGGCACGCCATATAAACATTTTGTTTACACTGTCGAACGCTTTTTTTTAAATCAATGAACAGCAGGTGTAATGGAGATCTATACTCGAAGTAAGGTGTTAATGTGGTAACGCAGGAGGTACCTTCTAGATGTTCTTTAATGCGTTCGACGATTATGTTGCCTATTATTTTAGCAATTGCCGGAAGCACGGAAATACTTCCAGTTTTTACAATCTGTTAGGTTAGGTTGGTTAGGTTGGGGGGGCTGTGCGTCTCAGAGAGAGCTTACAGGGGGCCTATTGGTCCATTGTGATACCCCTTGGGTTGTGATACCCCATCTAACACTGTTTCTTCATAGTTGGCTCTTACTCGAACCAACGTGTGCTTCTTATGAATCTCGTTAAGTCCATCAACGAAACATGTGCCACCTCATTCAGTTCTCCGAAGAGTCTGCTTACAATCTGTTAAATTGCCTATCTTTTGGAGCTTGACAAGCATTCCTTTCATCTATTTTTCAGGGAAGGTTTCGCTGTTCCAAAACTTCTCCACTAATGGAAGCAGTAGGGGTACAGTTACTGTGGGGAAATGCTTGTAGAACTCCGCGGGAAGTAAGTCAAGTCCTGCTGCCCTCTTTGCCTTGAGAGTTTTAATATCGACAATGATTTCATCCTTGCTATGTGGCGTAATGCAAATTCTGGAATCTTGAACGTGGGAAAACTCGTCTTGATTTTGAAGAAAACCTTCATCCACCATGCTGTACAAAACAGCGGAAAGTGATTCCTTCATCTCCTTATCTGGTCGTCATCAGAAATCAGTATAAATACGTCCAAACACTTCACCGAGTGTTGACACAAGCTATGATCAACCTATCAGCTCCTTGGTGATTCTGCTGTCACATCAACTTGCTGTTCCTTCTTGTTCAGCCAATGCTTTGATGGCATTTCTTTGGTCATGGCGCACACTACGCTGGACTTCTCTCATCTTCATGCGGTGAAAGCACTCGAGCTCGCTTCTAGCCTCTCCAGGGGTGGCTGGAATGTGAACTTTATGTTGATTGTGCTCTTCGATCCGTCTCCAGGTATCAGCACATAACCCCGTAACATGGCATCTCCGTGATCTTCTGACAAGGCATTCTGCTTCGGTAACAAATACATTTTTCACAGCATTCCAGTGCTCATTTGTGTTCAGCACGAACGGCTGCAGTTCGAAGGCTAATGCTAGCTACCATAAGGGGGTGATCTCGTTCCAATCCAGTGTGGGCTTCACGCCTGTTTCGGATATTCAAGAGATGACCTCTAAAACGCCAGCAAATAGCAATATGGTCAATTTGATTGGAAGTTTTTCGTATAGGGTGCCCCTATGACAAGGCGTTGCAGAAATCGACGAACCTTTGCCCCTTATCATTGCGGACACCGAAGCCCTTAGTTACGATAACTTATCGGAAGTTCGTGTTATTATCTTTGTATTGAGGTCTCCCATCAAAATGACGATATCCCCATTGGATGTTGCATTATGGCCAGCGGGTAATTGACTGTAACAGTTCTCATTAACTTCCTCAGGCGCTAAGCTCGTGGGAATGATCGTGACGTTTCTTACTCTTGTCCTGAAGCTGGTCGTCAGTATCCTCTCTCTGAAAGTTTAGGATATGAGGTGCATGAATTTGGAGTGAAAAGTAACCCTACTTTAATCTCACGCACACTTCTGGAAGGTTTTCGCGAATAGATTGAGATAGTGTTACCTGTTGGAGACTGTAATTCACCCGCGTCAAACCACCTTACCTCGCTTTACCCCAAAATGTCTGGATTGTAGCGCATAAACTCATTTTCTAACTGTATTAATCTGGTATTGTGAGAACCTTCTTTGCCAGAGTCTAGAAGGATCTTCACATTCCAGAAACCAATCAAAGTCGTCAACGATTGATCAGTCCTTACCCACGGCAAAGTATCTGTTTCGAAAGCACAGTAATTTTCGGCAACGCAGGGTAGCTAGCCCACGTTACCTAGTCTAGAATTGATGCACGTGTATAAGGATTTATACAAGTAGTTATCGGGGACTACAGTAGTTACCCGATCAATCGCAATCCCCCAATTTATGGGAAGGAGGCTGTTAAGTTTTATGTATAATACTAGATCCTTTGATGGTCATTTACTTGATTTCTTCATTGTCCTTCTCTTTTTATTCGCTTACTTAGGCAGTGTGACACTAGCAACGCTTCCCAGCTTTATCCAATTCATTCTGAATACACTTCATACAATACTAAACTGTTCTGCGCCGTGCTTATTTAATGCGACACAAACTCACTGTGTGGCATATTTTGTTAACCCAGATCTCCGATGGAACCAGCAGATTATTGATGCTGCAAAAGGTGGTGCTAAATGCCTAGGATTTCTTAAAGGATGTAAACGGGTTTTCACTCCTGGGGATTTGGTTACAATCTGTAAAGCTTATGCTCGCCCAAAACTTAAATATAACTCACATGTTTGGGCGGGAGCTCCCGTCACATACTTGGTCGTGTTCAGCGACAAGCTCGTCGAATCCCTTCGGTCAAACACCGCCGGAATGTTGGATGCTTAGCGCTACTGTACTGGTATTTCCACCACAAATGTTCGGACAAAATATATAGTTGTGTTCCGACTCTCCTTCACTGTCGGTGATCGTTTTTTAGCCATTCAATACGAACATGGAATAACTAGCCTTCAGTATTTTCAGAAATCTTAGAGTATGCTGAAGGAGTTTTGTGTTGGCCGTATTAATCGTTAGTCTCACTTTGCTTGCATCTGCGGATAGTTACTTTTTACTTTGAATGGCGCTACAGTCCGGAGTACACAGGGCCTCAGTCAACAAGGGTATCTTGCACTGCCACCTTTAAGGTCTAAATAGACTAAAGTCTATTGTGCCTCCTATTGTTACCTTGAAAAGGTTTGTTCCCCCATTAGAGTTTCCCTCTAAATTACAATTCTTTCCGGAGTCTTGTACTCTGACTTAGCCTTTTGTGGTTAGTATCCTACAAGATTCCAGTATGTGTTCCGGAGTCTCACTGTTCTCATTCTGTAAAGGCCGTCCCCTACTATACCTAGTGTTCTTAAGTATTCCTTATGTTTACAGTGCCCTTTTAGGAAACATGTTATGATACGTAGGTTGTTCTTATTTAGGCTGATGCGTGCTTTGAATCTTTTTCGGTTATAGTTCCCTAAGAGTTTCTTAGCTTGCCTTAGCCCTTGAAGGTTATTCCAGGCTATAGACCTGTTTTCATTCTCAATTCTCTTGAATTCTTCTTTTAGAATGCGATGCCTTATTTCACAGAATGGTTCAGGTCCTATGAAGGGTTCTGCTGCCACTTGTCTTGTTAGCGAGTCTGCTGCTTGTCCAGAATTTTTCGAGAAGTACATCGAACTCCTAATCCAATGCACCTCTTTCATTGAATTCCTTCTTTTTCCTTCTTTTGAATTCCTCAACCACGAGTTGGAGAGGAAGCACCTCCATGGATGCGGTCGGGTATGTTCACATAGTCCCTGTGATGTAGAGATATGGCAGTCTTTCCACTTTATTGAGTGTCTCTGATCAGACTGGTCCGCTTTGCCCACCCTTTTGCTCCGTACTTGATCATTGGTATGCTTGGACTGCACCTCCAAGACTTACCTGCTAGGCACCTACACTTCTTTGACTGGTGTCGGTACCATGCGGAAAGAAAGAATGGTACTATTGTTGTTTTGGACGAGTACCGCTGTGCGGCACCATTCTTGATTTACTTTTATCCTCTTTTGAATGATAACGGAGATTGAAATGTACAACTACATTACACGAAAAATCTTCCTTACGAAACAACGGAAAGTACTTTCATGGTTTTTTGTTAACGCGCATGCTTCTGCGCCATATAGCAGGGCTGGCATGATGAGAGTCTTTTATAGAGTTTCCTTAGTCGTTCTTGAGATGGCTTTACTTCTCAATTGACTTCTTAGCCCAAAGAACACCCGTTACCAAGATTAATTCTTCGTTTGATCTAAGCGCTGACATTGTTTTCACAGTTAACTTGAAGAAATCGCAGGATAGCGCATAGCCTTGCCTTAGAGAGTTTCTGACAGATGTTGACCCACCTAGACGGAATAGCGTGCATTCTCCATCGATATCATAGATGGGCAAGCTTGGCAGGGATGTCTAAACTAGACACGTATGGCTCTCTGAATACGCTTTTATAGACGACTTTAAAAGCGATGGTAGGATTCGATCTAGAATTTCTGGGATTTCTTCAATAGCTTCCGCAGTATGAAGTGAATATCTTTTCTAATACCGCACTGGTAAGGGTTGTTAACGAAAGGTTTCAGACATTAACAGCACATGACAGACAAGATCTTGTACGCCTCTGTAATTTGCGCATTTCAGAGTACAAATATCATTTTTTGTGGTTCCGACATACGATGCTGAGATTCCATTCCTCGGACAAACTCTTATTTAGCCAAATTTTTCTACTGAATTGGTGCATGCTTCTTATAAAATCAGCTTCCTTTTCTTTCAATAGCTCGAACGGCAGGTCATCAGCTCCAGCAGGCTTTTTTGATTTGAGCTTAGATATTGTTATCCTCTCTCATGTTGGTCGAATGGGGGTCGTCATCCAAAGGCTTCGTCAATAAGTTAAGAGAAACTCGGCCGGCATTCCCTTTCGATTGTAGCCGTTCGAGTTTGAATCTTATCGCAGTATTCTCTTGATGTTGTGCCGAACTCGATATCCTTATCCTTTCTTTGATTACAACCTAGTAGCGCAAGATTTTTTGCCTAAGTCTAGTGAATGTTGCAGTTTTTCATCTTCCTTATGGCCGTTTCATTCCATCGAACCTCCTAGATGGCGGTGACATCTACTTTGTAGCAGTCCATGTGTCCGCGAGTTGTTTCGATACACTTGTCCTACTAAGGATCCGAACATTCCACATGCAGATCCGAAGATCATTGTAATTATTTCGTATGCTAGGGTCATCAACAATGAAATGATCCATAGCCGAGGCTTGTGTCTCTCGTAACTAAAGTTTTGTTTTTCATAATAAAGCAGTTACAGTGCAGCACAACCCCCAATCTCGAGAGCCAGATCCTTAGTAACAACCCCTAAAACAATGGACTTCGCAGATGTGAGCGCTGTCGTTGAGGGTTCATCCTCCACCATCTCTTTAAAAAAAAAAAAACCTGACTCAGTCTTGAAAATCTGCATAGAGTTGATCGTTTAATATAACGAAGTTTCACCTGACTGGAACTGTAGATGCCACCGAAAAGTGCTTTAGTATAAACACTCTTACCTCCTCTCTTGTTTGCTGCCTCCAACAATGTTTCTGAAGGATTTACGTCTAATCTTAGGTCGAGGTACCGGGATTCGCCGCGTAAAGGTGAGAGTAGGAGTTGATGGACAGCCCATTGCGATATTTGAAAAAAAAATCATACCTGTGGACATTAGATGGACTTAAGCTTCGTCCTGCTCCTGCGGCCGAAATCACCTCGTCTTAACCCAAATAATTTAATCTCCGGAAACGAAAGACATTACTTAACTGAGTAGTGTCTCTACTCACGCGCAAATATCGTATTATGAGAGGCCGTTAAAAAGATACCAAATTCGTTAACATAGCTTTTTGTGTAAAAAACATATTTTAAAAGCTACACGAGCTTAAGGAAAAGCAGTTAAGGCGAAACTTCGGTCATTTTGATTTGTTTCTTTAATTTTTACAAAAAGTTAACTACAGTAAGAAAGATGGCACCCGTTTTTCACGCATCTTTCTTTCATTAGAGGAGAGAATGCAAAGTTTCAACTTCCCAGGTCACCCAGGAGTTTATAGAAATCGTGGAAAGACATCCGCACGTTGGTAAGTGGAAAGTAAAATATTTCTTACAGCACCCTGTATTTCAAAATTCGAGAAACCAATTGCACTATGTTCTGCAAAATGGTCTATACTATAAGTGTGCAAAGTTTCAAGTATGTTGGGTCATAAAAGGGGCTTCGGAAAGGAGTGAAATGACACTCGGATTTTAAAAATTGTATGCAGGATGAGTTCTATAAAAATGTGACCTCACTTTCCCCCAAGTACGAGTAACATCTCAAGATGTATAAGAGAAAAACACTGTCGTCGGTCTAACGGGAAGCTGTGTGCAATATCTGCATTGTTTCTCGCACTGTGTGACAGCTACACCACATGTCATCCAATTTGTATATCGTCCAATTTGTGCCAAAAATAATTTGTTATCATGTGCCGATAATGCTCACCATTGATCATTACAGTACGGCCCAATCACGCCGCCGGCTTAAAATCCGCACCAAACAGTGGTTTTTTGTGTATGCATTGGTTATTCGTGAATGGCCCACGGATTTTCATGACCCCAAACGCCATCATCTCCTGGTGGTTCTCTAACACTCAACCAATCAATGATATTTTTTTAACTTGGGTTCCTTATGATTTGAAGCAAAGGGACGTTGAACGTCGATTTTTCGCCTGTGAACAACTGCTCCAGCGGCAAAAAAGAAAGGGTTTTCTTCATCGCGTCGTGACGGGTGATGAAAAATAGATTCATTACAGCAACCCAAAGAAAAGAAAGTCATGGGGACTGCCCGGTCATGCTTCTACGTCTTCGGCTTGGCCGAATATTCACGCTGCGAAAATTATGCTGTGTATTTGGTGGGACCAAGTCGGTGTTGAAAACCAACGAAACCATCACTGGGGAACGGTATCGACTTCAATTGATGCGATTGAGCCGAGCACTGCGCGAAAAACGGCCACAATACGAGCAGAGGCACGAAAAAGTGATTCTACAGCCTGACAACGCTCGGCCTCACGTTGCCAAACCCGTTAAAACCTACCTGGAAACGCTCAAATGGGAAGTCCTACCTCACCCGCCATATTCCCCAGATATTGTGCCATCCGAGTATTACTTGTTCCGTTCGATGGGACATGGTCTGGCTGATCAGCAGTTCCGCTCATATGAAGACATCAAAAAATGGCTTGATTCGTGGATAGCCCCAAAAGATGAATACCGTAAAGGTATTCGAGCTCTGCCAGAAAGATGGGAAAAAGTTGTAGCTAGCGATGGGCAATACTTTGAATGATTCATCTGTAACCATTTTTTCACAATAAAGTTGCATTTTCATCAAAAAAAACAGCGAGAAGTAGTTGCGCACATAATAATTGGCAAGTAGACAATTCGTCCGTCCACTGAATTAGATCCATCTTATTTCATTTTTGATACCACTGTCTTGATTTGGTTCTGCCTTAATCGGATCTATACCAATTTTTCCTTAAATCAAACAAGAATTTCCCAGTGCCTGAATAATTTTACAGGGTGGGCCATTTCAACCTTCGGAATGTTTTTTGAATATGATATCGTACTGGTTTTTCCGCATTTCCCATCACTTTTGGAAAAGTTTCGGGCTGAATACCGGCCATTTCCTGTCGTATGTTGTCTTTCAAGTCTTCTAGGGTCCGTGGCTTGTTGGCATAAACTTTGGACTTCAAATAACCCCACAGGAAGAAGTCTGGAGGCGTTAAGTCGGGTGATCGCGGAGGCCAGTCAAAATCACCATTTTACGAAAATATACGTCCGAGGAACAAAGGACGCAATAAAGCGATCGTGGATCGGGCTGTATGAGCTGTGGCGCCGTCCTGTTGGAACCAAAAGTTGTCCATCAGAATTGGCATCAAAAAATCCGTTATCAGGGCCCGATTTTGTTCGATGTTGTCGGTGATCTCTCAACACTGGCCGGTGATCTCTCAACACTGGCCGGTGATCTCTCAACACTGGCCTGTACAACCAAATGTTCTCATCAGACCGCGTCGGACGACGTCGGCATAGGTGACTGGCATTACCAAGATTGACGGTGGCGATAAATGTTTGGTGTAAACGCCTGATGGTATGATCTGAAGGCAATTAGTTTGCAAAGGAGCAATTACATGTTACCCAGTCGTCATTTTATTTTGCATCGCATTCGTGCGAATGCTATACAGGGTGCGAAGGCTATTTAAAGACAAATTTGGAAAAAAAAAAAAACCGGAATGCTCACAACTTATGGAAACAAAAATTGTTTATTAGAATATAATTTGGCACACGTACTTTTGTGACCCATATTTATTCAAGAAAAAAAAAAAAACACCTTCCGCATCAATAACAATCTCAATTCGTGACTGGAAACGTGAGCATGCCGATCCTTGTTGATGTTGGTCCTTTAGAGATTGGATATTTTTCTGGTTGGTTGGTTTTATGTTCAGCCATGCCTCACTCAAGTAATCCAACGGATTAAGGTCTGGTGAGTTAGGTGGTCATAAATTTGGTGTTATATGATCATGGGAATTGATCGCCATTCCTCAGTCGTCGAGGAATCCTGTTGGAACACGTGTGCTCTTACTTTACACTGTCTATCCAGGGCTTAACAACTGCCACTAGTATCTCGATGTATCAAGCAGCATTCACTCGAAGATCTTCACTGCTCACTACTCGAAGGACCATCACACTGTCAGAGAACTTGGTGATTATCATAAAGGATACATCTAAAGGCTCTACACACAGCCATCTGTCGTTCCTTCTATTGACTTTCTGCTCCTAGTCGACATTTTTTTCATCAGGTAAAAAACTTAAAAAACCAAAGAAAGCCTGGATCTTCCGAATGCTTCAACTTGTTGACCAGCTGGTTTTTCGTTTCTTCCGACATAAACTGAACACTTCTCATGGCATAAGACTTATACCGGAGGTTTTCTTTAACCGCACCTTGAATTAGTCGTTCAGACACTGGAATGTCCCTTGCAATTGTCCTCATCGACGTTCCAGGGTCCTGGTGAATACGATGTTTCACTTGTTGAAAGAAATTCAAGCATAAATTGTAAATTGTATATGCTTTATTGATTCATAAAGTGTGCAGTATCGGGTAAATGGCCTCCACGGCTTTGCTGGCACATATGCACAATTTTGTCGAAATTTTCCATGACCGTTTTGCATAATAACTGTGGCTGAATTTCATTGATACAGCGCTCAAATTGCTTCTTCAAGATGTGGGTGATCGTTGGCTTGTTGGCATAAACTTTAGACTTCAAGAAAACCCCAAACAAAAAAGTCCACCGGGTTAAATTGCATGACCTGCGCGGAAAATTACACGAATGACCCATGCAGTAATTGAATTGTATCTCGGGCTGTATGGCATGTGGCACCGTCTTGTTGAAACCACATCCATCGTCCACATCCATATCTTGCAATTTAGGCAAAAGAAACTGGATTATCATACCGCGATAGCGAGCATCATTAACTGTTATTGCCTCACCAGCTGCATTTTCAAAGAAGAATGGTCCGGTGATGCCTCCACCCCTCTCTTCACAGTTGATGAAGTTAAGTCGCTATTCCGACCATATTTTGTACGAAAATTGCGAATTATAGCTGCCAAACCTTCATTATTTTTAAAATGTTGCTCAACAATGAAAACGCGTTGTTCTTTAGGGTAGCACTCCATTTTTAATAACCCTAAACTGTCAGCTGTCACGCTGTCTTTGTTTTTCGTTGGCAACACTTTACCGCACAAATGGCGCAAAATTCAAATCTTGCGTGAATTTTGGGCCACCCTTTCCAAGTTCTTGATTTTTCTTGCTGTCCAAGTAATTAGTTCTATAACTTATTAAATCTTTTCTAGTAGTTTACAGTTCATATTTTCCACGTTTTACAGGTAAATTACCAAGGAAAGAGCCTGCCGTAACTATAGTTATGCGCGGTTGCTCTTTACTGAGCTAAATCCGACGGGTTTGTCCTTTTTAGCCGACGAACTATATTCCTATTGTCCAAAATCTGAAAGACAGCGTTGTTACAATGGTCGAAGAGTCGGCTTTTTTTTTTTTTGTGAAACTTTTAATATCGTCTTCGACGGAGGCTATTCTTAAATCTCTGTAGATATCGTCATTTCGAACATATCACGGTTCACGATTCCCCTTACAACTTTATTTTCAAAAATTTGTAGAAGATTACTTTTCTTGGTACAACCCCATAGCTGTATACCGTACGTCTACATGGGTTTTAGCACTTTCTTGTAAAGAAGCACTTTGTTCTGGATATCGAGCTTGGAATATCGCTCGAGCAACTAATACATTTTTTTTTGGTTCTTTTTTACGTGTGTCTTCTATTTTAATGTGGCATCGAGTGTCATTCCCAGGTATTTCGCTTTATTTGCGTACGGTATTTTTTGCTCCAAATTTCTGTTCAGCTTTTTACAACTTTCCAATAGCTACCTCGACCGTGTTGCCCTTTGTCAATATGGCTGTGCGCGTTCGCAAATGTGGCTGTAACTCTGTATTTTTAATAAGTATAAAATCGGACCAGGTGCACTCCCTTGCGGTATCCCAGCCGCGATTTCGTAGTATTCTTTACCGTGCTTAACATGGAAGAATCTATCTTCAAGATATGGTGCTTTTGTTATATTTCTAGGCTTTAGTCGTTTTAGTAAAATATTTTCAAATACATTTAAAATGATCGGTAATAACGAAATTGGTCTAGTAAGAAATTTTGTCGTTCGACCCTTTTCTTGGTTTTAATACAATAATAACTTCTGCAACTTTCCAATGCCTTGGTACGTCAGGAGGATGACCGTCAGCCGAGGTATGGGCAAATGAGTAAAAGCATAAATTAAATATTTCACACGATTTGCACAGAAATGAAAACTTTAAATGCCTCTTGTATTTGCTTGTGGTCACAGAATAATGCGACCTATAATCCAGGAGTGGGCGCGGCACAGTGGCGACGTTTTTCAGAGTCGCTCCTCTCGGAAACGTCTCACAAACATTCGACGAGATGATTAAAATTGTTATGAGAAGCTTTTCTCAATTGAAAAAATTGCCCTTCGGAAACGGCATAAAACTGTAGGTACCTCCCCATTCGTCTGTCGCACAACACGAATAACAGCGAGCAGCTAGGCTATGCTCCATGTACATATGGGCTATTAGAGCTAAAATATTTATTTATTAGTTCTTCAATACTCAGGTTAGGTTGAGGTGGCTGTCACCTAAAAGCCAACACACTTAGACCAATATTAGGTCCATTGTGATACCACGTGGGTTTGGAAAGCGGTTCCTAGCCTACTCATTGAACCATTTGGAGCTTCTGATGAAGTGTAGGAGGTCTCTAACGTCTATTTTTTCAGATCATTAAGGGCGCTTCTAAGTGGAGTTTTTCTGCAATACTTACTTCTAAGGCTGTTGAGAGGTCTATGAATATTAATTTTCGCTGGGATTATCACCCAATACTGTTTAAGTGGAATAACGTATAAACACATATGGCGCAGCATAAAATTGCGTCTTCACATAAAATATGTCATTGGTGATCGATCCAAGGTAAGACTGTGCATGTGCAAAAAGGACAACAATACGGCAACTACGTTGTTGGCGCCCAACTTGAGAATGAGACATGTGCAAGCCTTTCATAATCACATTGACCTGGGCAAGGTAAGACTCTCAATTTAGCAGTCAAACATGAATGAAGTTTGGTTCTTTTAACATACATAATACCGAAATTGTCATACCCAAGTGAACAGTTCTCACCCCAAACGGTTTAACGAATATGAAAGTTTCCGTCATGGGGATACTCTGGACTTAGACTTACTCGTATGGAACTTCAGGTCCGCCAGTGCACATGCAATGCGAGTCTACATATAATTCAGTGCGTTAGGACTCAAACAACATCATCATCTCTTTATACTGGGAGAGGGAGCCAGGGCCGAACTCAAGTAAGTTTTTCATGATTTGACTTGCAATTTTTATTGTTGGACTCAGAGCAATTGATCCGTTGAAAAGAGAGTTCTTTATGACCCGTATTTAAAAAAAAAAAACCCCGAGTGTGCTTTTCACATTCAATCGACAGATGATAGAAGGATAAAGCTCACTGGTCATTCTACCGACGATGCTCAGTCCCTGTTCTTTCGAAAGCTGTTAAAGAATTGTGAGGAATTCTTTTGAAATTTCGACTAAAACTAAAGGTATGTTTTTTTTTTTTTAAAAAAATTGATATATTCGTAACCAAAGCTGAAAACAAATAGATTTCCAGGAAAAAAAAATACAATTTATGAATAAAACAATAAAAACCCACGGACACCACAATAGTAACGAGAAATCAGACCAAATTTGAATTTTGTCAATAATACAGCGTTCTATCTTATCAATAACTCGATTTTAAAAAAAAAAAAAAAAAAAAAAAAAAAGAACAAGTTTTTGTGCTTCGCTAATTACCATTTCTGCGCTGCCACTATCATCGCTACACTCTTGTCGCAAGAACTAATTCAAATTAAATTAACCGTCATTTAAACTTAACCATATCATCAACGTCACATATCGTCACTAATAAAATAGTTCACTTCAAAAACTAAAATGCCGCATATGTATATCTTTTTTCGTAATTTCGAATCGCAATAATAAAAAGAAAAGAAAAATTCATTTTGGATCTGAACTCTCGTGGGTCTGCATTGCAAGGGCAAATTATGAAATTCTGTAGCACCATGAGATTCAGCTCTGGCGTGAATTTCAATTCATTCACATGTATAACAAAACCATTGGACTTTTTTTTTTAATTTATTTTTTTTTTTTTTCTATCTTCTTTGCTTCTTTTGTACAATCGCGCTTTTCTTTTCTTTTTCTTTCTTTCCTCTCTATCTACTCTTTGTTCTCTTTTATTCATTCAATTATTTTTTAAATAACTAAAAGATTTAATCCATATTTTTTCCTTCTCTCCTTTCATTGCAGATTTTGATGATTTAACGCCGTTTCTACCAATCGAACCGCCACTCGATGTTGATTACAATTTTGCATTGGGTCATACCGAAGGCCTTATGGAGTTATTCGATGATTTGGTAACTTACAAAGGAAAATGAAGAAATATCTAATCTGAGGATTTTTAATTAATTTTAAGAAAAATCATTAAAATAATAAAAAAAAGAGATACCTTAATAATAATATTAAACAAAAAAAAAACAAAAAAAAAATCAATTATGCATGTTGTGTGTTTAAACAATTTTTACCCTTCCCCAACAAAAAAATTTAATAAAAAATAAAAACATCCTGTTCACAACCAAAAGTCAAAAAGTTCCACACACTCACAAGCAACAGAAACATATTTATTTAAACAAAAAGACAAAAAAAAACCCATAACCTCTTTACACAATAAATTTAAATAAAAAAAAACTTAAAGAGAAGGCATATTAAATGAAAATGTAAAATAAAAATGTTTTTATCAAAACAAATCGAATAGTCAACAAAAAGTATATATTTAATAAATTGAAAAAAATCGCCTAAAATGTACCTTTACCTTCTCTGTATAATAAAAATAAATAATAAAAACCACAAGAAACCCATCAACAAAAAATTGTACTTTGCTTGTATGAGGTTCAAGTTAAACAATAATAAAATCAATAACAAAACAATGTTTGGAATAAAAATAATAATAAAAATAAAAAAAAGTATTTTTTAAAAATATTTTAAATAAATAAAAACAAAAAAAAAAAACAATTCCCCCATTTCCAACAAACACAAAGAGTCGCATGGAAAAGGCAAGCAAACGCATAAATGCCGCACTAAGCAATCAAAGTGGAAAAAAAAAACACACACAAAAAATGGCGAATTCAATTTACCCATTTAAATTATTATTATTAAAATATATTTTTTTAAATTAGTTATTATTTATTGTTGTGATTAAAAGATGAACCGAAGAAAGCGGAAAAAAAAGAGAAATGAAAGAAGCAGACATTTGTAAGAAATATACTTCTTCCCTCATATTTGATACAAAGTTGTATTGTTTTGTTTTTGTTGCCAACATCCAGATACCATTATCCTTCCTAGCCCCATATTTGAAAATAAAAATCCCTCGTGGTCTCTCCCATAATTATTATTATTATTATTATTATTTTTTTTTTTTTTTATTGTTTTGTAATTAAATTGAACAACAAAGAAAATGTGAGAAAAAAAAAAGTTATTATTAAAAAATTATTATTTTTTATTTGTAATAATATGTACAAATAGGTAAAATAAAATTAAAAACAAACAAAAAAAAAAATCAACGACAAAATAAATAAAATTGCAAAAAAAATTAAAAAAAGGAATTGGTGTTTTTTTTTTTTTTTCTACGTAGGAAATGACTTTGTATTTTATTTGGGAAGATTCTCTTTTTTTTATAATTCGCGCGCGCCAAAAGGAATATAATTTGACTCCCGTTAATTGCAGTGTCCCAACTCATTTTTTGTCCCAATCTCAAACTTTGCTTGATCTATTTTTAGTCAATCAACTTGATAAAGTTGTCTTTTTTGATCAATTATCTGCTCCAGCCTTCTCCAAGCACGATATAATTTTCTTAACATTCGATATCCAACATGATTTCTACCCGCAGGCTATATCTTTTTGGGATTTCAAAGGTATTGACTGCAGTAACCTCTCAGCTAAACTAGATGATGTACATTGGAATCAAATATATCAAATGTATTCTAGCAAAGAGCAGGTCGAATTCTTGCAATCTAACGTAACTCGTATTTTTAATGAGTGTGTTCCGTATAGATCAAAGCCTCTGAAGAGTCCTGGACGCCCATGGCTCACGGAAAGAATAGTGCGTTTGATTAAGTTAAGAGATTGTGCTTTCAAGCGGTGGAAACGTTTCCAAGTCCCTGCTTTTTACGAGGATTTTAAAAACCTAAGAAACTCTGTAACAAATTTAATCAAAAAAGAAAAGCATAAATTTGTATCTAAGAAATTAAACCATGAGTTACCAACAAAACAGCTATGGAGAAATATAAAAGAATCGTGCACGGGAAAAAAACAAAATAGTGTGCCAGAATGTATAGATGTTGATGAGCTGAACAAATTGTTCTCTGATGTATCATCAGTATCCTCTGCTTCAAACACAACATCTACAGTTGTAAGTTCAGATATGCAACATATAGTACTTATCTATATTTCTGCAGATGTGCTGAAACTGATGTGGTTGAAGCGATTCTTAACATAAAGTCGAACGCTATGGGGTATGACTCAATACATCCTCTATTCATAAAAATGATCCTACCTAAAATTCTTCCTTTTCTAACTCATATATATAATACGATTTTCATTACATCTAATTTTCCTCCTCAATGGAAACATGCAAAAATCATACCCATTGCAAAGAAGCGTTCATCTACATACATCAACTGCAATGGAATATAGACCCATAGCGATCCTCCCATATTTTTCAAAAGTTTTTGAAAGGCTAGCTTTCTGGCAAATCTTTGTATTCCTAAAGCAGAATAAACTCTTGTGTCCGCTACAGTCCGGGTTTAGAGAAAAACATAGCTGTATCACTGCTTTACTTAAAGTGACAGATGATATTAAGACTTCAATGGACGGCAAGAATCACCCCTATCATTCAATCCGCCGGAGGGAACGATCCACCAAAATGGCAACTTCGGTATCATTCAATCCGTTCGAAGGGGATCGTTCACTTGTCGGTAAAGTGAATGAGATTCACGTGATCATTCAAAACGGGTGAACGGATCTCCCCATACAAAAATTGACGTTTCTCATCCGCATCGAATTCATAGCGGATTTGTTTGTTTTTCTGCGTTTTGGAAATGGAAAACTTTGCTAAGCAGCACATGATGTATGAGATGGAAATGAAAGACATTTCCAGAGAGAAGCTCATGGTGAAAAAGAAATTACTAGAGCTAGAGATTGAAAAACTCAGTAAGACTCTTAACTCAGTGCTTTAATATCCTTTTTTTATTTATTTTTTATTTTTTTAACCAAGTGAATTCAAATGAAATGTGATACTTATTTTTTTTTTTATAACTATTTGTAATTGAAATAAACGTGAAACTAAAACGTTCTCATGATTTCGTTTCTTATTTGTGCGGCTTCGTATTGGTAGGCACTTACTTCTTCTGAAAGACTTGCTGAATCATCTTCCAATTCTGTCGGTTCTTCCAAAAACACTTTAAAATGCATACAAATGTTGTGTAGGGCGCAACAAACATTTGTGATTTGTGCTGCTTTCTTGGGCTCATAATGGAGTGTCCTCGATGACATTAAACAGCGAAACCTATTTTTAAGCACTCCTATGGTTCTCTCCACTATATTCCTGCCTTTACTATGATATTGGTTGAATCTACTTTCCTGGCAATTCGATTCCACCGATCGAAATGGAGTCAGAAGCCAGGGTAAAAGAGGATATCCAGCGTCAGCTGCGACAGAAATTCAAAAGTTAATATATATTGTAGTATGCGGGCTACGGCTCGAGTAGATAAAACAATTATTCTGAGAAATTATTTCTTTATTTTCTACTCTATAGAACAATTCAAGTTCACACTATACTATTCTTCGCCTTATTCTTTTCTTACAAGGTCTCTTTCCTCTCAAATCACTTTATCTCCTTTCAATTTCTTAATTCACAAATCCAAACTAATTACTTTTTCTTGTTCACTCTCAACTTTCAATTTATCACCAAATTACAACTTCGCCCATTATCACTTTTCCAATCTCTTCGCCACGGTTCTAAACCAACTGTGTTTTTTTTTTGATCGCCATCTGTCCTTATATAGCAGAAGTTTCTGATAGCCAGAAGCTTCTAGCAAATTCTTCGACCACTGGAACAAGAGAAATAATTATTGCAGTTATAATTCCCTTTTATCCCTGATATTATTCGTCTCTTTCGTTGACATGAGCTGTGGAGACTTCGTCCCAGACACGAACCTCGAATGAAAGGACAGTTTGAACCAAAATTCTGCCAAAATGGAAAGTCACTGCGGAATTTGCTGCATAGACATAGGCGCGTAGTTATTATTATGCTACACTGCCCCCCTCTTAGACGTGTTCGTCCCGAACAAGTGCATCCTCATTTCGGCCATTGTATCGACTCAGTCGGTCCACATGAACCACTTTCATTTTGGCCCTCGGTCCTCGCTGGATGCGGTAGACAACATCGTTGATGCGGGTTACTATTCTGTAGGGACCTTCCCAGTTCCGCTGTAATTTAGGTGACTTCCCCTTTTGGCGATGGGGATTATACAGCCACACCAGATCTCCTTCCTGGAATCCTGACGTTGTTGCCTTGGCATCATACCTGGTCTTCATGCGGTCGCTCGTCATCTTAATCTGGCTTCTGGTCCTTTGGTGTATGTCCCTAAGCCTTTCCCTAAGGTCCGCCACGTACTCTTCTTCATTTCTGGGCTCATTGGTAGGAGATCCAAATTTCACCTCACTGGGTAAACGAGCTATTCCACCGAATAAGATTTCGAACGGCGTATGTCGAGTAGTGCTATGCACGGCACTTCTATAGGCCATCAAAAACAAGGGAATCTGCCGGTCCCAATCCCGTTGGTAGTCACCTACGACCTTCGAGAGATGTTCGTCCAAAGTCCTATTGAAACGCTCCACCATACCGTCCGACTGTGGATGAAGCGGGGTTGTCCTTGTCTTTTTGATTCCGAGTAGTTGACACATCTCTTGGAAGATTCTTGACTCGAAGTTCCGCCCTTGGTCAGAATGCAATTCCAAGGGCACACCGAATCTGCTAACCCAATTGTAGACGATCTGCTCCGCCACGGTTCTGGCTTCCTGGTTAGGGATCGGAAACGCTTCCGGCCACTTACTGAAGTAGTCCATCACTACGAGTATATACCGATTACCATTGTCGGTTTCCGGAAAGGGCCCTGCGATGTCAATGGCGATTCGTTCGAAAGGTGCTCCCACGTTGTATTGGTGCATCTTACCTCGAGTTTTGATTCTCGGACCCTTGCTAGCTGCACACACGTCGCATTTTCTGCACCAGTCTTCGATATCTTCCTTCGCTTTTAACCAATAAAAACGTTCTCGTACCTTTTCTAGCGTCTTATTCACTCCCAAGTGGCCTCCGGTCGCCCCGCCATGCATTTCCTGTAACACCTCCTTGACCCTCGTCCGCGGTACGACAAGCTGCATTACAAACGACTTTCCGTCGGAGGATTCCCATTTTCCTCTCAGAACACCTTCTTGGACATGGAGGGAGTCCCACTGCGCAAAATATGCCTTTAAGGTCGGGCTTCTGTGAGAGATGTCCTGATGATCCGGTTTCTCCATGTTCTCCTTCCAGGCCAGAATCGGCTCGATATCCGGGTCTTCCTTCTGAGCGTTCCGGATCTCATCTACGCTCCAGCCGGCGATAGGTTCGGCTCTCATTCTTTGGATGGAAACCAGCTCCCGTTCTTCCTGACGCGCACAATGTTTACAATCCGTTCTGCATGGTCTCCGGGACAGTGCATCCGCATTAGAGTGGAGCCTTCCTTTACGATGCTGTATTTCGTAGTCGTAGATTTGCAGCCTTTCGATCCATCTTGCGACCTGACCCTCAGGACTCTTGAACTGTAATAGCCATTTTAAGGCTGCATGGTCTGTGCGAAGAACGAACTTCCTCCCGTAGAGGTATTTGTGAAAATGCTTCGTAGCCAAGATCAAAGCTAGAAGTTCTCTCCTTGTCACGCAGTAGTTCCTTTCTGGCTTAGAGAGCACCTTGCTGAAGTACGCAACCACCTTCTCTTGGCCGTCATGCACCTGGGAGAGTACGGCTCCTACCCCGACATTACTAGCATCTGCATCCACAACGAACGTTTCCCCGGGAGTGGGGTAAGCCAGTATCGGGGCATCGCATAGCCGTTGTTTAAGTGCCTTGAAGCTCTTCTCGCACTCAATTGACCATTTGAATTGTTTTCCCTTTTCCGTCAACTGGTGCAGGTTCTTTGCGATCCCGGCAAAATCCTTCACGAACCGTCTGTAGTAGGTGGCTAGGCCCAGGAAGCTCCTTAGTTGGTGTTTGTCTTTGGGGACTGGCCAGTTTTTCACCGCTTCGACCTTCTCCGGATCGGTTCTCACTCCTTTCGCTGAAATTATGTGTCCCAGGTACTTGACTTCCGCTCTAAACAGGGCGCACTTCTTGGGGTTGAGCTTCAGGCGGGCACTTCGAAGCCTTTGAAACACATCCCTTAGATTGTCTCGGTGTTGCGCAAACGTTTTTCCTATGACGATGACATCATCCAAGTAAACCAAACAGGTTTTCCATGTTAACCCTTGCAGGACACATTCCATCAATCGCTCGAAAGTCGCCGGAGCATTGCACAGCCCGAATGGCATTACCGTGAATTGCCATAGCCCATTTCCTGCGGTGAAGGCGGTTTTCTCCCGGTCTTCTGGATGGATCTGTACCTGCCAGTAGCCACTCTTCAAGTCGAGAGTGGAAAACCATCGGGCTCCTGATAGTGTGTCTAGCGTGTCGTCAATCCGTGGCAGAGGGTAGCTGTCTTTCTTGGTGACGTAATTGAGCTGCCGATAGTCCACGCAGAACCGCGTGCTGCCATCTTTCTTCTTAACCAGTACAACCGGTGATGCCCACGGACTTTTGGAACTTTCAATCAGACCTTCTTTCTCCATTGCCGACACCATCTCTGCAACTTCTGTCTGCTTTGCCAATGGAAGGCGCCTAGCAGGCTGACGAATTGGTCTAGTATCACCAGTGTCTATTCGATGTTGTACCAGGTGTGTTCGGCCGTATTCTCCGTCCTGTGAGGCAAATACATCAGCGTACTCATTGATAAGATTCTCTGCCATAGTTCGCTGCTCCTGATTCAGCTCACTGGACTGGAGAATCGTTTCTCTCGTTTCCGCTGTCCAAGGTGATGTGAGAGGTTTTGGAGCATCACGTTCAGATATTGTTGCGACGGCGGTAATCGGCGTGCATTTTCCAGTCACCTCCCCTCGCCTTAGTTTGACAGTGTGTGGTCTTGCGTTCAAAACTCTTACTGGAACCATGGTGTTCTTTGGTTCGACTAACGTCTTTCCCACGATGTAGTCTTGAGAATTCTTCTCTGGGTCTGGTTCTACTATGTAGAATCGGTGGCTCCCAAGATCACCTTCCAGCTTTGTCCAAATGATTGTCTCTGAAGACGGCGGCAAAACTTCGTCTTTGCTGATGACTGTCCTGAGAGTTACGGCATTCTCATTTCCGTACACCATCAAGATTACTTCATTTGCTTTCATGAAGTCTACTCCGATGATGCACTCGTCGCATATATCTGCCACCAGAAACGCATGGGAGAACGTCAGTCCTGCCAGAGTAATCGTAAGACGAACTTCTCCAAATACCTTCGCCATTTCCCCTGTTGCAGTCTTCAGGCAGTAGCTGTTGGTGTTGTGCAGCCAGGAGCTTTTGACGATATCTCTTCTTACAATGGAGGCAGTGGCACCTGTGTCGATGGTGGCTACGCACTTCTTCTCGTTGATTAGTGCCTCCACTGTCAGGCTCTTGTTACCCCGTTTGGTTTGCGAAACTTGAATGGTGGTCCTGGGGGCCTCGATTCCAGTAACCAACTTCTGCCCCGCGAAGTTGGTCCTTACGCATTTCCCGACTGCTGGTTTTGGGAAGTCTGACTGACAGGATGGATGTTATCACCGCCAGATGCTTCCTCTCTGCTTCTCCTACTTCCGCAATGTGAACAATTTCCTCGTCTAGGTGCACTTCTGCACTGCCGTTGTAGGTGTCCGGTTTGGTTGCAATTCCAGCAACGGATTTGACTTCCGCGAGCTCTGTCTTCATCCATGATGGCTGTTCTCTGGCATGAGCATTCCACGACGGACATTTCCCTGACACGGTGTATTCCCTGGTATGCTTGGTCCGCAGCCTTCATTGACAAAGCGAATGCCAATGCCTCGGGGAGTGTTCGCTTTTCAGCCATCCTTACAGCCATTTGCAGTTGTCTGTCCTCTATGGCCTGAATAAAAGCTTCCACCGCCATTTCGTTGATAAGCTCCTCACCGGCTTTAGGGTATGAAAGATGGGCTAGTCGCTCTATATCCGCTTGCAACTGTTGGAGCGTTTCCCCCCTTTTCTGGACTCGACTACGCAGCTGAACCCTGTACACCTGCTGCATGTGTTCATCCCCAAACCGCATCTCGATAGCCTGAACCAGAGAGTCGTAGTTCTGCTGTTTATCTTCCGGGATGGTCTGCAAGAGCTCCGCAGCTGGACCCCTCAGTGCAAGCGTGAGTGCAATAGACTTCTCTTCATCGTCCCAGCTATTGGTCATTGCGGCCGCTTCGAATTGCCTCTTATAAATTGGCCATGATGTTTGACCATCGAAGATAGGAGGCTGCATCTCCTTTCTTCTCAGACCGTCAGTGGAATATTCCCGTGCTTTCTGTCTCTTCACGTTGCTGAGCTCCTTAGCAAGATTTTCGACTTGCTTTCCTACTATCTCGAATTGCGTATCCACTTTTTCAAACTGAATCTCTATCTTCCCGAACTGAGTTTCCTGTTTCTCAAAATTTTCATCGAATCTAGTTTCGACTTTTTCGAGTTGCGTCTCGACCTTCTCGATTTTCTCTTCGATCACTTCGAATTTGGATTCCAAGTTCTTGTTTTGCTCATCAAGTTTACTTTCCAGAGCATCTAGAGAATTCTTTTGTTCGTCCATTGCTTTCTTTTGTTCATCCATTGCCTTCTTTTGTTCATCCAACTTAAGTTCTAGAGAATTCTTTTGTTCGTCCAGCTTAAGTTCTAGAGAATTCCTTTGGTCGCCCATTGCTTTCTTTTGTTCGTCCATCGCTTTCTTTTGTTCGTCCATCGCTTTCTTTTGTTCGTCCAGCTTAAGTTCTAGAGAATTCCTTTGATCTTCTATTGCTTTCTTTTGTTCGTCCATGACTAACTTAAGTTGCAGGAGCAGACTTGTTATACCCGGGTCGGCTGCTGTACTTACTGCTTCCTCTTCCACGTCAAACTCTACGTCGTGCGGATTTTCACCTTCCTGCGTTACTGCTTCTTCCAGACGAATCAGTAGGGCATCTTTTCCCCCAGTTGTGTCGAGGTTCCGCTTACTGAGTTCTGCCTTTAGTTGAGTTATAGTTAGTTTTCCCAATTTGCGACCCATTTTGCGCAACTAATTAACTCAACACAGAAATCGTTTTTTTTTTTTTTTTTTTGCTTGTGCAATTTCACACCACGGAAATAGTTATTCACAGAATAAGTTTTATCCCGCTTCTGACACCAATGTAGTATGCGGGCTACGGCTCGAGTAGATAAAACAATTATTCTGAGAAATTATTTCTTTATTTTCTACTCTATAGAACAATTCAAGTTCACACTATACTATTCTTCGCCTTATTCTTTTCTTACAAGGTCTCTTTCCTCTCAAATCACTTTATCTCCTTTCAATTTCTTAATTCACAAATCCAAACTAATTACTTTTTCTTGTTCACTCTCAACTTTCAATTTATCACCAAATTACAACTTCGCCCATTATCACTTTTCCAATCTCTTCGCCACGGTTCTAAACCAACTGTGTTTTTTTTTTGATCGCCATCTGTCCTTATATAGCAGAAGTTTCTGATAGCCAGAAGCTTCTAGCAAATTCTTCGACCACTGGAACAAGAGAAATAATTATTGCAGTTATAATTCCCTTTTATCCCTGATATTATTCGTCTCTTTCGTTGACATGAGCTGTGGAGACTTCGTCCCAGACACGAACCTCGAATGAAAGGACAGTTTGAACCAAAATTCTGCCAAAATGGAAAGTCACTGCGGAATTTGCTGCATAGACATAGGCGCGTAGTTATTATTATGCTACAATATTTAAAAAGAATAACATTTAATTAATCTACCCAGGAGTCTTGTATTTCTATCTCCATTTTGATACATATATGCAAAATAGGTGGATGCATCACTTGCGTTCCATATAAAGGAATCATGGTTGGAGCCTGGAAACCTTGCGTCAATGCATCGTATCCATAATTGACTGTCGCAAATCTTCGAAAAAATAATTAATTTTTTCATATTCAATAATTTCAATTTCATTACTACTTACAATCATGGCATTTAGCTGTAAAAACCTTTTCTGTTATAATATAGGTGTGGGTTCGATTCAGGTATTTTAATAGCAATATGAGTCCCATCAACACACATTACAATACCAGGAATTTTGCATTTCTCGTAGAAGTACACTTTTGCTTCTCTTCTTTTCACTTCACTGGTATTCAGGGTTATCCATTTGGGACATAGTTTTAATCGAACATTTTTTATAAAACTTCAAAAATAAAAAAAAATTTCATAAAAGTTATCAACGGCAATGAAACCACTTACCTTGCATCTGATAGCTCCATAATATTTTCGTTAGATCCTGTTAAATTTTCGCGGAATGTTCTCTTATTTGAGGATATTTCCTGGTCTTCCTCAAAATACAAAGCAATACTATCCATTTTTATATTTTTGTTTGTATATTTTATTTTCCTGTCAACAACACCACTCAACAGCTGAGTTTGGCAGGCGAAAATTGTGATTGGTAATACAGTGCATCCGGCGGATTGAATGATACCTACTAAAGGTGAACGCGGATCGAATGGGTGAAGTGAATCTCAGATCCGGCGGATTGAATGATAGGGGTGAATATCTCGTTTTTAACACTTTTAGATTTTTCAAAAGCTTTCCATACCGTTAACCACGACTGCTTAACCTACAAAATTAAAAACTTCTTTCGCTTCTCCGAATCAGCAGCAGGGCTAATAAATTCATATTTAATTAACAGAGATCAGAGAGTCTTCGCAAATGATAAAATATCAGCAGCACTACCAATCACTCGAGGAGTTCCACAAGGATCCATTATTTTCCCTTTACGTCAATGATCTCCCAAGTGTTGTTAAATATAGCAACCTTCATATTTTTGCTGATGACGTACAATTATATCTTGCGTCTCCTATTGGTGAAATTAGCTTTGCTGTTGATCACTTAAATTATTATTATTATTAATTCAGCAAATATCGATGTGGGCTGCTAATAATGGCTAAAGCTTGAACCCTAAAAAGTCGAGGTGTATGGTTATCTATCAAAATATGATTGACACCTCATCATTTCCATCTGTTAAGCTTGTCTCGACTCCATTAAATTACGTTGATAAAGCAGTAAACCTTGATCGGACGTTAAAGTGGGATGAGCATATTGTAGCATAATAATAACTACGCCCCCTAAAAATATGACGCAACAAATTCCGAAGTGACTTTTCATTCTGGCAGAATTTTGGTTCGAACTGTCCTTTCATTCGAGGTTCGTGTCTGGGACGAAGTCTCCACAGCTCATGTCAACGAAAGAGACGAATAATATCAGGGATAAAAGGGAATTATAACTGCAAGAATTATTTCTCTTGTTCCAGTGGTCGAAGAATTTGCTAGAAGTTTCTGGCTATCAGAAACTTCTGCTATATAAGGACAGATGGCGATCAAAAAAAGACACAGTTGGTTTAGAACCGTGGCGAAGAGATTGGAAAAGTGATAATGGGCGAAGTTGTAATTTGGCGATAAATTGAAAGTTGAAAGTGAACAAGAAAAAGTAATTAGTTTGGATTTGTGAATTAAGTAATTGAAAGGAGATAAAGTGATTTGAGAGGAAAGAGACATTGTAAGAAAAGAATTTGCGAAGAATAGTATAGTGTGAACTTGAATTGTTCTATAGAGTAGAAAATAAAGAAATAATTTCACAGAATAATTGTTTTATCTACTCGAGCCGTAGCTCGCATATTACAATATAAACCAAATCTGTTCCCGAATTTACGCATCTCTTCACATGTTGTATCACTCGCAATCATACACACCTGTATCCACTAGAGCTATGCTGGTTAAAACCCTCATTGTTCCATTAATAACTTATGGATGCGAACTCTTTCCTAAACGGGACTGTGTTTCTAATCGGAAGTTAAACGTTGCATTTAATAATGCGACTCGTTACGTCTATGGTCTAAGGCGATATGATCATGTGTCTGCATATAGGTGTAAAATACTAGGTTGCTCTCTCGACAGCTACTTAGCCTTTAGATCAATTATGTTCCTTCATAAGCTAATCAGGTTAAAGGAGCCCTCATACTTATACTCCAAGTTACGGCTGACTAATTCATCGCGGATTCTGGGTTTCATATTGCCGAGATCAATGTCGGTCTCATCACGAAATCAATTCTTTCATCACACTGTGAAATATTGGAACCATTTACCTATGTATGTGAAGAATAGCTATGAAATGAGAAACTTTCGGGATTTACTTTTTGAATATTTGCACACAGGGTTAACTCCTAATTGTATGCAACACTATCTATAAGGATTATATTCTTATTGTGATTGAAACTAATAATAATAATAAACTAAACTAAACTAAAGGAATATGAATACCTTTATACTATTACAGGGCTCGGGCTTTTAAGGAAGAGGAACAGAGGAGAAGCCTGTGCATGTTAGCTTTAAATGTTTGAAGATTATAGTGATGGGGAAATACAGACCTTGGTAGATCATTCCACATTCGTGTCGTTCGGCTTATAAGCGAATGACAGTACGACCGAAGTGAGGCTTTAGGGTAAACTGGGGTCGAATTACCGCATCAGTTATCGAACAACACGTGACTGATAAATGTTGATTTGACGTGACCGCTTAAGAGATCGAGTATCGAGTATCGAAATTTGGCATTCTCTCATCAGTGATCGTGTATTTATTTATTCGATATGGTTTCTGCTAACGAGCTGAGGTGCATTTGGGAGAAAATATGTGAGAATATCTTTGTTTGTTATTTTTGCGTCTGGTTCAATTTATTATTTTGAATTTATTTCACGTTGAGTCTAAATAAAAGTAACCCTCTGCAAAAGGAGATTTTGGTAAATATTATGAGCTGGGACAGCGGTTTAGGTGCATCCTCTAAAATTGATCTTCTCCAGTATAAATAAAAATGCACTCTAATTTGCCCTGACTGTTTTGATAGAACTGCAATCAAAAGTGTATGTTGTGAAAGATATTTTCAGAAAATTATAGTTTTGTATACGTAAGTAGAGTCTTGTAAAGGAAAGGGATCGCTTTTATCTCTTAAACGTTCTCGTTCAATACACTCATGGCGATTATCCTCTGAATCAGAAGATAAAAAATAAAGTAAATATTAAATTTATAATTGAAGACGATAAATGCAAAACTTTTCTTCACACAAAAATAAATAGTTTTGACATTTGTCGGCCATCCCAACTCAATGTAGTAGAATTGTATTAGTACAATCTTCAAAGTGCACTCCATACGTGACCATTCTTATGCGAGCATCCCAATGTAGTTACTCGATCACTCGATAGCGTATGGATTTAATTCACTCGTTAACTGATGTCGTAATTCGACCCCTGATGTGCATTTGAAGCATGTCGCGTATTGCGGGTGAAATTTTGAAGGGGAGGAATGCAACTCAAAAATCGGTATCATTGAATCTGAAGTGTTGCGGCTAATCGATCAGGACTAAAAATCGAGGTCATTGCACTTGTCTTGCAACGGGACTTCGATAATATTCAGCGATATTGCAATGACTGGGAGCTGAAATAAACTTGGCCCCTATTACTTACTTAGGTGGCGCTACAGTCCGGGGTGGACCTGGGCCTCAACCAACAAACCTCTCCAGCCAGCTCGGTTATGAGCCAGCTGCTTCCAGCTGCGCACGCCAAGTTGGTTGAGGTCCCTCTCCACTTGTTTGCGCCACCTTCCGCGAGGTCGTTCTCTACTGCGCCGTCCATCCGGAGTGGATTCGAAGACTTTCCGGGCTGGAACGTTGGGCTTCATCCGCTCAACATGACCCAGCCATCTTAGTCGTTGTATATGAACTCTTCTAGCTAAGTCGATGTCATTGTAAAGGCCGTATAGCTCGGCGCTATATCTTCTCCTCCACTCGCCGTCTATGCAGACGGGACCAAAGATCACTCGAAGAACTTTTCTCTCAAAGTAACCAAGGGCATCCTCATCCGATTTTGACAAAGTACAGCAGGACTGGGATGATTAGAGTCTTATAAAGAGTTACCTTAGTAGTTCGAGATAGGGCTTTGTTACTCAGTTGCCTTCTTAGCCCATAGAAACAACGATTGGCAAGAGTAATTCTTTGTTTGATCTCCCCACTGGTGTCATTTACGGAGCTCAGCATAGAGCCTAAGTAGACAAATTCCTTTACCACCTCAAAATTATATCTGTCTATTGTGGCGTTCTGTCCAGGACGCCGATGTTGGGTGTCCTTTTTTGTAGACAGCATATATTTTGTTTTGCCTTCATTGACCGCTAAACCCATCTTTGCTGCCTCGGTCTCAATACTCGCAAACGTCCCACTGACGGCCCGCTGAGTTCTTCCGACTATGTCAATGTCGTCGGCGTAAGCGAGTAGTTGTAAAAGATTGTACCTCCGGTGTTGGCTTGTGAGTTTCGTACAATTCTTTCAAGTATAATGTTAAAGAGATCACATGATAGCGCGTCACCTTATCTAAGACCTTGGCCCCTATTATGAGTGTCGTTAGTTGATCGATGAGCGATATCTATCGATCGTCGATTGCAAATTTTAGCATTGTTTATTATGATTGTGATTGATATTCGTCGATTTGACAGTCGATTGTAGTCGATCACAAAATTCTGGTCGATGCTTTGTCTTGAGAAATGTAACTTTTGTGCGTAAGAAATGTAACTAATTTCACTGTAGTATCAAGTACACTGCTAGACTTGTTTTTGGTTAATGATAATATTAAAACTCTTTTATACGATCAATTATCCACTCCTGCTTTTTCGAAACACGATTTAATTTTCCCGATCTTTAATAAAACTAAGTCTAGTCAGGCACAAACCTACTCATACAGAGACTTCAAGAATATCAACTTCAAGAATATTAACTTGGATGCGAAGCGCTTTCCAGAAACAAATTTCTTCAAGTTTGGGAACAGATGAAAGTCTGTGGGTGCCAAAACAGTTGAATAGGGGGGATAGCGCAGAAAATCGTACCCCAAATCCCACAGTTTTCCCATCGCCAACGCACACTTGTGTACAGGTGCATTGTCCTGGTGAAAGATGATTTTTTTCTTCTTCAAGCCAGGCCTCTTCTCGCGAATTTTCGCATCCAATTTTTCTTTTTCTCTCTCTCTCAATTTCTACAAACGCCCGTGCCCTGAAATAATTTAATGGTATTCATATCCCATTTGGCGCGCGCAAATTATAAAAAAAAAAAAACATTTCTAGTAAGTTAACTATTTATCCCCTAACCTTAAAGTTCGCATGATTTACATATTTGCGCTCGATTTATTATCCTCTTAGGCTCTAAAAAGCATCCTAAAATCGATGTGCAAACCTACAGAGACTGGCAGACCAGCATACCCCTTGGAGCAGTGTCTGTACGTTACTCTGTGGAAATTTGCCACCCAATGTAACTTTCAGGAGATTTCCAATCGTTTCGGAATGGGAAAGGGTTCCGTGTATAGAGTTTTTAAAAGAACATTGAAAGCCATTTTAAGGCTTAAAAAGACATTTATTAAATGGCCCGAACATGAAGAATCTCGGAAACGAATTGTGGAAGAATTTGAACAAAAACGTTCCAATCCATTCCCATCCATTGTTTTAGGATGTTTGGATGGGACGCACTTCAAAATTCCGACACCCAAAGAAGATTCTGCTAGCTATTTTAACAGAAACGGGACACACTCTTTAATAATGCAGTCGATTTAGGGATTCGCGGTCTTTGTCTGACTCTGTCCTCAAAAACTCTAGAATTTCGTTGTCTTTCTGCTTTCTGTTTTTCTTTGGTGGTTCCGGAGTCCCAGTCGGTACATTCAAGTCATCCACGATGTTGGCGGCTTCCACATTTTCTTCTGCATCGTCCATGGATGCATCAATATTTGTTGGCGGCACTGCAATGGAGTGTTTAGTACCGTATTGTACATCTAAAACTTCAAAAAATTCCCACGCAGTTGCTGCCTCGCCAGAAGTGCGATTTCTCATCTTGATCCGCGCTTCTACGTAACCATTATGTTAAGGTATTTTCTTATAATTTCGTCCAACGAAAAAGGGAATTCAGGGACTGTTTTCATTATTTCACGAACTACCTGCCACCAGATTATAATTTTTTTTTTTTTTTGCGTTTTGATAGAAACTCCTGCTCAAATTAAGACTTTAATTAATTCGTTTGTCCATTGTTTTTTCGTGCAGATTTTAAAGAATTTAAATGCAATTAATAAATGATAAATAATTTAAAGTAATAATTTCTTACGACTCTGGAGGCACCGTCTTCCATTTTGGCTGAATAAAAAATACATAACTAAATGTCAAATGATATGGGCATCAGATCAGTTCACGATGCGCTGTTTGCTTTTGTTTGCGCAGTAGATACAATCACAATGCGTTTTGGAACATCATGCATTGCATCACTGCTTTAAGTCTGCATTATGGAACTCTTGACGTTGCAGTGATGCAGCAGTGTTGCGTTTTGGAATTCAGCCTTCATCCATAATCTCATTACCTTCGACTACCCCATTAGAGTAATGTTGTTACTGCAGGTTACGAGTCAGTTTCAATCACCCTCCGAGTAGTACATAGGTGGAAAACGTGGCTGATAATCGAGGATTTCGAGCAGAAACATTTCTGTTGGACATCGAGTTCTAGGGCATTTACTACGCTCCATCTTGCATAGTTTCTGGTAATCTGTCTCAGCTCTCCTCCTTCACGAATGCTCTGTGCCATGTCCTCTTCGGACCACCAGGTATTCTGCTATCCTGGGTTAAAGGTTTCCATTGCATAGCATAGTTAGCTATGGAACTGGCACCTTTTCTAAACGTGTAACAAATCCACTGCCACTTCCGTCGTTGGATGGTTGTACCTAATGGTTTCAGACCCGTTCTTTTGTAGTTCGTTCGTTAGAGATAAAGGTTTGCCCAGGAAATAAGACGTTACGAAGGCAACGGTTAACAAACGTTTGCAGCCTTCTCGTGATAGTAATTATCACGTGCTGCGTCCATATTACAGTGCGGATACAACGTTGGAGCGGAACCGCCTTAGCTTGGTGTTCAAACTGATCGCATTGCTTCGCCATATTTTGGACAACATCCCGAAAGCGGACTTTGCTTTGGGGATCCTGTTGGCTATATCCATCGGCCGAGACAATACTCCCAGATACTGAAATCCTCTGCTCTCTCTACCGGTTATCCAGCAATGCCATATTTAAACTCATGAGCTTTTTCCAAGGCTGATCATTTTAGTTTTTGCCGCATTAACTTTCAGCTCGACAACGCCTGCCGTCCTCTGTACATCAATCTGCTGCCATTTTGTGAAGGTTCATAATTCTGTGAGAGAGCAAGCATACATCGTCAGCGTAGTTAAGATGTTTCAGTTAGATGTAAGAGTCCATCGGATTCCTTCGTTTCCCGTCGATGAAGCTGCACATATCTCATCGCTAATCACCAATAGGAATAGTATTGGTGACAGAATGCAGCCTTGTCTTACCCCACTTTGAATCTTGAATTCCAGACTACCTTCCCCTTTGCAGAACGTGACATTTGGAATACTTTCCCTCTGTAAGGCACTCCAAATAAAATCCCTGATGACACTATCGAACTCCTTCTCAAAATCTTTGTACAGCAGGTTGAGTGCCGATCATTATTTAACGCACTGCTCTATGATGACCCGCAGGGTGTTGTTGTGATCGAAATAGGACAAAATAAGTAAAAATTTTGGCGCTAACAGTCCAAGGCAAGGCCTGGCCTAGCTTCTCGCAGACACTCGTACTGCATGCCTTAAGAATCTTTGCGACCTACAGTTTTATATACCATTTACGAAGGTCATTTTTTTTATTGAGAGAAGCTTTTCATGATAGTTTTAGTTTTCTTGGATTCGAACCTTGAACCTCTCGCTCAGTGATTGACCACTTAACCACTGAGCCACGGCGCCCATAGTTTCCAAATCGGAAACCTGCTCTTTTTTTTATAATTTGATATGAATACTCTTATACTATTTCAGGACTCGGGCGTTTGCGAAGGAGAGAGAGAGAAAGAAAGACTTAGTGTAGTGGTTTGAAACTTAGTTGGTTTTAAGTTTCTGTAAACTCCAAGGGTAGCGTCCAGATAACTGGGAAGCTTGTTTGTTTTGCTTTTCTCGTTGCTCATGATCCACAGTATTTTTTTCCGTCCTCCTGATGTCATCATCATGATCAAGTTGCATTTTCAGCCTACCTTCGCAGTAGAGTTGACTTAGTTTTCGCAATTGATCGACTTTTTTATTTATTTCGGACGAAATAAATAGATGATTGTTGACATCGGGATTTGAACCGTGAATCCAGAACGTGACAAGCGTTGATATTATCACTACACCACGGCCCTGTAGCTTGTTCGGCATCGAGTGTTTCTGCAAGATGTTTAATTCGCTTCAGGATTGTTTTAGCTATTACCTTAGCTACAACAGGCAGAACGCAGATGCCCCTCCAATTTTCACACTGCACTAAATTTCCTTTCTTAGGAAGCTTGACGATCATTTCCTTTTTCCACTCGCCAAGCTCTCTCTATAAGTGGGAGCTGTAGCTCACCCAATATTGTTGGCCTTGCTTGTAAGACCTCCGCGGCAATACCGTCAAGTCCTAATTATAGGCGGAACGCAAATATCTCTCAAGTTACCGCACTCCATTAAGTTTAGTAATCATTCCTTTATCCACCCTTCCGGAAAGCTTTCACTTTCACAAACATTCCTAATGTTACACTGCTCGGAAGGTATACCATCAAATTCGACCGCTTTATTCTTTTTGAGTGATCTGATTCCGGTTAACATTTCTGTGTTACTAGGATGCCTGCTTCGAATTCGGATGTTTACGGCTTCGTATATCTCATTTGCGTTTGGGACCAGAATGGCGTCGCTTAAACTGTTTAGTAACGCGACGAAATATTCCATTAACCTTCTAACTTCATCTTCGTCCGATATCAGCAATGTTTGCAGTACTGACGACTACGTGTCGCCTTCTTTGTGGTTCTATACCCGCTTCTTCACTTGACTTGTGGGCTAAATAAAAAAAAATATAACAAATTTTTGTTCTCCATGCTTGCTTTTTTTTCAACATGGTTTCTATATATTTTAAATAGAAAATGTGTAATCAAAATAATAAAATGTTATATTTTGTTTCGTTTTTCTAAAAAAATGCGTTATTTCTTTATCTCTTGATCTGTTTTTTTTTTTTTTCTTTTCTTTTGTCTATGGGCCTTTTAACAAAAAAAAAAACTTATTTTTTAAATATAATTTAATATTTATTTGGGCTGTCTATCGATAACTGGTTGCACTGTTTTACCTCCTCGAATCTGTCCCCAACCGATTAAACTGAAAAGAAAAACAAACAGAGGATTAGAAATATGAAAATGTTTCAAATGCGATGAGGTTTCCTCTTATGACTAGTGACAGCGGCAGCTCGTATAATTTTGTCTAATATTTTAATCTACTATGGATCGGAACAAGGTAAAAACGGAATTGCTATCATCTTGCACATCTTGACCATTTCAAAGTCCAGTGACCGTTTGATGTCTCTCTGTTTTGCCTGGGAAACAGCAAACCTTGAAAAGACTGTCTTCAAGTTATTTACACAAAAAAAAAACCGTAGCGAACTGAGTCCTCACAAAAGAAAAACCCAATTTCTCCCGCGTACTAATGCCTGAGAACAAAAAAAACAAATCAACCTTAAATTATTGACACTCTTTATCTGATGTTGCTTCAATGGTCGAACTGAGAATGGCGACTTCTCCATCCATCTTCCAGCAAGAAGTATCAGTTTCGGTGGTCTTGAAACTGCATTGAGATCGTCGACCTCCAAGTTCCGGATTCTCTCCAGTTCCATGCACCATCGAAACCACCACCGTCATCTCCGCTAGCATAGTCTGTCACATTGCTTATCTGCACACCTTGCACTTCTTGTGTCCTCTCTACAAACATCGCAGGAACATCGGAGCCACTGCTTGGCTTTGGTGTGGGTGCGGGTCTGTGTAATCGATGAGAGGTGGTTGTACGTGAGTGGTAGGTAGTGGGAAGAGACATAGAAAAAAACATAGCATTTTTTTTTTTGTTGTGCATGCACTTTTCTCGCCTTGCCTCACTCATATTTGGCTTCCGCACTGTCGTCATCTATTTTTGGCGATACGATTGGTGACGGCCTTTTGGTGAAATCCATGCTGCGTTGCAACACTCTCAAATTGGTAATACAGGGTGAGGTGTGCCATATTGTAAGCGCATATGCTCCCCAAGTTGGATGCGAACAGAGAGAAAAAGATGCATTCTGGCTGGATTTTCACAACCTCATCCAAAATATCCCAAAGGAAGAGCTTTTGTTTGTTGGCAGAGATTCGAACGGACATGTCGGGAAGACAAACGAAGACTATGAAGAGTGCCATGGAGAACTGGGGTACGGCACCAGGAATTCTCCAGGTGAAGACATCCTAAGCATGTGCAAGTCATACAGTCTTATCGTGCTAATTACCATGTTCGTCAAACAAAACCGGCACCTGATCACTTACAATAGTGGCGGAAATGAAACCCAGATTGACTACCGTTTGGTAGCCAGTTTCATGAAGCCCCGGGTTAAATATTGCAAGTGATCCGAGGAGAAGCGATCGCCCAGCAACACCGTCTCCTCCTGACAGACATTTTTATGAAGTCGGGGAAGAAACCAAATACGCAAATAAAGGTGGCTCAGAAAATCAATTGATACAAGCTGGACAAAGGAAAAGGCGAAGCTTTTATTACCAGCATGACAAATTACCTCTTTACCGTCATCGATGAGGTGGGTGATGAGGAGTGCAGAGCACAAGATATGTGGGATTCCCTATAGCGATCTTGCTTGGAGAGAGCCAAATCACTGCTTGGAACGTCGAAAGGCCACTGCCGACACGCCAAAGAAATATGGTGGTGGATAGATTAAGCTAAAGTACTGACACGGGCAAAGAAAATGGTTTTCAAGGCTTGGTCAAAGTGCTCTTCTACTAATAGAGATGAAAAAGCTCGCCTTGAAGTGATATATAGACGTTGCAAAGGTTTCGCGAAGAAGAAGTGCCCCCAATTTCAAGCAAAAAGTATGGAAGGCCTCTATCGGGAGTTGGAGGAAATATCGTCTTCGGCGTCTGATAGGAACCAGGCTACCCAGGAGTTTCGACAAAACAACTTGAATAAGGGAACAACTATCTTCAAAATAGCCACCCAGAGAAGAAATGCTCAAGAGATCCGTTCCCCAAAGGTCATTAACAATGCTCAAGGCCAGCTTTTTGTGGAAGACGAGAAAATTCTCCATAGATGGCGACAGTATTGTGAAAGACTCCTGAACAAACAGTTTCCCCGCGTATACTTTCCAAGAGCCGCTCCTAACCATGACGAAGTATCCAAAATTACTGTCGAAGAAGTTAGGAATGCGGTCAAATACTCAAAAAAAAAAAAAAAAGCGGTTGGGCCAGACGAAATAGTCTCTGAAAGATGGGAGACATCGGGTCCAGATGGCTCATGATTCTTGTCTCCAATGAGCGGTGATCCAATGCCTAATCAATGGAGGGAAAATTATCTCTCCCTTTGCACAAAGGAAAGGGCGATACGCGAAACTGCGATAACTACCGTTCTGTGAAGCTGATGTCACACACCGTGAAGATCGTTGAGCGAGTAGATGGCCGACTTTCAGAAACCTATGTACGTGCGCATGATCATGGACATGTAAGAGGGAGCAAGGACAAGAGTAAGATGTCCCGCAGGAGACACCGAAGAATTCCCAATCAAAGTCGGTGTACACCAAGGAAAAGTGACGGACCCCAAAGTGCATCAGTTATTCTTTGCTGACGATGGAGCTATGATAAGTGAAGATCAAACGTCCCTGCAACGAGCACTTGACTAATGGGTGGATGTTTTGGTGGGAAATGGGTACCGTATTAGTTCAAAAAAGACAGAGTATCTGTGCTGCCCGTTCTCTGATCCACACCGGCATATTCCAGACATTTACTAGAATGGAAAAGTGCTTCCCAAGTGCGAAAAGTGCAAATATCTGGAATCTATGATCAATAGCGAAGCAATTTGTGATGATGACATCAATCATCACGTAAGCATGGGGTGGATGAAGTGGCGGGAAACTCCGCAATCTTCTGTGACCGAAAAATGTCACCTAAGCTGAAAAGAAGGCTTTACACCGCAGTTGTACGTCCGGCACTCACATACGGTTCACAATGCTGGACAATGTACAAAATGTATGAGCAGCTGAGATAAAGATGCTTCACATGACAGCAGGAGTAACAAAGCTTGATAAAAGAAGAAGTTCAAAGATTCGAGGATGCCTTCATGTAAAAGAACCCATCACAAGCAAGATAGAGCACGACCGGCTCAGTTGGTATTGTCGTGTTCAAAGGAGAGATCCTTCGAGGCCCGTCAAAAAGGCAATATCAATCAACGTTCCTACACAATCGCGCAAAAAAGGCAGACCAAAAAACAACTGGATCATACAAATGCAAAAACACCAGCAATTGTTTGGCCTCAAGTGATCCGAAACCGGGAAGTCTGCCGGTACTTCCTGAGATCAAACCGGCAAACTCCACAGGCGGGTGCAGTAAAGTGGGAGGGTTGTGATCCTTCTACTTTAAATAAAGGTTGGCATCAATTTTATCTAAACTGTCCCAAATGGTATTAGCTCATTAGTAGGCAGAAGATTCAAGGTTCAAATCCCAGAAAACACAAAAAAGTTTTTTCACAATCCCACCTCTCGCAAACGTATAACAATCGAAAAATTGCTCTTCGGAAACAGTATAAGACTGTATGGACTGTTTTTTTTTACGATTTACGGAATGCGGAAGTTGACGACCCAAGTGACAGCTCTTTCCCCGAATAACTAAGGAAATATGAAATACAACGCAACTCGGGAAATAAGAATGTAACCTTCTTTACATCGTTTCTGCCGCAGTCACTAGACTCCTATAAATATCAAAAACCTATTCACTTACCGCCAATGCTGCTCCACTCGACGACTGAGAGCGATTTTCTCCCCGATTTCGGTACACACTGGTGTTGTAACCACAATCTTGGCCAAATCGTCCTTCGTTGCACGTACCCGCCCACCGGTACTCAACGAACCAATATTTACCAATAAAATTTCATTCCTAGCCAGTTTCTGCACACGGGCGCCCTTCTTGTCACCCTCGGTACGTACGCCTAATAGACGCTTCAGCAAATAATAGGAGATTTCCAGTTCGGTGTAAATTTCTGGCAGATGACCAACAGCGCCCAACACTTGACCAACCAAACGATCAGCACGGCACAAGGTCGGATCAATCTTCGTGCCGACACCAATCAAGCCTCCAGGCACGGCGAATTGCAACTCATTCTGTTCCGTATACAGCGAAACAATTCGCGAGAAAATCGGTCGACATGTTACATTGCCTTCAGAGTCTTTCGTGACGACACCTGGTCGCACTTCAATCTCTTGACCAACCTTAAGGACACCACTTAAAATCGATCCACCGGCAACACCACCCTTTAGATCGTTCACTTCGCAACCGGGCTTATTGACATCAAACGAACGAATCACAATCAATCGTGGTGGCGAATCAAAGTTGCGAACCGGCACAGGGATTTTATTAACAATGTATTCGCATAATACCTGGAAACAGAGCAATTATTTAAAAATATATATTCAAACAAACTGCGGTTTCAATGCCAATGCCATACTTCAATATTATATTTCAGTTGGGCTGAAATTGGAACAATAGGGCTCCCTTCAGCAACAGTTCCCTGAACGAATTTAACTATCTCCTCGTGCTGTTCCTTGGCTTGACTTTCTGTAACTAAATCGATTTTATTCTGAAGGATAATGATGTGCTTCAGCTTCATAATTTCGATGGCAGCTAAATGTTCTGATGTTTGCGGTTGGGGACATGATTCATTGCCTAAGTAAACAACAAAAAAAGAAAAAAGAAAAAAAGAGTTACATACGTTGTAAGGCCAGTCTTTCTTTGGTGAACTTACCAGCAATTAAAAGTAAAGCTGCATCCATAACGGCGGCACCGTTCAACATTGTTGCCATAAGAATGTCGTGACCAGGGCAATCGACAAAACTCACATGACGAATCAATTGAAACCGGCCCGAACACGATGGGCGGCTGCAGGGAAAACTATCGTCCTTGCTGGAACCTCCGGAAATGAAGCTGGCGGGACGTGGACATTTTGGATTGTCACATTTATAAATTTTCGCATTAGCGTAACCTGTAATAAAAATAAATCCAATGAAAGATAACCGACACTTCGCCTAAGGCTTAGTAAATTTAAATAAATAAGCAATAGGGCAGATACCAAGGTATTTCATTGCATTATCTCATGCACGTTGAGTGATTGATGATTATATAGGTAATAGGAGTGCTACGATAACGTTTAAGCAATAACTCGGGCTATAAGGGATCTTGAAGAATTTAATTCACAGCGTTTAGTTTTGCCCCAAGCGAGAGTGATGTATTCAATCAATAAATTTAGCAAACAGCGTGCAACAATGGGGCCCTTTGAGAGTTGGCAATCAAGTCTAAACCTTTGGAGTAATCAAGAATGCTCTCAAATGCAAAGCTGCGACTTGAACTTTCGATGAGAGATAAAAGGACGTTAATGCAAATAAGGAAATGGGTTGGTGGGAGCACGAAATCTTGAGCAACACTAGCATTTATAGGCATAGCTATGCGTCAGCTGTGCGTGTATGAAATTGCTATGCATAACAGTCTTCTGTGGTATGCAGTTTACGACCATTCGCATTTTATTTTCTTCACTTACGTCTTTTGCAAGAAAAATTAACTAGTCGGGTATTCAGAACTGATAAGACAGAAAGCCTTTGCCATCAGCAGCAATCTTGCCCAGACAGTTATTTTTCCTTAAAGTCTAGGGTGGACCTGGGCCTCAATCAACAAACCTCTCCAGTCAGCACGATCCTTCGCCAGATGTTACGCCAAGTTGGTTGAGTTCGGCTTCCATTTGCGCAACACCATAGAAGATGAAGTCTGCCTCTTTTGTGGATTCCCTCTGGGATAATTTCGAAGACTCGTCGGACCGGGGCATTACTGTTCATTTATTTAAATCCTTCAACCCCTCGAGGAGCATAGGGCGTCAACAACACCTGCGCGCTATCTTGTTTGGAGCTCTGCAACGCGTTTGAGCTGCCTCCAACTCATTCCCAAAGAGCTTGATTCATCCTCGACTGTCCTACGCCACGTTTGCCTAGGGCGTCTCGCTGTTCTGCCTGCCTGGGTAAGCGGATTCCACTGCATTGCGTATTTCCCACTGCAGTTTTCGTCGCGCCGTAGTGTGTCCTATCTACTGCCACTTTCTCCTTCGCACAGAAATGTCTATAGGTTCTTCGCCTGTTCTTAGATGAAGTTGTTGGTTGGGCTAAAAGATCCTCAAGATGATTCTTAGACATCTGTTTACGAAGGTCTGTAGCTTTGCGTGTGATAGTGGTAACCACCTTTCAAGTACTGCACCCATACAGCAGTACTGATTCCAAGTAGCTTGGTTTTTAAGCTGAGAACATTGCTTCTCCACACTTTGAACAGCATTCCGAACGCAGCTTTTGCCTTCCCGATTCTCCTACACACATCCACACACATCCAGTTCGGTGCCACCGCGGTTAGCCGAGACCGCGAAAGTTGTCTACTTTCTCGACAACCTGTCCTGCAATGTTGAGTTAAGTGCGGCTGTTAGAAGTTTTTTTTTTTTTGCCGAGAGGGTGAAAATCTTCTAGACACCATAAGGCCCGACCGCGCGTGCTTATGGTAGTGTGAGATTTTTACTCACTAAAAACACCAGTGTTAGAAGTGATCAGAGCTTTTGTTTTGGCTGTGTTTATCTTAAGCCCCACTTTGTTTGCCTCAGCTTCTAGATTTTGGTTCATCAGATGAAGGTCCATTATCCGATGTGAAAGTAAGCAAACATCGTCAGCGTAGTCGAGATGTTTAAGATAAGTTGTCATAGTCCATGGAATTCCATTGTTACTTTCCGTTAATGCTGCACGAAGTACATCGCTGATGACCACCAAGAATAACAGCGGTGACAGTACGCACCCCTAACGAACTTCACTTTGGACTTCAAAATCATCTGACACCTTACCATTGTCTAAGACGTGACACTTACGAGTACTTCCCTCGTATGTAGCCTTGATAATAGCTATGAGTTTTTCTGAGATGCCTCTCCTGCGCAAGGTCAACCAGATAGCATCTCGATTCAAGCTGTCAAAAGCCTTCTCGAAGTCGATAAACAGTAGATGTAGCGGAGACCTATACTCGACGCATTGCTCTTTTGGGCGTAAGGTATTTATGTGGTCGAGGCAGGAGAATCCAGCACGAAAGCCTGCCTGAATTGCGTTCTATTATGACTCTAGCTATTATCTTAGCTACGGCCTGTACAACCGCAGCCATTTTAAGCGGTGTATTTTCTTAACCAAATCAAAGTCGCTGTACAGTCCGTACAATTCGTGGTGGAATTACCTCCTCAACGCAGATAGAACCTTATATCTTTCGAAGAATTTTTCTCTCGAAGACAAAGTCCACTCACCTGGACCATATAGGACTGGAATGAGTTCTTCTTGATAGGGCTCTGCTATTGCCTTTTTTTAGCCCTTAGAAACAGCGGTTGGCAAGAGTGATTCTCCGTTTGATGTGATATTGTTGACAGAATTTACTGCGGGCAAATTCCTTGACTATCACACTAACTTACGAAATATAGTGCCTGTGAGTTTCGCATTATTTTTTCCAGCACAATATTAAAGAAACTGAAGGCAGCGAGTCGTCCTATTTTAAACCTCTGTTAGTATTGAAGATCTCAGTGATGACTTTTCCGTCGGCTGTCCATTTCCCAGGCCTAAAACCGCACTGATAGCTTTCAATCAGTTCTTCGACATAGGGCGCTCACACATTACACCAGACATGATCTCGTAGGCGATGATCAGCAGAATAATACCTCTGTGGTATCTAATACCTTCTAATGGATCGGGCAGATAGTTCTGAGGTTCTGTTCTTGCTTTCATCCGACCATATCTTACAAATGAGCTGGTGTATGCTCCCTACGAAATCATCTCCCGCAGCCTTAAATAGTTCTGTTTTTATACCATCTGAGACGGCGTCTTTGTTGGACTTAAGCTTGACTATCGCTGTCCGTTTAACAGTCCGCAGAAGTATTCTTTCCATATTTTTAGCAATGACTGCGTTTCCATTACAATGTTCCCGCCTTTGGCCTTGCAGGCTCCGGACTTAGTAGCTTAAGTGTGGGTTGAGTTCTTTACCCTTTTATTAAAGTTCCGAACCTCTTTCCTGTTGGAGCGTCTCTGTATCTCCTCAATCTCATGTTGCCCATTCTCCTTCTTCTTCCTTCTGAGCACGTGTTTGTCGACCCTACCTTTCAACTCGTAGAACAGATAAGCAGTTCTTGTCCTCTTGTGCAACATGGCTCTGTAGGTTTATTTTTATTCAGCGTTTGCCTATCTGCAATCAGCATCTTTCCTCAGATTCATGCGGGTGGTAAAATGAATCCTATTATCAATTGCGACATCAATAGATGTAATAGATCAATCAAGATTCCTGATCGACCAATCTGTGTAAAATTTTTCACAGGCGACCACCTATTCTTCCCTCTTGCGTAAGAGGGATTGATCCATTATTACATGACCTGGAGGGCTATGCATTTATCATTCTTTCGCAGTGTGACCAATCCACTGTCACTTGCATAACACGTTTTCTTACAAAGCTGTTCATTTGAGATACAATTCGTAGGGTGCTATTCTTTAAAACAATAGTTGTACCTATACCTTCTATACCGAAACTAATGGCAACTATCATTCCGAGTCGAGCGTACTATTCTGAAGTAGACACCAATTGAGGAAGTCGAAGAGTTTAACTACCTGCGGAAGGGACCTAGACGTTGGTTGGTTGGTTGGTTTTAGAGGGTGAGCTTATGCTCTTCACTTAGGCCTCCATTGGGCCCGTTGTGTTCCCCTCGTCCGTCAAACAGTACGTATAGTACTATGATGTGGGAATTATGTATTGAGAGGGGATGTAGGTATTGGGATCATGGGGAGTATCAAAAGGAGGCTATGTCGTATAGTGATCGGGAAATCGTCTTGTTCGTCTAGCGAACTCCAATATATCACCAATCCTTGGGGATCCCAGTATCTTCAGTCTTAACCTCGTTGTTGCAGGGCAGTGGCAGAGTAAGTGTTCTATATCTTCCTCCTCCTCCTCACAGTTGGCGCAGATTGTTGTATCAGCTAGCCCGAGTCGAACGAATGTTTACTGAGATTGATGTGCCCTGTTAAAAGTCCCACCATCACTCTTAACTGTGTTCTGCTTGAGTTGAAAGCTCATTTTGCTGTGTTGTTACTCGGTTCTATTACCACGGAACTGGCGACTTTACAAGTGGCTAAATTCCCCCATTAGTTATTGAACTCCTGTCGTATCTTCTTATTAGGACCCTATTGTCTTATCAGAATTCATTTCTATGTTACTCGCTCCTTTCCTTGCTAGTTCATCAGCCTTTTCGTTACCCGGTACATCTTCATGCCCGAGTAACCATGTAAGCATAGCAAGTAAGTTCAATTTAGTTTTGCACTCCCTTACTAGTCGTGACTTCGACTGGGGTTTGCGATTTCGATTTGCCTCTCTTCGCTGGTGTCTTCTGCGAGTATTTCGGTTGCTTTCATAATTGCAAAGACTTCTGCTTGGAACACCGTTACAAATGATTCTAGGTGAATAGCAACTTCAATCGGTGGGTTAGCACAAAAGATGCCAGCCCCTGATTCCCCCGATATTTTAGAGCTGTCTGTATATACCGATGACCCGTTGGAGTTTCTTGTCGTCCAAGATTCTCTTGTGGGGAAGATTGTTTCGAAGTTGTTGGTGAACGTATAAGATTTTTCAACAACATCTCTTATCATCTTGGTGATGTTTTGATGTTTGAGCCTTCTTTGAAATGGCAGATCATTCTAAATAAGCCTTAACGCTGAAAGACCGTCAATCTTCTTCTCTTCAAGGTGCACTGGTAGGATGTTTAAGATTACTTTCATGGCCGCTGTTGGTGTTGAGGATTGTGCTCCTGTGATACCCAAGCAGGCCATACGCTGTTTGTCACTGGCCACCATATAACTACACCGTAGAAGATGGAAGGTTTTATTACGCATTCGTACATCCAGTGGACCTGTTTCGGTTTCAAGCCCCATGACTTGCCGATGACCTTCCTACATATCCAATATGCTCTCTTGGCTTTGGTAACTCTTTCTTCCAGGTCATTTTCTTGTCCAATATTATGCCCGGATACTTGACGCTGTCACAGAGTTGCAGTGACGCTCCTCCAAGTTGTGAAATGTGAAAGCTACTAGTTTTGGTTTTCTTTGTAAAGAGAACCAGTTCCGTTTTATTTGGATTTATTTCTAATTCACTCTCCTCCGCCCATTTTTTATGATTCGTAGCGTGTTTTGCATAAGCTCTCCTATGATGTTCAGGTGCTTTCCTCTTATCAAAACGGCTAGATCATTTCGCACATGTTCCATCTAGTGATTTTAAAAGGCTCTACATTTCGAGCACCCACAGAAAAGTAGATATTATCCCCCCCTGTGGTGTTCCCGTACGAACTGTTCCCCTTCTTGTTTCGTCTCTCAGTGAAGCTGTGTGCCGTTTGTAAACATGTGTTCCAGCCAATTGTTTATTATTTGTTTTTTACAGTATATCGAGAGTGCGTCCATAATTTTTTGAGTTTTAACATTGTTAAATGCCCCTTCTATATCTAGAAAAACGTCTGCGACTGATTCCTTCGTTTCAAAAGCATCTTCTATTGTGGATACAACCTAGTGTAGTGCCGTCTCAACAGATTTCCCTTTGAGGTATGTATATTGATTAGGATATAGTCGCGGATTTGTAATCTGTGTTCTGATATAGTTATCACAGTTCCCTCCATTGATTTTAATAGGAAGGACGTTTGGCTAATACGTCTATAGCCCTTCGCCACCGATAAATCTTCCCCGGGTTTTGATAGGCACACCACTATCATCTCTTGCTATTGTGTTGGCGTGTCTCCGAGATATAGGCACTCCCTGAAGATATTAACCAAGTATTCCGTCCATACCCGGTGATTTATATGGTGCAAATGAGTTAATGGCCCAGGCCACTTTATCTGCATCAACTAGGTTTTCAGTGTCATCCAAATTTGTTTCAGGTCAAGTAAGACTACTTTATAAGATTCCCAGTCTGCTCCTTCGTTTGTTCTTAAAGGTAGGGTCATAGACGTTAAACGCAAAATAAATAAAGCTTGCGCTGCCTTTAGTATCCTGTCTCCAGTTTGGAAATGCAATCAAGTGAGACGACTCTTCGAATCCAATGTTAAATCCGTGCGAAACTTTCCCGTGAAACCTGGAAAGTTTCGGTAAACATCACGAGATAGTTACAGGCGTTCATTAATCGCTGTCTGCGATACATCCTAAAGATTCGCGGGCCGCAAATTACGAGTACATATATCCAAACAGGAATGTCGAGATAAGACAGCGAAAATGGAGCTGGATTGGACACTCACTGACAACATCCAAAGCAGTCCTTCGGATGAAATCATCAGTGTGCACGGCGGGTTTGGAAGACCAAGAACAACGTGGAGATGAACAGTGTTGGCAGAAGCAGCAGCTGAAATATATAGCTGCAGACTGAGAAAGATTTAAGAGATTTGTTGCCTCGCCCGGGGTTAATGGAAATATGATGATGATGATGATGTTTCTGTAAGACGACAACGCACTCTATGATCGTTTCGCATTCTGTAAAGTGATGAGCGATACCAAATTGTACGCAAAAAGAAAGAAGAAACACAGCCCACAACACCCACAACGGTTTTTAAAAGATTTAAACTTTGTTTTTTTTTTAAATATTTTGTCTTTACTCCATCACTGGGTTTAATAAAATAAAACATTTGTAGTTCAAATTACAAGAAAATTATTAAAAATTAAATATTAGACAATTTTATTTGTGTATATTTATCTAACTCTACAACGCAATTGAAACAGTAATCGTAATGTATATAAAACGGCAGTGCAAGTTAGACCTATGCACATTAATCTTAAAATATAATTACGTAATATAAAAATAGTTTAAATAGTGAGTTCATATCACTGATGTCTTCTGGGATTCTGCAGGCAGCTTGGCAGTTAAAATAAAACCTTTCGGCAATTCTCCGCTCCACAACGACATGGTACCTTCTCGGCTTCCGATAAATTTTCATACTTTAACTCAGCCTCATGATCACGGCTTATGTAATCGAATGACAATTCCTCGCCTGCCTTGATCGGTTTTATAGCGAAGAAGGCCAGGCGTGGCATATTTATGTCTAAGCAATTTATCCACGTGGGAAATACAGCACAGTTCGGATCGCAGGAATGGTTTATGAAATGCGACACATTGCCGTGGAAGGCTGCATCAATGGTATATACACTCTCTGCCGCTGTATTGTAGTCCAAATCGAACAGATATGTCCTTCCTATTGCGTCATACTGCTTGCCACGTTCATTTGCCTCATCGGTGGTTATTATCTCACCGACATACTCACAAACGAATTCTCCCTTTCGGATGGGCTTGTGCGTCTTTAGGCCCCATCCACAGCCGTTACTGGTCTTGAAAATGCATAAAGCATTCTTGCGTCCACGTTGTATTGTGCGATTCAAACAATCTGGACCACACTTGCACAATTTGTTGCATTCATAGATGGCCTCGCCCGCATGTATCCTTAGGCGGCCTGTTTTATCGTAGGCAAACTTTCCACCCGCCATTTTCGAACAGCAAGGCGAACCCGAGTCACAACCATCTTCACACTTACAACCGATTGGTGGATCTTCTAGAATATGCACTCCCTCGCCGGCAATGCTGCTCTTGATGTAGTTGAAAGACGAATCCAGCATTTCCAAGTCGGAATTATTCTCCACCGTTACCTTGGCGTTCACTTCAATATTGTTGACGGCCAGCTCCCAGAGTGTTATATCTCTCAGCTGCTGCATACGCTGCATAATAAACGGTTTCAGCAGAGTGGCCATCTTAATGCGATCACGAATCTTTCCTCGTTCTACTTTACTCTTCGAGCCGGACAACCAAAACTGGGCTAGCAATACCAAATCCGATTGATGGGCCAATATATCAAAAGCATCGACTATCTCGATTTTTACATCCGCGGCTGTAAGGACTTCTCTATTTTCTTTGATTTCCTTCTGAATCGAATCGTGAATTTTTTCTATTGTGTCTTCGTACTTTTGCAACTCTGCTTCGAGGAAAATACTCAAATGGTGGCATTCTCTCACGTTGGCAAACGGTTCCCAAGTATTTGTACTTGACGGATAATTCTTCCATTTGACAAAATATAACGGGAATGAACTATACGATTCCATGCTTATAATAGATTCAACAACATACTCCGTAGTCTTGCCTTTTGACTTCTTCTGTGGTTTACTCTGCGTTGGAGTACCATTACGAATCCGTATACTTTGCACAGATTCCAAATCGGAGGCGTCATGCAAATCAAATGCACTCTCATAGCCTGAGCTAGGACTCGATGATACTCTAATTAGATGGTCACTAAAGCACGGAGTCATTGGTAATTGAAAAAATCTATGTTCATCGTGAAGTTGTTCACGGTAACGCTTTTTATATTTTTGATTCAGTTCCCTAATGAACTCGCGCAGTAATTGTGGTGATTTCGATATTCGCAAGAGTTTTTCATATGGAATACGTTCTGGAATTATAAGAGAAAAAAAAAATAAATAAATTGCTGGAGGCTTAGACAATTCATCAATAAAAATGATAAAACGAAAAATAGGGGGAAAAATAAGAGAAAAGACTTTGATACCCTATCAGTTATTTTATTTTTTTATTTTTTATTTTTTTTTTAATTGGAGAAATAATAATGATTCCAGCAGTTTATTTACTTTTTTTTTGTCTTTTTTTTTCATAAAACGTATTGCATATGAAAAATATAGTTAAGTTAAAAAAAAAAATACAAAGCAAGCAACCTCAAAATAAAACAGTTGAGGAGGTGAAAATAATTGATAGGGAGTTACAAATGCCACCATAAACCTTACATAAACATTTTTATAAATCTAAAACATAACAGTTAGTCAAAGTAATAGTTTTATTTGTGTAAAAAGGTATTTATTTTAGTTGAATGGTACTTAGATAGTCCCCACTTGTAGAGGTTTCGGTTTGGTTGTGAGTCGGATTTTGATGGGCAGCGGTTTGATTTCGTACGGAACTTTCGACTTGTCGCGATGGAACGTTCCGAATTGTGTTTCATGCATTTACGACCAAATCGAATTCGGAACGTTCCGTCTCGAGAAGTTGAGGAAGCCGCGCAAAATCAAACCACATAAATCGTTATTAATTTCGACGTTGGGATTTCACATCCCTGCCCTATGGCACCTGTCAAATCCATCTGTCATCCATAGTGACAGGTAGTAAGTTCTTGCCCTCCCATTTTACAATATGGATCGTTTAACCACCGCTCAACGCATTAAAATTGTTGCATCTTACGACAAAAATAACAGTTCTGTAATATTGGGTACTGGAAATTCAACAAGTTGATGCACAAAATCTTCTTCAGTGATAGGCCCTTTTTGCGATCGGTGGCTACGTAAATAAACAAAATTGCAGAATTTCAAATTCTGAGAATTCAAATGTGAATGTTGAGAGGCCATTGCATTCACCACGGGTGACTGTTTGAAGCGTGCTATGGAAGGCGCAACTGTTACAGTGAATTCTGTGTGCTATGGGCAAATGATAACCAATTTTTCTTGGCCTGAGATTTAAAACATTAATGTGAGCGACATGTGGTTTCAACAGGACCCGTCCGTTTAATTTCAAAATTTGGCACCAAGATCGTGTGGACCGTTGTATTTCTTTTTTATGGAGCTATGCTAAAGATTATGATGCAGACAATACCCAAACTTTAGAGCACTTAAAAACCAACATCCGTGAAGTTATGGCCGCACTACAGCCAGAAATAATTCGCTCTTTTTTTTGAGCAAACTTTATAATATTTGCTTGAGGGCGGCTGATATGAACTGTTACTAATTCAAATAGCTGTATTTTTTTTATTGTGAATATTTTTTATTGAGTCCAAGGAAAAAATATTTGGAAATTTATTTAAATTCAAGGATTTAATTAATATTTTCGATATGGCCACCTTTGGCACGGATAATTACCTTGCGACGGTCAATAAATTTATCGCTCGCTGCACGCAAGTGTGTCTGTGGAATGCGCTTCCATTCCTTTTTGTCTTCAAAGTGCCCCAGACAGAAAAGTCGAATGGATTCGCATCGGGCGAATTCGATAGCCATTATGTCGAGGAAATGAAGTGCGGAACGTTTTGTCGCAGCCTTTCTTGATTTGCTCGGGCTTTATGGGAAGGTGCAGAGTCCTGTTGGAATGTCCAGGGCCTTTGGCCGAAATGTTTGCGCACCCATGGCTTCAACACAGCTTTCAAGACAGTTTCACGATAAACCATCGCGTTTACCTTAACAGCACGGTCCAAAAATACAAGCGGAGACCGACCATCGGCAGTCACTGCGGCCTAAACCATCAAAAACGGTGGCGCTTGCTTCCTGGTGGCCATTCTTTGGTCGAAATTATCGTATGACCTCTCGGCAGGTAAACTTGATCATTTTGCTTATTGACAAGTTGCTCAATTGGAAATGGTGCTTCATCAGAGAAGACGATGTTTGGCAATTGGACACTTGCATGCAAGCGGATCAACTCCTTTGCTCTTTTCACTCTAACTTTCGTTTGGTCAGGTGTGAGATCGTGCACTTTTTGGAACTTTAAAGCCTTGAGTCCAAGCTCATTTTTCAAAATGTGTTGCATCCGTTCTCTGGATATGTTTAGCTCAGAAGCCATTTTTCTTCCGCTACGCCGAGGACCACCTCCATAGCGTTTTGCAATGCTGCCGGTTTCGTTGTAACGCGATATGGTGCGATACACAAACATTTTGTTCACTTTCAAATGTTTCAGATCAAAAACAATAGCTGGTTCTGATTTTCCAGCCAAAAAAAGGGCAATAACACTATTACATATTCCATTGTCGATAGAACAAAAACTAAACACGCGATTCATACGCTTGGCAACAATGAAATGAATTAACAACTGTAAAATTTTCAGCGCGCTGTCATTCGTAGTTTGCCAGACACAGCGACGTAAAGTTAGTAACAGTTGATGTCAGTCACCCTGTATGTAAAATGCGACTTTAAGGACCTTAACCTTTTCCGTATACCATTATTAAGTTAGAGTTCATTTCATCGCCAAGATATTTGAGATAAAAAGGAGACTCGTAGTTTGCCTAAACTTTCACTTTAATTGTTGTCAACGCATATACATAAGTAAAACCAAAATAATTAAACATAGATAGATGGAAAATTGCACACGTGCAACCAATTCCGAAAAAAAAGCCAAAAGAAACCTCCCCATCTAACTGCCGACCAATAGCTTTAACGTCAGTACTTCCCAAAGTCATGGAGAGCATTCTTAACCACCACCTTATGAGTTATCTTAAAATTTTGATTGAGTGGAGCAAAGTGCCCTCGTTAACAAGCCTGAAGGTCACGGCATCGGTGACATTTTCGTGAAATGGATTGCGAGTTTTCTTAAGTGGTCGAACATTGCAAGTTGTATTAGATGGATGTACTGCTACATCATGCTCGACTAATGCCAGTGTTCTCGCAGGGCATTTGCATCAATGACCTCCTTCCTGTTACTTGTAATCTGATTCATTCCTTCGCGGATGACAGCACACTTGACTTCATCTATTAGTTAATAACACCACGGCAATTCGCTACCGAATTCAACTCTCACACTGATTCAATCATCAATTGGGGTAAAAAAAACTTGAGTTGTCTCCTGTCTATGAAGCGGAATACTAACGGGGTCAAACTCAGAATGGATGTAGTTGATGTTGAGAAATCTAATGGCTTGACATGTATGTTAGCCCAGAAGTTCGATGGAACCAGCATATTACTGTTGCTGCCTAGGATTGCTTAAAAAAAAGGTCTAAACGGGTTTTCACTCCTGCAGACTTGACCACAATCTATAAAGTTCATATTCGTCCGAAACTTGACTAAAACTCGCATTTTTGGACGGAAGCTTCAGTCGCTTGCTTGATCATGTTCAGCGACAAGCTTTGTAGACAGATCTGCAAAAAATTAAAATTAACCTGCATCAATACCTCACTATCTCTATCACTATCGGATTTGTTCACTCCTCAAATCTTCTACAAACTTTAAAGAACACAGTTATAAAAAAAGGTTATAAAAAAAAATCCACAAAAAACAAAATAAAATAAGATGAACGACTGGCCGCACGTGCTTTGAAATTTATTTATTTTTTTAAAACCGTTAAAATAAAAAAAATCTCAAATTTATCCACCATAGCTCAAATAGTTAATTTATAAAAAACGTTAGCCATTTTCGTTTTTCAAAATCAGCCATTAGTAAAAATATCGTTATTTTTGGGGTTAGAATAAAAATTCCGATTTCGCTTTGAACAGATCCCAGATAAGAAGTTCGAAGAAAATTCGTCGAACCATTTAGACTGCAGTCGTGCGCACAGAAGGACAAACAGAAATGAGAAACCCACTTTATTGAGGTCTCAGTTGAAAATATCACTTCTGATCAACCCGGATGATGACGATCAACAATTCTATCGACCCAACCAAAGTGAAGTGAAGATAGCAATATACGAAAGTTTGTTTTGACTGTTCCTTGGTTTCTGGTGTGTTGTGGTGAATCCAGGTTTCATCCACGGTTACGAAACGGCGCAAAAACTCAGCCGAATTTTTCTGGAACATCGCCAAACACACCTTTAAAGTTGTCAAACGAATGCGTTTGTTGTCGATTGTGAGCAAACGCGTCACCCATCTTGCGGAAAGCTTTTTCATGTCTAAATATTCATGTAAAATCGAAATCACTGAGCCATGTGATAAGCCGGTGGCCTCTTCAAGCTCGCGCACTTTTACTCGCCGATCGTCCATTATCAAACCATGGATTTTGTCGACCATTTCTGGTCCTCAATTGGGCGACCAGAACGTTCGACGTCACTTGTGCTTGAACGACCGCACCGAAATTGAGTAAACCAGTGGTGAATGGTTCCAATCGATGGTGAAGAGTCTCCATAATATTTGTCAAGCTTTTGTTTGGTTTGCGTGATAGGTTTTTTCTCGCAAAAAATTGTGTTTAATGAGCACTCGAAATTCACTTTTTTCCATTTTAACGAAAGTGCTAGTAGGCGTCTATATAAAATGGCTGCCACAACAAAACTATTTGACAGATCTGTCTGAAAATTTGGGTGCGTTCTTTCGAAAGATGATATCTGACAAAAAAAAAAAATAAATTTAAGGTGACGACACAATTTATGTTAATTTTCAGGGACTTATTGACCCAACCTCGTATTTAGGTGTTCATCTAGACAAGTTTTGAACTACAATGAGCACATAAATATACAGTTGCAAAAGGCAACAGCGGCATTTATGTCTCTCGAACGCCTTTTCTACTCCAACTATCTTGGATCTGATGTGAAGGTCATATGCTACCAAGCTTTCGTTCGTTAAATTTTGACTTATGCGAGTGCAGTGGAACACAAACCCGTCTTATATGGAAAAACTTTGACTATTTGAAAGAAAATGTCTTCGAGCCTTCATGCGTATGTATAGAAGCGCACATTCCGATTTTCGCCATTACGTTTCTAATAAGAGACTATTGGATGCTTCCGGCGTATCCAGAATTGACAATATCATTCTAGATCTTGTGAGGAACCATTTCGCGCGGTCAGCGAGCTTTACTGAAAACGAACTTGTGTCAGGCTTATTTTATCCTAACCCTGGGTATTTTCAAAGTACTGTGGTGAGTGGTTACATCCCCCCTGAAGCATTCTTGTATCTGGATGCACATAATTATTTGTCAGATTCACTGAACGGTGCTATTATTTACCATCTTGCTAGAAGGGCTACAGAAAAACGTATCCCCTACGAGCCGATGGACTCAGGAGAAGGAAACGCTGACTTGAGATACTGCGTAAGCATACCTGAGCGGGATTCAGTAAACGACGACAGGTTGAATATGGAGAGACATTGGTGGATCCTACTGGGTTGAGGCTAACACTTAGGTTAAGCAGGGCCGGACCCTGATATGTGATTTTTGGCATACCCCTGAATGACTGACTGAATGGTCTAACTCTCATTTGATTGGTCTTTTCAGTGGCGGGGCAGAAATCACATATCAGGGTCCGACCCGAGAATTAGGTTAAGGTAGTTTTTGTTTTTATCACCTAGATTAGTTTTTATGAAAAAAAAAAAAAAATAATGTGTTCTAAAACCCCACGTTTTTCCTTAAAATGAAATAATGCAAAAAAAAAAAAAAATAATTTGAAATTAACAAAAAAACATCGATTAAAATTAAAATTATAATAGTGTAGTTTTAAGTTAATTAGAACTATAAATTATGCTAGTGTATGAGTGGAATGAAATAAACAATTTTAAAAAAAGGGATATTGAGCTACGGGTACTGTTCGTGAAAACCGGACCAAAAAGTGTCCTTTACCCACAGTCAAGGATATGAAAAAGAAAAACAGAGCAGAGTTTGACAGTTGCAACGAAGTTATTTTCGTTCGATGGAAACACAACAGTGTTTGCACAATGGGAACAAATTTCGACGGCGTTGAATCACTCGGTAAGATAAAGCGATGGTGTAACGAAAATTAAGAAAAGATTCGAGCTGAATATCCCAAATTTGTTTCAAAACAATGGGTGGTGTAGACGAAATGGATCAGTCTATATCGTTGTACCGGATTGCCGTACGAGGAAAAAAAATGTCATGTATATCATCAGGAACATCGCTAGATACTTTACTTCGCCAATGCCAAAAGGAAACTGTTCCTAACCGATCATCATCATCAGCAATACCTGGCTTGTCAACAGACAGCACTGGACATTTTCCGATTAAGTTGTCTAAGGAGTTCAGGTGTGTAATGTGCCATGCAGAAGCACGTTGGGCGTGCAAGAAGTGTGATAAAACGCTTTGCGTCAAAAGGCCTTGTTTCAAAAAATACCATACTTACAGTGTTGTGCAAAACATACCGGATTTTTATAGAACGTTTTTCTTCGGTGAATTATAAGGGACAGAATGAACCTAGGTAAAATTTGTTGCCAATATAAGAAAGCTTACTGTATAAATTTAGAAATAAAAGAAAAAAAAAAGTTTTAATATAACATAAAAAAAAACTTAGCCTAACTCGATAACGGCCTCTGCAAAACATACCGAATTTTTTGTTTTGCCTAATATTTTGTCCAGGAACCGTTGTTTTTTAAGACCTCCTCGCATCTCTTAGGCATGGACGACACCAAATTCTCAAGAATATCTTTTGGAATGTTCTCCCATTCATTCTGCAGTGACGTCATAAGTGCGTTCTTAGACGTGTGCCTTTTTGACATTACCCGTATTTTTAAAATGGCCCACAAGTTCTCGATAGGGTTTAAGTCGGGCGATTGAGAGGGCCAATCCAGCACGACAACATTTTTCACCGCAAACTACTCCTTAACCAACTTTGAAGAATGTTTTTGGTCATTATCGTGTTGATAAACCCAACGCAGTGGCATCTCCTCTTCAGCGTATGGTAGCATTACGGATTCCAGTACAGTACGCGAAATAATTATAAGGGACAAGCAGTTTTATTTACCATTTTCCATAAAAGAATAAATTTCCTTGAGAAGCAATAATTTTCTTTCAGTGTATTGAAAAGTGCACTTCGTTAGGTATAAACTAACTGTATTTTCAACTGTCTTATTCCTTGTTTTTCGTCATTTTGTTTCCATCTTCTCTGTATTGTTGGTTGCGCGGTGCGAAATAAATATAACAGACAGGAGTTTTGCTGTTAAGTAAATGTGGTTAAAAACAATTTTAAAAACAAAAACTGCTCAAAATTTATTTAAATCGGTGTGTATTTAAATAAATTGTATAAGTTGCTTCATTTTTTATCAAATGTTCCGTTTTTTTATTTCCAAAAAGAAAATGCCAAGAGGAACAGCACTGTCAGTGGAAGAGAGAATGAAGATTTTAAGCCTGAAAGCGAAGGGCTTAACCATTCGTCATATAGCATCAAAAGTGCAAAGAAATAAGGACACTGTACATAATTTTTTAAAAGATGCTGACAATTATGGAAAGCAAAAGAGATCTGGTCGTCCACCAAAAGACGGTGAAAGGATTAAGAGGCAAATTAAACACTTAGCCGTTAACGAACAAATCAGCCCTTCCCAAATAAGGCTCCAGTTATATCTTCCAATAACAACAAGAAGAGTTCAACAAATTTTAAAACAGGATGAATGCATTTTATGTCAAAAACGGTTGCCGACACCTAAGCTCCTCCCACGACATACGGAAGCTAGATTCAACTTTGCCGAAAAATATAAATTCTGGGAGACCCAATGGCAATCTGTCATCTTTAACGATGAAAAAAAATTTAATCTTGATGGTCCTGACGGAGGACAGAAATATTGGATGGATATTCGCCGAGAGCGCGAAACTCGGTACTCAAGAAACTTTCTCATGGTGTGGGCTGCTTTTGGATGCAAAGGAAAGACTCCAATCTGTTTTGTTTCGCATAAAATGAATTCGGAGAAATATATTGAATTGCTGGTCAGTGTCCTTATCGATTTTGGTGAAAATCTGTGAGGGGAAAACTGGATTTTCCAACAGGACAACGCAGCCATACATGCTTCTTCATACACTAAAAACTTTTTAGAGTTGCATAACATCCCTACTCTTGGCTGGCCTGCCATAAGTCCTGACTTAAACTCCATAGAAAACCTATAGGAAATATTATCGAAGCAGGTTTATTCAGCTGGACGGCAGTTCGAATCCCTTTTGCAGCTGAAAACCGCCATACAAGAAAAGTGGCTAAAAATTTATATATTTACACTTCAAGTTGTAATTAATTCAATGCCTCGTCGCCTGTTGTCAGTTCTGGCACAAAAAGGAGGCAGAACGAAGTATTAAAATATTTTTAATTTTTTTTTAAATTACCCTAGAATTAAATTTTAAGTTTTTGTCTGTTATACTTATTTCGTTCAGTTCTGTAATAAATGTATATATTTTTTTTCATCTATTAAATACAAACATAAAATCAATCATTGTTTTTTGCTGTGTTTTAAGTGCTTAATTCAAAGGAAACAAAGTTCTCAAAATTGAACAAAATGTTTAAGTTTTTTTTAGAAATTTGTGCTTGTCCCTTATAATTATTTCGCGTACTGTATAGCCCTATACTGAAAACGATCCATAATGCCACTAACACAGCCTCCTCCATGCTTTACGGTTGGGCGACAATGTCGTGGCTGAAGACGTGTCCCCTTCTTTCGTGTAACATGAATACTTCCATCAGAAGCAATCAAGCAAAACTTACTCTCATCGCTAAAGAGTTACTGACCAATTCAAATGTTTTCTTGCAAATTCCAGTCTAAGAAACGATCAGCGTTAGCAAATTAATCAAAGACTTGTTAGAAGAATAAAATGGTAACTTTTATGTCTATGCTTAAGAGTATGTAGAGGCTTTTTTGCTGGTCGAAAAGAACAAAAATCAACTTCTTTTAAACGCCTGCGTACGGTGCTTGCTTCAATTGAAAGACTGAGCTCACTAACAATCTTTCTTGAAGACAAGAAAGGATCTTTAAGGATCATTTTTTTAATTTGGCGATCGGTTCGGGCATTCGTTTTTCTCAGACGTCCTCCACAGTCAATAGTTTCGAACGGTTTTCCATCCCGAAACTTTTTTATAATGTCACACACTGTCGATGATGGCATTTTGTACTTTTTGGCCACACATTTTTGTTTTAGCCCTGCCTTAAAATCTGGCACGACCTGATTTTTAATCACACCACTGTATTTATTTTTGGCCATTTTAATAGTAATCCATTTGGAGATGTTTTTTTTGGTTTTGTTTATTTATTTATTTAGCTTAATTCAAGCAGAACTTCATAACTACACTAAAACTAGACTATTACTAAACACAACTTAAGACTAGACTAAGTACTTAAAAACTAAAGTTATTAGGGCGGAGGAGTGGAAGTGGAATTCTGGAGGGCGTTTCTAAGTGCAAATCTGCTGCAGTGAAAATCAAGAGCTGTACGCGCCTTTGGCCAAACGTAGCATTCTAGACATTGGCTCGTTACAGCCATAATTGATGCGATGAAAATTGAGACGGAAGAGGGGTACAGACCTCAGGAGGCGTGGGTTAGTGTTAAGGGAGATCATTTGGAGCAGATTAGGGCAGTCGATGTTTCCTGCTAACAGCTGACGTACAAAGAGTATGTCAGCGATTTCTCGACGTATTTCAAGTGGCTGTACGTTAATTGATTTCAAACGATTCTCATAGGGGGCTAAGTTATATCTGTCAGACCAATGAAGACCGCGAAGAGCAAAACGGATGAACCTGCGTGGAACAGCCTCTATTCGAAGGGAATGGGTATCATGATAGGGGGACCATACTTGGCTAGCATATTCGAGGATTGGCCGAACAAATGTGAAGTAGAGATTTCGTGACGTAGGGATTCGAGAATTCTTTAGACCAGCGTTTTACGAAACCGAGCGCAGAGTTGGCTCTGCTAATAATTCTGCTAAAAATTTAGTTCTCTGTCGCAGATAACACCCAAATCGCGTAATAAAGTTACAGAAGGGACGAGCTCGTCAGAGATGAAATAGGATCTAGGGGCTGGAAGACGCTTTCGGGAATATGTAATAGCTTGATATTTGTTGACGTTGAGCTTAAGAAAATTTTTTTTAAACCAGGTTGAAAAGTTGTTCAAGTCAGCTTGAAGTGGGCGAGAGTCGGCGGGGTTTAATATGTGCCTGAAGATTTTCATGTCATCAGCGTAGATGAATAGATAAGAGTCTTTGATGATCAAGTCAACGTCGTTAATTGACAAAATAAAAATCAGGGGACCAAGATGGCTACCTTGAGGGACCCCGGAAGTGGCTTTAATGGGGTCGGATACAGCCGATCTAAATAGTATTTTGTATTGGCGTTCCTCAAGGTAGGATTTAATCCACCCAATGAAACTCAGTTGGAAGCCAAGGGATTTGAGTTTAAGAAGAATGATTCTGTGCGAGATTTTATCGAAGGCCTTACTAAAATTTGTGGCAATTACATCAACTTCTTTGCCATCCTCTAATGCACACAGAGTCGTAGATACGAATTCCGTTAAGTTAGTAGTTGTTGACCTTCCCTTAAGAAATCCGTGCTGGTTAGGGGAAAAGATAGACTTACAATGGAAGAACATTGTATCGTAAATAATGCTTTCAAAGAGCTTAGGAACGCAGGAGAGTTTAGCAATGGGCCGGTAGTTGGAGATTTCATTCTTGGGACCCTTTCTGTGAAAGGGAATTATGTAACAGCTCTTCCAAAGCTTGGGGAAGACTCCTTGTGCGATAGATATCTGGAAGAGAGCCGTGAGGGGTTGGGCCAGATGGTTCAAGCAATTTTTCAGCACTATTGGAGGGATACCATCAGGACCAGGAGAGTATTCGTTCTTGAGTTTTTTTATCTTTTCATGTAGGAGAAGTATTCAAGATCAAAAATACATTTCTTTGATAAAATGTAAAACTGAACTTAAAAAACTCATTTTATACGCTTTAGGAATGTTACAAAATATCGATTTATAATAATGCACTGTACAGTACTAACTAATAACGTGTTGGTCCTCCATGGGCTTGCATTACTTCCATAAGTCGAGCAGGCATCGAATTTGCCAACTTCATTGTCACTTCAGGCGAAATTTGTTGCCACTCTTCAATTAAGGCTGCTTTAAGACCAGAGACAGATGTTACATTTCTTTTTCCGATTTCTGCCTTCAGGTGAGCCCATAAATGCTCGATAACATTGAGGTCTGGAGATTGCGGAGGGTGATCCAGTTTTGTCTTAGCATGATAGAATAGCCATTCTTTTACTATTTTCGAAGTATGCTTCGGGTCGTTGTTATGGAGAAAGATCGATTGTTTGGATAAATTAAGTTTATGGATACTGGGAACATAACTGTCTTTTAAAATGTCAATATACATGTGCCGATCCATAGTTCCTTCTATAAATCTTAATATTCCGATCCATTTGCTGCCATGCAACCCCATACCATAACGGATCCACCCCCATGTTTGACAGTAGGGACTATATTTTTGGATCAAGAGCTTTATTTGGTTTTCTCCAAACTTTTGGTTTTCCGTCGTTTCCAAATACATTAAATTTACATTCATCTGTAAATATAACTCTTTCCCAAAAGGATGGATCCGTCTCATGCTTTTTTTCGTACTTTGTAGCATACTCTAACCGTTTTGACTTGTTAACTGCACTTATGAAGGGTTTTTCTCCAGCAACTCTTGAAGAAAGTCCTGCTTTTTTTAGACATCGACGAATTGCTTGGGCATGAAGTGCTACTCCTTCAGTATTTTGGATCTCATTAGCTATCTTTACCGCGTTCTGTCTAGGATTTTGGGTCACAACTCGAACAATTTTCCTCGACATTCTCTCATCAATCTTGCGTGGGCGCCCGGTTCTTGCTTTGTTTTCAAATGATCCTCGGCTATTGTAATTTTTTATTATTGTTTGAATGGTTAGTTTTTTCAAATTTAATGTTCGACCGAAGTTTCCTTTCGATTAGCCATTTAAAAAAAAAACACACACACAAGAAGATATCGCAAATTGCTCACTAAGAACTCTGAATGATCAGTACCACGTAAAAAAATAAACTTCAACCAGTTTTCATTGCGAAACATAACGGTAAATTTGGTTTAAATGATCGTATGTAGACTTTTGTCTCTTTTCCAATGCCGAAAGTTGCCATTTCCTTCGTTTTAAGAAGGGATTACTACTGCTGCCAATTTTTTTTTACATTTAAAAGTACTTAAATAAGATAAGTTAATATATAATTAACATTGCTTTTTTAATCATCGCTTCCTTGACAGTTTTAGAGGCATAAATCAAGTCGTATGTTGACTTTTTTAACTAAGTGTACATATGTAATAGGTTTTCTTAAATTGACAAACAAGTTTACCTACTGTATTCCTATCCCTTAGAGTTCAATTTCAATGAAAAATATTCAAGGAAAATTCGGTATGTTTTGCACAACACTAAGTGCTCATTGTACTCAATAGAGTACAGTAATACCCCGACCTACGCTACATGTCATGTGAACCTAACAAGAAACGAAAAACACTGTCTTTGGAGTGTAAACTAAATATTATCAAAGACTTTGAATAGGAAATAAAAATTTGTGAATTGGCAAAGAAATTTGACCTACCGGAATCAACAGTCCGAACGGTTATAAAAAATAAAGAAAAATATACTGAAGCTGTGAAAGGCTCACAATCTTTGAATTCAAGCATTATTCGTAAACTTCACGGTATTATCGCTCAGATGGAAACAATGTTACAGTTATGGTGTGATAATCATGTAAGTCTTAAAAATTGTCTTGTTGACCAAAACACAGTGTGCTTTCAAGCTAAGCAGATTTTTCAGAAACTAAAAGAAGAAGCTGGGGAGGCGGCCAAAAATTAAGACTTTAAAGCTAGTAACGGCTGGTTCAGCAGATTTAAAAGTCGTTGTAATTGGCATAGCATCGCAAAAAGTGGAGAGGCGGCAAGTGCTGACAAAGAAGCTGCGTCTCTTTATCCAGAAAAACTTAAGAAAATGATTGAAGATGGTGGCTACTCTAGCCAAACCATTTTCAATGTAGACCAAACCGGTCTTTTTTGGAAGAAAATGCCTAAAAGAACTTTTATTTCGCGTGAAGAGAAAACCTTTCCAGGTTTCAAATCCAAGATCGATTGACAGTGATGGTCGGTGCGAATGCAGCTGGTGATTGTAAATTGAAACCTCTCTTAGTTTATCGCTCAGAAAATCCAAGAGCCTTAAAAAAACAAATCTAAAGCTGGTTTGCCCGTCATTTGGAATTCTAATGCGAAAGCTTGGGTGACAGCTTCTCTTTTTGAAGACTGGTTTAGTCATCATTTTATTCCTGAAGTCGAACGTTATTGTCAATTGAAAGAAATTCCATTTAAGGTGATGCTACTAATTGACAATGCACCAGGCCATCCTCCTACAACTCTAATTTTTTTTTTTTTTTTTTTATAATTTGCGCGCGCCAAATGGGATATGAATACCATTAAATTATCTCAGGGCACGGGCGTTTGTAGAAATTAAGAGAGAGAGAAAGAAAGATTGGTGTAGTGGGTTTGAAACTTAGGTGGTATTAAGTTTCAGTAAACTCCAAGGGTGGCGTCCAGATAACTGGGGAGCTTGATTGTTTTGCTTTTTTTTGTCGTTGCTCATGATTCACTGTATTTTTTCTCCTCCACCTGGTGTCATCATCACGATCAAGTTGCATTTAAACCATATGACCATCCTACTGCCAGTGTTATGCCTTCGCAGTAGAGTTGACTAAGCTTTCGCAATTGATCGACTTTTTTATTTATTTCAGACGAAATAAATAGATGATTGTTGAGATCAGGATTTGAAACGTGAACCAAGAGCGTGACAAGCGTTGATGTTACCACTACACCACGGCCACCCTCGATCCACGGGTGGAAGTTGTATTTTTGCCACCAAACACTACCAGCGTGCTTCAACCAATGGACCAGGGAGTCATTAAAACATTTAAAGCTTACTACACAAGGCGATCATTTGCACATTTAAATGAAGCTATGAGACAAAATAGCGAGCTTTCTGTCAAAGACTTTTAGAAGCAATTCAATGTTTTAGATGCTGTAAGAATTATTGGACAATCTTGGAATGAGATTTCACAAAAAAAAACTTTGAATGGCGTCTGGAAAAAGCTGTGTCTATTTTTTTCACCACAGAAACCGGAGGAGAATCAGCCTCAGATCCTGAACAAATCGATGGTATAATAGAAGAAGTGATCGATATTGCCAAACAATTAAATTTAGAGGTGGATGCTGATGACGTCCAAGAATTACTGGATTCACACAATCAAGAGCTAACAATTGACGAGCTTATAGAAATGCGTGAGCATGATCAAGACATTAAACAAACTGATTCGTTAGACCCAGTTGAATCTAAAAATCAAGTACAATTGAAAGGGGGTTACAAATTTTTAGAAAAAATAGATTCCAATGAAGAGCGCGTGTCTACTACAAAACGGGAAATAAAAAAGTTACTTGCATGCTACGAGGAAATTTTACGTGAGAAGAAGAAAAACTTAACTCGTGAGGCGACATTGTTAGAATATATGAAGCCTTCGACATCAAGATAACTTTGATTTACGTTGTTTTATTCCAACTAATGTAAATTGTTTTAATTATCTAACATTTTATTAAATATGTTTCTTCTAAATTATTGTTTTCTTTAGACTCTGGTCCCGATTACATAAACTTTATACGTATTTACAGTGGTGGTCAGAGAATTAGCACAATTGTTAAATCATTATACAAATACTAGTCCTCAAAACTTTTTATATTATTCGAAACTAGCCTATATCACCCTATATATTCTGGAAAAGTACCGTTAAAAACTCATGTTGATGTTGTGTTTACTGATAAACTGTATGCGATCACTAAAGTTTATGTGGCCATAGAATTAGCACGTGTTGCAAAACGCGTTATTTTTTGGTAATAGTTTTATTTTTTTAACTGACTAATTAACTGCAAATCATTGAAAGTGCAAAGTAAGTTTTTTCAAACATTTTTTTATTGCAAAATATGTAAAGAATGTGTGTCTAGATGGGCCGACAGCAATTGTGTACACCTGAGCTCAGGAATGTTATAATTAAAATGATAAATAACGGGAAAACTGTGACTGAGATTGCTAATGATGTGGGACGCTCAAGAAAATTGGTACTTAATGCCATCAAGTACTTTGAGACGCATAACACGACCAACGCCATTCAAAGGAAACCGCCTCCAAGAAAGACAAGTGCTGCTGAAGACCGTTTAATTGCAGGTTATGCCAAAAAAAATCCATTCATGACTTCAGCCGAAGTTCGCACTGAAGTTAATCGAGATCATGGCATAGCGCTTAGCAGCAGAACTATCCGCAGAAGACTTAATGAGAGTAGTTTGATTGGATACGTAGCCCAGCATAAGCCACTGGTGTCGAAAAGAAATATTGCAGCTAGGCTTAAGTTCGCTAAAGTGCACGGAAACAAACCTCTATCGTTTTGGAAGAACGTTTTTTGGAGTGACGAGTCGAAATTTAACCGGTTTGGGTCTGAAGGAAAGCGTCATGTGTGGCGTCCACCAAAGCAAGAATTTAATCCACACTACACAGTAAAAACGGTGAAGCATGGTGGTGGGTGTATTATGGATTGGGCTGCCTTCTCATGGCACGGTGTAGGCCCTATAGTGAAAATAGACTCCCGTATGGATCAGCACCAATATAAGAGTATATTGGAAAACACCACATGGAACCATTTGCCGACGATAATTTGCCATTAACGTGGTTATTTATGCATGATAACGATCCTAAACACACTTCTCTTCTTGCGAAGCAGTGGATTAGTGACCGTCAAATCAATGTTTTGCCATGGCCTGCGCAGAGTCCCGATCTTAATCCAATCGAGAATCTGTGGAACGATGTGGAGTACCAGATTGGATTAAGGAAACCGAGAAATTTAGCAGAACTTTGGGAAGCTGCTAAAGAAGGCTGGAACTCCATTTCTGTCCATCGATGCCAACGCTTAGTGGAAAGTATTCCCCGGCGATTACAAGCAGTAATTAGGCAGAAAGGGTTTCCCACAAAATATTAAAAAAAAAAATATTTTACACTTGAAAAAAAAAACTTTTTTTTCTATTTGTGCTAATTCTGTGACCACTACGTGTAACCACCCAACTATGAATTTTTTCGAAATTGTATCTTTTTCGTTATTTTATCTTTGTATTTGCTTTGTATTTAATTTAACAATTGTTGAATTAAAGTTTTTTTAAAAAAAATTATGTACGAACAACATTAGAAAAATCATTTCTTCATACTTGTTCAGATGTGCTAATTCTCTGTCCAACACTGTATATGCAAGGTTGAACCCCGACTTACGCGAATTCGACTTACACGGCTATCTCTTGGTCCCACCTATCGCGTAAGTCCGGGGTATTACTGTACACCCCTAAAACTCACGAATTGTATTCGTTTTTTTTTTTTTTTTCTTACTTGCATAAAAGATTATACAGTGCTGGAAGAAAGTATAAAAATTCATGTTTTTTGTTTTTCTAAGAAAAATAAAAAGCTATTCACTATTTTGCGTATTCATGGAAAATCGCTGGCTGATTCCAAGTAACGATACTACAGATAATATCGCAAAACCATAAATGTGGCTGGTAAAAAATATAAAAATTTTCGCATTGAGTTGAGTTTAGTTGAGTGTGTAAGACCGTGACGAAAGTCAGATCGAGATCATAATTGTGTAAGACTTTTCAGGATTATCAAGACATAATAATAATAAATAATTCATTGAAAACAAATACAGGGAACTGATAAAAAAAAAACACATCATTATGCCACGAGGACTTCATCTTAGTGAAATTGAACAGCAACGCATTTTGGACCTTAAAGATGCGGGATTCTTACAAAAAGAAATTAGGAAGATCTTCGAGTGTTATTTGTACATTTTTGAAATCTGGAATCGAAAATTATGGGAGCAAAAAAAGATCCGACCGGCCTAAAAAGATCAAAGAGGGAACTAAAAGATTGGTTCTAAGAGAAATTTCTAACACCGGAATTTCTTCCGCAAAAGCAATTGAGCGCTTCAACTTAAATTGCAGTTCTAGACTGGTTAGAAAGTGCAGATCATTTGAAATATGAAAATATTAAACTACAGCCACCCCTTACCCTTAAAGCAGTACGCAAAGTTGCTCGTCTCTCATTTGCTGAAAAATTCGTCCATTAGCCAGATATATGGAATCATATAATATTTAGTGATGAGAAAAAATTCAATTTGGATGGCCCTAATGGGTTTAATTATTACTGGCATGATCTGCGGCGCGATAAGAAAATTCTTTCAAGGAGAGCGGGGGATGGGGGATCTCTAATGGTTTGGGCAGCATTTAACCCTGCAGTCGTCGCGCGGATTACTATTGTAAAATCCACCAAAGTTCTTTTTTTTCTACAAGAAATCCGAAATTTTTACTTTTTTAATTTATTTTTTTTTGTATTATGAAGTAATCATTTATGTTTTTTATCTTTAAATAATATGTAATTGCATTTTGCAGCAAAATAAATTTGAAAAAATTAAAGCATACGGGTTTTACTTTAATTTTAAAATGGATTACATATGTAATCCGCGCGACGACTGGTGTGACTTTTTGGTGCGCTACGACTGCAGGGTTAAAGACAACATGAAGTCGGAAATCGCATTTCTAAGTGGAAGACTAAAGTCCGTTGACTATCAGAATAATAGCTTGAAAATTACCTTTTACCATTCATAACACTTTCTGAAGATCAAGGCATCATCTTCCAGCAAGTTAATGCCCCGATCCATACTACAGGATCTACTATCGATTGGTTTAATGACTTTGGCATTCAATTACTCGACTGGCCTGCACTGAGCCCGGACTTAAACCCCATAGAGAACCTTTGGGCGATTCTTGCTCGAAATGTTTATGATAAGGAAAAGCCAGAAATAAGAACAGTTGCTGAATTGAAGCAGAAAATAATAGCATGTTGGGATGATATAACAACCGACACACTTAAGAGTCGTGTTGAGAGTATGCCTCCCTCGTCGTCTTCTTGATGTAATAAAGTTAAATGGCGCACAAATTAACTATTAAAATCAATTATTAATTTGGAAAAACAATTGCAGCTTTTTATTTAATTCAAAATAACTTTTATACCGGCAGGTTATGAAGAAATGCAAAATTTTTATACTTTTTTCCAATGCAATTTTTAATTTTTATGTACAATATTACATTAAAAACAATAACTAAGTATCCAATTATTTTTTCTCTAAAAAATAGAACGAAAAATGTATTTACGAAAATAAATAGTTTTTAATTTGTTCCACCTTTTGTTTTTTAATTATTTACAAAAATTTGAAATTTTTATACTTTTTTCCAGCACTGTATATGAACTGGAAAATAACGTTTTTAAAATAAAAATCACTGTAATTTAACTATGGGCATTAATGGGTTAAATTAAGTTTACTGTAAGTTTTTTGAAACAGTTCTTAAGTTGTTTTTTTTCTTTCTTCATTTACTTTAATAAAACTACGAATTTATAATACAAAATAAAACTAATTTGATTTTAAAACTCCATTTTTCAGCTTGCAGTCAAATACAACAAGAAAAATCGAGTACCAATGACACTCACTGTACATTATAAGCGCAATTTAATCACACCTCTAAACTCTCAAGCGGTGCCGAGTGTATATCAATTACTTTCCCTTCTCCAAACATGTCTGAAACCCTACAATTTTTTTTACAAAGATATGCTCTTTTCAAAGCGAATACTGTGTTAAATACCAAATTTTAATTAAAAAAAAAAAAAAAAAAATCTTTTCACCCACACACCAAGCCACTACTTACCAAGCTTAATAGTAATATTTCTTTCGAGTTCGTTTTTAAAACGAACAGTCTGCACTCCTGAGAGTGCCTTCACCACAGTGGATTTGCCGTGAGCGACATGACCGATGGTACCAATATTAATTGTTGCCTGACGAGAAATTACCTCCGGCGAAAGAGCGGTTAAATTGGTGATGTCCTAGAAGCGAATAAAAGAAAATTAATTTACCAATTACTCACATTATCGTGTAAAATAGGTTAGAATTTTGTTGATTGCATCAGCTGCATGATATTAACGCAGCCAGATGAGGCGCAACTTAATTTTCCATCTCTTTGGATACGGTAAGTGTATTTAAGAATTATTTCGTATTGCCAGCAAGCATATTTACATAGGATAATTGAGCGAAAAGAAGCCACGTGCAATGATTCAAGATATTCCCTCTAGAAATGAGTTTGCAACGCCAACAAATTGTCAGACATTTTCACCCGCAAAGGGTTGACGATTGCGGGTATTTTACGGTTTGATTTTCGGCATACTTACAAGATTTTTAAGATCCTGTTTTTGTAAATTAGTATTGACACCGACTTGCCCTTCCGTTGTTGACATTTTCCTGATTTAATTATGTTGGAACACTAGCAAAATTAATAAAAGTAAAATCCAACCTCGTTACACCTAAACATCAAAAATTGTCGACACTTTTGAAAAGACTTTTTGACGAGGCTAGCGGCTTACAAATGGGATGAGTGGAGTGAATGCATTCAGTGCGATGTTGAGTGTTGACAAGTTTCAAATAAAATTATATTTTTTTTTTTTCTTCATTCTTTTTCATAAATTACTATTATAATTATTGTTCTTTTTTTAGGAGAATAGGTAGACATTTGTTGTTCAGTGAAAAATAGAGATAAATGTCACATTATTTAAATTATTTCTGTTTGGGATGAACAATAACACATAATAATAACATACATGAATTTGAAAAATTCAAATTCTTTAATAGTTTGCGAAAGTTAAAGAAAATAACAATCAGAAGGTACAATGATAGCAATTTTATGATCATACATTTTTTAAAGTTAGTTTAGGTGATGAAGCGCAACAAAAATTTCAATATTCAAAAGCCACAATTTTACACAAAAAGTTGTTTTCAAAGTTCTGATTAATCGAATGCCTTCAAGAAGAGTATTAAATAGTTTGCGCGATACAATTGAGTAAAAGTTTCTTAAGCTGGAAGTGCATATTTCTTTTATTCCGTTCTGATGATTCGAATGCCTTCAGGAAGAATATTAAATAGTTTGCGAGATACAATTGAGTAAAAGTTTCTTAAACTGGAAGTGCATATTTTTTTTAGTCCGTATTTTTGTACAACAACTAGTTGTTGGATTTTATTAACGTAAGCCAGTCCAGCAGCTAATACCATATTGTAATCTGGAATGGAAGATACAAAAACAAATATTTTTTAAGATACTTGTAGAGCAGTACTTTCTAAGCCGATAAAAACTTCGCAGAGTGGATAGCAAATATTGCTTCAAAATAGGAATGTGATCGCACCATCTCAGATTTTGATCAATTACGACTCTTAGTACTTATAGTTCTTAACTGTTTCATTTTGAAGAAATTAGTATCACAGTCAACATTTTCATTGGATAAGATATTACAGCCACATTTAAACAGGCTAATTCTGTGACAACTAGCTGCATGCATAACAATGTTAATTTCCGGTGACTCTTAAGCATTAAGGCTGAAGTACTTACTGTTTACTATCAACTTGAATTGCGCAAACCAGAGTCTTAACAAATGGACATCATGGTTAATTTCAGCTAATCTAATTCCAACTAGATTAAAGAGATTATTTGAGGCATATGCAAACGCAAAATCATCAGCACAAAAAACTTTTACCTTACCGACAAATAGAAGACTGAAGTTTGCGATAACATATTGTAGCATAATAATAACTACGCTCCCTAAAAGTATGATGCAACAAATTCCGAAGTGTCTTTTCATTCTGGCAGAATTTTGGTTCTAAGTGTCCTTTCATTCGAGGTTCGTGTCTGCGGTTTCCACAGTTCATGTCTACGAAAGAGACGGATAATATCACGGATGAGAGAGAATTATAACTGCAAGAATGACTGTCATCTGGAATTTCTTTTGTTCCAGTGGTCGAAGAATTTGCTAGAAGTTTCTGGCTATTAGAAACTTCTGCTATATAAGGACAGATGGCGATCAAAAAGGGAGAAGTAGTTTTTAAACTGTGGCGAAGAGATTAGAAAAGTGATAATGGGCGAAGCTGTAATTTTGTGATAAATTGAAAGTCGAGATTTAGCAAGAAGAAGTAATTAGTTTGGATTTGTGAATTAAGTAATTAAAAGGAGATAAACTGATTTGAGAGGACAGAGACCTTGTAACAAAAAGAATTGCGAAGAATAGTATAGTGTGAACCTGAATTGTTCTATAGACTAGAAAATAAAGAAATAATTTCACAGAATATTGTTTTATCTACTCGAGCCGTAGCTCGCATATTACAATATATTAAGTACAGTAGGGGACAAAGAACAAATTTCTGTGGATCCACGAAGAATGTCCCCAATTTTTACATTTTGCTATCTGTTCTTAAGATAAGATGTAAACCAATCTACGATAAGGTCTCGAAATCATACACAGTACAATATACCCAAAAGAATTTTATGACCTATCATATCGAAGGCTTTGCGCATGTCATTTGCAATATATTGATAAAATTTCAGAAGAGCGTCTTCGGTGGAATAGTATTCTCTAAAACCAAATTGATATTCCCTCAAAAGGTTAATATTAGTGAGAAATTTCAAAACTGTATATTTTATAGCTTCCGCCAAAATTTTAGGTATTACAGAGAGCAAGGCAATAGGTCTGTAACTCATATTTTCTTTTCTATTACCCTCTTTGAAAATAGGAATCACACTGGCTCCATTTAACAACTTAGGAACGGTTCCCGTGTAAATGCTTAAATTAAAAAAGTGAGTTAAAATATCAATCACGTTTAAGGCGATTCTTTTTAAGATGGAAGTAGCAATTTTGTCGTCACCACAAGAATTTGGGTTTTTGAGATAATTGATTGTTTTAACAAATTCAAATCCCGAAATGGGCTTAAAAACTAAGGTGTTACTTAAACTGTGTGGTTTAAGAGTTTTATCGCTGAGCAACCGGTACAAGACATTGAAAAGTCACAAGGACAAGACGCCTGACGCAAAGTAGTAATTAATTTCATTTGCAAAAACTACAGGATTTGTAACGTTAACGTTATCATTATTAAGTGTAATGTATTCGATATGGTTTTTAGTGTTACGATTAATTATGCAGTTTACAACTTCCCATTCTTTTTAAGGTTCCCTTATGGACAACAAATTAGTTTTCCGCCTGTATAAGGTTTGGTGAAAAACTGAAATTTCTCCAAGGAATTATATATTTTAGAAACCTGCTTTACTTGTACGTTTCCGTCACACTGAAATGAAAAATGTCTGAAAGTGGATATTTTTGAGTTATATAATTTTTTCTGTTTCTTTATTCATTGTATTCCAAATATCCTTTAAGCCCTTGGTGAATAAAATTAAAATAATACAAATTCGAATAAAACTGGTTTTAGGAGTTGCATTAATTATGTCCAATTGGATAATATATTTCATTCCCTTCCACAAGAGATGCTTAATGTAGAATTGCAAATTTGAGAAAAAAATAAATTATTTCTGTGCCATATAATAACAATAATAATTGTAAGTGTGAAGGAATATGAAAACGCTGAAATGAATGTTATAGAATGTGAACATTTTATGTCATAATGTAATCAACACAGCTTAATTTCTCCAAGGTTTAATTTTCATTTCACCTCTACCGAAACGTCAAGCCGGAGGACACAATTTAACAACGAATTAAAACAACGTCCAAGGTATTCTGTTCCTTCTATTCCTTCCGCGTAATGAATAAATCAACAATATTGTAATATGCGAGCTACGGCTCGAGTAGATAAAACGATATTCTGTGAAATTTATTTCTTTATTTTCTAGTCTATAAAACAATTCAAGTTCACACTATACTATTCTTCGCAAATTCTTTTCTTACAAGGTCTCTTTCCTCTCAAATCACTATTCTGATAGCCAGAAACTTCTAGCAAATTCTTCGACCACTGGAACAAGAAAAATTCTGATGTAATAATTCCAAGATGACAATCATTTCTTGCAGTTATAATTCTTTCTTATCCGTGATATTATCCTTCTCTTTCGTAGACATGAACTGTGGAGACTTAACCGCAGACACGAACCTCGAATGAAAAGACACTTTGGAATGAGCTGGAGGAGCGTAGTTATTATTCTACATTATTGTAGCATCCTTTTAGGTGATGTTACAATATCTTACCGATGTATGAATCTGGGTACAGAAAAAATTATTCCTGTGAGGCAGTGGTTAACCACATAGTAAACGAATGGAAGGGCGGCGGAAAGAAAAAGAAAATAATAACAATTTTCTTAGATTTCGAACTTGCTTTTGAAACAATTGATAAGAGAATACTTTTGAGAAAATTGTATGAGTACGGAATGCATAATAAAGAGCTTGAATGGTTTAGATCATTTTTAACAAATACAGTACAACGGACAAAAATTAACAGAGGCGTGTCCGATTTCATTGAGGTTGAACAAGGTTCAATTTTAGGTGCACTTTTATATATCCTCTACATCAAAGACATGCCTACAATAATGAAATTGTAAGATTCTTTTATACGTCGATGATACGCTGATTTTTGCTGAGGGGAAGCACGCCGATGAATACAAAATTAAGTACAATATAGATCGATTAATCATACAGTTAAAAATGAACAAATTGAAACTGAAAGAACAAAAAACTAAATTAATGGAAATAAATCTACAGAGCGAAACAAACATCGAGATAAACGTTAACAATATCAAATATCTGGGAATGGTTATTGACAAGGATTTAAATATGCATGAACATGTGGAATACATATGAAAGAAAATTGGTAAAACAATTGGATTCTTCAAAAGGATCAGAAAACAAATGGATGACATGACAGCTATAACGGTTCATAACACCAAAGTGAAATCTCATTTTGAATTTTGTTCTACAATACTTTTTTCATGCTGCAACCAAGGTCAAACAAAAATGCTTCAAAAGTTTCAAATGAAGGCTATGAGAAGTATCCTGAGATGTAACCGATTTTCAAATGAAAATGCTTCAAAGCTGCAAAAAGACTATGAGGAGTATCCTGAGATGTAATCGATTTACCCCAATAACTTTTATGCTGGACGCGCTAAGGTGGCTAAACGTCAAGCAAAGGCTGGAGTACAACACATTATTGGCTGTTTTTAAAATCAAATATAGTGCTACACCTAGGTATTTAACGAGCGAAGTCAGACGCTTGGGAGATGCACAGCCGTACCAGTTAAGAAATATGAATAATTTTAGATTACGCAATCAATCTTCAACATCTGCTCAAAATACAATTATTTATAAAGGCTTTAGTTTATTTAATATGCTACCAACTGATATCAAGAATGAGCAACATTTTTGAATATTTAAAAGTAAATGTATAGAGTTTGTAAAAAGAAGTACATAAGAAGGCAATAAGACTGAATTAAATAAATATATTAATATGTATGTATGTATATAATAAATATGTAAGGTATTGAATTAATACTAATAAACCTAACTAAACTAAACTGAACTAAAGATATACTCCATCTGTATTCTATATAATCTATTGGGCCGCAATAGTATTTTTGCATCGGTTGTAAATTGGGTTTAACAACATTCAGCTCTTCCACATTGATATTAGGTCTGATCCCGTATTTGACCGAACTGCGAATTTTTACCAAATTTGACCAAAATTTGTCAAATTCACAGGATTTCACCAATTTTCGTAAAATTTGGTAGAAATTCTTAAGTAAGTAACAGACATCTCCATTATATGGGTAAGGACGTACGAATGTGTGTATATAGCTATCTCGTTCCAATTCATTATGAGATCCTATAGTTGTCCTAGTGCTTGACAATACGAGAAATAAGTTTCATTTCTGCTACAAATATCTCTTCAAAGTGAAAATCGAATATATTTATGATATATAAGCTGGAGTATTTGCGGGCAGGTTCTTAAACTCCAGTATTATATTTTCAGGCATTTATGCAACATCTTCTTTCATACAAATATTTAATGCTAACAAATATTTCAATGGATAGGTAAATTGATGCATACTTTTACGATCACACCACTTTGTGTTACATACTGCCAATTTTGAAGCAATTGTAGGATATTTAAGCCTCGTTATTTTTTCATAACTTTTCTTATGTTTTATTAATTTTTACATTACTAGTGATATTAATTAGCATACTAATGACATTATATATTCGCAGGGTAGGCATAATGAAAAGCACAACCGGTTAGGCAAATTATACTAGAATACCAGTGTGGAGTGGACCATTAACAGAATAAGTTTCATGGCACTACTGTCTTTAAAATGTTCGCTGGTCCCCACCCAAATTTCACTAAACACACTCATCTTGTCACCAAGCCGGCCATTTTCATTGCGAAAATTTTTAACGCTCGTCAATTTTTGACGTACTCGCAGTATTACGGGAAAACCAAAAGTGAAGCCGAAGCCGGCATTTTTGTTCTTTGCAACAGTTGTTGAAGTTTTCATATAACCCCAGCAATAAATTGCAATTAATTGCCCATCGGCATTCTTATTTACATCCATCCTCGGTAAAATCAAATAAATTTCTTACAAATATGTCTAGTTTACCAGCAAAACGCGCTAAAATCACATCCGACGATGCGCCAAACGAGGATGAATCAGAAGCACTAGAATTGATTGACGCTTGTCAGAATGAAATTGACGCCCTCAACGAGAAGGCCAGCGAAGAGATTCTAAAAGTCGAACAAAAATACAATAAACTGCGTAAACCATGCTATGAAAAGCGCAGCGAATTGGTTAAACGGATTCCGAATTTTTGGGTTACAGCGGTGAGTTGTTTTTTAAGCCATCGCTGTGCATAGTATACGCACGCTTCTTGCCAAATTTATTGCGCACATTTTTTTTTTTCCTCATTGCTTTAGTTAGAAACTAAAAAAAAGAAAAAAAAAAAAACTAAATGCATTGATTTTGTTTTTTAGTTCATTAACCACCCACAAGTTTCTGGAATTTTGGACGAAGAAGAAGAGGATTGCCTCCATTCGTTGACCAAGCTCGAGGTGGAAGAGTTTGAGGATATAAAGTCGGGCTATCGTATAAATTTCCACTTCGACGAGAATCCATACTTTGAGAATAAAGTACTCACGAAGGAGTTTCACTTGGGTTCTGGCGGTAAGTAGATGGCGGGGGATTTTATTTCCCCCCTCCCGCCTCTTAGTAGCGTCCTTTTCATTAATTTTAAGCATTTATCTCGATTAATCTTGATTGCGAGTTAGCAATTTTTTGAAGAATTTTTTTTTTGTTGTAAGCTCTCAATTTGCCGAATCAGTTATGTACAGTCAGCGTCAACATGTATAAAGTAACATGTGACATCAAAATAGCATGATAATACAGAAACTGTACCTACACCTACACGTTTGATTATTGTAAACATTTCGCACACTTTTTTGGCTTTCGCATTATTCAGTGTACAGTGCTCGGTGTAGATCGCAGTACCAAATGATTGTTATTCATCTCCTTTCTACAAATGGCAGTGGTATGGTTGTTTTCAATAATCGAACGCTACGCTGTAGGTTATGCATTAGGGTAATTCAGATTTGTGTGGTTTCACCGCTTAATTTAGTTAAAAAAAAAAAAAAAAAATGTTTAAATTTACATAAAAATTTCATCGAAATTGAAAATATTTGGGGTCGCGTAAGAAGCTTGCAGTATAGAAATAATTAACTAACTAACTAAAATTGGAATTCTGAGGAAATAAAAGTGCACTCATACTTCGCCATGCGACCGCTCTGTTTACGGCCCAACATTTTTACTAAGGGCAAGTATTATATATATTAGTGGGCGTCGTGGCGTAGTGGTTAGTGTGTCGGATCACTACGCAAGAGGTCCCAAGTTCGAATCTCAGAAAACACCAAAAAGTTTTTTCACGATCCCACCTCTCGCGAACGTCTGACAAACGTCCGAGAGTATTGTTGTCACGAAAAAGCTTCTCAAAACAAATTGCCTTTCGGATACGGCACTAAACTGTAGGTCCCTTCCAATCGTGTGAAAAATATAACGCACACAACACGAGTGGTTGCGAGAAGCTAAGGCCCTGGTACTTAAAGAGCTGTTGCGCCAAATATTTGTTTATTTGTAAGTATTGGCTTTGATTGGAAACTCAATAAAGTGGGTCTATTAATTCTGTCTGTGTGTCTGTTCGCAGGATTAAACGGCTGGACGGGTTTTCTTCAAACTTTATACATATATCGGATCAGTAGGGTCGCAATTCGAGGCGAAGTCGGAATTTTCATCGGATTTTCTCGAAAACGGCTCTAACGATTTTGATCAAATTTGCTATTTGAGTTATGGTTAAAGCTCGTATCTCATTTTAGTTGAAAAACAGGATAATTTTTTTTTGATGAAAATGCAACTTTATTGTGAAAAAATGGTTACAGATGAATCATTCAAAGTATTTCCCATCGCTAGCTACAACTTTTTCCCTTTCTGGCAGAGCTCGAATACCTTTACGGTAAAAGTGTTCATCTTTTAAGGCTATCCACGAATCAAGCCATTTTTTGATGTCTTCATATGAGCGGAACTGCTGATCAGCCAGACCATGTGCCATCGAACAGAACAAGTAATAATCGGATGGCGCAATATCTGGGGAATATGGCGGGTGGGGTAGGACTTCCCATTTGAGCGTTTCCAGGTAGGTTTTAACGGGTTTGGCAACGTGAGGCCGAGCATTGTCATGCTGTAGAATCACTTTTTCGTGTCTCTGCTCGTATTGTAGCCGTTTTTCGCGCAGTGCTCGGCTCAATCGCTTCAATTGAAGTCGATATCGTTCCCCAGTGATGGTTTCGTTGGTTTTCAACAGTTCATAATAAATGACAGCGACCTGGTCCCACCAAATACACAGCATAATCTTCGCATCGTGAATATTCGGCCAAGCCGACGACGTAGAAGCATGACCGGGCAGTCCCCATGACTTTATTTTCTTTGGGTTGTTGTAATGAATCCATTTTTCATCACCCGTCACGATGCGATGAAGAAAACCCTTACTTTTTTGCCGCTGGAGCAGTTGTTCACAGGCGAAAAAACGACGCTCAACGTCCCTTGGCTTCAAATCATAATCATTCCAAACGCATGCAATCGCTTGGAAATGACTTGACGGGTAACTCCTAATGCTGAAGTAAGCTGTTCTTGCGTTTGGCACGGATCCTCATCAAGCAATGCCTCCAATTCTGCGCACTTCGAAGGATTTTGGCCTTCCTTCACGCGGACGGTCGTCAACATTGAAATCACCGTCTTTGAAGCAACGGAACCAATCACGTTGTTTCACTTAGAGCAGCATCTCCGTAAACTTTTTGGAGCTCTCGATGCGCTTCAGCCGCTTTGAAGCGGCAGTCCAAGCGATGGAACAGTAGATGCCACCACAATGCGCTGTTATCGTGCAGTTTTACATTCAAAACATGCATTGTGAAAACGCAACGTGCCTATCATAATATCAAGTGAGGGAAGCGCTCTCGATGCGTTTCAGCCAACGTTTTCTTCATCACTAATGTGTCAAAACAGTTTGTTTACCATATGTCTAAGCTCGGTTCATGACGTTTTGGATATGTCAAAATCGACCAGCACTTACTGCTGGAGAACTTAGTTGCGCACCTAATATGAATTCGTAAAACTCCAGCCACGTCAATTTTAAATTTATTTTGCCCGTTAAAATGGCTTTGAGAGTTTCTACCTTCAATCGATATTTGTCCTCCGTCCAAGTTTTGTTCGTGCTAGCGAAAACTCTTAACGGATGCGGTGGATCTAGGTAAACGGAGAATGTATTCGACTGTTTTCGCAATTTGCTTATAGTCGCAGTCTTCATTTTCCAGATGTTTAAATATCTCCACCCATCGCATTGCAACTGTAACCTTATCTGTTCTCCACTGCTCTAGTTTCTGCTGTCTACAATACTTCACATAGGTAAACTCGGTGTGCAATTGTGCTGGATTTTTCGTGCTGTACAGTTTTTTATTATCCAATTGCTTGATCGGAGCTACCCATTTGTCGATATATTCGAGAGCATCAGCTAGAAAAATGATTGAATTTGATGTGAATATATTGAATGGCTCAAAGATGAAAACAAGAAACAATATACCGAAAAATTCCACACATTTGACAGACAGAACATCGGCGGCATAATTGGCACGAATCAAAGCATTTTTCTCGACCAATGTCGTTGGTGATAAAAACCGTGTTTTAGCGTAACCCAGCAATTTCAAATATTCGACGTCGGCTTCTTGGCAGAATGATTTGAGTGCCTCTTCGTGTATCGTGTAAATGTAGAAATAACTACATATATCGATACCTTCCCTGAAGAATGTATTAAGCGACAATTTTTCAGCAAATAACTTTTTGGCATGCTCTTATAAATTGTGCCAAGCGCCACGTTTTGTTCTTGGTTTGACGTCTCTACCATTGATACAAACGACACTAGAGAGAAATTAAAATTGGTTATTACTACGAAATATGCAAATAATTACCTGCACAGGAAGTTTTATTTGTTTCCTGTACAATTTTGAAAATGTCGCTTAATACATTCTTCCGGGAAGGTATCGATATATTTTAAAGACAACGCAATCGACATCAAAAGGCAAGACGTCGCAGGCTGTACAGCCAATGCCAACCAAGTGCGGCAAGTACGTTGTTTTGAACTTGTCGTGTTACTCCACCGAAATTCACTTTTGCATTGTCTCCGCAATATGCTACGATTTTGTTCCTTCACATCGAATTTACCGGCTGTTTTCATAACGAGATCTTCGATGATTCAATTTCCATCACTTTTACTTGGACGCTAATGGCTGGAAAACAAGTACGGGGAATATTTTCATGCTTCCGTGATTCGATGCATCTGTGTAGATGGACACATAGCTGCATTGATCCAAATTTTCTTTGAGCATTTTTGTGACCTTTGAAGCGAACACGTTGACAACATTGGCTTGGCACTTCTTCTGTGCATACGTAAAGGAGGATTTCATTTTGAAGCACATTCTGAAAATGTTTGACGTACAATCGAAAGATTTGAAACTGTGGTTGGCATTCACCATATGATATGCCCAGGTGCCTTCAATCGCAGCGATTGTGGCATCAAAAGTCGATGGAAAGAACGAATCAATCTTTTGGCTTGTGGATGCTGCTTTCAAAGCCGAGATAGTTTTCAGATGTCGTGCAATGTCCGATTTGCCACCTGATGCGATTGAGAAAACTCCAACTTGCACTTTTTGCAGCAAACAACACTTTGATTTTTCGTTGTTCCAAGAAACGGATACTCAGATTTTAGTTGTGCATTGAAAACACATTTGCCTTTTATAGTTTTCCGCATTTTCGTATTTTTTTAAACCCAAGCACAAAAATGTAGTCGCACAAAAACAAACATAAAGAATGGTGCGCAGAAATCAAATGGCGTGTTCACCGAATGTATGTGTGTCATTAGCAATCGTACACGAGAACAGAGTAACGGTTTTCTGCCGACAGAAATATTCTCGTGTGCGATGGACAACTGACATTTAGCTGTTCCGCCACATGTTGCCAGCGTTGCGGAGTTTGATCCCTTCTGTTTCTCCCACTGGCAAAATTAGAATTTTCGGCAGTGAAATTTCCGGTAAAACAGGATAAAAGCGAGAGTTTTACAGGATTTTAGGCGAAAACGCACGATTGAAAATTTTGCAGGATTTGGGTCGGAAAAGCAGGAGTACGAGTATCCTGCGAAAAGCAGGACATGTACGATGGTTAGTTATCGTGGACATATGCTATCAGATGGCGTTCAAAGTTTTATTTTTCCAGAATTTCAGCCACTGCTGAGTTCTTTTGGCTTTATATGCTGGAGCAGAGAGCTTCATTAAAAAGGGCATTCGTAAAGCCTTTAACGAAGTACAGGAGATGCACTTTTGCCCCGGTTTTGACTCCTTTTCCACGAAAATGAAGAACAGTAACTCCTTGATGGGATATCCACCTCCAAACCATTACCGAAGCAGGATGATGACCACGCTGACCGCCTAGGAACTATATTTTTTTTTGCTTCTTTAGATGTCCTTACAAAAATTTTATCGTTCGTGAAAATCTTTTCGTTCGTAAAAAGAATATTTTCGTGGACGTTCTCTACATGCCAGTGCAAGAGTCGCTTGCATCTTTCAAGCCTACGAGGGTGGGTCAATAAGTCCCTGAAAAATGAAATAAGGAACATTCTTTTCGGTATAAAAACATTTTATTTTTCAACATAGTCTCCTTTTAGCTCTATACACTTCATCAAACGTTTCTCCAATTTTTTGATGCCCTCCAAATAATACGATTTCTCGAGCCCCTCAAAATAAGCTCTTGTTTCATCGATGACCTCTTCATTCGACCCAAATCTCTTACCTCCGAGAAATAGTCGCAGGGGGCTAAATCTGGGGAATATGCTGGATGAGGGAGGAATTCATAGCCTAACTCATGCAATTTTGCCATTGCGACTGCGGGTTTGTGCGCCGGTTCGTTGTCCTGGTGAAAAAGAACTTTTTTCTTCGCCAAATGCGGCCGTTTTTGCTTCAAATCAGCTTGGAATCGATACAGCAGCTTTTCAAGGTAATCGATGTGAATAACACCGCGCGCATCCCAAAAAAAACTGTCGCCATGACCTTGTTTGCTGACAAACCCGCCTTGGCCTTCTTCGACTTCGATTCACCAGGAGAAGTCAATTGTTTTGACTGTTCCTTGGTTTCTGGTGTGTTGTTGTGAATCCAGGTTTCATCCACGGTTGCGAAACGGCGCAAAAACTCAGCCGAATTTTTCTGGAACATCGCCAAACACACCTTTGAATTTGTCAAACGAATGCGTTTGTTGTCGATTGTGGGCAAACGCGGCACCCATCTTGCGGAAAGTTTTTTCATGTCCAAATATTTATGTAAAATCGAAATCACTGAGCCATGTGATATGCCTGTGGCCTCTTCAAGCTCGCGCACTTTCAGTCGCCGATCGTCCATTATCAAACCATGGATTTTGTCGACCATTTCTGGTGTGGTGACCTCAATTGGGCGACCAGAACGTTCGGCGTCACTTGTGCTTGAACGACCGCACAGAAATTGTGTAAACCAGTGGTAAATGGTTCCAATCGATGGCGAAGAGTCCCCATAATATTTGTCAAGCTTTTGTTTGGTTTGCGTGATAGTTTTTTCTCGCAAAAAATTGTGTTTAATGAGCACTCGAAATTCACTTTTTTCCATTTTAACGAAAATGCTAGTAGGCGTCTATATAAAGTGGCTGCCACAACAAAAGTATTTGACAGATCTGTCTAAAAATTTGGGTGAGTTCTTTTGAAAGGTGATTCTTGACAAAAAAAAAATGTAAGGTGATGACATAATTTTTAGGGACTTATTGACCCACCCTCGTAATTTGGTATAAATTGGGCGTTAATAGATGTCCATTTGCCCGACGAAGGGCTTTCATGTTAAGATCATCAGGAATGAGCCTTGACATAGATCATAGCGCGGACGACCACTTCTTGGTCTGTCTTTTAATTAAAGCGATTCGACAAATCGATTTATAACACGGTGCACAAACGTTTTTGATATCCCGAGCGGTGATATCCAATCAGTAGTTGAAAACAAACCGGCGGATATTTATTGTGTCTTGTAGTGTGTTGTGAGCAAAGTTAATGGCACTATTCCTAATGTTATCTTCATACAGTTTGTGCTGGAAGTAACAGAATTTATGGCAGGTCTAGGTATACGTAGGGACTAACAAAAGTTCGCTTAGTTGATTGAATAATAAAATACAAAAATAATTTTAACTTAGATATTTAATCTTCATCTTTTTTTTAATTTCTCCACCTAATTCCCATTTATTTCAATACATTTCTTCAGCCGATAGACCCATCTTTCAAAACAGCTTTCAAAATCCTGTTTTTGGAGTTTCTCGATTTCGACTTTTTGAAAACAGCGCTAGATCCGGAGAATAAGGTGCTGGGCGAATTTTATTGATGCCCAAGAGCGCAAGAAAGTTGTTGGTTTCTTTCAGCAGTGTGCGCAGTCGCATTTTCGTGGTGCAGTGGTGGTGCGCGGCGCAGCTCCTATTTTTGTCGGTGTCCTAGTAAATTTTGGAAAACTTGTGGTAAGCAAGTTTCAGTATACCAATTAGCAGTGACTGTCTGGCCAGTTGTAAGCGGGATGACGGCGATCATTTTCGCCCTGGTGAAGTACATCGGCATCATAACTTTTGTCGTTTTTGGGTTGTACTTGTAAAACAAAGATTCATCAACTGTAACGATCTTATTGAAGCAGCTTGACTCTCCATTTTCAAACTTATCCAGGAAATATTGAGCAAAACGAACACGAGCCTCTTTTCGCTCTCCATTCAAAATTTTTGGAACTCATCGAGTTGACTTCATCGAATATTTCAGGTGATAATTTAAAATTGGTGACACAGCCATGGCATTCAAGCCCAGTTCATCCGCTATCATCTCCTGTGTCATCCTGGTATCTTCGTCAATTTTAGCCTTCATTTGTATCGTCGGTCGAGGATTTGGGCCGACCTTCACGAGATTCGTCCTCCACAGAAAAATGGCCAGTCTGGAATCTTCGAAACCACTTTGAAATAGTAACAAGAGATGGTGCATTTATTCCGTATGCATTTTGGCATTCGTGCAGCATTTTGACTGGCGTGAGTTAACGTCGAATTCCGAAGAGAATGGCAAAATGAATTTCTTCCTGTGTTGGCGGTGGAACTTCAACCGAGCTTACGTCACTAATTTCTCTCTTTCTCGTCTCCATTGTAGGTAAAATTGCTCTGAAATTTGGAAATAAATATTTCTAGATTATAAGCTGCAGAAATGCATCTTTTTTTTTTTTTTTTTCAAAAACTACTAAATTGACACCAACTAAGCGAACTTTTGTTAGTCCCTACGTAGTTCTTTTTTAATATATTCAAATAAGAAATTTAATTAAAATCGTTAGAGATGTTTTCGAAAAAATCTTTTTTTTTTGTTAAGTTTTCCATTAGTAAAGTACCGTTATTTTGGAGTTAGAATGAAAATTCCGATTTTTCCTCGAACTGTTTTACGGCTTTACGTATGTGATAATCACATGCTAGACAAGGACTGTAAGGCGGATGAGCTAACTCCTGGAAGTCACATGACTTCACAGCAGCCATGGCAATATGAGCTTTGTGAACAGGTGTGTTGTCATGAAGTAAGAGCACGCCTTTTGTTAACCTCCCCCTCCTTTTTACTTTAATATGTAGATTCTCTTAACCATCTTAGAATATTAGCGTAGTATTCTCCTGTGATGCTGGTGCGTTTTGGTTTATAATCTATTAACAGCATTCCTTGTGGGACCCAAAACACTGTTGCCATGATCTTCCACTTACGCAACTGCATGGGCTCTTGCTTTGACTGTGTCATAATAATGAACCTAAGTTTAATTTTCTGTAACAATTTTGTTGATAACTTCTGCTGGATTGTCGCCACATAGCTCCCGAAACTTCTTAGAATATTTTATACACTTTTTTTTTTTTTGTGCGACGTAAGCATTCTGGACGCCGTGGCTCAGTGGTTAATTGCGCGGTCATTGAGCGAGAGGTTCGAATCGAAGAAAGCATAAAAAAAAAAGTTTTCTCACGGTCGCACCTCTAGCGAACGTCTGATAAACATCCGAGAGTAAAACTGACATGAAAAGTTTCTCTCAATCGACAAAAATTGCCCCTCGGAAACTTCATAAAACTGTAGGTCACAACCATTCGTGCGACGCATAGCACGAGTGGCTGCGAAAAGCTAGGCCAGGCTGTTAGCGCAAGTGCGATAGTAGCCCTCAACGTTGCCAGAATGAATAAATGGGAGCTGTTGCAGAAAAGATATATTTTTTATTAAAATGAGAAAGAGATTTGGAGACGAAACAGATCCTTGGGGAACACAAGCATTTATTTAATGAAGTGCAGATTTCAAATCGTTCAACTCAATTTGTAGTTTCTAATCCATCGTAAAAGAGTTTCGTTGATTTCATATGCACGCATTTTCTTTTGGTCTTAGCAGAATTTAAAACGTTTAATAAGGGCATTGCTTCTGGCTCGTTTTGCACCACGCATTCCTTTGATCTGATACTTATTATTCGGTTAAGAATAAAGGTCTTCATATGTACATTGATGAATCGTGTTTGACATCATATCCACGTCACTACAGAGGAAGCATAGCAATCAGTTAAAACTCATAAAGAAGTTATTAAGACCGTCTCAATTGATTGTCTTGTATTGCCACACAATTATTTTCGGAGTTACCTTTCTTTAACTTTGCGGTTAGAGTAAGAGAAATTGATTGATAGGACGCAGTGATCTGATGGGCATAGAGTTCAATGCATAGGGACGGTATACGTGTAGGCTTATTTACAAACTAGGCTAAGTTTTTTTTTTTTACCTCAATACAAATCTCAGCATAGCTTCGGGTGTTGTTTGTCCAGAATGTCGAAGTTAACTAGGGTCGTCACAATGCTTGTGATGAAGCTAATGACAATAAGCTAGATTTTATTGTATTTTTTTTTTATTTTTTTCTTAACACAAAATACTGTACATAATTTTTTTCTGTAAAATAAGTTAAAGTGCTATGCCTACGTTATGGTGGCATTATTTAGTTTTTCAATATTTTATTTGAAAGAAAACTAACTCTTTATGCATTATCAGCTGCAGAGAATAGCGATCATCCCTCATCGACTAGTACACCGATCCAATGGAAGGAGGGCAAGAATCTACTTAAGCAATTGCTATCGAAGCCATTCAATAACAAAAAGAAACGGAACTCCGAATATAAGACATTTTTTGATTGGTTCACTGACAACAGTGATCCAGTAAACGATGAAATAGCTGAGCTCATTAAGGACGATCTGTGGCCAAATCCTTTGCAGTATTATTTGGTACCTGACATAGAAGTTGAGCCCGAAGATGACAATGACGACGATGACGATGACAATGAGTGAGTAGTAGTGCTAAACGTTTTTCTAATTTAAAAATTTAACACACGTTAATTTTTTTTTTTTTTTTTTTTTAGGGAAGAGATGTTTGACGAGGAGAACGTGGAGGAGGAAGAAGATGAAGGAGCAGAAAACAAATAAAATTGCGGTTTGACGTAACGCAATACATTTAAGCTAAAACATTGGATATTATAATAATTATTATGTCTAATTTTTTCCGGGAAAATTTGAAAACAAAAAAAAAAAAAACTATCTACGAACATAACTCTTTTCTTATAAAAGTTAATGTGTATACCACAATAATAAGCTGGAATTTTTAAAGTTCAAACTAAATAAAAACAAAAAAAAAAACTTCTCATTCTTTCGGAAAAACAAAAGAGAACGTATTTTATTTAATATTATGTAGATAGAACTCTTAGGGCAGATTACCACCGCGATACTTTATAAAGTTCCAAGTAGGGGTCACACCCCGCGGACTATGAGCCAAAGTGTGCAAGCATGATGCCGAGGGCTAAACAGTGCAGGGGTCAAATCGTCTTTTCAGTGAGCGACAGTTCGTCACATAAAAATTCGTACATACGGTTAATCACAAAAGTAAGTAGACATCCGTTACTTCATAGTTCACTTATGAAAAAAACACGCATTTTATAAAAAAAAAAGTGTGCATGTGTTCTATGCTCTTTATTGGAGAATATTCAGGGGTCGAATTACGACATCAGTTAACGAGTGAATGAAATCCATACTCTATCGAGTGATCGAGTAACTACATTGGGATGCTCACATAAGAATGGTCACGTATCGAGTGCACTTTGAAGATTGTACTAATACAATTCTACTACATTAAATTGGGATGGCCGACAAATGTCAAAACTATTTATTTTTGTGTGAGGAAAAGTTTTGTATTTATCGTCTTCAATTAAAAATTTAATATTTACTTTATTTTTCATCTTCTGATTCAGAGGATGATCGCTATGAGTGTATTGAAGGAGGACGTTTAAGAGATAAAAGCGATCCCTTTCCTTTACAAGACTCTACTTACGTATACAAAACTATAATTTTCTGAAAATATCTTTCACAACATACACTTTTGATTGCAGTTCTATCAAAACAGTCAGGGCAAATTAGAGTGCATTTTTATTTATACTGGAGAAGATCAATTTTAGAGGATGCACCTAAACCGCTGTCCCAACTCATAGTATTTACCAAAATCTCCTTTTGCAGAGGGTTAATTTTATTTAGACTCAACGTGAAATAAATTTCAAATAATAAATTTAACCAGACGCAAAAATAACAATAAACAAAGATATTCTCACATATTTTCTCCCAAATGCACCTCAGCTCGTCAGCAGAAACCATATCGAATAAATAAATACACGATCACTGATGACAGAATGCCAAATTTTGATACCGATACTCGATCTCTTAATCGGTCATATCAAATCAACATTTATCAGTCACGTGTTGCTTGATTTTTCTCGTTTTTTTTTATAAATAAAAAAACCGTATGCTTTGGTGTTTTTGAGTAGTTGACGATAGTTTTTCCGATAAGGTGTAAATTTACATCACAAAAGTAAGTAGACACTCTTGACATTCTGTGCCGAAACTCTGAGTGGAGAGTGGAGAAAATTCAATGACAAAAGTTACTTATTTTCCTTTTCGTTAGCTTATTTTTCATATTTTCCGCCCTGTTCTGCATTTCGAGTGAAAGTGGATTGTAATCGAATTACAATATCCCTCGAAATGAAATTCAGTGTTCTGCATTCCGAGTGAATTCGATTTTTTTTTAATCCACTTCGAATTCTTATTTGAAATGTCACAATCATTTGAGATTCTCGGTTGCTTAGTTTTTCTTGTGAAAGTAAATTGAAAATTTAATAAAATAGATTTTATTAGAAATGGATGCTATTTTACTGCATATTATTGGTGAAAACAAGGAAGAAAACCGAATGGAGAGAGTTCGCAGGAGGATTTTGAGAGATAACTCTAAATTTTTGGAACTTCTCGAAACAGTGTACATAGGTATAGAAGTGCGACAACTGATGAAAAGTAATTATGTTATGAATGTTATGATTGTTTGCAGCTTCAAAAACAGTTTTAGGGTTACATCCTTAGTTGGAGGAGGACCTTCGATATTCAACCCTTGTACTAACTTGCTCCACAAATTTTCAGTGTACGCTTTGTCCCTTTTAACAAAACCCTTCGCAAAATCTTCATTTTCCTCCATGTAATTCAAGAGAATACTCTCTTGCCTTCTGATTTTTATGTTTTCCCCTAAAAACAATTCAATTCTTTTAAAACAATAATGGAAAGTAATATTTTTTTTTTATTACATTTTTCAAAGTGCTTCTTATCTTCACAGCTAACACGTAAATTCACATCACAAATGCATGTGTATTCAATTCACAACACAAAACTGAAGTGAATTCAATTCACTTGAAAACAACAATTTTTCGAATTGCAGACCGTTCATTTCGAGTGGAATGCAGAACACCAAAATATTCACTTTCGAACATACAATCCACAATTGATAATTTCAGTTGGAATTAATGGAACAATGAGGGTTTTAACCAGCTTAGCTCTAGTGGATACAGGTGTGTATGATTGCGAGTGATACAACACGTGAAGAGATGCGTAAATTCGGGATCAAATACAATGCCAAGGTTTACTGCTTTATCAACGTAATTTAATGGAGTCGAGACAAGCTTAACAGATGGAAATGATGAGGTGTCAATCATATTTTTATAGATAACCATACACCGCGACTTTTTAGGGTTCAAGCTTAAGCCATTATTAGCAGCCCACATCGATATTTGCTGAAGATCATAATTTAAGTGATCAACAGCAAAGCTAATTTCACCAATAGGAGACGCAAGCTATAATTGTACGTCATCAGCAAACATATGAAGGTTGCTATATTTAACAACACTTGGGAGATAATTGACGTAAAGGGAAAATAATGGATCCTTGTGGAACTCCTCGAGTGATTGGTAGTGCTGCTGATATTTTATCATTTGCGAAGACTCTCTCATCTCTGTTAATTAAATATGAATTTATTAGCCCTGCTGCTGATTCGGAGAAGCGAAAGAAGTTTTTAATTTTGTAGGTTAAGCAGTCGTGGTTAACGGTATCGAAAGCTTTTGAAAAATCTAAAAGTGTTAAGAACGAGATATTCTTGCCGTCCATTGAAGTCTTAATATCATCTGTCACTTTAAGTAAAGCAGTGATACAGCTATGTTTTTCTCTAAACCCGGACTGTAGCGGACACAAGAGTTTATTCTGCTTTAGGAATACAAAGATTTGCCAGAAAGCTAGCCTTTCAAAAACTTTTGAAAAATATGGGAGGATCGCTATGGGTCTATATTCCATTGCAGTTGATGTAGATGAACGCTTCTTTGCAATGGGTATGATTTTTGCATGTTTCCATTGAGGAGGAAAATTAGATGTAATGAAAATCGTATTATATATATGAGTTAGAAAAGGAAGAATTTTAGGTAGGATCATTTTTATGAATAGAGGATGTATTGAGTCATACCCCATAGCGTTCGACTTTATGTTAAGAATCGCTTCAACCACATCAGTTTCAGCACATCTGCAGAAATATAGATAAGTACTATATGTTGCATATCTGAACTTACAACTGTAGATGTTGTGTTTGAAGCAGAGGATACTGATGATACATCAGAGAACAATTTGTTCAGCTCATCAACATCTATACATCTATACATTCTGGCACACTATTTTGGTTTTTTCCCGTGCACGATTCTTTTATATTTCTCCATAGCTGTTTTGTTGGTAACTCATGGTTCTTAAAGTCCTCGTAAAAAACAGGGACTCGGAAACGTTACCACCGCTTGAAAGCACAATCTCTTAACTTAATCAAACGTACTATTCTTTCCGTGAGCCATGGGCGTCCAGGACTCTTTAGAGGCTTTGATCTATACGGAACACACTCATTAAAAATACGAGTTACGTTAGATTGCAAGAATTCGACCTGCCCTTTGCTAGAATACATTTGATATATTTGATTCCAATGTACATCATCTAGTTTAGCTGAGAGGTTACTGAAGTCAATACATTTGAAATTCCAAAAAGATATAGCCTGCGGGTAGAAATCATGTTGGATATCGAATGTTAAGAAAATTATATCGTGCTTGGAGAAGGCTGGAGCAGATAATTGATCAAAAAAGACAACTTTATCAAGTTGATTGACTAAAAATAGATCAAGCAAAGTTTGAGATTGGGACCAAAAATGAGTTGGGACACTACTATTAACGGGAGTCAAATTATATCCTGTTATTTCATTGATAAATGGCTGTGATAAATGCGAATTCAACAGATTACAATTAAAGTCACCAGCTATGCTAAATGAGCAAGAATATCGAATCATCATCAGAAGGATAAAACAAAATCTCAAATTAAGTGCTCCTCAACTGCAATCGGAGGTAAAAAATGATTTCGAAAAATCATATAATCCCCAAACAATTCGCCTGGTGTTCTATAAAGTCGGATATCATGGTCGATCCATTAGGAAGAAACCGTTTGTAAAGAAAGTCAAACGTCAAAAACGGTTAAATTTTGCAAAAGATCATGAAAAATGTGACCCAGCTTTGCGTTTTTTTTTTCCGATGAAAGCAAATTTAATATCCATGGGTCAGATGGACGCGGTAAAATTTGGCTGAGTTAGATCCCATGAATATGGCTGGTACCATAAAACACGGTGGAGGATCTGCAATGGTTTGGGGGTGTATGGCAGCAACTTATGTGGGCGACCTAGTTATAATCGATGGAATAATGGATCAATATTATTATTTAAATATATTGAGGACAAATCTACACGAAAGTTCCAAAAAGTTGGAAATGGTTTGGGTCATTTATCTTTCAACAAAATAAAGACCCAAACCATACATCGCTCACCGTTAAAGAGTGGCTGCTGTATAATAGCCGAAATCAGCTCAAAACCCCTCCACAATCACCAGATATGAATGCCATTGAGCACATATGGGAGCATTTGGAACGAAAAATAAGAAAACGCGATATTAGGACGAAGGAAGATTTGAAAAGGGTCATTCAAGAAGAGTAGGTAGAAATTGATCAAAGGGTCACTTAAAAGTTAGTAAATTCGATGCCATCACGAATGAGATTGCTAACTAAGGCCAAAGGATATCCTAATAAGTATTAGGACAAAACCTCATATAATAACAGTTTCAAAACTGATCTTTTTTGTTATTGTCTTCTTACTTTCGTGAGATGGATTTGTCATTCCATATGTTTAGTTTGGATTATCTTTTTTAAATTTTGATATCCTGTTATATTTATTTTCTTCTAAGAATAACTTAAATATTGATTTAATAAAAATATAGAATTAGTTTTGTTTTTAATAACTTTTTTCGTTTTTTTATTTATTTAATTTTTTTTAGTTAAAATCATGTACACTGCAGGCCAAAAGTTTGAGGCCTACCTAGACAACTGAGTTCATTCATGCATGAAAATTGAATTTTATGAATTACATTGGATTTTTTTTACCTAAATTTTCTACCTGGAGAAAACACAACACATTCAGATAATTAAAGTCGAATTTTACGCCCACGTTTTTGAACAGTGAGTGTTTTGTTTACAAATGTGGGAAAAACCCCTTTTGTGGTTTATTGAAAAGTGTTTAGATTTTTCATAATTATTAAATTTGGTTGTTGATTCAGCAGTCGTTTATGACTCCTTACATGAAAAGCGTTCTCAAATCCTGAGATTTGTGACCTGGATTGCAAGGGTCTTACATAAAAACAACACGTCGAAGTCATAAGACTTTAGTTGAGATTTTTACGTTTTGAGTAAACAAGTCGTTAAAAATGGGAAAAGTCGCTTAAACCACAATTGAGAAACGACCTGCAATAATCACCCTTTTTAAAAAAGTCAAATCGTAGTGGGAAATTGCCTCGCAGTTCAAGGTATCAAGGTGCTGCGTTCAACGTACCTTTGAACGACACGCTCAAACCGGAAGTCTTGAGGATAACCACGCTCAGGAAGGCTTAGAGCTACTACTAAACACGAGGATCGTTTTCTTTTTTTCTTTTTTTTTTTTTATTGTTTATTTATCCACTTATACACTAACACAATATATTGTTCCAATAAACTTAAAACTATACTATTATTATGCCTTAAAGTAACTGACCTGAAGGGTGCTCAATACTTATGTTATGGTTTTAAGAAAACTTTGTTCTAATGTTTTATTTAAATCGGTATTTTTTTTAATTTCAAATTAATTATTATTATTATTATTATTTTTTTTATTTCATTTAAAGGAAAAACGTGGAAAAACCTTTTCGAACGCATTATTTTATTTTTTAATAAAAAAAAAACTAAAAATTACCTTAACCTAATTCCAATTCCAGGGCCGAACCCTGATATGTGATCTGTGTCCCGCCACCGAAAAGACCAATCAAATGATAGTTAAACCATCCAATCGGTTACTCAGCGGCGTTTCAGAAATCACATATCAGGGTCCGGCCCTGCTTAACCTACAATCGGAACGTTCAGCGAATCTGACAAGTAACCATGTGCATCCAGATGCAAGAATGCTTCCGGGGGGATGTGTCCACTCACCATAGTACTTCGAAAATACCCAGGGTTAGGATAAAATAAGCCCTACACAAGTTCGTTCTCCATAACGCTCGCTGACCGCGCGAAATGGTTCCTCACAAGATCCAGAATGACATTGTCGATTCTGGACACGCCGGGGGCATCCAATAGTCTTTTATTAGAAACGTAATGCCGAAAGTCAGAATGTGCGCTTCTATACATATGCATGCAAGCTCGAAGACATTTTCTTTCAAATAGTCTAAGTTTTTCCATATAAGACGGGCTTAAGTTCCACCATACTGGACTCGCATAAGTCAGAATTGGACGAACGAAAGCTTGGTAACATATGACCTTTACATCGGATCTCAGATAGTTGGAGTAGAAAAGGCGTTTGAGAGACATAAATGCCGCTCACAACAGTCTTTGACTCGATGTGAAGGCCATTAGAACATGTTATTTGTAGGTTTTTCCAGTTCCGTCTCAAATCTGAATTACCGCGTCTATTATTATTATTATTATTATTATTATAAGTTTATTAACAAAGAAGTAAATTACATTGTCAATAATTATAAATATAAAGCTGGAGCTGATAGTGCTTTCAGCTGGTAATACAGTCTATATAAGGTTTTCTAAACAAAGTGCTGATATAAGTCTATATACATGGTTTACGTTGTCGTATGATATTTGAGTTAAGAGATCAGTTAAATTTGTATGGTTAATAGTCTTATTTATTAAATTAATTTGGTTACATGAAAAAAGGTGACTTATGGTAAGCGTTCGGTTTTGGTCGCAGAAGTGACAAAGCGGGGGGGTTTCTTTAGTGATGAGGTGTTTGTGTGTTATATTGGTGTGGCCCATTCGTTGTCTAATATATATTTTTATCTTTTTATGTGACACATCTTTAGGGTATTTGGCTTTTTCACCATTAGGGTTGAATTGAGTGTAGATGTGTTGATTGTTTAACCAGTTAGATTTTCTCTTGTATTTCCATGTCTTGAGTAGATGGTTTCTTATGTCTCTTTTGTTGTAGGCATAGAACGTGGTAAGAGGTTCTCTTGGAGCTGATTTGGCTACAGTGTCCGCCATTTCATTTCCGTTAATTCCACAGTGCCCTGGGACCCAGGCAATTTTTAATTTTCCGCTGCTGGAGATGAGTTTGTCACGAATGGCTTCGATAATTTCAGTATGATTGCTTTCGTTTTTAATGGCTGTTACAGAGGACAGACTGTCTGTGAAGATTATGGTCTTATTTTTTTTTAATAGTCAATTGCAGTGAGAATGGCAAAAGCTTCAGCTGTAAATATTGAAGTGAAAGCTGGAAGGAGACCTTTGGAGATGGTTGTTAAGTCTTCAGCGACAACAGCAAATGACGCGCCGTCTTGCGATTTTGAGGCATCTGTAAACAAGAGGTTCCATCCTTGTTTTTTGTAACTTTCTGCCATTTCGAGAAACATGGTTTTATAAACGTCGTTGTTAGTTGATTTGATGGAATATTTGCTGAGGTTGAGGATTATGGACTCTTTTGGCAAATTCCAAGGTGGGTAGAGCATTGAATTAAATTTTTGAATGACAATGGGTATGTCAAGATCTTTGGCCGATGTAAGAGCGGAGCTTAGAGTTGATTGAAGTCTTGGGTTCTTCTTCCGTTTTATGATTTTTTTGGAATCTTTGTGAATGGGTGACCTTCTGGAGCAGTTTATTTTTTGTATAGTGCATGCAGTAAGATAGTCGATTCTTTCGGTCAGTTGTGGTAATCCAGCGTCTGTCAAGAGGTTCCGAATTGGAGTAGTGCGAAAGGCCCTCAAACCGCTTCTGATGGCTGCGTGGTATGGTGATGTGATGAGTTGGATGGATGATTTCGAACATTTACCATATATCGCTAGACCATAGTCGATTTTTGACAAAATAACTGATCTTATTACATTTATGACCGTATTAACGTTACAGTAGCTGTTCTTACAAGAGAGGTATTTTATTAAGTTAACCCTAGTGGTAAGGCTCTTTTTTAAATTTGTACAGTGGTTCTTAAATGTAAATTTTGAATCGAATATAATACCAAGAATTTTTGCAGATTTAACATTACTTATATTAGTGTTATTTAATTGAACTAGAAGACTTTTACTACAGCTGTATTTTTTGCATATATGGAGCAGCTCACATTTCTGCATTGAAATTTTTGCACCTGAGTACTTTCCCCATTCAGAAAGGCTTTGAAGAATATTTTCGAAAGTAGTAGCAAGAAACGTTAAGTCTTTGCATTTGGAATAAATAATCAAGTCGTCGGCATAAAGAGTATGGCCAACTATGTTGTGCCGATCAACTATAGAACTGATTTCGTTGAATGCAATTATAAAGAGGACAACCGATAAAGGCGACCCTTGTGGAATACCGTTTTTCAATCTATGGGTAGACGAGTAAGTGCCATTCGCCTTGATGCGAAAGTATCTATTGCTTAGGAAAGACTTGATGTAACTTAACATTTTAGGCCCAATTTTCCAATTGATTAGTTGTTTCATTACGACATGCACGCCAATTCTGTCAAAGGCCTTTTCGAAATCAATCGAAAGTATTGAAAGGTGATTTTTTGCTGACAGGGTTGATGTGATGATTTCATCTAGGTGAAGGAGAGCGTCCATGGTTCCGCGTTGTTTTTTGAAAGCCACTTGCCGGTAATCAATAAGATTGTTTCTTTCAAGGAACCAGAACAAGCGTCTGGATATTAATTTTTCTAAGACTTTACCTGTGCAGGGGAGGAGCGATATTGGCCGCTACCCTGAGATAACAGTAGGGTCTTTACTCGGCTTAGGTATTGGAACAATCGTAGCCACTTTCCATGCATGTGGAATTATCCCGTCGTTGAATATTTGGTTGAAAAGATCCAGTAACCTTATTTTAAAGGCTGTGGAACTGTTTTTAACCATGGCATAAGATATGCGATCAAACCCAGGAGTTGTTCCTTTAAGAAGGCGTAGACAGCTGTCTAATTCGGTCATAGTTAAAGGACTTTCTATTAGAGCTGCGGAAGGGCTGGTGGTATAAGATGGTATTGTCAGATTGTGCTTTTCTTTTATAAAAGTAGGATGAAAGTTTGAATCATAGCCGGAAAGTTTCCATTTTTTTTGCAAAAAATTCAACAATTTCCTGTGGGCAAGTGATAGTTTCTGTTCCAGTTCTAATAACTTTGATTGAGTGAGGTATATAGTGGCCAGTGAGGGTTTTTATATCAGTCCATAATTTTTTAGATGTGGAGCTTGGGTTGATGTTTGCCGTGAATTTTTCAAAACAAACAGCTTTTTCTGCTCTTACAGCTTTACGAAACATGGCGTTAGCTTTGCGATACGATACAAGATTGTTGTCGGTAGGATGTATTTTGAAAAGTCTCCATGCTCTTTGTTTTGACTGGCGGAGGTTACCTAACTCCCTGTTCCACCAGGGGACAACTTTTTTGTAATTTTTGTTTGTTGATTGCGGAATAGCAACGTTAGCTGCAGATCTAATGCTTTTTTGCAGAAGGGCAGCTTCTTGGTTAATATTACGAGAAGCTTTCCTATGTAAAATTTCTTTTGAAAGGATTGATTGAAATATTTCCCAATTTGCCCTATCCAATAGAAATCTTTTTTGCAATCTTATGGGTGTTATATTCTCGCCTAAGGAAATGGTTGTGGTGATCGGAAAGTGATCACTTCCGTGTAGGTAGTTGGAGACGGACCACTTGGAGTTTGGAGTTAGAGATGGTGTAATCAGAGTTAGGTCAACATGAGTAAACGATTTATGTGTCGAAAAATGTGTCGGGCGACCGTCATTTAAGATTGCAAGACCGGAGTTGGTGATAAAGTGGTCGATTATTTTTCCGCGCCTATTACCTGAGCTCGAACCCCAGGACGGACTCCATGAGTTAAAGTCCCCGGTGAGGACGATTGGAGTATTTATGCCGTTCAAAATACTGTCGAGATCATTGCGAGAGAATCGTTGCTGTGGTGGAATGTAAGCACTGATGACCGTGAGTTTTATTTGTAATTCTATTTCTACTGCTATTGCTGCCATATTTGAGTTAATTTGAAAAAAAACGATGTGGGATGGATTTATGGACAAGAAGAGAAACTCCCTGTTTGGAGGAAGTATTTGAGTCTAAATTATGAAAACAGGATGAGTATTGCTTTGAACAAAAAGGCTGGCAGTTTTTTCCGATATGAGTTTCTTGTAGGGATATGATACTTGGATTTAAATCGTTAATAAGGAGTTGTAATTCGTCTAACGCGTCTAACTGGGGTGCGGAACAGTATAGTTTCGCATTTTGCCTCGTTTATTTTAAGCTTCTACTCTGAACAGAAAGCTTGCAGTTTGTCTGTATGTCTTGGATCGAGGAATAGTCACAACAAGCAAAAAAAGTAGATGAAAAGCAGCACCCGAAATACGCTTCGAAATAAATGAGACACGGAATAAACCGCTGTTCTTGACAATTATCAAATGGAGATTAAGACACGCTGGACATGCGAGTTGCTGTTCCAAAACTCATGCTGCGACCACAAAATAAGCAAAAAAGCCAAATGGGCCAAAAAGCATAAAGACTGGACGGAAGAAGATTTCAACAGAGTTTGATGAAGCGATGAATCCAAGTTCAAGGTATTTGGCATAAAACGGAGAGTTTTCGTTCGACGCAGCGCTGAATAAAAGATGCTACCAGACTGTGTAGCACGGAGGCGGTTCTGTTATGGTCTGGGGATATTTCTCTTTAAGTGGAGTGGAAGATCTGGGTCGAGTGATTGGAAAAATGAATAACGAGGGGTACAAAAGAATTTTGGAAGAAAACGATGTGACCTCTGGATTAATATTAAATGGAGAAGGATTCGTATTTCAGCAACACAACGACCCTAAACACACGTCAAGACTTTGTGAAGACTGCCTGAAACAGAGGAACGATGAAGAAATTTTACGAATCATAATATGGCCGCCACAATCACCAGATTTAAACCCTATAGAGATGTCGTTGGAGGAAATGGATAGAAAGGTCCGGATTGCTGGAGCAATATACCACAGGCAACAATTCAAAAACTGATAGCTAGAATGACAAGAATTGTAAAACAAAGTAATGGTGGATTTTCGAAAAGGTGGATTTTCGATGAAAATCAGTTCCTTCTTTTTAATAAATTCCTTTATGTTAAGAAAAAAATTAAAATATTTTTCTTCAAGTGAGTGCAATGAAGGCTGGTGACTTCAAAGGGACTTCAATGAATGCAGAGCAATCAAAATTATTGCGTTCATTTTGACTTCAAGATTATAATTGCAGGAAATGATTGCTCAGTCATGACTTTAAAATGAATCTGAAATTATTATTGAAGTTATTGAAGTGAAACAAATCCAAGTGAATTTTTAGTATGACTTCAAGAAATCCATTCCACAATGATTGCATTCTATAACCGCCCTGGGGCCTATTTTATACAACTACAACACTAATAATTATTTGTGAATTCACTTGTAATTTGTAAATTATGTGCAAATTTTTGCTTCATAAATAATGCCAATTCAGTAATAACTACAAGTATGCCAGGCTTGTAACTACAAGTGCTGGGAAAATTTGGTTCATTCGCTGCTAGAATTAGTGGTTAGAAGTGGTTAGACAACTTGTGTTTAAGAAGTTTGAAATAAATGTTTTCAAGCAGTGATGATAGTGACTATGGAGACAATCGAACACGAGAATAGCGAATTTTTAAAGAGCGTATCAATTTTGATATCATAACATACTCGTATCATAAATTTAATGAAATCTTTGGAATTAACTTCTCTGCTTTAGAGGAATTGCTAAGAAATAATGGACCACTACGACACGAAACTAATCGTAATTATGGCCTGTCAGTCAAACAGCAACTTTTACTAGCCTTGCATTACCTAGGTAATGTTTCTCTATATCTTGTTGTAGCTGATATACATGGGGTTTCAAAGTCAACGGTTTGTTGTGTAATTAAATTGGTTGTTAATGCTATCAACCCTAATCAGGTAAAGTGTACAACAAATACTTTGGAAGTGATGATTGTTGTTGTTGTAGACGCTCCAAATGAGTATGACGACCTCTTCGTTGATCGACATGGAAATCACTCAATTAATTGTATGCTTGTATGTGGCTCGGACTTGCGCTTTTACTATGTCAATGCCAGATGGCCAGGAAAAGTTCATGATGCTAGAGTATTGAGGAGCAGTGTGCTATGGTCTAAGATTGGTACTGGTTGGAGACCGCATCCACGATTGATTTTACTAGAGTATTCCAGATATGGTTGTACAAATTGGCTAATAACACTACCAAATAGCAATTTAAATGATGACCGTTCACATAAATCAACAAGGCGATTAATCGAAAAAAGCAATTTGTGTATTGAAAGAAAAAATGCCCATGTCTACAAAACTTAAGAGTTAATCCCATATACGCCTGCAATATAATAAAAACTTGTGTAACGATTTCTAATCTAACCTCACTCTAAATGAAAACGAAGATAAAAAGGATGATGAAGCAGACCAATTAAGAGAAGACACTATAGATAACACACAAGGTGGAATAACACGTAGACAAGAAATAATAAAATAGTTTAGAACCAAATAGTTTTAAAAAATCTTTTTATTTTCATTAGTATTTTTTTATTGTCAAAATATTGCACTCCTTGTCCAAGTTAAAGCGGCCGCGATGCGGACACTTAAAAAAACGCGAACGCCAACCCCGAGGTTGGCCCAACCGTTCGACTTACATAAAATGAAACGCAGTTTAACTTAACAAATTTCTTATTATTTCTTTTTACATCGATTATAAAGATGATACGAATTTCTTATTATTTCCTATTCTCGATTGCAAAGATTGATTCTTTTCATCCGCACGAATTCAAGTCCAAATTCAGAATGAATCCCCAGTACAGCTAGAGTTTCCCCGATGTCTTCCATATGTGCTGCGTCAGCTATTCGGCGGATGCGCGTGCACGGTGTCATCATGGCCAGCTACTTCGGACGGATGCTCGTGCACGGTGTCAGCATAACCGCAGTCCGGCGTGTGATGGGAAAATGCTGATGTAGGTAAATTGCAGTGCAGGCAGGTGGCATGCGGTGAACCCGTGAACTTGCTGGAATGTGCTGCGCCGTGTTAACTTCCACCAAATTATTATTAAGTAATTTGTTTTCCAATTCCAGTTTTTCAATTTCCAGATCAAGTTTTTTGTTTTGTTTTTTTTTTTTTTTTTAAATTCTCGATCTTCAACACTAGCTTTTCCTTTTTCAGTTTTCCATTTTTGTCATAAAAAAAAGTCAATTAAATTAAAAAAAAAATGCATTTAAATATGTAAAATAATTCTTACCAGACGGAGTAAATGGATATTGTATACCCTTTCTAATGGAACTAGCTTGCTGAGAAGTAAAGCTTACGTTTTCCATATCACCTGAAGGAAGTGTATGCTGCACTTCAGGTTCAGATCCTTGGAAAATGCCAGAAGACTCATTAGTCAGATCATCATGAAGCGATTCGGGGACTGGCAGGCCAATAATATCGGGAGTAGCTTTCTCCAATATGTCCAAATCTTTATTATCGACTTCGTTCAATCTTGCGTGGGATCCACCGATTTCCTGTTATCGACCTTGACCTTTTGAAAATGTAAATTAATTTTATGGTAATATTAGCCCACAATGATGTACTTACCATAGTACACAGTTTCACGTTATTCCAAAAAACATAGAGGATGTAAGTCCACAACTTTCCACAGAAACAATTCGATTTTGCCTTTTCATGGATTTGCATCCAAATATCAATTTTTTCCCGTTTTGTGATGTTATCCTTTGTTTTATTTTTCTCGATTTCTTCCAAAAGCAATAACTTTATTTCCTTTGAGCACATTTTATGTTGTAGTGACCGCAAGATGAAAATAATAGAAATATGTTTTAACTCTTCAATTCCCAGTGTCACCTATGGGTTACAGATGTTTCCATTTTTTTAAAATAATAATGTAAAAATTTTTTTGCATTCTATCATTATCATTATAAAGCTAATAAGTGACTTTACACTATTTTTTTTTTCTGACAACGCTGACTATGCGTTATCTGTCAAATTTACTCAACTGTTTCGGGCGTTATTCAATTTTTGTCGTGTTGGTGTTGTTCTTGAAATCGAAACTGGGATAATTATGTCCAAACCGTAAATATTGTCTTTTTTATAATTGCATGTGGTATGTGAATGTGAAAAATTTTCTGAAAAAACAACAGCTGATTCACATATATAGAAACTAAGGAGTAAACTGGTGCGAGAAGTACAAATAGTGCCCAGTGTCACCTGTAGGTGACAGCCCTTTTTTTCCAAAAGTGGGCGTAAATTTAAAAAAAAAAAATTTTCTTTGATCAACTCTTAGTATTGTAACTTAATTTAGCATAATGCAACAAATTCCGAAGTGTCTTTTCATTCTGGCATAATTTTGTTCCGAAGTGTCTTTTCATTCGTGGTTCGTGTCCGCAATTAGTCTCCACAGTTCGGATAATATCACGGATAAGAAAGAACAAGGGATTATTGGCGGCAGCTGTCATCCTGGAATTATTACATCATAATTTTCTTGTTCCAGTGGTCGAAGAATTTGCTAGAAGTTTCTGGCTATTAGAAATGCGGCTATTTAAGGACAGATGGCGATCGAGACAGAGTAGTTGGTTGTGAAGCGCACGAAAAAATTGGAAAAGTAATTAGTTTGGATTTGTGATTAAGTAATTGAAAGGAGATAAAGTGATTTGAGAGGAAAGAGACCTTGTAAGAAAAGAATTTGCGAAGAATAGTATAGTGTGAACTTGAATTGTTCTATAGACTAGAAAATAAAGAAATAAATTTCACAGAATATCGTTTTATCTACTCGAGCCGTAGCTCGCATATTACAGTATAAACAAACAATTTAGTAAAAAAAAATAACAGTATTTTTTATTAACATTGTTATGGGAATTAAAGGGTTAAGTGCACCAAAACACGTAATGTACATGCAAATTAACCGCCGAAAATTGATTTATGTAAAATCAATGTAACGAAGAAAGAAAGAAGAAGAACGAGAAATGCTTTGATCGCTTAACTGTGAAGTATGGCTGCAGGCTTGTAGTTCTTCGCAAATAATTTTAAACTTGAAGTTACAGACTTGTAGTATTTCAATCGCTACACTAAAATTTATTCGCTTCGGACACAATATTACAACTCCATACTTTATTTGCGCTTGTAGTTACAAGTTTACAAGTACAACACTTGTAAATTTATGCAATAGTCCCCTGGTGTCTATAACAAGGGATTTACTGTACATATTTGAATTCTTAAATCGTTTCACGGACACCTATGTTACAAATATCGCAAATATTACTACATTCTCAAAGGTTCTTATCTTAACTAGTTGTCAATCAGTCATTCGTACCAACCTCGTCGACAAAAAAAAAGTTACTTGACAGAAACGTCATCCGAGGTAACCACACCGACCCCGTATTGGATTTATTCAGCTCTGAAAATAATTTTCATCCGAAATGGCAGCCGCAAATAAGTTGGCACTTTTGGTAAGTTAAATTAAAACTGTATTTCTTTATTCCCCAACCAAAGCGAGTCCGTTCCAAATGTGTAAGATTTCTAAAAGCTGGATGTTAAAACAGTTTCCGCACATTATCCAACCGCTTTGGGTTATGTAATGGGGCAACCTTTTTTTTTCTTCTCTCTAAAAACGAAAATTACTTGAATTTTCCTTTCATTTTAGACTCGTGCTATGAGCAGTTCCACTAACACTGTAAAACTGCCAATTCAAGTTTTCGGTTTAGAGGGACGTTATGCCACTGCCTTGTATACGGGCGCCATCAAGCTGAAACAATTGGATCAAGTCGAGAAGGATGTCATTAAGATTCAAGAGAACCTCAAGACCGATCCCAAGTTGCGTGAAATCGTTTCCAATCCAATCATCGATCGTAAAGCACTCGGCACTGCCCTGAGAGAGACTGCCGCAAAATTGAGCATGGCTGGGGCTACTAGCAACTTGCTGGGTCTTATGGCCGAGAACGGTCGTCTGAAGAAACTCGATACTGTTATCAATGCCTTCAAGACCATTATGGCAGCCCATCGTGGTGATGTTGTTTGCGAAGTAACCACTGCCAAGGCATTGGACAATGCCCAGAGGAAGGAACTCGAAACAGCCCTGAAGGTAACACGAATTTTGTTTCGATTATGCCCAACAAGCTAATTTTACTTCGTTCTTAGGCGTTCCTTAAGCCGAATCAAACTCTTAAGATTACGGCTCGTGTTGATCCCAGTATCATTGGTGGTCTGGTTGTGTCGATTGCTGATAAATACGTCGACATGAGCATCGCTAGCAAAGTTAAGCTGTACACCGACATCATTTCCGCACCTGCTTAGGAAATAGGTAAACCTTCTGAAGAAATACGAAAGCGTAGTGAGAAAATAAATTGAAAATCTGTACTTTGTCGTTTAAGAACACGCATCTCTGGTAAGAACCAATTGTAGGAGAAAATAAATCGATAACTTGTGTAGTTGTTGCATTCGAATGTTTTAATGGAGTAAGAATTGAATCTTTACCGTCATTTAATTATCCTGGTGAGTGGAACAATGAAAGTTTACCTTCAAATGGCTCTCACTCCACTTGGTATACCGAGGGACAGCATTCCCTCTGAAGTAGATGTTAAGAGGGAGATTGTTGGCTCAGTTAGTGAAAGAGAAAGAAAGAAGTCGGGTTTCTGGTTACGCTACTTCTGCAGTGAATGAAGGAGGTAACGCAATCCATTAAACGAATCGTCATCTTATAGAAGACATTGGGAAAGAGACCGATGGTTACTTTAGGTGGTGCTACAGTCCCGGGTGAACCAGGGCTTAAACCAATTTTATCCTAGCCGCTTCCAGTTTTGCACACGAAGTTGGTTGAGGTGCTTTTCCACTTCTGTGCGCCATTTTTGTGGGATTCAAAGACTCCTGGAACATTGATGTCTATTCGTTCTACAAGTCCCAGCCATCTCAGGCGATGAATTCGAACCCTTCTGACTAGGTCGTTATCGCTGTAGAACGAGTAAAAAATCGGAAAAATTTTTTTCTTTTAAGATAACCAATCCGCCTAAGATGCCGTCAATGCTTCTGCGCCTTATAGCTGGAGCTGGATTGGGGTGATGAGGGTTTTATATAAAGTCACATTTGTCCGTGAGAGGGCTTTGCTACAGTAGTGCTACAGCGCTTTGCAAGTGATACTTCGTTTGATCTCTGTGTCATTGTTTGAATTTACAGTGGAGCCTTCGTAGACAAAGTCCTTAACTACCTCAAAATTGTATGATGTTCTGTCCAAGCCGCTGACTGTCCTTTTGATGACATCATATATTTTTGTTGGCCCTCTTTAACCATCAAAGCCAATTTCGTCGCTTCCGTTTCATAAATCACGAAAGCACCACTGGCAGCCCGCTGCGTGCTCCTAATTATGCCAATTTCGTCGTACTTTTACAGACTTGAAAAATTGTACCCCTGGCGCCTTATTACGTTCAACTATTCTCGTTACCTAGGTATCGTAACGACAAAAGCTTTAAGGCGTTCACATAATATGGCAGATATGATCTTAAGCGCGATTTTGAGGAGACTAACACTTCTATAGTTGGCACAACTCAGAGGGTGTACTTTCTTGAGGATCGGACAAACGATGCTGAGGTTCTATTCGTTGGGCATACTTTCGTCCGAGCTTATCTTACTGATGAGTTGATGTATGCTCTGTACTACATCATCCCCAGCTGCTTTTAGCAGCTCGGCAGTTAGACCGTCGGTTTCAGCAGCCTTGTTGGATTTAAGCTTAGATACAGTTATCTTCACTTCACTTTGGTCGGGTGGACGGATTTATTGGTTGTCATCGTCCGGGTTATGTTTATGAAGACCGTCATGATATTTCCATCAACAAAACAATAACGCCGCTCAACTCAACATTGCCGGACAGCAAGTCGATAAAGTAAGCAGCTTTCTATATTTAGTAAGTATGGTCATAGAACCGTGTCTCAGTGGTTAAGTGCGCGATCACTAAGCGAGAGGTTCAATTCAAGAAAACACAACAATAAAAAAAATAAAGGTTTTCTCACGGTCCCACCTCTCGTGAACGTCTGACAAACATCCGAGAGTAAAATTGTCATGAAAAAGCTTCTCTCAATCGCAATGTAGTACTTGGAAAGTGACCAACACCGTCACAAGAAAGCTGCAAACCTTCATAAATAGATGTATTCGCAACATCCTAAGGATGGCCGAATCGTATATCGAATGACCAAATACACGCGGTAACTGTCCAGGAGCTAATAAACATCAAAATACGGAGAGGAAAATGGCAGTAGATTGGTCACACCTTATGGCGCGAAGACAGTTCCATGGCGAAGTATGCCATGCAATGGAATACACTTAACCAAGCAGGCAGACGAGTGGGCCGCCCTACTCAGATATGGAGAGGGACAGTCAAAGAGGAATTCAGATCATTGGGGATGACTTGGGGGGAGCTCAAGCGCTTTGCAGAACTTCGAACACGATGGCGCGCAGGCGTTGTTGACGCCCTATACCTCACGAGGGGTCAGAGGGCATAAGTAAGTATCGTCCGGGTTGAATAGAGCGTTCTGTCTGACAGTGAAGTTTTGATCTTCACTGACGTTTAACAGTCTGCAGAAGTGATCTTTTCAAATTCTCAGCACCGACCATGTGTCTACTACTAGAATTCCTTATCCTTCTGTTCCTTTTGGGCTTTGTAAAATTTCCTGGTTATAAAATCTCTCCACTGACTAGATCTCGCCGGCTTTATTGATGTATCTTCCTGACAATGTTGCCATTGGTTATCTTCGCTTAACATTGGCGGCATTGGACTTTTAGAGGTTCAGGGACCCGCAGTTTTTTGCCTTGTCAAAGCAGTTTCTATTATTTCACCTAATGTGTCTAAAAATATTCAAAGTACGATCCAAACGTTGACTGCATAAGCTTGGACGTTTATTCGCATAGTTCATTAAAGTTAATATCGAAAACCAGCACCTAAAGCAATGGGTATATGATTCCCTCCTTATATGTGGCTTTGGTTGGTTGGTTTAAAGTGGCCCTTGATGAGGCACACTTCGATCAAAAGTAGGTCCATTGTGTTGCCACTGCGTAAGGGCGGGTGATTCACACCGCCTACTCTTAGAATCAATTACTTTTCATAATGAAATTTTCTTAGTACAGCTTCTTTAATATTGGCGAGTGCGGGGCATTTACACAAGTGTGTTACTATTTCTTCTTCCTCCTCATCTCTGCAGCTCCTGCAGTAGTCATTGTAAGGCACCTATCCACCGCACTGTTCCCTGTTATTACGTTGGCTGGTTTTGAAAGAGTGCCTTTTACCCATCGGCGTGGTTAAGCAAAAGACATTGGGGCCTCGATGCCGGTTATGACTATGCTGTTTGTACCAGAAGAACATTGGCTAGTTAATCAACTTTCCAATTTTCCAGAAGTCCACAGTGACCTGTTACCTAGCAAATGGTGAGGTAGTATTGTCCAGCTATCTCCTTGAGAGATACGCTGCAGACTTTGATTACCTTAGAACTTCTAGTGCTGAATGTCAGGGTTTTGATGGCTGACTGTCGATATAAATAACGATATCAGTCTGCAATACAGTATTTACCGCCAACCAGCCAGCGGCTTAGCGAATAGAGATCACTTCGGCTTGGAAGGTTAAAGGAGAGGTAAATGTTCAGGACTCAGTCACTGACTTCGTCCATTCGTATAAATTTACAGCGATTCAGTGTGGAGGACATCGCGATGCGTCCACTTTTATCTGTCCGGTTATTGTGTTTGTAGCTCAAGTTAAAATTTAATTCGGCAGCAGGAAGTCGTTGGCCTCTCCATTGCTTGTTGTCTCAACATCTTAATGCTTAGCTGGCTGACAGTTGATTGACACCAAACCATGCTGCAGCAATCGATTTCATTATACTCGTAGATCGGAATGTTTTAATGAACAACTCCAAGGAAACTGAAATTAAAATTATTCAAATGTAGTTTTCTCTAGGATAACTTACGTGGCCCTGAAGTCCAGATCAACAGAATATCCTTCGTTTGCTTAACCTACAGATAGACTACGTGTGCGAAGTTGCTAGATGCAACTGGAATGAGAAACGGGTACTTATGCCAGAAGATCGCATATTCTTCTCAAGCCAAAGCCTTTTTTACCGTCTTCTCTTGATGAATCCATGGCGAATCTAAGGAAATCTTCAAAACAACTTTATCATTTCTTTGGAATGTAAAATAAACAAATTTTATTTGAGTACATATTCTCAAAGGTGCTTGAGATAAAATATTTAAAGCTATCTTGCAGTTACATTTGCACACCGCAAACGGTATTGCGGAATGCGTCAAAATGTACAAACAACTGTTCTTGTGCTAACTTGAATGTACCAAGTTTGTTCTCTAGCTGCTGTATCCTCATGGATTGACTCTTAATAATCTCTATCAACTGGAACCTGTCCAGGTGTCCGAACTCAGAGTCTAACATTGTTATTCCCACTTCGTTTGATTTGGTTGATAAGTTCGATACATAGGATATACAAGGACTCACCACACTGTTGCTGGTGGTAATCGTTTGACCTGCATTTAGAACAACCGCACTGCGGTCGGTCTCGGACCATTGAGATTCAAATATCGCCTCGGATACCAACACCTCGACATCTGAGTCCGTACTGCCAGGACGAAAATCGTGCGAGTGTCCAGAGCTATCTCTGCTCTCCAATATGTATGCGGACGACTCATCTGTGGTGTTGTGAAGGGCCTTGTTCTCGCCCATGTACGGCATGTACATTGTACAACCGGCTGCGTCAAGCATTGTAAAATCGGCTCCGTCAATTGACTGAATGAGGGCATCCGTTGCGTTTAGCTCTTCGGGTAGAATGCATATTTCATCGTTGCTACGCGGATTACTTGTGAGGCTCTCGTCAATTTCGGTGGCATCATCGTCATGTAGCAGCTCTATACTATCCGAACCATTGACTGGCGAACCAGAATTCTGGGTCCAATTGGTGGGCGACGGCTGTGGTGATTCTAGTGAAGCATTTTTAGTTCGCATAGCAGCGTATGGTCGTGGATTTACACCCTGTAGCTGGGGTATAGCTGTCGAATTTAATGAGTTTGATACGGAATTTCTGTAATCCGCGCAATCAAAGTGCTGACAGCAGACGGTGTACTTTGAGATCAGCGTGTCCAATGCGCAATCCGTGAGATTCAGGCTTATTTGCCACTTTTGTGCGAGGATTCGATTTTTTGGAAAGCGATGGCAGAGAATTATGTGATCGGTATTAGTACACCCATCGACTATACAACGTCGCATCATTCTGTACAACGAACTGGGAGATGTTCTTTTGTACTTTAACCCCTGTGAAGGTCGTGTGTGGGTTAAATAATATTTTTTTTATTGCAAAATGCACTTAGCCGGGCTTTTATTTGTTTGCAGATACGATAAACTTTTTTTTTTTTGTTTAGACACAAATATACCTCCCTCTGCACAGCCCCCAACGATAGAAAGATGCGAAAAGTGACGAAAAGATAAATTCGGAGTCGAAAGTGTCAAAGTTAGATTCCGAAACTTAAGGTAGTGGGCACACTGCTAAAAGAATGGGAATGTTAAATAGGTAAACACGCAGCAACTTTCAATTTTGGCAATTGCAAATGATCAAATCACTCTCCTACTCCGGAGCAGGGATGTCAATTTAGCCCTTTTGGGGTTAGATTTAACCCTTATGGAATTGTTAAAAATAATTGTTAAAGAAACACCCTCTTCGGAGATCGGTCCCATCGATTCTGGGGGGACCATTTGTTGCTTAGTAACGACCCTTTTGGGAGAAGTAAAAGGGTAGAGAGAACACCCCCATCTAAAAATGAAGAAAGTAATGAATTATGGAAGGCTAAAGAGATGGGATTAAGCAACTCAATGAGACACTGTTTAAGGAATTAAATAATCTTAAGCAAGATTGTTGAAAGAAGAAATCAACAAAAAGAAAAAAAAAGTGAATGTCCAACCTGTCGAGTTCTCAACAGATGAAGGAGAACTGAAATAAGAGCCAGAAGGACATTGTCACATAGGGAATACAAATAAAAAAACGCAAAATGAATACATCCCCAAAAGAAAGCACTGTGTGTGCTTCAAACAAAGAAAACAAAATTCAAAATCAAACTAAGCCTCCACAAATTATTGCACTACAAATATATAAGTATGAAAGCTTGATCAAATTATTGGAGGAAAATAAAGTTAAAGCTAGGACAGCACTAATAAATAATAATGACATCAAAATTAATGTGGATGAAGAAGATGAATACGGAAACCTCACTAAAATACTTAACTAGAAAAAAGTGCTATGGTATTCTTATGAGAATAAGAAAACCAGACCAATGAAGGTTGTAGTGAAAAAACTGCATTACTCATGCTCAACCCAAAACGAGACTTTAACATATTGGAAGTTGTAGACTTGCTTAAATTTAAAAGCAAAATACCACTTCCAATTTTTATACTAAGTTTTGAACACGGCGAGGATAAAGAAAAAATATATGGAATTAAAAACACACTTGGGATGGAAGTTGAGATTCATACCTTACGTAAATCGAGATTAGTTCCCCAATCCAAAAATTGTCGAAGGTATGGGCATACGCATAAATACTGCAGCCTAAACCCAAGATCTGTAAAATGTGCAGGAAGTCACCTCACTAAAGAATGTATAAAGAAAAAAAAGATGAGCATCCTAAATGTGCAAACTGCAATGAAAGCCATCCTGCTAGCTATAGCGGATGTCTAGTTGCAAAAGAAATCTAACTTGCAAAAGATAAAAAACAAAAGAAACCACAAAAAAGCTCAAATAAGGAAGCACTAAAAGTCAAAAAGGACTTACAAAAGACCCCACAAAAAGAAAAACTCAAAGATCAAATCATCATTAAAAAGGATCCAAGACAAAACACAGCTGATCCAAAAATAACATACTTCCAGGCAGCATCAAAAACAAATCAAATACCAGCAGAGAAAGCCGTAAAACACACAGCAAACCTAAACACTGCAATGGAAATCCTCATGAAACAAATCCTAAACAGGATTGGTTCCAATGAAAAATGCAATAAAACGATATTACTCGTAGATAGAATATCATTGTTAGAGAGGCAGAGCAGAAACAAAAAAAAGAGCTGTATCGAAAAGACAAAGATGATGAATAAAATAAAAATTCTTTAATGGAATGCTAATGGTATTGAGAATCGAAAGGACGAGATGCAAGTGAATCTCGATATAAACCAGATAGTTATATGTACATATGTCTTATTTCAGAGACGCACTTTAAATTAATTACTGACTTTAAACTGCAAGGATATAATTTATACCACTCCACAAACCCTCATAATTATGCAAAAGGTGGGGCTGCAGTGTTAATAAAAAATACAATAGAACACCATATAGAAGCAAAATTCCAAACATGTGCCATCCAAGGAATTTCCATGAGTATAAAAACGAGTGGTGAGGAAATATCTGTTGCATCCGTATACTGCTCTCCTAGCTATAGTCTAAAGAAAACTGATTTTAAAAGTCTTTTCCGCATATTTCACAATAGAGTAATCGCGGGAGGGGATTTTAATGCCAAGAATAAATATTGGGGATCTAGATTAACAAATACTAGAGGCAGAAAACTATATGAAACTATTAAAGAAGATGGCGCAACATATCACTCAAGGGGAAAACCTACCTACTGCCCAATAGATAGGAATAAAACCCCAGATCTTGTCGACTTCTTTATATATAAAAATATATCTTCAAATAATATAAATGTAGAAGGCCTGATCTTCAATCAGATCACTCCGCAATACTTCTTACACTTGGTGATAAAATAATAATAAAAGAACATAGTTCAAAATTAGTTAATAGACTGACTGATTGGAACTACTTCAGACAGAAGTTGGAAGAAAGTATCCAGCTTCATCAGTTATTCAAACAGAAGATGAACTAAAAGAAGCAGTGCAAATATTTACACTCAATATACAAAAGGCTGCATGGGCTGCAACTCCCAAAACAACACACAAGATTAAACAAAACTCTTATCCTCGCGAAATATGTGAAATTATTACAGAAAAGAGGAAAGCTAGAAAACGTTGGCAACAGACAAGGGCGCCAAGCGACAAAACCACACTGAACAATTTAAATAATAAGCTCAGAAAATCTATAAGAGACTTTTATAATGAAACTTTAAAAGCATACCTTACAAGTCTTACAAATGATGCTAGTATCGACTACTCGCTCTGGAAGGCAACAAAGAAAATGAACAGGCCAATAGCTTACATTCCACCAGTAAAATTCAGAGAAGGTAACTGGGCAAAATCAGCCAAGAGAAAGCAAACACATTAGATAGACGTATTCGGCCGGTAACATCTAAAGAACTTGCAAAAGAAATTAAAGAAGGCGTAAATATAAAAAAATTTTAAAACAATTTCAATTTAAAAAACTAGCGCAGATTATAAATGCTGCATTTAATTTAAGATATGTGCCAAGCATGTGGAAGGTTGCTGAGGTAATAATGATACCAAAACCAGGCAAACCACCTAGCGAAGTATGTTGTCCAAGTTATTCGAAAAAATGCTGGTAAAACGTCTGCAAAAGATAATTGATGAAAAATTGATAGTCCCAATTCACCAATTTGGATTTAGAAATAAGCTCTCTTCAATTGATCAGGTGCTTTGAATCATAGATAAAATGGAAAAGCATTTAAAGAGAAAAATGTGTCTGGTAGAAAGGATTGATCCACAAATTACAAAAGCAACTGCCGAAACAGTATTTGAAAATTCTGGAGGTATATCAGATCGAATCTTCAGAATTAAACAAGAAACAGAGTTGAGAGAAATTAAATAGGGCGTACCACAAGGCAGTGTATTGGGTCCTGTGCTTTACCTCTGATTGAGAAACCACTATAGCAGATTTTGCTGATGACACTTGCTGTGGGAACAACTGCCGAAATAGCAACAAAAAAGCTTCAAATGACAATAAACAGTATTTCTGAATAGACTAAAAAATGCCAGATTAGATTAAATGACCTAAAGTCAGTCCATATTAAACAAAAAACAAACAGTACATAAACAACAATGTAGTGGAATACTCAAATACAGCCAAATATCTAGGCATGACCCTAAACTGCATTGGAAAGCGCATATAAAGAAAAAAAGAGACGAATTGAACACGCGATACAGTAAAATGTATTGGCTTATTGGGAGATACTCATTCCTGTCCAACTACAACAAGCTATTGCTATACAAGCAGGTTCTGAGACCGGTAAGGACCTATGGGCTCCAGTTGGGGGCATGCACATGCCAAACAAATTTACAAAAAATCCAAGTCTTCCAAAATAAGGTACTAAGGAACATAGTTAATGCACGCAACTCTGATCTATATAGAGATATTAATATTGGAATGGTTGAAGATGAAGTTAAAAAAGCTTCTCAAAATACAAAAGTAGGCTTCTCAACCACATTAACATAGAAATGTCAGAACTATTAAATACTGGCAATGTAACCAGGAGACTTAGACGGTTAAAACTTCTTGATCTGTAAGAGTTGTAGTGGAGACAGACTGCTGGTATTGATACCATGGTACGAATACCATGGTATAGTGAATACTACGACCCCTGACAGACTGCATTTCGTAGTATTCGGTGACTTTGGGGTTAAGTAGTATACTTTGACGTTTGTGTTGTCTGTCATAATAAATAAAAATAAAAAAAAAATTCAAGACAGGATGAATAAAAATGATTTATTTTTGTGCCAAATGATGAATAAAAAGAAAATTCAAATACTTGAAAGCGAAAGTGCATACCTAAGAATTGTCAAAGAAGCTACGAAGACTAGCCAATAGAGAGAAATTAGCGCTGCAATCAGTAAGTTGGTGGTATACCAGCAAAAAATTGCGAATCTCAATACCAGGTATATTTCACGGTATACTAGCTTATTATGTAGTATTGCAGTGACAGACATGTCGTATAGAACGTAGTATTGTTATACCATGGTATCAATACCAGCAGTCTGTCTCCCACATTAGCTACATCAACAAAAGGGGTGAGTTACTCTTTGATTATATTGCAAGTAGAAATCTAGCTGTATGTAATGAAGGTAACAAACCAACATTTATAAATTCCATTCGAGAAGAGGTACTTGACCTCACAATCTCGAGCCCTTTTCTTCCTAACGTCATCGATTGGCACGTATCTAATGAACACTCACTATCTGATCCTCAGCATATAAGATTTAATATCTCGGGTGGGGTTAATCATGAACATTTACACTACGCACCGAAAATAATTAACTGGGCATTATATCGCGAAAATCTCGCGGTCAAAGATGACATGGTGCAATCCCATTCCGGATGACAAAAGTCAGTCCTCCCGGGAGGTTTTTCAGATCGGTTTAAAGTACCTCACTATTGCAAAACCATCCCTTGCGTACTAGATCTGCATTGTTTTCCGATGATTTATGTATATATTTATATATACTATTTATTTATTTGTACACGGATGACAAAGTCCGGCAAATTTGTGTAAATTTGTTTTTGATTTTATCAACAGCTGATTGTTTGTTGACAGTTGTTTTTGTTTTCCACGAAAGTGGAGTAGGTCAAAACTCAGAGCTATTTTGGGCAGAAGAAGAGATGTAAAGCTCTGGATTTTGGGCTTTAAAAAAAGTAAAGGAACTTAGTTTGGGAATTTTTGTGAACCTGCAGTATCCCACATACAGATAAAAAAATAGGTCCATAATCCGAATACATCGTTCTAGAAAGCATATGACATATTTTGATATTACATCTGTTTCTATTTATTTATAATACTAACAAAGTAATTTTAAATTACAGAGTTAGTAAATATTTTAAAATGTTGGCTGACTTTTTTGTTATTTCGAGTATATGGTACATCTGGACATACAGGTTAAATATCAAGTTGTGAATCGTAACAAATGGTTCACAAAGCCTAAACAGATTAGTAATAAATATACATAAATCTAAGTCTAACTCTTAATATTTTCGAAAATGTGCGTCTTTACCTCGCCTACCTACATGATAAACTCGACACCATCTGTGGATGGGAAAACTCTAAACTAGAACTGATTTGTGTTAAAATCAATCTTGCAAAATGTTCAATTTATATTGTTTGCTGCTATATCCATCCAGTAGAACCTATTAAAGAGTACCAGCTTCTTGTGGATGCACTTGACTTTTTGATGGATAGTATTACCCCAGGAGACAATGTAATCGTTGTTGGTGATTTTAATCTTCCTCGATTACGTCGTCCCCCTCACACAACAACAAAATGTCGCAGCTTCACCATCTTAGTACAGCAACGCATTCCTCTCACTGAATAAGCGAAATAAACTATGGCAGGCATAAGTAAGTTCCAGATTTCAACAAGACGGCGCTATATGCCATAAAAGCGACGCAACGCTCGAAGTGGTGAAGGGTCATCTCACGGCGAGCGTTCATGAATTGGCCACCGCGATAATGCGACTTGACACCCCTCGATTATTTTCTCTGGGGCTACGTCAAGTCCTTAGTCTACACTAACAAGCCAACCCACTTTGGACGAGCTCGAGGCGAGACGCTATATCTCACCTGCTACAACTGATTTTTTTTTTAATACAAACCCTCGACGTTTAAGAACAGCACCCCTTTTCCGCTTTGCCTTGGCCAGTATGAACCTCTGATCAGAATACTACAATACATAATGCAAATAAGTTCCCTAATGTCTTTCACATGCACAGTAGCAAATATATCACTCCCTTCGCAACTTACCACCCCACCATCCCCACTCCTAAATTTAGTCTTATGTAGTTGTTAGTTTGTTGTAAGTATTTCTTATGTTACTTAGGGCTAAGTTCTATTTACTAAATAAATAAAATAAATAAAACTTTTTCATTCGATCTTCAGATTTGGATCAAACTTAGCATTACTGTAATAGAAAATCTCAATAAAGTGAGTCCAGCAATTTTATCCGTCTGTCTGTCCGTCTATACATATATGGGACAAACATTTGACATAGAGAGGTCATGGGCAATGGTGGCTTGTCCAGTTGAACTCTCAAATGTCCCATTTCTAGGGATAATTCTATAAAGGTCTTCTGAGCATTTGCGTGTTAGTATCTATAGTATAGGCATGGATCTACTACGAATCTTCAAGCGTATGCAAATGTATTCATGCTATTTCGTCTGTTCACGTACTGAAAGATTTAACGAAATGGGGAGAGATATGTATATATTTTGCATCGTTGCCTCTCTCTTTTAACAACTCTTTTGGGTTAGGTAACGGAGCTGTCCAGAATTTGTACGAATTTTCTAGTAAGGGAACGGACACATAACGATTGCATATGAGAATCAGAACGAACCTATTAATAACAAAAAATAAATATATAGAACATTTTAAGACACTGAAATTAAGTTAATGCTTCTTGCAGTTAATTGAAGAAGAAAACACAAAATGGTTTTTTTTTTAATTAACACGATTAAATTAACAATTAGTTGACCTGTCTACGTTTCATTTCTTGCATATTTTTATACAATTTAAAAGTAAAATGATAAAACAACTCTACAACACTCAATGCCGAAATTCCCATAAAAAGTCCGAACAGGCCGCCACAATTGGACAAAAAGTCAGTTACACTTATCAGTTCCGCCCGTTTAAATGCATCAAATTGGTTTGCCTTAAAATTGACCCTGAGGCGCGATACCATCGCTCCCTCCACCTTGCTACCAAAAAATGTGCCATCAAGTGATTCTATCACCTTTTCAATGTTAAAAACCCCCTCGGACAATTCATGGTTATAGTTCAAAGTATAACAACAGGGAAGACATTTGCACTTGTCCAAATGACGTCCAGTGTATTCAGAGAACAGGAAATCATATTCGGCTTGATCGTAACAAAGTATTTTCGATGCGTCGCATACCGTGGTATGATTTAGCCTTGGCATCGAGAACTTCACACAACCGCAATTGTCTAGCGTAAAATTAGCCAAACACTCAATCTCACAGTTGTTCTGATTGTAGACACGAAAAAACTGCAATGGTCTTTCTTCTGGATAGTAGCATTTTCGATCAACTGGAGAGTACCAGTCAATTTCGTCTGTAGTGTACAAAAATTGGGGTTTAACTAAGACTAAAACATCCCTTTGATATGGTATATGAATAAAATGTTTATCAACTTGCGGTATATCATCTGGTGAATGTAAGATCATCTTAAAACCCTGCACCGGTCCACGACAAATGAAGTCCAAGTTTTTTTCATGCTCTTCTAGGCAAACATTCAAACCCGCTCTAAGACCACATCCGATAACGCGTTCGGGATATGTATCGTACTTATCCGGTTCGCTATAGCCGTTGGCAATGTCCCAGTTCATCGTTTCATTTCTTCGCTTGACATGATCATCTTTTTCGAAATACAAATACTGAAAGGTATCTTCACGATATATTTCCGTCTCGTTTAAGGTATTGAATGAATAGCATATTCCCTCTTCTGTATAGATCTTCTCAAAAAATGGCGAACAATCTCCGAGTGTTTGGTTAAACTGGCACCTTAAAAACTGTTTTGGGAATTCCGGGACTATCTGATTTAAATGATGTTCAACACTCAAGGGTGGATATTCTGGAAATTTCATATTGACGACCAAATCATTGCTGCACACCTGTAGCAAAGCTCTCATTTTTTCAAATTCGTCATCTGTCAACCACGATGGCTGCTCAATAACCTTGTCCCCTTGACTTACTAAGTATTGAAAAAATCGAGTAAAATCGATTTTTTCCGTTTTTACACTCTTGGTCACGGAGCAAATTGTAATGGCTGGGAATGGTATCTGCGAAACGGGAACAGCCTCTTCGGAGAAACTAATAATCACTGGCTGTTCCTGCCACCGTTTGTATTGATCAATTATCATAATTAGGCATGTAATGAGGGAAATCAGTATCAAAACTAGCCAAAACAGTCTCGATGGAACACCATTTTCCTGGTGCAGGTACGGAACTCCATGGATGGTGGAATCACCGCAATATTCGCCATAGGTTTTCTTAAGTGCACTTCGAAAGCTATATGGTTCGACGGGTTGTAGCCGTTGACCTTCGTCGGTTGTAGCCCTTGTCTTTCGTCGTTGTCCACTTGTTTTCGCTGCTTCCTCTGAGTGTTCTATTTTGATCTTTTTTTTAGGTGGGAACTCTTCGCATGGCTCTTGAAGTTCTTGAAGTTCTCGGGATTCTCGGGATTTTCTGGTTCTATTACGTTCCGGGCGGATCGAATTTCTATTGCGATTCATGACGTTGGAGTAAGAAACAAATTGAAGTTCAAATTAATTTCATTTGACAAAAATTATTTTAAAATTGACTGAAGCCCATGCTACATTGAATCGAAATAGAAGTGAAGAAATAAGTTACTGTAACTATGCAATCGACTTACAGTCCGCTATGTACAAACCCTTATCAAGATGTATGGTCTGATATACTAAACATACAGTAGACCCTCACGTCTTTTGCGGGACTGAGAAAATATGAGGTATCCCAAAACTAATATGACCTAATCGAAATCTTCTTGTAATTATGCAGTAAATTTGGTTTGTGATGTTATTACCTATGCGGACGAAGTTGCTACAGCAATCTCTGGTAAACACCTCATTACCTTAAAAGAGCTCCTACAAAACGCTTTGAATAAGCTATCTAACTAACTAACCGAACTAGTCCTCTTTTCAAGGAAATATAAAATCGCACCTATTGACCCTCCATCCGTCCTATCTGGATCTTATTTTGGATAGGAAACTAAGCTAGAAAAAAGAAAGCCACTGTCGCATTCTTCTCTTGCAAAAAATCCATTGGGTACAAATGGGGCTTATAATCCAGATTAATTCACTGGCTCTATATCTCGGTCATCAGACTGATCCTTATGAACGGGTTAGTTGTCTGGTGGATTGCCTTGGATAAGGTGATAAACCAGAAGTTATTAAGCAAAGTCCAACGTTCAGCTTGTCTGTGCATTAGCGGAGGTCTACGAACGACATCTTCCGCACCTACTCGTATGGACACTCTTTTTCATTTAACACCCCTCGACATTTTTGGTAGGCAAATGGCAGCTAAAGACTGAACTATAATAGTCGGAAGCAATCGGAAGCTAATGTCATAATTCTACGTTAAGTTTCCTTCAGTACTGTCAATTGCTTGGCTAAAGAAAAACTTGATATCGACCGTTGATATCCGCATCTTTTCAGACAGCCAAGCAGCAATCAAATCCTTGGAATCATTCTCAATAAATTCTACAACAGCTTTAGACTACCGATTGTCTCTTATAGAGATGGCGGAGCAGTTTAATATTCTCCTAATTTGGGTGCCGGGGCATAGGGATATTCCAGGAAATTGTAAGGCTGACGAACTTGCTGGATATGGAATAATAATACCAATCTTTCCAGACAAAAGTTTACTGGGTTGGGTATGCATATCGCTACATGCAAACTTAAATTAAAGCTGGATGCTATTTATTCTTCACCTTCTTTGCACCTGTCCAGCTCTATTCCAAAGAAGGAAACTCAACTTGTGAGCCTTCTGTTTCAACGACCTAAATGATCTGAATAAAATAGACGTTAGGGACCTTCTATGCTTCATTACAAGCTCCAAATGATTCAACGAGTAGGCTAGAGGCCGCATCCCAAACCCATGTGGTATCACAATGGACCTATTACTGGTCTAAGTCTGTTGGCTTTTAGCCGACAGCCACCTCAACCTAACCTAACCTAACCTATGCAGTAAATTAACACAGTAAATAAGTACAACATAGATCTTGAGTTCGCCATCAAATGTTCATTTTTCCTGTTTACCCTTGACTGAAATAGAAGTGTTATGTCACAGCAAAAAAAGAGTCGTTCCTTTCACCCCACACTACAGTATAGGTTCATTAGTTTGCGCTCAAGCATTTGTTTTAATTTTCCTCTTTGCTACCTTTGTATCCTGGACTGAAGTAATAATATGTGGATAGATATTTAGAAGGGATTTTCATATAAAAAATGTCATTATAGGAAAATGACACAAATCGAAACTAGGAATCAAAAAACTAGGCGGCTTAAATCAAAATCACGTATATTGAAAAGATGCAAATCGAAGTCCAACTGTATTTCTACCGGTTAATGTCAAGCGATGAACGACGCTTCCCTACGCTTCAAAAAAAAAAAAAATTAAGTTCGAAGACTCGAATTTTTATATAGTTGTGCAGATCCCCATCGACGAGAGCAATGTCCTGATTATGTCGTTAAAATCGTGTTAGGCGATTTTTTTTTTCTCGAGTTTGACACGCCTGATGTTCGGTGTTTAGCTACCCCGGTTAAGACCGTTGGGTAGGCTCGGATTGAGCGCAGTCCATGTTCTTGGCTCTTCGATGATATTGTGATTTAGTCACCTGGACTAATAGTAATTTTTCTCGGATCTATAAGTTCGTTTTGTCACTCGAGAGTTCCGCCTATCGGAGTGTCTCGACAGGTGATAGTTTTACCGACGCTTTTTGTTGTCGTTCCGTTACACTCGTATACACATGTTTTCCAATGTAGATGTCCAGAAACTTACCTTTATATCTTCTAAATATGGGTGGTCTGATATACCTAGACCAATTCAAAGGGCTCTGTCCTTTGGAGCCTTCGTACTATGTTTGCGTTGTCTAAAAGTTGTACTACCACGTGCATTTTTCCTAATTTCATCTATGACGGATTCTATTCCTAAATCCCTGTGGAGATCGTTATTCCTTACGTACCATCGTGCATTGACGATATTCCTTAGTACTTTGTTTTAAAATCTTTGCACGATGTCTGCGTTGCTCTTTTTGGTACAGATTCATAGTTGAATACCATATGTCCATATTGGTTTCAATTATTTCCTAAAATATTAAAAGCTTATTGTAGATCGATAGTGGCTAATCCTTTCCTATCAGCCGATACATTTTTCTGTGTTTTATTTCCAATTCGGTTTTCTTTTTTACGTATTCTTGCCATCTTAACTTAGCATCCAGAATCATTTCAAGATATTTTGCTGCATTCGTGTACGGCACTATTCTTCTGTTAGTGAAGTTTATTATTATTGATTTGCTTTCATTCGTCTTTTTTTTTGTCTAATTAAATAGTTTTTAATTGCAGATTACAGCTTCTGTGTTGATTTAAAATTGTTCTTTCTTACTGCTAGGATTGCAGTGTCATCAGCAAATATGGTCAATGTGCCACAGTCTGGGAGATTACTGGTGATCTCTACAGGAGAAATAGAATGGGGCCCAGGACGCTACCTTGTGGAACTCCTACTTTAATTTCCATTAGTTTTGAGTACGAATCTTCATGTTTTTTTCTGAAGAATCTTCCACTTAGATATAATTCTAAGATTGCAGCATATTGTTTTGGCAGGAGACATCTTAGTTTATGGTTTAGTCCTGCATGATAAACTTTGTCCAAGGCCTGTGCTACGTCGAGAAATGCTTCAGAACAAACTTTGTTTTCTTCCAATACACTTTCAATGATATCAATTATTCTATGGACTTGATTAATTGTTGAATAATTTGTTCGTTCAATGATGTGATTAAGTGGTTTAACTAGTAGTTTTTCGAAAAGTTTAGATATGACTGGCAGTATTGAAATTTTCTGATTTAGATTTTACAATACTGATCTGAAAATGAGTGGAATTCAGCCACTTTCCATAGGCTAGGAACATATTTCATTCTAAAATCAGCATTGATTAAATTCATTAGTTTAGTTACAGTTTTCCTTGGTGACTATCTTAATATTTTATTTTGGTTATAAGATCATAACCAGGGCAGTTTATAAGGTCATAAAAATGTTGATTTTTCTTTGGTTAATCTTCTCATCTTAACTGGTGTGTAAGATTGTTGAGTCTCGTTTTCTCTTGGGGGGTTCTAATCTGCTGCAATATTATCCTTGCTCGTCTTCTATCCGCAATAAGTTCTCTGATTTCCCTGGGATATTTGTTCCTTTTAATTTTCCTTCTAATTTCTGGTGTGTTTAGCCAGGCTGATTGTTATATACCATATATCATTAATAAATATGTCCACTTCTCTTTTAAGTTGTTCACTATTGTACATAGCCACGCTTAATTCAGTCCTCTCTTCGAAGGTCTTCTTGAAATTTTCTCAGTCGGTCCATTCCCTAACAGTTCATTTACATATGTCAGATTACACAGAACGCAAAATCTGACTATAGCACTGGCTTTTAGATTCTCTTTCAGAATTTGTAAATATTTGTGCTTGTCCATTGTTGTCTCGACAAATACTAAATTTTCCACTCCATTTACCCACATAGCTTTCCAGACCATAAGATTTTCGCCCCTATGTTTCACTGTTGGCTACAATTTTTTTAACTGCAATGCTGTTTCGACCGTTTCAAAGACATTAAACTTAAAAGCTGAACTATAATAGAAGAATGGTTTCGTACGACCACTTCCGAAACAGTGCGAATACAAAGGATTTGTATTGTGTGACCATAATAGCTTTTTGCTTCGATTCGTTAAGTTTTCGTTCACTTACGAAAGAGCGAATCCATTCGTTCTTTCGTAAGTGTACGCATGAAAATTTGACAAGCGGTCCCCCATCTAACTACTAACAGCGCCCGACGATGCTTGATTTCAGTGATCGAACGAGAACTTTTGCTTCCGAACACATACGCCTATTATGGACTACTTGAGCAATTGACAGTACTCAAGGAAACTTAACGTAGAATTATGGCATTAGCTTCCGATTGCTTTCGACTATTATATTATAGTATATAGTTTCGTACGATCACTTCCGAAACAGTGCGAATACCAAGGATTAGTATTGTGTGACCATAATAGCTTTTTTCTTTGATTCGTTAAGTTTTCGTTCACTTTTGCCTAAATGGATTCACTCTTTCGTAAGTGTACGTATGAACATTTGACAAGCGGTCCCCCATCTAAGTACTAACCTCGCCCGATGATGCTTGATTTCGGTGATCGGACGAGAACCTTTGCTTCCGAACACATACGTCTATTATGGACTACTTGAGCAATTGACAGTACTCAAGGAAACTTAACGTAGAATTATGACATTAGCTTCCATTTGCTTCCGACTATTATAGTTCAGCCTTTACTCTCGTCAACGAATACCACACTTTCCAAAAACCATCTGGCTTCGTGACGTACATATTTGCATAGTTCCAACGTTTTGTAGCGTTCACCTTTGAAATATAAGGTTTCTTTCTTGCCGTACGACCTTTATATCCCTTTGTATACAAAAAATTACGAATTGTTTGAGGGTGACTGATGTTCTATGATTTGCGTTGATATTAGAAGCTATTTTTGGAGAACTTAATTTCGGATCAGACTTTACCATTCTTGCGATTTCCCCTTTTCATATGCGCTTTTAATAGTTTTTTTCAACCTCTTCCTGGAGCCACATCAAAGTTTTTATTTTTAGCATAATTAATTATTACACTTTAAACTCTCGATCGTGGTCTTCCAATAGTTGTAGATATCTCAGCATAACTTTTTCCATCTTTTCTATGTTTGAGCATCAGTTGTTTTAGCTTAAAAGGAACTTTTCTACGTGGTCGCCATCCAAACAAAAAATTTTGGGGTGAAATGTGACAAAAAAAAAAACAACCTTTAAACAGATCAAAACACCACAACAAACCGAGTGTGAAGTACTCAAAATCAGAATATTCACATTCCATGTATGTTTCCCCACTCTAATCTCTGAAACTACAGGGTACGCCATCTTTTATGCCGGTATGTAAAAATTGAATAACTTTGACATTTATCAACCGATTGACTTAAGTAGACATGTTTTTGAAACGTCAATTCAGTACAATTTTAACCATGAACAGCGTCACACCGAAACAACGCGCTAAAATAGTGACACTGTACATTGAAAATAGTCGCTCAGTTGTGTTAACTCAACCTGCATATCATCGAAAATATCGTGGCCAATAAGCACCGTCTGACAACACTATTCGTCGTTTGGTGTCAAATTTAGTTGAGTATGGGACAGTGGAAGATCGTCGACATGCCGTTCATCAGCGGCCAAGACGTTCCAATGAACTGGTTGAAGCGGTAACAGAGAATGTTGCCGAGAACTCATATGTGATGTATCATCACCGCACTCAGCATTTTGGTGTCAGTGGAACCACCTTGCAGCACATTTTGAAGGATGATTTGCATTTGTTTCCGTATAGAGTGCAATTGACTCAAAGAATATTGCCGACATACCGTCCACGTCGCTTGGAATACGGCCAAACAGTCGTTCGAATGGTCGACACTGAACCTGATTTTGGAAGCAAATTTTGATGACCGACGATGCCCATTTCGCACTCTCTGGCGCCGTTAATAAGCAAAATTGGCACATTTGGGAACGGAGAATCCAAACGAGATCCATAAAACACCATTGCATGACCAAAAAGTTACTGTTTGGGCCGGCGTTTGCCCCAAAACCATCATTGGGCTATTTTCCTTCAGAGAAGGTGAAATAGTCGATTTGAATCGATATCAGTGGATGTTGGCTCATTATGTCTGCTCACAAATGTGTGAAAAAGGTCTGGACGGTTACTGTTTCTGCAACGAAAATTCCCTGGCAGTGTGCTGTCAAAAAATGTAGACATTGACTGGCCACCCAGATCTCCAGATTTGACCCCTCCGAACTTCTTTTTGTGGGGTTATTTGAAAAGCAAAGTGTACGCCAGCAAGCCTCAGACCATTGACGAGGTCAGGGCAAACATTCGTGCCGAAATCATTGCTGTACCGCCGGAGATGCTCGAAAAAGTGATGAAAAACGCAGCAAAAAGGACACCTTTTGCTTTGGTCAATAGAGGCGGCCACTTGATTGATGTTGTATTCAAAAACTAGTCCAAATAAATTCTAAAGGACCAAATTAAATAAAAATATCTCATATATGGAAATCGGTTTTTTTTTTTAAAGTTATTCAATATTCATATACCGACATAAAAGATGGCTTTACTTAACTGAATAAATTTGAAAAAAATTGTGAGAAAGTCTCACTTTTCGGCATATTAAGCACTTTCATGCTTGGTCGTCTTTTTCTATAAATTTTAAAAGGGGGTCGCCATAGAATTATTTCCCGTTTAATGCTCTTAGGAGGTTCAAGCCTCTGAAAAGTTTGAAATATAATGGTCTATATCTAAGACACATACAGAGACTTACAGCACGTAAGTGTGAAAAACAATTCATCCATTTATTTCCCATTTATGTATCATCATTACATTAGTATACATATGTATGTACATATGAGTAAATCGAGTTCCAGTTAAGGGAACTTCTAGCTAAGTCACTTGAAAAATAAAACACCAATTTATATTGAATTAACAAAACAATAATTAATTACCTATATATTGTCTACGTTTCATTTCTTGTACATTATTATAAAATCGAAAAGTAAAATGATAAAAGAACTCCGCTATACTCAATACGGAAATTCCTATAAACAAGCCGAACAGACCACCACAACTGGACAAAAATTCAATTATACCGTAAAGTTCTGATCGCTTCCATGCCATAAATTCATTTGCCTTGAAATGAACCCTAAAGCGCGATACCACATTTCCTCCTTTAAACTGGCCAAAGATTTTAGAGTTACCAAGTGATTTAGATACTTTGTCTCTATTAAGTATCCCCTGTGACATTTCAGGTATATAGCTTAAAGTATAACAACCCGGAAGGCAATTACATCTCACGTGTTCATTTGAAAGTCCAGTGTATTCATTAAGAAGGAAATCATCTTCTGCCTTATTATAGCAACTAATATTCGATGCACCACATACCTTAGTATAAGGTAGCCTTGGCATTGAGAACTGCACGCAACCGCAAACAGTTAGGGTAAAATTTGTAAGGCACTCCACCTCACAGTTGATCTGAGTATAAAAACGGAAAAACTGTAACGGACGTTCTTCTGGATAGTAACAGTTTCGATCTTCTGGTGAGTACTTATTTATGTTATCCGTAGTGTATAGAAAGTGCGGTGTAACCGTAATTAAAACGTCCCGTTCGTATGGTATATGAATGAACTCCCTATCAACTTGCGGTAGATTACTGGGGGTGTGTAAGATCAACTTAAAGCCCTGCACTGGTTGACTACAAATAGGGTCCAAGCTTTCTTCCAGTTCTTCCAGACCAACAATCAAACCCGCATTTAGACCAGAACTGACCACACGTTTAGGATATGTATCGAAATCATCCGGATCATTATAACCTCCAGCAAGGTCCCAATCTAGAATATCAATTCTTTCCCGGATATGATCATCTTTTTGAAAATATTCATACTGATGGGTGCCCTCACGATATATTTCCGATGCATTCAAGGCATTGAATGAATAGCATACTCCCTCTTCTGTGTAGATCTTATCAAAATGTGGCGCACAATCTCCCACTGTGTGATTAAACCTACAGTGAACGAAGTTTTTCTCAAAGGGCGGGACTAGCTGATTTATTTCGTCTTGAATATTTATGGGTGGATAATCTGGAAATTTCATATCTTGAACTAAATAATTGCCGCACACATGTAGTAAAGATCTCATTTTTACAAATTCATCGTCAGTCAACCATGAAGGCGACCCAATAGTGTTGTTTCCAAAACTTTTCAAATGATTATAAAATCGTTCAAAATTAAGTTTTTCGTTTCTTATACTCTTGGCTTCGGGGCAAATTGTGATTGCTGGAAATGGTATCTGCGAAATGGGGAAAGGCGATTCTGCGAAACTAACGATCACTGGCGCTGTCTGCCACCGGTCGTATTGGGTTTTTATCTCGGTAAAGCATAAAATCAAGGAAATCAGTAGAAATAATAGCCAAAATAGACGTTCTCGTTTACCACGTTTCTCGTGCAGGTACTTAAGTCCGTCGACGGTGCACTCGGTGCAATAGTCGAAGTAGGTTTTCTTTAGGGCACTTTTAAAGCTATACGGTTGGGCGCGTTGAAGGCTTTCCTTTGGTTTCACTACTTTATCAGACTCTTCGGATTCTTTTACGTAGAATATTTTAAGTCGTGGATAGTAATCGGGTATACTTTTACGTTTCATGATGCTAAAGTAAGTAACAAACTGAGAATAGTAATATTTTCATTTGATAAAATATAAGTGAAAATAAAGTCAAGGATACCTGAATCGAACGACAATACCTAGTGACGAAGTGAAAAGAACCTTGTTTATTTTCCACGGATAGTACTAACAATACATGGTATTTATTAATACCTTAACACAATTGCATGTGCACGACTGATTTTATGGATAAATGGAAATATTTGTTATAAGGCTCGTTCGGGTACTCATATGCAAAAGTATGCAAATGTAATACGAGTATTACGTCTAAAAACCGTACGCGAATTTAAAGACTGGGGGAGATATACATATACCTAGTAAGGACAATAGTGCTGTTACACAAATTTATTGCTATAAAACAAAGACCTCGAAAGATAATTTAATAAAACTTTCAGGATTTATTCAGATATATGTACATATATTCTGAATATAATAATCGAAACTTTAATTAAAAGGACTTCTCTCGGTCTTTAGTCCTTTTGGCCACTCATCAATTAGAATACGCACCTCATTAATTGGGGAATTGGTCAGAGGTCGCTTTAAGAGTTCCATGATAGGGTATCTTTTGAGGCACATAATGTCCTTTAAGACAGTCCACAATTTCTGATCAAGTGGATTAAGGTCTAGGGTGGTGAAAGGCTAGTCTTTGTACCAATAAAAAGGGGTATATTTCTCTGGAGACAAGTATGATTAGTTTTCGCCTTATGAGCTGGCGCACGATCTTACTGGAATGTTCCTTCCTTTTTCTTGGTATAGAGTATGATTTAGAGGTTTCACAAAGGGTCCTTAAATGGTTAGCTGGTACACTTTGGCCTATGTTCGGATGGTTTTTTCGAAAAAATGTAGGTTAGTGACCGCGTCATAAGAGACTACCCAGCACACCATGGCTAACTCTGGAGGTGTCCTTTACGGACGCTTTAGACTGGCTCGAACACTTCCCTAGATGACCGTGCATATACCCTACACTTTAATTGTTTAATTTCTTCTGCACCGTGAAGATTTTCTCATCGGTAAACACAACTTTTCTGTACAGAAAATCAGCGTATTCCACCAAGAGTAGCTTTGATTTTTGGACCCAATTTTTGTAAAAGCCACAGTCAGCATTTTTTTTAGTATGGCGTTTGAAGGCCTCCATAATCAAGCATATCTTGATATGTGAATCATTGACTTTTGTATTACATTCATCTCGCGTACCAGTATATTCTCCTTTTTTAGGGACCTTTTTGAGCCTTAAAGGTTTTGATAACGGAGGACCAGATCGCTGGCCGGCCTTTAATGTCGCCCGTATCCCCGAAGAATTTTATATACCGATAAGCAAACATTAGAATAATACCTAGCTGCTGCAGTGTCTTGAAAATCGAACCTTTGTTCACACCGCACTTATGAAGCGCTACGACAGAGATGCGATTCACTTTCTCAATTCATTCTGGATCGAAAATGTAAGCAAATTTGAAATATCTTTTATAAAGAAACAGTTGTGACGTTAACTGCTAGAAATGTTATGTCAATCTTTGGGTACGCCTAACTCTTGGCCGCGGCATGGGTGCAACAAATGCAATAATAATATTTTTGTCCCTACTAGGTATATATTTTTTTCTTTAATTTTTATGTAATTTCCTTCCAAGTGGATTTCGCCCCACGAACGAATGAAAACTGTCAAAACAGTAACAGCTGATAGGTTTGACAGCAAAAAAGGATTTGAAATCCAAAGAAACAAATAAATTAAATTAAATTTGATTTTATATGATCTCTGGAATCTACTATTTATTTGTTTGAAATAGCCAAACGTTTTGTATTGACATTTATTTGAAAACCACCATAAATTTACGTTTCTCAAGCCCTAATCCTTGCTTCGTGTTTAATTTACACGTCGGGACTTTTACTGAGTAATCAGCTTGCTGTAGGCCCATCGCAGAACCTTTTCCAGCCAGTTCGACAGCTCCAGGGGCCCAGCATAGTTTTACTTCATGCTGTGTGCCAAAAACTTTAAGCTCTCCGCGACAATACTTCACAAGCTTTGATGTCACCTGGCTGTCAAATGAAAAGGTAATATCATCGCGTGGTATTGCCTTCATCGCAGTTTTATGGGCAGCAATTGTCACTGCTAGGACCTCCGCCTAGAAAACACTGCTATGGTCTGGGAGTCTGACTGATTTAATTACACCCAGTTTATCAGAAAAGATGCCTGCACTCATGCCAATGTCCATCTTGGACCCGTCAGTGTAGATGAGTTTGGTTTGAGTGCTTGGTATCATGCCATTTGTCCATTCGTCCCTGCCCGGGAATGAACAGGAGAATTATCTCTCAAAGTCTAGGTAGGGTATTGTGTAGTCAGTAGTTACTACATCACCTAGGTATTTATTTAGGAGGGTATGTCCCGTCGTGCTTGATTTCCACTCTTCCAGTCATGCGTCTGGCTGATTCTCACAGCACTTCTGGCAGCAGAATCCTGTATAAAAAGTTCCTCTAGTCCTGCTGTTGGTGTGGTCTTCATGGTAGCTGCAGTGTATACCAGTTTTTGTATTCTTGTGATGGCCTTGAGATTAGTGACTTTGTTAGAGGCTTGTCACAACACCAGGCTGCCATAGGTAAATAAAGGCCTTACAATAGTCGCATTCATCCATAGAATGTTTTTGGGACTTGTTCCCTAGGTTTTACCGAATATTTTTCTATACGAGTATCCAGGTTTCTTGCACTGTCTGAGATCCCAAGGGAAATGCCCCCAACAGAACGGTGTTTTGAATTGCGGTATCTTCCTTTTTTTTGTGAACAGAACCAACTCAGTTTACTAGGTGTTTATTGCCAGTCCACATTTATTGGTTCATGTGTCTAATATCTTAAGGGCAGTAGGGTGTTGTGTAGTCAGTAGTTACTACATCACCTAGGTATTTATTTAGGAGGGTATGTCCCGTCGTGCTTGATTTCCACTCTTCCAGTCATGCGTCTGGCTGATTCTCACAGCACTTCTGGCAGCAGAATCCTGTATAAAAAGTTCCTCTAGTCCTGCTGTTGGTGTGGTCTTCATGGTAGCTGCAGTGTATACCAGTTTTTGTATTCTTGTGATGGCCTTGAGATTAGTGACTTTGTTAGAGGCTTGTCACAACACCAGGCTGCCATAGGTAAATAAAGGCCTTACAATAGTCGCATTCATCCATAGAATGTTTTTGGGACTTGTTCCCTAGGTTTTACCGAATATTTTTCTATACGAGTATCCAGGTTTCTTGCACTGTCTGAGATCCCAAGGGAAATGCCCCCAACAGAACGGTGTTTTGAATTGCGGTATCTTCCTTTTTTTTGTGAACAGTACCAACTCAGTTTACTAGGTGTTTATTGCCAGTCCACATTTATTGGTTCATGTGTCTAACATCTTAAGGGCTCCTTCTATTTGCTCACTGAGAGTTGGAAGAAATTTGCCCGTTGCCAGCAGTACTCGGTATGTGCTAACTTTAATCCCGCTGTTTTTAAATTGTTGAAGTATTTCATTCAAACCCAGAACCCATTACATAGAGAATAGGACCTTTAATTGAGTTCCTCCTAGTTCTGTGTTAATATATCTTTTCTTTAGCATGCGCACAATCCAGTGAATATGGGTGTGATTTACATTGAGGTTAGTGAGTGTTCTTCACACCGCATCTGTTTTGACATTGTTGAAGGCACCTTCAATGTCCAGGAATGCAGCTAGGGTTATTCTTTATCCTTCAGCGATTTTATGATGGAGCCAACGACGCTATGCAGTGCTGTCACGACATTTGTACCCTTCCTATAGATATGTTGTGCTGGAAACAAATCTCTGGGACTCAGCTTGCTACGAATGTATATGTATACTATCCTCCCGAATGTTTTTAGGAAGAAGGAAGACTAATCGGTCTGAAATCTTTTGCTTTAATATGACTTGCTTTTTTTTTTTTTTTTTTTATAATTTGCACGTGTGAAAGGGGTTATGAATACCCTTATACTACTTTTTAGGACACGGGCGTTTTTGAGGAAAGGGGAAGAGACAGAGAGAAAGACAGATTGGTGCAATTGGTTTGAAACTCAGCTGTTATTAAGTTTCAGTGAACTCCAAGGGTGGCTGTCCAGATAACTGGGGAGTTTGTTTGTTTTTGCTTTTGTCGTTGCTCATGATTCACAGTATTTTTTTTCCGTCCTCCTGATGTCATCACCACAATCAAGTTGCATTTTAGCCATATGACCGCCCTACTGCCAGTGTTATGCCTTCACAGTAGAGTTGACATAAGCTTTCGCAATTGATCGACTTTTTATTTATTCCATGCGAAATAAATAGATGATTATTGACATCAGGATTCGAACCGTGAACCTGTAGCGTGACAAGCGATGATGTTACCACTACACCACGGCCACCCTCCTTTGCTTTCCCAGCTTTGGGAATAAAGATGAGCTCTACCTCGTGCCAATATATATGAGGTGAGAATGAGCTGATAGCCCATTGAATTTTCTACTTCATTAGTTTGTTTTTTTACACGCTGGAATGTGGATGTCCAGCAGCAATTTCAGCGTTTCTAAGTAGGACTCAGTCCAATTGTCATCAGAATCCTTGAGAGATCTTAGGGTTACAGGTTCTCTAGAGAAAATCTTCTCAGTCTCACGGATTCTGTGGTCTCCATAATGTCATTACAGAAATGTTGCCATAAAAGCCGTTTGGCTCTCTGTGTTTCATTTTTCAACTTGACCCCTTCGGGTGGGGGATAGAACATACCCGAGGTAGACACGCCTGTCGTAAGAGGCGACTAAAATCCAATAAAAAAAAAAATCTCGTCCAATCTCGTCCACCTCCACCAATTAACATCGTCGGGTTAACGGAATTTAATAAGTTGCAAAGCCTTCTTAAAGAAACTTTAACATCGAAATATAAGGTACGTCTTTGAGGGACAATGCGTGGAAAATTAACGTCGATGAATACGACGACTACCAAGCAGTGTCCCAAAAGTTAAATACCGAAAAAATTGAGTGGTATACTTTCGAAATCAAGTCAGAAAGGCCACATCGCGTTGTTGCAAGGGGACTCCACCCCTCATGCACCAAAGAAGAGATTATGATTGACCTTCAAGACAAAGGCTTTAAAATTCTTGATGCCGTTAATATCATCAAAAAGGAGAAGCAACAAACGGAAATAGATAAAGACATTTTGGCATTCTGACAATATCGACGATATCTACCGAATTAGGACCATACTAAATATCGTAGTCAAAATCGAGCCAATGCGTTGCCAAGGATTTAATCATACGCAAATGTACTGCAAAAAAGAACCGCGATGAGTGAAATGCGCTGGAAATCACCTCTCCCAAGTTTGTGGAGTAAACAAACAAACCTCCGCAACCTGTGCTAATTGTAAGGGAAAACACCCGGCAAATTGTAGAGGCTGTGAAGTAGCTAAAGAGTTACAAAAACGAAGAGATGTGCTCCTTAAGCCCCTAAATGCAAAATCAAAACCGCAAACCAAGCCAAAACTTAAGGTCGCGGAGGAGAAAGAATGCAAATTAAAACTACCGGGTTCAGAGCCCAAAAAGGTGAGGGAAGAATGACAAAAGAAAAGCCCTCGACCTCTGTTCTTAAAAGAAACGGTACAGAAAAGTTACCATTGGAAAAGCGACCGGGTAATGACCTTCGAACAGCAGGAGTGCAGACTTACGCTCAGACCGCGGCATCCGAAATACAAAAAATTTTTGAAATTTCGAAGGACCCTGCTTCTCATGTTTTTTCAGTTATTCTAGAGAAACTTGAAGAACAAAGCAAAATAAATAAAATTATTCTCGATAGGCTGGTTAAGCTCAAAAGTAATTCAGGGAAAATGCGTACTCCAACTAGAATATTGTAACATAATGTAGCATAATAACTACGCCCCAAAAAGATGCAACACATTTCGAAGTGTCTTTTCATTCGAGGTTCGTGTCCACGGTGAGAGACGAATTATGTCTAAGACGACGTCGCGGAATTAAGAGAGAATTATAACCACAAGAGATTATTGGCTGCATCTGTCATCTTGGAATTATTACATCAGAATTTTCTTGTTCCAGTGGTCGAAGAATTTGCTAGAAGTATCTGGCTATCAGAAATACGACTATATAAGGACAGATTGGAAAAGTGATAATGGGCGAAGTTGTAATTTTGTGATAAATTGAAAGTTAAGAGTTGACAAGAAGAAGTAATTAGTTTCGATTTGTGAATTAAGTAATTGAAATGAGATAAAGTGATTTGAGAAGAAAGAGATCTTGTAAGGAAAGAATTGGAGAAAAATAGTATAGTGTGAACTTGAATTGTTCTATAGACTAGAAAATAAAGAAATAATCTCACAGAGTAACGTTTTATCTACTCGAGCCGTAGCTCGCATATTACAATATGAATGGAAAACGAATGTTAAAAATATGTACTTGGAATGCAAACGGACTTCTGCAAAAACTTGACGAATTGGAAATTTTCTTGCGTGAAAAAGATATCGATATTTGCTTGATTTCTGAAACCCACGTAAAAAACGAATCGCATTTAAAAACAAAAGGCTATAATGATTACCACGCGTGTCACCCTTCGGGAAAAGCGAGAGGCGGATCATCATTGTTTATTAAAGACTGCATCGAACAGCTCACCTCTTGGAATAATACTCCCAATCCAAGGAAAGCTCCGGACAAATACGGTCTACGATATCCTACGGAAATAAAATAATTGGTCAAGGAAAAAAGAAAAGCGCGTAATAAATGGCAACAGAGTCGTGCTCCGCAACATAAAGCACACTTGAATCACCTGTGGAATTCGTTGAAGAAGACTATAAAGGATTTTAAGAATCGTGCAATAGGCTCTTATGTTGAAAGTTTAACAACGAAAAAAGATTCCATTTATTCACTTTGGAAAGCTGTAAAAGGCACCAAAAGACCCAAGATCCCCGCACCGTCAATTAAATTAAATCACAATGAATGGGCAAGGGAAGATAAAGAAAAAGCGGACGTTTTTGCGGCCCACCTGGAAGACACCTTTAAACCGTACGATGGTCAAGTGTCTTACCACAATATCAATAGGCCAGATTTACCATCTGTCGATTTAGCACTTAGAAGTGCAAAGCTAAGGGAACTCAAAGAGATGAGATCGAGAATCTAAAACCTAAGAAAGCACCTGGTTATGACTTGATCATCGGTAAAATTATCAAAGCTTTACCTAGAAAAGCATTGATTAAGCTTCTTCATATTGTAAATGCTGCGCTCAGATTAAAACACGTGCCTAACCATTTTTGTATACTAGAAACTATGATATCCACAAGGATCTCGGAATTCCGACAATCGAAGCTGAAATTAGAAGCTTCGCGAGAAAGCATAGAAACCGACTAATCGGACATGTCAACAATACAATCCTACAAATTCTGGATGAAAGCAATTTATTGCGCCGACTACAAAGGACGAAACCTTTCGACTTGGCGAGATAGGAATCAACAGCGCCTAGATTGCGGAACATGCAGGATCTTTTAGTGGAAAGTAACCTGCCAAACGAGTTCTTTTTTTTCATAATAGAAAAATTGCTTGATAAGGTCCTTCTTAGTTGCAAAATTTCGCGCAATCGGACAATAAAAAGGCACCAACAGCCTGGTCTGGCCTAGCTTTCCGCAGCCATTTGTGCTGTGTGACACACAAATGGGGTGGGCCTACAGTTTAATGTCGTTTCCGAAGTATAATTGAGCACTTCATTATATATGCACCCAGCCATGTCATAAGTACAGGTACACGTTTAAACGCACTAATCGTAAAACTAGTATTGAACACATCCATTCTATCATATATTGACAGGTATTCAATGAATGACATTTATACTAAGTTAATGCGCAAAAAGATGTACACAAACGTCGTTTGCAAATATGGCGTGGGACGATATTGAAAATCTTGTTGTGGTAATTGAATTTCAACTGGTTTCACCCGGAATTTTGTGTATCGAACTGTTAAATTATTTGACGACACTGGTGGTACAACTGTCAGAAATTTACAGGCGATCAAAGCCGTCAAAGGCAGGATTAATCGGAAACCACTGCGAAAGCAGAAAATATTGTCACGAGAAATGAAAATATCGCAGAAATTCATGTCTCGCATTAGCAAACAGGATTTGGAATTCAACGCATATAAAAGACACACTGGGCACTTAGAGCCTAACTAAAACAAAAGTTCATGATGTAAAAACAACACAATGTGCCGGAATTCATAGCAGCAAACAATTGGCCGTCAGGCAGTCCAGACATCAATCCTTTGAATTATAATGTGTGGTCTATTTTAGAGGCGATGGTTTGCTCTACTCGACACCCAAACGTAGAGTCCTTGAAGCGTGCACTTATCCGTGCAAAGTGGACAATTTTCCAATGAACGAGGTACGTGCTGTGATCAATGAGTGTCCACAGCGACTCAAGGCCTGCATAAATCAAAATCGCAGCCATTCGAGTAAATTGTTTAAATATTGTAATATGCGAGCTACGGCTCGAGTAGATAAAACAATATTCTGTGAAATTATTTCTTTATTTTTTAGTCTATAGAACAATTCAGGTTCACACTATACTATTGTAACATTCGAGCTACGGCTCGAGTAGATAAAACAATTATTCTGTGAAATTTATTTCTTTATTTTCTAGTCTATAGAACAATTCAAGTTCACACTATACTATTCTTCGCAAATTCTTTTCTTACAAGGTCTCTTTCCTCTCAAATCACTTTATCTCCTTTCAATTACTTAATTCACAAATCCAAACTAATTACTTTTTCTTGTTCACTCTCAACTTTCAATTTATCACCAAATTATAACTTCGCCCATTATCACTTTTCCAATCTCTTCGCCACGGTTCTAAACCAACTGTCTTTTTTTTGACCGCCATCTGTCCTTATATAGTAGAAGTTTCTGATAGCCAGAAACTTCTAGCAAATTCTTCGACCACTGGAATAAGAGAAATAATTCTTGCAGTTATAATTCCCTTTTATCCCTGATATTATTCGTCTCTTTCGTTGACATGAGCTGTGGAGACATCGTCCCAGACACGAACCTCGAATGAAAGGACAGTTCGAACCAAAATTCTGCCAGAATGGAAAGTCACTTCGGAATTTGCTGCATAGACATAGGAGCGTAGTTATTATTATGCTACACTGCCCCCCTCTTAGACGTGTTCGTCCCGAACAAGTGCATCCTCATTTCGGCCATTGTATCGACTCAGTCGGTCCACATGGACCACTTTCATTTTGGCCCTCGGTCCTCGCTGGATGCGGTAGACAACATCGTTGATGCGGGTTACTATTCTGTAGGGACGTTCCCAGTTCCGCTGTAATTTAGGTGATTTCCCCTTTTGGCGATGGGGATTATACAGCCACACCAGATCTCCTTCCTGGAATCCTGACGTTGTTGCCTTGGCATCATACCTGGTCTTCATGCGGTCGCTCGTCATCTTAATCTGGCTTCTGGTCCTTTGGTGTATGTCCCTAAGCCTTTCCCTAAGGTCCGCCACGTACTCTTCTTCATTTCTGGGCTCATTGGTAGGAGATCCAAATTTCACCTCACTGGGTAAACGAGCTATTCCACCAAATAAGATTTCGAACGGCGTATGTCGAGTAGTGCTATGCACGGCACTTCTATAGGCCATCAAAAACAAGGGAATCTGCCGGTCCCAATCCCGTTGGTAGTCACCTACGACCTTCGAGAGATGTTCGTCCAAAGTCCTATTGAAACGCTCCACCATACCGTCCGACTGTGGATGAAGCGGGGTTGTCCTTGTCTTTTTGATTCCGAGTAGTTGACACATCTCTTGGAAGATTCTTGACTCGAAGTTCCGCCCTTGGTCAGAATGCAATTCCAAGAGCACACCGAATCTGCTAACCCAATTGTAGACGATCTGCTCCGCCACGGTTCTGGCTTCCTGGTTAGGGATCGGAAACGCTTCCGGCCACTTACTGAAGTAGTCCATCACTACGAGTATATACCGATTACCATTGTCGGTTTCCGGAAAGGGCCCTGCAATGTCAATGGCGATTCGTTCGAAAGGTGCTCCCACGTTGTATTGGTGCATCTTACCTCGAGTTTTGATTCTCGGACCCTTGCTAGCTGCACACACGTCGCATTTTCTGCACCAGTCTTCGATATCTTCCTTCGCTTTTAACCAATAAAAACGTTCTCGTACCTTTTCTAGCGTCTTATTCACTCCCAAGTGGCCTCCGGTCGCCCCGCCATGCATTTCCTGTAACACCTCCTTGACCCTCGTCCGCGGTACGACAAGCTGCATTACAAACGACTTTCCGTCGGAGGATTCCCATTTTCTTCTCAGAACACCTTCTTGGACATGGAGGGAGTCCCACTGCGCAAAATATGCCTTTAAGGTCGGGCTTCTGTGAGAGATGTCCTGATGATCCGGTTTCTCCATGTTCTCCTTCCAGGCCAGAATCGGCTCGATATCCGGGTCTTCCTTCTGAGCGTTCCGGATCTCATCTACGCTCCAGCCGGCGATAGGTTCGGCTCTCATTCTTTGGATGGAAACCAGCTCCCGTTCTTCCTGACGCGCACAATGTTTACAATCCGCTCTGCATGGTCTCCGGGACAGTGCATCCGCATTAGAGTGGAGTTTTCCTTTACGATGCTGTATTTCGTAGTCGTAGATTTGCAGCCTTTCGATCCATCTTGCGACCTGACCCTCAGGACTCTTGAACTGTAATAGCCATTTTAAGGCTGCATGGTCTGTGCGAAGAACGAACTTCCTCCCGTAGAGGTATTTGTGAAAATGCTTCGTAGCCAAGATCAAAGCTAGAAGTTCCCGCCTTGTCACGCAGTAGTTCCTTTCTGGCTTAGAGAGCACCTTGCTGAAGTAGGCAACCACCTTCTCTTGGCCGTCATGCACCTGGGAGAGTACGGCTCCTACCCCGACATTACTAGCATCTGCATCCACAACGAACGTTTCCCCGGGAGTGGGGTAAGCCAGTATCGGGGCATCGCATAGCCGTTGTTTAAGTGCCTTGAAGCTCTTCTCGCACTCAATTGACCATTTGAATTGTTTTCCCTTTTCCGTCAACTGGTGCAGGTTCTTTGCGATCCCGGCAAAATCCTTCACGAACCGTCTGTAGTAGGTGGCTAGGCCCAGGAAGCTCCTTAGTTGGTGTTTGTCTTTGGGGACTGGCCAGTTTTTCACCGCTTCGACCTTCTCCGGATCGGTTCTCACTCCTTTCGCTGAAATTATGTGTCCCAGGTACTTGACTTCCGCTCTAAACAGGGCGCACTTCTTGGGGTTGAGCTTCAGGTGGTCACTTCGAAGCCTTTGAAACACATCCCTTAGATTGTCTCGGTGTTGCGCAAACGTTTTTCCTACGACGATGACATCATCCAAGTATACCAAACAGGTTTTCCATGTTAACCCTTGCAGGACACATTCCATCAATCGCTCGAAAGTCGCCGGAGCATTGCACAGCCCGAATGGCATTACCGTGAATTGCCATAGCCCATTTCCTGCGGTGAAGGCGGTTTTCTCCCGGTCTTCTGGATGGATCTGTACCTGCCAGTAGCCACTCTTCAAGTCGAGAGTGGAAAACCATCGGGCTCCTGATAGTGTGTCTAGCGTGTCGTCAATCCGTGGCAGAGGGTAGCTGTCTTTCTTGGTGACGTAATTGAGCTGCCGATAGTCCACGCAGAACCGCGTGCTGCCATCTTTCTTCTTAACCAGTACAACCGGTGATGCCCACGGACTTTTGGAACTTTCAATCAGACCTTCTTTCTCCATTGCCGACACCATCTCTGCAACTTCTGTCTGCTTTGCCAATGGAAGGCGCCTAGCAGGCTGACGAATTGGTCTAGTATCACCAGTGTCTATTCGATGTTGTACCAGGTGTGTTCGGCCGTATTCACCGTCCTGTGAGGCAAATACATCAGCGTACTCATTGATAAGATTCTCTGCCATAGTTCGCTGCTCCTGATTCAGCTCACTGGACTGGAGAGTCGTCTCTCTCGTTTCCGCTGTCCAAGGTGATGGGAGAGGTTTTGGAGCATCACGTTCAGATATTGTTGCGACGGCGGTAATCGGCGTGCATTTTCCAGTCACCTCCCCTCGCCTTAGTTTGACAGTGTGTGGTCTTGCGTTCAAAACTCTTACTGGAACCATGGTGTTCTTTGGTTCGACTAACGTCTTTCCCACGATGTAGTCTTGAGAATTCTTCTCTGGGTCTGGTTCTACTATGTAGAATCGGTGGCTCCCAAGATCACCTTCCAGCTTCGTCCAAATGATTGTCTCTGAAGACGGCGGCAAAACTTCGTCTTTGCTGATGACTGTCCTGAGAGTTACGGCACTCTCGTTTCCGTACACCATCGGAATCTCCACATTTCGATACCTCAGTACTTGCATCCCGATGTCCAGGATTACTTCATTTGCTTTCATGAAGTCTATTCCGATGATGCACTCGTCGCATATATCTGCCACCAGAAACGCATGGGAGAACGTCAGTCCCGCCAGAGTAATCGTAAGACGAACTTCTCCAAACACTTTCGCCATTTCCCCTGTTGCAGTCTTCAGGCAGTAGCTGTTGGTGTTGTGCAGCCAGGCGCTTCTGACAATATCTCTTCTTACAATGGAGGCAGTGGCGCCTGTGTCGATGGTGGCTACGCACTTCTTCTTGTTGATTAGTGCCTCCACTGTCAGGCTCTTGTTACCCCGTTTGGTTTGCGAAACTTGAATGGTGGTCCTGGGGGCCTCGATTCCAGTAACCAACTTCTGCCCCGCGAAGTTGGTCCTTACGCATTTCCCGACTGCTGGTTTTGGGAAGTCTGACTGACAGGATGAATGTTATCACCGCCAGATGCTTCCTCTCTGCTTCTCCTACTTCCGCAATGTGGACAATTTCCTCGTCTAGGTGCACTTCTGCACTGCCGTTGTAGGTGTCCGGTTTGGTTGCAATTCCAGCAACGGATTTGACTTCCGCGAGCTTTGTCTTCATCCAAGACGGCTGTTCTCTGGCATGAGCATTCCACGACGGACATTTCCCTGACACGGTGTATTCCCTGGTATGCTTGGTCCGCAGCCTTCATTGACAAAGCGAATGCCAATGCCTCGGGGAGTGTTCGCTTTTCAGCCATCCTTACAGCCATTTGCAGTTGTCTGTCCTCTATGGCCTGAATAAAAGCTTCCACCGCCATTTCGTTGATAAGCTCCTCACCGGCTTTAGGGTATGAAAGATGGGCTAGTCGCTCTATATCCGCTTGCAACTGTTGGAGCGTTTCCCCCCTTTTCTGGACTCGACTACGCAGCTGAACCCTGTACACCTGCTGCATGTGTTCATCCCCAAACCGCATCTCGATAGCCTGAACCAGAGAGTCGTAGTTCTGCTGTTTATCTTCCGGGATGGTCTGCAAGAGCTCCGCAGCTGGACCCCTCAGTGCAAGTGTGAGTGCAATGGACTTCTCTTCATCGTCCCAGCTATTGGTCATTGCGGCCGCTTCGAATTGCCTTTTATAAATTGGCCATGATGTTTGACCATCGAAGATAGGAGGCTGCATCTCCTTTCTTCTCAGACCGTCAGTGGAATATTCCCGTGCTTTCTGTCTCTTCACGTTGCTGAGCTCCTTAGCAAGATTTTCGACTTGCTTTCCTACTATCTCGAATTTCGTATCCACTTTTTCAAACTGAGTCTCTATCTTCCCGAACTGAGTTTCATGTTTCTCAAAATTTTCATCGAATCTAATTTCGACTTTTTCGAGTTGCGTCTCGACCTTCTCGATTTTCTCTTCGATCACTTCGAATTTGGATTCCAAGTTCTTGTTTTGCTCATCAAGTTTACTTTCCAGAGCATCTAGAGAATTCTTTTGTTCGTCCATTGCTTTCTTTTGTTCGTCCATTGCTTTCTTTTGTTCATCCAGCTTAAGTTCTAGAGAATTCTTTTGTTCGTCCATTGCTTTCTTTTGTTCGTCCAGCTTAAGTTCTAGAGAATTCCTTTGGTCGCCCATTGCTTTCTTTTGTTCGTCCATCGCTTTCTTTTGTTCATCCAGCTTAAGTTCTAGAGAATTCTTTTGTTCGTCCATTGCTTTCTTTTGTTCGTCCAGCTTAAGTTCTAGAGAATTCCTTTGGTCGCCCATTGCTTTCTTTTGTTCGTCCATCGCTTTCTTTTGTTCATCCAGCTTAAGTTCTAGAGAATTCTTTTGGTCATCGAGCTTATGACTTTGATCTTCTATTGCTTTCTTTTGTTCGTCCATGACTAACTTAAGTTGCAGGAGCAGACTTGTTATACCCGGGTCGGCTACTGTACTTGCTGGTTCCTCTTCCACGTCAAACTCTATGTCATGCGGATTTTCACCTTCCTGCGTTACTGCTTCTTCCAGACGAATCAGTAGGGCATCTTTTCCCCCAGTTGTGTCGAGATTCCGCTTACTGAGTTCTGCCTTTAGTTGAGTTATAGTTAGTTTTCCCAATTTGCGACCCATTTTGCGCAACTAATTAACTCAACACAGAAATGGTTTTTTTTTTTTTTTGTGCAATTTCACACCACGGAAATAGTTATTCACAGAATAAGTTTTATCCCAGCTTCTGACACCAATGTAACATTCGAGCTACGGCTCGAGTAGATAAAACAATTATTCTGTGAAATTTATTTCTTTATTTTCTAGTCTATAGAACAATTCAAGTTCACACTATACTATTCTTCGCAAATTCTTTTCTTACAAGGTCTCTTTCCTCTCAAATCACTTTATCTCCTTTCAATTACTTAATTCACAAATCCAAACTAATTACTTTTTCTTGTTCACTCTCAACTTTCAATTTATCACCAAATTACAACTTCTCCCATTATCACTTTTCCAATCTCTTCGCCACGGTTCTAAACCAACTGTCTTTTTTTTTGACCGCCATCTGTCCTTATATAGTAGAAGTTTCTGATAGCCAGAAACTTCTAGCAAATTCTTCGACCACTGGAATAAGAGAAATAATTCTTGCAGTTATAATTCCCTTTTATCCCTGATATTATTCGTCTCTTTCGTTGACATGAGCTGTGGAGACATCGTCCCAGACACGAACCTCGAATGAAAGGACAGTTCGAACCAAAATTCTGCCAGAATGGAAAGTCACTTCGGAATTTGCTGCATAGACATAGGAGCGTAGTTATTATTATGCTACACTATTCTTGGCAATTCTTTTGTTACAATGTCTCTTTCCTCTCAAATCACTTATCTCCTTTCAATTACTTAATTCACAAATCCAAACTAATTACTTCTTCTTGTTAACTCTCAACTTTCAATTTATCACAAAATTACAACTTCGCCCATTATCACTTTTCTCATCTCTTCGCCACAGTTTAAAAACTACTGCCCCCTTTCGATCGCCATCTGTCCTTATATAGCAGAAGTTTCTGATAGCCAGAAACTTCTAGCAAATTCTTCTACCACTGGAACAAGAAAAATTCTGATGTAATAATTCCATTTCTTGTAGTTATAATTCTTTCTTATCCGTCTCTTTCATGAACTGTGGAGACTTAACCGCAGACACGAACCTCGAATGAAAAGACACTTTGGAATGGCCTGGAGGAGCGTAGTTATTATTCTACATTATTGTAGCATAATTTTAGGGGATGTTACAATAGTGTTTCCTAAATAATCAATTAAAGTTTCACAGAAAAAACAAAAAAAACAAAAATTCTTGTTCGTTTTAATTTTTTTCACCAAAAATGTGTGTACTAGTATAATATTTATGACTTGACTAGGTAGTATGATGTTTTTCTCTTGTTCAATAAAGCAAAGAAGCACCAAGAAATTTGTTTCCTATTTTATCGCAATGATTGTGGCGCTGAATTTTTCCCAAACAAACCTTTCGTTAATTTAGCGCCCAAATCATTTGGAGTGAATGGGAAAATAAATTCTTTGCGCCTTTAATCATCATTTCCATACAAGGCTATTCCGTAAATATAAAAGAAAACAATACACTAAAATCGTTTCATAGTTTATACTTTATTGATAATCTTTTTATACTTTAATTATGTTAGTAGGAATTGTACAATAGAATCTGTTCGTAAGGTATAATATATTTATAAATATTTTTTCTTTTGTTTTTACTTTGATATAAAGTTAGTGTACATAATATTTAAGTACGTATATATAAATGTATATAATATATTTAAATTTAAATAGATTTGATTTGATTTGGAGGGACACATAAGTTCAGCGATCTCCTCCTAAATTAAAAATATTCAAAAAATAACCCAAATAAAACTAAAAAAATAAACTTATTGCAACAATAATAATTTACAATAAAAACAATAACAATATTATGATGGGCGTTATATAAAGGGGGCGCATAAGCATCGTTTAAGGCAGATATAGATATAGATCAACATTGCCAGTTTAGCATTTCAAAATTTAGCTACCTAATAGTTTTGATTTTAAGTATGCCGCAGTAATTTTGTGTATAATTTCATGGAATAAATAAAAATCAATTGTTTATAGAGAAAGGGTTTCAATAGCTCTTATCGTGGTGGTATTTCCTTCTCTTTAATTTTTGGAACTCATGAGGAGCAATGCAACCTTTCGACCAATAAATTGTATATTTGCTTAGCTTATAAAATAAATAAAAAGTCATCAAATGTCATAAAAACATGACGCGAAGCTGGAAATATAGCCAGTGAAACATGTACTTGGTTGATTTTAACTCATGTGGTGTACAGGATAAGGGTAAAGTGAGGAACTAATGCTACCAAAAAGTTAAACAGCAACATGGACTGAGAAATCTACAATTTCATCATGATACTATACAGAACGGAGGTCAGGAAAGTTAAACGCTGTCACTGGTGCAGTTTCTGTGAGAAGATTGGCAACACCATGAAATATTGAACATGTGCATACATACATATATGTATTAAGTTTTATATGTGGGACGTAGGTCAAGGAAAACTTAACGTTAAGAGATTTTTTAATCAATATCTTATCACGGAGTATGAGAAAAAACGGCAAAAGTCTCAAATATATGGTCTACCTAAAGTGTAGGGTTATTCATTTCAAGGTTGAGATTTCACATCCCTGCCATATAGCCGCTGTCATCCATAGTGACAGGTAGTTAGTTCTTGCCTTGCCATTTTATAAAATGGATCGTGTAACCACCGCTCATTGATGCGAGCAACAAGTGGTTCTAACAGGACGGGACTACGTGTCATACAACACAGAAAATTTGGCTCTACTGCACGAAAAGTTCCCCGGACGTTTAATTTCGAGATTTGAAGAAATCAATTGGTCACCAAGATTGTGTGATCTGACCTCGTTGGATTTTTTTTTTGTGGGGCTATGATAAAGAACGTGTCTATGCGGACAATCCCCAAACTTTGGAGCACTTAAAAACCAACACATCCGTGAAGTTATGGCCGCAATACAGCCAGAAAATTAGCTCTTTAAAAAATCTTTAATACTTTTTTATTTTATTTAAATTAAAAATCCTAAGGCACAGGAGAAATAACCCTATACCCAAAGTACGAGTACATGCCACATACAAAGAACTAAACAGAGCGATCAGGAACAAAACCAGAGATGGCATACTCCCTGCCCTGGTGCAACATAGAATGGAGTTTCTAATTCGTATCCTAACTGCACTCTTCAAATCCAGCTACAAAAGATCCCTATCAGACCCATAATCCCATAGGTCTAATAAAATTCTTTCTAAAGGTTATAGAGAAAATCGTGGACCACCATATCCGTGTTCACATACTTAAGAACCACCGTGTAAACAAATTCCAGTTTGCTGTCAGGTAGGGAAGGCCACCGTAACGACACTGCGTCATCTCATTAGAAAAATAAAGGACTCCCTCAATGTAAACAATTTCTTGACATCACCGGACTTCCATAGAGAAATCAGCAATTGCCAGGGGGTAAACACTTAGATGGATTTGTGTTGTACTCATTTCTGCTACTCTAGGCGATTCATCCACTACAATCAGAATAAAGGTTGCCCTTAAGGAGTTATTCTTTCACATCTGCTATTGTCTATTGTTATTGACCAGCTCCTGAACGATCTAAATTATTACGAATATGAAACGCTGGGTTATGAAGATGACTTGGTTATAATCATCAGAGGACATCATGATTCTAATCTCATACAAAGCGCCTTTGACAAAGCTTGGAACTGGTGCCAGATCGAAGGGCTTAGGGTAAATCCGAACAAGACGACCATTGTTCCTTCACTAAAGAATATGTAAACAAACCTCTCAATACAAATTCCTTTCTCCAAAGAAGTAAAATTTTTGAGAATAACTCTCGACAAAGCTACAAAAAATTCAAAAAACTGGCATGCATTAGTTTTACGGGTGCTATGCGTTCTTACCCAACAGCGGCGCCAGAAGCTCAATTGGAACTTCCCGCACTACACATTAGAGTGAAGAAAACTGCCTCAATAAGGACCACAAAACTTTACTTCTCTTCAAACTGTACGATCTCAAAGGGCATACAAAAATCCTAAACAAGATCTCGATTCTTTCTGAACCAGCGATGCTTGTTACAGACTGCATGACCCTAGAAATAAATCTCTCCCGGCCTTTCAACATCCTGATCACGGATTATCTCTGAATGACTCTCACTCAACGTGGTATACCGATGGATCCAAAATGGAAAACGGAATTGGTACTCGTGTCTGTGGGTCCAACTATAAAATAGCAGTCCCAATGGAACACTCTTTACCCATATTCCAGATCGAATTCTTCGCCTTATAATTATACGCATCAGACGTAATCTCCGTAAAGCCAACATTAACATTCTTTCTGACAGTCAAGCGGCAATAAAAGCCTTTCACTCGTTCTACTATAGATCTAAGTTTGCCTGGAATTCCCTAAACAGCTTAAAGCAGCTAGATGCTCATAACAAACATTACTATAATATGGGCTCCTGGTAATGAGATTTATTATCACCATTCATCCCCTTACCTTTATGTGGCTTGCCTCTAAGCCACCTCAGATTAAAATTAAACTCTTGAGAGTAACAAGCTGTTCTCTAAAAATGAAACTCTACCCTAGGCCTACGTCAATCTAAGAAATTCATTGACTTCTCGAAATAAAAAACGAACTGATGATGACATCAGGAGGACTGAAAAAAATACTGTGAATCATAAGCAACGACAATAACAACACAAATGCTCCCCAGTTATCTGGACGCCACCCTTGGAGTTTACTGAAACTTAATACCACCTAAGTTTCAAATCCACTACACCAATCTTTCTTTCTCTCTCTCTGTCTATCTGTAAACGCCAGTGCCCTGAAATTATTTAAGGGTATTCATATCCCCTTTGGCGCGCGCAAATTATAAAAAAAAACTGATGAGCCCATAAAAAAAGATATAAAGCTCCTAACGGACTTTTTAACCGGACACTGTTCGCTCAGCTACCATCTACACAAAATGGGCAAAACTTCTTCAGATCTTTGCCGACTCTGCCTCGAAGAACAAAAGCCTGCTGAGTACATCTTGTGCGGATGTCCCACCATTGTTTGCAGCAGACATAAATTCATCGGAAAGGGATTCGTTTCTCCATCTGATATGCGAAACCTACTCACAAAGATCATTCTCAAGTTCCTTCGAGATCTAAACTTTTCGCAAGATCAGATCTAACGTTACTTTGCCATGAGGCATAGGGGAACAACACAAAACATCGTGTCTGGTCACAGTGTTAAAAGTATTTCCTTCCTATATCCCCATCACAAATAATAATAATCAAGAAACTGGAAGCCTTCGAAATGTAGATATATATAAGGATATTGCGTATTTCATGGGTGAACTGGGTGACAAATGAGGAAGTCTTGAGCAGAATGAAATGTGTAAGAGAGCTGATATTCCAAATTAAAAAGGCGAACAATGGAGTACTTAGGTCATGTACTGAGGAACAGTAAATACTACCTGCTCCTTGATGGAAGAGGATCAGCAGGAAGATACAGTCCGACATGGTTTGTAAGTCTGCGAGGATGGTTCAACCGCTCAATACCAGGAAAACTAAGAACCGAGAAGGACAAACAGAAGATGAAAACGATGATTACTTAGCTCCGAAACGGGGAGGAACCTTAAGAAGAAACATTTTGGAGGAGTGAAAAGCATCTTATATTTTTCCAGCATCTTCTGCTACTAAATAAATCTCGACACTAAGCATAATTATTAACAGTTAATGTAATGATTTAAATTGAACAAAATCGATACATATGGAATTCCTGTATGCTAGCTCACCCTAACGTACAGAAAGGTGAAAGAGAGAGTCCCACAAGGTGACGTTCTCTTACCTATACACTTTAATTACCATACCGCCGAAATACCGAATTTAAGCATCGTATCGTATGCAGACAACTGGACAGATCATGCCATCAACAAATGCGCCAACAGAAAAATCCACAGCCACACTGTTCAAATTATAGACAAAGTAAAGCTACAGCTACATATCGCAATAGCAAACCGACTCACACCCACGATCACAAACTTCCTGTTGGCTTTCTCGACACATGGCACTAACGACCGCAACTGCCTCAGAAAAGTTCGCAAAATCTTCAAAAACATAAAAAAAACAGTATCACGAACATAAATTGTTTGACGAATGCAGCAGCGTTTTACACTTCCACGAATCAGCTGCACACCAACAAAAAATCAAAAGTGACTTTGAAAGCAAAAAAAAAAAAATAAATAAATAAATGTTCAAATGAAACTCTAAACTGGCAACACTGATACTAGTACAGAGCGTAGGTAACAACTGTATTGTGAGAGTTTAGGTAAAAATTTGTTCGAAACACACACTCACAAACATACACACACATGACAATATGAATAAAAATGTAAAATGTTTTAATTCAGGAATGGTACCGCAAAAGGCTATCACCTACCATCGAGCTGCTATTCCACTGCTAATGCCACCTCATAGGTCCCACGAAAAGAGATGATGCTTCACGAGCATATCTCGTACACCATCCTTCAGCGGTTGGCTTTCTTTTCCACGCTTGGGTGGTAGCTCCCAATCGGGATTCAAGTTGAAAGCGAATTGCGAGAGAATTCTTAGCTCACATTTGATCTGCACCCAACCGGGCGAATACACAAAACTCCATGTGTGATACCATTTTTGGACGATTTCCACGCATGAACATAAGACCTCCAACCACAAATGCAACACCTGTTCGTTGAGACCCAAACAGATGAGACTGCGTAGCTTCACATCCATCTGAGCGTGAGCATCGTCATGACTCTGGTTCACCGCTTGCACACACCGGTAGAGTAACTCCTCTGGGGTGAGCACTTTTCCGTCCTCGTCTAAGCGATAAGTTTTACACAACACCAGGCGACTGTAGACCGAGTCAAAGTCTTTTTCCACTTCGCGAGTGGCTGCCTCTTCGATGAACAACCACGGGTGGCATGGTCCACCGAGGAATGATGGACGTTTCATGCCGTGTTCGAGAACTTGCTTGATTGCCGGTGCGAGGGTGCCACGAACCAAGTCCGTCACAGTTTCGGATATGGCATCATCTCCAGCAGAGGTATACTGCTTGCTGCGTTCGTCCAAGAGTTCGACGAATTTCGCTGGAAACCAACCACGAAGGCCGTTCAACTCGCCCACCCAGCAGTGTTCGTCCTTTTGACTGATGATGGTGATGATGTCGTTCTTGCGAAAGCCCAGCTCATCGTCGTCGTGTCTCTCGAAGTCGTGCAATGCTTTGGCGCGCCTCTTGCGGGTTCGGGCTACATTGATGAAGTTCTCGTGGTCCTTGGCATGACTGTCACTGCTGTAGTTGGCAGTAAGGCGAATATGCGCCTGCAGTTTTGGTTCAATTGTGAGAAAGTGGCGGGCCACCTTTAGAATAGCTTCTCGGAGGTCAACTAGAATCTCTGTCTGACGAATGTTCTTATTCTTCAGTTCATCCGGTTCGTTGTCTTCACCACCGCGGAAGAGCAATGTTTGCAGCACGGATTTTGTGCGCTTAACTTGCCGTCTGGCCAACTGCTGCTTTGGTAGATTTGGCACTGCCTCAGGATTGCCAACCAAACCGCCCTGATCGGCCATCAAGTAGGCTAAATGCCGCCGGCGATGTGTATCGATGACAGTTTGACTTAGAGAGCCGCCGACTTCCATTGCGTGGCGAAAGAGCACCTCAACATCGTCCACTTCGCCGGGAATGTCAGATAGAGAGTTGAAGATCTGAGCAGAGTTCTCCAGGCGCTGCAAATCCTCAGTTTTGATTCGCAACATTCCCAGAGTCAACTGGAACAGAACAATGGATCCCTCATAGAAGAACCAATCCCAGATGCGGACAAGAATTTTCATGTGCACAACATTGGCGAAGAGCGTCAGGAACCAGTGTAGCGTAATCAACGACAGCTCTATGTCATGCTTCTTGAGAGTCTCATCGACTGACGCCAAATAATTGGCAATGAGTGTCTGCATCACTCGCTGATCGGCCTGAATTCCAAGGAGGGTTGACGAATAGTAAGAGGCTGGTAGCAAATCTTCTACAATAGTCGCCATCATCCAGAATGCGTTCTCCTCTTCCATAAAAAGGAGTAGACAAGCGGCTATAACACCCGTCCCCTGGCAGTAGCCAATATCAGGAAACAGCCAAGCAATTCCACGTAAAATCCTTCGCAGACGGGGAATTCCAGTTCCATGGGGACTGCTAAAGCAAGCATTTGTCGGAAGAATCCGCAACAGATCCTTTTCGATTTGTTTCGATGTCATGAGAGCGTCATTGCCCGACGCTTTGATTATCTCCTGATACGATGTCTCCGATTTGATTTTCTTCTGCAACGCCCCAGACAACCTCATCCACATCTGGGGACGCAGCGAATGTGGAATGCCATCGCGAACCATTTGTCGTAATTTCTCCGTTCGAGGCAGAACCACGTCCACATTCTCCCATGTCAGTTCACATGCTTCTTTGTTGTGCGAGAATTCCAAGTGAGCGATCCATTGTTTCCTCTGATCGGCGCTCTCAACGAAAGGGATTCCCAGCAACTTCTTCGAACTCTGCTCAGGACCATCTTCCTCCTCCACTCGGAATCCGAATTCATCGAACCGATAGTCTGGCTGATCATTGGGGCCAGTTTCCGACTCTGGTTGACCTAATTTCGCGAGAATCTCTTGTGGCCACATCGAAGGTGTTAGGGCAGAGAACGGCCCGCCGGGGTTCGGTCGCAAACCATCCACAACACTCAGTTCATCAATTAGATCAGGCAGGTCGTTGTCCTCCTCGGAATTATTGAATTGTAGTTTTTTCTGTCGAACGTGTGGGCGTGAGAAAAAACATATTTTACAGATTCACCTGGGAATACTTACAGCATGTTCTTCACGGCCGACATAGCCGTCGTGGTCTCTGGACCCGAAAATTGATTTTGCCATTTCCATTTTGTGGGAGTTCGATTGGTTTTAGTAGGACTGGTTAATGCTTTACATTTATTTTTGCTTTTTTATCAAAGAAATATGGCTTTTCACTGATAAACAAAATAGAATTTTACGGTGACATTTTTTCTTTCTTCCCCAAAGTGACAATAGGAGAAATGTCAATACGTCAACTTGTTGTTGGCAAAATGGGGAAATTTTATAAAAAGGGGGGCATTTATGGGATGTGTTCGTGGTTAATTGCATTTGTAAATACTAAACGGTTCCATTCCGAAGTTTAGAGAAAATATCTAAATTGGATTCAACCGATAAATAAAACTTTTAAATTTAAATTTATAACTCTCAATGGCCTCAATAATCTTTAAAAAAAACATGCAAAATAAAAAAAAAGGCTGCAAATATGTTAAGTGTGAGCATGATTAGTGACTCGTTGTACAGTATGGTCTCAAATTGTGTAAAATAATATATAAATCAATGAGTAATAGAGTATTACTGGAAACATGGATAGAATCTATTGTGTTTTCAATTCAAAAATGAAGTAATTCTACGAAACCAGCTGATTTGCGGCTGATTAATAGAATGAAGCCACCATTTTGGAGAAGGTTGTGCAACAGCAACTTCAGAAATACATGGAGGACAATCAGTTATTTGCGGAATGTCAAACAAGGTTCAGAGGTAGACATAGCTATGAATTGCTACTTCATCAAATTATTGCGGATTGAGAGACTCAGATTCATTTAAAAAAGAAAATTGCTGCAGTGTTTATCGACTTATACGAGCTTTAGAGACTATTGAAAGGGGAATCCTACATGAAAAGCTACATAAGTATCGTATTAAAGAAACTGAGTTGAAATGGATTGAGTCTTACTTACAAGGGGGTATAGAAAGAACAAAGGTAGAAGGTTTTCTGTATGTTTCGTGTAATGATATAAATGAATGTGTTGAGAAAATTAATCATGATTTAAAATAATTGGATAAATAGTTTCAAATGAACAAATTTAGTTTAAATGTAAACAAAACATATTGCATGTTTATAAACGGACAATCTGAAAATAATGTATTAATTAATAATGAAATAGTTGAGAATGTTAGCGAAATTAAGTACCAATGAATTATAATTGACATAAATTTAAATTTTAATGAACTGAATTTGACAAAAATCGAGTGCACAGTTTTACGTATCTGACTTTTGGTCTAGATTTCAACATCGCTTAGCTTGCGTATTGGAATTTTCGTGCAACATTTATAATAGTTCATACTATTCGACACAACTTTATTCATTTTCTCATGCTGCCAGAAATATCAACATCACTCACATAGATCCAATGTTATCAGATTATTTGCATGGAATCTACTAAAACTAATGTAAAAAAAATGCTAAAAGTGCTAAGCATAGGGAATATTAATTTGTAACCCTATCCCACTAGGTATATTAAGTTTGATACACAGTTTGTAACATAGGGAAATAATAACATTAGACCCTCAGAAGTATATATCTGTGGCCGTACAACAGAGTAGATTGTCCATTTTTACAAATTTTCAGGACATACGTTTAAAGTTTTCATACATGTGGAAATCATATGAAATATTTGATTTATGGTGGTCTTCCTCTCTCCATAACTCGGCAACCGTTATAGATATTGAACTAAAAATCGACGGAAGAAACTTTATATAACTGAAAGCATTGTGATACCATTTATTTAATTTTGACTTAAGTCGACTTAAGCTACTCTGTCTTAAACACGTGGCAGAGGAGCTGCCACTTTTAGAAAATGGGGCCGGAGCAGATTCGGAAAAATACGAGTAGATTTGTTTCATTGTAGTGGGGAAAATTATTTTAAGCCTTATTAATTTTTTTTTACTATTCAATGACTCCTGATTAATAAATTATTTGAGAAAAAATTAGAAAATAATTAACCATTTACATAAAATAAAAATGAATAATTAAACTCATCATCAAGACGTTGTGAAAAGCGCATATAGTTCTCACACAATAAATCAATTATTATCATCCTATTTGACCAAAGGAAGAAAAAGCAATCTATCTTGGCACATGACAATCAGATGTGCAAATAAATTGTGTTTTCCTGCAGGAATAATTTAAATTTGCCCGCGTCAGTAGTGAAAATTCAAAGAATAGTTTAAGAATAAAGTACAAATTAAAAATTTGGTCGTTATGTAAAATCGCCTGCTACTTCCATATTCTGTGCTAAATTTTCAAACAGATATTTCAATTATTTGCCGTTACCGCTTCGTTCGAGATTTGGATTATTATGCAGTCCGGGGTAGACCTGAGCCTCACCTGAGGTCTTCCTTTACCGCGTCGTCCCTCTGGGATGGATTAAAAAACCTTCCGGACTGGATCATTGATATCCATTCGCTCTACATGTCCTAGCCATCTCAGACGATGAATTCAAACCCTTCTGACTAGGTCGATGTCGCTATACAACCAGTGTAGTTTATTGTTGTATCTTCTCTATAATTCCCCGTAAATCCAATCAAAGATCACTCGAATAATTTTTCTATCAAAAGAACCAAAGGGTGCTTAATTTATATAATGAGGATTTCATAATATAAAGTTACTTCAGTTGTCAGCAAGATGCTTTTGCTAATCAAATGCTTTTTTATCCCAAACAAACAGACGATGGCTTCTTTATTAAGGTTCGGACAAACGATACCTAGGTTCTATTCGTTGGGCACACTTTCATCCCAAGCTTCTTTAAATAGCTCGGCAATTAGACCGTCGACTCTGGCAGCCTTATTAGATAGATATTGTTATCCCATTTCATTTTGGTCGGGTAGACGGAATTGTTGATTGAGTGGAGAGTTCAAGGAAATTTTGGTTGTCACCGTTTAACAGTCTGCAGAAGTGATTTTTTCAAATTCTCCGCACCACTTATTTTTATTTTTTTCATCCCTACGGACTTCTGTTTGGGCTTTGTAGCCTTGTTTTGCTAAAAATAGTGAAAATTATGAGAATCCCCTCTCTTTTCTTTACATCACACGACCGACATATTTTCGTGAAACTTGCTAAATATTGAAGTGATAAATAGGTGTGTTCCAATTACGGATCCCTCTGAGTGTTCTGAAGTATCCGCTGTTCCACTTAATATCTCATATGAAGAATCAAATACAGAGAACCAAATACAGAGAAATGTACTGGTTACTTGGAAAACATTCCAAGCTTAATGTAGAGAACAAACTGCTTTTATACAAGCAAGTGCTAAAGCCGATATGGACATATGGAATACAACTTTGGGGTTGTACCAAAATAAGTAATGTCAATATTTTACAAACTTTTGAAAATAAAGTGCTAAGATCAATAGTTAATGCACCGTGGTTTATTAGAAATAGCGATATCCATAGAGATTTAGGAATTGCGACAGTCGAATATGAAATCAAAAACTTCGCGCGTAAGCATAAAGACAGATTACAAGGACACGTTAACAATGAAGTCCTTCGAATTCTAGATGAGAGGAATCTACTGCGTCGTCTACAAAGGACTAAACCTTTCGATTTAACGCGATAGCAAGAAACCGCGCCTAATTTGCGGAACAAGCAGGAACTTTCAATGGAAAGGGACCTGCCAAACGATCTCAATACGTGAAAGAAAAACTGCTGGATAAGTCAAAACTTAGTTGTAGTATGTAATCAAAGAAATTTATCACGAAGGGAGGTTTTTTTAGTGAGTAAAAATCTCACACTACTATGAGCACGCGCTACCGATCCTCATAGTGTCTTCATGAAGATTTTTTACCTACCCTCGGAAAAAAAAAAAAAAAAAAAAAAAAAAAAAAAAAAAAAAAAAAAAAAAAATATGAAGAATAGGAGATTTTTTAGAATCATCTGAGACTAACATTTTTTGGATTCATCTCTTCTCTCTCTTTCTATCTCAAGCGGTATTTTGACATTTAAAAAATAAAATTAAGAGCCATAGGGTTTATTGGCTGAAAAGATTCTAGAAACATATAATTCAGAAGCAATTTTACTTTCCATTTTATTTTGTAATTATTTTAATATAAAATACCTAAAAAAAAGGTATCTTTGGGATCCATGAATGGAACACACCTAATAAGAACGTTTTACTGCGGGCTTTACTGCAGAGATGAGGGTCAACTAACTGAGCAAATTATCAATATTTTCCAGAGCACTATAAAATTGGTTCCACAATAGTGGGAGTCTGGCAAACATCCGAGAGTAAAATTTTTATGAAAAGCTTCTCTCGATTGAAAGAAAAATTGCTTTCGTGAGGCGCATAGTACGCGTGGCTGTTGGGCTGTTAGCGCCAACATTTTTTTGTTTTACTATAAAAATGCCAGACAACAATTAGTCGCTTCTGTGTTGAGATCTCTGCACGCTCAACAAAAATGTCGTACGACAACAAGGCGCTTGTGTGGCCTTGGCCTGAGAAGAAGGAAGGTTCGAATCCCGGTAAAATACCCAGAAGTTATTTTTAAAGTCCATCCTCTTGCGACAAACCTCCGAGAGTAGAATTACGCCATTCGGATACACGGAAAATATACACGTCATATATGGCTGCTGGATGCTTGGTTTAGCCCGAAATATTTTCATATCGGGTTTTTCAATAAGGACGTAACAATTTTTTCTTCAAACTTTTGCAGAGCCCAATCGGAGAAGTTTCGGCACTTCAAATGATCCAGAGGCTTTAGTTCTTGAGTTAATTTGATCTTGTAAGAGTGTAGGCCAAGATTTTTACGCAAAATTCGCCCCAATGCGGACTTAGAGATTCCCAATTCTTGTGAACGGCGTGGAATCGACACTTTGAACTGAAGCACTTACGGCTGTGATATTTTCGGCACTTCGACCGGTGTTTTGTCTCACTGGCACAGGAACATTCAATAGTGAATATGTTGACTCGAATTTATCTACTATAGCACGAACAGCCTGCCTAGTGGGACGATTATTACGACCATAAATTGGAGTAAGCGATCTTAAAGTTGCTACCACCGACTGAGAATTTCAGTAGTAATTTTTAATACGTCGCTTGTTCGTGAACTTCACCATGATAAAAATGTAAACCATGACTGACATTATGACAATGACGTTTTGACATTGAGAGATAAAATACAAAATTGTTATGAAAAACCCTGTATAAAACTTTCAGTAAAATACGTCTAAGTGCAAACATAACCTAAGGTTTCATCCAATAAGAGAATTTTCTTTTATTTTGGGAACTTTTCTGCCTAAAATCCCAATCAGCTGATTTTGACGTTTGAGTATTTTTTTCATCGCTGACAACAAAAAACTATGTGGAATGTAAACGTATTAAAAAGCGAAAATAATTAACTGCCCTCAATAAAAAGCTGATAAAAATAGCCATGAACATCAAGCCCATCATTACCTGTAAGTTTTCAAGCAAATTTCCACATCAAAATCTTCCCCAGAGTGATTGCTCTTTCCTAGATTCCGGAGCGGGACCTTTATTTCGTTCATTGGAGTCGCATATTCTCACAGCAATTCCTCTCGATACCTGCGAATGGAGGCGCACCTACCATCGTCCAACGAAGCATGTTCGTTTGGAAGCTGCAGTTCAACCTCTCAACGTAGAAGCTTTGGAGAAATATAAACGTGGCGATTGGAGTATCCTGGAGCATCCCATTCTGCACATCTTTGTTACGGAATGTAGTGTGAGTTGTAATTGTGTGACAAAGGTGAGTGACTGATCTAATTGGCATTCTTCTAGGACTTGGACACATATAAGTCGACTACCCGCGATGAAATCGATGCATGGTTGAAGCAACTTGCGTCCTATGGCGTCTCAGATTGGATGATTCTCCTCGTGGAAACGTTCGATGTGAGGAAAACAAAGAATTTACTCCCTCGAACTACAGTGTTGGATAAAATTCGATTAGACTTTGGCTCCAAGAATGATGATCGATGTATTTCTGTCCTGAATCCGGCAAAGTTTGAACAAAAGTCTACAGAATCCTTCCGATGTCTGGTGCAAAGGATTAGGTAATGATTTATTTTTCTCATGTAGTGCTGTCAAATTAGCAAATGAAATAGAACTAATTAGGCGACAGTTGATAAGTCTCCAGTTTGGTCGAGAACAGTGCCGTACTTTATTTTATATGGAACTTCAGCCCGAGGTGGAGCTGGGCTTTAACCAACAAGCGTCTCCAGGCAGCTTGATCTTGTGCAAATCGCCACCAGTTTTGCACACGAAGTTGATTGAGATCCCTTTTCCACTCGTGTGCGTCTTCTTGTATAGCGTCGTCCTGATTCAAAGACTTTCCAGGCTAAAACTTGCCAAGACTGATTCTTCCCTTGATCTCTGCGCAGGTGTCATTGTTTGAATTTACAGCGGAGCCTAGATAGACAAAGTCCTTAACTATCTCAAAATTTTAGCTGTCTATTGTGACTTTCTGTCCAAGACGCCGACATCAGTATATATTTTGTTTTGTCCTCGTTCACCGCTTAACCCATTTTCGCTGTGGTTCCATTCGCCAGCCATACTTTCATCCGACCTTATCTTACAGATGAGTTGATGTGCACTCCGTACCAAATCATCCCCATCTGAATTAAATAGCTCGGCAGTTAGACCGTCGGCTCCGGCTATCTTCACTTCACTTTGGTCGGGTGGACGGTATTGTTGATCGCCATTGTCCGGGTTGAATGGAGCATTCTGCCTGACAGCGGAGTTTTGATCGTCACCGCCGTTTAACAGTCTTCTGTTCAAGCTTTGTAGCCTTTGTATGCTCTGTTTACCTTCTCGTAAAACTGTCGAACATCATACCTGCTATAAGACCTCTCCATTGACTCGATCTCGCATTTTACATATTGCTGGTGTTCTTCCCTTCTCTTTTGCTTGTAGATGTAAGCTCCTCTCGTCACCCTAGCTTTATAAGCCTCTTGCATTGCTCCGAACGCTTGGCGGTACTCTTCATCAAACCAGGAGTCTCTTTGTGGTGGATGCGACAAACCCAGCACATCAGAGCCGTCGTTCTTGATGACTTGCTGACAATGATGACATTGCTCATCTGCGCTTAACGTTGGCGGCATTGGACTTCTTGAGAGGTTCATGGATACTCGATCGGCGCAATATCTGGCAGTCTATTCTGATTGTAACCGTTGTATATTAAATTTTCTCACAGTACCTCTTTGGTATTCTGGTGTTTGGGATATCCGACAGTTCCACAGCACTCTAGTGGTCATACACATTTTGCAAGGCAAGATGGTCCTTGAATTGTTGGCTCACTTGGGGATCCCTGAGCCTGTCGGTATTGAACCTGGCAATGTTGAGCAAGGCGTATAAAATCTAAAATTAGATGGTGATCGTGTTCTTATCCGATGTCGGCTCCACATCTGCTTCGGACGTCTAGAACATAATTTCTGCAGCAGCGGCTGATCGCAATGTGGTCGATCTGGTTGGATATTGGTTGCCTGTAAGTTGAGACTCAACTGATCTTGTGGCAGGTGTTATGTTTAAATAGCGTACCTCCTACGACTAGGCGGTTGGTATTGCAAAATTCCACAAACCGCTCACTGTTGTCATTCCTACCTTCGCGTTGGAACCCCCTATCATCATTACGATGTCTCCATTAGGCATTTGGTTGTAGACGGAGCCTAAATGGGTTACTCTGCTGGAATCTAGCCGTCAATACCCGGTCAATATGAGGTTTCCAGGATATGAGGCTGCTTCGTGCTGCTGAAGTTGACATCAGTCCTACTCTGGACCTCCGCGCGCTCCGAGCTGTTCTACCAAAGAAGAGCATGGCAGTGCTTTTTTGTTGGGGAGTGGTATTTTCCTAAAACTGTGAGGAGGTGGGAGTAGGGTTTACTAACAGAGCTGCTAGGTTTTCGGTTACAGTGGCTCTCTCTAGTTATTTAGCGGCCCAACACCTACCGGGAGATACTGCTCCAATGAGGTCTTTGTTAGCGGTTTACCATCCGACTGCTTATGAATAAAATAAATTTATGAATTTTCCGTCTATAATAGCAAAGTTTTAGCGAAAAAGTGTGCAGTTTTTTTGGAAATAGTGTCTTGTTCTCGACAAAGGTGGAAATTTATTAACCGTTGCCTCATTAGTTTTATTTCAGCCCCAAAAAATCGATTATTTCATTGAACTATTGATCCAAAGACCGCTTATATAATTATTGGCTTCTTCAAGATTCCTCATGCTGGCCAGTTACAACCGCAACATCACCAAGTACGAGGAGCTCATCCGTGTGAATCGAGAAAAAAGAAATCACGATGGATGGGATTTCCGTAAGTATTTCTTTCTGCAGGAGGATCTGGCGCTTATTTTCGAAAAGCTTGAGTTGTATTCCGATGCTCTGGTTCAGTATGACGAATTGGATGCGATGTTCTCTCAATTCATAACCAATTCCGGATTTGGAGAGAAGCAGAAGTGGTTGGAGCACTTCAAACAGCCTTTGAGTTCATTCCATGGGATTTGCCTGTCACGCAAGGATAAATTCGAGATGCGTGAGCGGATACGTGACTCGGCAGTTTCGATTCTCGAATTTCGAAATTATCTCTTCGAGCGTCAGTCGCATTTGTTGCAGATTTCTAATAAAACTCCCGAGATCGCCGAACGTCTGCTGAATTTCCTCTTTTCGACGTTGCGAGAGATTGAAGTGATCAAAGTTGACTGTCAGGAGGGCGCTCTTCAGTGCTGGGAGTTCGTATGTGCTCGCGAAGTTCTCCAAACCTGCGATCAAGCAATGGAACCCGATGAAGTTACCTGCTTCCAGCATTGTGCGCCGATTTGGAATCTAGCAAAGGACAAACTATACGAGCTGGGAAAGTTGTGTGGTTTATTGCCGGGTTTCACACCGACTTCGGAGCAACTGCATATTGTTGTTGGTCTGTCAGCTGGTATTGGTGACACCCCACTTGAGCAGCAGTTTCTTAATCCCACACCGCAACTGGACAACAGAGCTCACTCTCCGAATCGAAAGCCAAAGGAATGCCCCACAGATCAACTGAAAAAGGCTCTCGGTTCAAATCAGGCTTTTCAGAAGCTCTACTTGGAGCTAAGTGAATTGGCCATCAGCACATATAAGCATGTTTCTCGACTTCGTTCGGCACGATTGGCTGGCTTGGATCTGGGTAACTTCTATTGTGCACTCAATGAACCGCACAAAGCCGTGGTGTTCTTCACTGACTTGCTGCGTGAACTAAAGGCGGAGAATTGGAACTATTTGGCCAGCCAGACGCTTCTGGAACTAGCCAGTTGCTACCGCAAGATGGATGACCATCTCTCATACACAAAAACATGCGGCGCAATCTCGTGCTGTCAGGATTTAGAGATGCTTGTGCGGACCTTCTACTTTGATGAATTTCTAAAATGCCTACGAACTCTGAAGGCAAATCTTACAGTGCAATCGATGGAGAACACTGCGAACTTCTGTGTTCTAGAGGATCACTTTAGAATCTGCGAGATTGTTGTAATCAATGTGAGGCCAATCATTCAAGATGATATTGTCCAGGTTCAGGTGAAGGTGGAGAGTTTATTTCCACGCGAGGTGTTTGTAGAAAATGTCTCGCTGTCGTTTGAGTTGAATTCTGTGGATGAGGATGCACAGGCAGAGGCGGCGCTGGCAAATGTGCAGCCAAAATTGAAGGTCACATTGCACTTGGGCTACAAGCAGGACAACACCTTGGAGTGTGCATCGGTAGCCTGTGAAAAGGTGAAGAAAACGCAGCCAGTGAGGCGAACGAGTAGTACTAAGCGCAAAATGTCGCCAACAGTGCAATCGGATTTTAAAAATTTTGTTGTCGCCGAAGGATTGGCCCTACAACCGGGCTTCAACGTCATCGAGATGAAAACCAAGGCAACAAGGGTCGGAATATGGATTTTCAAACAGGTGGCTTGACATAAGAAAAATTCATCAAAGCCATTTAATATTTTTTAATCTCCTTTCAGATGTCAATTAGAATAAACCAATTGCAATTCCTCTCCGATAGGATTCCCTTCAAGGCGACACCCTTTGAGATCACCACCAAACCAGCTTCGGCGGTGCTGAGCTTTAAGAATCTCATCGCCGGAATTGTGCAAACCGTTCGCCTAATAGTTTCCGGTGGCAGTTTCATTTTTCCCTCGGACGCCAAAATCAATTTACGCTGCTCGAAGTACATGCGCGTTCGTTTGGCCAACGCTGAATATCAAAGTGACTTCGAAAGTATTCTCAGTGTTCCTCTGGCGAATTTTAAATCGTTCGAGGAACGTGAGATTCCTCTCGAAGTGATTACTAAGTTACCCGGCAGCAGTGTAGCCAAACACGTCGAGCACCACATTTCACTTGGTTGTCCGTGGTCAAGAAATGAACTAAGCATTCCATTAGATTTTATGCCCGCTATGACGGCGTCCTATCGTCTGCACACCTGTGGTACACAAAAATTCCTACAAGTGCTGTTGAAGGGCGTCAATGCGGAGCTAGTTCTCACGGACGCCCATGTGAAATGCGGAGTGCCCGGCGTTCACTTGGCTGATCTGAATCCATCGTCACAAAAGGAAATTGTAAGGAATCTAAGTTGAAATGGAGAAAGCTTAGTTGAGTGATTTTTATTATTATTTTTTCTCTTATAGAACATCTACAAGAATCTAACGGTTGCGTACGTCTGGGGAATACAGATGGATTGGAATGCCGACATAGGAGCGGATGTCAAAATTGAGTTTAAAGTAAAATATTCGAATTGTGAAAACCCAGAACAGATGAGAGACTATACCTACGCTTTTGACTTGAGCGACTATACCACTTTATTTAGAGTTCAGGCACAGCTTGTGCCGAATGAATTGTGCCGGTTGCGCTCGGTGTGCAATATGAATCTGAAAATAACCAAGCTGCGAGATAATAAATTTGCCGATTTGATGTATGAAGTGCTCACCGATCATATGTGGGCTGTGTGTGGACAGTCAGCTGGTGAGTAGATTGCTTTTAGTCAACAAATAGATTTAAATTCAAAGGAGGAAGGTCACTATAACAATGAAATTACCTTTATAGTTGACAGTGACTTTAAAAAGATCGCAGATTGGATCCAAGTTTTGTTTAAATATTCTCGTCTCTGTATGGCGAGTCGGTACGAAATTCCTATCATAAAGTTTTGCATTCCTTAACACACTTAGAAGTTAACCTCCGCAAATGATAGTCGGGGTATAAATAGTCGAAGTCGCGGAAGTTTCTTTATTGTCGCTGCATGGAACCCAGCACATCAGAGGCTGCATTTCTGATGGCTTGTAGGCAGTGCCATGGGTTTTCTGCACATGATACTGGCGACAAAGGGCTTGTCAAGAGGTTAAGGGCAAATCGGTCGGGGAAGGTTTCGTCAGTTTCTTGCGATTGTTAGCGTTCAACGTTGAACCTTCTCGAAGGCTTTGTTTTTCGACTATAACATCCTATTCTTCAGGGCACTTTCCGAGTAGAGATGGATAACAGCATTTGTTCAGCCCGTCTCTAAAAAAGGCGAATCTTCCTCCCTGTCCGATTACCGACCCATTGCACTTACGTCCCTTCTTTTCAATGTCAAGAAAACGCTTATAAGTGGTCAGCTTATGAAATATCTCGATTCAGGAAAACTCCTTAATGACTAGCAGTATGGTTTTCGTAGCAACAGGTCTACTGGTGATTTGATGGCATATCTCACCGAGAAGTGGAACCAATCTCTCCAACACTTCGGCGAAGGTTGCGCTTGATATTTCAAAGGCATTTGACAGAGTTTGGAATCAGGCTCTTTTGTCAAAAATGCGTGCATAAGGCGTTGATGAGTCTCTTCTTCAATGGAGTCCGCAATTACTATTAATAAACGCTGGTGTTCCCCAAGGCTCTGTTTTGTCTCCGACACTCTTTCTTATTTTTATAAATGATCTCTTGTCTGCAACTTCTAATTCAATCCATTCCTTCGTCGATGACAGTACCCTTAGTTTTTCATATTCGTTCCCTAACTCACGTCCTTGCTCTTCGGCCGTAGAAGAGGAACGGCAACGTATGTTAAACTCATTAAATTCCGACCTGGACAGCATAATCAAATGGGGTTCCACCAACAGAGTGGAATTTAATGCTTCTAAAACACAATGCTGTATTCTGTCTCTCAAATGAAACCATAACCCTCAACCATTATCCATGAATGGTGTTTGCATCGCTGAAACCGAAAGACTTGCTATTCTCAGTATACCCAATAGCATTCTGCACTTTCTAGACACGGTACAGAATTGCGATGTTAAAACTTTTAGGTGAATGAGACATTGTGAATTCCATACATTCACTTGAACATCGGAGAAATGTCTCGTGTCTCTCCCTATTTTATCGCTTTTTGCATAAAAAATACTCCAGCGAAATACCCAGTTGCATCCCTTCCCTTCAAAATTTCTCCCACAAACGCGACATGCTTGGAATGCACATCAGTTCACCCTTAAGCCTAACTTCGGTCGTGCTGTCAAATATAGGGATTCGTTTATAAGCCGAACGAAACGAATGTGGAATGATCTACCAGGCTCTGTATTTCCCCGTCACTACAACCTTCAAACATTTAAAACCAAAGTACACAGGCTTTTCCTCTATTCCTCTTCCCCATTTTTCTAAACGCCCGTGCCCTGAAAAAATATAAGGGTATTCATAATCCCTACGATTAAATACTGCAGGATCCTGGCTTGATGTTTACTTCAAGGGTAGATTAGGGCAGTCGTAGAGTAGGTGTTTGATGGTTTCTAATTCTTCCTCATCTTGACAGCTCCTGCAGTAGTCCGGGGAGTTTATGTCCAGCCTTTTGGCCATAGTGCCGATCGCACAATGTCCCGTCAGTACACCTATCAAGATGTGAATTTCCTTTTTCCCCATACCTAGTAAGCATTTGGCTCTCCTCTCATTCAATTGTGATCATAGGCTGCGGAATATAACACAATCCCCTCTTGATAACCAAGCAGTGATTGTTCGTTCCCTAGTCCTGAGGTTTATTTTCTCTTTCATTACACCAATAGGGGTGCCTATTTGTGTGTGTGTATGCTCGTACCTAGTGCTGATCCATTTCTGGCTGGTTCATCTGCTATCTCATTCCCTTCCAGATTACTGTTCGGAACCCAGCAGAGATTGACCACATGGATATTGCTAAGTTTGTTCAGGGTTTTATGACATTTACATACTGTCCTAGATGTCAATAAAAATTGTAATCCGAGATGGATTTATTTTCTTTTTTAGGATTGTCAATGCTGCTCTATCAATGGCAAAGATTTCAGCTTGAAAGTCACTGCATACATCTGGGAGTTTGTATGAGTCTTTAATCTGTAAGGGTTCGCAGAATACTCCTGCTCCGGTTTCTATTTCCTTTTTAGACCCATCAGTTTAGATCCGGATGTCCTGATCATTCATCAATGTGCTGGGAAAATTGTTGTGTTATGGGAATAAGAGTGGAGTAGTTCTTATTGAAATCCTGATATGGAATTTCATAGTCTGAGTTTTTCATGGGGTCAACAATTCCATAACTTGTGAAGTATAGATGCGTGGCCGTAGGAACTTTGCTTCTAAAGACCGGATGCCTTAAGATGGATGTACACAACCGTCACCTCCTCCAAATGGGAAACAGACTCTTCGGATAAGTGGGTGAGTTGGCATATGTTTCGTTGATGGTCTTAACGAGACTCATAAGGAGCACACACTGGCTCGAGTAAGAATCAGCTAACTAGAAACAGTGTTAGATGCTGTATCATAACCCAAGGGGTATCACAATGGACCAATAGGCCCCCAATCTAATTTAACCTAACCTACTTCAAGGGCACATATCTCGCCTTATCGGTATTGGACGCATGTTTTTTCTTAAGCAATTGCATAACCAAATTCCAAATTTGCCAAATTTCTTCACACCTATCCAATATCCGCTGACTATTTATTTGTAAATACACACTTATGCACAGCTAACCTTTGGGTATATTTAAATTGCCACTTCACCTTCAACAGGTCGTGGCTCCGTTCGGTAGCCTGCAGTTGGGCTTTCGCAGATTTCCTAATATTCCGTGACCCGGAATCTACCTGAACTTTTGAATTGCCATAAAGGACTTTAGGACGGCTCGCTTAACCAGCAGGTTAAATGACTACCCTCGGTACAAATATATTTTTTACATCATTTCAGTACTATTATATGTTCCTTGATCAGGCACGTTGACTTTTTCTTATTTGGGATGTGAGAGGATCGAGGATTTTTTCTTTAAATGTAAATTTTTACGTGAGTCGAGGGTTTGTAAAAAGAGGCAAGAATAGATTTACTTAATGTGTGGGCAGCCCCTAATTCGACGTTTTATCTTTGACACTCATTGCAACAATTCAGGCAATATCCACACGAATCTTCTTAATGAGTTCGTTTTCCTTAGGGCTGGCCCTGTCATGTCATGCCATTCTATTTATGACCCAAATAGCTAATTTACCGCACTAAGTTGGCTTTGATAGGTAGTGTGAAAATAGTTGTCTGCTTAATAGCTCTCCACTCTATATGCGAATGAAATGTGAAGGGCTGATTCTTGCCTCGCTAAAACGTCGGTTCGTTCTTTCACTCTAAGTCACTATGACCTGGGAGAGACCCAGAGAAAAACGACCTTAAGCTGATCAATAATAGCTTTCATAGCTGCCTGACTATCAGCGAATATAACAAGTTTTATCTGGGGCTTTGGGTCGTACTTGAGTGTCCCATAAGCCCTGCGAATTGACAGTAGTTCCGTTTGAGAGACACTAAAGTAGTATAAGACTTTGGTATATATATAAATGTTCCTAGCCAAGTCACAAATACTAACACACGCATTTTTGTTGATAAAATAAAAACGCTCTGCCCACTTATCGATCGCGGCACTCACCTCGTTCATTGGAAAATTGTCCACTGCACGGATAAGTACACTCTTCAAAGACTCAATATTTGTGTCGAGTAAAATAAGCCATCGCCTCTAAAATAGACCACAGATTATAATCCAAAGGGTTGATTGTCTGCTGATTACCTGACGGCCAATCGTCTGCTGCTATGAAGTGCGGCACATTACTTTGGAGCCACCCTTGTGTTGTTTTTGCCTATGAGCTGGCACTTGTCTTGTTGGACAGTCTACTGGTTGTTTGAAAACAATTGTTGGTTAAGTCCCTTCACAACGCCTTTCAGAACATCCGTTTGGTAGATTTTTGCCGAAATTTTTACTCAAAATTTTCCTGTGACCATTTTAATAGTTCGATACACAAAATTCCTGGTCGCAAGGTCCGGGAAATATCGCCTCTTTTCATATTACATTTGTGAAGGCCAATTACCATAAAACATGTTTTTCAATATGGCCCCACTTCATATTTACAAACGTCTTTTGAGTAAATCTTTTCGCGCGTTAACTTAGTATAAATGTCACTCATTAAATACCTGTCAATATGGAATGGATGTGTTCAATACTATTTTCACGATGAGTGCGTTTAAACGTGTACCAGTATTTATGACATGACAATGTATAGTATTTAGTGCCACCAATATTGATCAGTCTACACTTTTCATGAAGCCCCATTCTTTCATTCCCCTTCTAGTATAACTCTTGGTAATGAGACCGGAATGTGGCTGTGATTGTGCGGCTTAGCAGTTTAGTGCCTAAATTTGTTGAGTCCGTATGTATCTCACCATTCCGAAAAAGAAGATAACTGGAATAAATTTTCGATTAAACTGGCACCTTGAGCGACTATGGAAATTCACACAGAAGTGAGGCCACAAAAGGTTTGTCCCCGCATTGAAAGTTACATTTTAATATTACAAGTATGGGAAAAGATTTAAAGTAAAATGAGATGGCAATATGTCGCTTCGACTACGAGTGACATATTGTTCGTCAAACTTAAATCAGCGCAGTCCACCAGACTAGTAACCTATATATAAGAATTGGACATATTACGGCTGTGTACATTTATAGACTCACCCTTTGGTTGAAGCCCACATTCCTTTCTAACGGTTCTATTCCTGTATTTCTCTCTCTCTTCCTCTTTCCACAAAAAACGCACGTGTTCTAAAAAGTAGTATAGGGTATTCATATCCCCTTTAACACGTGCAAATTATAAAAAAAAACCGCGTAAACTCTCTGAATTTGGAGGAATCACACGTTTTGGGGACCGACATTGCAAGAGTAAATGAGAGTCCTCACATTATATAAAATATTGTTTGTTCGTATATAATAAAAACAAAATCGTCAACCGAATCATGATAGCTAAGACGAATTTTCAGCAAAAATCATATTTTGGACAGTCTGTCATTCTGCGACGAGGCCCCCGCTAACTTTTTTTCTTAAAAAGTCTTCCTCTCCTTTCATTACACATTATAAAGGGTGGGCCTTCTGTTGGTTTCTTTTTAACATTGCTACAAAAAATGGTGTCAAATTGCAGCTCCGCGGAGGCCATGCAACATCAACAACTGATTACACGATAATTGAACTTAGTGCGCAAAAGGTCGCAGGTAGCGCCGTCTTGGTAGAAGCAGAAATCGTCCAAATTTAGTAGACGAACACGAGGATAACTTGTGTTATCAATTAGCATGCCAGTCATCCCGAACGAATAGTGCATTATTTCGACCGAAATTTCTTTTCAAAATTCGCACTGTTTCGGCAACCCGGCACTCACTTTGGAAATAAGTTTTCAATATTTCCAAACATTGTTCAAGCGTTAATCGATTCATTATGTACCGCGGATGACACTGTGTTTCTGTCAATTTTTTGAGCGCGAATTTGCTGTCAGTGTCAAAATTACTTGCAATTTAAAAAGAAACCAGTCCACCCGTTAGATTTCCATGAAATTCTTTGCTCTTTCTAAAGCTTAAAGCATAACCAAACGAGTGCCCCTTTCCCTTTTTGTTCCGTAATGCTCACTAGTACGAATATATGATTTTTCATAAGTATAAGTATCGCCCTCAATAATACTGTTATATACTCGTACATATTTTTTTTTTATTTATTTACAGGTGTCGTTTCAATGAAGGACGTTGAAAGTCATTCCATTTCGCTGGATGTTATGCCTTTGAGTACAGGTTTCTTACCTATGCCGAGCATTCGTCTATCACAGTATAAAACCGCTCACTCCAAAGTAATGCCATTCGCCCCGGGTCAGGTTTATAACTCCACCAAGAGTATGCAGATTCACGTAATGGCTAGTAATAGTGGGGAGCAGTAAAAAAAACCCTTTAACCAAATACCTATGCAAAAATATTATCACAACAATTAGTATTTTTTTATTTATCCCAATAAATGTTCCATAGTTCCATACAAAGTTTTATTTTTATTACTTAGTCATCTTATCCAGAGATTACAGTTCTAAGCGATAAAAATGCCAATCTTCCAATTCGGTTAAATCGCTCGCACCCATTTGTTTATAGAATTTTCGTGCAGGATTCCAGCCCAGCACATGGAAATCAAGGCGTTTACATCCAAATGTTTTAGCATTTCTCGCTACTTCTTTGAATAGTATTCCACCAACGCCTATATTACGAAATGCCGGTTTAATGTAGATGTCTTCCATGAAATAAGACTTTCCCTGCCATGTAGAGTAGGAAAAGAAACAAATCGCATAGCCGATGGGTTCTCTGGAATTAAAAAAAATGTATATGTAAGTTATGTAGATTTTAATTGGAACTCAAGCAGCGAATTTATAAGGACTCCAATAATAGACTAGACAGCAGACTGTCCCGCGTAGAAGATACTCAATGGAGACTGTGGATTGTAAGTGGATCTTATGTTTTGTGTTGTCTGAATGTGGAAAGAGCCTTCAGTAACGCGGAAGGTAGGGCCATCAGGAATGCTTAAAGCTTAAAAGTTGGACCAGAAATTAACAGCTGGTTATGTACGAACTGCTACACCCGCTTATACGGAGAGTGTGGGAAAATGAGCATATTCCGCAGGAGTGGAAAAGAGGGATGATTATCAAGCTTCTGAAAAAGGGAAATCTGATGGAATGTGAAAACTGGAGAAATACATATGTACGTTCTCCCGGCTGTAGCCAAGGTAATAGCTAGAATCATATTAAAACGGATTAAAGAACATTTAGATCCAACTCTCGACGTCGAACATGCAGGCTTTCGTGTTGGATCCTCCTGCTTCTACCACATAAATACTGTACGGATTATAATAGAGCAATGAGTCGAGTACAGGTCTCCGCTACATCTACTATTTATCGACTTCTTGAATTGAGGTGCTATCTGGTTAGCCTTACGCAGGAGAGGCATCCCAGAAAAACTCATAGCTATTATCAAGGCTACATATGAGGGTAGTAAGTGTCACGTCTTATACAATTGTAAAAAGTCGGAGGATTTTGAAGTCCAAAATGGGGTACGTCAGGGGTGCATACTGTCACCGCTGTTGCTCTTAGTGGTCATCAGCGATGTTCTCGATGTACAGCTCATTGTGGAAATAAATAACCTAAGAAACTATCCTTAAGAAACTATTCAATTGGAATAGCCGTCACTGCGTATGCGGGTGAATAGTGAAATGGTCTTCAAAAGCATTTTATTACCCCAATTGCCGATTTTAATGATTTTCACGGAATCCTATTGCTTTCGCAAGCGCATCCGTCTGCCTATAAAGCTGTATATATGCACGACTTTTGCACACATCATGTACAAGGTTATGGAAAAATCATTACCATATCGGGAGATGCTTTAATTTTTGCAAATGGCGTCTTATGTCATGGCGACTTTGAGATGTGTGAAATAAACATAAGCAGAATACACACCATGGATTGCCATACTCTTCAAGAACGCGGTATAATTGTTTCAATGTTGTTGACAAATAACCGGTCGGTGGTTTTGGCTCAACGTGAATTTCATCTTCGATACTCTGGTCGTGTGGCACCAACTGGGCAAACACACGACATTATCAGATGAAGCCGGTCCCGGAGCAGCCGTTCAGTCGAAAATATCGTTGCTGTGGCTGCATATGTCCAAGATAACCCTCAAACATCAAACAGACGACGGGCCATGCAATTTAGCATCAGCGAATTTTTGGTGAATGATTTTAAGATGTAACCGTACAAAGTGCAAACAGTGCATCAGCTATTGCCTGCAGACCCGAGTGCAGACCACCAATCGCGTGTAAATTACAGCCAAGCCCTCCTAAACTTCGACTGCGATGAGCATGATTTTCCATTGAAAATCATCATGCTTGGCGAGGCGCATTTCCACATATGCGAATACGTCAACAAACAAAATGATCGATTCTGGGGCAGTGTAAATCCGCGTGTAATGCACGAAGAGCCATTACATGCTCTCAAAGTCACTGTTTGGTGCGGCGTTTACGGAGGAAAGATTCGTATAGACGAACATGCCACAGACCTTGGCGGCTCTAAAGGAGAACATCCAACAAGACTTGGAGAATTTATCGCCAGGAGTTTTGAGAAAAGTCATGGAAAATGTTGTGGAACGAGCCCGAATGTGCATCAACTCTGAAGAAGGCCACTTGACTCTTCAAGGCGGCCACTTGACTGATATTATCTTAGCGATTTAATGGAAACAATTTTAATCGTCTAGATAAACATAATCAACAAACATAACTAATTCTTTTTATTTAGAAACAAAGTTACTGCCTTAGGAAATCGAGTGACGACTTTTGCGCCATCCTGTAAAAGAATGACCCAAATACAATATTGGCGTCATTAAAAAGAGCATTATTTTGGAAGTGATTCAAGAGTCGCAAGAAAATTTGTTGTGTTCGTATGTACATATGTACATTCATATGTGATATCCTTTTTCTTTTCTTTTTAAATACAATTTTTAGATTTGCCCTTACAGTTGAGGAATGTTTGAGAAAAATCGGTGCCACCCTTCTGGCTTTTTAAAAGTACGTGATCCAAATTCATGGTAATAGAGCGATTTCTAGAAATAAGTCGTATTTCGATATTCTTATTAATTTGAAATATATCACATTTCTTTTGTAAGTAACAGATGGTTTATTTTATATCACTCCCCCAGGTGTTCTGAAGGAGCGACCGAACAATACTTAATCTCGAAGCTTCTCAAGAAAGTCCTGAAAACAGATGGCTCGTTGTAGTCATTTTCGAGAAAATCGACTTTTTTCGAAATCGACCATTAGTAAAGTACCGTTAATTTTGGGGTAAGAATGAAAATTCCGATTTCGTATCGAATTGTCACCTTACAGACCCTAGATATGAAGTTTCAAGAAAATCCGTCAAGGCGTTTAGGCTGCAGTCCAGTACAAATATGTACATACAGACAGACACACAGACAGATGGACAGAGAGAATTGAGAGACCCACTTTTTTAGATTTTCTATTACAGTAATAGTAAAATTGATAAAAATCTCGAGATAGACAATTTTCAGGAAATCAATGTTTGCCTTCTAGGTGTAAGTTAAAATGTCACTAAAATCGGTTCAATAATTCAGAAGTTATAAAATAAAACTATGGGCAGAACGACCTGTCTTATTTCCGTATGGATTAAGTCGAAACAAAATCAAAATAGAAAAAAAAAAAAAAAAAAAATATTCGACAAGCATGACAAATGTTTCGATGAAGAAAGTTAATTCATTTTTAAATAGAAGCATACCGACAGAGTAAAACGTTGTTTTAAAATAAGAGTTTTTATTTCTCGGACATCGATCAACTGTTTGACGAAATCCGGCTGTATATATTACTATCTATATACATATGATAAGTTCTACAAGAAAGCCAAGCAACTGGCTGCTGGCTTCAAGGCCGGAACACAGGCTCTTCGAAACTGCGAAGGAAATCTAGTCACCGAAACGCAGGGAATAGTAGATGTGTTTAAGCAACACTTCCAGCAGCTGCTAAATGGGCATCATGTAGAGAGAGTGATAGGGCAAGAAGAGAACCCACGTCCAGTCAATGAAGAATCAGTTCCAGCACCCAGTATAGAAGAAGTTGGCTTAGCAATAAAAAAGCTTAAGAACAACAAGGCCGCCGGCTCTGATGGTTTACCAGTGGTGATGTTTTGGTAGGGCGCATGCACCAAATTATCAACCAAGTGTAGGTGGAAGAAAGCATGCCCGATGACTGGACTATCAGCTCCATATGCCCCATCTACAAAAAAGGCGATCCTATGTCTTGCAAGAATTGTCGAGGCATATCCCTGCTTAATGTCGCATACAAGATCCTATCCATCGTACTGTGTGAACGTCTCAAACCATTCTGCAACATACTAATCGGCACGTACCAGTGTGGCTTCCGGCCCGGCAGATTGACTATAGACCAAATTTTCACACTGAGGCAAATCCTGGAAAAGACCAATGAATTTCAAGTCGAGACTCACCACCTATTCATCGACTTCAAGGCCGCACATGATAGTATTCTTCGTCAGGAGCTTTATGTGGTGATGGCCGAATTCGGGATCCCGGCAAAACTGATCCAGCTTTGTAGCGTGACGCTGGAAAACACGCGCTGCAACGTGCAATTTGGAAGTAGTTCCTCCGAACTATTCCAAGCATGCACCGGATTTCGGCAAGGAGACGCACTATCATGTGACTTCTTTAATCTCGTGTTAGAGCACATAGTGCGCAGGGCAGGTGTCAACACGGAAGGTACTATCTTCAACAGATCTGTCCAGCTACTGGGGTATGCAGACGATATCGACATCATCGGTCGCTCCCAGCGTGCCGTGATAGAGGCTTTTACGGCGATTGAAGAACAGGTGAAATTTGTTGGCCTTGTAGCAAATGAGGATAAGACTAAGTACATGCTATCAACAAACAAACAAGCATCTGTCGTCCACCACCTAGGACAGAACGTCACTATTGATAGCAACAATTTCGAGGTAGTTAAGGAGTTTATCTACCTCGGAGTAAACATGAACTCCACAAACGACATCCTAGTGGAGATCCGGCGAAGAATTACCCTAGGAAACCGCTGCTACTTCGGTTTGGCAAAACAATTTGGTTCAAAACTCCTATCTCGAAGGACAAAATGTATGCTCTACAGATCCCGTATCCTGCCAGTTCTGCTTTATGGCGCCGAGTGCTGGACGATAAGCAGAAAGGGAGAGCTGATACTGGGCTCCTTCGAAAGAATAATTCTTCGGCGGATTTTTGGTCCTGTGTGCGAGGAGGGCGAATGGAGGAGAAGATATAACCGCGAACTCTATGAGCTGTACCAAGATGTGGATGTAGTCCAAAAGGCCAAAATACGACGACTACATTTGCTCGGCCACATCGAGCGAATGGACAATAATGCTCCAGCTAACAGGATCTTCGAATCCCAGCCGCCCAGGTTCGAGACGACAAGGAAGACCGAACCTCCGTTTCAAAGACAAAGCTATCGCGGATGCCAGAGCGCTTGGTCTGGATAACTGGAAGCAACGTGCCCGTACAGGCTACAGTGTCTCAGGCAGAGACTCTTCACGGGTCGGGAGCCCGTTAAGTAAGTAAGTATATACATATGATATACACAGAAACATTCAATTTCATACGGACACTCAGTCTCATTAAAATATATATTTTTTATGAGAAATAAAGCATTTTGATATTTTTTAATTTATTTATTTGTTCAGCATTACTCGTATCTGTAGAAAATTTGTACAGCTAAAAGATGAATAAAAACAAGCTTCGCAAATAAAATAAACATAGTTTTATCAGGCGAGGTACTCGTATATTTAAACATGCGAACATTCAATTTCATACGACCGTTTGTTGATTTTTTACACATTTTGACGTACATATGTCGTTTAGCTACCTCTGTCTGTCGATCGTGTAAGTTTTAAGAAAATTTAAGTCAAACAAAAATTTATTTTAAAGTGTCAAAATTGGTAAAAATACTTCGATAGATACGAGTATTAGGTCACTTGTGATTTTCCATCGTGAAAAAGGAAAATCTTTAAGCGAAATTGGAAAAATCGTGAACCTTAAGAAAGCTACAGTGCAGTATTTGCGATCGCTACTATAAGGAGGGACGAATTGAAGATTTACCTTCGTCAAGAGGGCCTAGAAAAATAATATCTGGAGGTGTAAAATTTATAATGCGGGAAATAAAAAAAAGATAAAAAATTGGTTGCAACAGAATTAACGGCAAGACTTACAGAATTTAATGGCAAACCCCACAGGCAGACCAGTAGGGATGCAGTAAAGTGGGAGGGTTGTGATCTTTCTGCTCCGGATCATAACTTCGCCGTAAGAAGAAGAAGAATGACACTGTTGTTCATCCAATAAAAATTCGCCGGGTTCTGCGAAAAAACGACCACTTCAAGAAGGAAACCTTTGATCAGCGAAACAAACCGAAAGAAAAGACTGAAATTCGCGTTAGAACATAAGGACAAAACACAGGAATTTTGGAAAAATGTACTTTTTATAGACGAAAGCAAGTTTTCTGTCTTCCAAAATGACAAAAGGCAGCAGAAAATTTGGAGAAAACGAAATGGACATATGAAGTAAAAAATCTGTGTTCCACTATAAAGCATGGCAGTCAATAAGTGATGGTGTGGGGTGCTATGAGTCATAAAAGAGTCGGCAATTTGAAGTTTATTGACGACAATATGAATAAAGAAATGTATTTAGCAATTTTAAAGAAAAATTTAGTTCAAAGTGCTCGGAAATTGGGGATAGAAACGACATTTCATTTCTACCAACATAAGAACCCCGAGCATAAATCGTTGCTTTTTGCGAACGTGGTTGTTATACAACTGTCCAAAAGTTATGAAAACTCCACCCCAAAGTCCAGACATTAACTGGATCGTACATTTATTTGAGTATCTGGACAGAAAAAATACAAACTAATAACCAAGCACGGACCAAAAAGCAGTCGCGGCAAGTAATTTTAGAAGAGTGGCCTAAAATTCCACCTGAAGTCACTCACAAATTGGTTGAATCCATGCCAAGTCGACTTGAGGCCTTAAAAGAAAGTAAGGGCAATCCAACGAAGCAAGGGCGGATCCAGGGGAGTAGCACAGGGGCACGGGCCCCCCCAGACACGATTCAGATATAACAGGCCAGTCGAAAAAAACACTAGGAATTAGAATACTATGGGATACACTCCTTACCTATCTGGCCTTTATACCCCTCCTGGATCCGTTCTTGCAACGAAGTATTGAAGAGAATGTTATTTCTTTTTTTTTAATTACTAGTTTATTTATTTTTTGAAATGAAAATGTTCGTATAATTTTGTTCTTTCTACGTTAATTTCTTTCGTTTATTATAACTATGTAATTTATTTATATTTTTTTTCTTAATTTAATATCGTAAGACAGTGGGAAATAAATAGAAAAAATTAAAATGTTTGTATGTGTCAATGATTTCATTAAAATGAAGTACATTGTTCAATAATACCTTCGTATGAAACTGAATGTTCCTAACTGTATGAATACATAGGTATATATAATTACGGCTGTGCCTGAATCGGTTGAGTTTATTTTGTGTTAAAAAAGTGGTGAAACAAAATTCAATCGTGGTAGAAGTTTTTCTTGGAAGAATCAATGAATTGCGATGACAGATTTTAGTACAAATTGAACAAGTCTGTTTTTTTTAAATGAATCATTTTGCCAGGAGAGTTGGGAATAGGGGCCCTACGCTGTATTTCGTTTCGAATTAATTTAATTTGATACTCTGTAACCCTTTCGAAACGAATGCAGTATGTTGCTAAACATCATCTTTCCACAACTTTCGAATTTTGTTGCAAATCTCGCGGTCTGGGCCGTACTCAGTATTTCGAGTCAAAACTTAAAATGTAAGCGGATGTTTATCACTTAATAATCCGAAAATCGGATTGCTACATTCGAGAATCGAACCACTTTTTGTCGCAGGCAATAATTAAATTTGGCGCTTTGTAATTCGAAAGCTAGTGTCAAAGTCACTCGAATTTCGGATATTTCATATGTTAACTATTTAACTTACGGATTGATTCGTTTTTCTTTGAAAGTGAAAGATTTTTCTAGAGGTTATTTGAAAGATGTCAATTGATAAACTTCAGTCACAAATTAGCATTTTATTAAAACTGCTTTCTGTGGATCCAATGTAATTCCCACCTTTGTAGTTTTTGAAAACTTTACCGTTTATGAGATATTTAAGGAAATTTAAATTTTGGTCCATATACAGGGTTATTTATTTTGTGTGTCAGGATTTAAATTCAAATACAACATGAGGATTGTCTGCATAGATACGATCTTTAGTATTGGTCAACCAAAATAAATCCAACGAGGTCATATCACACGATATTGGTGGCCAATTGATGTCGCCAAATCTCGAAATTAAACAGCCGAAAAACTTTTCGTGCAATAGAGTCAAATTTGACTGTGTTTTGTGGCACGCAGCCCCGTCCTGTAGGAACCCCATGTCTTCAATCTCAGGTGAAAACAAATTAGTTAACCATAGCTCAGAGAATTCACCGTAACAGTGGCGCCTTCGTCGTTTAAAAAAAATACGGCTGGTCCACACCGCGCACGCAATGGCCTCTCAACGATCACATTTGAATTCTCAGAACACCAAATTGTATAATTTTGTTTGTTTACGTAACCGCCGAGCGAGAAATCGCTGAAGAAGATTCTGTTCAAAAAATCGGCGTCAAGGCCATGTGACATAAAGCCGTGTGACATAAGGCCATATTTCGAAGTATGGCCTTATGTCGCTTTGCAGAAAGGTCATAAGGCCATATTTCGAGCTGTGGCCTTATGTCGCTTTCATAAAGCGACTTGGTTGACTTTTTACAGCCATACGGTCTTATGTCTCAAAATTATATGGCCTTATGTCACGGCACCACTTACAGATACACAAATATTAAAAACTGGGGTACGTTTTTCAACAAGATAACGACCCTTAATATATTTCAAAGTTGTGTTTAAGCTTTCTGCAACAGAAGGAAGGAGAAGTTGTTTTAATCAACATGGCTTGACCACCACAATCGTAAGATTTGAACCCAATTTAACTTATATTGGATCATTCCAACCGAAACAATATCAGAATTGATAGAGAGGATGCGCAGACTTGTTAAAGCTGTTCGCTACAAGAGCTCGAGAAGGATACTTCGACAAAGTTAAAGTTTAATGGTTCTTAGAAATGATTTATTTTGTTCACTTGTGTTTCCTAATTTCATTGAAATGCAATTTAAAATGTGTCAATTTTCACAGTTTGCTGAATGGAATAGAAACAGACGGATATTTTAATCTCCTTGAATATGAATACCCTTCTTAAATCTATAGATTAATTTTTCTAAGTCTTCATAAAAATAATTCTCCGGTTTGCCTTCAAAATGCTCTTTTACGGCTCATGCCCGTAATGGTTCAACTTTCTAAAAACTTTGGGAACAGGTAGTAATCATCTCCTTTTTACTTTGATCGATTCTCTTAAGGATCTTAGAACATTAGCGTAGTATTTTCCTGTGATGTTGATGCCCTTTGGATGCCCAAAACACCATGCCATGACCTTCCCAGTCGATGGTATGACCTTAAACTTTTTGCGACTGGAACACCCCTTTTATACCGCATGGTAACCTACTTTGACTCATTGTCGTAATAATGAACCCAAGTTTCACCTCCAGTAAGAATTTTTTGACAACTTCAGCTGGATTGTCGTCACACGCCTAAAACTGCTTATAACATTCCACACGGTGGGCACCCACCTTGAGTTGATTTTTTAAATCCCAAGTGTAGAATTTTTCGGATATTTTGAATCTTTCTGGAATTTATTTTAGTTTTAGCCGACTATCTTCCATGAAGGCATATTCGACTTTTAGAACCATTTCATGTGTTGTCATGTCACTTGGGCTTTCAGGGCGGCCGTCATCTTCTAATGACTTGTTTAAATAAGCCCTACCACTTGTAAACCATGGTTTTACAAGGGCAAGAAGTTTCGTAAACTATTTGCGTTTCCCTTAGTATATTTTCCACACTTTTTCCCTGTTTTGTGAGGAATTTAATTACTAAGCGTAACTCAATATTTGACTTTTTGTAAAATTACCACAGACTTCAACTTATTCTTTTGACTACTGCTGGAGCATAATTGGTAAACCAACACGAAATTTCACATTTATACCTAAAGAGGATTACCTGACAATAAACAAATATTTCTGCCTTCACTTCTATTACGCGAACTTAAAAAATCCGCTTCGTAGTGTACTCCAGTAAATAAAAATAAAGTAGTTTGTAGCTTTTTTGTTATAACACCTTTTTTTCATAGAACTTTTGATGGTCTTAAACTTATTAAGGCTAGTCTTAAACTTGTAGTATTAATTACGGTTAAAGAGAGGTGTTTGTAGTGAGTAAGAATCTCACACTACTATGAGCACTCGATGCCGGACCTCGTAGTGTCACATGTAGGATTTTCACCTATCCTAGATTTTGACGTTTAATATTTCCATATATTCACCACGACAGTGTCAGAATTTGGAAACAGGCTACAATTTTAAAACAATCCGGACACGACCTAAAAATGTTTCAACCATTTCAGATATACCCTAAGAAAAGAAATAATAATTTCAGTCCACGTGTTTTTAGAATTTGATTAAAATGGTTTTTAAAAGAAATGCGATTGCCCGAAAGTTAAATATTAGCAGTTTAAACTTTAAGGTCTCTGCAGCGAGCGAAGTAAGCCGCACTCTCGAAACTGATAAAGATACAATTTGGTTGAGACTCAGGTTCAGTATTGATTTCAGTGGCATCTAAAATATCATAATTAAAGTAAGCTACGTTCTTACTTAAGAACTTACAGGAGTAGTAGGTTGCCTACTTCAGAGCTTAACCATAATGGACTTCAGTGGGATTAACCTTATGTCAAAATTGAACGAAAAGCTCACTCAATTTCTGTCAAACTCTCTAGTTACCCATAATGTACTTGAGCAAACTTATAGTCTATCAAATTGTTTACATTCGGTTTGGTTTCAGAGCAAAGAAAAAGAAAATGGAAAATAAATTAAAACAATTAAAAAAAATTAAAATTACTGCTCTTTCAATGGAACGGATAAATATCCTGTCAAAAATAAATGATTTGGATTATTTTTTTTTTTTTTTTTTTTTTTTTCTATTTGTGTCAACTGTAAAATTTCCGTACTGAATGTCTCATTTCATTGAGAGGCTTACAGAATGCCCACAGAAGTTAACGAAAACTTGACGAAACCGAGCATAATCCCATTAAGGCTGAACTATAATAGTCTGAAGCAATCGGAAGCTAATGTCATAATTCTACGTTAAGTTTCCTTCAGTACTGTCAATTGCTCAAGTAGCCCATAATAGGCGTATGTGTTCGGAAGCAAAGGTTCTCGTCCGATCACCGAAATCAAGCACCAATGGGGCGCTGTTAGTACTTAGATGGGGGACCGCTTGTCAAGTTTTCATACGTACACTTACGAAAGAGCGTATCCATTCACTCTTTCGTAAGTGAGCAAAAGTGAACGAAACTTAACGAATCGAAGCAAAAAGCTATTATGGTCACACAATACAAATCCTGTGTATTCGCTCTGTTTCGGAAGTGGTCGTACGAAAGCATTCTACTATTATAGTTCAGCCTTTATGGTTATGCTATACTATTTGCATGTAATGGACATTTCATTAAGCTGACGTAAGCTCATTCAAGTCTATTATGGTTGGCTCTTTAGATCGGAAAATATGTTGTTTGTCCAAGTGGTCAAGTATTCTTTGTCTGCTAACAAACCTACATGTTGTAATCATTTCCACAGATCTACAATCGCAGAAACAAATATTTGACTTGATAACCATTTAAACACCACAATAAACTAAAGAGGCCTAAGTAAGCTGTGCATCTAAATAAAAATGTAAGGTCATGTCTTATTCATCCAAACCCGTGAAATGTCACCTCTGAAACCAATTTTTTTTTTTCAGATTTTATCACCTCATCCATGTTTGTTAAGAAGTTGTAGAATTTTTCCCAATTTGAATATTTACTCAAGATCATGATAGAAATCGGACATGATCCATGGATACCCAGGCCCCTCTGGCATGTGAATTCATCAAAATCTGCCTTCGATCAAAGTGCATTCGTTGTTGCTCTGCCTACACAAATTGCAGTCCCTGTTATTTGTTTACTCGGCATTATTATGACAAACAGTGTGCCAGAGTCGGAGCAAATATTTGCTGATTGTTGCGCGCTGTTCGATGATTTTATTGAGTTTGTCATTTCTCGTGCGGATTACAGATACAATTCTAGAATATGGACAGACGCGCCACAGAGACGACTCTGACTGCCCGACAGTAGTGTCGTAGAAACGAGATTCATCGTTTAATGCGTTTAGTTACGACAGTGTTGTGTCTGATGCGTTCAACTGATAAGGAATAATGCATGTTACAGGGGTTATAGGTCACAAAAATGATTTGTGAGCAAAACCATTCAATGAGCGTTTTGCCTTTATTTGTAGAATACGGTTGATGTCATAATATGAAAAATGTTAAATATGAAACTTGTGGGAAGAATTACTTACATTCCAAGTGCAGATGAGTCTGGTTGTAGCGTCTCTACGATGTAGCAGTGGAAGATTTCCTTACCACCATCTAGACCGGCATCTCGAATTAAATCTGAAAAGATACATAAGTTAGAGGGCTATACGACTAATTGCTTTATTCACTAAACCACTTCGGATCGAGATGCAAACGCTTTCGGTACGTTACGATGTGAATTGTTTTAAAAATCTATCTATTCTCTGAATTTAGAACCGAAAGAATTTTGAGTAGGAAGTTATTTAATTTATGGTTTCATATACCTACATACCTTGGACGGACAGTTCAGGTCCAGAACTCATCTTTTCAAAGTCCGCCAGTTCCTGAAAAGAAAAGAAAACTATTGTAGTTATGATGACCGTTAGAACTCTTAAACCCTCCCTAGTAACAGTAGTGACAAATTCCCAGCAGGATCTTCAAAGATGATTATAATTGATTAAACCCATCGACTTATTCGATAGTATCGAAATTTTTATCGTTTTTGATTGAGAACATCTCGGAAAAGGTGCGTCCGCTGAAAAAATTTCTTACGATCGAAATTTTAGGTTTTCAAATTCTCTACAAGATGGATGCCGAATATTTTTAAAATTTGTAGGTACGCAATCCTACAAACGGTCCAACTTTACCCCAAAAGTTAATGGTGGTAAGCGTTTTTGAGTGTGTATATCTCGAAAACGGTGCGTCCTACGAAACAAAAATTGGAGAGTATCTGACCTTAAATCCTTTTCGAATCATCAATTGATACTGTTCAACTGGAGAATCTTCAGTATAGTTGCTAGATCAAAATTGCTCTATGATGAATCAAGTAATGCTTTTGAAAAAGCAATGATGACTGCGGCCAAAATGGTGTGCCTCAAGGCTGCATACTTTCACCATTGTTATTTTTGGTGGTAATCAGTGATGTTCTTCGTGCAGCCCCCTGACGGTAAATATAATGCAATGAACAATGGCATCTTACCTTAAACATCTGGACTACGCTACACCATTTGTTTGCTTCCACACAAAATAATGAACTTGCACCAAACGGTGCACAATCCGGAAGTCAAAGCAAATAAGGTGGAACTGAAAATTAATACGGCCAAGACAAAAGACCTCAGTCTTCCCAACTTCGCTGTTCATTTAAACATTACTGGACAGCAAGTCGAACAAATTGACAACTTTCTTTACTTGGGAAGTAGTGTCTCGACCAACTGTGGCACCGAACTTGTTGTGGGCAGTAGAATCTGGAAGGCCAAAGCTACGTTCGGAATGCTTTTCAAAATCTGGAAGAGTAATGTTTACAGCACTAAAACCAAGCTGCGACAGTTGCTCTTCAACGTTGAGCCAGTACTACTATATCGGTATAGTACCTGGAAGATTACAAACACTGTCATTCGAAAGCTGCAATCTGTCGTTAATTGATGTATACGCATCATTCTTAGGATTTTATGAAGGAACAGCTTTGTACGGGAACGGGTCAGCAACTTGTCGACGGCTTAAAACTAGCTTAACTAACTTGTCTATGTTATTCTAACTTACTAGCCCACTCCCCCAATTTGGGAGAAGAGTGTATCACCCCAGGCAAACGTAGCGCAGAACAGTGGAGGAGGAATCCAGAGCGTTAGGAATGGGTTGGAGAGAGTTAAAACGAGTTACAGAAAACCGAACACGATGGCGCACAGGCATTGTGCAAAACTGCATGACATAACTATTACCTGGTTAGTAACGATCTTCAGAAACTGTATCCTACTCAACCATGTACTCCAGTCTTGAAGACGGGGGAAAGTAGTCATTATTCTGAAAACAGGTGGGCGTGGCATGAGATCTTTAAGGATCTTAGACCAATCATCCTATCTTCTTTCGTGCTTAAGACACTAGAATGCATCTTAGACACACATCTGGCACATTCTAGATTGAATGCGATTATCCAAACCTAAGCATGTTTACCTCAAAGGAAGATCTACTGAGACGTTTTTCCATGAGACGCCACTATTAGCAATAAACTCTAGCCACCTGCCTAGATATAGAAGGTGCCTTGAACAATGTGCCAACCAAAGCCATTCAAGAACCCTCATCGAAAGACCAGGAATATTCAGGCAACATAATTCGTGAACAGATGAGCTCCTCAGGGGGGGAGTAATCTCAGCATTGCTTTGGCTGATGGTCATGAATAAAGTATTGGATAGACTAGATAGGAGGTCGCATATGCGAACGACGTGGTGATCCTAATGTGAGGGATGTTTCCTTCCGTGATTAGTGAGATCATGGATGGGGCAGTAAAAAAGGTGAACACCTGGACCACTAGTTGTGGACTTAGCGTCAACTACAGTAAGACAGAAAAGCAGAACTGGTGCTATTCACCATGAAGACTAAAATACCCGTTTTCACCTTACCACGTCTGAACGGCCAGACATTCACACTCACCTTGATCCAAAGATAAACTGGAAAACATACATAGAAGAGCGGTTCAAGAAAGCACGCATTCCGCAATATGCCTACAATAGAACATTTGGCAAGAAGTGGGGACTTCGAACTAGAATCAGCTTTTGGATGTACACATCCGTGGTACGACCGATACTTACATATGGGTCACTATTCTTCTGGCCCGCACTAATTAAACGTTACAATATCGATAAATGAAACAGAGTAGAGAGAACGGCGGTCTTGCACCTCCTTCGTCTTTACCTACGCGCCATAAGCTTGGCGACGTGCAGTGCTGATAGAGTCAAAGACTCATAGTAACATCCTCATCCAAATCTCACCATCGTCTTCCAGGCAGAAATGCTAGCAATCCTTAAAGCTTGTCGTGCTCTTAGTAGTGGCTAAACAACCAAACAACCAAACGCAACGTAGCAATCTGTCAGGAAGCTATTAAGGCCCTTGCCTCAGTTACTACATCCTCCAAACCGGTAGAAGAATGTAAGAATGAAAGTGCTTGCTCGCCTATCGATCGTAGTAGTCTGGGTCAACGAATAGGCCGATGAACTAGCAAGACGTGGTTCTGCCCTAAACGTGTTCCAAGCCGTAAGAGTTCATATTCCGATTGAAGCAGTTAAGGCAAATGTTTTCGCAGACTATCTGACACGAGCCCAACTTAAGTGGAGTAGGCTAGATAGCTGCGTCATGTCCAGAATGATATGGCCAACATACAACCTTAACAGAACTAACGAACTCTTTAACATAACCCGCACAGACATTGTCCGTGTAGTTGTGATATGTACGGGTCACACATTCCGTTGTAAGGACGTGAACAGGGAAGAAACCCTTGGCCACTCCAAGGCAAGGCATCAATCACTGGCTAAACCCATATTAACTTTCAGTGAAAAAATTGGCTGATCTGCTCTTTTTAAAGACCTTTTTGTTAACAGGAGTGTGGCCACGCCCAAATGGCGTGTAGGCACAGCGACCAGAGAGATCTATTGTGCCAGAGACCACTATTTAAGGCTGCAGTACTCAACTTTCAACTTTCCTTATGAAAGCTATAATTACGACTGCGGAGGAGTTCCTTAGGTCTAATGGATATATTATTTCCTTTAAAAAAAAGCTTCTCTTACTTCTACACAGAGCTACACACTCACATAGTATATGTTCTGCAGTTTCATCCTCTTCTAGGCAGAGGTGGCAGGTAATATCCTCTGAAATTCTTATTTTATTTAGGTGGTAGAGTAATTGGCAGTGACCAGTAAGGAAGCTCACAAGCCTTCTTATCTCATTTCTGCTATATTTTAGGATATTAGCTGCCTTTTTTTGGAAGGGTTGGACAGCTGTTTTAGCTTGTCTGAGGCCTTGGGAGTTATTCCAATGACAAATGCACATGTTGCGTTCCCAATTGTTTAGGGTTAGTTTAAATGCAGAATCAGATATTCCGCAAAAGGGTTCAGGTCCAATGAATAACTCAGAGGAATCTTGTCTGGCTAGCAGATCTGCAGTTTCATTTCCCTTAACGCCTACATGACCCGGTACCCAGCACAATTTCACTCTATTGTATCGGGCCAGGTTTTGTAAACTGTCGAAGCAGCTTAGAACTGATTTTGAACTGATCAGGTGGGAGATCAGTGCTTAAGCGCCGCTGGGCTAACGGTGAGCATGTGTATAGCGGCACCTTTGATTCCTGATTGCAAGTTTATATTTGCACAGGTCTCAATAGCGTCAAGTTCGGGCTGGAAAATACTAGGACTCTTTCCAAGTGATTTCGTAATCTTGTGATTGGGTCCATACACACCGGCGGCGCCAACTCCTGAATCCATTTTTGATCCATCGGTATACCAAATGATTCCTTTTGGATCAAGCAACGGTCCGCCACTATTCCATATATCATGGTTTGGGATCTTAATCTCAAACCTTCTACCAAAGTAGAGTGATTTGGACGTAAAGTCAGAAACCGTGCTGAGCATATCTAGCTCGGGGAAGTCGGTTAATAGATCCATGAGATCCACATGATCCCATGTACTGTTAATATCCGACTTTCGAAGATTAACTGCACTGTGAATTGTCTGCTTTTTTTTATGAAAATGTGTAACGATTCGATTATGGCTTCTATAGCTGGTGTGGACAGGTGTGCATAGTACCTGTAATTCCGAGGAAAGCTAATCTTTAAAGTTTGTTGAGTTTGCTGATGGTTGTGACCTCCTTGGTTTTCGTCCACCAGGCAACGGACGCGTATGTACAAATGGGTCTTACCACCGTGGTATATAACCACAATGTGACCTTTGGGGACAGACCCCAGGTTTTGCCATGCATACGGCGACAGATCCACATGGCAGTGGTTGCCTTGGCAATTTTATGCTTAACATGTGAGTTCCAGTTGAGTTTCTTATCCAGGACAATTCCTAGATATTTTACCTCCTCGGAAAATGAATGGTTGTGCCATTTAGAGTCACTGAACCAATGTTCAGTGTTCTTCTTCTACACGAGTGCATTTTGCATGAGTTGACACATATTGTCTTCGTGTTTACCTTTGATGATGATCACAAAATCATCTGCATAGTCTATAGTTGTAAAGCCTAAACTATTAACTCAATTTTTTTTAAAGACCTGGATCTAGAACCCGCAGTTGGGTCCTCCACCCCTGAACGTCAAACACCCGTTCATAAGGGCGCGCTGCATTGATAATTGGGTGTCAGGAATGGTAGCTTGAAACCACAACAACTCTACGAGTACCTATCTACCTAGCTACGAAAAAAAATCTCAGGACTGAAATTTTAGGTTTTGAAATTCTCTTCATTATAAAGTCTACAAGATGGATTCCGAATTTTTTTAAATTCCTCCAAAATGTTCTACTTAACCCAGAAGTTAACAGAAATCGTTCCTGAGTGCGAACATCCCGAAAACTAATCTGCGTACGGAGTTTTTTTTTTTATTTATTACTCATTTTCTGAATGAATGAATAAATGAACGAAATCATTCAGTGAATAGCTACGTAATGGTACTGCGAGCATAATTTAAATAACTCTCAACGATGTAAGGCGGGGAGTTGCGCCAGATATTAACGAGCGAACAATGGTGCCCTGGGGAACTTGTTGTTCACGAGGTTATCCAAGACATGGCGGTAGTGTCATACTTTTGCGGAGGTACCAATAGGAATAGAATAAACCGCATTCCAAAAAAATTGACACCTCCGATGAGGATATCTCCATAGAAAGGGAGAAGCAATTATATGATAATCCACAAGAAAGACTGCGATAGACTACTACAAAAACAGGGATTCCTGAAGTGGTATAACAGATATGGACGCCCTCTCGATACCAGCACCTCTAGGTCAAGATCATCCAAAGAAACTAATGGGTAACTAGGGAGTCTAGCGCAAATCGTCTAAGACTATTCCGAGGCGGGGAAAAAGTTAGATGGATGCAGTTAGAAGAGAAGCAGATCTTCAGAAAATGCGAGAAATTTCTTGAAAAGACTCAAGGCTGATCTAACAAAACAGTATAGGAAGGTGAATATGCTACAGCTCCATATCGATACACACCACCTTATTATCGATCTTAAGCGTTATAGAGACGAGCAGAATGATGAATGCACGCTGCTCTATCAAGCTCGGTAATAACATTACCGAGGCCTTTGATGTCAAAAAAGAACTACGTTTAGATGAAGCGCTGTCATGCTATTTTTTTATATCATACTTGAAAGGATTGTACACAATTTTCAAGCTACTCGTAACATTCGGCGTACGATTTTCTGTAGAACTACTACTCGCGTAAGCCAACGACATTAACATAGTGGGAAGAACGTAGCGGGCTGTCAGTGGTGTGAGTACTGAAACAGAAGAGGTGAAAATTAACGATGGCAAAACAAAATACATCCCATTATCAAAAAAGGACACTCATCATCGGTGACTTTGCCTACCTAGGCTCGGCTATACATATATTCGAATAATGACACCAGCACAGAGATCAAGTGAAGTATAGCTCTTGCTAACCGCTGTTTCCACCTATCACCCCAGGAGACCGCTTTTTAGGCAGTCAAAACCAATTTGAAATAACTCATAACTTTTCTTTATCAGTATTTCCAAAACCTTCAACTTGCAAAGACTTAAAACTAACGCGCATAGTTACCTCACTCTCTCTCCTTATCAATCCACTCTTTAACTCTTCCCTATACCTTTTCCTTTCACTCCACTTTTCCTTTCACTGAGTCCTACAAACTTCAAAGAATACAGTTAAGTGGTGGAGAACATTAGACAAAAAAACATTTAGGAAAGTTACAATCCGTCTAGAACGGATCTTATGATACCCTATCCTCCACCTTCTAATTAACCTCTAATAAAGTGAGCCTGGCGTTGCGAAATTGTTTAAACAGATGCAATGATATCATTCTATTCTGAGAATATTTCCGCTATTTTTAAGAAATTTTATCACAAAACTGTTGCTACAATTTTTCTTAGCAGAAAATGGGCGTGGCTCCCACAATTTGTAACCGAAGTTAACGGATTCTGATGAAATATTCATAATAAGTCTTTACCATCACCGTTATCAGATTTGAAAAAGCAATATAGGTGTATGATTTTTTTAGGAAATCGCCCCAGAAAGTGGGCATGGCCATGTATAATGTATGGACGAAATATAGGGAAAGTCGACATCTATATATTTTATTTACATAATATTTTTCAGTTTGTAGCAAAAATATTGAGAAAAATGACATTTTTCGAAAAATGGGAGTGTCTGTGGGCGGATTTCAAAAATGTTTACACTTGTGCTGCTTAGGATTCTAGAAAGTTTACCAAATTTAATATTCCTACCTTAAAATTTAAAGCCCAGTAAGTGGTGACATACGAACAAACGGACGGACGGACGGACGTAGCAAGACCGATATAACTTTTGATGCTGATCAGAAATATACATATACTCGTATATATGGGAAATGTAAATAAATGGCGATCGGTTTTAGTTTAATTTACTTTAATAAAATATGTAAATTAATTATAAGTAGTAGTTCAGTTAGGCACAATAAATCAAGTTATGTAAGTTATAGAGAGTTAAATTGAAGTTAGATGAGCGATAATTCATAGCCATGTGGCCGCCTTGAGGATTCGCGAATGAATTTCTTTTCATTCCCCTTCATCTTCATCTTAGTTCTTGACGTTTCGCGTTTTATAACAACTACCGCTATTATTTCTCTGTGTTACAAACTATGTATCAAAATTAATATACCCTATGACTTAAGGTGGCGCACGCAAGTGGAAAGAGACCTCAACCAACTTCGTTTGTGAAATTGTACAAGATCGAGCTGGCTGGAGACGGTTGTTGGTTACAAATTAAGTAAGTACCTAGTTGTATATTTGTGATCAGCAGCAAAAGATTTATCTATCAAGGCATGTCGTTCACTCTTATGTCATAAATTTTTTACTGTCTTATAGTATCATCAAAAGTAAGTAAGTTTTTTTTTAATACTTTACGACTTGAGAGCTCTGTTTTTTGATAAATTTATTTTCTTATATTAAAATGTCAAATTTTAAACTAGTTTGAAGTTATATTTTCTATTCGGTTAAGACCTTATCTCGTTAGGCGGCTAACATACAAACAGCACTGTGTTTATTATTTTTAACTTTTGCGTACAAAAGGTCAAGTGTTGTTTAATAGATTGTGGTAGAAAGTAAAACTTTTGGGAAGAGCTAGTAAAAACTGCTTTGGGCATTTAAACGATATCACCTATTCATCGTTTCTTCAAATAATGTTTATAGGAAGTGGCAACACTGAGTAAACGTAATATTCACTGAGAAGAAGCCGAGCAAATAGATGCCAAGTGTCAAATTAACAAATTTATCAGTTTTATTATAAATACCTGAATCATTTGATGTACAAATTGCATATCATTAGTTTTTGCTCTACGCACTGTAAATATTTTTAATTTATTATCTTCCATGATGACTTTAAGACGTTTTATTTATCACTTTTACAATACAAACGACACTAACTCAATTGAATGTTTAATAAAGTGAATTACGTACGCTTGACAGTAAATGTATCATAGGGTATAATAATTTTCATAAACATTTTGTAACACAGACAAATAATAATGGTAGATGCCTGCATTTATGATCAGCATCAAAAGTTTTACTACTTTGTTGCAGGATTTTGAATGATGTTAACAAAAGTGACAAGAGAGGGGAGTTTACATTTAGCTCTAGATAGGTCTCTTCGGTAATGGATTACCGTGTTGCAAAGGTGAATGGCTGACTAGAAACGCAGACTTCCAAGTATTTTCGGCAAATCAACTGAGTGGTTTGAATTCGAATGTCGGAAACTCCGAATGAATGCCGTCGTATTCCTTAATCTGTTTAGAAAAACTAATACTTATGTATATTTTTAGGCCTCTTTGTGTATTGTCTAATAAGAAGTAGAAACAGGTACGTAAATACCTATACAAAAAAAAACATAGAGGAAAGTTACAATCCGTTTGGAGCGGATCGTATAATACCCTAGCCTCCACCCTCTAATACGCCCCTAATGATGTGTTTTCAAATTTTTAAGAGTTTTGAAAAAAAAATACTGTTTTCCCACCATTTTCTTTAAAGAAAGTTGGCGTGACTGTCACCATTTGTAACTGAAGTTCACGGATTCACATCAGATATTCGCAATGAGAACTGACCATTTCCGTAAGAAGCTTTGGAAAAGCATCTTTTTTTTTATAACACGCCTCCAAAAAGTGGGCGTATCCAAGTACAATGTAAGGATAAAATGTATATAATACTAAGACAATATTTTTCAGTTTTTAGGAAAAATATTACAATAACAAGAAATTTTGTGAAAAGTGGGAGTGTCTGTGGACGGATTTCAATGATTTCTACATTTGTACTGCTTCGGATTGTACAAAGCTTATACATGAAGTTTCACTTTTCTAGAACAAAATTTAAAGCCCAACAAGTGGTGACATACAAGACAGACGGATGCACGAACATGGTTAGATCGACAATACTTTTGATGCTGATCATAAATATAGTACATACTTACAGGGGCCTACCGTTATTATTTCTCTGTTCCAAATTATGCATCAAACTTAATATACCCTAGTACAGCTGCGAATTTGGCAAAGATTTAGTCATTCTTGCACAAGGTATGTTTTACGAAGGGATGTAAAACTTTGTCCTCATCAACAATTAATGTAGAGTCCCTTGCAAAGTGATGCCTGAGCTACAAGAAATTCTGATTAGATTGCAAAATAACAAGGCCGCTGGGGTCGGTGGGAAACTAGTGGAGTTCTCTTACGAAGAAATCGTCCGTCAATTTTTTTTAAATCAGTAATATGCGTAATATTAAGAAAGATGATTGCAATCTCCCGGAAAATCGTAGGGGTATTTCCATCCTTAGTGTACTTCGGAAAATTTTTACCAGTATTCTTCATCGCAGACTGATGAGCTGGGTGGAAAAGTTCAGGTCGGTTTCCGCTCTGGACTTTCCACGGTATTTCTCTAGATATTTTAACTTACTAGTATTGCTTTTCGATTTCAAGGCTCCATTCGACACTATCAATAGAAATGGCGTATTGTATAAACTATTAACTCTCGATCTGTCCTCAAAATTTTTAAGAGTGTGTAAGCAATTTATCGCTAATACTACCGCATCTATGTATGTAGAATGGTAAGCTTTCCCAAAGATTTGTTTTAAGTTCAATTCTGTTTTTTTATCGTTGCTATTTCTAAAACCTTGTCAGGTGGTGTAAAGTTCAGAGAGGTATTGATTAAGGCTCTTCTTTATGAGGATAACCTTAGTCATACTAGCTAATAATAATGTCACACTTTAGCTGCAAATTAATAGGTTAAAAAGCTACTGTGTTAAAGCTGCAAATCAATATCGGTAAGACTAAAATTATGATTTTCGAACCAACTCATCGAATGAGAGCAGCTCGACTTTTGGGTCGAGACTCTATCGAGGTTGTCAGGCAGTTCAAATCCCTTGACTTCCTCTTCTCGTAAAGTCTCGATGTGAGGCCTTCACGTTAAAGAGAAATGCGTGACAGCAGAAGTTCTTTTGCAACAGTTACGAGTATGTTGAGACTAGTTCGAAGTTGCTTGGGTTAGGGGCTAAAAGTTGTGAAATATGGTGATTGTCAATTAATTCTTTGTCGCACTCCTAGCTCAAGAACCACTTAGCGGATTTAGATGAAATTTGGCTTGTTGGCTTGGGCTTACATGCAGATGGTTCTATTTGAAAATCTTATATCTATAAATATAATAAAACTGTAGACTTTTCAATTTCGTTTATGTTTGTCCTCGCAACCACTAAACAGATTTTGATTGGGTTTTCGCTATTGCACCTACAGCTTAGAGGCTTGAGAGTAATCTGAGTTATGTATAATCTCGATACACTATCAGGAAGAATGCAATGCCGCGGGCAACAACTAGTCGTCAATACTTAATATAGTGGTGGTAATCTATGGAAGGTGGCATTTAAAAAATCTTCAAAAACGGTCCTTCCAACCCGTCTAACTTAAAAACCACTTAATGGATTTTTATGAAATTGGATTGTTTAGTTTGGTCTGGTGAGTTTGAGTTGGTGTGCTTATAGTTTCGTATGAAAATCAATAAAATAATGTAAAATATAACGACAGTTGTTTGGAAAATTGTTATTAAACGCCTAACTTGTGTAATACTGAACAGATTTTGATGAAATTTTGTTCCCGAATTTCTAAATGGCAATTAGATAGTAATCACGGGTTGCTGATAATATTTAGTGATGGTGTTACAAAAATGAGCACAAGGAAACACTTAGCTGGACATTTGTATACTAGAAGGATTACTTTATGACAATCCGCAAGGTGCCGTTGATGCAGGAGGAACTCGAACGGAGACCTTTTTATTCGATATCTAGAAGCTCTATAGGAGTGCAACTTAGTAACATTGATCCTACTAACTTCTGAGCTGACTTTAATTCGAGATAAGTAAGTAACTGCCTAAACTTTCCACTGTGTATTATTTGGAGCTCTGGGAACCTATCAGCTCCTTGGAGATTCTGTACACGATCCTACTGTCAGAATTATTTCCTACCTTCGTAGCTTATGAAGCAAGGACGTTGATACAGTTTTGTTTGCCGTAATTTGTACACCGAAGCCTATCGGTATTGTAATTAGGAATGCGAAACAAATTGAATTGACTGTTCCAATCGAATGTAGTAGGTATGATGGCGTATGTAATGTATGATGGCATGCAATTGTTAGCCCAACTCTTGTTTATCTATCTCTGAAGCAATGATTGTAGTTGTTCTTTCTACCAGAGAATAGAGAAGAGTTCTAGTCTTCTAGATTTCTATCGTAGTACCAAAGGTTGCCAACGAAGTACTCGCGACCGAGAAATCCATCAGTTTCGAATGTGTATGGTTTTTTGTACACTTGGGGGTTGGTTGCTAAACCGAAACTTAAATCGATATTTGGCGCAGAAAACTCGCCATTAGTTCACCCTTAAGTTCAAATACTTCGAAGACATTCTTCGTTTGTAAATGGAAGTAAGTGTATTTCCTTTTTTAAAAACTCAATAATCAACCGAATAGGGTCGGTGTCTGAATTTTATTAATACCCACTAAAAAAAACTCTCACCTGAATCATTCCCTGTACCGATGCCATATCACGAGCTTCTGCTCGTCGCACTACAATAGATCCACGTGGTCCGCTCATTATAAAATCAGATACAGAATGGGAATGTCACCAAAATTATAATCTCAACGCCACAGATTCTAAACTACAACTAACTTATCATATTTTATGTCAGTTAATGTGCAAATGTACGCCCCACTGTGCTCTGGCTTTATCTAATCAATTTCACTAACCACAAGTGATAATCTTGCTGATATCACTTTGCTTATTGATTTCAATTTCAACTGTCACGCAGTCATATGTAAAAAATAAAATCTGGAAATTTTTCCACTACCCTTTCTCAAGATGGCAGCAGCATCGATGGCGTCGATCGTCTCCGTCTCCGCCTTCTCCTTCAGATCATTGTACTATAATCGAGGAGGAAAAAAAGAAAAGAAAACCCTAACTGTAAAATAATAATAATAAGCTTATCTCAAAATGGGCACATTATGTGAACACAACAGGGCTACTGAGCTGCAATCAGAGATAAACCGGCACCAACTTCACCACCACCAGCCATAGAGCGTTCGAGCAGATAACAGACATGACCACAATAAAATTCTCTGCGGACTGGGACAAAAATCATGATAAAAAAAAAAACAGAAATACTACAATGCTGTAGTACTGGAGTTCGCCTTATCAGGACGGGGGTACGAAATTGAAGTTTGCTATTCAAATTCAGTTTCTCACTGACATGACGTCTCGTTATCAGTGGCGTGCTGAGTATTTTTATCGCTTTTACGGCTGCTCTAACCATTATGGAGTTGTTTTTATTTTATGGTGACATTAATGCCCATTTGGACGTCATTTAAGTACCAAAATTGTTGTTGCTTATGGATTTAAAAATTCAATTTAGAACGAGTAATAATGATAACCCATTGCAAGCAGCAAGTGACAGAAGACGCATTGGCGGTGATTTCTGTGAAAAATTGTTGCTTATCAGACGGATTGAAGTGGACAAACGTCTTTTGACTTCTGTTGGAAAAAACACTTGCTCAACAGAACATTGTCTGGAAATGTTAAGAGTATCAGAGTAATATGTACAGATGCCGTTATAAAGGATATATAAAAAAGCGACAACTTCCGCTTGAAAAACGCGAGTTTTTAAATCGTTGCAATTAAATTCAAAAGTTTTTTTGGAAAAATATCCTTACATCAGATAAAACTCTGTCTTGGTCCTATTGAAATTCTGAATATATTAGACTCGATGGGCCAACGAAAAATTTTAGGAACGACATTTTTTTTGCAGAGAACAATAAAGGCCTTAACATTTGTGTTCTAATTTCGGCGCATATTTTGAATTATTTCGACGGACGCCCATTCTTCAGGAGATGTAAAAATTGATATATTGTCCGCCGACAATATTGTCCGAAGCAATTGAGGTTTTTTAGTGACAGCTTCAATAAATTCTGAAATCTATTCTCTCACCAAGGGCAATAAATATGGTCCAATTCCAATTACGTGATAAGCAGGGAATGTGGGCTTACAATCAACAGAAAAAGAACTGATAGTATGATGGGTAATCTGCATAATTGACAATGGGGATGTACTCGTATGAGTAAAGTAAGATTAGCGCGAGAAAAGTAGAAAAAGGCTCTAGCGGTGTTTCAGCTCGAGTAGGTTGAAGTGTTTCACTACCATTTTAAAGGGCATGGTCTTCCGAATCCATATATATATATATATATATATATATATATACTTTTATATCACTCAGCTTTTAGGTTAGGTTATATTGGGGTGGCTGTTTGAACATGTACGCAGACACACTTAGACCAAAGGAGGGCCCATTGTGATAGCACGGGATCTATCGCTATTTGAACTACCTAAAGGGCTAATTTAGGCTGGAGCTTCTTGTGAATCAGGCGATGCTTCTGACGTTAGTATTATAATTTTTTAATTTTAAAATCTGCTTCACTATTTTTTAAATTTAATTCGATTTTTGAACCAAACCTGCTTCAATTTATAATTCTGTGTATAAGGGCAAGTATTGGTTTCCTGAAAATTTTCGACCTCAAGCTTTTGATCAAACTTGACATTACTATAATAGAGAAACTCAATAAAGTGGGTCTCTCAATTCTGTCTCTCAGCCTATATGTATGGCGATTGAACGGATTTTCTTCAAACTTTATATCTAGGATCAGAAGGGTCACGATTCGAGCGAAATCAGAATATTCATTATTACGTAAATGTTACGTCATTACAATGTTTAAAATATTATTGTATTTGGCTGCATTGGCAATCATCATCACCACTGAACTGTAATGACATTTCACATACGCCATTTTTTTTTCTCCCTTTCACTTTTTTCCGGCATTCCGCCTTTTTAACATTCGATTTCAATCACGAGTGCATGCAACATCCATTTTGTAGTATCTTAAATAAAGCATTGTAGTTTGTAAATTTAACAAAACAACGTATATCATTTTAATTTTGACCTGCAAATACAACATTCATTCTAGCCCGAAAATTAATGGAACTTACTAGTGGCTTTTGTTTTCTCGAAAACAGCTCCAACGATTTTGATCAAATTTGATATTTGGGTTACGAGTATAGTGGATATACTACTTTGATCAAAAATTTTCAGGAATGACTACCGTGTAGCGCTTTCAGTCATCTGATTCGAGTTTTTTTTTTTTTAGGTTGACACATCTGTCATCTGTCATTAACATTCCCTCCAAATTTTAGCATAGCAGTTTGACATTTGTAAAAGCTACGCTATCGAGAGTACATCTGCCTCCGCGTGTGTTTTCGATTTTTTTACGATTTTAAAAATGTAATCATATTGAATCTGAATCTGAATGATTGAAGGCTGAATCCGACCCAACATTCATCAAACATATAATTACTGGAGAAGAGACTTGGGTTTATGAGTACGAAACGCAATGCAGGCATCAGGCGAATGAATGGCGTACACCGAATAAGCCAAGACCGAAAAAAACACGTCGTTTTCAGTCGAAAAAGAAGGCGATGCTCACAGTTTTCATGGATTACAAAGGTGTTGTGCATTATGAATTCTTGCCACAAGATCAGATAGTCAACAAGGTTTATTATTTGGGCACTATGAGACGTTTGCGTGAAGCAATTCGCCAAAAAAGACCGGATTTGTGGGCAAACAACTCCTGCCATCCTTATTCGTGAGTTTTTGACCAAGAACAGTTCGAATACCATCCAACATCCACCGAATTCACCTGATTTGGCTCCTTGCGATTTCTTCCTGTTCGATCGACTCAAGAAACCGCTCCGGCGAACGCGTTTTAGCAGCCGAAAGCAGATAATAGAATAATAGAAGACAGCTCTGATGGCTATACCAAAATCCGATTATAAAAAATGTATCGAGGATTGGATCAAGCGCTGGCATACGTGCGTTTCAGTCAATGGAGAGTACTTTGAAGGGGAAAATATCGATTATCAAGTATAAACTTGTATTTTCAATTTTCTGAATAAATTCCTGAAACTTTTTCATCAAGGTCGGTACTTTGCTATTTATCGGTTATGATTCAATCGGTTTTGTTCGAATACAATATTTGAACCATATTTGACATATACAAGCAGATAATAGAATAATAGAAGACAGCTCTGATGGCTATACCAAAATCCGATTATAAAAAATGTATCGAGGATTGGATCAAGCGCTGGCATACGTGCGTTTCAGTCAATGGAGAGTACTTTGAAGGGGACAATATCGATTATCAAGTATAAACTTGTATTTTCAATTTTCTGAATAAATTCCTGAAACTTTTTCATCAAGGTCGGTACTTTGCTATTTATCGGTTATGATTCAATCGGTTTTGTTCGAATACAATATTTGAACCATATTTGACATATACAAAGTTTTGGCATACTAAGTTTTAGAAAATCTTTAAATCCATTTTCTTTTTAATTTAAAGGATTAAAAAAAATACTTTTTAACGATTTTGTTCAAATCTGAGTGACCTGCAATTAAACACCCATCTTCTGGTTTATTTTAAATTACATCTTATTTCGACACTGACAGGTCTTTCACGCTCAAAAAATTTACAGAAACACAGTATGCCATCTCCGCGGTACGAAATGAAACGATTTATGCTTGAACAACGTTGGAAAATATTGAAAACTTTTTCCCAAAGTGAGTGATGTGTTGCCGAAACAGTGCGAATTTTGACTATAGATTTAGAGATTGGCTCGGTAATTGATGATAACACAAATTATCCTCGTGATCGTCCTGTGCACTCAGCTGATAATATTACTGCTGGGGCTGAAAGTGTGCGCCTAAGCCCGAGAAGCTCATCTCACCACAGATCTCATCAACTGGCAACATTAGCTCCAATAGCCTGAGAAGAATTATGCATAAATACCTTGGATTATTCTCTTACAAGATCCAACTGACTCAGGAATTGAAGCAATATGACCATCCTCTTCGTTATCGCTTTTCCTTTGGGCTTTAGAGCCTCTAGAAGCGGTGGACATTTACACCACTCTGTTTAACAATGCATTGAATAATGCACATTATCCAGCGCATTAGAAAATAGCAGTGATACAACCCATCTCCAAAAGGGGTAAGGATATTTCCAATCCGGCAGTTCATTGTGAAAAATGGCAATATGACTTCTGCTGGAACTTTTGAAATTAAAAACCGTTGAAGATCAACTTCCAGACATTAAAAACCATTCTTTTTAGGATGCCATTGTCGGGGGCCTCCAGGGATACAAGAAAGAATGGCGAAAGTTCGAAATCGTGGGACAGCACGGACAGCCACTTGCGTGTCGAAGTGTAGCCACATACCTGGGGCTATGGTTAGACCAATATCTATATTTTAACAAACATATAGATGATGCTTTAATCAGAGCCAAAGGTGCGTTTGCCCTTACAAAGAGACTTTTTTATAGCAATCAACTCGATGCAAGGGTAAAGATAATCTGCTACATGGCCCTCATCCAGCCCATGCTCGTATTTGGATGTCCCGTGTGGTTCAACGTGGGAGCAAGCTTGTTTGAAAAGATTCGGGTGTTTGAGAGGGCCTTCATTTATACAGAATACCAGAGTCTCAATACATAAAATTCTATCCCAATGAGGTCCTGTACAACGGGGCTAACCTAATAAGAGTGAATAATTTCGTTATCAAGCTGATTCGAAGGCACAGTGCAAGAGTAATGAGTTCGACGAACAACCTGATCTCCGGGCCTTATTACCCCAATTGCGGGTACCATGAGAGAGTGCACCTCAACGGCTTTGTTCCCCCAGAGCGTTCCTCTATCTTGATGAGAAAAGTCTGATCCAGGACAGATTGGCAGTGCCGCTAATCTTCCATGTTCCTCGGACAGCTGTGGATAGGTGACTCAACTACGACAGAAACGCCGCACACAGCAGTGTGGAGCATTTTCGGTTCAGTAGGGCATAGAACGTCAGTTCCTAAGATTCTGGTTGGTAACCAAAAGAGAGGTAACTCCTTCGTCGCTCCCACACAATCCGGGGTAGCCCGATTAAAGTTGGCTGTTTAGTTTTTTGGCCTACTTACATAGTTTAGGGTAGTAGGGCATTTTTATTGTAGGTAGTCGTAGGTAAAAATAAAAATGTTCCGCAGCACTTGGATAAAAAAATTATCACAGCACTTTGATAAACCAAAAAAAGTTCCATAGAATAAGGTAGGTTAAGATTTATTTTAAGGTAGTTTTTAAGTTGTATATATGTACATATATTGTATAAGTACAAAAAAAACGTTTTTTCCCTCTTTAAAAAACATTTTTCTTAGTAATTAACATATATATTTAGTCAAATAAAATAAATAAAGAATTTAAGTTAGGTTAGGTCGAAAGACCTAAGTTAGAAGTTACAATAACATAGTTCAGTTAGTTAAGGGAGTTTTAAGCGTTTTTTTGTCTAGCAAGTAAGTTATAATGCATTGATAAATAAAAATGCATTAAAAATTAAAATAAATGAAAATGGGCTTTAGAGCAGCCGGAAATTGATGTCAATTTTGTTAACACATTTTGACGCATTTCGAATTTTATAAAGAAAATTACAACACCGTTCGCATTTTTATTTTATCTCTTGAAGTCTATTTTCTTCAAAAGTATTGAAATATTGATGTTGTTTTTTCTTCAAATTTATGTATTCGTTCAAGCGTCAGATTGACGCGTGTTCGTAGAGATAGGTATATAAGAAATGTCCGTAAACCTAGTGCGGATGAGGTGCTATGTAAACAAGCAGAACTGCAATATTTAGGGATCGGAAAACCCATACGCCGTTAAAGCTGACAATCCGTAAACGATTCAGGAACTTAAGCAAAATTGGGTTGACAGGATGAGCTACTGCCAAGCCAGTTCTGGCAACCATTTAAATGAAATTATTTTCCATAAATAATCGTGTAGGGTACTCTCTTAAAGCAAACAACTTTTTGTATCATAGCAATTTTAAAAAGAACTCAAAAGATGGCCCACTTTTTATATATAGGTGCGAGTATGTGCGACCCAGTCGTGCACTTTTTTTTTCCAAAAATCTCATCATTGCTTCTGACTGCTGGGAGTTTTGTAAATATGGATGCCCTACATAACGGTCTATCCATCCTACACCTTGTATAAGCAACTCAAGAAATGGATGAAATATGATCAGTAAGTCCAAATACTCTCTAGATTTTGTATATGTATTATTAGCCAAGACACCAATCACATTTATTGTACAGAAGTACAGATTTATTGCGGATAAAATATACTTTTCCATTGCGACATGAACGATCATCGAACAAGCTGCACTATCTACATAGTTTCCTATTAAAGGGACTAAATACCTAATTGATAAGTAGCAATCTACTGTCCAACTGTTTGTAGATTGGAATGAAAGTTATCGTCACTCTCACTCATAGACGATTAATCATTCTCGTCATTGCATATTTCATTCTCAACCCGCTTCTGAATGAACTTCAAAAAAAATGATCACGTCAACTGATGCACACACACACTAAAAGTTATTTGCAACCAAACTAAAACAAAACAAAAGATAACTAATCTCTGGAAGCAATTAGTCGTAACCGTGACCTTGATAAGATAAAAAAAAAAAAAAAAAAATTATATTCACACCAATACAACGAGGTTACTGTCTGCCTAGCTGTCTGGGGGCTCCAGTTCAAAATTACAACAACAACAGCAATTCGATAACGAATGGCGATAAACTCTAATCGGCGGCATTGGCGAAGAGGCTCGCGCCGATAAAAATACGAAACGAAACTCTACACTTTGATATCAAGAAACTAAGGTAAGAGGCTACTGACTGGCAGGCAGCACGCTTCAAGACGATAAGCAATGGGCGAATTTTATTGCAAATTTTTATCAGTTTTCTGTGTACGTACATTATGTATACATGTCAAATTAGTTGGTTATTAACAATTAATAAGCAACTATTAGCGAGATAAGAAAGATAAAAAAAAAAAATGCAGCAGATGTGGTTTGGTTTGACATATGATCGTCAGGTAAGTGACATTTTCGACTTTGTTAGACTGTTGGTTTTACACTTTCCGTTTCATTTAATTCTTGAAAAAGCACCAAATTCTTCCTTTCATATTGCTATTCGTTCTCCGCAATGTGAATGCCCGCTCACGATCAGTTAAAAATTGGGTGATCTTGTCGGATATTTGTCTGAACTGAACGGTGCTTCCTACTCGAAAATGGTCTCTACCATTTAAGCTAAAACTGCAAGTGCTTGCATAATTTGCCTGAGACACTGCGGCCTTCCATCCTCGTCGACCTCAGATACGTTGCAACGCTAGATCAAACTTCCCAGCGTCCGCGATCGCTTCTGAAATTCGAAGATTCTCTTGGTTGAAGCATTATTGTCTAGTCGCTCGATATGACTGAGTCAATGTACTCGTCGGACGTTGGCTTTTGAACTACATATGATACATTCACATTTCGGTGCAGTCCATAGAGTTCGCGGTTATATCTTCCCCTCCGTTCGCCATCCTCCTACAAAGGACCAAATTTACAACTAATGTTTTTTTCTCTCGAAAGAGACTTACTCAAGTTAAGATTAAACTGTTTGACAAAGTGTCAAACGTTTGACACAACATCAAGTCAAACAGTCGTTTGACACATTGCTATCAAGCGCTATATTATACTAGGTCCATTCACGTACTTTTCGTGCAAAACACTTATAAACTGTCAAATACACAACACATTGTGAAAGAAAACTCTCATAGAAGAAAATTTACGTTAAAGTACATGAATACATTTTGAGCCAAAATATTACCAGAGTGTCAAACTATCACTAGACGCTGTTGTCGTTTATTTTCAACCCGCTTTAAGAAAAATAAGTAATCTATTGACGGCAGTTGCTCTGTAACGAATCGTTACATTTTCCTCGCACTAAAATAATAAGACTTAATTCGAATTTAAAATTCCGATTTTTCTGGTACAGCTGTTTCTTATTGACGTTTGCAAGTATGTACCGGAACAAATTCGCAAAGTGCATTCAGGCACTGAGAGAGCATACTCCCTAGTCGTTATTTCTCTTTTTTTGTTACTTTTGACAAGTAAATGAATGCATTTCGAGCTGTTCGAGCGTTTTAATATACCCGAAAGTTCATTCGTATACGTACATATATGAATGAACCTACTGTTTGACACAATTTGCAAAAACTTAAATTTGTAATTTGCAGTCAAACGCTGTCAAACATTTTTGTGTTAAATGCTTACCAAACAGTGCCTTCCAAATAAAAATTTGATATTTTCCTAAAAGTATTTGACAGCTATTTGGAATAGAATTAAATCTACTCCTATTAAATAAATATGTTCAATTTGAATTCCCAATTTAATTTCAAATGTAATTTCGGATTTAATTTCCAAATTGTTTTATAACTCAGAATACGTATACTTTAACTAAAACAATAAAACGAACCAAGTACTTAGTAATAAATAATAAATATTGTAGGCACTATAGCGATAGAGGAAGTTCCAAGTTCGTCCGAACAAAATTTCGTAACAAGTACATACATAAGTACTCGTACATATGGAAGATAAAAAAATCTTTTCGAGGTCCGGTAACAGTGGCACTTTACTCGTTTTCAAAAAAAATACGACCCTATCACGCTGCCGATACACAGCTCCCACTGATGCACTCACATTATGGTAATGCACAGGTCTTAAGAAGACTACATATTTGTTCGAATTTGGTGATTGTGCTTCGTTTGCTCAGTTGGGCGATTATGGCAACCATGTCCTTAAATTGCTATACACAGACATTACAGAACTGCTATTTTTGAAGTAAGATGCAACAATTTTAATGCGTTGAGCGGTGGATAAACGGTCCATATTACAAAATGAACTAACTGTCTGTCACTATGGATGACATATAGATTTGACAGATACCATATGGCAGGGATGTGAAATCCCAATCTCGAAATGAATAATCCTTTACATCGGAGAGAGAAGACACTCTTCATTTTGTTGGAAGATGCCCAAATCTGCGTGAAACGAGTCGTCACTTTTTCGGATACGATTTTTTATCTGACGATCAAGTCATTCATTATCTAAACGAGCTAAATTTGAACAATTTTTTTAAGTACTGCACTAACCTATAGAAATCGGATTGTCACCGGAAACTTTTCAGATATTTCCAATGGATCTGGAAAGCAGATCAATTGGCAGACGGCAAAGCCATAATAAATTTAATTTTGTATTCTAATCAAAATCAATAAAACTGCGTAGCCAATTCTTCGCTAAAAATCGAATAACGGTATTTTACTTATCAGAGAACTTACATGCATAAATGTCATATTTCGGCAACGGCTTAAACATTTTTATTCAAAATTGATATCTAAGTCTTTTTAAGCACACGTGAGTACATGGCATTCAAATTTTGGACGTATAGTGAAAAAAAATTCTTTAAACATCTTTCCTTTTCGACTTTACATAAATTTGAGATCTGATCAATGCACGAGTGAACAGCACATACGGAGCAAGTACGCACTATATCCAGTTGTGCTCTTTATACAAAAAACTGATTGCTTACACTCCATGGCGCTCTAATGGAGCAACCGAAAGATAAGTTCTAACTCAAGACTTCTCAAAAAACTGAAGAAAATAATACCAAAATCGGTTCATCATGTATTCTTTTCATATGAAGTAATAGTTAGAATCTAAAATTACATATCTTGTTTGCTTGACAAATTATTGATTCGTAAAAAAAAAAACCTTTCTTTTTATCTATTGTCGAAAAATGAATAAGGTCTGGTTGCGGGAATGCTTGACGATACCAGTCCATCTTGAAAGCCAATAAAGTTTCGAAAAAAAGGCTTTAAGCAACTGCGTTTTAAACATTAGCACTTTGTTAAAAGGCGCGAAAACTTTCTAGAAAAGTAAATATTTTGTTCAATATTTTTGATAATCTTCGGAGCAAAGTACATTGATTCGGTTAAAACTTTTATTTACTTATTGCATGAAATGCGCTGAATCGTAATTACTCGTAATAATTTATGTATCTCTAAAATTTCAATCTACCGCACTGAAACTCTCCAAATACAAATCAGAAAAGTCATTCAAAACATAAAAATGTCTGATCTATTAAGAATGCTATATTTATACCAGTAAACATAAAAAAAAAAATCGGATGCTAGTAACAAATGAAAACATTTTGCAATATTAAAGCTCCATTTAAACCGACCGAGTACATAGTACGTCCATACGTATACATTCAATTTATACTTACGTACCTAATACCTAATTAAATGTTTTTTTTTTTTTTCATTCTCTATTTTGAAATGGCGTAGATGAAAGATTTGTTTTTTTATGTAAAATTAAAAAGAAAAAAAAAAAAAAATAATAAAGTTATTATGAAAAAAATGTACTATGTGTGTATAAAAATTCTACAATCCACACCATGCCACCATGCGGCGGACCATCAGAAATCGAAAATATATTCTCCAATATACACTCCATACATACGAGTACATTGAAGAAAAAAAAAAAAAAAAAAAAAAAAAAAAATTAAATAAATAAATATAAATTCACGCCATTGCTCTCGCATTTGTCGTGTGCGCGCTATTAAACGCCTTCTGGAAGCTATAGGTTCAGATTTATTCTCTTCTCATTCGAGAACGATACGGCGATATTATTAAGACCGTCACTCTACGAAACCTCAGAGATCTTCGCGTTACTCTGTGGAACGACCGTTTCAACTGATCGCGGCGGATTTGGAAATTTTCGATTTTTCGAGGAAAAAGCATTCGACAAGATACCGATAGGCGAGGATCAGCAACCGGCGGATTCATCCGATTCACAAGTAAGTAGGACTTTTGTGCATGATCCCTGCCGACTGACCTGCGTCGAAGAAGGTATTAAGCGGGCGACTAATTTGTGATCGGTTTTTTGCCAGCGACTACTGATTTTCAGCGCATAGCTTGAGCCTGATAAAAAAGTTTGTTTAACAATTTTTTTGTTATTTCGTTTGGTTATCATTAAACTTTTCCTATCAGTGTACGACACCCAGTGTACTGTGGCGAATTGTGTTGTTGGGTATTTTTTGTCGTCCAATTTGAAATGATTGTGATGTTATCGTGCGTTGTCGTGTAAAACATAGTCGGGACTCGGGAGTAGGTTTCTTATAATATTTTATTGTATTTTTTTTTTTTTTTTGTATTATCATTGAAGGAATTTCAAATGAACATGCATTTGGGGAAAAATTGTGCATCGATTTGAAGTAGACTCTGACCACACCTCCTGAGCGAAGGCGTTTGGTGATAAGGATATCTGAAGAGATATCAAATGGCAACTAAAGGTGAACTCTGTGTGATAGGTTTAATCAGAATGTGTATTTTCTAATCGGAAAATTTGTCACTAGCTTGAGATTTGATTTCACTGAAATTCCGAGAGGCTGTTGGCTGTTAGTTGATATAAAGTTTTCACGATGAATGGATGTATTCCTGGAGAGTATACAGGATGCGCGGTAGTTATCTATCTGGAATTAGTATTAATGGCAGTCTTGTGGACTAATGTAGATTTATAATCGATGAGTATTGGAAAGTGTTTCATGGTGATCTCGATGTGTGTAGTGAAAATTGAAGTCCTTTTCTTCGAATAAGTAGCTTGTATTTCAAAAGTGACCTAAAGTTTTTAATGAAGTTTTTCCAAATACCTATAAGTGCAAGAGGGATATCAGAGATCCAAAAATATAGCTTTTCTTGCTCCCGAACTGAACGGCTGAGCAGAAAAAGGATAACATTCCATCTAATGCGGGAGAACACCTTGGGTAAAACAACGATAACGTTTTTTAAATACTATCTTTTTTCCACTCAAGGACAATTTCAATTTCAATACAATTTGCCGCCATTTCAATGTGATACTCCGCAGGAATACCCTCCTTTTCCCACTGAATAGATTGTTTGTTCAGTATACAAAGTCTCAGTTAAATTTTCTGGAATGTTATCATTTTTCCCCTCAGTCATTCAATTACAAATGTTCATTTGTGCCAATCTGTTTTGTGATCGAAGGATGAATTAGTTTTGAAATAGTCGCGCAAATTCATAGTCAATCCTTTACTAAAGTGCATTTTAAGCTTATAGTCTGTCTCTAAAATATTGCTATTCACAGACACGCTGTTACCTGTGAATAAATTACTATCGATCAAACCTATATGGTAGATTTTAAGAGAAATCTACTACGTTTACATTTATTTATTTTCTAACTGTCAACAGCAAATACAGGGTTATTCATTTTCTGCTTTAAGATTTGAAGATTTCAATGATTTTTTTTTTTTGCTGTTTTAAAATTTGGACTATGCCATAATGTATGGAATAGAACATCGCTTAAATGGCAGCTCCGGGATTTTTGGCAAACTTCGATTTTTGTGATGTAATTTTCGATGACTTTTCGGGGCATTTCTGGCTGCTCCAACGTTTGGGAATTGCCTACATAGACACGATCTTTAGCATAGCCCTACAAAAAGAAATCCAACGAGGTCAGATCACACGATATTGGTGGCCAATTGATGTTACCAAATCTCGAAATTAAACGTCCGGGGAACTTTTCGTGCAATAGAGCCAAATTCGCCTGTATTGTGTGGCACGTAGCCCCGTCCTGTTGGAACCACATGTCGCTCACATTAATGTCTTTAATCTTTGACCTTATAGGGATAAAGATGCAAATCCTAGCGCAAAATATTTCAAATGAAGCTGTAGGAAATGCATTTCTGAGCGAGGCATTACGATGATGCACAGGCCTTACGACATCACAAATACTACTGATTTGTTCGAATTTATCGATTGTGTTTCGAATTACTTGCTCAGTTGGGCGATTATGACGACCATAATCCGTCCTTAAATCGCGATACACAGATATTACAGAACTGTTATTTTAATGCATTGAGCGGTGGTTAAAGGATCCATATTGTAAAATGGCAAGGCTAGAACTAACTATCTGTCAGTATGGATGACAGATGCCAGATATGGTAGGGATGTGAAATCCCAACCTCGGAATGAATAATTCTAATTACCTATTATTCGAAAGTATAGATTCGAAGGGCAAAGCGAAGGTGTTACTTATCGATTTATGAATCCATATCGGAATGCTCTTCCCATAAATCCTATCTTTCTTGCTTTGGAACTTATTTATTTTGTAACAGAGCCCAAATTTATTTTAAATTGAGGAAAATAATTTGAGTTTCATTTCAAGTTTGACTAAATTGAATATTTCTCTCCTTGGTTATGATGTGTAGCATAGAAACAGCAATACTAATATTTTTTGCGGTAATCTGGTCCACGCCAGGGATGACATTTTCAATACAATTGTACTATTTACAATACAATTGACTTCACAAGAATACGAATTACGACGCTGCCCAATTTATTGCACTCAAACAATTTTATTTTAATGAGCAAAAATTCACAAATATAATCCATCCCAATTTAATACATTCAGCAAAGTGCCCAGTGTATTTTAACTGTTTGTCATTTATTTAACGCATCCAAATTTGTAGTAGTTTCTTGAAGCGAATTCTAAAGTTTCTTCTACCATTTGCGCCTGTGGAACCTATGGTTGCTTATGTGAACCATAGGTGGACACTACTAGACTAATAAGGCAAAGCCTGGAACCTAACAGGTAAAAGTTACAGCTAAGACACCGTAGAGATAATATCTCCAAACTTGCAAATGTCATCAAGGGACACTGCGTCATCGGCAAACATGTTCAAAGACTGGATATTGCAAGCAATGATTGCTGCTGATGCTGCAGAGATGAGAAGGGGGAGGAGATCATAATTCACTTCCTCTGCGTACGTCCCCATCCCTTGTCCATATCAGAAGGCTAATACTTCAACCATCTGAATGACCTGAACAAACTATGCACTGTCAATATGTATGGCTTTATCAAAACGAGTGGATGTTTTCAGGAGAAGACAGCTCCATAGTGGTATCACAATGGACGTATGTACCTATACATATGCTTTCCTAAGTGTATCTTATCGTGAACCACTTTCTGTCTATCTATCTGGCTACAAGAGTAGAAAACAACAAAAATAAACAATTCCTTGTCATGATGAGACTTTAGTATAAGCACATAAACTAACAACTTTCTAAAGGTTTCTCCACATTTCCAATAGGGGCTGCTGTCTTTGCAACACCAAAATATCATTTTCAAACTCACGCTAATCAACTCTTATGAAATTTATATGTACAAGCTTTCCAGATGTCTCTCACAACCAAGGGCGGATCCAGGATTTATTTCTGGGAGGGGCACAAAGGTCAGATAGGTAAAAAGTGTACTGCTCCGCCTGTAGGGTTTGCCGATTTGACCTCAGGAAGTACCGGCAGAATTCCCGGTTTCGCATCACTTCGTCACTGAGGCCAATCAAATGCTGATGTTTTTGTATTTGTGTGATGCAGTTGTTTTTTGGTCTGATTTTTATGCGATTGTGTGTTGATTGATATTGCCTTTTTGACGGGGTTCGAAGGATCTCTCCTGTGAGCATGACAATACCAACTGAGCCAGTCGTGCTCTATTTTGCTTGTGATGGGTTCATCATTTTTTCAAGCTCGTAGCTGCGATCACTCATACTTCCAAGGTTCCAACTCGCGACTCTTACGTTACGCCTAAGCCGTTGCATTATTTTGCTATCCCCCGGAAACCGAATAGCTCTGACCCGAGCATTTCTGCTCGTCCCAGCAACCATGCTTTTCTTTTTAGCGTACTTTCCATATTGCTAGGGTTTAAGCATTTTTTTTTTTTATTTTGACACGTGCATGCTCCTGATTTTTGATTATGTTTGATTAAGCTCTCCAGATGTCTCTATGATGCTGAAATTAAATGCAATCTCTAAGAATTGAAATACCACGTTAAAAATGTATAAGCTCCAAGAACCTGTAATAATCGGAAAAAATAATTTTTCAACCCTGGTTTACGAGTAGTATTTGTTACTTATATTGGCCAAATGGGCGTCACGACTGCTCTTTTCGGTACAATTCCTGCGGTAATTCATAAATAACTCGTCGAATCTCGTCCTTTAGCACTGGAATCATTTGGGGCTCATCAGCAATTTTGATCGCCCAAACAAGATATGACGAGAAATTTTGTGTTTGTGAAACTGCATCGTTTCTCGCGCTATGTGGCAGGTGGCACCGTCTCGTTGAAACCTCATGTCTTCCACATCAATATCATCCAATTGATGCCAAAAATAATTTGTTAGCATGTCCTGATAACGTTCACCAATAACTGTTACAGCAGCACCAAGAGAATTTTCGAAGGAGTACGGACCAAAATCTGCATCAAACTTATTTGCGCATACAGCACTGACCTGGTTCTACCGAATTTTTCAATTTATTTCTTAACCGCGGCACGAGATGGACGGCTATGTATACCGATATTATTTCGCAATACGCGAATCATGTTAGTTAAATTTTCCCCGAATACTGCTCCAGAATTACAAATGCCAATGCTTAGTATTCACAAATGTCAAATATCAGTAGTTTATCTTTGACAGAACCGCAGTAGTGCCAGATTTATTTTAACAAAATTTATATAACTTAACACACTTTGAAAAAATTTAGATAAAAACCAGAACAGCCTGGAATAACGAGATTGTTACTATCTCCCTCATCCTGCCACCAGGTTTAAATTTGTTCAGCTACGAATGTCGCATCAAATCCAATCCAGTAACAGAATGGAAACGCAAGCTTAATCTAATTGCCAACCGAATCTCATTAGGCGTATTTCTTTGTAGCTTCATACCAAGTTCAGTTAAGTTTGCATTTTGTGTTTCTACCATCGGTCTCGCTTTTTCTCTTTTTAAATTCAATGACTTTAAATTGAACAGAATCTAAAGTTAAAGATATGAAACTTCATTATTTCTTTGTCTGCCAACATTCTTCAGTGAAGCACCTTTTTGAGAAATCTGTTGCTCGATAGTCGAAATGTGGATAATATAGAAAGTAACCGAAACTTTATAATAAGTTAATTGTTGTTTTTGTTTTCTATGTAAACTTTTATTGAACTGAGCATACTTTTCACAAAGAAACAAGGCCATTGTTCGATTTACGGCATTTTTTTTTTAAACGATCCTTAAAACGAAATGACAGCAAAGTTAAATTGTATAAGAAATAGACTGCATACGGGATCAAACGTACGTGATAGATATCGTAAAAATTATAAATGGGAAACTTGGTGCTCTATTTAATTTTAAATTTAGATCGTAAAATAGCTTTTTTATTATTATTTGATAAATTGATTACGAGCTGAGGTCCCAAATTTAGTTCATTAAGCTTTTTCCGTAGTTCGTATCGATTTAATTAATTTGAAGCCTTATATTTCACCTCGTAATTAATATATCAAAAAAAGAGTATAACATGGTTTTCTCAGATATTATTGGGCCCTAAAATAAACCCTTACAAGAACAGGGTGTCATCTAGAAATCTAACTATGTAACTTGAACATTTTCGCCACAAAAGTCCAGTTCTATATATTTTATCGTTTAAAAATTATAGACGTTTGAACTCCGTTAAAATGAACACCCTGTATTTGATAGGACTTTTCTAAAATGGCTGTTTTCTAAATGAAGTTTAGTGATGAATAGGCTTTCATACATAAGGAGTCAAATTTAAATGCGATTTCAGAAAAGGACATTATTTCGAGGTTCTTTTTCTCTATTACCACAGTCAACTCTGGTGTAATAGGCATCCATAAAGTTGAGCTACCTATTTAGAGCTACGAGTTAGATCATGACCTGAGTGTTGTTCTCACACTTGAACTTCGGCCCCAAAACATTCCCCTCTTCTGCTCGATAGCATACAAGGACGAGCAGTCCGCTTAATAGAAGATCCCGCATTAACTTTGAATCTACAACCATTAGCTCATTGAAAGCGGCATTTGAGCGTTCTACTAAGCAAGCCCCCAAGGCCCATCACCCCTTTATCTACCAGGCAGCCGCGCTGACATTCTTAGGAGACATAAAAGGTGGGCGATCTGTTGGTCTCTTTTTGAAATTGCTATAAAAAAAATTAATTTAATATTTTTGCTTTGGAAAATAATTTCAACTAAATGGCTGCCGCAACTGACTTGGCAGTAGCCCAGTATATTTTCCATGGTTCGGCGCTCTATTTCATGAATAGCTCGATCAATATTGTGCCTAAGTGCCTGAATCGTTTCTGGATTGTCAACATAACATCGATTTTTAACGGCACCTCGCAAAATAAAAGTCCAACGGCATAAAATCGCAGATCCGCGGAGGCCAAACAACATGACCAAAAGGGTTGATTACGCGATAATTGATTTTTTTTTTTTTTTTAAGTAAGCAAATTTCCAAATCTCGGAGCACTCCGACTCAATTTTCTGTCAATTATACTACCAGGCAAAACTCCCGTTGAGATTTTATTCGTTTCTCTTTTATGCTCGAGTGGCTTTAGTTGCTGTTCCCCGTCCGAGCTCCAACCTACACAGTTCGGGTCACAAACGAACATACTACCCACTACACCGTGGCCACCTATTGAACTCAGTTCGCAGAAGATCGATTGTTTGACGGCTTGTATTGCACGTAGCGCCGTCTCGCCTGAGCGCACAGAACGGGCACGAGGATAACTTGTGTTATCAATTAGCAAGCCAATCTCACGAATTTTCTTCACAAACTTGCATACAGCAGGCACGATTGGTACATTATTTCGACCGAAATTTCTTTTCAAAATTCACACTATTTCGGCATCACAGCACTCACTTTGGAAATAAGTTTTCAATATTTCCCAACTTTGTTCAAGCGTAAATTGATTCACTTCGTACCGCGGATATTTGATACTGTGTTTCTGTCCACCCGTTATTTCCAGAAGCCTTTAATATTTATTGTAAAATTTATTAATTTTAGGACGGTATCTCTTGACGGTATTTTTCACATTTTTTTGATACTTGAGAACACCAATGTAAAAACCGCCTGTCAAACATCCTCTTAATGAAAAAGCTATTCTACGATCATAGTCTAGAAATTTAGATACACCCTGTGAAACTAGAGCACTGCAAGTTACAAGTTTTCTATTAATTATTTTTCGATATCTGTCACCTTTTAAAAGTTATAACCGTTTGATCTCGTTTAAAGTAGACACCCTGTATAACGGTAACTATGCATTGACTATAAATTCGAGGGAAATTTAAAATGGCACTGAGTAAAGAGCGCACTAAGAAAAATGACTATAATAATCAACTTTATGGCGGGAGAAAGGTTTAAACCTCGAAGCATAACAGGTGTCTTAGTACTAGCATAGCGTTTGGGTTCATGAGTAGTAGCAAGAGCATTTCAAGGGTAGAAAAATTATGGTATGACAGCGATTTCGGAAGGACTGATAGCCCGTATTATTGCACCTAAAGTAAAGTAAAGTACTTATGTAACTCATACGCGTACGCAATGAATTTTTTAATAGTATAAGGCACCCACGCAAATGATAAGAGAACCCAACTACACTCTAATGTAGGGTTTTACCTAAGTGTAATAGATCCATGAAACTATTCTTTTTTTTAATTATTTGAGTACTGTGTACGAGTACATATATATTTCTGAACTGTCCTTCGTAATGACCATTTCACATTCCGATCCGAACGGAAACCACAATGAAATAAAAAAAATTCACAAATCGAAACACAAATGGTATCTACGTAGTGACGGACAGAACCCAGAAAATGCGAAACGAAAAAATGTTACAAAGAAAATTCCAATGCGGGAATGAAATATATTTTGCTTCTTTTTTTTATATAAGAAAATCAACAAGAAAATTTTCTGTCCAGCAAAATGTGGCAGTAAATGTTGTGTAGTATAAATAAAAAAAAAAAAAAAAAAAAAAAATGAAGGCGGCATGAATATAATTATGGTCTGTGGTGCTGTGTTGTACTGCTGCTTTGAACTTTGACAGGAAGTCAGTCAATTCTTTTGTTTTCGTTGTTTTACTGATAAGACTCCCATGACAAATATGTGGTTCGTTGTTCGTTACGCTGGCTTCATACAAATATAAGTACAATGCCTATTGCCTAGAGACGAATATAGAAGTTCATATGTAGAAGACCCAAGAAATATGTAACAACCACCAACTCTACACAGACTGTGTTTATGGAAAAAAAATATTTATTTTTCTAAAATAGTTTCTAGAAAATATAGGTACATATGTACATGCTTAAATTATTGCTGTTATGTATTAGCTATTTCTAGCGCTCTATTAGTTTTGAAGAGGTTTGCTCGGTAACAAGTTGAGTTGTCCAAGAATGATGAGCGATGAAAATAAGGTAATGAGCTCCTTCTTCATTTAATACAAGTTTGAGAGCCTTAAAGACAAAACTTAACTAAAATAAACTAAATTACCATAATAATTCGAGAAGGTAAGATGGGGAGAGAAATAGAGACCAGGTAAGGAGGAGGTAGTGGTATGGTGCAGGTGTGTTTTTAAAATCAATTATTGCCCAGCATTCTATCATTCGTGGTAACCATAATTGGTCCGGTAACTGACAAGACAAAAGAGAGGTACAGATCTTAGGTTGCAGGGATTTGTATTGAAAGAAACCATTTGCAACAGGTTGGGGCCATCAATGTTTCCTGCTATCAACTGATGCTCAAAGTGTATATCGGCAACGACTGTAAATTAATCAGTCGTAGACGATCCTCGTAGGGTGATAACTTGTAAAGGGTTTTTCATTTTAAAGTTGGGATTCTACATCCCTGCCATATAGCATCTGTCAAATCCATCTGTCATCGATAGTGACACGTAGTTAGTTCTTACCTTGCCATTTTACAATATGTATCGTTTAACTACCGCTCAACGCATTCAAATTGTATCTAATATAATATCTGTAAGTTGATGGCGATTTTTCGAACAAAATCTTCATCAGGGATGAGGCTCATTTCTCGCTCGGCGGCTACGTAAAAAAACAAAATTGCAGAATTTGGGGTTCTGAGAATCAAAATATGATCCTTGGGAGGCCATTGTATCCACCGTGTGTGGCAGTTTGGTGCTCGCTATGGACTGGCCATATCAGGCCACTGTTACGGTGAATTCTCTGCGCTACGGTCAAATGATAACCATCTTTTTTTTTGATGTGAGCGACGTATCGTTCCAATAGGACGGGGCTACATGTCACACAACAAATAGTTGAAACCAATTTAGTTTTGTTAGTGGTTGTCGATCTGCCCTTAAGGAATCCGTGCCGTGGGTCTACAGTTAGATACTTCACTCTTATACCCTTTTTTGTTAATAGAAATAATGTACGTACCCTTCCCCTATCTAAGAAATCTAGGCAGTGAGGGGCTGAGTCAGAATCAGATGGTTCACACATTGTTTCAAAACTATGGCGGGCAACCCATCATGGCGAGTAATCGTCCTGAAGTTTGCTAATCTTCTTAAGAACCGCTGACGAACTTATATCCATAGTTGTTGTAGCAGAAATTATCACGATCGAGTTAAAGAGCGTGGTCAGTAAATGATCAGATTTATCCTTACCCATGATTAGATAATGTTAATATATAAAGCGTGTCCCAAAACTCACGCAAGAAGTAATTTTGATAGAAAACACAGGTTTTAATTTTAATTAAAAATTGTAAAAGATTTCTTGATTTATAAAGTATACAGTATAGGGTTATGTATGGAATAGCATATCGGGTAAATGGCCTCCACGGCTTTATTGGCACATACGCACTCTTTTGTCGAAATTTTCCATTACTGAATTTCGTGGATAGAGCGCTCAATTTACTCCTTCAAGGCGTGGGTGGTCTTGAATAAACCCCAAAGAAAAAAGTCCAACGGTGTTAAATCGCATGATCTGGGCGGCCAATTCTGATCATTAAATGAATTGTTTCTCGGGCTGTATGGCATGTGGCATCATCTTGTTGAACATGTGGCATCTTACATCCATATCTTGCAAAGTTAGGCATAAAAAACTTGCCATATTGCCTGACCAGCCGCATTTTCAAAGAAGAATGGTCCGATGATGCCTCCAGCCGAAAATCCACACCAAACAGTGACACGTTGTGGATGCATTTGTTTCTCAACAATCACTTGTGGATTTTCTGAACTCCAAATTCTACAATTTTGACCTTTAACAAAGCCATCAAGATTAAAATGAGCCTCATCGCTGAAGATGTTTTTTTTTTTTTTTTAATTCAGCATCCACTTGTTGTTCTTCCATAATCCATTCAACGAACTCTCTTCTCTGTGCTTCAGTAGGCGTCAGTTCTTGAGTCACTTGCACTTTGTATGCATGAAGATGCAAATCTTTCGTGAGAATACGATGTAGAGAGCTTCTCGAAATGTCCAATTCTTGATCAAGGTGCCGAGTTGATGTTCCTGGACTCTCAACAACACTCTAACGAACTGCTTCGATGTTTTGTGTTGAACGACTTGTTGAAGGACGACCAGAGTGTCTAAGATCACTAATTGATCCAATCTCCCAGAATTTTTGAATTAATCTCTTCACAGTTGATGAAGTTAAATCACTATTCCGACCATATTTTGTACGAAAATTGCGAACTGTAGCTGCCAAACCTTCATATTTTTAAAATATTGCTCCACAATGAAAATGCGTTGTTCTTTCGTGTAGCACTCCATTTTGAATAACCCTGAACTGTCAGCTATCACGCTGTCCTTTTTTTTCGTTGGCAACACTTAACCCCACGAATGGCGCGAAATTCAAATCTTGCGAAAATTTTGGGACACCCTTTACATATATTTACGAGTATGTACGTTTGTTGTTTGCAACAATCTACACCTGTTCACATTGGGTTTTGTGTTCCACAATTTGTTTGTGGTAGGTGAAGGTAAAATGCAGTTATCGGCTTAATTTCATAGGGATAAAAATCGAAGTAATTATGTCATCGACAGAGTTGCTGTATTGCTAGTTTCGACTTAATTTACTAGTTTTATTAATCTCGATTTAGTTTTTCCTCTGAAAGTAGCACTTTTCCTCAGTTAAAAATAGTATATGCTCCTACATATGTACACTCCATCTCACCTGTTTATCTTTTTTTTTGAAATTCGTTTGTTTGATTTTAAAGAAATCTTATTAATGTCTTAGGAGAGTGGTGTTACAAAATTTTTAAAACAGATGCAACGATATCTTTATACAGAGGATATTTTCGGGATTTTTCAGAAATTTTATCACAAACCTGTTGTTACAACTTTTTTCTTAGCAGAAAGTGAGCATGGGTCCCATTTACAGTAAGACTTGCACATCACTGTGAATAGCTTTGAAAAAGTATGCGTTTACATATTTTGCCCAAATATTTTCCAGTTTCTAGCATAAATATTGAGAAAAACAATATTTTTTAAAAGTGAGTGTATCTGTGGGCAGATTATAACAATTTTACACTTGTACAGCTTCGGATTGTAGTAAGCTTACATACATATGTATATATACCATGTTCCTAACTCATAATTTAAGGCCCAAAAAGTGATATTATACGGACAGACGGACGAACATGACCAGATCGACATAACTTTTTATGCTGATACGGTTAAAAGGTTATAGGTTCCGTTTTATTTGGCTACAATAGTTTATTAGGTGGTATCCATCACAATTCTGAACAATATACATTAAATTTCTGTACGTGGTGAGTTTTTTCCAGATTTTATTTGGAAATTTCCAGCTTTTTCATTGAGGGTCCATGGCAAAACTGGTCATAGAATGCGTCAGACATAGCCTTATTTAGTGGAAGCGTTCTAATACTTCTGGGTTTTAGATACTAGGCGGGCATAGCAGCAAAAGAAGGTGGACAAATTTATGCATGGTGCATGTCATAAGATTTCAGAATCAATAATCACCGGATTGTAAATTTTTACATATTATCATTCAACTTCTCCGTTTCCTTTCATACTATACACGACGTTTCTCAAGTACGCCATAACTCGCCATTAACTACAATACATATTTTGTATTAATTCCCCATGCGCACTGGTGAAATTGGAGGATCACAACAAAATTATAATATATTTTCTGATCGCGTCTTTCAGAAGCTCACACAGAGGTACTCGCTAATTGAAAACTATTGCAAAGGCTTTGGCGGGTCACCCGCATTTTCATCTACCTTGGCCATACCTAAGTAAGAAGTCCTACTAAAGTTCGAGTTAAAATTCCCACTATCGGCAACAAACTAAGCATGCACCTTGCCCTAAATAACTGCAGGTAGTTGCAGTGAAAAAAGGCGAGTGACTTTAATTTAATTAACTTACACCTATCACCGTAGTGTGTTACCAAATTTATTCGCATTTTATCAAAAATGTTGTTTCTTCGTCAATTTCATTACTTAAACCTCGTCAAATTCACCTTGGAATCCAACACTTGGGGTCTGAATAACATTCAAATTTTTGTTTTGTTTTACCACACCGATACAGTTATTTTTTTAATGGCTACCGCAGGCAATTTGTATAACTCGCTAACGCTCCATATTACCATTTTCGTAGCGATAACAACGCTTGCCGCCCCCAAAAGAAATCGGTAAATGACCTTTTTCCATTTCATTATGCATGACTGTTCCACTTCTAAGTCTTTTCACTGTGAAATTGGAACAAAAAAGAAACGGTTAAAACATCTAGAGCGTAAATATTAAAATCGTACGTCCAACACTGTCATGAATGTCCACTTTTTCAAAACAAATGACAGAGAGAGTATAGAATTACTTCATAGACATCCTCTCGTTATAGTGCTAATGAACCTGACCGAATGACAATACTCCACTGGTCCCTGTATCGTACTTATCTATTTCACTAAAAACCCATAAACCGCTCTGTACGAGGAGAAACAGATAAAGTGCGATCGCAAGGATTATTTTGACAAATTTATGAGCTCCTGCGGGACAAAGTCTCACAAAATATCCTTCGATGACGTATTTATTACGAGTTTTTGGGCATTTTTTTGAATTTTTTTTTTGTTTACGTTTACAAAAGTATTTCAATCTTTTTACGATCAAAATTGATGTAAAAATTATGATCGTTGTCGATCGTTGGAACGCCACCACCATCGCCACATATCCACTTGAGTGTACATAAGTGCAATGGTATTGTGTTACAGGCGGATACTTGAAGTGTCTGGTGGAGAGTCCCTTTTTAGCACTGTTGGCAAGTGGTTTGCTACACTGGCGCTAATTCGTACTTCAACGTCATTATCGCGTGTTAAATCGATTTCGAGAATTGCTATTCATACGAGTAGTGAGTATGTAACTAAGTTTTCGATGAACGCTTTATGGTTGCGTTTCAAGAGTCGACTCATTATAAAGTGGCTAATCGGCTAAAAACTCTCAGACCGCGAGAAATAAGAATAAGATAAATCACGATTTAGGTTATGCAAGAATAAATATATTTAAGGATTATAAATCATATTGATCCAGCGGTTTCTTTATGGATGAATTCAGATGCAATCCAAGCGTGAGAAGGAACGTAAATATAGCGAGAGATACCCAAACGCGCGGTGTTTAAATGGATTTTATTTTTCTATTTGCGTGCAGTGATAGATTTGTTTGATGCTTACGATAAAAAAGGACCTCAAAGGGTATCGATTTTGGAAATCGTCTTTGGTGCCAAAAGTGACATCCATTCGCCGAAGATGCCTTTTATCTGTGTGGGAACAATCTGACCATTTGGTGGAGCTTTAGAAGAATCCAACTTTTTTGTAGAAGGGTCTATGTTACGCAGAAAAGGTTTGTAACCAAGTCAGATGTCTAGGATCCATTGAGAAGTCTATTGCAAAAGATATGTCTTTAGTGGAATGCATTCGGGGTTGTTCCCAACAGTTTACCCAGTCTTTTTAAGAAATATTGTTTTCTGACTTTGCTTAGAGGTGGACATTAGAAGATCGTGTCATTTTCTGCATTCTGATCACCGCAGCCGCTGCATGTATCTTCAACTCCCAAAAAGATTATGACCAGTTGTGAGTATCCGGGCGAGAGGGTTCTGTTTGTGTGAGAAAATGAGTTCCCTTGAACCATTGTAAGGCACGTAGCCAGGAATTTTGTTTCTGACATTTTTTTATTTGGGGGATTCAAACGTGTTATTCAATTTGTGCTTTAAGCTTTTAATTTATAAATAAAATAAAAAGTATTAAAGATTTCAATTAATTTGTTTACTGTTTTAATTTTTGGGCTGTGCCATTATGTATGGAATAGAACATCTGTTAAATGGCCGCCACGAGAGTGGTGGCAAACTTCGATTCTTGTGAGGTAATTTTCGACGACTTTTCGGCACATTTCTGGCTGTATTGTGACCACAACTTCGACGAATGTTTGTTTTTAATTGCTCCAAAGTTTGGGGATTCTCTGCATAGCCTCACAAAAATAAAAGATCACACGGTCTTGCCTTCAATCTCAGGCCACACAAACTGTCACCCGTGGTGGATGCAATTATCAGAACCTCAAGCGCGAAATGGGACTTATTGCTGAAGATTTTGTTTTAAAAATCGGCGTCAACTTGTTGATTTTTCAGCACCCAATCGGCGTATGTTCTGAACATTCTATAGTCAGCAGGCTTTAGATGTTGTGTAAGCTGAACCTTAGGGATGAAGCGCAAAATACGCCAAATGGAGCTGTAGGAAATAGCCAATTGCTGAGCGCGGCGTGGAATTGACAATTCTGGATTTTTGGCCACTGAGACACTCACAGCGTCTATGCTTTCAGTTGATCGAGCATTACAATAATGCACAGCCTTACGACAACACCAACAGTTGCTCGATTAAAACGACCATAATCTGTCATTAAATTGCGATACACAGATAATACAGAACTGCTATTTTTAAGCAAGATGCAACAATTTTAATGCGTTGAGCGGTGGCTGAGGGTGTTCACACTGGACTGACGGACTGAATTTTTTTTTACAGTTAGTGTTCAGACTGATAGTCCTGTCTGAACACTTCCGCGGATTCTTTTTGACATATTAACTGTAAGTGTCCACCAAATTAGTTTCTTTTTTTCTTTTCTTCTTCTTTTTTTTTTTTGCTTACTTGTCAAATTTGAAGAAATTTAATTAAAAAATGATAGCAAAGATACGGAATTATTTTTTTATTTCACAATTTCTTTTTGAACACATTTGTCGAGTGACAACCGATTGACATTTTCAAACGTCAGAAAAAAAAACCGGATTGACGTAACATGTCACCTCTCCACTTCCCCCTTTTCCGGTAAACGTCAAAAAAAAATTCAGTTCTTCAGTTCTGTGTGAACACCCTCGTTAAGCGATCCATATTGTAAAATGGCAAGAACTAACTACCTGTCACTATGCATGACAGATGAATTTGGCAGATGCCATATGGCAGGGATGTGAACCATTTATATACACACAAAACTTAAATAATGTAAACAAAGCTTAAATAAAATTATACTAAGGCGATTGATTTTCAGAGAAAAACATCTGGTCATTTAGGTAAAATTGAGAAATTAAAAAAAAAAACATTGATCCTTAAAATTAATAATGGTGCCGTAAGGGTTAGAGAATTCCAATTAATTCCTGTATGCAGTTTTGCATCCTCTGAATGGGGTTTTTGGTCTCCTGCTGACAATATTAAAGGTATTCGAAAAATTCAGTTTGAAGTGCCCACAAGGGCGCATTGAAAAAAGACGTTTAATCTCTGATCATCAATTCGGATTCAGAATCAAACATTCCACAATTGACCAGGATTATAGAATAACCAGTGAAAATGAGAAAGTCCTAGAAGGAAAAAAGATATGTTTTACCGCTTTTCTTGACGTCTTTCAAGCCTTCGACAAGGTATGATACAAAGGATTGAAGGCAGGTTCTTCCGGAGAGTTACAAAAGGTTTTAGAATCCTGTCTTCCGAACAGACTTTTCTGTGTTGAACACGGAACCGAATACTCAGAATTTAAAGACATCGCTGCTGAAGTTCCGCAAGGAAGTGTTCTTGGTCCGGTCTTGTTCTTATTCTACACTCGAGATATACCTCAAGAAGAAGGCGTCGTTGTAGTCATGTTCGCGGATGATACAGTTATACTAGTAACAGAGAGTTCAGTCGAGTCAGCAACTGAAAAGCTCCAACGAGCTTTGGATAGATTTTGCGAATGAACAAATATTTGGTGCATTGTTCTTAACGAGTCCAAATCAACTCATGTTGATTTTACTTACAAGAAAACAGGTTCAAAATCGAAATCCAGTCATAGCCGAAAAATAGCAAATTTTCAACAATCAGCTAATAAGTAAAGTACCGTTATAAGCATTTTTCAGCAAAAGCCTGGTACGCCATCTATTACCACATATCTAATGCAACTCAAATATTAAATTTGAATAAAATCGTTGGAGTCGTTTTCGAGAAAATATTTTTTACAAAATTACTAATGGCCGAATGAAAATTCCACAGATACATACAAACTATTGTAGTAATGTCAATATTTTCAGGAAACCAATAAGTCGCTGTAGTACGAACTGTCAAATAAGTCGCTCACTGAAGTAGCAATGCACCTACACAATGGTGAAGCGCAGCTCGATTGCTCAAGCTGTCAAAACGGAAAGCTAATCACACTATGTTTCGTGAAAATGTTTTTTGTGGTGGATTTTATAATTAAAATTTTTATAATAATGACTGAGGAAAAGAAATCAATCGCATGCTATGAATTTCTCCGTAGACGGCTCTGCCATTTTCGATTTTTTTTTGCCAATGATCGAACTGGCTGGAGAAGAATGTTGGTTGAGGCCCAGGTCTGTCCACGTCTGTCATATAAAGAAAAAGAAAGAAGTGTTGAAATTAAAGGATATGTATACATACTTTTTTTGTTGCACGACTAAGGAATCGTCTTCCTATATTCAATCTTACGCACTACTTAAAACTGACAATAATGTTGCAATCAAAAACCAATAAATATACCTACTCTGTTTTTAAATTCTACCAGAGATAAGCAACAAATCAATTTCGTTGCAAATCTGGTTAAACGTGCGTATGCATAATACCATCATTTTTTCTATGTCTATTTGCAAAAATAATTTTATCACCCGAAGTGACCTTTGGGGAGAATACGCATTTATAAGAAATATAAATTCCGGTGAATTTATATGATAACTAATAATATCACAAATAAATATGGCAGGAGTGTTTTCGGACTGAAAATGTGTAAGAGCCAATCAGTCTACCAAGTTTTGTTATAATTAGGAAGTTCATCAAATATATTTAATTTGCGGATAGCATATCTAGTGAAGTTTTATTGAACACTTTCCAATCTAAGCTCGTGATAGTGAATCCCAATACATTTGATGAAAGCCTAACATAGAGTTTGACTTGACAAATGCGTAATCATAATGTAATGTGAAATTTAATTTGTTGTCAAATATGACCCCGAGATTTTTGACTTCATTGATTCTAATGCTTCTATATATACTCAAAATGTCAAAAAAGTGGTTTTCCGCATAGCGGCTGCGCGTATGTCTGTCTGTCCTTCTGTAAGGCTCGGTGTCTGTGGCATTGCGATTCATCTTGTTAACTATAACTTCTGCAAAAATGCACTGTCGGAGTAAAGGTTTTGAAAATACAATTAATTTTGTTCAATTTCAGTTTTTCTTTTCTTCTGACATAAACTGGCCACTTCTCATGGCATAACACTTATATTGGAGGCTTTTTATGAACATTAACGTGAATTAGACGCTTAGATAATTGAAGGTCTCTTTCACCTGACCTCATCACAACAAACAGGTTAACCATCGCCGCCAAAAGCCTCCAAATCGAAGCGAAACTTGTGAACGAACGATGGGGCATATGTCCACTGCAGTCTGGACATATGGCAACAATCACGGCGTATTTTTTAATTGCTTGAGTTAGGTTAAAAGTTAAAAGAGTTAAAGTCTGCTATCACGCGACCTTAAAGATTTAGAGAAAGATTTGTTTAATATTTTTGCTCTGAGAACCGCTTGAATTCTTCTTGGAATAGTTTTTACAAGTATGACACTTGTTGGAACTTGCTGGAACTGATGTTGTGTTCAAATCTGGACAATCTCCTGGCAGATCTGCTATTTCATGTTTAACCTCAACCGAATAGTATTCGATTGGCCATCTTGACACATGCCAGCCAATTTGCTTGATAATTTTGCTAAATTTTTTACTCCGATAAAAATCCCTCCGCCTGTTTTGCCACAATATGGAACTAGCTGGTGTTAGATGGTAGTTTCTTTTCAAATTACATGTTATTTTGACACTGACAGCGCACAAATATTTACGAAATGAATTGTTTTATGCTGGAATAACGTTGGGAAATATTAAAAAAAAATATCAAAAGTGAGTATTGTGTTGCCGAACAGTGCGAATTTTGAAAAGAAAATTCGGTCAAAATAATGCACCAACCGTGCCTGCTGTACGTAAGTTTGTGAAGAAAGTTAGTAAGATTGGCTTTTCAATTATTAACATAAGATATCCTTGTGCTTGTCCTGTGCGCTCAACCGAAAATATTGCTGCTACGCCTAAACTCTAGAACCTCAATGACGGCATTATTGGCCCCTTTTTCGAAGTTTCGAAAGTGAAGTTGGCAACAACGTTACGGTCAACGGAGAGCGCTATAGAAGTAGCCCTACGTGCCATACAAACCGTCCAACAATCGATCTTTTGCGCTAGTTCAATAATCGTGTAATCAGTCGTTTTGGTCATTTTACGCCTTTGGACTTTTTTTTTGTGGGGTGCTGAACGATTGAGGCACTTAAGGACAATATTGATCGAGTTATTCGTGAAATAGAGCACCGAATCATCGAAAATATACTGCAAAGTCATGCCATCAGTCATCAAAGTTAACATAATAGGCTACTGCCAAGCCAGCCGCGACAGCCATTTAAATGAAATTATTTTCCATAAATAATCAGAAGGTGTACTCACTTCAATAGAGCAAAAAACTTAAAAAAAAAAAAAATATTAAATGGATTTTTTTATAGCAATTTTAAAAAGAAACCAACAGATGGACCACCCTTTAGAACTCGAAAATTCGGAACTACAAAATTTAAGAAAATTCGAAGAATTATGACCAGGTAATTCCTTCAATTTGGCACCTAGCGAAACTTTAAAGTCGTCTCTCTTGCACAATTACGTATGTAAATGTCATTCGGATAACTTTTTCACAAAACATTTAATTGTGTCTAATACTTCTCATAATTACCTCACTCAGTATTAGAATAGTAGCTATTTTCGGAGCCTTTTTTTATTATGTCCGGTCCCGATTTTACAATAACCCTCCATTAGAACATACAGGTACCTAACCTACTAAAGAAAAACAGACCATGCATATGATCTAAGAAAACACAATTCCAGACCAACAATTAGTCCGATACATATTTGTTTTCATTTCACTCTCACTCTTTGTTGTGGTGGCGGCACTTAAGAGTTCTGTATAATATGTGCAAATAGGAGGTGAATTTCCCTTTCGGGAAAAACACATTCCTTATGTAATCGAGTGGAGACATAAAGATGTAAAAATGAAAGGAAGAAAACCCGACATGTGACCATAATGTTTTCTGGTCAAATAAAACACTGACAAGACGGAAATTGTTTTTTTGGGACAGGATCCAAGATCTCTTTTTGAGTAAGAAAAAAAAAAAAAAAACTTAACTTTTCACATTGACAGCTGACGGTGATGGAGTTATCATTACCGTGGACCTTACTTGTTTTTAAACATTTAAAAAACACGCGTTTTCAATTTGTTTCCCATTCCTTATTTATTTTTAATTAAACAAAAACGCAGACAACGAAAAAAATAAAAATAATAAATTCAATAATATGGAAATAATTTATTTTGGATTTAACCTGTTTGAACTTTTTCCCATTTTCGTTTCGAAAACGCTTCCCTTATCAGTGCTCGGCAGGAGTGATCTTAAAGGTTATTGTGACGACATTTGTTTTTCTATGATCGAAATTAAATGATCATCATCATTATTATAAATTGTCTCCAAACAATCTAGCTTTTTGTGTTAATGAATTCAAAGTGACGCTTTTTTTCTGTTTTTTTCGAACTTCCCTTGAATTTTACTTTTTTGAAACCTGCCGATGAATTGGGACGATTGTGGAAATTTTGTTGACTGGATTGTTTTATTAATTATATATGTACTTTAAAATGCTGAAGTGCATTTGGGATTATTTTAATCAAATAATGTAGTATATTGAAATCTGAATAAAGAAACAGATGTATCTACAATTCGCTTATATCATACAATACTCGAGAACGGCTAGATATTTTAGTGCGGTCTTTTTCTACTCATCATCTGCTTACTTATCGGACTTTCGACTCTGGAAGGGTGTTTACCTAAGACACCACAGCTTTTTATTTTCGTGTCGATCCGGAACACTTTGTTTTCAGTAAGATAGATTAAAATACTTGCCATACGCAATCGCTTGTTCTTCTATATTCGTTGACGTATCGGAAGACTATTTCAAAGTTATAAAAAGTTATTAATTTCGAGGTTGGGATTTTACATCCCTGCGATATGGCATCTGTCATCCATAGTGACAGATATTTAGTTCTTGTGTTGCCATTTTACAATAGGAGTCGTTTAACTACCGCTTAAGGAATTAACATTGTTTCATCTTATTACAAGAATAACATTTCTGTAATATTTATGTATGTACGACAAATGGACGCCGATTTTTGGAACAACATCTTCTTCAGCGATGAGGCCAATTTCTCGCGGCTACGTAAAGAATCAAAATTGCAGAATTTGGGGTTCTGAGAATCCAAATGTGCTCGTTGAGATTGCATCCACTACGGGTGATAGTTTGATGCGCGATGTGAATCGGCGGCGTCATTAGGCCCTATTTTTGGAAAACGAAGAACACCTCACTGTTGCGGTGAATTTTTCTGCACTACGGTCAAATGATAACCAATTTTTTTTTTAGCCTGAGAGTGAAGACTGTGGTTCCAACAGAACAGGACTGCACACAAAATTCCCGGGTGTTTAATTTCAAGATTTGGCTACATCAATTGGCCACCAAGATCGTATGATCTCACCCTGTTGGAATTCTTTATGTAGGACTATGCTAAAGATCGTGTCTGTGCAGACAATCCCCAAACTTTGGAGCACTTAAAAACCAAGATCCGTAAAGAAATCTTTAATACTTTTTATTATATTTAAATTAAAAATCCTAAAGCACAAAATGAATAACACTGTTCAAAGCTGCTCACTTTTTTACATAATCAGAAAGATTTTTCTTTTAATAGAAAAACAGACTTCTATAAAAACGGGATCTTAATAACCAGAATTTTGAAATGTAGAATTTTGGATACAGAATTTTGGATCATGCTACAATCTCATCATGGATCATGCTTTGGAACTACAATCTTAAACCGCCCAAAACTTTTCAAAATCAAAAGTTATCACGAAGCTTTCAACTATTCACCGAATAACTATTATCAATATCTCGTCTAGGTCAGAAGCCTTCAGACCTAGACGAGATTTCTCCCCTTACCTTAAGAAGATGTTCTTCAAACCTCTTACACTTATCGTAATCCATAGGTACTTTTCCGAATAAATGGAAACTTGCACAAGCACTTGCCAATTTCGGAAAAGGGATATAAAACCTCTCCTTCTAAATACCGAGAAATAGCTTAAACGTCAATGCTTTGCAGGGTCGTGGAGAACATTTTTAACCACCGTCCTATGAGTTATCTTGAAAGAAACCATCTTCTTAATTACCAGTATGATTTCCGGCGGGAGATGACCTACCTGTCAGAGAAATGGAACGAAAGTACATTCATCTTCATGTCATTGCCCTTGATATCTCGAAGGCTTTTGATAGAATGTTTCAGAGTGCTCTCGTTAACAAACATGAAACTCATGGCGTCGGTGAAATTGAATTTTTGAAAAATGTTCGATCTCGAGATTTTGATTAATTTTGATATTACTGTAATAGAGAATCTTCAAATTCTGTCTGTCTGTATAAATGTCTGACTCCATCTTAAAAGGCTGTACGGATTTTCTTCAAACTTTATATCTGGGAACTGAAGATCACAATTCAAGGCGAAATAGAAACCTTTATTCTAATCTTAAAATTGAAGATTTTTGACAGAAAATGTGTATAACAGTACTTCATTTATTGGCCGGATTGACTAGGGCGATTTTGTTTAATTCCGATACCTGAATGATATTTAATACGAGTATATGCAAGGTTGTAACGTACCAAGTTTTGGAAAAAAAATTATTTTGATTTTAACTGTTTTAAAAAGAAAAAGGAGGGCACGACTGGGTCTCACATACTTGCTCCTTATGTGCTGTTCGCTTGCAAATTCTTCAGATTTCATATTGAAGAAATGTCGATTAGAAGCGAAGAAATTAAGATTTTCTTAAAATGCTTTAAAAAAGCTAAAAAAAATATTTAGATCCAAAATAGTCCAAAATTTGAATTCCAAGTCCATAAATACGTATTAATTTTGGGTAAAATCGTCTAAGAGATATCCGATATATGTAGGGCCAATTTTTGCAGGTCCCCTAATAAGTAAAGTACCGTTATTCGTTAGCCTGTGTGAACTTAGCCCTACGTTAGAGTTGGTGCAAATAGTACTATTTGTTCTGAACATGGTTCTAAATTCCTTTCAAGTTTGCAGTATATCACCAAAAAATTAAAAATTCCCAGCCCCTTTCTTCGAAAATCGAGCTTTCAAAAGTTGTTCTGAACATTGTTGCAAATTTTTATTGCAATAAGTCAAAATCTGCAGGGTCTACCTTCACACCTGGCTCAAGGAAAAAAGTATTTTTTTTTATTTATTCTTGTAATTTTTGACTTATTGCTGTCAAAATTAGGGAGAATTTATAACAAATATACGAGTAGAACAACGTGGAACAACTTCTAGAATTTCGAAAAGGAAAATTCGAAAAAAATCAAAAAGATGTTTTCGATTTAATCTTGTAGTTTTTAATATTTTGCAATAATAATTTGGAACCATTTAGAGCAAACCTGGAGCAACTTGGAACAAATTTTCAAAAATTAGATTTTTCCAAAAAATTGGGGACTAACTTTACATAGGCCATTAATTATTTGTTAGCGTAAAGCTGGCTACGCCTCAGATACGAATTTTTATCAAAAACTTTACAGCCGTTCTTGAGTAAATTGCACTTTTTCAAAAATTGGCTTTAAGTAAATTACCACTCATTTCGAGGTTAGTTTGACAATTCCGATTATGGCTTGCGGGTGAAGTTTGAATAGAATCCGTCTGACCGTTTAGTCTACAGTCTGAAGTAAAAACCGACAGATGTACCACTTAAAGTTCTCACGAAAACAATACTTGCCCTATACAGCAAGTAAAAAAAACATTTTTACGATTTGATTTAAATTTCAAATCTGAGTGATTTGCAAATAAATAAAATGTACATATTTAGTTGGAAGTGCGACAACGCTAGTAGTGCACATTATTTCTTTATATGTGCATTCCTAACCCTGGTTGTCCATCTAAAGGAGCTGGTAGGCATCTGGTTTAACCCCCAAGACGGGCACAGTTTCTGGCGCTAATTTGAATAGGTAACCAAAAGGCTTGTAAGGAGAATTTAACTCTGAAGAAGTTAAGGCTGTTTCAGCGATGATTCCTGGCCTTAACTAACTTTCCTTGTAAGTTAGAGATAAACTTAATTCATATTAAGTTTGATACATAGTACGTAACATTTAGAAATAATAACGATAGACCCACAAAAGTATTTGTAATATGCATCCATCGTCGATATAGCTATGTCCGTCCGCCCGTTAATTACCACTTTTTGAGCCTTAAATTTTAGTTAGGAACATAAAATTTGGTACACAAGATTTATAAAACCTGAAGCAGTACAAGTGTAAAAATTAGAAAAAAATTCACCCACAGGCACGTCTACTTTTAAAAAAATTGTTTTTTCTCATTATTTTTGCTAGAGACTGAAAAATATTGCAGACATAAACTTTCTCTACATTTGATCCATACATTATGCATGGCCACGCCCACTTGTTGGAACGTTTTTAAAGCTATTTACGGTGATGGTTATGTGTTATTGTGAATAACTTAAAATTGGTGAACTTTGGCAACAAAGTTTGGCAGCCACGCACACTCTCTGCTAAGAAAAAGTTGTAACAAGAGTGTTGCAATAAAATTTCTTAAAAATCGCAGAAATATCCTCTGTATAGAAAGATATTTTTTATCATGCTTTCCTGCATGTTTTTATGATACTTTGAATTTTAATATCATTTAAAAAGAAATTATGACTTAAATTCGTTGTTTCTTAGTATGGGAGGTAATTAAAGAAGCTACAAATTATCTGCCCAAACTTATTTTAAGTTCTTATTGAAATAATTTATATGCGCTCTCATTTGGATTCCGGGCATTTATAACCCTATCCCACCTGACTTTTTAACTATAAGAAAAATAAGGAACATGTGCAGGCTTAAAGTATCGGATAAAACAGCGCCAGGTTACGATCTTATTACCGCGCAAATTTTGAACGAACTACCGGACGTAGCCACAATAAAACTTAAGCTTCTAATTAATGCCTGTTTTAAACTAATGGCCCCGACCCATAGAATCAGTCGATCTGCTGCGTCCCTTTTAACTGACAGCTAGATAGAATACACACATTCTTATGGAAGGTGGGCCAATAACCAACAGATATATGAACTTCGATGGATAAAGTAGGTTTATTTTCTACTTTTATGTCCGTTGAACCATTGGCAGTTCACACATTCACATATTTAAGTTCACACATTCACATATTGAAGTTCACGTATTCACAAATTTTGAGAGAAAGTACATTCATTAGTGGAAGCATTGAGGGAATGTAGAGAAACTGTCATCGCCGTTGACAATCGGACCAAAATGTCATCAGCTGTTATCTGTCAACGAAGGTATGCGACGGATTTTATGGGACTGTTCTTTCCGGCAATAAGTGAACGTCAACGTCAACCTTCAACGGAACGACGTCGGCGGATTCTATGGGTCAAGGGTATGGGTAAGACATATAACTCATCACTGCGAAGATCGCTGAAGTAGTCGTAATACTGAAAAAAGGTATGTCATCTACATATGTTACTTTCTAAAGGCCAATATGGTTACTCCCGATATTATGAACAAATTAAAAAAAAAAAAAAAAAATACTCCTTAAAAGACTAGATACAATTATTATTGAAAGACGACACTTCCCGAATTATAAATTTGGCTTTAGGAATAAGCATTCGACAATAGATCAAGTGCACCCTATTACCGACGTGATGGAGAAAGCGCTAGAAAGTTAACAGGTTTGCTCTGTATTATTCCTGGACGTAGCGCAAGCATTTGACAAGGAGTGGCATAAAGACTTGGGGTTCAAACTGCATATGAACTGAAATCTTATGTAGTAGACATAATTTTTAGAGTACGGTACCTTGAGGAGTACTCAGAATTGAAGGAAATAACGGCAGGTGTCCCACAAGGTAGTGTTCTCTGACCAACTCTGTATTTATTTTACACAAGGTATATATCACTAGACAACAGCTTCGTGGTAGCCACTTTTGCGACAAATGCGCAGAAAAAACTACTGTTAAGCTGCAGAATGTAATCAATAAAGTTATAAATTGGACGCATAAATGGGGCATTAAACTTAATGAGACAAAGTCTACACACGTTAAGTTTACAAACAGGAGAATAAGATCTCTGCTCGTTCTTATCAACAATTAAGTAGTACCTTTTGCTAACACAGCAAAGTACCTAGAAATGACCTTAGATGCCAAATTAAAGAGGAAGGAACACGTTAAAAAGAAAGGAGAAGAGTTAAACATGATATAGAAACTATACTAGCTAGTAGGACGTAGTTCGGAGCTATTTATTCAGAATAAAATTTTGCTATATTAGCAAATACTTAAGCCGGTCTGGACGTATGGCATTTAATTATGGGGCTGTGCAAAGAAAACAATTATTAAAATAATACAAACATTTCAAAATAAAGTCCTTCGTGGAATAGTCAACGCCTCAAGAAGCTAAGACTTACATGGTGACTTGCATATCGACCCGGTGACAGATGTCATTAAAAAGAATGCAATAAGACACAATCAAAGATTGCAAATACACGTCAACGTCCTAGATGTGCACAATTACGTTCGCAGATTGCGAAGAACCAAGCTTCACTAACTATGATGAATCATTTATCGATCTTCCTTAGATTGGTCATGATCGCAGATGTTTTTAGTGCCGTCTTGAATCCCACACTACTAATGCCTTTCGAAATATACACCTTCTTTAAAAAAAAAAATGGAAAAGTCTGCATGAAGTAGAAATGTAACTTATAACATAGGTGGGTTTGTATATCAATAAGAAATTACTTCATAGATACAAATAATATACTGACAATAATGTCGTTGTTTTTTTTGTTATACATAGGTAACTCTGATTAGTTTACATTATTTTATGACAACTGTTTGAAATTTTTACTTGAATGGCTGGATGGAACTATTATCTTGCCAAGGACGGCTAATACTGAAAACGTTTAATAAAAAAATTTGTTCCTACATTCTTGTAACGACTACTAGTCCAAATTCGGTGCAGTGTATTTGAGACAAGTGTGTAGATTTATGATCGTTTCATTATGCAACATTGTAAATGTCATAAAAATTTGTAAAATAATTTTTTAATGTTCCATTTTATATTTCTTTTGACAATGTTAACGATTTGTTTTCCACTGATATGGGATTTTAATAACTCAGTTATGTTCAATGATGTAGTTCACGTGCAGTAACGCACTCCAAGTGCATTTACCGCCTTAACTATTTCACAAAAAGTCGTAAAAAGTCCGCGATTTTATTACTTTCCTCGGTCATCCATTATGGCTATGTGATCCAAATAACTCACACAACCACTGCCATTTAAGGTGCACTATTCCAATTCGTTTTAATTACTTTCCCTCAATGAGTTTTTTTTTTTTTCAAATAGTCGAAGAGAAAAATATTAATTTTCATTTAAAAATGTAAAAATGTTTGTTGTATACACTAGGGGATGATTTCGAGTCCGAAGAAAATAACCATACCCATTTGTGACTCGCGAGTAATTCAATGCCTCATAGTAGTTTACGATCTTGATGACCGTTTTGGGAACCTCGTCCAACGATACATTGTTAAAGGATCTATGATCCGTGTGTGATTTATGAGATAATTTTCTGGTCGATTTCAGAAATTTGTTTCAAGTGTAGGATATTCGAATGCATTTTTTCACTGCACGTGAATATTATTCTGGATTTGGATATGTCTCGCTGGAATGGGAAAATACATTGCTTCGTAGAATAAGTGGAACTCATAAATTCAGTTGCTTTAGTTGGGTAGAAAAGGATTATGAACTGAAGGTTTCAAACAAATGGGTTATGGGTGGTTGGACGAACTTATGTGATAATTCCGAAGCGTGATATACTCGTACATAGTACTTAGAAGCTAGAAAAATTAAAACTAATGAATTCTTATCGGAATCAGCGTTTACAAGCTTCAGCTAAGACAAATTAAAATAAAAAAGAAATTTAAAACATAGCTCCATCCTGTTGGAACCACATGTCGCTCATATCAATATCTTCAATGCACAGGCCTTACGACATGACAAACCTACCAAATTCTTCGAATTTTGTGACTGTGCTTCGAACTGTTTGATCAGTTGGGCGATTATGACGGCCGTAATCTACCCTTAAATCGCGATACATGGATATTACAGAACTGTTTTTTTTGTAGTAAGATGCAACAATTTTAATGCGATGAGTTTTGGTTGAGTTATTGGTTGAACGATCCATATTGTAAAATAGCAAAGCAAGAACTAACTACTTGTCACTGCGGATGACAGATAGATTTGACAGATGTCATAAGGCAGGGATGTGAAATCTCAACCTCGAAATGAATAATTCTTTACACTGCAGGGAATATTTCAGGCAATGGCAATGACAATCTAAAATTTAGGTGGGCATTTCATTGCTGGCAATATCCAAATGTCAAATGTAATTATGTCATTCAACAACAAACGTATGCGTGTCTTTTTTTTTCCGCCAGAATTTTCTTCTAAAAAAATTTTTTTTTTCCACATGTTCTTCTTTTTCACTTTCCGCCATTTTGAAAACTTCGAAACGTCAAATTTATTGCCTTTGCGATGGAAAGCAATCATTGCCTTCCATCTGACGGGCAATATTGCCATTGCCATTGCTTGAGCGTCTACACTAGGAAATCTTAAGGCAATGGCAATGGCAATGGCAATGGCAATTTATTGCCTCGAATATTGCCTATGGAGACGCAGTATTAGCTTGGCATCAGTCGTACACCTCAAACTGTCAGAAAAAAAATAATAAAGTTCATGCCTTCTTCGTAGATCTAAAGGCCGCTTTCGATAAAATTTCACGCAAACTACTCATTTATAAGCTACTACTAGCAATAGGAGTGTCGACTAAATTTGTTAACCTGCTTTTTTTTTATAATTTGGATACTCGATCAGCGGTTTCGACAGAAAAGGAGGTGTCATGTGTCGCACTCTACACGAACGACCTAGATGAATTTCTAGGAGGAGATCTGAGGATCGATTTCTTACTTACAGGATTGCTGCTGTTTGCGGACGATATGGTGATTTTGCCGAAGGACATTCCAGTTATTCAAGAAATGATAGCCCGGCTTGAAGAGTACTGCGTGAAATGGAGTTTGGAAGTGAACATACGAGCTTCAAGACAAGAAATCCTAGTTTTCCAAACCCATAGCGCACAAGTCTAGACTTTTGGAAGAAGTTGATAGGCTACACCTATATTTTTTTAAACGAATCCTAAAATTACCAGCAAGTATACCAAACTATGCACTGTCCTACCCTGTCCTGCAATTACATCTAAGGTAGAGAAGCTTGTGACGCCTTCCATGCAGCAGAAAACAGCAAACTTGCGTCGGCCCCCAGTATACTGGTGGAATGATGAGAGCGCCAAACTGCGCGCAGATTGCCAAAGGGCGCGTCGATTGTACGAGCGTTAACACAGCAGCCACGGAGAACTCCATGAGAGATTTATAATTGCCCGAAGAAACTTAAAAGCTGCAATTAAAAACAGTAAAAAGAGAACTGTGCAACGAAGCCAATCAAAACCCATGAGGAAAAACCTCCCAAGTGGTTATGATATAGTTGAAGGGTGGCAGAAAACCCTCGCCCACGTTCTCAGTGTTTCTCGTAAACGTGGTCTTTGTGCTTTTTCACAACAACAGGTAATAGAGGAACAAACGGAGAGGACTACAACGGGAGCGTTACCAAAACTTCTCGTCACAGCAGCAGAAGTCCTACAAGTCTGCAAAAACATCAAGGATCAAAAAGCACCTGGTGTTGATGAAATCCCAAACATTGCATTAAAAGCAGCAATTAATTGGCGCCCACACATCTTTGCAGACGTATACAATGCCTGCCTCAAGGAAGGAGTATTCCCCGATCAGTGGGAGAAGCAAAGACTTGTCCTCTTACCAAAAGGTAATAAACCACCGCAGGATCTCTCATCGTACAGGCCTCTATGTATGCTGGGCACTATGGACAAAATACTGGAGCGAAATACTAATAAGTGACAGATTGGAGAGTACGATCGATGAAGCGAGAGGTCTAGCCGACCGCCAGTATGGCTTCCGTAAGGCATGATCTATGATTGATGCCATCGATGAAGTCGTAAATACAGCGAAAAAGGCCATCGAAGGAAGACGGTGGAAGGGCGAAAGTAAACTGTACTGCGCAATCATAACGCGGGATGTTAAAAACGCCTTTACAACCGCAAATTGGAGTAGCATTCTGCGAGCACTTACCGTCAAGAGAGTACCGGACTACCTGCAGCAAATAATGGCTGACTATTTTAGAAATAGAATACTGTACTATTGTACCGATGATGAAATGAGGCAGTATAACGTCAGAGGCGGTGTCCCCCAAGGAACTAGTACTAGGACCACTACTGTGGAATCTAATGTACGACGACGTCCTCAGACTTCGAATTCAGAGTGCTCATCAGCAGCAGACGAGTTATGGAGACTATAAAAGTAACCGTGGGCTATCACGGTGTAGTTTCCAAACCAGAGCTGAAGTACCTTGGCGCTAATATAGATGCAAGGTTGTCTTTTAAGCAACACCTGCAACACGCAGCTGAGAAGGCAGCAAGAACAACGTCTGCCCTAGCAAGGATCATGCCAAATATTGGAGGACCTAAACAGAAGAAGAGACTGCTCCTAGCAAGAGTTCCGACGTAGATGATGCTTTACGGCTCCCAAATATGGGCAAGTGCCATGAAGACGAAATCGTACAGAAGGAAGACGGAAGCGGTCTACAGAACCAACGCCTTGAGAGTATGCAGCGCCTTTCGAACAACCTCCTACAATGCGGCACACATAGTTGCTGGAATGGTGCCAATAGACCTCCTCGTTAAAGACGCCGAACGGAAATATCGTGCCAACAGGACAGTGGTGCCAACAGCGACGAGTCGAAGTGACACCGAAGTACCACCAATAACAATCATTGAAGAAGAGAGATGGAACTTTTCTGACAAAGGCAGATGGGCGCAGAGATTGATCGCTAATATATACCCCTGGATCAATAGGAAGCATGGAGAGCTGATGGCGCAAATGCTTACTGGTCATGGATGTTTCAAAGCCTACCTCCATAGATTTGGACACGAAGACAACCCTTATTGCCCAACGTGCACGGAAGCAGTCGGGGATGCAGAACACATCATGTTCCATTGCGTACAATATCAGGAAGAACGTACTTTGCTAGCAAACAGACTGGGTGTGTACTTAACACCAGAGAGCACCACCAGGCAGATGACGAGCACCAAATAAGCTTGAGAACAGTAAGCGAAACTATGGCTACTATCATGAAAGTACAACGAAGACAGGAGCTACAGCGAAGCGTCGAGCAGACTGCTGCCAACACGAACGAGCCGAGTATGTAAGGCTGAAGCCCCCCTAGCGATGAAATGCTTGACGGCAGTGCCGCGAGGACCAGGGATAGGAGGGAGGTGGGTTTAGTGGGTGGAAATCCCACACTACTGTTATTGGGTACGGGCTCAGTTTCGTCTTTGAAAGATTCCCACCTCCCAAAACATCTAAGATATTCGAATACAACGAAAGAAGATGACAACATCAACTCACTAAAAAAAACTATTCTGTGTGAATGAGATAAATTATATCAGAAATAGATTTGGTCTGCGTTGTGATCAGAGATCTCTATCTGAAAAAAGAATGGAACTTTAAAAATTTTGAACTTTTGAACAGGAAAAAGTACAGAGTTGCGATCTAATATTCCTGAATGGCAGCAGATTTGGAGGAAACGAATCGACTTTATGTAGCTTAGGCTGACAGATGTCCCGTACTAAGATAATTTTTCGAAAAACAAATATCTTGACTGAGGACGAAATCATCGGTATACAAAATGGGAAAACACCTCTGTTTGGGACAGACTGACTAAATACCTAACTGTGGTCACATCTTACAGAAAGGAACTTATTGCAGAATTTAACTAGTTCAAAAAGATTAGTAACAACTTAGTTTCTTTATTGCTCTTTCTAGTTGAGAACATGTTTCCCCTCCGACCCACGAATTCTAGCTACATAGGTGGGTAAATAGATGGATGTTACATGTCACGCGCTAGGCTTACGTAGACCAATAAACAAACTCGAAAACAGTCTAGATCACCACCAAAATGTGTGTCCCCGTAGAAAATCGGACCCGATAATGACACCTATGATCGGACTGCGGGATTTGTTCACTTCTTTTCCATGTATGTTTCAGATACACTAATGTCAAAGTTTGTGCAAAAGCTGTCGCCGAGGTAATTAATCTCGGAATAAGGCTCTACATTCCCCACTCCACCAAAGATTCAACTTCCAGCAAACCCTGGTTTAACGAGAATTGTGAACAGGCCATTGCTGCAAAGATCAAACCCTGTAGACAATGGGCCTCCAAACCAACAATGACATATGCGATAATAAGATACGACAATAACGTATACGATACACGAACATGACATATACTTTACGAAATTCGTCTCTATATTCGGCACACCAGAATCCATTTTTCAAAACAGCTTTCAAAAACATATTTTTGGAGCTTTTCGATTTCGACATTGACTGCATTAATAATCTCCTAATTAGATGTGAAGATTTTTTCCCTCAAATCTTTTTTTATTTTCGGAAACAGCCGAAAGTCACACGGCACTAGATCCGGAGAATAAGGTGCTGGGCGAATTTCATTGATGCCCGAGAGCACAAGAAAGTTGTTGGTTTTTCAGCAGTGTGCGCAGGCGCATTATCATGGTGCAAAAAGTAGCGGCGCAACACCTCTTTTTGTCGGTGTCCTAGTAAATTTTGGAAAACTAGTGGCAAGCAACTCTCACTATACCAATTAGCAGTGACTATCTGACCAGTTTTAAACGGGATGACGGCGACCATTTTAGCCCTGATGAAGTATGATACATCGACATCATAACTTTTGTCGCTGACTTTTGTTGTTTGGCCTTTATTGGAGGATTTGCACCTTCTGGGCTCCATACCATGGACTGCTGTTTGGTTTCCTGGTTGTACTTGTAAAACCAAGATTCATCACCTGTAACGATCTTATAGAAGCAGCTTGACTCTCCATTTTCAAACTTATCAAGGAAATATTGAGCAAAACGAACACGAGACTTTTTTTGCTCTCCATTTAAAATTTGTGGAACCCATCGAGCTGACTTCTTCGAATATTTCAGGTGATAATTTAAAATTCGTGACACAGCCATGGCATTCAGACCCAGTTCATCCGCTATCATCTCCTGTCTCATCCTGGCTTATTCGTCAATTTTAGCCTTCACCAGGGCCACATTTGTATCGTCGGTCGAGGATTTGGGCCGACCTTCACGAGATTCGTCCTCCACAGAAAAATGACCAGTCTGGAATCTTCGAAACCACTTTGAAATAGGAACAAGAGATGGTGCATTTATTCTGTATGCATTTTGGCATTCGTGCACAATTTTGACTGGCGTGAGTTGACGTCGAAATCCGAAGAGAATGGTAAAAGTCCAATGGTGGTGGAACTTCAACCGAGCTTACGTCACTAATATTTCTCTTTCTCCATTTTTACCTATTGTTTTGAAATTTGGAAATAAATATTGCTAGATTATGAGCTACGGAAATGCATCTTTTTTTTTTTCTCAAAAACTACTAAATTGACACTAACTAAGTGAACTTTTGTTAGTCCCCGTATATGAATTTTATGTGATTTTTGCAAATGGCGTCTCCTGTCATCATGGTATTGACAGTTGTGAACTAAATAGATGCGATAAGATTGGTTCAATACGAGATATGACAATAGCAATAGACGAACAGGCTTTTCGGTCAAGAATATTGATTTTGTGCTCAAGGCCATAAGATTGGGCATTTACAGGCGGTCTCTGCAGAGTATTTTGGTGAAATACTTGAAGATTTTTCCGTATAAAACTCAAATGATGAAATGATGCATCAGCTGCTGTCCGCAGACCACCAAGTCCATCTGAAATACAGTCAGCGTATCATAAGCCTCAAGCATGAAGAGGACGTTTTTATTTCAAAATTAATCATGAGTGACGAAGCACATTTCCATCTCTCTGAGCACGTCAACAAGCAGAATACTGAAAACCCGCGTATTATTCAAGAATTACCTTTCCATCCACTGATTGTGACTGTCTGGTGCGGCGTCTGTGATGGAAGGGTGATTGGGTCCGACGGAAGGGTGATTGGGCAACGAGATAATTGTCACTGGCGTTGTTACTTTACTTTTTGATACCCGAATTGGGGTTGGAGCTAATGTGGTTTTAACAGGATGGTTCCACTGCACACACAGCGGGGGACACAATGGACTTAGTGAAGGACACTTTTTCAGGCAGTGTTATCTTCCTTTTTGGCGATTTACATTGGCCATTCCAGACTTCTTTCTTTGGGGTTATTTGAAGGCATTGGTCTATATGAATAACCGCGAAGATAACATTAGACAAGATATATAGAACATACCGACGGAAGTATTGATAGGGATACAGTCCGTGTTGGACCTCGGCCTCAATCAACAAACGTCTCAATTGAATAATAAATGATTCCGCACTAACATTCAATCTCCAAACGTTTACTAATCGAAGACTGGTAAGCAGACTTATCCCTATTTTTTAGATTCTATTATCCAAAGATCCCAATGAAAGGATCCCTAGAAAGAGCAGAATTAACAGGAACCTCTGGGCGCTGTCCCAAAGTTATATGTTCGCCTATCCTGAGAGATTATATAAAAAAAGCATGTAAAGAATATCCTTAATGTGGGTGACTTATCTTTTCTATTTCTTTTGGCGGCATACACCCCTTGCTGTATAAGATAAATAAAAACATTTTAGCGATAACGCCACCAAGGAAAATCCTTCTCACAACCCTTCTGTTCTTTTCAATTCACGTTGAAGTATCCATATTGACTTTTAACTTTATCTACAAAAATATTTCCCATAGGATTGCCGGGATAACTGATAAGCCTACATAACCCATTGGTTTGTCAAAGAAAATTTTTATCGCAATCATAAGCGCCAGCCTCTTTCGCGTCTGCCAAATAATCGCTAGTCCGCCCATACATTTAGAATTCACAGCATGAGCGCCATCAAGGCCCATATGAAAGGGTGAACGCTATGGTTGACGCCTCGATAACCACGAACCAACTCCGCGTCTATTCACCATACCAAATTATTGCATTATCACATCTGACCACTGTGGAAAATCCTCGCAAAAAAAAGGTCCAGAATAACCACACTGCAACTCCTGCTGATCAGTTTACTAAACACTGTCAGATATATGTACCTACCTTTTCTACCTACGATCAACAGAAGGGTTATGGCATGGATGTCGTCTCTTGGAAACTGATGCATAGTTTACGCCCCAAAAATTCATCAAAATAACCAGATGCGAAGTAAAACGTCCCATCCATGTGTTTAGGTTATTGTGACAGTAGAATGGTCAATACGCCCCCCTGGCATGGAAGTGTACGAGCTCCGATGAGTGATCGAATCATAAAATCATCATTGAACCGTAAGTGGATACTGTCTCAAATGAATTCCCAAGCGGGAAATTTGCACTGGACCGAGCGCTGTTAGCGAACTGATGGAATCGCTGTTTGTCATTCGAGAGATGTGAACAACTAATTAGCGCGGCAGTTGGGATTTATTTAATGGGAACATGCATTATCTGATTCCTCTTGCCTGGAGCATCTGCATCAAAGATCTGAATGTAATCGTTTGTGAGGCTATGACGCATTGGATGCAACAAATGGACTGCAACAAAGGTCGTGAACTTCAGATAAAAATATAGTAATTCTAATTCAAAACTTATTGCAAGGAGTCCTTTTCATGGTCTATCGTAGATACATTGTGTATCTTTGTTGGCCTTTCCATATGACTAAATCTGAATCATCAGTCGAATGACACTCTAGTGAAAGATAAAACATATTTTTCTTGTTTTCATTTCACCGGATGGTATAGCTTTTGTTTTATAATAAAAAAAAAAATTACTCATGCTCATCCCATGCAGAGGAAACAAACAAAACAATATACAAATGTCAACCGATGAGAGTACGAGTATGTATTTTGCACTTTATAATGGAGAGCGAAAGTAAAGATACTCGTATTCGTCATCGTTGTTTGTTTGTCTAAAGGATTTTATGCAACATGTACCTGTTCAAATATCAATGGTGCAGGTAGGTAAATGAGCGGTCACGTGCCGCATCCTGATCGGAACTGCAATATGACTCGTTGAAAAACCAAATTATAGTGGTCATTGGATGACACATCGTTAATGATCGACATGGGTATCTGTCCCTCTCTTTATTGGTTTGTTTACAAAACAAAAATGTTTTTAACAAAATTTGAGTATCCCTCAAGGATACTTGTGTACGTCTATTTGTTTTATTGATGCACGCGGATGTGTTTAGTTTTTCAAAGTGTTTCTTGTTTTCGTTTGCTTTGTTATGACCTGTGCATGCAAGGATATTTACAACTGATAAACAAGGAAGCAATTACAATGCAGTAATTAATTTTGAACTGTTTCGGGTAATATTCGAACATATGTACTTAAGCGAAAAACGCAAAAACAAAAATTCAGGTTGAGACATGTTTTTCTGACGCCTGGTCGCCTGCTCTATGCTGATCGTTATGGCGTAGTTTGTTGGTGAAAAAACAAAAAATGCGGAACGATGCGGCTGTACTGATACAATTGTTAGATTTGATTTATTGCGTTGTTTTTGTCAGAGATGAATGCATACATATTGATTTTTTATTGGTTCCTAAACTCATTAACTCATAAATGGAAATCTTATTTTCGTTAGGTTGCTTCTGTCATAGCACGTCACGCGTAAATATTAAACTCATAGTTTTTAGACCTGAATATAGCTATTCGACCCAGTCTATCTTTTAAGCAAATATCATTGCCAATTACTGAAATAGAACAATTACCTATGTATGTATGTACCTTCTGATCAAAAAGTACCCGGAATTCTTCAATAAAACGAAAATGGTTCAATTAGTCATCGATATTAATTTTACTCCCTTCAAAGTAATTTCCATTGCAACCGATACACATATTCCAACGCTTCCTCCAATCTTCAAAAGACTTTTCATAGGCCGATTTGGTATCGCCTTCAGCTCCTTTATCGCCTCAATCTTCTCAAAACGCTTTCCGCGAAGCAGTAACTTGAGTCGTGGGAATAGGATAAAGTTACAAGGGGTCATGTCAGGTGAATACGGAGCTTGCGGGCGGTATGAACGTTGTTTTTGATCAAATAGTCGCGTACAAGATGAGATGTGGGAGCCGGTGCCCACACCAAGGCAATCAAAGAAAACGGTCAACAAAGCCTTGATTTTGGATCGACTCTGTCGTGAATTTTTGGCTTTTGGCTCGTCTGAGAAGCGCCATTCCGATGATTGTTGGTTAGTTTCGATGTCATATTCATAGACCCATGTCTCGTTACCGGTAATGATGCCATCGATAACGTTTTGGCCCAAAGAAAGAATTTCTTTAGCGACATCAATTCGATTTTGTTTCCGCAACAAATTCAGCAAATTCGCTGAATACAATAAACACTGACATGTTTACAAAGCTATCACGCACAAACTCCCGACAAATGGCGCTCAAATAGATATTTGAGCGCCGGATGACAGATGTACCAACCTAAAAAAAAGTTTTTGACAAAAGCTCAAGAACGGTTTGTTTGAATGGGAAATTGCGGGTACTTTTTGATCAGAAGGTAATTCATAATAAAACATCTCACTACTTATGCGTGTTAGCTGATTTTAATTTTCCCTATGGTAAGTGGATGTGGTCCTACGAAGATAATATGCTGATCCCTACGAATTGTTATATAGAGTTTTTTATAATTCTTAAACCTCTCGCAAGTTAACACTGTGTACTATTCATTAAATAGATTATTAGATCTTTTATTTCTTTGTGTAAAATAATTAAAAGTAAAATCAAATTTTGCTTCTTCTGAGCTACGTAATAACTCGATCCATCACAAGCACACTGAGTTCGAATTTGAATTTTATTCTGTTATGTATGGAATAGCACAACATTTAAATGACCGCCTTGGCTTCGCTGGCAGTGCTTCAAGCGGTCGGTCCAATTTTTGATGACTCGGTCCAATATGTGCGGCGTTATTCCGGCAATAGCGTCTCGGATATTGGCCTCGAGCTCATCCAAAGTGGTTGGCTTGTTAGCGTAGACTAAGGACTTGACGTAGCCCAAGAGAAAATAATCGAGGGGTGTCAAGCTGCATGATCGCGGCAGCCAATTGATGAACGCTGGCCTTGAGATGACCCAGTCGTCAAATTTCTCCTTCACCACTTCAAGCGTTGCGTCGCTTGTATGGCATGTAGCACCGTCTTGTGGGAACCAGTTGTCGAGCTCTGGTCACAGAAAGTCGGTAAACATTGCTCTATACGGAGGACAATTGACGGTAACGGTGTCTTCTTCCTCATATCGAAAGAACTAAGGTGCGATGATGCCGCCGTGCCATAAACCGCACGAAACAGTCAATCTTTGTGGATGCATTGATGCCTGGTGGAACACGACCAATAACGGCAATTTTGCTTGTTGACATAGCCGCTGAGCCAAAAATGGGCCTCGTCCGAGAAGATGATTTTTTGGACAAAATCCCGATCTCCGGCCAACATTTCCAGTGCCCAATTAGCGAACTCATGGCGTTGTCTATGGTCGTCCGGCTCCAATTCTTGCGTCAGCACAATCTTATATAGACGTATGCCCAAATCCAACCGCAAAATAAGCCTGGTTGACTTTCTGGCGATGCCCAATTCAGCTGATCGGCGTCGAATCGACATTTCTGGTTGGTGGCTTTAGACTCAAAAGAGTATACTCATGGTCAAAGTTTTCCGCGGTGCTACGAATTGCCCACGACGAAATTCACGTTGCGTATTTACAACTGAGCCGGAATTTCGATAATAGTTTTTAATAATTCCCACACGTTCGGGAAGCGCAAACGTTGCATGATGAGATGGCAAACCTTACTGAATATTTCGACAGCTGGATGTTTTTTTTTTTTTTTTCAGTAAACTCCAAGGGTGGCGTCCAGATAACTGGGGAGCTTGTTTGCTTTGCTTTTTGTCGTTGCTCATGATTTACAGTATTTTTTCCCTCCACCTAATGTCATCATCACGATATGGCTTTTAAGCCATTTGACCACTCTACTGCCAGTGTTATGCCTTCGCAGTAGAGTTGACTAAGCTTTCGCAATTGATCGACTTTTTTATTTATTTCAGACGAAATAAATAAATAGATGTTTGTTGAGATCAGGATTTGAACCGTGAACCAAGAGCGCGACACCACGGCCACCCTCAAGGTATTTTGGTAACTTTGACAGCTGCTGAAACATAACAATTGGAAAAGCTATCATTACCATCTGGTCGCCCTTATAGCTTTGAACATTTTGGATATCAAAGGAAGCTTAGCTATTGGTCTATAATTCTTCATAGCTCTCTTCGACCCAGATTTATAAATAGGTGTAATTTAATCAAGAGCCGACAGTTCTATGAAAACTTTATCCTCAGTTATGGATATCAAGCTCAGGAATTCATATTCATTTATCAGCTGTCAAAACTTGCCACCCAAAGCTATCGTCGATTTACTCTTTCTATAAGTCTTAAGCATAGGATTTTTTAATCCTTTGTCGAGGATTTCTTGCCAATCAAAAGAAGATAAATAAGAATTGAAATCTCCATTTTAAAATCAAATTTAAGTTCGTAAATACGATTATCAGAAATATAAGAGTAAGTGGAGGCAGACTGCTGGTATTGACACCATGGTACGAATACCATGGTATAGTGAATATTATAACCCCTGACAGACTGCATTTCGTAGTATTCAATATCTTTGGCGTTAAGTAGTATACTTTGACGTTTGTGTTGTCTGTAATACCAAATAAAAATAGAAAATTCAAGACAGGATGAATAAAAATGATTTACTTTTGTGCCAAATGATGAATAATAAGAAAATTCAAATACTTGAAAGCGAAAGTGCATACCTAAGAATTGTCAAAGAAGCTACGAAGACTAGCCAATAGAGAGAAATTGGCGCTGCAATCAGTAAGATGGTGGTATACCAGCAAAAAATTGCGAATCTCAATACCAGGTATATTTCATGGTATACTAGCTTTTTACGTAGTATTGCAGTGACAGACATGTGGTATAGAACGTAGTATTGCTATACCATGGTATCAATACCAGCAGTCTGTCTCCCACATAAGACAGATAAATTAAAAGAAACATGTACTGCTTTACGAAAAATACTAATAATTGACAGCAAAAATCCACTTCCGAAACAGAAACTTCGAGCTCCTTATCAATAAAAACTAGACCTAAAATTGTCCCTATAGAATTACGAACTGAATTTACTTGACACAAGTACATAGCAGACATATTACCAACTACTTTGAATTCAAAGTCTTTAATGACGTTAAATGGCATAATACATTTTTCACATCCGAAAAATTAAAGTCACCTAGTACTACTGCATAAGAATTACTGCAATTTGTTTAATGTTAGAAACATGAGCCTCATAAATTGCATTTTAATTCCCACATATGTAAATATGTATATGAAACACCCTGTATTCACAAAATCAAAAATCTGGCGCATATGAGAATAGAAAATTTTCTTTACTGTTGCAAAAATCAGGAATTACTCGTAGTGTGAAAAGTTTTAGATTTTTATATCATTAGGATGCAGAAAAAATAATTATTATACCCCACCCCTTTAAAAGGGGATGTGGACGTATACCATGGTCCTACAACCGCGTATCATAGCAAGTAAAATGTTTGATTAAAGTGAAATGTTTGTACAAATTTGTTTGCAGACGTTTTTCCCGCAATTTCAGTTCCGCTTCCGGTGTCTGCTTAAAGCTTTTCAGGGCCATATGTGCAATAAATAATATATATATAAAAAAAATGCATGTGCCGGAGATTCAAACCTACGACCTCGAGGGTAAGAATAATTTGAGAAGTATCCTAGACTACGGCGATGTCAAAAGTCATACCTGTCCGTTCTGCAGACATGCTTACAATTTGAAATAAATCCATCTGTGTCGCAGAATGCTGGAAAATACGCGGTGTGCTATACAATTTGGAGACATTTTCGTCGAACTATTGTAAACGGGTATCGGAAGAAGATGTGAAGTTGTCTACGTAGTTTCTTCAATCTCGTGCTAGAGCAGATAAAGTGCAAGCCAGGTACTAATACGAAGGGCACTTTCTTCCACTAGTCTGCTTAGTTTTTGGGTTACGTAGATGATATCGACGACATTGATTGTCCTCAGCGAGGTATTTAAGAGTCTATTGAAATCTAGGCTAATAGCTTTTGGTTTGAAGTAAATGAAACCAAAACCAAATAAACGCTTTCGACAAACAATAAAAGAGTCTGTCTACGACCTGGGACAAGACACCGCTGCCAACAGCTCTAGTTTTAAAGCTATTAAATAGTTTGTCTATCTCGATCAACTCCTTCACAAGTGCAGATCCGACAAAGACTGATCCAGTTAAATCGTTGCATTCAAGTTTGTCTTCAAATCCCAGATTTAGTTTTTTTATTTATTAAGTATTGTTTTTAAGGTGAGTTTAAGAATGACTAGATGGGTCAATGAATGCAGGAACATAAAAAAGGGCTTAACAAATTTAAGAAATTTACTTTTAAACGACGTTAAAGAGATCACTTATGCCTTTGATACCGTCGTGACTATCAACGAATATACTAGTATCAAGCTTTTGCTAGGGCTTTGGGCCATACGTGAATGTTTCACAAGTCCTGCTGATTGGCAATAGTTTCGGTTGGAATACAATGGCAGAGTCCTACAGGTAATAGGATTCTGATATATGTATGTAGTTAGTGACGACGACCCCATATTTTGTTTTCGCCAGTTCTCATGGTAATAAGTCCGGAGTTTACGCAGCTTTTAATGCTTTTAATCATCCTTATTCGCATAGTCGTGTGACCTGAAAAATAAGGTGACAACAACAAAATATTTAGTCTCTTAGTCGATTCAAGTCACACACAAGAGTGAAGCCACAAAAAATGTTTGTTCCCGCATTAAAAGTTCGTATAAATTTGCAAGTCCGGGAAAGGATATAAGGTTCACTTAGCACGACTGTCGGACATGATCGCAGGATTCTTATGGTGCCTATTGTTTTCTTTTTAATTAGTTAATGCTGCTAGGTCCATCAGACTAGTTAATTGATTCTAAAAATTGGACGTTCTATGGCTGTGTGCATTTATAGAGTCACTCTTTGCAGCTTATGCATATCCCTATTTAGTTTTCAGTCAAATTTTGATCGATAATAATGTCCAGATAGGTAGCTCTGAGCGATCACGAAAGTGATTGTCCTTTCAACAATTTTGGTTCAGTTGATGAAGAATATAAGTTCCATTTTTTCTCGAGCTGTGGTTCACAAGCTATGGTTTATGTATCTACTTAATTGACATATCTTAAATTTTTTTTTATAATTTGCATGTGCCAAAGCGGATATTATTTCAGGGCACGGGCGTTTGGGAAAAAGGAGAAAGAGGAACAGAGGAGATGCCTTTGCACGTTGGCTTTAAATGTTTGGAAGTAGTAGTGATGAGGAAATACAGAGTGTGGTAGATTATTCCACATTCGTGTCGTTAGACTTAAAAACAAAAACAGTACTACCGAAGCTGGGCTTAGGGTGAGCTGATGTGCATTCGAAGAATGACGCGTATTGCGGGCGAAATTTTAAAGAGAAGGAATGCAACTGGCTATTTCGAGCATTTTTTTTAATAAAAAAAAAATCGATAAAATAGGGAAAGACACGAGACATTTCAACGATGTTCGAGTGAATCTATGGAGTTCACAATGTTCCTATCACTTATAAGTTTTAACAGAACGATTCTGTACCTTGTCTAGAATGTGCAGAATAGTATTGGGTGCACCAGACCAGATATGGGGGTTATATTCCAGCTTTGGGTGGATGAATGCCTTATAAATTGAGACCAGATCAGACGGGGTAAATTATTTCTTGACCCGCTGTGAGCGCAACGACATCTACCTGTCGATTATTTTCCTCCTTTTTTTCTTGCCATTAGGCACCATTGGTTTCTGTGTATTTGACTATGTCATATTACTACGTAATAAAGAATTCAATTTTAGTTTTTGGTAAAGACGCACGCCTTTGATTTTCTTTTAACACGCAATCCTCATATTGCACCACGAATTTCATAACAGAGCCACACTGTTACATGGCGCAGCCGGTATCTCAACCTACATACAATAAAGAAACAACCAACACCCGACAACAAAATGTCTCTCGTCCAGCAACTCTTAGAAACGACCATCGACGCAGAAATTCTGAACCAGTTCACGAAGGATGCACTCCAAACAGAAGTCAAATCAAGAGGACTGGAAACAACAGCAACAACAAAAGATGAGTTAATTCAAATCATAATCAAACACAATAAAATCCTATCTACCCTTAAAGCAAGGAAAATCGAACCATCAGCAGGTACTTCTAGTTCGGTAGGGACTTGTCCAGCAGTTATTCAGACTGTCGTCATCAACCCAGACATGACGCAAACGATTTTGGAATGCAACGGGGAAGATAGCAACTCCACCGAGCAATTCATAAAATCCATCGAAAAAGCCGCAAAAATAAACGGATGGAGTGACGAGGTTAAATTAGTATTCTGCACCAGCAAATTAACGGGCATTGCAAGAAACTGGCAGAACTTCGAAGGCGATTCAAGGGACGACTGGAATATATGGCTCAATTCATTCAGGAAACGATTCATAAAGACACCAACATTACGCGAATGGAATGACATAGTAAATGCACGTATCCAACGGCCGAACGAATCTATAATCCAGTACTTCAGCAGTAAGTTAGATATTATTTCTAAGCCCCCAAAGAATGTAAATATTCCTACGGAAGATCAAATTGCGTATTTACTCGAGGGTGTTGCTGACAATACAGACCGCCGTATTCTACGCATTGGCACACCTTCGACCATAACCGAACTATTCGAACTGGGGCAAAAACTTGACGATGACACAAAACACACCAGCAAACAGTTCCACAACACAACAACAATGTATCGCAACACTAGAACGCCACAGTCCTTTACAGACAATAATTTCAAGAAACCAGCATACACAGAAAATACAAAAATAAATACTTATGTATGCCCACGCTGTAAAAAAGGTCAACACCCCGTTTCGCAATGTCCAATACCCTGTTACACATGCAATAGAACTGGTCATTCACTGAGCAACTGCCCAAATAAACCATCTCCAAAACAAGCAAACTGCGCATTGAAGTCAAAAGGTGGTGATCGAGGCTTACCCATCGTAGATGCCTATGCATTCGATGGAAAACCTATTTCCACTCTTATCGATAGCGGTGCTGAACAGTCAGTAATCGATCGTCGTTCTATACCACCTGATTATACAGTTCAAAAATACGAAGGCTCAGCAATAACTTCCATTGACAATGAGTGTAGACCTGTAGGACAAATTGACCTATTCGTTGCAGTAGGCGACATATGTTGCACATTTGGTCCTGTAGCGGTGGTAAACAATGCACCAATACCACTGATACTCGGCAGCGATTGGAGAAAGGCCAATAACATCACCATAACTGTCGAAACGAACGGAGATGTCCAATTAAAACAAAATACGAACTCAGGCTACACCACACACACAAATATAAATTCCTGCATATTAAAACAAAGCCAGACTATACCACCATGTATTCTAAAAGAAGTCGAACATCAAATCTCAACATTTCCGAAATCTATATCTCCAACACAAATTCAAAAATTTCGAGAAATAGTCAGCAACAATTTACAAGCCTTCTCGACAGACAACGAGATTTTAGGATACTGCACCATAGATCAACATTCCTTACGTACAGTAGATGATATACCAGTTCGCAGAAAGCCCTACCGCTATTCATGGAGCGACCGCCAGTTTATAAACGAAACAGTAGAAAATTGGAAAAAACTAAACATTGCAAGAGATTCGCAATCTGAATATGCCTCTCCAGTTGTAATAGTTAACCAGCCTCATCATCCAAGTACCCCACGCAGATTGACAATAGATTATACACAGCTTAACAAAAAATTATATAAAGATAATTTTCCACCTCCACACATCGACGACATCATAGAGAAACTGGTTCAACAGGATGCACAAATTTTCAACACAATGGACATTAAAACAGCATTTATGACGGTTGCTGTCAAACCAGAGGACATTCACAAAACAGCATTTATAACTCAAGACGGTATATACGAATTTATGAGAACGCCATTTGGACTGACCAATGCGCCAAAGACCATGGAACGTATAATGAAGCAAACATTCGATAACACCGAAAACACTATTACATACATGGACGACGTAGGTCAATCAGCTCCGAACATTGACATAGCTATTAGAAATTTCGAAAACGCACTTAAACAAATAATCAAAAGCGGACTACGTATTTCTCTACAAAAGAGTCAGCTTTTCCAAATGGAAATATTCTTCTTGGGCTATGGTATTTCAGCACACGGCATACGTCCAGATCCTTCCCGTACAAACTCCATCGACAGATACAACAAAATTTTCAAAACAAAAACAGACGCTAAATCATTCCATGCATTTGCATCTCATCACAGAAAGTTCATCAAAGACTTTTCAAAGTTATCATTACCAATACGCAACGCATATAATTCATCCCCATTCATCTGGACAGAAGAAGCAGCAGCAGCAGTCGAAATTTTAAAACAAAAATTAAAATCTCCACCAATACTGGGACATTTTAGGAATAATTGTCCAACGGAAGTTCAAATTGACGCATCATTAACCGGCTTGGGAGCAATCCTTCTACAAAAACAAAACAATCAGCAAGTAGTAATCGCATATGCTAGCCGTGCGCTTGCCGATAGTGAAAAAAATTTACATATTAACCAAATAGAAAGCCTAGCAGTACACTGGGCGGTTACTAATAAATTTCATATTTATTTATACGGATTAAAATCGTTCACAATAATTACGGACAATTGGACCACCGCTTGTTTATTACAAAACAGCAAATTTAATCGTAAATTCGCGCGATGGCTCCTAGATTTACAATCATACAATTTCACAATAAAACACAAATCAACCAAACAAAATATCTGCGCGGATGCACTTTCAAGAATTTCGGAAAATACAATAGCCCAACTAATTTTAAAATCAAACGATGAATCGCGAATTTCAATAGCCCAAATCAACGACCCGGAATGCAACGATATATTACAAATTCTAACTAGAGACTCTAATACAAAAAACGACAAAAAAATCAAAGAAAAATACTGCATCCAGAATAACATCCTGATGCACAAAGACAATAAAGGCCGCGGATGCATCCAAATACCGAAATCGCTTCAAACAACCATTCTGGAAATGTGTCACGACAACAGTGGACACATGGACAATGAAAAGACATTCTCAAAACTATCCAAACGCTATTTCTGGCCATCATACTTCAAGGACTGCAAGGATTACGTATCTAGCTGTAGCACATGTCAGCAATTTAACCACAGGACCACCAAGAGACTGGGCCTCTTGAAACCAAGAACAATCCCGGAAAGACCGTTTGACGTTATTTCAATGGATCACTGCAGCTTCCCAAAAGACAACAAAGGTAACACTAACATTCTAATTTTAATTGATCACACAACTCGATACATTGTTGCAAAATGTGTCCCCGACGTTAGTTCGCGTCATGTTACGAACCTAATAAAAAACAGAATCATTCTAATTTACGGCGCACCGAAAACCATCATCAATGATAATGCTACCAGCTTCACCTCACTCGAAGTTCAAAATTTCTTCAAAGATTACGGAATCCAAAGTCGCACGACTCCACCATATTGGCCCGAATCGAATGGACTTATCGAGCGCGAAGTTAAAACAGTTTCATCAATTCTCCGAAAATACATTTCCGAAAGGGACATCGCACACTGGTCATCTTACATTCCTGAAATAGTACAAGCAATTAACGCAAGCAAACATTCATCACTTCAAGAATCACCCTTCTATCTACTCCATGGATTCGAAGCCAGAATTCGGGACGAACTTCTTTTGGGTACGGTAGAGTGCCAAGTCAATAGACCACAACAAATTGCACAACTTAACTCAGCCCGCCAAACAGCAATAGAAAAGCTAAACAAATCACAAAGTCAAGCAAAAACCAGTATCGATCAACATAGACTAAACTTTACCATGAAAGAGGGTGATCTGGTACTAGCATTAAATCCCAATAAAAATAGCAAATTATGCCCAATATATGAACCGACACCATATGAAATAACAAATATTCTCGGCGACAACGTTATAAAAATTCGGAAGTACAACGAACTTGGACAAGAAATAATAAGAATCGTTCACACCGGACAGATAAAAAGATATAAAGAAAGAAACAACAATCAGCTGCTAACTGACACTCACAATGGATTACAAAACATCATTGAGACAAATACCGGCGATGAGGAAGAGTTGTCAACTGAACAATATTCTACGAGTGATGGGTCATCAGTATATCAAATGGAAGATAGTGACAAAGAAAAAGACATTGAGGAAATCGTCGACCGGAAGGATACAGCACCGGTTCGCTCCCGAAAACCACCAAGATGGCTCCAAGACTATGAGAGGTAAATTGCCAGGAGTCAATTTTACAAGAAGGGGTCGTGTGAGCGCAACGACATCTACCTGTCGATTATTTTCCTCCTTTTTTTCTTGCCATTAGGCACCATTGGTTTCTGTGTATTTGACTATGTCATATTACTACGTAATAAAGAATTCAATTTTAGTTTTTGGTAAAGACGCACGCCTTTGATTTTCTTTTAACACGCAATCCTCATATTGCACCACGAATTTCATAACAGAGCCACACTGTTACACCCGCTTAAGGAATACTAGACATTTTGCAGCATTTTTGGTGACAAGACATTCTTTTTCATAATCTTCTCTAAGGAGAGACGAGCTTATAACGCTGCAAAACCGCGCTGGGATGTTTGTTGATTGCCTTGCTTAATATTCTTGATAGATGTAGATTGAAAGCTTTTAGGAATATGTCTGCAAAGTTTATCAGTTCTAGTTCTCACTGTTACACAGGTGTACATCTGTTGGGGACCTAGCGGATCGGATGACGAAATTGGAAGGTTTATTCTCCAAAACCATTTGATCAATCAATTTTCGATAATAGAACTTCTGAGGTTCAATCTTTCTCTGTTTCTACCTACAGGCTAGAAGTCGCCTTTGTTTTTTTTTTTTTGTCTTAAACTCCTTCAAATCCTAAACTAGTGAAATATGTATGAAAGTCAGTTGAATCTGCAACACTATTATTTATGTTTTTTAATGACATGATTGACATTATGTACACACTAACTGAATGTCGGTGCACTGATACGATCGCCTTTCCTGAGAGAAAACTATCGAACAACGTACATATTCCTATCTTGTACGATTTTCGCAAAAAATTCCCTTTAAAGCTCCGTTTTTTTGAATGGGTACCGATCTAATTAAATTCGTTATTCAATCACCCAACATCTTACGTTTGACATCATGACTTTAACCCTTTAATATATTTTAACCCACAGCGTTCATACTAAAATGCTGCACCAAATTCACTTCACTCAAAAAAAGCCATAAAAACACAATTCTGCCTCAAAACCAATTAATGGCAACTCTGCCAAAGTATATAAAACCAAAAATCCACACAGCTATTTGCCTGATCATTCAGATACAATCGTTGTGGTCAGGGATTATGTTAATTTGTTACTTCATTCTGTCTCACTTACGCCTCACTGAACGATCACCATACACTTGAAAAGAAAAAAAAAAAAAAAAAATAAAAATAAAAATACACACCACTACCTCAAAAGGGGCGGATACAAATATCACATCCAAACGCACATCTATATTTATGTATATGCTTAAACTTCAAACCACTTCTACAAAGTGCTTGAACAAAAAGAGAAAGATATACGAAGACAAATTGATGTGCACGATCGTTGAAGGAAAACTGGAGGGTGAAGTACTTTTTATAGGAGAATTTTCTACCTCTTTCGCACTATTTCATAAAGAATTTACTCCTTCTCTTTTACTTGTGGAATTTACTTGCTATAATAATTTTTTTTTTTAGTTTCGTTCAACAATATGAAATTACCAGTGGTAGTATCACCAACGCGGCACAATGGCAATCGTAACAACCACAATGAACGACAGAATAGGGATTTAAACAGCTTACCCCCTCTCAGCATTAATAACAATGGTGTCAGTAACAACCCTACATTATCCTCAACTAATACAATCATGCAATCTGACTGTGGTGGAGGGGTAATGGGTTTAAGCAACGACGAAGGATCTCTTCTAATTCACCAACATCAACAACAGAAGTACTCACACATACAACAAAACAACCACCGATCGCCATCTACTACTTCATCCTCGTTGTCACAGTCACAGGCGTGCACAGTAACATCGCCGACAGTAGAATCACCACCAACGACCACAACACCATCGTCTATGGCAGCAGCGACGATGTCTACCCCGACACCGACCACAACGATCGTATCAGTTGCCAGCGAAGCATCAAACCAAACAGTTTTGTGCTGTAAAACCGAACCAGGGTTAGAGGAAGATAATACGTGTTCACCGCCAATATCATCATCATCGCCCACAACAGTGGTGTCAAAGAGTATCTTATCACCTTCTTCAGCCGGTGCCGGTGGTGGTAGTAGTAGTGTGTTATCAGTGTTACCAACGTCGACCATATCTGTCATAAATGCAGTGTCAGTGATTGAGAATTTGCAAAAAGATACCGGTGACAGTGGAAACGTCACTGATAATAATGTCATTTTACGATTGAATAACAATACTAATCAGAATAACAATACTAACGGTAGTAGTGAAAGTGGTGACAACTTAATTCTCTTATCGGCGAACAATGAACAGCATTTGACGGGCGGCAGTGCTGGTAATAGTGTACAAAGCTTACCGATCGGTTATCGTGGGTCAAACAATACAGTGATCATATCTAGTAATCGTTTGCAGCATCAATTGGAGCAGGATCAAACGCAGGCATCCTTGCAGTACGCTGACTTGCAACAGCAATACCATACGCGGTATACGAGTATCTCGCCGGCGATTGTAGCGAATTTGAGTGATCAAAGCGATCAGTATCTGAATTTGAGTAACAGTAGCAACAACAGCATATCTATGCCCCCGTACAACTGGGCATACGATTTGTCGCTGCATCATAAGGACGCTGATAGTAAGCTGGTAGTGGACCAGCACCAACAGCAGCAGCAGATACATCAACATCATCAGCATACACAGGATATTCTGCTGACGACAGCATCTCAAGCAACCCTCGAACAAATCACGATGCGAAATAATTTGGCGCTGTATTCAGCGTATGGTGGAGCAGCAGCTGAGCATATGCATGCAACAACGGCGGCAACGATAGTTGATAATGCTACACCGAGCAGCATCGATGAGGTGATTCAGGACACGCTGAAGGATGAGACGTGTTCTATGGTTGATGAACATCATTTGGGTAGCGGAGCGGGGGGTAATGGGAATGGTGAAACTACAAGTTATCTGACACTGACAGGTGGTGGTGATTTACATCAGCACCATCAACATCATCATCATCATCACCATCAACAGCAGCAGCAGCAACATCTCCATCATCAGCAGCAACATCAGCAGCAACACCATCATCAGCAGCAGCATAATAATTCAGCAAGTAGCGGCGGCGATTCGCCACATGGCAGCGACGGCGGGCTACAAAGCTTCACCCAGCTGACAAATGCGACGCACCGTGATAGTATCTATGGCAGTGTGACGCCCGAGCATACACTTATTCATCCGGTGAATGATTTTGAAGAGCTGAGTCCTGGATTGACAACCGGGTGAGTTCTTGTTTTTTTTATATTTAGAATTTTATAACTTATTGTAGTTTGCGTATTGAGCTTTTCGCTCAAACCAGGTACAATTTGGGTCACATTAGCAGCAAGCTTTTGTACTGATCTTCCTAACAATATCATTATCTTGTGGGTTTTAATAATTGTCTTTAAAGACGGCTCGTGAAATGTACCCTCAGTCTATGAGACATAACTTTACTATAGTTTTTTTTTTTTTTTTTATAGAAATACTCAGTAACTTCAAACGATTTTTCTTTACTTATTTTATTTTATCTTAATCATTGTATCGAAGTAGGCACTGATAATCCTCTAGATAAGTGATTTTCAATGCTCTGAATACTTTTCTTCAGCATAGTTATTACGAGTAACTATTAGGAAAAGTGTAGCCGCCGTCATAATTTTTAAATCAAGTCGTCTTTGATTGTCTTTCTATCACTACCGAATGCATTCCTAAAATTCTGTTTGTACTCACCTTAATCATCAAATCGATAGCAATTACTGGATACCATTTAAAAGCTCACCTACTCGTAACAAGGACTCGGGGTATAGATATACAGATATTACACTAACACCCGTTCCAATGGTATATATACATATCTCTTGTCTCCGTCGAAATTTCATAAAAATGGGTTCAGTCGTTCTATTCTTTTTAACTTTAACGTGTATTATCGAAGAAACAGGAAACTGTTAGTTAGAGATACTTACGCAGTTTAGATTAGGTTTGCATGAACAACTCTCAGTGGTCGTCAGCTTGCAACTGCCTTAGAAGGTCCTTAACGACATCTTTTGATTTGGATGTGGACACCAAGTCTACTCCTTTCTTGAAAATTAATGTTTGCCATCCTGATTTGATACCGAATTTTGGGGAATGGTACAAAATCCCGACGGACCAATATTTCGGAATTGAAAACCACGCACTCAGAAATACCCCGAAAGTCTAAGATCCCAAATATTATGTGACTTCTCTGGCAATTCTTTATTTTGAACAATTTTAAGAGAAAAGTAATTATAGTTATCATAAAAAAAAACTATTTATCAATGATTGGCCATCCTGTAAAGTGCGTTCTTGGTGTTTTGAAAATATTAAATAAATTGTAATTATTTTAATAGGTTTTCAAGTAATTCGTGTTACCGCGATTTTAAACACCCAGCCATTCGGGATTTTCTAGGCGGAGTTCCTGAACTTTATTTTTCATCGATTTCTTCAGGCTTTTAAAATTTTAATTATCGATGTGAATTTTACAATTGACCACATGCATAGGCATAAGGTAAAGCCGTGAATCACTATTATTCTTTGAACCATAATCGACGACTAAATCAGTAGTGCCAAATTTCCGAACACAAAATAGATATCGTTTTTTTTTTTTGTGGAACATAACTAAACTTTATATGAAGTTACAAAGAAACGCGGCTAATTCTGGTTGATGGAGATTCTCATTCGCTATGAGTATTTACACCCTTTTTTTCTCGTCCTCGTTGATGAGCCATAGGTGATCTTCAATAAGTTTTATATTTAGGAACCTGTTACCAATAAACTACTGCAGAACTAATTTCAAAAATGTCAATTTACTATATTCGAAGTAGATGTACCTCGTTTGTCTTAATTTTCCACTTCTCTACGTACTTTTCAGTTTCTTCTGCATTTTTTTACGGTTCACATAGTTGTTTTGTGCACAATTTTCCTTGCATTCTTTCAATTTCGTCACAGTCTCCAGATCCAGTATCCATAATGGATATCATCTTGCGCAGATCACTTCCACCGCTACCATGGTCTTCTTGGGATGGAGCGATTGTTTCGGGATGTGATTCGGCGTATCCCCAGCATCAATTAGTCATGAAGGATTAATTTCTCGTCACAAATAATGATTCGTTTCAAAATCGGGTCATTTTTGTTCGTTAGTGACAGTGAAAAACAAATTTCCAACTGTTGCAAAGTTTAAGTCTCATTCACCTTGTGCGGTACCCAATTATCGAACTTCTTCACTTTTTCAATAATCTAAAGATGCAGACTTAAAGACGCCCATTCTCTCTGCAATGCTCCTTATTGATTAGACTAGATTAGATTAAGACACCTGAAAAGGTTACGGTATTTTTAAGTGACAATTCACTAAGTTTAAAAGGAAATAAAATTTGCAGAATTGCGCGGTCTTGAAACCTCAACGACCACAACGATCACAACCAATTACGTGGTGAGATTATTACATGAAGATAAGAGTGTAGTCAAAAAATCTTGTGACCTAAGGGAGGGGGTGGTTTCTAACTTGCAAGCTAGATTTTGAAGGATAGCCTCTGAAAGATAGATTTACTCAGGCACAGCACGGTGAAATAATATGGGAACAGACATAGATTCACACAAACTCTTCACCTGCGATGGGTTCTACTTTCGTCGAAAAACAACTCGTTAACGATACCACACTACTCACACAAGGTACCTAGCTGTCATTGTCCATGGATACTGAAGAAGGGCTTTTTTTCAAAGCAACAATCTGACAACACTGCTATTTACTGTAAAATTTGTGTTAAAACACTAGCGTTGGCAATCCTGCTAATTTCTTTCGTAATTTAGGTCCTTTCATATTTAATACAGCTGTATTTTTGTCTTTCTTAACAATATATTAAATGTCCTCCTGAACTGAACCAAGAGACCTTTTTCTTTGTGTTTTCGCAATTATCTCAAAAATCTTTTATTTTAGGTATAAAAAGTGCTAAGATAAAATCTTGCCATCTTCGAAATTGTTGGATCAATGGGGCTTGGATTAAAAAATGTAACATTTCGAAATGGCATTTTGATATTCCTTTAAAAGACACCATCTAGCGTATGCCAGAAAACTTAATAGTTTGAAATTACACCAAAATGTAGTCTAAGTTATCTACATTTTTGGACTGGCCCAACCAGTATAGTGCTGTATTCAAAGCGTTTCCACTGATTGCATTTATATAATACCTGACACTGGTCCCAGACGAAATCAGCGGTGTAAACTAGACCAATACCTTTCTCTAGTTTTTTTTTTTGTAATTACTAATTTTCTCGGAAAATGTTGATCTTAGATAAAAAATTGTCAGGACCAAATAAGTTTGCTCGTCTTAAATACATTTTAAAAACCTTTTCTTTCCTGAACTTTGAAACGTCGTGTTCCGCTGATTTTAAAGATTTCCAAACCGGACTGCCTGTTGGTGAGATCAAATTTGTATATTTACCAAACTTCAATAATAGGACCTTCATCTGCTGAATTTTGACAGAAATAACCTGACAGTATTGACCGGAAAATCGAGTGGCCAGTGTATCTGAAAAAAATACATACACAAGAGATAAACTATAAAGAGATAGTAAACTTGCAATCGTTTGCCCTCTAAAATCCGCAGCCATATTGTTACATCTCTTAAATTCGTGTCTGTGAATCATGGAACCTACCGAAATACCAGCAAATGGTAAGTTTTTCAGCTTTTTGGTCGAAAGAGAGCTCGCCCCTAAGTTCTCATTATAATTCATCTCTAACCTACACCAACTGGAGATTTTGTCTCGAGGACAGTGAAACATCTCCCTACATACATCCTTGTGGAATGTCTAGCCATTCTCCGTCTTAGAAAGAAAATTCTCGGAGAGGCGATCATTTCAAGAGCGAACCTCGCTGTTCTCCACTTTGAAAAAATTCTTGAGTTCTTCCACTACCTCTGTAGTAAAAAAATTTATTCTGGAAGAAATTTAATAGGATGACACAATAGACTTTTCTAAGAAGCCGAAGTGCCTGAGCTGTTTAGACGCTTATCGACTCTGTTGGTAATTTTAAGACCGAAGACCAAAAATTATTCGGCTTTCAGAAAGCTTCGTCCTATCCTCCAGATCAACGAGGAACTAATACAAATTTCTACGCCATAAACAGACAGTTAAACTTTAAAAAAAAAAGTTTAAATGTTCGCGAAAAATTAGGTCGGCAGCACTGTCCATTATAATAGTACATTTTAAGATGGCGGTCTTTTAACATTCCACTAAGTTTTAGGTTATTATTTAAATTTTCTGGAATACTATCTAGAAAATTATTTTAGTATCGAGGAGTGAAAAACTGAAAAAGCAGCCCTCCTACAGGCGGTTCTATTTTAGATCACATCATCACTGAGGCTGAGAATTTGCCGTTGTTGTTGCATTTGAGTGATCCAATTATTTCTTCTTCTGCCTCTTCTTCCAGCTTCGGCTGGAACTTGAGTCTGCAGCGCTTATGCGTTCAGTCTGAAGCGTACTTCTAATTACGTTTCGCTTTGATACTCCCGCTGACATCCGTAAGATACAAGTATTCATCTCCGTCGCTGTCAGTTTTTTAATTCATACATCGTCCAACATTGCAATGCTATGTTAAAGCCGTATAAAGCAAACATTTGATTTTCAGCGGCATATTTCGGTCACAAAAGACTGCAAAGTTTACGCGCCATTTTTATCACCCTACACTCGATATGCAATATCGTCATTACATTTTATCAGATCATTTCCGATTGAGCCCGGCAATGCAAATGTTCTGTTTTCGTGCGTCTTAATTCAATTATTAAATGCATTCTGAAGGGCTATCGTATCGCTACTTATGGTAGCACTATAGTCGGCAAAAAGAAGAAAAAGTCATTCCAGTTTCATCGATGTGTCCCTTCAACAAAAAAAACTTTCACGGCATTGAAAAGCAAGGGACTTAGCCAACTGCCTTGGTGCACTTCTACAGTCCCAATGGGACATTCTACATCCATTTTTTAAGCTGAATTCTACATCAATAAAATAATGCGCCAGAGCCAACATCAATTTTAAGTCTGATAGTCATTTATAAAAGCCCTTTACTCTCTTTAATTTAGGTCTGGGTTTACTTGGCAATACTTGAAACATTTGAATTTTTAAACCAGGCTTACACTGTAATGTAATGCTTTCCCGGCGCCACATTGACACGATATTCAAAATACAATACATGTGTTCGATCTTTCCACGCATGAATAAAAATTGTCGGATGTCTTCAAACTTTTTAATGCGCCAGTAAATTGACGTGCCAGTAATAAAATGTTGATGATTTTCAAAGTTAAATCGAGTGGGCTACTACGTTGAAAGTGAAGTTTTGGTATTGAAAAATAGGAATAAGAATTGAATTATTAGGAAATAATCAAATTTTAAGAGGCTTTGATAGAATCGTTAGCTTTTACTGACGCGCAAGTCCAATTGGCGCAAGTAAATTATTGCATGTGTAAAACCTCCTTAAGCTTAGTACTAGTTATTATTCAGTAATAAAAGTGTAATATGGTTGGACTATCAGTTCTCCGTAGGATCTTTATGTTTTATCAGTCTCAAGTTTCCTTCCATTGTTGAAAGTGCGTGTATTAGATCTATAGGCGCTTCCTGAGAAGAGAAGTTAGTTACTTTAGATAGTAGAACAAATGAATTCAACTTTCGTTATTAGTTCATCTTTTGGATCTTTTGCTGTTCCCCGCTGGTGCGCGAACCTGCAATGTTGGGGTCAGCAACTGCAGCTGCGCCTTTTGTAACTTACTCTTATTTATAAACTCACACAGATAAAGTGGTAGACAGACACTTTTAGATTATTGTCCCTAGGTGAGGTTAAGTTAGGTTCGATTGGCTGCTGGCGCCCTAGACCAAAGTAGGTCCATTGTGACACCGCAGGATTAAGAGATTTCTCCAGTCCAATCTTAGACTGAATTGGAGCTTCTAATGAAACGTTGGAGATTCCTAACGTTGGAGTTAGCCAGCTCATCAAGGTTGTAGTAAAAGTGAGCTCCTAAATGAAACCTTCTGCTGACAGAGAGATCTGGACAAGTGCAGAGGAGATGGAGAGTTGTCTCTTCCTCCCCTCGTCCCTACAGCTTCTACAGAAGTTGTTCGAGAAGAGGCCAAGCTGTTTCCTCGCTTCTGATCCAGCATAGGCCAAATCTGTCTAGTGACTTGACACTAGATGACAGTTTCCGACCTGAAGTTCTTGATTGCATTCAGCTTGAGTAATTGCTTACATGTAGCGAGAAGCAAGCCGAGATTCCCCCTTTCCGGTAGAATCTGTAAAATTGAGCTATGCCTGGCAGGATCATCAGCCCTACAATTCCCTATGCCATGTTGAATTGCTCGGCCATCTTGTTAAGATGTCCCTATGAATGAATGAATTGCTGTGGGGTTAGGTGCACTGTAACCTAAAAGATCTATAGCCATCCGAGGTTATTCTTGGTCTCCGTTAGAACCTGTATTTGATTTAAAATTATTCGGTCCCACCGAAACTATAGTGGGTGCCGCTCAATGGTTAAATGCGTGATCAGTAAGCGGAATTGGTTCGAATCTCAGAAAATACTAAAAAAAAAAGGTTTTTTTGCGAATTTCTGACAAACATCCCAAAGTAAAATGGTCATTTGAAACTTCATCATGATAAAAGCTAGGCGAAAGTAGAAGTATACTTACGATGACTCTTTTTTATGCAAACAAAGAGCAATGTACTTTCAACCATAGAATCACGCCAGTTTATCTCTTTGTATTCCAAATGTCAGCACCTCAAACTTGAATCATTTAATATTCCAAGAAATTGACAGTCCATTCGCTAAATGTCACTCCTCACGCCTGTGACAATGGCTGTAGCTGAGCTTAACTTCCATTCGTTCTACGTCACTCTACCGCCCAATATCCACTTCACAATGTGGATATTCATAATATCGATAGCACGTGCCCGCAAGTGGCTCTAAAATGAATTTGTTCGATTGAACCCTATTTAATTATGACTAATCGATCCCGTATAACAATAACAGGTGTATGTATTTTTTATTTTATTTTTTAATAAAAACGACTGAATAAACAAATTGCAAACCCAAATAAATAAAATAGAAAAAATATATCCATTTGAGCTTGACCGTTACGACTGTGTGTCAAGTTACCATAACCTAATTTGTAATATTTTTTTTTTTTCTCTTGAAATTCTATTTATACGAGTATGTATTTGTTTACTATAAAAATCTGACAAACAAAAAATTATGTACATTTGCTGCGAGGGAGTGCACGTAATAAACGTAAGCTTGAGAGCTCAAAACGCCTATCGGATTTCAATGAAAAATAAAAAAATTGTAAGAAAAAAACACAAACTGAATTCCGTATGAGTCAGGAATATTTGCGGTTTATAGCATTTACCACTGTTTTGTAGCTTCTGTATTTCTGTTTGATTTAGAAGAGTAAAAAAAAAAAAAAAAAACATGAAATAAAAATAGAAAGATATTCTATACGTAACCTTCAGACTTTACGGCGAGCTAACATGTGCATTGGGGATTTTTCTGGATGCTTGAAGTGAATTTATTTTAATTTAAAATTAAATAAATAATAAAATTTGAGTTCAATTTCAATATTTGAAATAATAGTAATGGACCGCCAAAAGCAAACAAACCAACGTCTGAATTTTGAAACATTTTGTTTAAACTATCAATGAGATTGTTGTCAAAATATCGCAGTCGACATTTAATCGATTTGACTAGCTTTCATTTCACGTTCATCTTTCATCTTTCACGTTCAGCTTTCATATCACGTTCGCCAAATTATTTACAATAAATGAATCGCTTGTAGGAAACACGCCCATGATGCAACATTTAAGCATTTTGATGCCTCGACAAAGCTTTAAAAGTAAATAGTTATTCATTTTAAAGTTGGGATTTCACATCCCTGCCATATGGCATCTATCAAACCCATCTGTCATTCATAGTGACAGGTAGTTAGTTCTCGCTTTTCTTTTCTTTTTTTTTAAATTTGCGCGCGCCAAAGGGGATATGAATAACCTTATACTATTACAGGGCACGAGCGTTTTATAAATAAACAGAGAGAGACAAAGAGAGAAAAATTGGTGTAGGGGTTTGAAGCTCAGGAGATATTAAGTTTCTGTAAACTCCAAGGCTAGTGTTCAGATAACTAGGGAGCACTTTTGTTTTGCTTTTATTGCCGTTACTCGTGATTCACAGTATTTTTTTCGTCATCCTGATGTCGTCATCACGATCAAGTTGCATTTTCAACCATATAACGACCATACTGCCAGTGTTATGCCTTCGCAGTAGAGTTGATTTAGCTTTCGCAATTGATCGACTTTTTTATTTATTTGATGATACGAGTAGATGATTCTTGACATCTGGATTTGAACCGTGAATCCACAGCGTATACCACAGCCACCCACTTTACAATACGAGTATGGATCGTTTAACATCGGCTCAACGCATTCAAATTGTTGCATCTTACTACAAAAATAACAGTTCTATAATATCAGTGTGTAGCGATTTAAGGACATACATATTATGGTCGTCATAATCGTCTTCTTCTTCTTTTCCTTACGGCGAGGTTATGATCCGAAGTAGAAGGATCACAGCCCTTCCACTTTACTGCATCCCTACTGGTCCGCCTGTGGAGTTTGACGGTTTGACCTCAGGAAGTACCGGCAGGCTTCTCGGTTTCGTATCAAGTCGTCATAGTCGCCTAATTGAGCAAACAACTCGAAACACAATCACCAAATTCAAATCAAGCGGTATTGGACCGTGGATAATTAAAGACCCTATTGCAATTCTATTACAACGATACCTACACTAAACCTGAAAATTGTGACTAGCCTTTATAAATACAGTGAAATCGAATTCAAATATATTTCCGATTTATTCAACTATGTATTGTACCTATATACGTCTGTGTTTGTTTCATTAAAATCGGTTAGTAGTTTTTGCTGTATGGAGTTACGAAGAAACATGCATATACGTTAACAAAAAATTATCTATAGTCTGGTGAGAACACTCGTCCTGTCATAACTCATGATTCAGAACTACAAAGTCAAAGTTTTATGAGTTCTGTGTATGTTCTGTATCTGCTACATTTTTGGCAATGCACTTCCTTAAATGTCGAAACCTACTCACTTCTTCGACTCTGCTGTTCCACTGCAGTTGTAACCGTTATATAGAATGCAACCAATCCTTAATCCGGTACAACTGAGTTGGCTTGTATAATTGTTTCTGGTTCTTCTTGTCAAAAGATATAAGTCGCAATCTATGAATAAGTTTGATAAATTTAATTGGGGGATGCTGGCTCATTATATAAGGCCCAGTCTAAGGTCAGTAAGAGCTGTACGAGTAAGATGCACGACAGTGTCTAGATGTTTCATTTGACACATTCATCTCTGTCAAGTGATTCCATCTAAGCGCTTTCGTGCTCTTCAGCAACTGAAAAAATCAGGTGCTTTGTCAAGCCGCCCGTCCGTTCGACTTATAGTGCTATACCGCTATAGTGCTATTTTTTGGATTGACAGAAGCTTCTTATTAACAGTTTTACTCCGCAAGATGTGGACCTGAATAGTTTTTTTTTTGTTTTTGTGTTGACGTCCAACAAATTATACATTAATTTTATTGTTTATGTTCATATGTTGGAACAAGGAGTGAAACATATTTCTGTGGACATATTGCCCGTTTGTGATTATTAATCGTTGTGAGTGTTTGCCTGACAGGTTGTGTCCCGCTATCAGTGTTGTGGCTAAATATTTAAAAAAAAAAAGATTTTGTGTGTTATGCTGTCATGTAGAGCTTTTACATTTTTTTAAGTTTAATCTTTTTTTCTATGGTCATACATTTTTTATTTACGATTAAGTTTAAATCATACCATTGTTCAGTGAAAGAAAAAAATAGAACGGGCGGAATTGAGACACAATTCAATAACTGTCAGAGTGTTCTTCATTTTCATTTCATTTTTATATATATATTCATCACAAAACAACTTTACAAATCTAAATGTGGAGGCAAGCTAAATTCAAAGGAAACTGAATTCAGTGCAAAATATGTACGTAATTTTAAACGTAAATTATTTGATTTTGACAATTTGCAAATATGTTTTCTAGCTGGCGGGGTCAAGCGATTGATACCAAGTGTCATTGGTGACTTTCAACTCTAAGCGCTAAAATTTGAGTCAATGTCAGTAGATGCCAAATATATTCTGTTTTTGCATTTGGATGGTTTGTGAATTGTGTTATTCGCTAAATAATGACTCAATACAAATATTTCAAAGAAAACAAAAGTAAAAAAGAGGATTAAAGTATAAAAAATGGATGACACCGAAGATGAGATTTTGTATAACATGTATTTGGAAAATAAATTATTTACATTATAGATCAAGTTATACATTATTATTATTAGATGATTGCCATGATTTCAAAGTGGTCGTTTGGACCTTCCCGGTTGATGTCTTGTTGTTGTCAACAGTTCTAATAAAATGTGTCTTCATACGAATACTTTGCAATTTTGTGTCAACCAATAGAGTGCTTGTTGTTGTTCGACAGAAGATTTCCATTTTTTTGGTTCAGGCTTCAACTGTCTTACGATTCATCAGCCTGTTTATCGTTTCCTCAGATTCTTTAAGTTCATTGCATTTCTATTTTTTCTAACAAGAACTTACTGTCACTCAGCTGTTTTTGACATTTGAGACACAATTTTTGACTAAAAATCTAGTCCACTACTTCACAAAAAATTGATTAGTTTTTTAGTCAATTCGAGGGGTCTTGATCAATCAGAGCCGATTGACTAGCTAGTGCCTAGAGTATTAAACATTTTCAGGGTGTCACTAGTGTCATTTTATTACCTGATAAAATAAATTTATATTTTTATTGTAGCTACTTTAAGGTCATTTTGTAAGAGTAACAGCAACAAAACTTTGAATCAAATAAGAAAGGAATGAATGAAAGTTTGGGACTCATTCCAATTCTTTGCAGAAAATTACCGCCTAGCACAGGTCTAGAAATATGGATGATGCAGACTGATAAGAACAAGGTTGATGAAAGGTGGTGTTCTTTGTCCGTTTGGCAGCTTGATTGAAATATTCTTTACAATTTTTGCTTACAAAATTTAAGTTTAATAGAATGCCACCCTTAACGAAGTCGGAAATAAAGAAGTCAAGTATTTTCAGTAACTTTCGAAAAATATCCACATTTATCGCTCAGTATAGCAAATTTCGACTATCGGGCAACAGATGGTACGAAAATGTGTTTCGCTAAGGAATGTAATGTTGGTAGTAGTGTGTATTTTATGTAGCCATCAGCGTTTTGAGATTTCTATAATACTATAAATCTTTACTTCTGTATTTTTATTTAAAGTATTTTTCGACTCTATACTTAAACAATTTTATTAATGTAATAAGATTTAAGTTGAGTGGCAACCCCATATCCGCACTGGTTGGACATTCGTTTATGTTGACAAAAAAAAAAAAAAAAAAATGTCAGATGGGAAGAAATCGTCATGTCTTTAATTTTACATTTAGCTCAACTCAATGGGAATACATTTAATGACTAATTAAACAAGAAAAATATGGGACGCGGAAAGAAACATTCATCCACATTGAATCCTAATCTGCGACTAAATCGGTAGTGCCAGCATTTAAAAACAAACTTACCTTAACTTTATATAGAGCTACACTAAAAAAAAAAAACATGGCTAATGTTTTAGGTATACGAATGGAGTATTAGAATTTAAAGAATATAAAGTTATTTCAAATAACGAATTAGGCAGATAGGCTGCAGCTTATTATCTACAACTGTTGATCCAATGATTGTCATTTGAAATGAACCGGTTACATAATTGTCTCCTTCCTTCGACCAGACTGTCACCTGTAGAGGGTCAATCCAGGGAACAAGTGTCATAAGCTGGAAAATAAAAATATTAGCATACTATCACTAAAATGTCCAAAGACATAGAATAGTCATGCATAAAGACCGATTGTAACGCAAGTTACCAAATTTACGTAACGGAAGTTACCCTGAAAAATGTTGATTTTCTTTTAAATTTCCAAATCATTTTTAATTTCTATTAGTTGATAATGTTTCCAATGTGACAATATTTGTGAATTTCAAATTTGTTTAATTGGTTTATTAAGCAAAACTTGATAACAGAAGCTCGTAAAGAAAACATCGTGTCCCAAAGTTGTAACGCGAATTGTCGTTAAGTTAAATGTGTTTCTAAATAAATAATCTGCATATATCTATCATAGTTTTTCATAATTTTAGCACTAGCAAACATAACTCGAGCTCTGAATGTAACGCTTGTTACTATGGAATGTCCCCAAAGTATTGAGAAATGAATATAATCCATTTTTCTGAAACCGAACAACATGGACCATTCCATTAAAGTGATTTTAATGGTAGTAGATTAAGCATAGCACAGCTAGCCAGAGAAGTGATGTCAACAGTCTTCCTTGCGGAGTTCCCTTTGTTGTCGAAAATTGAGTCGTACAGTATTCTGACTGTAAGGTATGAGGTGACTTTTAATTTAAGCATTTACATACTTGCTACGGGAAGTTAGTTGGGTGTTATGATCTCCTTGATTTTCACGCGTGTCTCCTGGTACAGCTAAAGAGCAAAGGTACCTTGCACTGTGTTGTTTCAGTAAACTATGGACGTGGGTTTTAAAATGTTGACGCATGCAGGTTATGCTTATTTTGAATTGCATTCCTAAGCTAAAGATTACTATACTTAAGTCTATACTTAAATTCCTCAGTAAGCCTACAATCTCAGTGCTATATAAGTACAATTCAAACTTTAGAACAAGCTATGAAATGTGATCTATAGTGTCTATAGTGTCCACCAGTCATCGTGATTTTTCAGGAACCTTGGTGTTATTTGAGCGCCGTACGATAAGCTAGGGCAGGCCCTGTATGGTTTATTTGTTGGTGTTATCTATTAGTTTTCTTCTTGACTGGCTCAAGTTGTGCTTTCAATTTCGATTGCGATTAGGTTTTGGTTACTTTTCGCATACACCTTAGTGTTAGGGATCATAACAAGGCGCAATAGTTTAAGTACTCGACAAAGGCATGAGTTGACACATATTTAAACTTCAAGAGGCTCAGGTATATAGGCATTTAAAGGAAATATCTAATTTGTAACTATTTTTACCCAGAAAACATAATTCATCAAACTTATACTTTATATTTTCCAGTGACATTGACAACTAACCATCTGACAGAATCATTTTAATTTTCCCAACGCATCTCTGATTACCCGTCTTAGTGTCTAACTCTCCTGAGTTGTGTGTGAGATCTTCCACAAATCACCGTGTAGAAACAAAAAATTCAAATTCAGCAAAATACAAAGTGACACACTCTGTCGCACGGAAAACATATTCGTTGATGCATTTGTATGTACAATATATGCACTTGGAAAATATGCAGGCATGACAAATGCATACGCGTGCCCCAGTGCTAATTTTTCTTTCGAACAATGAAAATGTTCTGTTTCTATGCCCAGGTGTGTTCTTAACTGAGAATCAGGCAAACGCTTATACTATAGATACTTTTGAGAAATTCGTGTACTTATGCGCTATTTGGAACAAGTTTACTCGCCTTTCTCCATTGTTCGGTGTGTGAAGGTGGGGGAGGGTGATCGAAAGTCATGCAAGCATAAGTTTATTAAAATTTATCGTAAGGGAGGTATACAGCATTGTTTAGCGTTGTGCATCTAAGATAGATATGTACACTGGATATTCTAGTGGCGGTCGGTATTGGAGGCACCTTTGTGGTTTCATTTGTTTTATTGCACCCGCAGAACATGTTTAGTGAGCAATATTGTTGATTACTAATTATGGACGTTACTCTAGTTTTGTACGTGTATTGCATGCGGAATTAAAGTGACTCTATGATAATAATGTAATGAGTATACTTCCTAATGTGTCAGTGAACTTTTGTACTAACGTCTAGGTGGGCTGTCTTGTAAATTAGTTTTTTTTTTTTTTTTTCGGTGTTACAATGGTTTAGCTGGAGGCATTTTCTAAGGTTGAGTGGTTTTTTTTTTTGTTGAGAAAAAGGGGAATACTCGTAGTTCCCATCGAATCGTTTAGATAACGTTGGATGGGTTAGAGGTTAATTGTTTTAGTTTCTGGACAAATGGCTTCTGGTAGCGAAATACTCGTAATTGCTGATAGAAAAATGTTTCTTATGAAACGGACGAAATTGAAAAATTGAGTGATCGGTGGTGGCTTTTATTTTTCTAATAAATTGTTCTTATTTATGCTCCACTCAACTAAGGCATGACTTGCACGGTAAACCTGCTAAAATCAACTATTTGCCTTTACACGGAGGTTCGAACTCAGATTTCAAACTTCACCGAGAGTGGATTAGCATCAGTTCTGATCAAAGTTAGGAGTCTTTTTGTATATGTTTGGAATCTGTGGAGGTTCGGTTCAGTATGATATGTCGCATGATGGGATGTACACTGTTTTTTTCTCGGCGTACATTATTCCCCCAAAAGCTCAAACGGTTCAAAAGTTATAAACGTGTGGCAGACCCATGGACATACAGACAGACTGATAGCGTGTTCAATCCACTAGTCCCGTTTATACCATTCTGGGACGGAACACCAAAAAGTATCAAACCATTCAATACTTAAGAACTCGACTTGAATCGTTGGTTACTGGTACATTACTTTCAGTATTTTAAGCCAGGCTTTCTGGAATCTGCGGTCTGGAATCTGCGGCTTTTAAAATAGAGGTTCGACCTTCCGGTTTGGCTAGATTGTTTCAATTAAGTTTCAGTCACGTCGTCAGTATTTTTCTTGTCTCATTAGTTCTATCACTCGGTACGACACTACTGGCAGTTTCATTAATCTTTCTAGTTCGTTAAATATCAGCGCATGTATCTACCTATACCTGTACGCACCTATATTGTGAATGGACACCCATTAAAGGGGCTTGGAGTTTCTTAATTCAAATTTACACACATAGTAGTAAAGTAATTTCGCGTGCATCACGTAAATGTAGCTTCTTTTTTTAAATTGATTGTTTTTTTATTTCGAAATATTTGCTACGAATCATCAAGCATAACAAGTCTACATAGGTCAGGTAGGCTCTGATCTGGCAGGTCCTATATTATTGTCATAGTTATTGTAGGTGTTTTGGGACAGTCAAATGCTGTTTTGGATAGTGTAGGCTTTCGTATTTAGTTCATTAAGTAAATAGTTTATTTTCAGTCTATCTGTCCCAAACCATTTAGCATGGCTTTCAGTTAATTTCAAGGTTATTGGGCATAGAGGCATTTACTGTTTTGTGACGGGCGAAATTGATTACATCAGTGCACAACTTACAAACGCTTATGAACAATGTACTGACAAAAAAAAAAAAAAAAACTTTTGAAAGCTTTAAAAAGTGTCACGTTTAGCCAGGATATTCGTTGAGTAAAAGCTTTTATCGGGCACTATATTAGCTGCAATTTTTTGGACAGATCAGTTAGTTCTTGACAATTTTAGTCAACATAAAGTCTTTATGTTCGGGCTTGTAACTTCTTTCGGGAAAATCTAGCCGAGGCGACTCAAATTTAGCCCTTATTTATTTCTACCAAATTTTATTCCAAATTTGAACTTTTTTCGTGTTGTTCTTCAAAGCTCAAAAAAAAAATATTTCACATTGCGTGCATTAATTTCATGCATGCTATAAAAATCATCAGACGTCATGTTCGGTGCAAATTGGTAAATTAGGGGAAGAGCTTTATTAAAATTTAAAATCGAACTCGCAAAGTTATCATCTAGCAGCTTTTTTCCCTTGATTGTACCCCACATTTATTTAGAGACATGAAGTCAGTTATCCTCTCTTTAGCCATAGATACTTTAGTCATATGGACTCTATGACTAAATTAATATTTACTAGAGTCCATAGATATTTCAACAGGAAAATATCGAACCAGGCCACCCTTGCACAAGTCATCTTGTTTCCAGACTAAGATGACATGCCGGATTCCTCCGAGAATATACCTACTCCTGCTCTGTCATCCATCATGGATCAATTCGAAAAGATAGTTGTTTCTCGTTTTGTGATACCTTGGAGTAACTGGCACATCCCATTCAAATGCCGATCCATTTCCACTTGGTCTTCAAGACATCTTTTCATTTTCTCTGTTCCTGGTTGGCAATCTTACTTGAAAGTGTGTTTCTAGAGGCAACAGAACTCTTTGCTCCTCGCCTGCCGTAATAGCTGCCATTCCTTCATGTGTCCGAAAAATTGTTGCCTACCTTATATAGATGGGAGTTGAGAGAGAAATGACCGGTAAGAAAGCCGGGTATGAATTTTGTACCGTATTTGGTCAACAGTTCATGATTTCTCCTTTTATCGGAAAAGTTAATGAATCTTTTTTGGCTTGACGAAGTCCTTGAGTGAAATGACACTTTTGCTCTTGAAGCTCTCAGAAGTTGAGCTCTAGCTCCAAATGACTAGCGTAAGTTCATGCGCGACTTTCAGTACTATGATAACAAGATACCGAAGAAAGTGAGAGTAGATATGTTGACGGCAGTAAACGGCTTCAGAATATTGAGACAGCTGCAAAGTTTGGGGTCAAAATAATGGGGATTTCGAGTTTTTAGCGCTGGTTGTCTAAGAATATGCGCATTTGTGATCTTCGGAGGTTGTGTCTTTGCTACAGAGCTCTGTAGAATATATACTTCTGAGAGGAACCTACAGATAGTAGTGGATGCGTTCTTCCATGCTGTGCATTCTGGGAAGGTAATTTGGAAAGGATGAGTGAAGTTTATGGTTCTGTACATGGAGTCCGTCGTGCTCCTCCCTAGTTTAGCAAATATAGAGATTAAATTTAGAATTCTGTGTTTTGTTTTATTTTTATGTGCAGTGAGGGCAGTTGTTCCAGAAGGATTTCCAAAGAAGCCGTTAGACAGGAGCTTTAGTCTTTGGATGCACCAAACTAGCGAAGAATAAAATATTATTGGAGCAACAGTAATGAGGTAGTAGATCATTCTGGGCGTGATTCCACATTTTTTGACGAGAAGTTTTCAACAAGCCCATATGGATGATGTTGCTTTGATTAGCGTTTTTTTCAGGTGAGGGTTTCAAGTGAGGTAGAATGAACTCTTGATGATCATTTTGTAGGTGTTTACACTTAGCCCTTCGAGTTGGTACCAATTACAGACTTTGTTATGAACAGGTTGCATCAGGCTGGTTAAACTTTCTTCATATGTACCTGCCTCTTACGATTATGATCAGATCATCGGGGGAGACTTGTAGGGTGAGGCTGGATGTATTTAGGTCGTCTAGAGCTGGTTGATGACAAAGCAGCACACTCCCTTAGGGAGCCTTTAATAACTTCAACTTTTATTGTCGTTGCTCGTGATTCACAGTATTTTTTTCCGTCCTCCTAATGTCATCATCACGATCAAGTTGCATTTACAGCCATACGAGTATGACCACCCTATTGCCAGTGTTATGCCTTCGCAGTGGAGTTGACTTAGCTTTCACAATTGATCGACTTTTTTATTTATTTCATGCGAAATAAATAGATGATTCTTGACATCAGGATTTGAACCGTGAAACAACAGCGTGACAAGTGATGATGTTACCAACCACTACACCACGACCACTCTTAAGATGGTCTCGAAGATGGTTCAGTTTCTTAACATGAATCTAATCCAATGTATAGTGAATTGGACTATTCCTTTACGAGACTATTTATCAATTTTTTGAGTAGAGACTACCCATTTAAGGGTGTCAGAGTTGAATATCTTTCGGTTGTGCGGTTAAGGTGAGTATAGGGTATACTTTTTGACAGATGAGGCCGCGGAGTTGGTATTTTCAGAGTACGGGAAGTGGGTTTACAGGAGGAAACTGAGGGTCTCGCTGTAGTTGTTAGTGAAGGTACCGTCTTTTTTTTTTATTATTAAGAGTCCACTTATGGAGGATCCTTTTGTACCTTCATAGTGGTGGGCTAAATCTTGCAAAATTCCACTTCAGATACAAATCTTTGAAAAAAGTTCATGAAGGGGGTGGATAGGTAGATATCTATCATAACTCTTGTGGTTATTAGAAGGAGTTAAGATAGTGCTCATACTTCTCCGATTTTCTTGACGAGGCATAACTTTCCTTCTTAGAATAAATTTTTATGCCATTTTGACCTACTTGAAATAAATCGCTGTTGGTCAAGCAATTAACCCATATTTCTTCAGCAGGACTCCCTCCAAGTCTCCATTTCCTACTTCACTCTCATGCTGTTCGCATTATGCCTTTTTTTTATACTTTTTCACCGGAACCAATGATGTCGTCACCCATATTTCATCTCTCTGCATAACAAGTAAATTCCCTTCATAAAAAGTTCTATACAAGAGTGACTGTCGCAGAGTTTTACATCTGCGTTCGCGCCATAAAAAATCGATCGCGGGCAGCAAATAATTTTGTACTACTTTAGCTTAGCCTAGTATAGATGGTGACGGAGGGCGCGCGCGCGCGCCAGCGCGTGTATCTCAAAAAAACAAACTTTTGCACGTACTGTCGTATTCTGCGAGTTTTGTTTGTTGCCCCTAAAACAGTGTAATTTCCTCTATAAGCATGCTTTCTGCCCTGACACTTCCTATATAGTTGTGCACAAATATATTATATAATAAATGCAAATACACACGTTTCGAATGCACGGAACAAAAAACAATAAAAAAAAAAAAAAAAAAACTTGGAAAGACCATAAAAATTGGAAAAAAATAGTGTAACCGATGACAAAAAAAAAAAAAAAATTACTAATAACAACAACAACAGTAACATGTCATGGGGTCTTTGTTAGAACGAGATTGACAAGTGTTTAGGTATACTATTGTCTGAGTTTAGTCTCTTAGGGGAGGCCATAAGCCATAGATTGCTATTGCTGCTTCTTCATTTTGCCGGGTGCGCTAAGCTGTGTGCCAAGTTCGGGTGCGTAGTTCAATTGGAGTAGTGAAGTTGATTGCACGTCAATAGATAGTGTATCTGGATTTATGTATTTATCAATTTTTTTTTTTTTTTTTAAGTGAAGCCTAGATATAGAAAGTGTTACTATAAGACGGGAAGAGAGAAAGTGTTTAAGTGTATCTTTTAGTTTTGAGGAGAATGCCTTGAAAAGGATTTTTTTTTTTGTGAATGGAAACAGTTGCTGTTGAGAATGGATTTACGTTTTATGGATGTCGTTATGGAGAGATGGTATGTTATAGAAACGATTTGGTTGATGTCACACAAAAAAAGCAATCCTGTGAAATATGTATCTACTATTGTGTGATGCTATATCTACTATGGGATTTTATATTTCGGTTTTTTTTTTTTCGATTTTAGACAAAAAAAAAAAAAATTGCAGTTGCAATGCTAGTGTATTGTATATTGATCGTCACAATATTTACTTGTATGTACTTAAATATTCCATGAGTTTTGTGACGTTTGGAAAAACCAAGTACGTGACATGACAATATTCAAACTTCAACAGGCAGGAAGTATGGATTGTTTTTACTTGCTTTTAAATGCAATTATGAATTAAACTTTAACACGTTCTTAAACTTGGAATATATTCTAGAATAGTTCAAATTACCATTTTATATTTTGTACATTTTGTATTAGGTGCTTTGTGGAATTTAACATTTTGATCCTTGTACTGCTTCCGTAATATTACAATCAATGTGTAGTGATAGAAAAGTAGTAGATCACAGTAAAAAAAATTAAAAAATAATTTTTATCCCGATAATGTCCTAATGCTGTGCTAAGATTTTAATTTATGCTAAACGCGTTTAGCAAATAAAAGATTTTCTTCAAACCTTGTATCTGCAATCTGTGGGTTCACAATTCGAGGTGAAACCAGAATTTTCATTTTAACACTAAAATTACCGCTCAAACAAATTTGAAAATAAGCAAAATTGTTGGAAATTTTCAGGAATAAAGTGTTTTGATCTTACAATCTAAGGGTCTGTAAAATGTAAATAAAATTATGTAATCCAAAATTCTATAAACAATAAAAGGGTATATACAGTAACGGACATAGAAATCCGGACAAACTAATTTTAGTAGAATAATTTTGGAGGTTTTATAGACAATCAAGATCCATCTTTACCGAACGTTAATTTGTTGAAATACATTTCAGATTTGGAAAACAATAAACCAATTTCCGAAAAAAAGGGCTTTAATACAAACATTTTCAAATTGTTTTAAGTTTCATTGAAAAAAACAAGTGAGTAAATATGTAAGCATAATGATAGTTTTTATTGCTATTCGAGTTTATGATTTTTATTAAAGGAAACAGGTTTTTCAAACTTCCGAGAACTGAAGATGTTAATACTTTGTAGTCCCTCCTTTTTTTATTACGGTTCTTATCCGGTCGGGCATTGATGTAATCAGACTGTGTAAAGTATCCAGTGCGATTTTCTCATACCACACATTTTTTAATAAATTTGTCCAACTCGGTTATTGTCCGTGGCTTCTTCTTCGCTACCTGAGCCTTAATTATAGACCAACGTTTCTTAATCGGGTTCAGGTCAGGGCTTAAAAATTTTTGACCTGGAATGAAAAAATGCATTTACAATAATAAAACTTTAGGAACGTTAGAACGTTAGTTAGAAATGTTTTTTTGGCTGGTCTTCTTGCATTCAAGCCAGCTTCGTGAAGCCTTCGTCTTACCGTCCGTGAGCTTATCCCTGATCCTCCAGCCTCTACAAAGTCTGTCCTTAAATCTTCAGCAGTTTTGAATTGATCACGCAGACTTATTTGTTTTAAAAGCCGATCTTCAGCGCTGGTGGTCTTTCTTCTGCGACCCGTCCCATTTTTTCTTTGCAATGAGCCTCGAATTTTTTGATGAATTCAGCCAACACTTTTCGCGCTATATCACGAACACTTAATTTTTCATTTCTTAAAGTCATTATTTCGACTTTTGTTTTTTTCACTCATTTTCCTTTTATTTTCCTTATTAATAAAATTATTTCCACTTTCACTCAAACTACTTATTTTTTCAATGAACTATTGCAAAGTGAATTGAATCACGTCATCAAAGCCTTTTTATGCAAAATCCTAAGAACTACCTGCTGGTTCTCAAGATAATTGAAGTTAAAGAATTTGTTTACCCTGTCCGGCTTTCTATGGCCGTTACTGTACATACACATATAGGGGTATGACTCATATAATTTTGTTCGAAGTCGACATCTAAAAAATATTTCACGTAAGTATACAATGTCATGGCGTACCAAGTTTTTGTTAAAATATTATTTTTTTTTCCATTTTTAACATTTTTTGAAAAAAAATAATTTTATCGATTTTGTTTAAATTCCAAACTGAAGCACATGCTTCCCAGTCATGCCCTTTATTTACTGATAGATACAAGTGAATTCATAACTTTTCCATTTTTGATACCCACGTTCAGAATTTTACAATCTAACCGAAACTGATCGAAATATTGTTTCGAGCCAAGAACCTTTTTCAAAATTTGCATTAACTTCTGTGAGAAGTTGGACGTTTTCGAAAATTTTGGAAACGGCATCTATGTAGACAATTTCAGAATTTAAAATTTCAGATGTAATATTTTTTCCACCATTTCGAGATCTTTTCATTTAAACATAATTTCCAGAAATTTCGGGGTAAAGGCGGACATTTAAAATTTTCGATCGTAATATTTTTTTTTGTGTAAGACGTACCGTTTTCGAGATATTAACGGCAATCCGAATGTGCATACTTTAAATGTAAACTCAGTAAACTTTCTGTCAACACTACTTATCATAAAAACAGAAAAACATTTCTGAAGCTAATTACATTATGGACACAAATTGTGTGTGCACAATTCCTTTCCATATAAAAGCAGCATTCGTATGCAATATTAATTTTGGCAAACACACACGCAATCCATGTTAACTTTAAAGTTTAAATGAGCACGTGCCATTCTAATCATTCCAGACAATATTAGTGGATATCTATTCTACAACAATGTTAAATGAAAACAAACAATGCATTGTGGAAGAGTATTTTAAAAATATTTAGAATTAAGAAATCAAACGTTTACTTTAATTTTTTTTTTTTAATATTGGGGATTCACATGGCCTTGTGCTCCTGTGAACGATTAACACTAACAAAAACCCTAATACAGGAAGATTTTGGCGATAATAAGTGAACTGTCAAAAAATTGTTCAAACACGTGTGCAACAACTGTTCACGCATTGGGCGAATTCAGCCATATTTCGTCACTCAATTAATATTTCTTCCTGTCACAATTGCAATATCATTGTTGCCGGTGGTGTTGGAGATGACTGATTTCGCCCTGCTATGCTCCTCCCATTCATTTCAGTTGCCATGCCACTATAAAGGAAATCACATGTCTGACAGCTTCTCTTTTTCCAGCTTTCACTCACATCAGCAGAGTTATTCACGAAGACAGGTGCTGCTCTGTTCGATTTGTGGATTAGGTGGCCCCTCTTGAACTTAGAGAAAGAATGAAACCACAAATCCGTCAGTAGTAGGACATCCAGACCGTCCATTTGGCTGTGGATTCTGGGGTGCCTGCTTTCTTATCCCCTAAGAGCATATGGAAGTGCAAGAGTACTGGATAGATTTAAAATTAAGATAAGTACAGTTTGAATAATGGCTACAAATAGTAGAAATATCACTAAAGTTGTAGAAGTCCGAACACTACACAAAGTGTAGTGAAAGTGTGTAAATTAGTGCCACGAAACATACACTAAAAGTTCTGACTCGTAAACTTTGATTGAAATTTCCCAATACGAGTATGTTATTTCTTGCGCAATCCAGATGCCTCTAGATGACTAGAGACCTTAAATTGTACACACTTATAACATGAACCATGCGGTAAACCTTAAAAGTGACCAGATTTTTTGGGTGTTACGTTTTTGGCCGTTATGCCATTTGTCAAATTATAACAGATGAAAGTGTCGTCGGGACCGTTAATTTATTGGCAGTTACTTTCTGCTTATCTGAAACTAAACTAAATATGTTTCCATGAGTTCTCTTTCACACTTCCACCTCAGATAAAGTGCACTTTCATCGAAGCCTTACCCTATTCGCCACCGGTTATCTGGTTCGCATCGTTAAATTATTGTGTTAATACCTTAAATTACTGAATATATCCACGTGGCTCGTTGATCAACCAACACGGCTGTGCTATGAGCTATTTCTGTCATCTTCTAGGAAAGTTTTTATCCACTTACTAAAATTCAAAAGAGTGCAACTTTTAAATTTAGGTTGACGTCAACTGGATACCTACATTAAAGCTATAACGTACATATTTATGGCCAACTAAAGTTTTGGACAGTCTACGCTTAACTTTGTTAAATAACGTTTATCTTTACCAGTGGCATTAATGTTTTGAATTGTCAATTAAAGGCGTCACAGACAAGCTCCTTTTAAGCACATTCGATATAAAGCAGTATAACTACAACTGACTTTGGCAATATTTAAAAGCTATTGTTAGTAGGTTGATAACACTGTTGAATTAGTCCTTACATAACGAGTTAGGCAGCTGAAAACTTTACAACAATAGTTGAAATTTAATGTCTTGTCAACTGTCATCTGGGTATCTTGGTTTTTTTGACAGTTTTTAGTTGGAAATCTGCAGGTTATTTGGTTACATTTTCCATCATCAGCATTGTTAAGTCAGTAATAACACCAGTACTATTTGATATGACTCTGTAAAACCATTATCATGATCTCTGCGCTTGTTCTTAACTACCTAAAAATGTATGATCTGCGTGCTCTGACATTCTGTTGCATTCACCAGAGCTGAGCGTTCATTTTTATGACAACGTATATTTTGTTTTTCCGCCATGCCGCCATAGGTGCTATCAAATAAAACACCGTCGGCGACTGTAAAGAAAGATCGTACCTCAAATGTTGGATTGAGAAGTTTGCAGAATCATTTCAAAAATGGTGACAGCGACGTGACTTGTCTAGAGTCGTAACAATGCATTCTGAATAATACCTTGAATATGTCTTTGTTCTCAAAACTTTCAAGTCAACCTATTTTCAGAATTTCGTCAAAAACAAGGAGCTACTTATATCAGCGGTGAGAGACTATTTTCCTGAGGTGCTTTTCTACTGAATTTTCTGTTGCTATTCGCCTCTCGAGGAAGAACGCAGCTTTTCTGTGGACCCTATTCTAGTATGCATGCTTACGCAGACAAGTTATCTACAATCACATCCCTGACATACATGTCTATCAAACGTTTTACAGTTTTCAACATATAGAATGACACACTGATCGGCCTTTAACTCTTAAGGGCAGTGTGACTACCATTCGATTTCCCAGTTTTGGTAATGGGAAACACGCATCTCCTGCAAGCGTTGAGCCACATTGCCGATGCATGTTCCAGATAGCTTACATGGAGCAGGAGCAAATGACTTAAAAGCTCACATTGCAGAATCTGTTGTCATCTTACCAACACTGATCTCTTGCAAACTGAATAGTATACAGCAGTGGTCAGGAACTATACCTTAATACCAGCTTTAGGTATAAGTACAACTGACGTTTGTAATTTTAAAAATCTATTGCCAGTTGTTGAAATTCCAGGATTTGTAAACTTTCATCTGCATGTCTTTGATTTTTTCCTTTTTGTAACAGGTTATTCTGTTACATCTGTTACTTTCCTCTGGCCACTAAACAGCAAGATCGTGGAACGTCCAACAACAGCTGATAGCTAGAAACTAACTAAAATTAATAGAAGTGGGTAACTATCGATAGTCATCACTTTCGATAATTATCGATAGCATTCGATTGCTTTAATGTAGCCTTTTAATAAAGTCTAGTTTTAATAACAGAAAACAGTCCTAGGTCTTGTGTCAATTGGTTAAAAAATTAGGAAAATCCTAACCTACTGAACTCAAAATTGACTGAGAATATTATACAATTTGTTTCCATTCTAATATTTTATTTGCTCTGAAATCGTTTCCGTTAATGTGGAAATACCATTCAAATTTTTTTAAAAAAAACTAGTTATAATGTTTTTTTCCTAACTGATTTCGACATTTGAACAGCTCACTAAAATTTCTGGCAACATTTTTTGATTAAAATATAGTCAACTAATGGAAAAAATAACTAGTTTTGCAGTTAATTCGAAGTCTCTATGAATTAGCGATGACTAAATAGTTAGTGTCTAGAATAATGTACGTGTCGACTTTATTCATTGTTTTAATCTGATCATCGATTTCTGATTTTTCATTCTATCGATGACATTGGAATGTTAAGAAGCAGTCTAAAGTAGGATTTAATGAAATTATATTAATCTGCAATGCAAAGCTTAGTAATTGGTAGGCTAATATCAAATCTTAATCGAAATCGAATAGTTTCGAACCTTTATTGCGTGTATTCATAATTATCGATCAGAATTTTTTTTTTTAAAATATCGATTGTTTTTTGTTTTTATTCGAAGACCCCGTCGCTAATGAATTGTATCGACAGATGACGTTTTTCTCTTGTTCTTATCTAGCTAAGTGTTGTAGCAACAAATTTCTTCGCGTGCTTGGAACGCGGGGATCGTTAAGTCAGTGATGTTTGCTATTAAAAGTTAAAATGTCCTAGTCAAAATGTTACCATACCACCTAGGGCCAACTAAAGCCAACTTCATTGCATGCAATTGAAAGCGAGGTGAATAACACCTAAGTAGATCACAGACAGAATTTAATTTGACACTCAAAACCCTTTAATATTGGCATCCACTCCTTATGTGTACTATACTCGTGTTGCACAAAAGATGTTAAAGAAGAAACCTGAAATCTATTTATTCCAATTTCCAAAGGTCTTCTAATTAAAATTTTGATGTACGAACTCGATATTTTATTACTTCGTTCCACACAACCATTCATCTTTCTCGTATTCTTATTACATTCGTGGCGACAAAAAAAAAAATATAAATCAAAACACAAACCCAACAACGGAAATTGTAACAAATTTTCACGCGCAAAGTTGATGACTTGTTTCAAATTGACCATGGTCTCGTCTTTTCTCATATTCCAAACAAAATTCTTCTGTCCATCTTTTCTTCCGTCTCCTCCACCTCCACCTCCACACCGTCGTTCGGCAATATTAAATTCTGCGCCAACACTATTGTTGCACGCTTCTTCATTATTTACATTTTTTTTTAAAACTTAATATCGTTTGACATTTTGCTGGATGCCAGTTTTCTTCTGACGTACGATGCTGGCAATAGCAATTTTTGACCGGACCACCAAGCACGCTAAAAAAAAAATAAAAACAAAAAAAGCCGAAACGTTATGAAATCGACCGAGACCGCGCGCCGCTAAAAAATAAAAGAACACCCCAAGAGCAAAGAAGAACGCAAAGCAATATAATGTTTTGTTGACAAAACTTCAATGTATCCATGACCCTTTCTTTGGTGTGGCTACAGTCATTAAAGCCGGTGAATGAAACCGGGCAGTGGTGGCGACAAAAAAAGACAAACGTCAACAAAAGCAAAAGCGAAAAAAAGAAAGAATGAAGACCAAGGGCATTCCAGTAGCCGGCTTGCGGTCAGTTCCGCGCGTAAATGACGAAACGGATGCAAAAATAAACGCCTGTCCGGAGATTTGTTTCTTTGGTGACAACTGAGTGTCAAAATAAATCATAGATCGTCGGTGATCTCCGTAAGCTGGTAGCGGTTTAAGTTGTGTTCTTATTCGGTCATCATTTTGTGATTCTTTTTTTTTTTTTTTTTAAGTTTTAAACTTCAACTCAGATCCGAAGCTGGATGTTGATGACGATGACGGAGTGTCACATTGTTAGGTAAATAAATTAGAAATATGCTTATCTCAGGAGAAATGTAAAACTCGCGACTAAAACGGGGTGGAATTTACCACAAAATTTTAAGAAGTGTTTACAGTGTGGAGTTGTTGTTTGAAGCATAAATTCTGAGTGCTTTTTTTTTTTTTCTAAAAGGCTCCCTGTTTGTTAAACACCCGACTGTGTAAAACTGTTTATGGCGTCTATCAGAGCCTGACGAAAAAGATGTGTGTGAGCTAAAGGCAAATTGTGGTCAAATTGAGGCCAAAGATTCGTACGGATTTGTTTTTTAGAGATGAAATTTTAGTTTGCTCGGTCATGTGTTCGAAAAAAAAAAAAAAAAAACTGAAGTTTAGTTTCCTGAAAGGGAAAGAACACCTAGCGTCAGAGTCTTTTTTCATCTGCTAAAAGCGTCTTAGTGAATATGATGTAATTTACCAACCAAAAACTCGTCAAGTGTCACTCGAGCCTTGCGGCGTTAGTGTTCGAACTGTCATTTTTAATTTTTTTCTAATTTTGCTTCCTTCCTAGTTCGGGGAATAAGGGAAAGCTATTTATTTTTAAAATTCTAAACATTTTCGGTCTCCAATTTCAAAAGTTATCCGTCATATTTTCATTTTAAAACTGTCAAACCAAAAAGATTTTATTTCGCGTCTACCTGTTTGTATTCACCACGTTTTATGCAAGAACCAACGAACAGATTTCGATGAAATTTGGTTTATGACTTTGGTCTGGCATGCAAGTAGTTTCTCTATCAGATAGAGTGTGTGTGTAAGGGTATCGTTTTAGAAGTCTTTAAATCGTAATTTTAGACGCCTAACACAAGAACCTCGGAACGGATTCTAATGAAATTTGGTTTGTAACTAATTCTAAAGTGTTATGTCAAATAGTTTTCCGTTCCTTTGAAAAACATTAAAATTGAATGAATTGGTGGAGTTTTTGGGTCTGGTGGAATATTTTTCTGAAAACTATTTGCAATTGAATGGAGACGAGGTAAGATATGACGTGGTATGATGTAATACCAAATGCCCTTGGTTATTTTTTTTTTTATTTTTAATCTGTAAGTTTCGTGTAACTTATTCATGACTTTACATATGCTTAAATGTATCCAGATTATTCACATTAATAATATCCCAACAAAGAAAATAACATTCAGTTGGAGCGCGTGGCTCACTTTTCTCGCGAAAGAGGTTTTAAACTTCCAGTATATATACCTATAAAAGGGGCGGCTGATAAGTTTGCGGCCTAAGGCATTAAGTGAAAGAAGAGATCCGATTAAAAATTTTATTTCTCAATATAATCTTCCTCGAAGGAAATGCATTTCTCACTTCGGGCATACAGTGCCTTAAAAAATATTCTTTTTCTTTGCCTTCAAAATAACTTTCTACGGCCGCCTTAATCTAGTTCTCATCTGCAAATCTCCGGCCTCGTAACTCCTTTTTCAAATTGGAAAAAAGGAAAAAGTCGCTCGGGGCTCGGGGCTCGGGTCTATTGTTGAAAAACCTGTGTCTTTTAACGCCTGTCGCGAAACCCTCACCGTGTAACAGTAGCTTTATCCTGCAAAAACAAGACTCCGTGCCTTAGTTTTCCACGTCGCTTTCGTACGACCGCTTCACGTGACTGAGTCAATAAATTTGCGTAATATTGATCGTAGTCCCTTTAGCAGGTAATCAATCAACAAAACACCTTCGCTGTACCAAGAAACAGTCGCCATAAGCTTCGAAGCCGACTTTTCCATTTTGAATTTCTTCGGCGGCCTTTCCCCTTTTTCAATCCACTGCATAGACTCTTGTTTGGACTCCAAAAAATATTTGCAACACTTGAGTCGTCATTGCTTGTTGAACGATGTGTGAGCAGCGATTTTTTTTCATGTTTTAATCCTCGTGTAAAATTTCTCCAATCCAATAGGTTCCCTTTTTTTTGACCATGGTATGCGAAAGCCGAGAATCCTGAAGAGTCGATAACATATCTTCGGAAATTTCTTTAGGCAATTTTCCTTTTTTTATGAGGTACTTTATCACGGCGCGGTGCTAAAAAGTGGAAGAATTTCCGATTTCATATGTATATTACGAGTATTATTGAAACGGGGTGATATTTATACTACTAGAGTGTCGCAGTTAGTGCTGTCACTAATGAGAAGATGACTCGTTGTTGACTATCTCTGGCCGCGAACTTATCAGTAACCTCTCGTACATATGTACTAGGATCTGACCCGCCCAGCTTCGCCCGGGTGCTTAATTTAATTTTATTATTTTATATCTGACTTCCCGTCTTCGCATGTCCAATACAAATGAAGTTACCTGCTCCCGATAGATAATTTGAGCACTACATACATGTATGTACATACATAATACGTATTTCCACAACTGAACGAGATAAAAAAAGGTTGAAGATATTTTCCTGATCACAAAAACAAAAGTCTACACGTTCACCTAAAATGCGTTCGTCTCCTTCCGCCGCCGACGATCATCGTATGTAATTCAGCGCCAAAAAAAATACGAAAAATAAAACAAAAAATATAACTAAAGCAAACGAAAAAAAAAAACATCCCCCTCGTATAGTGCGCTGAGTACACGTAACCGCCCCAACCACACTGGTGTACGAGTACCGATTATGATTATAATTTGATGAATAGATCGTAGTTTTTTAATGATTACTCAGCTTCTGGGCAACGTAGAAAGACAATTTGTAGTTCAAAGCAATCGGAGATTATTGATCTAAAAGTACATTAATTAATTATTCAAATTCGACAAGCTGTTTAAGTTTGCTGGTGTAAAGGAAAACTGAGTGTTTTTTAGGGTTTTTTCTGCTTTTTCATCCCTTAGCATTGAAATTTCGTTAAAACCCCATTTTATCCCTCGCCTAGAGTCTAAAAGTAATCACTATGTAAAATTTCTATCTCCAGGGGCTTCGGAGATACGCTGGTTAGTGAGTCAGTCAGTGGGTTTTGGCTTTTGTATTATTTAAGATTTAATTTCCGAAAAGTCGCTCTAATATTTTTTCGTTGGGTTATTTTATCTGCCAATCTGTTTAGTTTATAAAAGCGACCATATAATTGATCAGCTGTAAAGGGTTTTTTGACCAGCAAAATTTAATTATTTGGCAATTTAATTGTATTTTTGATCATCAGAAAATATTGTTTTGATCTGCAGAAAATAAAAATAAATAACAAAAGCAGAAGGCCAAGTAAATGATTAGCAAAAAAATTAAATATTCAATTAATTTGTTGATGCACAGAAAAAGTAGATCAAAATTGTTACTATTATTTTTTAAAATTCGCAATCGCCTGAATTTTTTCTTGATATGTTGTTTCTTTTTGTTGATCGAAAAATTCATTTTTGCTAATCATCCACTCTTTCTATTGATCGTTTTTTTTTTGTTTTGTACGGACCAAGATATGATTTTCAGCTATCAAAAAATTACTTTTTGCTTGCAGAAAAATGATTTTTTTTGCATATTTACACGGTCTTTTAATTATATAACTGATCAGCAATACAAACGATTAAAAAAAAAAATTTTTACTCCATTTGTGTCGTACATAATTAAATTGTCTTGTTATAGGAGATTTTGAAGAAATTTGGCTTGTAAATTTAGACTGATATACTCGTATTGTAGTCTCACTTTAAAGATATCAAAATCTAATCGAGTGGGAATAAGATACAAAAATCAATTTTCTCGAAAACGGCTCTAAAGATTTTCTTTATATTTACATTACATTTACATTACAATTGCTAACAGATGACGTACCAGGTTTTTGAAAAAATATCTGTATAACGGTACTTACATACCTTAGTGTCCCGTTTTTAAAAAAGTTGTTTATTTTTCGGCTATAACTCAGCCAGTTTTTGAAAAATTGTACTTTTCAACGGTTTTTTTGACAACTTTTTCTTTTATGAATTTTAATAATTCTGTTTAAGTACGTGCGACTCAGTCGTGCACTTTATTTATATTGTTTTCGCTACTTTTCGGTTCGCCACATAATACTTATAATAATAGTACAACATTTTAGCTCTCTAGGGCAAATTTTTTAAAAGTTACATACATGTGACAGACAGACGGACAGTCAGTATGTTCAGTAGCTTGTTGTGCCGAAAGTTTTAGATTCTAGTTTCAACTGGTTCTCTTTCTACACCAGAAATTCTTTTTCACATTTCTTAGGTTAGAAACGAGATTGAGATAGGTAAGGCTTAGGTTTACGTGTGCATTGGCAGCACTTATTGACATTATTATTCGACTCATGTGTTCATTATTATTTGTCTATAAGTACCGTAATTTATCACAAAAACCGACTACCAACAACCTTATGTAATTATTTCTGACGGTCAGAAATACGCTTTTCTCTACGTAGTACACAGAAGGGCTAATAGAAATTCTAGGACTAACAGAAATTCTATTGTTGAACTTCTTTCAAAACACTAGTGTCGAATCAGATACAGCCAGAATCTTTGAGTTTAGTTAAATCCAAAATCTTGCTTAAATGCTGATGAAGCAAGGACCCAAAAGAGGGAGATAATGTCAGACTAATGTGAATGTCAAGATAGTCTTAAAAAAATCCGTCGACATTTCAGAGCGTACAAATGTTAATACAATTGTACAATACTGACGAAAACTCTATTTGAATGAGAAAATATTTTCAATCATCTCATTATTTTGCTGGAATCTTGCAAAATTTCACACCTAAGCCTGATGTATTTCTCCTTCGCTATACCCTCTTCTGGGATCCTCATCGTTCTTTAGGAAGTCTGTTAGTTACGAGGAGTAGCAGTAGTAGACCGAGCAGTACATGACCTTGACCTCATTGCCTCAGCTTGGTTGGCAACAATTTCTATTCATCAACTACAATGTAGAGCCACATTATTATTAGTAGAACTAGCCCTAATGGTCCCCTGTCCCATCAGTACCTATACAGCGAACGGGTTTATTTTGTGATCCGACACAGCTGTCCAAGCTAGTGAGATACTTTCTAAATTTTAGGTATATTCGGGCTGCGAATAAATTTTGAAAGGCACTCATTCCTTTGATTGGTATCCTTCTTGCCCGTTGCTCTACCAGGCTCTGAACCTCCTTGCGGGTTTGGGCGGATTTTTATTTTCATTGTTTTGACTGATTTCTTCTTTCTAGAGTTTAAATGTAGAATATAAATCTCATTAATGGTTACAAGTCTGCGCAGAAATGTCGATGTATTCATTTTTAAATGCTCCAAGCAGTATCTTGAAACTTATAATCGGATACCCTGATGCACCTTGCCAAGAACTTTAATAAAGTCTAATTTCTTATTAAGAAATTCTCAGCTTTGTTTCATCTTAATCACGTCTAGTGAGTAGTGACTGTTATTCGACTTTTTCCAGAGATTTTAAGAATTTGATCTGGTATGCCGATTAGTCTCAAATATGATACATTATCTTGTAACAATGGAATTGGCATAATGACAAAGGATTTTAAGCAACCAACGAGTACATAAGTGGCGTCTTTTTCTGTGTAGCCACCCTGTTTTCTCTAGAAACAAAAAATGAATTACTTAATTCCAGAGACGTCAAATGCGTTGATTTTGTGTTCCTTTTTCAAATCGTTTCACATAAAATAAATTAAGTTTTTAATAGATCCAACACAGTCTAGGTCAGATCTTTCTTAGAATCTTATAAAATATCAGATAATTTTCGCTTTTGTCTTTTTGAACTGGGGGAAAAACTGTGTGACATTATGACGTAGAGATGTCTTATTTTCACTCTGGTGTATTAAAACATTCCAAGCCCTCGAAATGCTTCCACGTACTTGTCAAAAATGACAGAAAAAGAGAAATACCGAGTAGCAAGTATTTCTCTACTGAACTGGAATGCACTTGAATAATTTATTTCTGTATATACTTGTAAACTGTCAAATATAATGGAAACAGCTGAAAGAGAACGAGAATGCAATGTTATAAGTTGGAATTAAGATTTGATTTTGTGTAATAGATTACGTATTTTTCGAAACCCGGATTGAGGCGAAATGCGGTTTGGCAACTACTCCTGTAAAGACAAAAAAGCAACAAAAACATTTAGGGATTCTGACACTTTTGTTAGGTTTCGATTCGAAGCATCGATGTGCTTTACCTCCATTTGCCACTCTCTGAGAATTTTCTCTCTCAACTACCTGTTCGCGAAAGGACCTACTGTTTCATATAAATATGGAAAAATAGTAATAAACAAACGAAACAAAACCGCTATGATATTTTACTACCATTTGACATTGAAATTTAAAGGAAATACTTGACAATCTATTCAAGTACGACTATAGGTAATGGGTTACAAATTTTCCATGAATTAGGTTGAGATTATCGTGATTTTTTAGGTACGTAGATATGTATACATTTTTTTGACAGTTTTGCAGGTTTTTACTCGAAATTCATTCACGTACCTACCTTTGCCTCCATTTAATACTGTCTGAGAGATTTCTCTCTCAACCTTCCATATTTGACAGTTTATAGGTATGAAAACCATAATGTTTACTCGAAAAGTACTTAAGCGGATGAAGCTAATGTTGTGTTTTCAGCTAGATCTATCAGGAATAGCGAATACGTGTCCATAAATCAGTCTACGGTCATCCTAAGGAGGGGTTCTTTATCTTTATAGGCAATTGCAAATCTATTAGATTTTGTTTTCGTAGCTCGAACGATGACCTTTCAGCTCACCTTAAATGCTTTTGTGTGGAACGTTTCGAAAAACGAAACGTCTAAAGATTTCTTACGTCAATCGGAATGTCAACAATTTTTGAAAACGAATGTATCACGGATGATTGTGTACCCTGCCCTCTCTTGTGATTTATCAAAATTTCTAATCGCTTGATAATGATTAATTAATAAACAATCTGTTTGCCCTCTGTTTTGTTCCATTACAGTTCAGTCTATGCAAGACCATTACTAACATCGGCGGCGAATGGTATGCAATACCTGAGCGGAAGTCCAACACACGACGGATCGCACATGTGGTCTAGTACCTCCTCGAATCTCATTGTACCACCTGGTAGCGGGGCAAGTACAACTCCCGATGAATACGGTTCAACGAAAACCAGTGGCGGGACATTACCGGCATTTCAGAGAATCACATCAGGTGGTAGTGGAAGTTTTAGTACCGCTGCTGGTCGAGCCGCTAATCACTATACAGCACTAACTAGCTACAGGGGTCAGGTGAGTAAACTCTACTAAAGTACATATTTCTTAGTTCTAGTATTATATATATATATATATTTTTTTTTTTTTTTTGAATTTCTTCTAGAACGATAGCGGTGGCTGGCAAGGACACTATGAGCCAACAAGTTCAATTAGTTATGCTACGGCAGCGACCACCATTGCTGGGGCTATCAGCTCAAATTCGAATTCTCGTGGACGGACCACAAATGATTCAGCGACACATCTATCAGCATCGGCTTCGTTATCTGCAAGTAAGTGTTTATAGTATGTTATGTGGTTTCTCTTACACTTTTCTTTATTCTTCTTCTTCTTCTCTTTCGCTTTTATTTTTAAAAATTTTTACTTATAAAATTCTTATCAAGAAAACAAAAAAAAAAAAAAAAATTATTTTAAATATTTCCAAATGATTTCTAAGTTTGACAATTTAATTAAAAACAAAAAAAAAAAAAAAATTCTGAGGTCAGAGGGGGGCCATACTCACGGATTCGATAGACTTTGCCTCCAGTGAGAATTTTAACCTCATTTATGGTCAGCGGTCGTCGCCGTCGGCGCCGTTGAAAAATTCAATCACAAGAATCACGTACACGCTATGCTAAGAAGTCCTGTGCACATTTGGTTTGTGGCAATTTTCACGGGTCCTGAATAAATGTTTTTCCATGCATTTCCTATCCGTTTCCCAAGATGTACTGTGAAATTTGTGTGAAGAAAGATGATGGAAGTTAGGTAACCACAACACACAACAGGATGTTTAATTTATCGTCCTTCGCACTGCAACAAATTACCAATTTTATAAATAGAACGATGTGTTGTAGGAGTCCTGTTTCGGGTTTTTATTGTGAGTTTGCTTTCGCTTTTTGCAAGTCGGAGTAGTAGTTTAGATTGTTTGTTAATATTTATTGAGAGCCATATGGACGAACAACAAACAAGCGATATACATTTCAGACTCATTTGCGTCTACTGTTGTTTTTCTTTCTACAAATTTGTTTACTTACTTTTTAATTTTGAATGAGGATTTTTCTATACCCATAGGGTATATTAATTTTGACTCATAGTTTGCACAGTAGAGAAATAATAACTATAGACCCCAAAGAGTGTATATTTCTATTTGTGATCAGCATTGAAAGTTATGTCGATTTAGTCATACCCGTCTGTCCGTCTGTTCATCTGACTTTATGCCACCATTTTTTGGGCCTTAAAATTTGAGCTAGGAAGTTGAAATTTCATATTTAAGCTTTGTACAATCGGAAACAGTACAAGTTTGCTAATTTATATTACACACAGCACCATTTTTCAAAAAAATTTCGAAAACTGATTTTATAAAATATGTAGTATTTGGCTTCGGCCACTTTTTGGGACGTTTTCTTCAAAAGAAAACATATTTCGCTTTTTCAAAGCTATTTGAAATATCTACAAATAATGACAGTCACGCCTACTTTCTTCAAAGAAAAGGTTATGAGACAGTTTTCCTGAAAAGTCTCCAACAAATTCGCGGAAATATCCTCTAAATAGAAAGATATCATTGCATTTGATTTAATAATTTCACAACGCCACGCCCACTTTATTGGGTTAGAAGATGGGGGATAGGATTCTCGTTTCAGATGGATTGTAGCTTCCCTGTATGTTTTTTTTTACATACCATCTTAATGAAAAAAGCCATTCGATTATGGAATTGCAGCCGTGAATGTTACACCGTTCACATCTTCTATTGTCATTTTCGATTGGCTGCAGTTTTGGCCAGATCCCGCAGATTCTTCCTTTTTCCGTAACATTTTCTGGTATTTTATTCTGAAAATATTTCAACATTTCACAAGTTTTAAATGTAATACGTTTCATTTGTTTATTTTAAATATAAAAAAGAAACAAATAAGTTCAGACAAAATTTAAGTACAAGTTTTGTAACACTAAAGTCCATCCTCCTATTTTTTTTGTACCTTGCAGACAATTTTAAAACCTAAAACCTTCGAAGGCAATCTATTTTTCGATTAACATTTCGACCATATTTTTTTTTTTTTTGCTACAGTTTTATACCGTTTCCGAAGGGCAATTTTGTCAGATGTTCGCGAAAGGTGGGACCGTGAGAAAACTTATTTTTTATTTTCTGTGTTTTCTTGGATTCGAACCTTGAATCTCTCGCTCAGTGATAGAGTACTTAACCACTGAGCCACGGCGCCCACAAGCACAAGTTACCGTGCGTTAAATTAAAATTTTTAATACCGCGATTAAAACCAAAATTGACCGATTTATAGTTGAGTTATAGTACTTGAGGTTGACAGTTTTCCATGCGCAATTTCGCAGAAGCCAGACTAATCGAAAAACATGCAAAAATTGTACAAAATTAACTATATTTTCAATATCGCTAATCCGATTCACAACAAAAATAATAGAGCTCCAGACAAGTCCAATAAACCAAAAAATATGCATTCAAAAACGACATAAAATGAATTGTATTATCAAAACCGATAATCCGATTGAAATCAAGGTAAACAAATGCCTGAGTCCTGCTTCAGGTAAACACACTGTAAAAAGAATTATTCAAATTGGTACATATTTGCACAAGTTATCGTGAACGAAAGAGGAGACAGGCAATGCCACAGCCAGACGCACAAACGTAGGGACGGACCACTAGACAGACAGAGGGACAGGCAATCAGAATGTTTGCACATTTTGAGTATAGTATAGTTGGAGTCTGGCCAGATCTCGTATATAATTTTTTGACACGATCACTTCATTTCCTTGGAACATGAAAGTAAAAACCGTTATGTAGCGAAACTTAAAAAAACTCCGAAATTTCCCAATGATTAAGCGAATTATAATGATATATGTTGCCGCTAACAGCTAGGACCTAGACTAGCTTTTCCCAATCACTCGTGCTGTGCACCGCACTATTGGTTGGGACCTAATGCCTTGTGCCGTTTCTGAAGGCAATTTTTTCAATTGAGAAAAGCAGCTCATGACCGTTTTACTCTCGGCTGTTCGTCAGACGTTCGCGGGAGGTGGGACTGTGAGAAAACTTTTTCTTTGCAATTTCTGGGACTCGAACCTTGAGTCTCCCCCTCAGTGATCGCGCACTTATTCACTGAACCTTGGCTACGTTGTATTTTCTTCCATATTGCCTTGTTATTTGATTGCCGCAATTCGCAAGCGAATCACTGCAATAAACAGTCGGTGGTCTGACTCTCTTTTCAGTCAAACATCCAGTACAATTTTTGTGTTAAAGCTTAAGGCCTTTTCACACGAGTGTTGTGCTACCAAAAATGTCTACAATCTAAGCAATGTTTGTTTGTCCTCCATATAAGTCTTGAGTCACAGCAGCTAACACTGTTTGAGAAAATAAATGCATGATAGAGGAGGAACGATGCTTGCGTTTAGTTTCTTTTTGTCATTAGGACCAGTTCTGCGACCCGAATTATCCACCATAGAAAACGATACCACAATATTTGGGGCTGACATTTTCACTATGACTGTTTGCAAATTGTTATCTTTCCATTGTGTTGCAAGCGTGGCTTTTGAATATACATATACATATTTCAGATAAATATATTTTTTAAAATATTTACTTCCTTCAAATGAATGAGTAAAATAAAATTGTCCAACCAAAATAAACCGCAATGCTGCAAATCAATTTGTTGACATTTGACAAATATCGTTTTGACAGCTGCAATTTCTTAACCCAGCTTTTTACAAGGGCGAGTTCAGTGTGATCATAGGTTTCTCAAAAGTGCTTTGGGGCGATTTCTGTGCGTGACCAGGGTGACCTCAGAACTCAAAGAACAGACCTGATATATTATCGCAATAAAGCCATTTTAGCGGATGTATGAACTCAAGATTGAAGCATATTACTGGAGAGCTTTTCGATCAAGCGCTCTTGTAAATGTAAAATTTATTCCAGGTAGAATTTTTTCTTTGGACAGTCGGCTCCCTTGAATATCCTTTCTGTTTTAAAGATTGTCATAATGCAACAATTAGCAAATCGAATGAAAGCGTCACTCTTCCTTGCAGATGTAAAACTAAATCCGTGACGTTTAAAAAACAGTTCACGGTTTTTCCTACTAAAATTGTCTAAATATAGGAAACGCCACTTTGTTTGAGATCTGACAGCAATTTTATTCGCATAGAGAACTTGAAAGTTCTTCGAGTATATACACAGTGTTTGGTAAAATTTCGAGGTTATTGGTATCTAGAAATACTAAGTTGACGTTAACATTCAGTGGAGGTCTAGTGGGTTGTCGTTTCCATTCACTCCCGTGTCAGAAATTTTGATGGATCATTCCTTTGTCCTTGCCTTTATTAGTGGTGACGTTGCCACAATGCTAAGTGTTACTTTTTTCAAGATTTTTCCATTTCTCATTTTGCTTCTTTTTATTGGTAGTCAGTGTGAGCATGAATTTAAATGCTTATTATTTTCTACCTGGAACAAAAATAGTCCAAGTAGAGATCCTATTCCTGTGCGATGCACGAAAGCTAGTTATATCTACTTGGCGAGAGAGTTTCGATCGAGCTTTGATTCGAACACCAACTCCATCACATTCTTTTAAGTTTGTAAAGCGCATTTATTCGTGGTTTGCAAAGATCATCCTGTAGGGTACACAAATTTTGCTATATCGTTTTGAACAAAGAAATATTACGAAGATATCCCAAAAAAGTATTTTGTGATCAGTATCTAAGCGTATATATTATAAAGGGTGTCTCAAAATTGACACAAGAAGTAATTTTGATAGAAAACAAAGGTTTTAAATTAAAAAAAAAAAATACAAATTGTAAATGTTTTATTGTTTCATATATATGTGTGGAATAGCATATGAGGTCCACGGCTTTGCTGGCACATACTCTTTTGTCGAAAATTTTCCATGACCGTTTCACATAAATGTGGCTGAATTTCGTTGATGCAGAGCTCAATTTGCTCTTTCAAGGCTTGGGTGGTCGTGGGCTTGTTGGCGGAAACTTTAGACTTCAAAAAACCCCAAAGAAAAAGTCCAACGGCGTTAAATCGCATGATCTGGGCGGCCAATTTTGATCACCAAAATGGGAAACTACACGACCAGGAAGTGATTCATGCAGTAATTGAATTGTTTCTCTGGCACCGTTTTGTTGAAACCACATGTCGTTCACATCCATATCTTGCAATTTAGGCTAAAAAAAAAACTCGATTACCATGTCGCGATAGCGAGCACCATTAACTGTTATTGCCTGACCGCATTTTCAAAAGAGAATGGTCCGAAGATGCCTCCAGTCCAAAATCCGCACCAAATAGTGACACATTGTGGATGCATTTGTTTCTCAACAATCTCTCGTGAATTTTCGGAATCCCAAATTCGACAATTTTGACGATTAACAAAGCCATGAAGCTGAAAATGATCCTCATCGCTGAAGGTGATTTTTTTGAAAAATCAGCATCCACTTGTTTTTCTTCCATAATGCATTCAACAAACTCTCTTCGCTGTGCGTGGTCAGTAGGCTTCAGTTCTAGAGTCAGTAGCATTTTGTATGCATGAAGATGCTAATCTTTCGTGACAATAAGCTGTAGAGAGCTTCTCAAAATATCCAATTCTTGACCACGGTGCCGAATTGATGTTCCTGAACTTTCAACAATACTCTCACGAACTGCTTCGATGTTTTGTTGTTATGTTGAACAACTTGTTGAAGGACGGCTAAGATCACTAATTGATTCAGTCTCTCTGAATTTTTAAAATAATCTCTTCACAGTTGATGAAGTTAAATCACTATTCAGATAAAATTTTGCACGAAAATTTCGAACTGTAGCTGCCAAACATACGCGTTATTATTTCGTGTAGCATTCCATTTTTTAATAACCCTGAACTGTTAGCTGTCACGCTTTTGTTGGCAAAACTTTACCGCACAAATGGCGAACAAATTCAAATGTTGCTTGAATTTTTGGGACACCCTTTACAATTCCTTGAAAAATCAGAAATTTGTCCGAAGAAGGTTCTTTTTAAAGTAGTATTTCTTAAGAAAATATATATTTGCGGTGTTTATAACCAAAACAAGCTCTCATCAAAGAAGCAGATACCCGAGTCAAAAAATATTACTTATGAAATATACTTATCTTTAGAAACAGAGACACTTTGCTATGCTCCGCAATTATTCCATCATTGCAGGTATTTTTGTCTACTTTTCGAAAAGTTTTCTGCCAAAATTATACTTGTTTTTCAAAGCTCTATATCTACAAACTTAGAAAATACATTTGGAAATATTAAAATATTTAATAAACAAATTTTATTCACTTAGTGATATTTGTCCTTCTTTTCAGAAGTACATAATTATAATTGTTTTATTTAAGCTTTATGAATAACTTTTTTTACTTTTATAATAAATTCAATTAATTTCATGGGTATTATCATAACACAGGGAAAAACAAAAAAAAAAAAAAAAAAAAAATAAAAACATTAATTATACTTAAAAAAAAAATTACACACAAATTACACTACACAAAATCAAAACAACAAAAAACAAAAAAGAATTGTTAAGCTAAAGAATTAAACAAATTAAAAAAAAAACAACTTGTTACAAAGAAAAAAAAAACACATCAAATTGTTACTATTTAAAGCATTTTTCGACGCCGATTTTTTCACTGAGGGGCGTGAATGTGTCAATTGTGGTGCTATATCAACCCCATTGTGGAGGCGCGATAATACCGGACATTACTTATGCAATGCATGCGGTCTCTATCATAAAATGAACGGAATGAATCGACCCTTAGTTAAACAACCTAGAAGATTGGTAAATTTATAAACTTTTTTTTTCATTTTTTTCTCTATAAAAAAATATCAAAAACAATTGAGAAATGAACAAAATTTTTGAAATAAAAAATTAAAAAAAAAATAATTAAATTCAAAAAAAAAAAAAATCTTATAGAAATCCGTCGTTTTTTCTTCCCGGGGGCCAAAGCATTGATTAATTGAATTTATTATAAATTAAAAAAAAAAAAAGAAAAAATTCTTGCTCAGAAACTTGGACAAGTATTACGTAGGTTTTGACAAAAAAAATTTCTTATAAACATTTGAGACTGATTTTTTAATTTAACAAAAAAAAAAAAAAAAAAATTAACGTATTTTTACTGCTCAAACGGTACTGAAAAATTATTAAATTCTTTGAATCAATTTAATAATATTATTACAGTGGCTGAACAAGGCGGGGATTTCTATAAGAGCTACTATCAGTATAATCCATTGCCGAGTAGGCCAACAGAGGAAACAAAATCAAGTCGTCGACTGGTAGGTTTTACAATAAAATATTTAATTTTTTTTTTATGATAACAAATTTATAGTTAAAAATTTCAAAAATTTTGTTCTTTTGAAAGTAATAATTATATTTTGAATATACAATTAAATTGCATGAAATATATTTTTTTTGTAGATTTATCTAAATGCATAATGAATTGTTTTACATTTTTAAAGTTGCTAAATTATTTGTTCATAATTTTTAAGAAATATTTGTAATTTTCTTTAACTAGGATTGTTATTTAGTTGTCCATCTATTTCACAAAAATTTGAAACCACTTCGATTTTTCCGAAAAGGGAAATCTGTGCGAAAATCTATAAAATTGTATAGAATTGCAATTGAATTAACTTGTACTGTCATGGTTTACACGTTTTAGTGCAATTAACGGTAATCTTGATACCAAAATTTCTTTAAATTAGTTCAAAATACTGTTGAAATGATTACCCGTTTCGTAAATGGTTTTTTTTAGGCTCACTATGCTTTTAAAATATGAAGTGGGAACTCTGATTACTATCTAGAACAACACGGATATTAAATTCGTTCAAAAGGTGCTTCAACGTAAAGGGTTATGAATTTCGAAGTTGGGATTTCACATTCCTGCTATATGGCATAGAATCCGTCGACGTCGTTCCGTTGAAGGTTGACGTTTACGCGCACGTATTGCCGGAAAGAACAGTCCCATAAAATCCGTAGCATACCTTCTTTGACAGATGACAGCTGATGAAATTTTTTTATTGCTGAAAGTGCTTTCTCTTTAAGCTGTCCGGTTGTCAACAGCGATGATAGTTTCTCTACATTCTGTCAATGCTTCCACCAATGAATGTGCTTACTCTCAAGTTTGGAATGCGTAAACTTCAATATGTGAATGTATGTAATTCAATGCGTGAATGTGTGAACTGCCAACGGATCAACGGACAAAAAAGGAAAAAGTAAACCTACTTTATCCGTCAAAGTTAATCATATGTATATCCGTTGGTTATGGATATATGTATGAACTTCGACTACCTTCTATAAGAATGCGTCAGTTAAAAATGACGCAGCAACGGATCGACGGTCGGGGCCTTTAGTTCTTGCCTTGTTATTTTACGACTGGGTTGACGCCACGTATTCCAAAACTTAAAACATTAAAAGAATTTCATTGAAATCTTTAATACTTTTTATTTTATTTAAATTTTTTCAAAAGTTCAAAATGAATAACCCTGTATTTTTTGCACCAACTTTTCACATGTACCTATGTATCCATGTCGTGCATCCATTTCCAGCGTCTTATTTTCGGTCAAATGGAATCCGGATCAGATACTCGATTATGCATTAGCATGTTTTCGAGTCTGGACCTTAGCCCAATATGAATTTCCTATCCGAGATATTGATTTTTTTTTCTCAAAGCGCCTATTTTAACACGGTCACCCTTCTGTCAGAGACATCCTGTAAGTCTAGTTTTACAAACAAAGGAAGAGATTTTTCTTATTAGTCTTCGCAGCTACGGTACGAGTATTATCGTTGATGGCAGTAGCTCACTTCTTCTGGAGAAGGTGATTCTCTCGCTGAAACCAAACCATTCCCTTGGGAACATTTTCCTGTTGGATTGTAATGAATGTCGAGCCCAAATTATTTTAAATTCGTTATGTATTAATTCAGAAAGATGATAACATTATGAAACTTACGTCAAAGTTTGATTCATCTGAACAGGAGTTGATATTGTGAAGATGCAGACATGAATGTTCGTTTCGGACAACGTCCACGAAAGCCTCATGCTTATGACCATGACATTCATTGTTGTTTCCAAGACTTAACGTTGTTTAATGCGTTGTGTTACAGTATGGCGCTATTTCGAGCGTTCCTCTTTGAGAGGCTTGACTTTCGCAATTCTTCACAGAGTTAGAACCTCTGTGAAACATATTAACAGGCGTTATTAGTTCCGTTCTCAGACTCTTTAATTTAAGAACTACCAAACCGATTTTAATGAAAGGATTCTGGGTGTGATGTAGTATGTAGATTGTGTTAAGATATGGGTAATTGAGCCTTCAATATCTTCAAAAATGGTCCCTGTAATGCGGGTAATTCAAGAAACACTTAATAGATTGTTTATGATATTTGGTTTGGTCTGGTGCCAGTGTTGCCATATACATATATTAATTTGTTTTAGGGGGACACTTTTTAACCATATGACAACACTGTCACCTTTGGAAATTTCCTCCAAACTTTCTTGCACACTTTTGGTCCACAAGTTTCCCAACATTAATCACGCACAAGTTATTCGTTCTATTACATTCTTAGTTTATAGTTATGAGATAGATGCCCGAAGCTCAAATATTTTGGGGCTAACAGCTCATACAGAGGCTGGCCCAGCTACTCGAAGCTATTAATGCTGTGTGACATATGAATGGAAGGGACCTACAGTTTAATGCTGTGTCCGAAGGGCAATTTTGGTGGGACCGTGAAAAAAACGTTTTGATACTTTCCGAGACTCGAACCTTAAGTCTCCCAGTCAGTGATGACGCATTTACCATTGAGTCACAGCGCCTACAAGTGCAGAATTAGCCCTAGTTTTATACAGAATCTATATGGAAACGGAAATTAAGTTCACTATCGAAGATAACACCGGAGTCACGACTTGAGATTACAGTGACAACAGGCTCACTACTGACGAAGTAATGTTGTGTCGGGAAGACGCTTACCAGACATTTGCTCACATTAAGCTGTAAAAGATTTTTTTCACACTCAATGCAAACTTATTTAAGTCATTATGCAGTGAAAGAGAGTCGACAAAGGGCAAAATGCAAAATACACCATTTATTATTGATATTTGCAAGAATCTGTGTGAAATATGTGACTACCACTAGAACGAAACAGAAGACAAAGGGTCCTTTCAGTGTCAGCTTTCATGAATAGTTCAGCCTTCTTAACTTGTAGTCAGCTTGTTACGTCAATTAAGAATCAGTCAAGTCTCATTAACATTCAAAACTAAGCAAATCTTTTTTCCTTTACCTACCTTTTCTTATAACTCGCTCGGAATTTGACTCGCAATTAAGGTGTTGAGCTTAAGTTTCCGTAGAACCAATTCAAATGCATTTAGATAAACAAACAGCTGGCACACATAAAACAACAAGTTTTCCTTTGTTGCTAACAAATTTTATTTTCAAAAAAAAAAAAACTCCACAGAGTGCCTCACGTCGAGTTGGACTATCCTGTTCAAATTGTCATACCACCCAAACATCTTTATGGCGCCGCAATCCAAGTGGGGAGCCAGTTTGCAATGCCTGCGGCCTATACTTTAAATTGCATAGTGTCAAACGGCCTCTGGCCATGAAGAAAGACACCATCCAGGTAATTATCACCACTCGGAGGCCTTCAAAGGCAATTTAATTAAAAATTTTCCACTTTCAATTAAAGACTCGAAAGCGAAAACCAAAGGGAAGTAAAAACTCTGATAAATCATCATCGTCCACGAACAACAATGCCAAGAGTAGTAGCAATGTAGCCAGCATTCAAGAGAGCACTAATGGTAAGCGCATTTAAATATGACACACACTGCATGGGTTGTCGTCATTTCTGTTTTCTTTTTTTTCTCTCTCTCTTTAGAATTGAAAATTTTAACATCATCAATTCAACACACTAGCACATTAAATCATACGAATGCCAGTAGTAGCCCGACTAATATTAGTCCACCACCACCGTTGGCCCATACTCCAACAACCACCTCAGCGTCGTCTCATCATCAGGCCGTAACGCCGGGTACACCATCGCCACCGATTAACCAGCATGACAATATGTCGCCATTGCATTACACGTCCTCGTCAATGCTAAACGGTTCTGTACTAACCAGCTCACCAACAACCCTAACCAATAACAACAACACGACGAGCCAAAACAACAACAATTTGTTAAGCTCGAACATGAAATACATGCAAAAGTATCTGACTATTCATCAGGAATCTCAACAGCAGCAACAGCAACTAATGACCGGAGCCCATCAAATATTTGAGATGACACCATCTCCAACAGAGCAACAGCATCATGGCTATAGTCCGGCACAGTCGCCAAATTATTTCTACGACCAACTGACCGGTGTCGATCATGATGCGATCAAAATTGAAAATCTCCATCATCATCACCATCAGCAGCAACAGCAGCAGCAGCAGCAGCATCACCAAGCGTCACAAATCATCCAACAAACGTTGAGTCGAAGTCCATCGATTGACGGTGACTATGAGCTACACCAGCGCCAGCAGCAGCATCAGCAGCACATCATTCAGATGACACAATTGAATCCATTCAGTGAATTGGAGAGGAAGTTAGAACGACAGCTGGAACGTAGTTCTGTTGTTAAGATGGAGTAACATTCCATGACAAGAACAAGACTTATGAAATAAGTTTAAGTAAAATATAAAATTTAAATTTACTTATTCCATACATTTTTATGCACAAAGATATTATTTACTTTTTCTCATAGTCTATCTATATACATATGTAAAATGTAAATATTTTATGGAAATTTTTAAGACATTCCTCAAAGGGACAGATACAGCAACAAATGACAAAGAAAACTTAGTTTGTAGATACTATATATATTTTTTACATAAACAAAAATTATGTATAAGCAATATTCGAATGTAAAAATTAAACTTAAAATTAAAGATACATATACAAAAGTTAAAAATGACATTTTTGAATATATATACATATATATATATATATATATTTTGTTAAGTAAATGAACTACGATATACAATGAGTTAATTTTCTTTTTGTTTACATTATTTTTTTTAATTACAAAAAAAAAAAACAAATTCAATTGTATCTAAGGTAAATTTTTATTTTCTTATTATTTTTTTTTTTTTCTTATTCAAGTATTTAATTTAAAAATAAAAATAAATGTAATAGAAATACCTTTTAATTTTCTCATTTGACAGACATAACTTGAAATAAATAACATTTATTTAAAATTAAACAAATGTTTTATTTATAAACGCAGAATAGATTTTTTTTCTTTTTTTTGTGGGTAGTTGAAAAATCTTCATAAACACTATTACCCCTATCATGAATTCCGCGGGAACTTTTTGTTCCCCCGAACATTTTCCTTCCCGGTAACTTTTACCGCTATTGTGAAATTCCATCGGAATTTGTTCCCCCGGACTGAATTCGAAATCATGTTCGAAAAATATAGCAGCCGTCATTGCTGTCATTTACCAGAAATTAGATTGTTTATTTGTAAATAAAAATAATTATGTTTAATTATGTAGACAAAATAGTGAGATACGCGAAATACGAAGAAGTTTACGAAATAAATCGAATCCTTTGGAAGTGATACCAACCATGTAAGCTTATTCGTTTTTGCAAAATGTTTTTAAAATCATTATGACTTATTTGAATAGATTCCAGCAGTACTTTAGAGTAAACAAAGAGGTTTTTAAATATCTATTGATGTATGGAACGAAAAACCTAGCGGATAAACTTGGTAACTCAACTCGGTTCACAAGCAGCAGTCAAATCGTATTGGTTTATTTTAAGAAGAATATAAAAAGGTAATTAAGAAGATAAATATAGGTAATAAATGTTGTGATGTTAGTAAAACGAACAGAAAAAATACAAAATGTTTAAATTTTAGTGAATTAGACTACAACTACCATAGGATTGTCATTTTGTCATTTGATAGAGAAATTGGTGTGCTTTTTACACAAACATACGTCGTTCATAAGTTCAGCTAAATGTTTGAATAAATTAAAACAATTTTTTTTTTTTGAATTAATTCGTAGCAGACCACCAATAATAAGCAGAAACACAAATAGAAAACTGGTCAGCATTGCGGGGTTCAATACTGTAATTCGTATAGAAGTAGAGATGTTTCTGTGCACAGGATTTCCAACAAAATTATGTATACCCCAAAGAAGCTTATGAAGTGGACACATGCTTCAAAAATGAGAAAAGAATTTCCAAAATATTTTGGAATATGTAGACTTCACTTCAAAAAAGACGAAGTATTAGTTCCTATTGCAGGGGACAGAAAAAAATAAAAAAACAATCTTTTGGAGTCAGCCTTCCCCACGCTAAACCTGCCGAAGTCGTCCATTGCTACTAAGCAATGTATTACAAAAAATAAGGCAACGTACGAAAGGTTGACTAAAAGCAGATTCCAAAAAGAACGGTATTTTTATGTGATTAAGTTACATAAAAATTCTACCAAGCGGCGCTGAAATCAATTTCGTATGGTATACAACTTTGGGGTTGTACCAAACGAAGCAATAGAGATATCCTACAATCTTTTCAAAACAAAGTGCTAAAAGTCATAGTAAATGCCCCACCGTATATCAGAAACAATGATATCCACAGAGATTTAGGAGTAACTACGGTCAATGACGAAATAACGAACTTTGCTCGAAAACTCCGTATTCATGGTCATTGCAACAAACAAGCAAAAGCATGTGCAAGTCATACGGTCTTATCGTGCTAAATACCATGTTCGTCAAACAAAGCCGGCACCTGTTCACTTACAGCAGTGACGGAAATGAAATCCAGATTGACTACCACTTGGTAGTCAATTCAATGAAGTCCCGGGTTAAAGATTGCAAGGTGATCCTGGGAGAGGCAATCGCCCAGCAACACCGTCTCCTCCTGAGAAATTTTTTTTATGGAGACGAGGAAGAAAATAAATAAGCAAACAAAGGTGGCTGAGAAAATCAATTGGTAAGTTGGACTAAGGAAAAGGCGAAGCTTTTATTACCAGCATGACAAATTACCTCTTTAACATCATCGATTAGGTCGGCGGAGAGGAGTGCAGAGCACAAGATATGTGGGATTCCCTACAGCGATCTTGCTTGGAGAGAGCCAAATCACTGCTTGCAAACGTCGAAAGGCCCCTGCCAACAAGCCAAAGAAACATGGTGGTGGACAGATGAAGCTAAAGTAGTGATACGGGAAAAGAAAACGGCTTTCAAGGCTTGGTCAAAGTGCTCTTTTACTAATAGAGATGAAAGAGCTCTTGAAATGATATATAGATGTTGCAAAGGTCTCGCGCAGAAGAAGTGCGCCCAATTTCAAGCAAAAAGTATGGAAGGCTTCTATCGGGAGTTTTAGGAAATATCGTCTTCGGCGTCTGATAGGAACCAGGCTACCCAAGAGCTTCGACAAAACAACTTGAATAAGGGAACAACTATCTTCAAAATAGCCGCCCAGAGAAGAAGAAATGCTCAGGAGATTTATTCCCCAAAGTTCATTAACAATGTTCCAAGCCAGCTTCTTGTGGAAGCCGACAAAATTCTCCACAGATGCCGACAGTATTGTGAAAGACTTCTGAACGAACAGTTCTCACAATAGCCGCCCCCGGGTATAATTTCCAAGAGTCACTCCTAACCATGACGAAGTATCCGACATTACTGTCGAAGAAATTAGGCGTGTCGTCAAATACTCCAAAAAAAGAAAAGCGGTTGGGCCAGAAGAGATATCCTCTGAGTTCTGGAAAAAGATGGGAGACATCGGGTCCAGATTGCTCATGATTCTTATCTCCAAACTTATGAGCAATAATCCAATGCTTAATCAGTGGAGGGAAAGTTATCTTCTTCCTTTGCACAAAGGAAAAGGCGATACGCGAAACTGCGATAACTACCGTTCGGTTAAGCTGATGTCGCACACCATTAAGGTCGTTGAGCGGGTATTAGATGGCCGACTGCGGAAAATAATACGGCTATCTGATGACCAGTCCGGGTTTGTCTCAGGTAAATTAACAACAGATGCAATTCAAAGTATAAGGATCATAATTGAAAAACATCGTGATTCCTTAAAGGACTTGCATATGGTGGTTGATTTTGAAAGAGCCTTTGATAGACAACCAAGAGATCTCTCATGCGTGGCGCTAAAACAACGAGGAGTCCCAAAAACCTACTTGCGCATGATCACGGACATGTACGAGGGAGCAAGGACAAGAGTAAGATGTACAGCAGGAGTCACCGAAGAGTTCTCAATCAAAGTCGGTGTACACCAGGGAAGCGTTCTCAGTCCTTTGCTATTTATTGTAGTCCTTGATTGTCTGCTTGAAGGAAAAGTGACGGACCCAAAGTGCATCAGTTATTCTTTGCTGACGATGGAGTTGTAAGTCCGGCGCTCACATACGGTTCACAATGCTGGACAATGTGCAAAAAGTATGAGGGCAAATTAACGGCAGCTGGGGTGAAGATGCTTCGCATGACAGCAGGAGTAACAAAGCTTGATAGAATAAGAAGTTTTAAGATTCGAGAAAGCCTTCATATAAAAGAACCCATCACAAGCAAGAAGAGCACGACCGGCTCAGTTGGTATTGTCGTGTTCAAAGGGGAGATCCTTCGAACCCCTTCAAAAAGGCAAAATCAATCAATGTTCCTACACAATCGCGCAAGAAAAGCAGACCAAAAAACAACTGGATCACACAAATGCGAAAACACAAGCATTTGATTGGCCTCAGTGACGAAGTGATTCGAAACCGAGAAGTCTGCCGATACTTTCTGAGGTCAAACCGGCAAACCCCACAGGCGGACCAGTCCGGATGCAGTAAAGTGGGAGGGTTGTGATCCTTCTATTCCGGATCATAACTTCGCCGTAAGAAGAAGAAGAGAAGAATAATTTCTGGATTGTGTTGGCGATTTGAACTAGCCGGGTAGATCGCCAGATCTGACGGCGCCAGGCTTCTTCCTGGGGCTTTTTGAAATCTTGCGTTTACCACAATAAACCACAAACCTTTCAAGTCTTGAAAGCCAACATTCAAGAAGAAATCACCAATTTGGGGCCAGATGTTTGTCGAGCAATAATTCAAAATGCTGTAAAACGAGCACAAATGTGCATCTCCTAAAGAGGTGGTCATTTGACCGATATCATTTTTTCAACTTAATGTCATCAATTTTACATCTTCAAATAAACTTTTCGTGAAAACAGAGCCCAAATTCTTTTCATTCTAATAAAATGGCAGCCAATTTACATTATGACATTACTTTTGCCCCACCTTGTATAGGGTGACCAGAAAAGAACGATAGGAAAAGAAATTTAAATAAAACAACAACACTGTGAGATATCAAATTGACTCTGACTTTATTTTGAAGCTACATTCATGCCATTATGTATGGAATACCACATCATTTAAATGGCCTCCTTGCCTTCGCTGGCAGTGGCTTCAAGCGGTCGGTCCAATTTTTGATAACTTTGTCCAATATTTGCGGCGTTATTCCGGCAATAGCGTCTCGAATGTTGGCCTCGAGCTCATCCAAAGTGGTTGGCAGAGAAAATAATCGAGGGGTGTCAAGTCTCATGATCGCGGCGGCCAAACGCTCGCCGTGAGATGACCCAGTCGCCAAATTTCTAATTCACTACTTCGAGCGTTGCGTCGCTTGTATGGCATGTAGCGCCGTCTTGTTGGAACCACAGCTCGGATATATCGATGTTGTCGAGCTCTGGCCACAGAAAGTCGGTTAACATAGCTCTATACCGAGGACCATTGACGGTAACGGTGTCTCCTTCCTCATTTCGAAAGATATAAGGTCCGATGATGCCGCCGTGCCACAAACAGCACCAAACAGTCAATCTTTGTGGACGCATTGATGCCTGGTCGAACACGGCCAATAACGGCAATTTTGCTTGTTGACATAGCCCCTGAGCCAAAAATGGGCCTCGTCCGAGAAGATGATTTTTTGACCAAAATCCGGATCTCCGGCCAACATTTTCAGCGCCCAATTAGCGAACTCACGGCGTTGTCTATGGTCGTTCAGCTTCAGTTCTTGCGTCAGCATAATCTTATATGGACGTAGGCCCAAATCTAACCGCAAAATAAGCCTGGTTGACTCTGTGGCGATGCCCAATTCAGCTCATCGCCGAACCGACATTTCTGGGTCTTCTTCGATACTGGCCGCTACAGCGGCTAAGTTTTGTTTACTTCGCACCGATCTCTGTCTGGTTGATGGCTTAAGGTCCAAAAGAGTGTACTCACGCTTAAACTTTTCCACGGTGTGATGAATTGCCTGCGCACTGAAGCCATGGTGACGACCGACCTCACGTGGAAATTCACGTTGCGTATTTACAACTGAGCCGGAATTTCAATAATGGTTTTTAATAATTTCCACACTTTCGGGAAACGTCAAACTATGCTTGATGAGGTGGCAAACCTTACTGAATATTTTGACAGCTGGATGTCATTGGTAACTTTGACAGCTGCTGAAACATAACAATTTGTAAAACTATCATTGCTAAATATAAAGGGTGACCTTTTATATACAATAACTCTGAAACTCATTGGGAAAATAGAAAAAGGTGGTTTGTGCGGAAATATTCGGAATGTGTACATATATAAACTACTAAAATATAATCTGATTAATTTTTTCTGACACTTAGAAAATCGGGGTTTTGCTGCTCTCAGACCACTATGGTGCGTGCTTCTTATGATTTTGCTTACTAATGTATGTAATGCTGCTTTCACTGATTTACCTTTGCAGTATGCATGTTGAACCGCAGACAGAAGCTATGTGTCGATACTGTCATGTAAGTGGATATTAATTATCCGTTCTCATTTCCAGAAGGGTCCTAGGGTTTTGGACTTACATGAGAACATTTATATTTACCAGCTTTGTGTCTGAAAACTGCATTGACTTCTCTCCATAATAGCGGAATATGGATCAGATCTAGGCAGCTGTGTAGTATTAGGTGCAAGTTAAAATGTAAATAAGTCGAATGTCATAAAAGTAGGTTTGATTCGGGCCTCTTATATTATCCAAAATTGTGGATGGGATGTAGAAAGACATTTTCACATTGGAAAACCGAACATAATAGAACAAGAAAATGTTCTTCTTCATTCGTGGGCTTCTAGAGATGATGAAACGCACAGCTTTAACTGATTTCTCCACCAAGGGTGTTTCTTTTTTAGAGTTTCATACTCGTTTTTTACTATTCTCCTGACAAAAATTATGAATAATTGTGAGGAATTGTCTCCTCTAGAATATTCACCATAATGATTTTCGTCCTAGGAAGTACTAGAAAGGATGTATTGGAGATACTCGTATTACTACTGCAACGCACTCAACTGATTTTATTTCCGGTCTGGATTTCGTAACCATTTAATTATTTCCAGATTTTCCCTGTATAAGTTAGTGTCCATACCAATTGGTTGGTGCATGAACTGTAAATTGGTTGATAGCTAGGGGTATTTCGGTAGAGGATATTTAACGTATTAATGCTCACCGCTAGAGGTTGCCACTTGTGTGCTTTCTTACCTTTTTCTGCTAAGTGGTATAAAGCTTGGATGGAAATAATGGTAATTATTTGAGGCTTGGGTGGAAATAAGAATGTATATAAAAAATCCCAATTAGCTAAGTGCTTTTGAAATCAGGGATGCCATGTTTCCATTTCTTGTGTTCCATGTGTGAAAAGTTATATTTTGTTTACGGTAGAAAATTAAACAATTATTTTTCAATGAATATTATAATTTAATATTTATTAAAATGTTCGACACAAACTATAATTAGGAGACACGAGCGGCTTCCTCTTACTTACAGAGCTGAGCTGAAAAAAAAATAGAAACAAAATTATAGGAAAAATCGATTAAAATTATTATTATTTATTATCAGGTTGCTTGTTGAATTTACTTTTTGGATGTGAGTTTGATGTGCTCGGAAATTGGTTAGGTGATTTTATTATTGCACAGTTGGCAAAGCTGTTGTTATTCTTTTTTAATAATTTGGCTGTGAATGATATTGGTATGGCCTAATCGGAGTCTAATATAGCATCTTAGCATGTTTGGTAGTATCTTTGTCGGGTAATTAGTTTTTCAGCTTGCGGGTAGATATGTGCAAAAGAGTTTATTTTGCATCTTTTTTTATTGAATATGTGAAATTGTATAAGTGGTTCACTAGGGGCTGCTTTTGCCGCCTTGTCTGCCATCTCATTGCCAGTTATTCCAGCATGTCCTGGTACCTAAATAATTTCTAAATTTTTGTTTCCGATAATTTTGTGATCGATTATTGGCGTTCGATTATTTTGATTTTGTTGTGGAGATTTTTCAGTGCTGTGATAGTTGATAGACTCTCTGAAAAAACGGCAGTTCTTTTGTTGTTTGTGGACGTTGTGGGATGGGGAAGGCTTCAGCAGTAAAGATGGAGGTGGAGTCGTGTAGAAGGCTTTTTGAAGCTACGTTTCCGTTTTCGTCAACCACGCAAACAAAGTGCCGTGTTCGTTCTTAGAGCCGTCTGTATAAAGGAAATTCTAATCGAATTTATATGTACAAGGTGGCGCAAAAGTAATGACTCTATATGATTTTTGCAAATGGCGTCTCCTGTCATCGTGGTATTGACAGTTGTGTAGTAAACAGATGCTAAAAATGTTCCTGGAATAATTGTGTTGATTTTTTTGTGGAATAATTCATCAGTGATAAGAACACAATGGAAATTTCGGTGAAGATTTTCCCACCGTTCGGTACCGACTGGCCTCACAATTCGACGCCAAGCCGCACGCCTTGAAGAGATTGGCTCAACACGAGATGGGGTAAAGGCTGAGAGACCAAGAACAAGCCGTTCGGCCGAGAATATTGATTTTGTGCGCGAAGATGTGGAAGACTATCCAGAAACATCAACAACGTACGAAACTCAGATGGAGAATCAGCTGCCGTCCGCAGACCACCAGGTCTGGGATACAGCCAGCATCATAAGCTTCAACCATAAAGAGGACGATTTTCCTTCAAAAATAATCATGAGTGACAGAGTACATTTTCATCTCTTCAGACACGTCGACAAGCAAAATACTCGCCACTGCCAAAATGGGTTTAGTATATACATATAAGTATATGCTGTTAACAAGAAGGGACACTCAACATCGACGAGTCGGACAGTACGTCATAGTGGACTGCTGTAACTTCGAATTTGTTAGGGTCTTTATATATCTTGGCTCTGCTATCACATCAGACAACAACATCAGCACAGAAATTAAACGAAGAATAACTCTTGCCAAACACGGTTTCTTTGGGCTGAGAAGGCAATTGAGTAGTAAGGGCCTATCCCGAAGAATTAAAGAGACTCTGTATACGACCTTGTTAATACCGGTCCTGCTTTTCAGCGCTTAAGCGTGGACTATATCGAGAGCGGATGAAGATATCCTTGGTCGTTTCGAGAGAAAAATTCTTTATCAGATATTCGTTCCTGTTTGCGTTGAGGGGCTTTTGGAGCAGAAGATTCAAGGACGAACGGAGCTGTATAGCGACATCGACCTAGTCAAAAAACTGGGAATTGGTCACTTGAGATGGCTGGGATATGTAAAGCGAATGAACACCAAAGCATAGTCTTCAAATATATCCCGGGGGGACGACGCTATAAAGGAAGACCCCGCCTTAGGTGGCACTCACAAGTAGAACAGGACCTCAACCAACATGGAGTGCGCAACTGGAGGCAGTTGGTTAAGGACCGGGCTAACTGCAGGGGTTTATTGGATGAGGCCCAGGTTCACCTCGAACTGTAGCGCCACCTAAGTAAGTAAGTAAGTGAATTTCTTAAGTAAACAAAAAACCGGTCTCCTGGATATGATTTATTAACGCGCTAATCAAACTGCTATATCTTATAAATGATTCGCTGAGACTACTGTACGTTGGAATGTCTTGGAAAACAATGGAAAGACTCCGAAGTTATAATACCGGGAAAATCTCCAAACGACAAAAAATAGTACAGATCTACCGATAAGATCAAAAGTATTTGAAAAACTCCTATTGCACCTACATGGGGTCTTTTATGTCAATCGTTTAAGATGTTTACCTCCTGATCATCAGTTCGACGGAGAAGCCCCTAGAAGGGAAAAAGTCACTTTTCTTGTCGTCTCTCAAGTCTTGGACAAGGTATGGCAAGAAGGGTTGAAGTTAAGACACGTTCTCTTAAAATCACGGAACCGAATATTCAGAATTTAAACAAATCGCTGCCGGAGTTTCACAAGTAAGTGTTCTTGCTCTGGTCCTGTTCTTGCTCTACACTAGAGACTTCAAGAAGAAGGCACTTTTGTAGCCACGTTCGCGGACGATTTGGTTATATTGGCTCCAACGAGTTGTGGATAAAATTTGTGAATGCACAACGATTTGGCATATTGTTCTTAACGAGACCAAATCAACGCATGTTAACTATACTTATGAAAAAATAAACAATTTAACCATTTTTATTAATTCGGTACAAATACCGTATGCAAACGAGTCAAAATTTCTAGGAATGGACGTGAAACTTAAATGGAAGCCGCACGTTAAAAAGGAACGCGACAAGCTCGAAAATAGATTCAGACAAATGTATTGACTACTTGAAAGATATTTCAAATTAAGCATGTATATATAATAAACAGCTTCATATGGACGTAAGGTATATAACTTTGGGGTTGCGTTAAACTAAGCAGTAGAAATATTTTATAATCTTTTCAAAACAAAGTGCTATGACTATTCGTGAATGCTCCATAGTGTATAAGGAACAATGATATCCACAGAAACTCAGGAATAGCTACCTGTTGGCTGTTATATCTTGTATCCGCTTACGATTCTTAGGCCCTCTATTACACCTGCGCGCCATTGAGTATGATTTATGGCAATGAGTTTGAGCATTCTCCAACTCTTCCCCAGCTGTCGGGACTCCTCCTCTATAGTTTTGCGCTATATAGTCGACCTACTATTCTGCCGTCTTGGGTTAGAGGGTTCCATTGCATTGCGTGCTTTACGGGTGTGACCGATCCACTGCCACTTACGCCGTTGAACTGTGGTGTCTATAGGTTCCTGACAGGTTCTCTGATGTAGTTGTTCGTTAGAGATACATTTCGGCCAAAAAATCCTTAGAACGTTTCGTAGCTTTTTAATGATAATGGCGGTCACTTTTCACTTTCTGCACCCATATAACAGCACGGACTCCACATTGGAATTGCTAAGGTTGAGTAACTTGTTTTTGACGAGTTAATTTCCAGCCCTACGACGTTGCAGGTCCATAATCCTGTGGGAGAGTAAACACACGTCGTCAGTATAGTCAATGTGTTTTAATTGAGATGAAAGTGTCCATCGAATTCCATCAGTTCCCGGTGACAGAGCAGAGCTAAGCACATCGCTAATCACCAGTAAAAACAATATTGGCGAAAGTATGCAATCTTGCCAGACTCCACTCTGTATTTCGAACTCTTCTGACAACTTTCCTCTGTGTCGCTTTGACAATAGCTATAAGTTTATTTGCAATGCCTCTCTTACGCAAGGCAAACCAAATAAATTCTCTGTTGCCGCTATCGAAAGCTTTCTCGAAATCGATGAATAACAGGTGAAGTGTTAACCGATATTCAACACATTGCTCAATTATAATACGCAGAGTATTGATATGATCGACACAAGAAGACAAGCTACCGTCGTAGGCAAAATAACAAACTTTGCTCGCAAATTCCGTATTAGTCTTCATTGTCATTGAAACAATGCCATACTCCAAATTCTAGACGTGACAACCTTGTGTGCCGACTAGAAAGTACGAAACCATTCAAATTACCATAACAAGGACTAGCCGCTCGTAATGGCGACCGTCAAAACATGTGTGTGAAAATAATGAATGTGTTTTAATTTTTAACAAAGTTATTCAAGAAAAGGTAGTATAATTCCCGTACAACACCCAGTAGCAGGGATGTTTTGGAGTTGCATTGAAAATGGAGCCCAACTGAAAAATTGTAAGCGCCTGCTTCTTTCAAGACTTAGAACTGTTTTTGTTAAAAATTTAAAAAGCTGAAATGGTAAATTTAATTAAAAAGATACAGGGATAAACTAATAGTTGAATTGAAGGTCCAGGGGTTTCACTGCGTGCTCGGGATTATACGCAGCAAATTGTTTTAACGAAAGCGTGATACAACTTACGTTTGGTATGCAGTAATAAAATTAATTCGTGTTTAATTGCGCTTGAAATAGTTAAGTCACACACTCGCGGTTCGAACGCAATTCGACCGTGCCTGAGTGCACACGCTTTCTGCTACTCAACTCGATATGCACGCATTCCCGTGGCGCACACATCGTTTTTGCGTCAATATTATAATATAGCTCATAGCGTTATGCTCAAAGCATTTAAGCACCTAAATGGATTAAGCCAGTAACCATAGTTTGGTTGAAAAACCGCATACAAATATTATCAAATCTTAAGTTAAATAAGAACAATTTGAAAGTCATTTCACAATAAAAAATGACTTTACTGAAACTTTTGACAGTGGAAAAGTTAACAAAATGCTGAAATATTTTTGCCATAAAAGCTGATTTTTTTTTATCGTACAGTCCTACTCATTCACAAACTGCCCAACTTCGAGCAATTAAATAATAAAAAAAAACCGAGCACGTGCTTTTTAAATTATTATTTTTTTGTTTACATTTTCAATTACGTGTCATGAGCGATCATATGGAAGAGACGACTGAACATCTACCAATATTCATTCTTCCCGTTGAACATGGTAGAAGATACTCAAGTATGTTACAGAAGCTCTCTCCCAAGCATGCAAGCTCCCATTACATATAACATATTAATGAATATAATACTATCGAAAACTATTTATAGTTATCGATAGTAAAGGACCGAACTATCGATTACTATCGATGGTGGACCGTACGTACCGACAGGCAGATATGCAAACGAATATTTTTATATACATACATGTAGATAGATAGACTAATAATATCGGAATTGATTAAAATCCAGAGTTCGAAAATTTGCAAAAAAAAAAAATACCACTTGACGATTTCAACCAGTACATCGACAAAGTCAATCGCTAATGTGAAGTGGTTCGTGATGGCATGATGGGAATTGGTGACTGTGTTTTTCTGTTAACAACTTTTTTAAGTAAAGGGGTTCACTAATCAATGCGATATCGATGGATCTGGATAATCTACGTTCTGTATGAAATTTTAGAGTAAAGTGTTTATGATTAACACTAGCACTACGATGCTGCCAAACTCACCTAAAGTATAAAATGCCACTTATTAGCACGGTAGTTATCCCATTTTTGCATATTCATGTTGGAGCTCTGGGCCCTCATCGAGTATGATGGCAATCGTCTATCGATATCATTTTGATTATAGGTTTGGTTCAAGTAAATATCAAATAATAGTATCGACTGAAAGATATCGTTTTAGCGATTTACTGTTTGCTTCACGTAATCTGATAACTGTCGTTTACTATTGTTCGGTCGATCGTGTTTACACGATAGCTATTTCACTATCGTCATACAATTTGTTGGGCTATTAAAGTGTTTTGTGAGACTTTTGTAAGTGAATTGTTTTTTTTCTTAAAACCCTAAGGAAAACGAAAACAATATAGAAGTGTTACGCATGCGAAGAACATTTAAGGATGCATTAGATCATTTATCTCTTCCAACAAAAAGACGGCGCATTATGAATAATTGGAAATAATTTATTTGTTATTCTATCGTTTTTCATAACTTCAGTCTATCAAAAGAAGCGTGTGTATTAGTATTGGACACAATCAAGTTGGAAAGTGGGTTTCTGTCCACTTAAATTCCTCCAATATTAAGACTTGGTGCTACTCCGGAAGTTCTAGGTGACTGATAGGGGATGATTTTGGTGTCTCTATCGCCCAAAGCTCCTTTTCTTTTTATCACACTCGATGAAACAACAAAAGTGAAGAATTACTGCAAAGATGTCATTGATGACACCAAGGATGTTTTTCTCAGTAGCACTCAAACTTTAGAAAAATATAAGTGATAGACGGCACGATAGTGATGGAGTTACATGGGACAAACTATCGACAATAGCGTTCAATGGTATCGCCTAGACGACGATCGTCTGAAAAACTACGTTACTTTAATTTTTACCATTTTTCTTGGTAATTATTTTAGGTTGACACATACAAAATTTTATCTCGGTTCAAAAGTTACAAGCGTGTTACATAATGACGGACAGACAGCAGACAGACACCGTGTTGAATCCATTACTGTTTCGTTGTATACTATTCTGGTACCGAACACTAATAAAACAAGCAAACACTTCCATTTAAATCATTATTATCAGGGGTGGTCAAATCAGGGGATAGATTAGGCCTATCGATATCACCTCTTTTTGGATATTATGGAACCGGAGAAAATTCTAATGGAGGTTCCCGGACTTTTATCAATTTTGTCTCTCACTGCAGCAATATTTTGTGACGTTTTGCGGCCGGACTTCACTTTACCTTTCAATATATAGAGGGTTTCAAAGTTATTCTTTATACGCTGAATGGTTGACTTGCTTGCATGATTTATCAACCAAACTACGCAAATTTCTTCTTTGTTTCACAATTGAATGATTATAAAGCTAAAATGTTGTAATAACGTCGATACGCTATTGAGACGTTAGACGCTACTGCCCTTCACGATATGTCAAATGCCAATTCAACCAAAATGGCGGCCAAACAATAACGACCCTGTATCTCTAAATAAAATAGAACGCAGTACACACGTAAATCTAATCTGACCAAAAATATTAATGTAAAGTGCACACCTGGGTCGTACGTACTTGCAATTGTGTGCTTATCATTTGCAAATCAATCATATTTTAAATTTAGGATAAGTTGTTAAAATGTAGTTTTTTTTTTAAATGGCTTAAAATATTGCTTAGATATCGATTTTCAACAAAATCATTTAAGTCATACCCCAGAAATGGTCAATTTTCAAAAATTCGATAATAAGTATTGTATCGTTGTACAACTTTTGTTCCAAAAACTTGGTACGCCATCTAGTGAGGTATGCCTAACTCATATTCTGGTTTCGCCTCGAATTGTGACCCCACAGACCCCAAATATGTAGTTCGTATTAAATCCGTCCAGCAGTTTAGGCTGCAGTTCAGTGCACAGACAGACAGAATTGATCGACAGTTTGATCTTTTTGCGAAAGAAGCGCAAGAGAAGTACCTCAAAAACAGAACAACAGCATCAACAACGACAGCACGAAGGAATACCCAGTCAGCATCGACAAGAAGTCTGCAAGAATGGTAGCAGAGATAAGATCACTCTGACAAAGGCAGGTGGACGCGCAGAGTGATCCCCAACAGCTAAAATTCTATTTGACTCAAAAACGTACAGGGCATGGATACTTTAGCTCTAAATCATCACAGATTTGGGCACGACGACAACCCCTATTGTCCAGCCTGCAAAGAAGCAGTCAAAGATTGTTGGCGGTACGATGAAGAACGACATCTGCTGGCGAAGAAACTGGGTGAGGATTTAACCCCAGACAACATTACCAGGCAGATGATGAGCACGAACAATGGTTGGAATGCAGTTAACGACCCTGTCACAATCATTATGCAGAAGCAGCGCCGGGAGGATCGACAACGAAACTCAGTGCAGGAGGCTGCAAATACGAGTAAGCCGATCACTTTAGGGTGGAGCCTTCCTCGCGATGAAATGGTTGATTGTACACACTGTTATTAAGTATGGGCTCAATTTCGTGCTTAAAAGATTCTCTGTAACTATTCAGCCTCGAAAAGGAGTGAGATATAGCATACTCGTAAAAGTGTGTCGAGCTCAACTTGTGCCTTTCAATGCTCTTCCAAATAAAATTGACCACATGTATGCCTTTTATTATACTCTTATTCCGCCCATTTCTTGGAAACAATGTTGAAATGTTCGGATTCCGTTATTTGTCCACATTTCAAGTACTACAAGGTGGCGCAAAAGTAATGACCCTATAGGAATTATCTATGACTTTTGCAAATAGCGTCTCCTGTCATCGCGATATTGACAGTTGTGTAGTACCCCGATGCTAAAAATAGAACAATGGAACGCTATATTCCTCAAGAACGTGGAATTATTGTGTCGATTTTTTGCGGAATAATAAGAACAAAGAGACTGGCTCAACACGAAATAGGTCAAAGGCTGACAGGCCAAGCTCAGGCCGTTCCCCCGAAAAAATTGATACCGTATATGAGGATGTGGAAGAGTATCCAGAAACATCAACAAGACAATGGGCCACCCAATTGGGCATTTCTCTGCAGGGTATTTTGGTGAAAGATTTAAATATGTTTTCATATAAAACTCAGGTGCATCAGCTGCTGTCCGCAGACCACCAAGGCCGTCTGAAATACAGCCAGAGCATCGTAAGGCTCAATCGTGATTAGGACGATTTTCCTTTAAAATTAAGTGACGCAGCACATGTCCAACTCTACGGCCACGTCAACAAGCAGAATACTCGCTTTAGGGGCACTGAAAACCCTCGTATTATTCAAGAAAAGCCTAAACATCCACTGAAAGTTAGAGCGAGGTACGGCACATGCGCTGAATGGGTGATTGGGCCATACTTTTTCGAAGACGCAGATATCAAGTGTCACTGGCGAGCGGTACAGCACCATGTTTCGTTACTTTTTGATACCCGAATTGGATGAATTGGAATATGTGGTTTCAACAAGAAATCGCTGCACACACAGCGGACGATACAATGTACTTAGTGAAGGACACTTTTCCAGGCCGAGTAATCTGTCGTTCTGGGGATTTGCATTGGCCCGCAAGATCACCCGATCTGACCATATCAGTCTTCTTTCTTTAGGGTTTTTTTGAAGTCATTGGTCTGTGTGAACAAGCCAAAGACTCTCACAGCCCTGAAAGACAACATTAGAATTAGCGAACAAACCGGCAGAAGTATTGAGTAAAGTGATGGAAAATGCCATAAAAGGGGTTCAAATTTGCATAAATCTTGGCGGCCAACATTTGAACGATATCATCTTTAGTACTTAGAAACTAAGATATGATTGTGCGGTAAAGTGTTGCCAACGAAAAAAAAGACACCGTGACAGCGGACAGTTCAGGATTATTAAAAATGAAGTGCTACCCGAAAGAACAACGCGTTTTCATTGTTGAGCAATATTTTAAAAATAATGAAGGTTTGGCAGCTACAGTTCGCAATTGTCGTACAAAATATGGTCGGAATAGTGATTTAACTTCAACAACTGTGAAGAGATTAGTTCAAAAATTCGGGTAGACTGGATCAATTAGTGATCTTAGATACTCTGGCCGTCCTTCAACAAGTCATTTAACACAAAACAGTTGTTGAGAGTCCAGGAACTTCGATTCGGCACCGTGGTCAAAAATTGGACATTTCGAGAAGCTACAGCGTATTCTCACGAAAGATTGCATCTTCATGCATACAAAGTGCAATTGATTCAATAACTAAATCTACTGGCCACACACAGCGAAGAGAGTTCGTTGAATGGATTGTGGAACAACAATCAGCGATGAGGCTCATTTTCATCTTGATGCTTTTGTCAATCATCAAAATTGTCGAATTTGGAGTTCAGAAAATCTACGAGTGATTATTGAGAAATAAATGTATCCACAGCGTGTCACTGTTTCGTGCTGCTTTTGGGCTGGAGGCATCATCGGACTATTCTTCTTTGAAAATGCGGCTGGTTCAGACAATAACAGTTAATGGTGTTCGCTATCGCGACTTGATAATCTGATTTTTTGTGACTAAATTGTAAGATATGGATGTGGACGACATGTGGTTTCAACAAGACGGTGCCACATGTCATAAAGTCGAGGAACAATTCCATTATTCCATGAGTTATTTCCTGGTCGCTGGTCGTGTTATTTCCCGTTTTGGTGATCAGAATTGGCCGCCCAATTCATGCGATTTAACGCCGTTGGACTTTTTACTTTGGAGAATTTTGAAGCCTAAGGTTTATGTCAACAAGCTCTCGACCACCCACGCCTTGAAGGAGCAAATTGAGTGCTGTATCAACGAAATTCAGCCACATTTATGCAAAACGGTTATGGAAAATTTCAACAAAAAAGTGTGTGTGTGCCAGCAAAGCCGTGGAGACCAGCTACCCGATATGCTATTCCATACATACGAGTAACCCTGTACTGCATATTTTGTGAATCAATAAAACATTTTCAATTTTTAATTAAAAACCTATATTTTCTATCGAAATTACTTCTTGAGTGAATTTTGGAAATGGAAGAGTGAAGAAATCTTCCCCCCTTTGGTTGGACTGCCCAGTTCCCCATCTCTGCAGCACGAAAAATTAATTCTGTCAAAGGCGGATTATATTTAAAAACAACCGATTTGTAGCAAGGTTGTTTGGAGCGTTGTACGATACGATAAGAAGAGATAATAACTTTGATGTGCTCAAAGACATGTTTTAGAAATCTTGGCGTCTGCTAGTTGGGATAAAAGAAGAAAGACGTTTAAACACAGTGTATATGTACATTAAATCAACTCAGCAATTTATAAGAGGAGGCCAGGGAGGACTTTGTTCCTCATCGTTGTTTTAACTTCAGCACCCTCTTACAGAATGTGACTCGGATATCGGGCTTTATTCGCAAAAAAACAGACCTACAATAGGTCTAATAAAGTACTTCACCCAATGTATCTACTGCTAGTTCTAAATGCCACTTTTTGCCCATAAATTGTATAAATTTTATTTGAACTACTTGAGTTGGAGTGTATGTGAAGTCATCACTTAGACTTAAATATAGTTCAGTCTTTATTACTCGGCTATAAATTAAATTATTCTCTAGCCAAAGAGCTCACAGAGGCTTATGCGTATCGCTGTCAACACAGCGTTGTGCACTTCTCTGATCAGCCCCAATTCACAATACTCGTACCTACAATGGAACACAAAATAACAAGGAAACTAATACAAATTTCACATCTACGAGTACGGCGTTTTTTTTATGTATTTGTGTTCAAATATTTATCTGAGATAAGGGCGAACTATACAACAACTACACAGACAGCTTGCTGTGGAATTTTATTTAACCGCAACACAAAGTCAATAGAAATATTACAATCTTGCCGATGATGATGATCCTTCTCTTTGCCCACTAAAGGTAAGAGCTCCGGGAACCACCAAAACCAACTCCGAGTGGTGATACAGAATCTGAAGCTAACAGGGTGGTGTTTAGATAGAGGTTATCACGTAGGCATGTAATACATAGAACCATATTACACCGATATGTATGAACAAGGTGCTTGCTTTTTTTTTTTATAAAAAATTTATGACGTATGTACATAAGGAACCAACACAACGTCCTATCGCTCATACACATGCGCGTATAGGGAGGGTAGAGATTTTAATTGTCGCGCACCTCAGGCAAATAGGTAGGTATACGATATACGTACATCGTTCGTATTCGTATCGGAAGAGAGATATGCAGAAAGTTCTTGTCTTATCATTGCTAACCGAGGTCTGATATCGAAAAGATATCGCTTAAGTACACGCGGCAGATAATAATATCAAACTAGATATTGTGTGTAGTAAAGTGCATAACCGATTAAAATTATACATATCGCAGAGCAACAACAAGAAGAATAAGAAGGAAAAAACCGGCCCAACAGCCACCGAATATCATCCAGCAACAACAACAACTCGGCCACTGACGACAGATTACAAATTCGCACCCACCAAGGTAAAATTTAAAATACGATTATAATCAGATCTCAGATATCATGAGCTCACAAGATGTTCAATTTCGATACACGAAGTGATAACGTTCTGAAAAGTGAAATATATAATCGCAGTCACGTCATTATTTTCGGATCGGACCGTCGGGCCTAGCCGGCGCGGCAGGGGAAGGTTCCAACGCGCCACAGTGATTAAGAATATCTATCGGTGATCTTTGCGCAGGAGAGCTTACGCTTATCTCCTTTACAATATATGTATCTATCTATCTTGGGTTCAATTAAATAAAAATTATGTGATCGTGCGCGATCAATTTGATCGACTCTTCAGGCAGGTTGATAAGTTTTAGTTTAACACTTTTATGATTTGTCGATAAAAGTGCCTTAATTGGGGAAAGCGAATTCGGAGAAAATCGTATCAGCTATGTTATGTGCTTCGATGTTGTTTTATAAACAATGAATATCTTCTATTTTATAATAAGCAGTTTGATTGGCATTTAGATGGTATCTAGTCGGGCAGAAATAGAATTTCCAACGAAATCGAATTTGTTGAAAATCTATTTTCAATCTAAGTTATTGCAGTCCACGTGAAACTTTTTTAGATAACTTGAGTTCGTAAACAATTTCTTTATTGTGTGATCTCCTAGACAAAGTTGTTAAATTTGTTAAAAAAAAAAGAAAGATATAGCTTCTACGAGTATTCCAAAAGCAAAGCAAATCCAAGATTTGAGCAACAAAATGTCCTAATTTCAATTTTTTGCAGTTCTTAGACGTTGATAGCAAATCCGCTATCAAGTGTTTGAAAACTTTGAATATGTTTAGCCCTCAAAACCGAACAAATTCTTGACATGTTCTTGCGCATTTTTATTTTTAATACTACCTCCTCTGCATATAAATAAAGCTTAAGTAGTATTATACCTGCCTTTGCAATTTATAGAGCACCTAAACCCAGTCCATATCGTATACTTCACTTCATGATTCTCTATTGGTCAGGAAACTGCTAACTGCTCAAATCAATTTTTTTGTCAATGGCAAAAGAACCAATTTCGAATCAATTGCTTGCATTTTGTGGAAGAGTATACCTGTGTCAAGCTCATGCACCTTACGTGAGTCAAAGGTGCTGTAAAAAGTAACGAAAATAGTTTCATGTTTGACAGTATCGTGTAAACGTTCAATGTTTAAGCAATGTATAGTCGCAGTGTTTTGTTTGATTCCCGATCATTGAAAAGTACTCATCGCCACAATCCAGGCGATATCCACACGAATCTCTTTAAAGAGTTCGATTGTGCCGGCTCCACCAAGTTCGCCTTTGATAGTTAGTGCGAAAATACTTGTCGCTTTAGTAGCTCCCCACTTTTTAGGCGGTTGATCTTGTCAGCTAGCTCTTTTCCCTCTATGTCACTTTGACCTGGGAAGGATCCACTGTGGTGCTTGTTGCTGCCGTTCTCTGAATCCTATTCATCGCGATCCATCAGACTAGTAACTTGTATTTAAGAATTTAAATATAGAATCACTTCTTGAAGGCCACATCTCTTTTCACAGGTTCCATTGTAGCTTATGCATGCTTTCTTCAGTATTTACTTTCCAGTCAAACTTTGATCAAGTATGTCCATATATTTAGTTAGCTCTGGGCAATTATGAGAGTGGTTGTCTATTCAACCGGAGAGGGATGAAGCCAGGTATATTGGTTTTGTTTGTTCAAATTTTTCTCGATTAACACCAAGATCACAACCTGGAATTTAATCTGAAAAGTTCGAGTTCAAATTTAAATAAATATACAAGAAAGTTACAATTCGTCTAGAACGGATCGCATGATCTTTTAACTCACACCTAATAAAGTGAGCGTGGGGTTGGGAAATTTTGAAAACAGATGCAATGCTATCTTTCTTTGCAGAGGATATTTCCGCAATTTTAAGAAATTTTATCACAGAACTGTTGTTACGATGTTTGCTTAGCAGAAAGTGGGCGTGGCTCCCAATTCTAGCCAAAGTTCAAGTATTCACAAAAAGTATTTATAAGCTATATATGGCTTTTTTTTTAAGAAAACGCCCCCAAAAAGTGGGCGTGGTCATGAATAATGTATGTAAGAAATTTTGAGAAAACCAACGTCTACATATTTTACCCAGACAAAATTTTTCAGTTTCTAGCAAAATTAATGAGAAAAATGAAATTTTTTTTAAAAATGGGCGTGTCTGTGGGCGGACATGGCTAGATCGACATGACGTTCACAAATAGATATATTTCTTGGGGTCTACCATTATTATTTCTCAATGTTATAAACTATGTATCAAAATTAATATTTCCTGGATATAAGATTACAAAAAAGTAAAAAAGGCAATAAGATCTCAGAGAGTTTTTCTAGCGTTATACGTTCTCTTCTCATAAAAAAAGTTAAAAAATCTTATTGTATTAGAGACAAACCTAGAGCGTTGGGAAAGCGCCCTGAGATACTTGTTTATTGCCTGATGATTCTGCTCTTTAAGAGCTGTAAAAGAAAGCTTATGTCAATATGTCTGCTGAAAGTGCATTCCAAAGCTTACTAGCTCTGTGACAAAAGAATTTTTGACAGAAAATTGATCGTGGACCTAGCGGTTTGGAGATCTGGTGAAACGGATGCCAAATTTGTATAGATCATCTTCCAAATTAATTTGATCAAGCAATAACTAGTAAAGGAAATTCTAATTTTTCCATTCTTAGCTATAGAGGCTAGAAGTCTGTGTTATCTTAAACCACTTATACTGCCCTAACTCTTCAACAGTATAACGGAAATTAATGAGTTAAGTATGTATGAAAAGTCAATCGTATATACAAAACTATTTAAACAATTTTCATTTGGAAGCACTAGAGAGCAAGGCTATAAACATAAATGTTTTACAAATTACTTGTTTCTTTTTTCGAAATTCAAATTTGTTGACGTTTTTTAAATCTGCCGAAGACAGGCAGGTTTGTACATACGTACTTATGTAGGTGTCTACAACCGTCTCTACGAAAGAAGAATAAATACGACACAATTTCATTTGTAACGATTCTTAACTTATATTCTTCATTAACAATTCACAATAGTGTTATCAGTTTTTTATTGTCTTGAAATCTGCTAAAGTTAGGGCCATAAGCAAGCCATATGAAAAATACTAAAAAGCGGATGCATATTTTTATCTCGATTTTATGCAAATAAACGATGTCTATAGCATCAATTTTTGGGCCAAAAAAATTCGATCAGCATAGTGCAGTAGCGCACTCCATTCACAGAAATCGTACTACCGTTTTCGTTTTGCAAAAATAGGACCCAAAAACTGCACCAAACTGTCACTCTTTGTGAATGTCAACTATCAGCATTGGATTTTCTGTTTCTCCACATATCTTTACAGGTGAAAATGACCCTCAACGCCCGATCGAGAGCAGTACCAACTTTACGAATTGACTCCGCAAAATGTTCACCATTTTCATAACCTCACTAGGGTATATTAAGTTTGATACATACTTTGTAACATAGAGAAATAATAACGATAGACACCCAAAAGTACTCGTATATATATATATTTGTGATCAGCATCAAAAGTTATGTCGATTTAGCCATGTCGGTCCGTCAATATGTCGCTACTTTTTGGGCCTTAAACTTTGAGCTAGGAACATGAAATTTGTTATAAAGCTCTCTAGAACCCGAAGCAGTACAATTGTACAAATTTTTGAAATCCATTCGCTGCCTACTTAAAAATATTTTTGTTTTTCTCAATATTTTTGCTAGAAACTGAAAAATATTGCCTAAATAAGATATTGCCTATAGACGTTGACTATCTCTACATTTTGTCCATACATTATACATGGTCACGCCCACTTTTTGGGGGGCGTTTTCTTAAAAAAAACACACATTAATTAAACAGCGGCAATGGTTAAGTCTTATTGTGAATTACTCATTAGAATCCGTGAACTCTTTTTACAAATTTTAGCGACCACGCTAAATTTTATGACAAAATCCCTTAAAAATCGCGGAAATATCTTCTGTTTTATAAATATCGTTAAAATATGGAGGATATCAAACGATCATTAACAGATTGATTGTAACTTTTTCGCATGATTTTTTATTTTTTATTTTCTTGTTTTGGTATCTTTTATATGTATGCATAAAAAAATCTGAAAAAAGCGTGCATCCCATGCTATTTTGTGTTTTGTACTTTGGCACTACTGATTCAGTAGCGGAATAGAGTGCAAAGAAAAATCTAGTTAAATTAATTATTCAATTATTTCACATTGCCAACATTCCTGAGCAAAACACCTTATTGCCCGATAGTCGAAATGTGATATACTCAGGTATCGATAACTGTGGATAATACCGAAAGTTTGCCGTGCAAACTTTTTCTGAAGTGGGGATAATTTTCGCAAAGAAACGCGGCTAATGTGTGACGTGTTTATAGATTGGGTTCTGAGGACACACTTGACTTAAAGCAAATACATGTTCCTGTATGAACACATATGCAAGTGAAATGACATAATATGCCCTAACTCCTAAATAACGTTACTTCTTCTAGTTTTTATTATCTACATACGAGTAATTAAATTTTTTTTTTGTCAATAAAGAAATCTGTTTTAATCGGACATGGGAATTTGTCAAAAGTTCGCGTGCATAACATATGTCCAATTTTTAGCATATTGTGGGTACTTACAACTATTCTTTCACAGTCCCTTAAAACCCATTCTCTCTACCTTTTACTAAAAGTTAGGCGCAAGTAAGCACGCTAACTTTAGGTATTATCTAATTGTTTTTTTTTTTTTTTTATTTTTTTTGAGTCACTATGATGCATAGGTCGTTAGAGCCCGTGTCTCAACTTGAAAAGAATTTTCTGATTAATTTATTTATACATTTACTTTAAAATACATTTATAGCACTTTATGTGATTTTAGTCATTCCAAACGGGAACCAAATGAACTCCACCAATACAATTTTTCTTTCGCCACAGTACTTAAAATTGTGAAGATCTGCATATAAAAGGTACTCGTACATTTATTTTGTGTAATGTACATATTTGCGTTCATAAATGCTACATAAAAATTATAGGAATTTCTACTTTTCGATTTTACTTGCAATATATTTGGCCTTTGTCTAATTTTCTTGCGAGAAGATTCTTTCGCATGCAGAATTTTAGGCAGATATAATCAATATTGCTTTGGCAAAATTACTTATTTTGAGATATTTTTAATTATTAGAAATTTTTGTAAGTTATGTCCCAAAAAGTGTCAACTGTTGGTATAGAACTATTACTTCTACCTGATGCTAAGAGCCTCGATACAGTAAAAATGTCCTTCGGAGTACTAAAACCATTTTCCACTAATGAAAAGGGTTTTTCAATAGGGACATAATAAATTTGTATTTTAATACAATTGCACCCTTAAACTTTTTTTATGATTTGTCAATGTTAAAACATCAGTCAAGGTTTATATTTTTATCATGGTGAAGCTCATGAACGAGTAACGTTTGGGAATTATTAAAAATTACTACCGAAATTCTGAGTCGGTGGTCGCAACTTTAAAGGTGCTTACTTCAATTTTCGGTCGTAATAATCGTCCTACCATACAGGCTCTGCATGCTATAGTGGATAAATTCAAGTCAACATATTCGGTATTGAATGTTTCTGTGCCAGTGAGACAACACACCGGTGGAAGTACCGAAAATATCGCAGCCGTAAGTGCTTCAGTTCAACATGAGCCAAATCAGTCGATTCCACACCGTTCACAGGAATTGGGAATCTCCCATCCCACATTGTGGCGAATTTTGTGTAAAGATCTTGGCCTACACCCTTACAAGCCTCTTGATCATTTGAAGTGCCGAAACTTCTCCGATTGGGCTTTGCAAAAGTTTGAAGAAAATCCTGAATTTCATCGAAAAATCATCTTCAGCGATAAAGCTCATTTTTGGTTTAATGGCTTTATCAAAAATATGCGGTATTGGACAGTAACAAAACCACATGTGCTTCAAGGTACTCCATTGGATCCACAAAAAGTGATCGTGTGGTGTGGATTTCATGCCGGAGGTGTGATTGGTATTTTTTCGTTCATGAAAATGATCGCCAGGTAACGGTCAATAGAGTTCGCTATCGTGCCACGTTGGTAGACTATTTTTGGCCAGAATTGGATGGACTTAACATCAATGATATGTGCTTCCAACAAGATGGTGACACATGCCACACATTCCGCATTTCGGCCAAATTGAACGCTGTCAAAACGCGTGCTGTGTGCAGAGTATCGTGTATAACCACTTAACACAAACAAGTTGTTTGACAGCGCGTTCAATTGTCTAGAACGCTTTATGTGTGCCCAGCGCTTTATAGTTCCAATTAGTCAGTGTTCACATTTCCCAAAGTGTTGAAACACTCAGAACGCATGCTTTGTATGGAATTCCGGAATAAAACCCGGATGGGCTGAAAATATCCTCAATCCTGGTAAAACCTGGATTGTAGCAACATTAGTTGGTCGTCAATACTTTGAACATATTTTCAGAAATTAGTTTGGGAAACTTTTTAAAATTATAATGAATGATCTCTTATAAAGGGTAGGCTATCTGTTGGTTTCTTTTTAAAGAAACTCTTCTTTATTGAAGAGCGTATACCTTCCATTTATTTATGGAAAATAATTGCATTTAACTGACTGTCGCAGCTGTCTATCCTGTCAATCCAATTTCGCAGTATATTTTCAATGGTCTAATGGGCCAATAACCACACTAAACAGTTACACGCTGAGGCAGCAGCAGCAATATTCTCGAACACGAGGATAACTTGTGCTATCAATTAACATGCCAATCTCACGAATTTTCTCCACAAACTTGCGTACAGCAGGCACGGTTGGTACATTATTTCGACCGTACTGTGTTTCTGACAATTTTTCGAACGCGAAGGAGCTGTCAGTGTCAAAATAACATGTAATTTAAAAAGAAACCAACAGATGGCACACCCGTTTTAATAAATACCTATAATGTATCAAATGGCTATCTAGATTTGAATTGCATACTGAGCTCGAATCAAAAATCATTGAAAACATTGAATTAAATATATATGGATGTTTATACGAGATTTAGGTATGCGTTACACGATGAATTATTGCATACATATGCGAGGAACAAGTATTTCGTTTGACCTCCCTAACTAGGTCAAGGTGGATAGTGATCTAAAAACCCGAAATAATTTTTTGATTTCTTTTTTGATAATTTGCGCGTGCCAATGGGGATATGAATACCCTCATTTTTCAGGGCACGAGCGTTTGGGAAATAGGGTACAGGATTGTAGAAGATGCCTGTGTACGTTGGCTTTAAATGTTTGAAGGTTGTAGTGATGAGGAAATACAGAGCCTGGTAGATCATTCCACATTCTTGTCGTTCTCATAAACGAATCCCTATATTAGACAGTTTGACCTAAGTTGAGCTTAATGGTGAACTGATGTGCATTCGAAGCATTACGCGTATTGCAGTTAAACTTTAGAAGGGGAGGAATGCAATTGGTTATTTCGCTGGAGCATTTTTTATAAAAAAAAAAAATAAAAAATAACAATAAAATAGGGACAAACACGAGGCATTTCTACGATGTTCAAGTGAATGCATGGAGTTCACAATATCTCTATCACCTATAAGTTTTAACGCACGATTCTGTACCCTGTCTAGTATGTGTAGAACGGCCTTGGGTGCACCTGACCAGATATGGGCGTTATATTCCAGTTTTGGGCGGATGAATACCTTATAAATTGAGAACAGATCAGACAGGGTAAAATATTTCTTGCAGCGTTTAAGCAATTCTAGACATTTTGCAGCATTTTTGGCGACCTCAAATATGTGATCGTTTCATCGATACCGAGAATGGCAGGTCTTTCGGTTTCATCGAGGCAAGTACCATTCACGGATAATGGTTGATGGTTGGGTTCCGCTTGAGAGACAGAAGACAGCATTGTGTTTTGGAATCATTAAATTCCACTTTGTTGGTTGAACCCCATTTGGTTATGCTGCCACATCGGAATTTAATGTGTTTAACATACGTTGCCGTCCCTCTTCTACTGCCAAAGAGCTGATCGGCTGATCTGTGATCGAGTCCCGTCGGTAAATTAATTTTGATATATAGTTTGTCACATAGAGAAAAAAGTGTATGAGTTTATAATCGGCATCGAAAGTTATGTCAATCTAGCCATGCCCGTCCGTCTGTATGTCACCACTTTCTGGGCCATAAATGTTGAGCTATTAACATGAAATTTGTTATATAAGCTTTCTAAAATCTCAAGCAGTACAAGTGTAAACATTTTTGAAATCCGGCCACAGACACACCCTCTTTTTTTATTTTTGATAGAAAATGACAAATATTATTTCGTCCATACATCATACACAGTCACGCCCACTTTTTGGGGGCGTTAAAATAAAAAAAATATATATATTGCTTCTCAAAGCTATTTACGGTGATAGTTAAGACTTTTCTGAATATCTCATCAGAATCCGTGAACTTCGGTTAAAAATATTGGGAACCACGCCCGCTTTCTGATAAGAAAAGGTAGTAACACCAGTTTTGTGATAAAATTTCTTAAAAATCGCGAATGTAAAATCGATATCCTCTGAATGTAATGCATCTATTTTACAAATTTCGCAATGCCACACTTATTTATTATCGGTGAGTTAGATGATGGAGGTTAAGGTATCATACAATCCGTTCTAGACGGATTGTAACTTTCTGGTAAGTTTTTTATTAATTTTTTCAATTAACTGTTTTTATACTGACAAATTAGTCGCACAAGCTCTTTCAATTGAGTTTTTGCTCGAATGATAGAAATATTTGTTGAAGAGTTGTACAAAGAAGAAACCATACATAGGTACACAGACGGAAACTGAACGATAACCAAATGAGACATCCTTGTACGTCTTCTGCCATGGGCAATTCTTCAACCTCACTATTTTGTTATAATATATTACATGTATACAGAATTGCAATATGTTTAGTAACACTGAATAAATAGTTTCATGTTTCCTGTCAAAACTACTTCAGCCTTTTCACAGTGGGAGCGCCTGTTGTCATAGACTGTAATTGTTAGTATAACTTGTTTTGGGGAGCCATTAGAAAACTGTTAAGGAATACATGTAGTTTTTGACATTAAATCTACCTAAAAAAAAAAACAGGTAAATCTAAATCTGGTAATGCTGATTCAAAAGACAATTGAAGTATGATTTTTTTTTACAAACTTCTCTTCGTTGAGTTTAATTTTAGTTACTTTTGCTTAAATGCAACATTTATAGTACCGATGGGAGTACTCTTATACTATTACAGGACACTGGCGTTGTGAAGAAGAGAGAGAGAGAGAGAGAGAAAGAAAGATTTAGTGTAGTGGTTTGAAACTCAGACCGTATTAAGTTTCTGTAAACTCCAACTTGTTTGTTTTGCTTTTGTCGTTGCTCATGCTTAACAGTATTTTTTTTCCGTCCTCCTGATGTCATCATCCCGATCAAGTTGCATTTTCAGCCATATTACCACTCTACTACCAGTGTTATGCCTTCGCAGTAGAGTTGACTTAGCTTTCGCAATTGATCGACTTTTTTATTTATTTCATGCGAAATAAATAGATGATTCTTGACATCAGGATTTGAACCAACAGCGTGACAAGCGATGATGTTACCACCACACCACCGCCAGCCTTAATGGAAGCTTCAAGCACTTATTCAAGTAAATAATTAACCCTCCTGTGCAAAGAGTTGTAACGATACAAATAAATACAAGTAAAGTATCGATACTTTTGTTTCGATACCAAGTGCTTTTGGAATCGATACTTTTCACCTATAACTAACCCGGTATCGAAAGGAAAATACTCGATGTCGAATCAAAGATATCACATAAAAAACTTTCTTATAAAATTCTGTAAAAATTTTCTCATTGATGTACAAAATGTGCATGGTTTGGTTTCCAGTTGACTGGACAACTCAGAGCAAATGATCCAATTAACTGGAAACCAGAGCATGTACATTATATATAATTTTCCTGTTTCTTTTAAATCCACTTGTGGGTGACACCTCAAAGTTCCGGGACCCAATTTGAGAGCTGAAAATTTTTATCTCAATCCCAAGAAAGTGGGTGGACTACCCGGAATAAAAAATGTACCTAATAGCAAAACTACTTTGACATTTCGTTCAGACAATTAATAGCGATCTCTTACCATTATGCATTTATAAGTTATGTATATCCTTACTTAGATACGTCCAAATCAGTACTAATTTTAAAAATTATCTAGTGTTTTTCTAAGAAAAATTATACTTTTATTCAGAAAAAATCCATGATTAACTAGACATTATAACATAAGTTACAGACGTTAAACCATAACTTGTTAGGACAAAATAAAAACCATTCTTAAACATTTTTGTAAAAAATTAGTTACTAAAGGGTTAGTTAATAATTTTAAAATATAAAGATTGAAGAAATTATCAACAATAATTTGTTTATAAAATAGTTCCGAAAAAGGCTTCTCTTTTGTCTAATCAGATTTTAGTTTAAAGCCTATTAGGTGTGGTGTTTGGGCAAAACAACATTTCCCGTACAAATCATTCCCTGGCGAAATTCAAAGCAATAATTTTGGCTGGGGATTTCTCTATCCGCTACACAGTTCGAGCAAAATGGAATACAAAATATCTTTTATGAGTTTTTTTGTTGACTGAACTTTATCAAAAAAAAAAAAATTATTTTTATATATTTTTCCAAAGAGTTCAGCTTTAATTTGATATGTCGCATGAAGAGATATATAAATTTGTTTCTTGGTCAAGAAGAAGTAAAAATGTTTTTATTATAATTTTTTTCCTGATTATTTACGGTCCACCAATGTGCTATTTTTGCGCATTTTATTTTTCAGCTCTCTGTGTTAAAGGAATCAAAAATTACAGACATGTGGCAGACTCACGGACTGACAGATAGATGGACAGACAAACACCGTGTTACATAAATCCATAAGTGTTCCGTACCAGAATATCAAAAAGTAGTTTTAGTCACACTCCTTATTAATTCAAGGTTGTCTGAAAGCAATACAGAATTATTGAATTAACAGAAGTTGCAAACAGAATTTTGTTCCTATAGCAATTCGTCCCGCTGTCATGATAGCCAAAACTTCCGTCCACCTGATCAAAATGAAGTGAGGATAGCAATATTCAAGCTAAAATCAAACAAGACTGTTGGACCTGACGACTTACCCGCGGAGTTATTTAAAGCAGCTGGAGATGAGTTGGTAGAGAGCATACACGAACTCATTTCTACTATTTGGTTAGACGAGTTTATACCTGATGAATAGAATCTCAGCATCGATTGCCCGATCCACAAGAAAGGACACTCCCTTAACTGCGCCGACTACAGATGCATCAGTCTCCTCAGCATCGCGTATAAGATCTTATCTGCCATATTGTGTGAATGTCTAAAACCTTTTCTCAACAACCCGATTGGCCCCTATCAGTACGGTTTTACGTAAGGAAAGTCCACAATCGGTCATTATTCCACACTTCGGCAGATCCTGGAGAAAACTCAAGAAGTCCAAACCTATACTCACCATCTCTTTATCGATTTTAAGGCCACCTACGATAACATTTATAGGGACGAGCTATACAGATCCATGTCTAGTTTTGGCATCCCTACCAATCTCGTCCGTCTGTGCAGGATAACGATGGAGAATTTGATGTCAAAAAAGGATTTAGGCTAGGTGACGCGCTGTCATGTGACTTATTTAACATCATACGATTGTGAGAAACTTACAAGCCAACACATTCAGAAGTCTGTGCAATTATTTGCGACGATATCGACACAATTGGTAGAATTAGCGGGCTGACACCGGTGCGTTCGCGAGTACTGAGACAGAAGCACCCAAAATAGGTTTAGCAATGAACGAAGGCAAAACAAAGTATATGCTGTCATGAAGAAGGGAAACCCAACATCAATGAATGGGACGGAACATCGCAGTGGACAGCTATAGTTTCGAGGTTGTTAGGGACTTTATATACCTTGGCTCTGCTATCACATCAGACAACAACATCAGCGCAAAAATCAAATGAAGAATAACTCTTGCCAATCGCTGATTCTTTGGGCTGAGAAGGCTATTGAGAAGTTAGGCCCTATCCCGAAGAACTAAGGAGGCTCTATATAAGACCTTGATAATCCCGGTCCTGTCCTATGGCTATATCAAAAGCGGATGAAGATATCCTTGGTCATTTCGAGAGAAAAGTTCTTCGTACAATATTCGGTCCTGTTGGCGTTGACGGACATTGAAGGAGGAGATTAAACGACGAACTGTATGGCTAGGACATGTAAAGCGAATAGACACCAACGATCCGGCCTGCAGAGTCTTCGAATCTTAGCCGGAGGGACGACGCAATAGAGGAAGACCTCGCCTTAGGTGGCGCGTACTCCAACCAACTTGTAGTGCGCAACTGGAAGCAGTTGGCTAAGGACCGCGTTAACCCGAGAGGTTTGTTGGATGAGGCCCAGGTTCACACCGAGCTATGGCGCCACCTAAGTAAACAATTTTTCGAGATTTACAGAATTTTGTTCAAACGTTTTTGTTTTGTACGATGTTCCACGTACGCTGTACGAACAAGAAGATACATCGTGCATCGAACAAAAAGAAGTATGTATATGACAAATCCAACATAAAGCATGGCGTCCACTATGCCTACACGTATATTATGTGTGACTTGATCGGTCAAAAAGAAGTGCGGAATATCATGAGAAAAGCTTGCCCTCTCAGAGTATCGTCACGTACGAAAGGATGACATGGTTACATTTTTGAAATCTTGTATTGGAAACTGAAATACATACATACATATCGCAATCAAAATACTACTTGAAAGCATTTTCTGTCGCAGTAGTGATGTGACATCGCTTGACTTAAAACTGGGTGTAATTTCTTGAAATTAAATTGTACGAGTACATGCTTGATATTTAGTTTAGATTAAGTCAAAGTTATCTTTAATTTGTTGACAAGTCAATGTCATTCGGAAATAATTCCAATTCCAATGACAGTCTTTTGTATTAATCAATCAACAATTTGTCCAAAAGATGGAATTGACGATTACTTGCCTGCAAATTATTCCTAAAATAGATACAATTTTTGTTAAAAATAATATTGTGGAAACTTTTTTTAATTTTTCGTATCTATCATAAAAAATCTTGAAAATCCCCCCGAAAAATGTCGCAATATTGTGAAAAAAAAAAAAAAACACCACTTGAAGAGTGACATATTTTTCTATATACAAATATTTAACAGACACAAATATAAGCGTCGCTAAAGACTCTCCAATTAGGTTGCGCACTTCACCAAACTTTTTATATCACTTAGCGCGCAATTCATCATGATTTTCATTTTGGATTTTTTTTTCTTTCAGCACTCAGGTGGTGTTTGTGTTGCCATAAAATAGTATACGCGTATATGAAGCATGTTCTTATTAATATTTTTTTTTTTTTTTGTTCCTTCAACAAACTTTATTGCATTATGACACAGAACGAGTATTTTACTTTTATCAACACTCGAAAACGATTATCAAATAATTTTTTTTTCTCTCTTTTTTTTTTTCTGATAAAGAAAAAATATAACATTGAAATAAAAGACTAATTTAGGCTGTCCCAGTGTGAAGTTATTATTATTATTATTTTCCCAAATATGGTTTTATTTTTTTATTTAACGTTCAAACAGGGATAGAAAAAAAAAAAACATTTGCGCAATAACTTTTAAAATAAATATTTATTCCACAAAAGCACTAAAACAATTTATTATATAATCAAAACGTTCAAACAATAAAATTATTCCCGAATTATTTTCAAAAAAGAATAAACAAAAGATACATGTATCTTAATATGTATAATTCGGTTGATTCGCTCGACGAGAAATTCCTTTCTACTAAACCCTTAGGTGGGTATATCCGGAATATAATGAATTTTTGTCGCAGTTTTTTTGTCGGCAATCTTTTTTTTTAAATATTGTATTATAGATAGGGAAGAGAAAACATTTATAAACTGAAAACGATAATATAAGTAAAGATAATATGTTTGATAATAATATTTACCATACGAGGAAAAAAAAGAAAAGAAATGAAAATGGAAACTATGATACTATATCTCGCCTTTGGAGGTGCGCCTACTTAGGAATTCTTTCAGCTAAGTTTAACCGTCCGTAAGGACAGAGGAAATTGAGGAGTAGACTGAAACTGGCAACGAAATATCGAATGTGGTAGGGAAAGTAATCTTCCTTTTTATATATGTAGATATTTTGTTTTATCTAGGTGCACACGTTTAAATTGTGCCGGTAAATATCTAGGGTAAAAGATATGATATGAGAGGTATGTGGGTATCTTTATCTTAATTTTCGGAGGTCTTGTGTTTGTCCTTTTGTTATCATGGTAGAAAAATGAAAAATTAATTTTGATAATGTTGTTGGTGGGTATATGAGAGAACATGTGTCCTGTTTTTTTTTTTTTTTTTCTTTTTTACTCTACTGCTTACTCAATATGAAATATGAAAGATTCAATCCTTACCTATTTTTTTTTTATCCAATTTATCCTTTTCACTATGGGGAAATCATCACTAAAATGTGATTCAATTGGAGGTTAAAATTTAAATCTGGCACTACTGTGGTTCTGTCAAAGATAAACAGGTGACATTTGAAGTCTGTCAATAGTAAGTAATGACATTTGTAGTTATGGAGCAGTATACGAGAGATCGATGCATTTTAATTGTCAAAACCCATTTCCGATCCACACATTGCGAAATAATATAACCGTCCATCTAGTGTCGTAGTTAAGAATGCAAGATCTGAATCTGTAAGTTCCAATTGACTCAGAAATTGAAGCCAGCAGACCATGAACAGCATTGTGATTTTGTTGATTGGGTGTTAGAGAACCACCAAAGTTGATGGCGATTTTTCGAACAAAGTCATCTTCAGCGATGAGTCTCACTTTCAACTGTATGGCTATGGTCATGAAATCCACAAAAAAGTCACTGTTTGGTGAGGATTTTGGGCCGTCTGCAAAAATTCTCGTGGTGCTGCTGTAATGATGAATGTTATCAGGACACGATAACAAATTATTTTTGACATCAATTGGACGACATTGATGTAAAAGATATGTGATTTCAATAAGACGGTGCCACCTGCCACACAGCGCGAGAAATAATGCAGTTATTGCACATAAAGTTTTCCGGCTGCGCCCCGTTTCGGCGACCAAAATTGGTCAGCAAGATCGTTCAATATTGCGCCGTTGGATTTGTTTGTAAGCAGAAGGTGTATGCCAATAACTCCCAAACGATTCCAGAGTTAAACGACGAGATTCGACGCGTTATTTATGAACTACCGCAGGATTTATGCCGAAAAGAAATGGAAAAATTCATCAAAGAGGGTGGAAGTATGCAAAGCTAGCCGTGGCACCCATTTGGCTGATATCATTTTTTGTGGCTTAATGTCAATATCTCAGCATTATATTGACACAAAAATATCAGCAGTTTACTAAAAATTAACATGTCTAAATTCAAACTCAAATTGTAACCACCAATTGAATCACCCCTTTGGTACTTACTTACCAGCCATCATCTCTGATAGTACTCTCTTCCCACGTGACTGCATCCTATCTGGCAAAACCAATCATATAAAATGGTTTCTATCCACATTTAGCCCATTCAAATAACATCATGAGGTGGTCACCTTTCCTTGCTTTTTACAGCAGAGACGGGAACTATAAATTTCGTCTCTCATATGGATCTTCAGATTCAGTCAAACATTAGGCTACATACCAAATATCTGGGAAGAGGTCACGGTGGTCTTCATACCACAGTTGGCGAAACAGGCGGAACAATCTCCTAAATCCCTCCGTCCTATAAGTCTCAGTTTCTTTCTCCTAAAACCGATGAAGGAAAGGGACATATAAGGCGCACGTTCCTTAATCACGACCCTCTGCATATAAATTAATTTGTTTACCAACCTGGAAAGTTCACGGGGACTACCATCGCTTCAAATTAACAAAGTTTTGACTGAAAAAGAAACCGTCCTCTGCGCCTTCATCTATATACAGGTTGCCTCTGACAAAACTCTCTCTGAGGCTATCAATGATGCTATGATCAGGAACGGCATCGCAGCCATGGTTGAAACTGAATCTTTACCATGCTGCAAAGCAGAAAAGTAACGCTTGAGTGCGGTGCCTGCAAGGAGGAGTACCCTCTCCCGTGCTTTGGGCTTTGTTTATACACGAATTCCTGGTACTATGAATCACATCAGGCTACAAAGTACAAAGGTATGTGGATGACGTTGTTAGGGGGAAATTCGAGGGCGTCATCTCGAAAATGATACAAATTGCTCTTAACCGAACTTCTAAGTGGTGCAATGGCCCGACCATCAACCCTTTTCCAGAAAGAGGAAGCACATTCTCAAGCAATTCACACTGAAAGGCACCCCTATTGACTCTCGTTAAGCGAAGTATCTTGGAGTAATTTTCAACAAAACTCACCTAAGCAATGTTACCAACAAGGCGACAAGAGCAAGTTTATTTGCCAACGCCTTTATAGCAAAACCTAAGAATTAAAACTCAAGATGGTCACATATGCGTCGCTGATATGATAGCCAAAAACAATGAAAATCGCCTCTACGCAACCATATGAGCAATTGTCTAAGACTGACCGCTACACCTCTCTGTGCAAAAAGAAGCCATGCTGAGTACGCTTAGGCTGCTACAAATTCTGGACCATAAAGCCGTAGATTTTAAAGGTTATAGGAAGGTCCTTGAATATGTCCAAAGGTGGTCAAAGGTAACTGCCACACGTGGAGAAACAAAGGTATCATAAGAATACAGAATTGGAGCGAGGGAGCGGGGGGAGCGGGGTGGACGGGGGGAGGTTTCAGCGAGATATAGCGGTTATGTAAAGAAATCCCTGCTAAGAAGAGTTAGATAGTCAGGCAGCGCTAAAGGCTCTCAAATTCTATACGATAGGGCCGAGGCTTGTCTAGGACTGTCTAAACCTCCTAAAATTAAATGGGTAATCGGCTCATTTAAACCCTTTAAGGCACCCGTCAGTGATGGTGTTTTTCCAGCCCTTATTCAGAAAGGTTTTTATACATCCTGCCCACCACCTTGGTAGCTCTATTTAGAACAAGTTATAAATTGGGATACATTCCACTAACTTGGCCGGAGGTAAAAGTGGTGTTTATTCCTAAGCTAGGTAACAAACCCAGTGAGCTACCCAAATCCTATCGTCCAATCCACTTGACATTGTTTTTCCTGAAATCCATGGAGAGACTGCTAGACATCCATATTAGAGGTATTCTTGAAAATACTACTGCCCTGCACTCTAGTCAATATGCATAAAGGAAAGGCCGATCCTTCATCATCTCGTTACAGATATTATATTCATTCCTTGACATAGAAGGTGCTTTTGATAACACTGGTTATGAATTCATCACGAGTGCCATGAGACGCAGGGGAATCGACGAACCTATTACCAGATGGGTTAGGACTATGCTCGATAGCCGCATAATAACATCTTCGTCAGGAGAGGTCTATGTGACGGTCCCAGGGCGGCGTCCTCTCGCCTCTCTTATGGTCGCTCGTGGTGGATGACTTAATGAATAGACTTAATAGTTTAGGCTTTACAACTATAGGCTATGCAAATGATCTTGTGATCATTATCAAAGGCAAACATGAAGACAATGAGTGTCAACTCATGCAAAATGCACTCCGTGTAGACCCGGACTGGTGTGCTGGTGAGGGCTTATCGATAAACCCCAGCAAGGCAGTCGTTGTATCGTTTGCAAGAAGATGAACACTGAACTTTAAACGGCACAACCATTTATTTTTCCGACGAGGTAAAACATCTAAGAATTGTCCTGGATAAGAAACTTAACTAGAACTCCCATATTAAGCATAAAATTGTCAAGGCAACCACTGCCATGTGGATCTGTTGCCGTATGTATGTCAAAACCTGGGGTCTGTCCCCAAAGATCGTATTCTGGTTATATACCACGGTGGTACAACCATCAGCAAACTCAGCAAACTTCAAAGATTAGCTTGCCTCGGAATTACAGGTACTATGCACACCTGTCCCACAATAGCCATAGAAGCCATAATCGGACTTACTCCATTACGCATTTTTATAAAAAAGTGGCAATTCGCTGTGCAGTTAATCTTCGAAAGTCAGATGTTAACAGTACATGGGATCATGTGGATCTCATGGATCTATTAACCGACTTCCCCGAGCTAGATATGTTCAGCACGGTTTCTGACTTTACGCCCTAATCACTCTAGTTTGGTAGAAGGTTTGAGATTGAGATCCCAAACCGTGATATATGGAATAATAACGGACCATTGCTTGACTCAAAAGGAATCGTTTGGTATACCGATGAATCAGAAATGGATTCAGGAGTTGGCGCCGGTGTGTATGGACCCAATCAAAAGATTACGAAATCACTTGGAAAGAGTCTTAGTGTTTTCCAGGCCGTGCTTTCCGCTATTGAGACCTGTGCAAATATAAACTTGCAATCAGGAATCAAAGGTGCTGCTATTCACAAACTCACCGACAGACAAGCGGCGCTTAAAGCAGTGATCTCCCACTTGATCAGTTCAAAATCAGTTCTTAGTTGCTTCGACAGTTTACAAAACCTGGCCCAATTCAAAAAGTAAAATTATGGTGGGTACCGAGTCATATAGGCGTTGACGGCAATGAAACAGCAGATCTGCTAGTAAGAAAAGGTTCCTCTGAGTTGTTCATTGGACCTGAACTCTTTTGCGGAATATCTGATTCTGCCTTCAAACCAACCTTAAAGAAATGGGAACGCAGCATGTGCATTTCCCATTAGAATAACTCCCAAGGCCTAAGACAAGCTAAAAGAGCTGCCCAACCCTTCCAAAACAAGGCAGCTGATATCCTAAAATACAACAGAAATGACATAAGGAGGCTTGTGAGCTTCCTTACTGATCACTGCCAATTACTCTACCACCTAAATAAAACAAGAATTTCAGAGGATTTCACTTGCCGCCTCCGCCTAGAAGAGGACGAAACTGCAGAACACATACTATGTGAGTGTGTAGCTCTGTGTAGAAGTAGGAGAAGCTTCTTTCTGAAGGAGATAATATCTCCATTAGATCTAAGGAACTCCTCCGCAGCCTACACGCCATTTGGGCGTGGCCGCACTCCTGTTCAAAAAAAAAACCTCCTAGAATAGCGTCTACAAACAAAGTCATCGTGGCCTGTATTCCAGGGAATGAAAACTTCGAGGGAAATGAACGAGCGGACTGTCTGGCGAAAACAGGCGCTTATTTGGGGCATCACCTAGTAGTGACGACAACATAATAAGCAAAAGTTTACCAACCCCAACCAAAGTAAGACCAAAATGCTACTTGAACTAGCTGGGTACTGCCCACTCAGCTACCATCTGCATAAAATACTATCAGATACAGATATGTATACGTCGCCTTTGCAGCGAGCAAAAAGAAATGGCCGAGCATATTCTCGCGAGCTTTAATGAGTCCAGCAGATATCTGGAACATGGAACCTAGAGTTCTACTGATTTTTAATCTAGCTCGTGATTAGCATACTAGGTCTTACAGGTGCATGCCTATATCCTGACTGACGACAAAGTAACCATCATACTCGTATTCTTTCCCCCATTATACTTTTTTTTTAACAAACATGCAATGAAAATAATAAATATCTAAAAAATAGAAATATATTTCATCATCATAAATATCAACTCTATCCGAATGGCATACATGCAACTTCATCCACTTGATTAAGTGAAGTTTATTTCGTAACGTTTGGTTGCGTTTTGCAAAACGATTCATAGCTTCCTGTATATAAATTTGCTTTGTGGAAGTAATAATTTCTTTCACTTTATTGCTGCAATCAATGGTATTCCTTATCTGCAAAAATAGTAGCCATTTTTATTTTTGAAATATAAGACGAGTTACTGCTTTAAATTCTGCGAGAAACACTTATTTCTTAAGAACAGGTAGCAGGTGTGAAGTGCTTTGCAATGCAATGTGACACCGACTTATTTGCTTAGATATTTTTGATAAATTGTTTACACTTACAAATTGCGTGAGGAAAAGAGTTATCGAAAGTAACTAATGTTGCTGGTCACATATTAACTTTATATGGATTTGAACTTAGGTGGGAAAGGATTAAGGTTTCGCACCTCTATTAGTCAGTCCTATTTGCATCTCCTCGTGGTGCCATCTATTACTTTCTTTGGAAATTATTAATCGAGACGTCCAATGGCGACTTCCGTCAAATTATTGCAAACGTTTTGGTTTGTTTTTGGGCAGCGCGTGAATTAAAATTTTTAAATTTCCAAGCGCAAATGATGGATAGAGGATATTTTATTGATGAAGTCTATCTTTTGGAACTCAGATGAGCAGGAGAGTCAGAGTACTTTTCGCCGATAAGTCATACCAAGAATACGTCATTTGACAGCGGCTGGCTCAACTCTTGAGTCAATTGCACTTTATATGCATGAAGATGCTAATCTTTCGTGAGAATACGCTTTAGAGAGCTTCCACGATGCCGGATTGATGTTCCTGGACTCTCTACAACACTATCATGAACTGCTTCGATGTTTTGTGTTAAACGACGACGTGTTGAAGGACGGCCAGAGTGTCTAAGATCACTAATTGATCCAGTCTCCCTGAATTTTTGAACTAATCTCTTCACAGTTGATGCAGTTAAATCACTATTCCGACCATATTTTGTTCGAAAATTGCGAAATGTAGCTGCCAAACCTTCATATTTTTAAAATATTGCTCCACAATGAAAATGGGTTGTTCTTTCGTGTAGTACTCCATTTTGAATAACCCTGAACTGTCAGCTGCCACGCTGTTTTTTTTTTCTTTTGTTGGCAACACTTTACTGCACAAATGGCGCAAAATTCAAATTTTGCCCTTGACACCCTTTACAAACAGAAGCTTCCCTCCACACCAGCTTCTGTGAAAGAATAAGAAAAACGTGAGGTCGATTCAATGGAGAGTTGTTACAGCAGGAGTGATGTTCGGAAGTTTTATCAAAAGGTAAAAAGAGCATTCCAAGGTTATAAAGCCCGAACAGAAGCCTGTAAAGATGAAGAAGGAAATCTAGTAGTAGTCACAACTGAGAAAGATAATTTCGACAGTTAAACGGCGGTGACGACTGAAAGCTGGAGATGATTTGGTATGATATGCCCGACGAATGGAACCTCAGTATCGTTTGCCTGATCCTCAAAAAAGTAAACTTTCTAAACTACGCCAACTATGGGGTATTAGTCTCTTCAACATCATGTAAAGATCCTATTTTCCATATTACATATGCGAACGCCTTAAGCCGGCTGTCAACAATCTGAATAATTAGTAGCAGTTTGGTTTTAGGTCAGGAAAATCTACCATAGATCAGATATTCACATTGCGGCAGATCTTGACAAAATCCCAGAAACTCCAAATCGATAGTCACCACCTTTTTATCGATTTTAAAGTCGCTTATGATAGCGTATAGACGAGCAATACAGAGCTATGTCTAGTTTTGGCATCCCTGTTGGTAACAATATCACCCAGGTGACTCGCTGTCATGTGATTTCTTTAACATATGGTCATAACATAAATTTCATACAAAGGATTGTCCAAAATACTCAAGCTAATGTCAGGGGTACAATCTTTCAAAAGTCTGTACAGCTACTGGTGTACGCCAACGACATTGACATAATTGGAAGAACGCGGGCTGTCAATGCTGCTGTTGTGAGTATTGAAACAGAAGTAGCGAGAGGACAAGGCAAAATATATGCTGTCATCAGAAAAGGGCAGTCAACATCGGCGACTTGGACAGAACGTCACAATATATTTGGTACCTTTAGATACATAACCATACCAAAAAGTATCAGGCATGTTTTTGGCGTTTAGTGCAAATCATACCTGTTAGATTTATTTGTAGAAATTGAATTATTGGGTACGCAACTAAGTCAATAGATGGCTCCAGGAGTAAGTGCTGGTCGATTTTGACATATCCAAAACGCCATGAACCGAGCTTAGACATATGGTAAACAAACTTTTTTGACACATTAGTGATTTTGTTTTGGCGTGTTGGTCGATTTTGACATATCCAAAACGCCATGAACCGAGCTTAGACATATGGTAAACAAACAAACATATACTTTTGGTTGTGTGAAAATGTCTGATTTTGTGCCAAATAATCGTCATTTGCGGAAAGTGTTGATTTTCTTCTTTTATTCGACGAAAACGGCGGCTGAAACGCATCGAGAGCTCCAAAAAGTTTACGGAGAGTGAAACAACGTGCCATGATTGGTTTCGTCGCTTCAAAGACGGTGATTTCGATGTTGACGACCGTCCGCTTGAAGGAAGGTCAAAATCCTTCGAAGACGCTGAATTGGAGGCATTGCTCGATGAGGATCCGTGCCAAAAGCAAGAACAGCTTGCTTCAGCATTATGAGTTACTCGTCAAACCATTTCCAAGCGATTGCATGAGTTCGTAATGATTCAAAAACAAGAAACTTGGGTTCCTTATGATTTGAAGCCAAGGGACGCTCCAGCGGCAAAAAAGGAAGGGTTTTCTTCATCGCATCGTGACGAGTGATGAAAAATGAATTCATTACAGCAACCCAAAGAAAAGAAAGTCATGGGACTGCCCGGTCATGCTTCTACGTCGTCGGCTCGGCCGAATATTCATGCTGCGAAGATTATGCTGTGTATTTGGTGGGACCAGGTCGGTGTCATTTATTATGAACTGTTGAAACCCAACGAAAGCATCGCTGGGGGATGGTATCGATTTCAATTGATTCGATTGAGCCGAGCATTGTGCGAAAAACGGTCACAATACGAGCAGAGGCACGAAAAAGTGATTCTACAGCATGACAACGCTCGGCCTCACGTTGCCAAACCCGTTAAAACCTACCTGGAAACGCTCAAATAGGAAGTCCTACCCCACCCGCCATATCCGATTATTACTTGTTCCATTCGATGGCACATGGTCTGGCTGGTATTCGGTATTCGAGCTCTGCCAGAAAGATGGGAAAAAGTTGCAGCTAGCGATGGGCAATACTTTGAATGATTCATTTGTAACCATTTTTTGACAATAAAGTTACATTTTCAGTAAGTTAGTTGCGCACCAGGCAGACGTCAAATCCATGCTATCAGATTTTTGTAATTAACAATTGTAACTATATAATAATGAGTGGGATGTAAGCTTAATAAAGATGAACTATGGTAATTTTCCAAAAAGAAAAAGTAAAGTATATTGCTTCACTTGCTCAAAGTAATACACTAATCAACTGTACACCTGAGCAAAAGTGACTTAACTTGATCCAGCAATGTGATCACTAAATTACGTTTTTTTTTCTACCAAAAATACCTCCAATTGCCATTTCAACATGCAACTATAGGCTTACCTCTAACCCGATTGCATTTCGTATCTTATCCAACAAAATTTATCTAACTTACATATCTCACTGTGCATTCGTGCCTGTGTCACTGCTTAAGATAAAACTCTAAAAAAAATAATATTAATATAAATAAGCTTCACCCATCAGTAAGACCTAGCTTAACAGAGAGAAATGCTAGAACGATTAAAAATAAGTAAAAAGCCAGGCAAAGGAAAAAAATAAAAACGTAAATTTTTGCGCTTATATCGGGTGTAAAACGAAATCTCTGAAATGATACGTTAACTTATCTAATGCCACTATCTATTCTGAGATATTCGATTTTTTGTGTACTAAAAATGATAGGAAAAATCATCGATAGGGAAGTTGAGTTAAAAGCAGAGAAAAAAAAAAAAGAATAATAAACGGAAAATGCCATTTAAACATAATCAAAATTGTTCAGTTGAAAAGCAACGCTGACGCCGCATTAAAACGCCGGATAAATTCGCTTAATTTATTGGATACAATCGGCATTGAACATAAAGAAATGTGCAGGCTATAAAAAAGTATCTAATGTGTTGTACTCGTATGTCTTAAGAGTGGCTTATATTCTGGGCATTTCCTGCAAAAAAATTAATTATTGTTCTTTGTGTGCTTTTTTTTTCTCGAAGATGGCTATCAATTCCTCAACGAGTTACCAAATAAAAAAAATACAAACAATTCTATCGATTAAAAGTATCTCACGTCTGAAGGTGAACAAAGTGAAAAGGTAAAAGTACGTAAAAGCCGATGATAAAAAGAAAAATATGTCAGGTAGCCACTTAAGTCCACAAAAATAAATTAATAAAAAAATATATATATATATAATTTGACGACGAGTCTTTTTTTTAATTTTTATTTTTGATTTTTAATATTGATTGGGTGAGTGTATTTTTTTCTCTACCTCACGCTTGTCGTTCATTTTCTTTTTTTTTTAATAATTTTTTTGAAGTGGAATAATATGTATCTACGGACGTGTTGTGTGAGTGATTGTAGTTCTGTCGCAATGGCGTTCGATTGAATTGAATTTTTTTTTTTTTATTGCGGTAGCAACCACCAGCAGCTCGATCGATGAGTTATGAGTCGTGTATCGAAATAATGGCTTTATGGCCCCATTTTCTGATTGGTTACAAAAAAAAAAAAAAAAAACAAGCTCTGACAGAGAAAAAATAAAAAGCAAATTATGAGGGAAATAATGCTGCACACCCTCCATTTAATTTATTTATTTTGGAGGGTGCTGCGTGCTTTATTCCACCTTTAATATGAGGAAAAATATATACACATATATATGAATCACTAATCGAAACAGCAACACAAAGAATTGTTATATTGATGGATTTATTATCCAACGATTGGGAACAGAGATAATGTCAATGGCTTATCAGCTAAATGGGTAAGTTGATGGCATGTAGTATATAGATATAGCCATAAATTTATATGTAGTTGTTCCAACTTTTAAATTAGAAATACCTAATCAATTAATTTATCTGCACTATGTAGATTAAAATATTTATCGCGATAATATTCTCTTTTTAATTTATAAATATTTCTAAAAAAATAGGGGATTTCTTGGAAATATTTATTATTGACCGATCCATGCGATAAAGATTGTCGCACTTGTCCCAAGCCACACATTGGAATTTGGCATGCGATTTTTAATTTGCGCAAATAAAAAGTAATTTTTTGTAATCAAGCGAGATCGTTATAACAATAACCATTATTGTTTATTTTTAGTACTCGTATGAGTATACCAAGTCATGTCATAAATACTGGTACACGTTTAAACGCACTCATCGTGAAATTAGTGTTGAACACATCCATTCTATATTGACAGGTACTCGTATTCAATGACTGACATTTATAAACTAAGTTAATGCGCAAAAAGATTTGCACAAAAATCGTTTGTAAATATGGAGTTGGTCGATTTTGAAAACCGTGACCTTTACAAATGCAATATAGAGACGATATTTTCCAGACATTGCGACCGGAACCGCTGCAAAAGCAGAAAATCGCAGAAATCCATGTTTTTTTTTTTATAATTGCACATGTGAAAGGGGTTATGAATACCCTTATACTAATTTTAGGACACGGGCGTTTTGGGGAAAGGGGAAGAGACAGCTGGTATTAAGTTTCAGTGAACTCCAAGGGTGGCTGTCCGGATAACTGGGGAGCTTGTTTGATTTTGCTTTTGTCATTGCTCATGATTCACAGTATTTTTTTCCGTCCTCCTGATGTCATCATCACGATCAAGTTGCATATTAGCCATATGACCGCCCTACTGCCAGTGTTATGCCTTCGCAGTAGAGTTGACATAAGCTTTCGCAATTGATCGACTTTTTATTTATTTCATGCGAAATAAATAGATGATTATTGACATCAGGATCCGAACCGTGAACCTGTAGCGTGACAAGCGATGATGTTACCACTACACCACGGCCACCCTTCATGTTTCGCATTATCAAGTGAGATTTGGGACTCAACGCATGTAAAATATGCACTGGCCACTAATAGATTGTAGATTGTTAGTTGGTTGCCTATTGTGATTTCCTCCAATTTTAAAGCTCATTCAAGATGCCAGAGTTGGTGATGAATTTGACGATATTCTTGAGTGAGCTAGCAGATATGTCTTCTGCTCCAAGGTAGAAATTACCTAAGTAACGATGACGTGTTCTGTTTAGACAGAGACAGAGTGACATAAGATGTTTTGCTGATTTTTCGTCTTCGTGAGGAATCCTGTGACTAATCGAATCTGACTTCTAGTTAGCTGTAGGAGTTATTTTGTTCTTTTATGGGAGGTATTTGGCGGAAAGATTTTGGTTTGTCTACTACCTTCAGTATCCGTCCAGTAATGATGCGCTTTTCCTTTTAGCTAGTTTTTTGTACACCTTTTTGCCATACTGACTGCTAATCCACAGAATGGTGTTGGCATTATAAAGCAGCAGGTCAGCCGAATAAGTTGAACTCTATCTGTGCTGGCTAGCGTTATGAGTATCTGAAGGCAGTCTCGTATTAACTTGGATATTGAGCCTTACTATTATTATAGCAAATATTTCGACTTGGAAAAAAAGTTACACTGGCCATATTCACAGCCCAATTAAAGCAAAAACGGAATGAAAAATCGAAAGCTCTACACCCCGTCGGTAAACGCAAAATAGTAGCAGAAAAATTTTGTTCACGATTGAAAAAATGTTTACTATTGTGAAATCGTTCAATGAGCAAAATGACAGAGTCTATGCTCGGTCATCCAAAGATGCATCAGAACTCATTCTGCGAGACGAACGTGTCAGACCATAAGGCAAAAACAAGAGAAGTGTGGCTCCAAAATAATGTAGCAGCAGACGATTGACTGTCAGGCAGTCCAGACCTCAATCCTTTGGATTATAAGCTATGGTATATTTTAGAGGCGATAGCTTGTTCTACACGAGTCATTGAAGCGTGCACTTATCCGTGCAGTGGACAATTTTCCAATGGGCCAGGTGCGTGCTGCGATCGATGAGTGGCCAGAATAACTCAAATGCATTTCGAATAAATTGTTTAAATATTGTTTCCTAAACAATCAATTAAAGTTTAATGAAAACAAAAATCAAAAACATTATTTCGTTTTTATTTTATCACCAAAAATGCGTGTACCATTATTTATGACCTGACTAGTTTTACAAGGCGGGGCAAAAGTAATGACCTTATTTGATTTAGCTATAACTTTTTTTGTGATTTAAAAAATGATGATTTTATTTTTACCTTTTTTTACTTGGACTTTGAGTTTTGTTTCATTAAGTACTAAAGATGATATCGTTCAAATATTGGCCTCAAAGCTTTTTTGCAAATTTGAGACCTTTTTATGGCATTTTCCATCACTTTTCTCAATTTATGTGTATGTTCTCTACATCTTGTTCAATGGTAGCTGCGAGAGTCTGTGGCTTGTTCAAATAAACCAATGAGTTCAAATAACGCTAAAGAATGGTCAGACCGGAGGATAGCACGGCCTGAAAAAGTGTCCTTCAATAAGTCCTTTGTGTCGCCCACTGTGTGTTCAGTAGCACCGTTTTGTTGAAATCACATATGCACCAATTCATCCAATTCGGGTATCAAAACGTCAAATAACACGGTCCTGTACCACTCGTCAGTGAAAGTTATCCGGTTCCCAGCAGTGTCTTCGAAAAAGTATGGCTCAATCACCCTTTCAGCACAAAGTAACTTTCAGTGGATTTTTAGTATTTTCTTGAATAATAAGTTTCCAGTGTCCCAAAAGCGAGTATTCTGCTTGTTGACATGTCCGCAGAGATGGACATGTGCAGCGTCACTTAATTTTGGAGGAAAATCGTCCTATTCATGGTTGTTTAGCCAAACTAATGGCAGTGCACCCTTAGATCAATCCACTGCGCATCTTGCGTCGAATACACAGATGGCATCACGTGTCGATTACACCCAAAGTTGATCGATCCCCACTCACTTCACTCATTTGCTTATAAACTCCTTTTCCGGGAGTCATGTCAACCACTTTTTTCCTTTGCTCTTATTCTTTCACTGACACCGCTCGAACAAGTAAGATGTGCCCGAGCATCAATTAATTTTTGTAATAACTTCAGTAATCAAATTTAATAAAGTAGCTTTTCATTTTATCGTGGTTCGGTTTTTTTTGGTTGCTGTTCCACCACACATTTGGAGTGCGGATCGCCCACGACTCCCCCCAAAACAATGGTTGTGGCTTATGATGCGATGGCTGTATTCCAGAAGGGCTTGGTGGTCTGCGGACAACAGCTGATGCTACATCTGAGTTTTATATGGAAACATCCTCAAGTATTTCACCAAAATACGCTGCAGAGACTGCCTGTCCCATTGATGATTCTGAACACTCTTCTACAGGGTTTTTCAATAGAGACATAACAATTTTGTATTTAAATAAAAAACAGAATAATTGAGATATTGGGCTGAAATGTATTCCAGGTGTAGTACACATGTTAAGTTTAAGTATGGAATTCTATCTGGTATGACCACCGAGAGCACGTTTGCAGCGATCGATTCTTTGGCGCCAATTTTTCATCACTCTTCCACACATTTCGGCCGAAATGTTGGCAATTTCGCATTCAATATTGTTTCTTAGCTCCTCTAAAGTTGTTGGCTTGTTGGCATAAACTACTGCCTTAACGTACATAACTCCATAAAAAGAAATCCATCGACGTTAAATCGCATGAGCGAGCTGGCCATTCGACCGGACCATTTCTCGAGATTGCACGATTACCGAACTTCCCCTTCAATAGATCAATTATTTGACTAGCTGTGTGGCATATCACATATCACTGATGTCAAGTCCATGCAATTCTGGCCAAAAATAGTCTTCCAACATGGCACGACAGCGAACTCCACTGATCGTAATATGGCGATCATTTTCATCGACGAAAAAATACGATCCAATCACACTTCCGGCATGAAATCCACACCACACGGTCACTTTTTCTAGATGCAAAGAAGTCTCTTGAAGCACATGTGGGTTTGTTGCTGTCCAATAATGCATATTTTGCTTATTGACAAAGCCATTAAGCCAAAAATGAGCTTTATCGCTGAAGATGATTTTTCGATGAAATTCAGGATTTTCTTCAAACTTTTGCAAAGCCCAATCGGAGAAGTTTCGGCGCTTCAAATGATCAAGAGGCTTGTAAGGGTGTAGGCCAAGATCTTTATGCAAAATTCGCCACAATGTGGACTGAGAGATTCCCAATTCCTGTGAATGGCATGGAATCAACTGATTTGGCTCATTTTGAACTGAAGCACTTACGGCTGCGATATTTTCGGTACTTCGACTGGTACGTTGTCTCACTGGCACAAGATCATTCAATAGTGAATATGCTGACTCGAATTTATCCACTATAGCGCGCAGTTAACGTTGCGACCACCGACTCAGAATTTCGGTAGTAGTTTTTAATAATTTCCAAATGTTGCTCATTCGTGAACTTACCATGATAAAAATGTAAACTTTGACTGACGTTTTGACAGATCATAAAAAAAAGTTTAAGGGTGCGTTTGTATTAAAATACAAAATTGTTATGTCCCTATTAAAAGACCCTTTACATCCTCGCGCACAGCATCAACATTCTCGTCCGAACCGCCTGTTCTTGGTTTGCCAGCCTTTGCTCTATCACGTGTTGAGTCAATCTCTTCAAGGCGTACAGCTTGTGCGACCAGTCATGCCGGACGGTGGGGAAATTTTCGACGAAACTCACGTTGTGTTCGTATCACCGATGAATTACTCCGCAAAAAATTGATACAATTATATCACGTTCTTGAAGAGTACAGCGTGCAATTGTTCATCGTGGTGTTTTTCGCATCAATATCATAATGAGAGCAGACGCCATTTGCAAAAATTATAGACAGTTCATATAGGGTCATTACTCTTGCTCCACCTTATATCATATATATGTATATCGAGCTATTTCATAGATTGTTCTGTTGATTTCGACGGTCTAACAATAGTTCGTTAAGTTGGAGTTAAGTTATTAGTTATCGAAGTGAATGCCCTTGTGACTGTTTCAAAAATTGCAGACTGGACATTTTTCTATGGAGGACGAACCTCGGGAAGATCGGCTCAAATCTTCGATCGATGATATAAATGTGGCCCTACCCAGAAAGTGGTAGATGAAGAATAGGGCTTGAATAGCTACGTTACGAATACTTAATCGTCACTTGAAATACTCTAAGATATTTTTTTTTTTTAATTCACACGCGATCAAGGGGTTTTGGATGCCTTTATAGAGTATGTTGGTATGTAGATAGATAGCACGGGTGTTATGAAAAAAGAGGATGCAAATTGTTTTTAAATATCTGTGGATTGTACTAAGCAGGAAAAATTTAACTTAATAGAGCATTACAAGCACGTATTGTACGACTCAAAAAAGAAACTCTATATTTTACTGTACGTCGTGTAGGGTAAACTGATGAGCGTTCGAATCATGACGAGTAATGCAGCTGAATTGTTAAAGAAACGATAGAACAGAGGAAGACATGGGTGTTCGAGCGAATTTATGGAATTCGCAATTTTTGTGTGTCTTTAGGGCGATAACTGTAAAGGTTTATCCTTTATCCGGAACAAATTCAAAATAAGAATTATTTTCTGATTTTTATCTATAAAAATCAATAATATAAATCCGATCACGATTTTTATTTTTAAAAATCAGAAGTAAGAATTATATTATGATTTTTATTTAAAAAAAAATGAATAGTAAAATTCGGTCATGAAATTATTCAATGTGGTGGGAAACTGCCAGTATTTGCAATTCTTAATTATTATTTTCTTAAACTGTTTTTGCTATAAAAATTTGCGAAATACCATCATTTTTGTGCTATCACCATTTTAGCTATCTGATGCTTAATACTTTGCAATACTACTCGTACAAATGCCATATTAAATAACAGAAACACTGTATAAATAGCTACGCCCTTTATTAGTACTCACAGATACAGCTATATTCTTAGTTGTTATGTTTTATAGCAAAACCAGTGGAACCGACATTTTTCAGTGTACAAACAAAAGTCAAGGAATTGGATAAGGTATTCATAATAAGACTTACCATCACTAGGGCTTTATTTTGTTTTTTACGAGTTAAGGTGGAAATTTTTATCTTTATCGTGCTAATTCGATGGTCCATTGTAGGCGACGCAATCAATTTCTCTCATTCAGAATTTGTAGGACTGTATTATTAACATGTCGGTTTAATTAAATTTTGTGCTTTCGCGCGAAGGTTTTGGTTTCATTTTCGACTGTAGGAATTCCGAGATCTCTGTGGATATCGTCGTTTCTTATGCACCATGGTGCATGGACAATTTCTCTTAACACTTTATTTTCGGAAGTTTGTAAAATATTGGCATTAGTTTTCTTGGTACAATAGCAGAGTGGTATACCATATTCTCAATATTAAGCTTGGAATATTTTCCAAGTAACCAGTACATTTCTCTGAATTTATTTTCGAGTTTTTTTACGTTTCTTTTTCACGTGCGACTTCCATTTTAACTTTGCGTCGAGTGTCACTCCGAAGTATTTAGCCTCGGACCTACGAATACGGACCGCGTTTATAAGGATAGGCAAGCTGTTCGTTTTTTTATAATTGAAATTTACATGAACAGATTTGATTTCATTGAAAATGATCCGCAAGGTCTTGTCCATTCATTTAAATTATTCAGAGCGTTTTGCAATTATACTGTAATATGCTGGCTACGGCTCGAGTAGATAAAACGATATTCTGTGAAATTTATTTCTTTATTTTCTAGTCTATAGAACAATTCAAGTTCACACTATACTATTCTTTGCAAATTCTTTTCTTACAAGGTCTCTTTCCTCTCAAATCACTTTATCTCCTTTCAATTACTTAATTCACAAATCCAAACTAATTACTTTTTCTTGTTTACTCTCAACTTTCAATTTATCACCAAATTACAACTTCGCCCATTATCACTTTTCCAATCTCTTCGCCACGGTTCTAAACCAACTGTCCTTTTTTGATCGCCATCTGTCCTTATATAGCAGAAGTTTCTGATAGCCAGAAACTTCTAGCAAATTCTTCGACCACTGGAACAAGAGAAATAATTCTTGCAGTTATAATTCCCTTTTATCCCTGATATTATTCGTCTCTTTCGTTGACATGAGCTGTGGAGACTTCGTCCCAGACACGAACCTCGAATGAAAGGACAGTTCGAACCAAAATTCTGCCAGAATGAAGTCACTTCGGAATTTGTTGCGTCATATTTTTAGGGGGCGTAGTTATTATTATGCTACACTGCCCCCCTCTTAGACATGTTCGTCCCGAACAAGTGCATCCTCATTTCGGCCATTGTATCGACTCAGTCGGTCCACATGAACCACTTTCATTTTGGCCCTCGGTCCTCGCTGGATGCGGTAGACAACATCGTTGATGCGGGTTACTATTCTGTAGGGACCTTCCCAGTTCCGCTGTAATTTAGGTGATTTCCCCTTTTGGCGATGGGGATTATACAGCCACACCAGATCTCCTTCCTGGAATCCTGACGTTGTTGCCTTGGCATCATACCTGGTCTTCATGCGGTCGCTCGTCATCTTAATCTGGCTTCTGGTCCTTTGGTGTATGTCCCTAAGCCTTTCCCTAAGGTCCGCCACGTACTCTTCTTCATTTCTGGGCTCATTGGTAGGAGATCCAAATTTCACCTCACTGGGTAAACGAGCTATTCCACCAAATAAGATTTCGAACGGCGTATGTCGAGTAGTGCTATGCACGGCACTTCTATAGGCCATCAAAAACAAGGGAATCTGCCGGTCCCAATCCCGTTGGTAGTCACCTACGACCTTCGAGAGATGTTCGTCCAAAGTCCTATTGAAACGCTCCACCATACCGTCCGACTGTGGATGAAGCGGGGTTGTCCTTGTCTTTTTGATTCCGAGTAGTTGACACATCTCTTGGAAGATTCTTGACTCGAAGTTCCGCCCTTGGTCAGAATGCAATTCCAAGGGCACACCGAATCTGCTAACCCAATTGTAGACGATCTGCTCCGCCACGGTTCTGGCTTCCTGGTTAGGGATCGGAAACGCTTCCGGCCACTTACTGAAGTAGTCCATCACTACGAGGATATACCGATTACCATTGTCGGTTTCCGGAAAGGGTCCTGCGATGTCAATGGCGATTCGTTCAAAAGGTGCTCCCACGTTGTATTGGTGCATCTTACCTCGAGTTTTGATTCTCGGACCCTTGCTAGCTGCACACACGTCGCATTTTCTGCACCAGTCTTCGATATCTTCCTTCGCTTTTAACCAATAAAAACGTTCTCGTACCTTTTCTAGCGTCTTATTCACTCCCAAGTGGCCTCCGGTCGCCCCGCCATGCATTTCCTGTAACACCTCCTTGACCCTCGTCCGCGGTACGACAAGCTGCATTACAAACGACTTTCCGTCGGAGGATTCCCATTTTCTTCTCAGAACACCTTCTTGGACATGGAGGGAGTCCCACTGCGCAAAATATGCCTTTAAGGTCGGGCTTCTGTGAGAGATGTCCTGATGATCCGGTTTCTCCATGTTCTCCTTCCAGGCCAGAATCGGCTCGATATCCGGGTCTTCCTTCTGAGCGTTCCGGATCTCATCTACGCTCCAGCCGGCGATAGGTTCGGCTCTCATTCTTTGGATGGAAACCAGCTCTCGTTCTTCCTGACGCGCACAATGTTTACAATCCGTTCTGCATGGTCTCCGGGACAGTGCATCCGCATTAGAGTGGAGTTTTCCTTTACGATGCTGTATTTCGTAGTCGTAGATTTGCAGCCTTTCGATCCATCTTGCGACCTGACCCTCAGGACTCTTGAACTGTAATAGCCATTTTAAGGCTGCATGGTCTGTGCGAAGAACGAACTTCCTCCCGTAGAGGTATTTGTGAAAATGCTTCGTAGCCAAGATCAAAGCTAGAAGTTCCCGCCTTGTCACGCAGTAGTTCCTTTCTGGCTTAGAGAGCACCTTGCTGAAGTACGCAACCACCTTCTCTTGGCCGTCATGCACCTGGGAGAGTACGGCTCCTACCCCGACATTACTAGCATCTGCATCCACAACGAACGTTTCCCCGGGAGTGGGGTAAGCCAGTATCGGGGCATCGCATAGCCGTTGTTTAAGTGCCTTGAAGCTCTTCTCGCACTCAATTGTCCATTTGAATTGTTTTCCCTTTTCCGTCAACTGGTGCAGGTTCTTTGCGATCCCGGCAAAATCCTTCACGAACCGTCTGTGGTAGGTGGCTAGGCCCAGGAAGCTCCTTAGTTGGTGTTTGTCTTTGGGGACTGGCCAGTTTTTCACCGCTTCGACCTTCTCCGGATCGGTTCTCACTCCTTTCGCTGAAATTATGTGTCCCAGGTACTTGACTTCCGCTCTAAACAGGGCGCACTTCTTGGGGTTGAGCTTCAGGTGGGCACTTCGAAGCCTTTGAAACACATCCCTTAGATTGTCTCGGTGTTGCGCAAACGTTTTTCCTACGACGATGACATCATCCAAGTATACCAAACAGGTTTTCCATGTTAACCCTTGCAGGACACATTCCATCAATCGCTCGAAAGTCGCCGGAGCATTGCACAGCCCGAATGGCATTACCGTGAATTGCCATAGCCCATTTCCTGCGGTGAAGGCGGTTTTCTCCCGGTCTTCTGGATGGATCTGTACCTGCCAGTAGCCACTCTTCAAGTCGAGAGTGGAAAACCATCGGGCTCCTGATAGTGTGTCTAGCGTGTCGTCAATCCGTGGCAGAGGGTAGCTGTCTTTCTTGGTGACGTAATTGAGCTGCCGATAGTCCACGCAGAACCGCGTGCTGCCATCTTTCTTCTTAACCAGTACAACCGATGATGCCCACGGACTTTTGGAACTTTCAATCAGACCTTCTTTCTCCATTGCCGACACCATCTCTGCAACTTCTGTCTGCTTTGCCAATGGAAGGCGCCTAGCAGGCTGACGAATTGGTCTAGTATCACCAGTGTCTATTCGATGTTGTACCAGGTGTGTTCGGCCGTATTCTCCGTCCTGTGAGGCAAATACATCAGCGTACTCATTGATAAGATTCTCTGCCATAGTTCGCTGCTCCTGATTCAGCTCACTGGACTGGAGAATCGTCTCTCTCACTTCCGCTGTCCAAGGTGATGGGAGAAGTTTTGGAGCATCACGTTCAGATATTGTTGCGACGGCGGTAATCGGCGTGCATTTTCCAGTCACCTCCCCTCGCCTTAGTTTGACAGTGTGTGGTCTTGCGTTCAAAACCCTCACTGGAACCATGGTGTTCTTTGGTTCGACTAACGTCTTTCCCACGATGTAGTCTTGAGAATTCTTCTCTGGGTCTGGTTCTACTATGTAGAATCGGTGGCTCCCAAGATCACCTTCCAGCTTCGTCCAAATGATTGTCTCTGAAGACGGCGGCAAAACTTCGTCTTTGCTGATGACTGTCCTGAGAGTTACGGCATTCTCATTTCCGTACACCATCGGAATCTCCACATTTCGATACCTCAGTACTTGCATCCCGATGTCCAAGATTACTTCATTTGCTTTCATGAAGTCTACTCCGATGATGCACTCGTCGCATATATCTGCCACCAGAAACGCATGGGAGAACGTCAGTCCTGCCAGAGTAATCGTAAGACGAACTTCTCCAAATACCTTCGCCATTTCCCCTGTTGCAGTCTTCAGGCAGTAGCTGTTGGTGTTGTGCAGCCAGGAGCTTTTGACGATATCTCTTCTTACAATGGAGGCAGTGGCACCTGTGTCGATGGTGGCTACGCACTTCTTCTCGTTGATTAGTGCCTCCACTGTCAGGCTCTTGTTACCCCGTTTGGTTTGCGAAACTTGAATGGTGGTCCTGGGGGCCTCGATTCCAGTAACCAACTTCTGCCCCGCGAAGTTGGTCCTTACGCATTTCCCGACTGCTGGTTTTGGGAAGTCTGACTGACAGGATGGATGTTATCACCGCCAGATGCTTCCTCTCTGCTTCTCCTACTTCCGCAATGTGAACAATTTCCTCGTCTAGGTGCACTCCTGCACTGCCGTTGTAGGTGTCCGGTTTGGTTGCAATTCCAGCAACGGATTTGACTTCCGCGAGCTCTGTCTTCATCCATGACGGCTGTTCTCTGGCATGAGCATCCCACTTCTGACACCAATGTAATATGCTGGCTACGGCTCGAGTAGATAAAACGATATTCTGTGAAATTTATTTCTTTATTTTCTAGTCTATAGAACAATTCAAGTTCACACTATACTATTCTTTGCAAATTCTTTTCTTACAAGGTCTCTTTCCTCTCAAATCACTTTATCTCCTTTCAATTACTTAATTCACAAATCCAAACTAATTACTTTTTCTTGTTTACTCTCAACTTTCAATTTATCACCAAATTACAACTTCGCCCATTATCACTTTTCCAATCTCTTCGCCACGGTTCTAAACCAACTGTCCTTTTTTGATCGCCATCTGTCCTTATATAGCAGAAGTTTCTGATAGCCAGAAACTTCTAGCAAATTCTTCGACCACTGGAACAAGAGAAATAATTCTTGCAGTTATAATTCCCTTTTATCCCTGATATTATTCGTCTCTTTCGTTGACATGAGCTGTGGAGACTTCGTCCCAGACACGAACCTCGAATGAAAGGACAGTTCGAACCAAAATTCTGCCAGAATGAAGTCACTTCGGAATTTGTTGCGTCATATTTTTAGGGGGCGTAGTTATTATTATGCTACAATACAGTTGTTTCTTCGATTGTTTTTTGATAGGATAGCAGTGTCATCGGCAAATATAGCTAAGGTGCCTTCTTCTCGTGGTATAACACGTGTATGTAGAAGATACAGAAGCGGACTAACAACGCTTCCTTGCGGTACGGCAGCTGAAATTTCTTTAAATTGCTAGAGTCCATACCCGAGATATCTGTCGTAATTTGAATCTCATGGCACACCTTATCAAAGGCTTGCGAGACATCAAGAAATACGCTTGAACAAATATTTTTTTCTTGAAGAATTTTCTCAATTATTTCAATGATTCTATGCACCTGGTAATGGTTGAATGCTTGCTTCTGAACCCAAACTGATGATGAAAATTGATTCAATTTCAATTTTATTTAAATAATCTGTTAAAAAATAATGTTAGCTTACTCCCTTACAAAACGACGACGTAAACCAGGGCCTGAGCCCTACACTGAAGTCACCGATTCCCCGGCATCTCCGTAAATCGGCATATTGAATTCTATGGTAAAGGTACTCCGGAATTCGAATCTCTTTGAGTTTGAAAAGAAAGACTTGGAATCCCATGCCAAGAAAATTTTTAACATATCCAGAAATATGATCATGACGGTGACCATTGAAGACAAATCTCACAGCTCTGTTGAATGCAACCCTTAATTTTCGAGAACTAAGGCTGCTCAGATCACAAAACACAGGGTGTGCATATAACAACATTGGCTAAACCAAGGTCTTCACCAGTGTCGCTTTCACCGCCGTATACCTTGCCCACAGTAATAGCCACGTAATCGTCCCAGGCCCTAAGTTTTTTACCCGCTCAGCATATTCAAGGTGGACACTATCTACTTCGATAAGGGGAAAATGTGTCCTATCTTATGATAGCTTGACTTTTGTCACAATTGAGTTTAAGCCAATTTGTTTGGGCCCAATGAACCACTAATCTTAAATCCACATTTATACGCGAAGACGCATCTTCTATCAATCCGAGGGGGTAGCTGAGGTGTAATTGAATGTCGTTGGCGTACATCTATACTTTACAGCTATGTAGGATTGAGGGTAAGTCGTTATTAAACAGAAAGAAAAGTAGCGGTCCCATAATAGATCCCTGTGGTACCCCAGCCTTGGATTCGAAAGAGTCCGACATCTTACTATTGGATGAAAAGCATGAGTGCGATTTGGTAAATAACTTCTTATGAGTTTTAAAGCAGTTACATCAAAGTTGAAGTGATGTTTAAGTTTAAGTAAGAGAATCTCATGAGGAACTGTATCGAATGCTTTCGAGAAGTCGAGCAGAACTAGTGAGGTAATATGATCCATATCCATCGCTGAGCGAAACTCGTCAATCAGATTCAGCAGGGCTGTGGTGCAGCTATGTTGTTGTCTAAAGCCTGATTGGAACGATGAAAGGAGATCGAATTGGTTCAGGTATGCATATAATTGCATGCCATCAGCTTCTTGAATACCTTGGAAATAAAGGGGAGTATGGAAATAGGACGATATTCTTTTTCTTTGGTGACCGTGCTTTTTAAAACCGGGATTATTTTCGAAACCTTCCAGGATTTCGGGTAAGCTGAGTAGAACAACACGTTGTTGAAAATGTACGTCAGGGGAGACAGTACTTCGAAAATAATAATCTTAAGAAATTTTAGGTGCACGCAGTCCAAACCAATTGCGCCCGATTAAGCATATCCGGTAGGCAAGGCAGACTCTACTAAATCCAAAATTTGCAGGTTTTTCGAGGGTTAACAATGGGTTTATGGCTGAATCTTCGTCTATAACATCTTGAAGGCTACATGAGGTTGAAGCAGCAGAAAATTTGACATTGAGGTCTCTGGCGTCAATTTCATTATCATTCGCAGTCAGATGTTTGCCTACCCAACTCTTTAACATTTTCCCAGGCTTTTTTTGTGCTTAACCCTGACTTGAATTTAGAGGCAAAGAGCTTCAATGTAGATAGTCGGATTTCATGCTTCACATAATTTTTGATCTGTCTGAATTCGTCTCTTAGTTCGGGAATTCTAAACCTTTTCCGTCTTTTAAAAGCTTTGTTTCTCTTTTCAATGAGTGATTCAATTTTAGGAGTGACCCACTCACAGTTTTTATTACGAGGAACGAAGGTTTTTATAGGAACATGAGACTCAAACAGACTATTAACTGTGGATGTTGTTCCGCAATAACCGGCTGTAAGCGCTTGAGTAATGTCCTCTCAAAAATGTTGGGTATAATTGGGAGAAACGAAATAGGTCTATATGACTTCTTGTCATTCGGCAGTTTTTCTGATTTTAATACCACTATAACTATGACGCAATTTTCCATTGACTCAGTAGTTTAATTAAAACTTTTGTAGGCAACATTTTTAGAACATCTCCGGTTATTTAGTAGTAACCAGGAGGTTTCTTAGGTTTTAATTTTGTTATTTCTTTTTTCGTTAGAGTTTCACTTGTTAATGTATGATTGACAGGTGTCATTTCTGACGCATCAATCACTAGGGATGCCGATTCTGTTTTGGGAAATATAGGAAAAGATTTATTACATGTCTGCAGAACGTTCACTTTTTGGCTTTTTATTAATATTTCTCTAGCTTCTTGGTTAACACTTCAATATTTATGAAGTTGTCTAAGTTGTCTATATGGAATTTTAGCTGGCTCAAAATTTAAGTACCAAAAACTGGTGAAATGTAGACAAACGGATGAACAGACAGGCGAACGTCGCTAGATTAACATACGAATAACTTTCGATGCTACACACAAGTATACTTTTTGGGGTCTGTCATCATTATTTTTCTGTCAAAATTAATATACACTATGGGATAGCATGTAAGCAGACCACAAAACAACCGAAGGTTATAAGAATATTTAGCTGGGCCCAAACTTTTCTATCCTCTATTCTATTCCACCTTGGAATACTGAACTACGAAGTGCGATTAGTTGGAGCACTACTGATTTAACATTTGTACAAAGTGTGTTCGAAAATGCAACGTGAATTATATGTCCATTGTCAGTTTTGTACATCCACTTATGACTGCAACTGTCAGTCTTTCCTGCGTGAAAAAATCAATTGGAGTTTGATTTTCCCTGTTTTCCTGGACAGGGAAAGAACTGTGTAGTCTTTCATGGATAAGAACTGGTGGTCGTCGCCTAAGCTGATAATTGGATGTGTTTTTATGATAGATATTCTTGCTGAAAAGCCACTAATGTCTGTACCCGCCATCCTTCCAGAGTGTGGATAACATCCGCTACCATCACTTCACTAAATAAAGGGCAAGATGTATGTATATTTTGTGGATGCCGTGGCTCAGTGATTAAGAGAGTGGACCACTCAGCAGGAAACTCTGGTTTGAGTCCGAGAAAAAAAGTCTCACCTCTCGCTATGGCCTGACAAGTATCCGAGAGTTAGTAGAAGCTTTTCTTAATCGGACAAATTTCCCTTCAGAATCGACATAAAACTGTATGTCCCTGTCGTTTGTGTGTCGCAAAGAACGAATGGCTGCGAGAAGTTAGGCTAGCCCCTTTATGGGCTGTTAATGCCAAAATATTAATTTTTTTAAGTTATTAACGCGGACTTTGTACATAATGCCCAAGAAGAGACCGAGAAAAAGTAGTCAAATTAAATTAAATTCTCACATTCAGTGGAATTTATAAAATGTTTAGTTTATACATAATGAGTTATTAATTCCATGGTTGGCATTTCACATCCCTGCTATATGGCATCTGTCAAATCCATTTGTCACTCATAGTGACAGGTAGTTAGTTTCTGAGTTGCCATTTTACAATATGGATTGTTTAACCACCGCTCACGCATTAAAATTGTTGCATCTTTCCATAAAGTGATCATAGAATGCGCAGAACATTACGTCGATTGGGTGCTGGACAATGAACAAGTTGACGCCGATTTTTCGAACAAAATCTTCTTCAGCGATCAGACTCATTTCTCGTAAACAAAAAAAATTTGCTCAATTTGGGGTTCTGAAAATCAGAATGTGATCGCTGAGAAGTCATTTCATCCTTCATGGGTGACAGTTTGGTGTGCGCTGTGGACCGGCGCCATGATCGGTCCGTTTTTTTTTTAAAGTGATAAAAGTATCACTGTTATGGTGAATTCTCTGTGCTATGGTCAAATGATAACCAATTTTTTTTTTAACCTCAGATTGAAGACATTGATGTGAGCGACATATGGTTCCAACAGGATGAGGCTATGTACCACACAACTCAGGCATATTTGGCTCTATTGCATGAAAAGTCCCCCGGTCGTTCAATTTCGAGATTTGGCGACATCAATTGGCCGCCAAGATCGTGTGATCTGACTTCATTGAATTTCTCTTTGTGGGGCTATGCTAAAGTTCGTGTCAATGTACCAAAATCTGTGAAATTATGGCCGCACCACAGCCAGAAATGTGCGGAAAAGTCACAGAAAATTACCTCACAAGGATCGAAGTGTGCAAAAACTCCCGTGGCGGCCATTTAACCGATGGTGAATTCCGTACATAATGGCCAAAGTTAAAGCAGTAAAAAAACTTTCATTGAAATCATTAATAGTTTTTATTTTATTTAAATTGAAATCCTAAAGCATAAACTCGAAGATAGGTCCCCACGAAACCAATCGTAAAGAAATATCTGAAAGCCCGGGCTAAAATCCTCCTACTTAAATAGAGTATCAATATGTCTTATCGCTATCCATTGGCTAACCGTAATTCGTTTTCTAAAAAAACTCCCCTTTCAAATCCATTAGATTGAAAGGCCAGCTTCTGCAACATGCCATCCATCATATCCCTCATAATTTATACACACAACAAACTACAAGTCCGTTGCACAACCTGCAATCGTTCTTAAACGGTCTCGTATAACGCATCACAAGAACAATCAGCAATCATTTACTGCCCCATTCCATCCATCCACTGTGGTGTGGTAAAGAAACATCAAGAACTTGATACAGGAGCAGAGCTATTTTGTAGCCATGCCAGCCCGTATACTACACTACCAACGAGCGCAATCGTGGTGGACCGAAAGAAAGATCTGTCCGATTCGCCAAAGAATGTGATTAATTTACGTGCGGCGTAAAAGTATCTATTCATCTGCCGTCTGGCGTATTACAAATGGTAAAACATGAATTCGACATTACCGTGCGATCCTGGTTTAGGGAGCACCACCAGCACTATATGTGGATCCGCAGATCCATTGCCGCCACAGATAAAACGACTTTTATTGTTATTACAGAACAAACATAAAAAAAAAAGATATTTCATATCCGACTCGCGATGCAAGAAAGTCAATTAGCCCGGCCAAAGTATTAGAGTCTGCGGTAGCCGGCCGGCCCGATTGATTTTCCATGTCATTTGGGGGTTTTCACAGACCGAATTCGTACGCTTGAAGTGGGTTGACAGATTAAGATATTTTCTATCGCTGTCAGGTATGGGAATTTATCAAACTAAAATATCGATGGCGATGCTACGGAGTTTTCAAATGCAAAACTGTTGGCATTTCAAGTCAATTAGAGTGTTTTGCGTGTGGGCGCATGGGTGGATTAATAATCCTAATTAATCGAATTGGAACAAATAACTTAATTCAGTTGCAACCATAAACATTGTGGTAGGCCTACGTAATATGTTCTACGTTATATGGTTTTTTAATTTCGCTGACATATGGCATTAATCATTTTGTGACCGCCTAAGACCTCAAAGAGTTGACCGCCAAAGAAGTAAATATTGCAATGTTTTTTTTTTTTGGGGATTAATTCGAGTTTACTTTTGCTTTGTTTTATTTTTTTCGAAAATTCCAGCTTAAAGTGGGGGCTTTTGTCTATTCTTAGTGAAAATGTTTAAATTTTAAGCACCAGTTGTAAGCTGTGGAAGGTCAATATTATCAGTCTCGTTTGTCTAGTGTAAGCGGTGGCATTAGTTTATGTTTTAGTAGATTTATTGCTTTTGTTGTTCTGTAAATTAAAAATATGACTCAGACGCCGCAGACAAATAAAAAGAATGCATTTGCTGTTGCTCTGATTAATACTCGTAAGGCAATCGGTCAGATGGCAGACGAAGATATTCAATTTATAGCAGCGAATTGTTTCATCTTCCATTGATGCACCATCAGAGGCAATCCACCTTCTATGGTCAAACGCTGAATTCAATTGTAACTTTTTTTTTTATTTATTTATTCATTATTCATTTAATACATTGAGGGTATATATGTACATTATTCATTATGATGGACTTAAAATTAACAAGGACTATGTAACAAACAATTTCAGTTGCAGAATAATTAAAAGAAAAAAAAAAGAAAATGAAGATGAATTCAAATATATTTAAAGAATGCTAAAAATAAATCTTTTAAATTGTTCAAAAAATATAAGTCTGAATTGTATAGAAGCCGGTTTTGCCAATTGCGTCGCGAGTATGATTTTCTCAATAGGTTTCTCTATAAACAATATGTAATGAACACTGAATCGCAGATTTCGAGGAATCCAAAGGGGTTTTGGACTTTTTTGAATGGTAAAAGGAAGGTACATGGTATTCATCAAAATATGGAATACGAAGGTGTTCTTTCTAGTTGCACTAATTCATCATGCGAGTTATTTGCGAAGTTTTTCGAATCAGTATATGTCGACTACTCTAATCTTAATATATCCCTCGAGGATAATGTTACTAGTTCCAACACCACCATAGGATCCTTACATCTTTCAATGGATGATGTTTTCCAGGGCATACAATCTATGAACTCCTGTCAAAGTGCTGGCCCTGATCGTATTCCTTTTGATGTGCTAAAAAAATGCAGTTCATCTCTCTCTTTGCCATTGAATATTGTATTCAATTTGTCATTATCTTCAGGCACATTCTTAGATGAATGGAAATTGTCATTTATTACAGAGGAATAACTAAACTTTCAGCTATTCCTAAACTTTTTGAGTCAATAGTTACTAAACAAATTTATTTTTTGTATCAAAGAAAAGATATCTCTGAAACAATATGGATTTATATCTGGTAGATCCACTTTAACAAACTTGACTCTATTTACTAAATATCTATTTGATTCTGTGGAATCAGGTTACCAAGTTGATGTTATTTTTACTGATTTTGTGAAGGCATTTGACTCAGTATGCCATATCATTCTTATTAACAAAATTAAGTCTTTTGGGATTCATTCCAGTTTGCTTAAATGGATCTCTAGTTATTTATTGAATAGAAAACAGGTTGTTAAGATTGGTTCTTCTCAATCTAGAGTTATTAAGGTCATATCTGGTGTTCCACAAGGTAGCCACTTTGGACCTTTACTGTTTAACATGTTCATCAATGATATCCGATTTTTGTTTCATCGTGCTAACTGTCTGTTGTATGTCGATGACCTTAAGATATTTCTACGTGTGAATAACATTTATGATTGCCTAAGTCTTCAAAATGAATTAAATGTAATAGTCGATTGGTGTCGAATAAACTGTCTTTCATTAAATATAAATAAATGTCATTCTTTTTCTGTTCATCGTACATTGATACCAATAATTTACGACTACACAATTTCTGGGACCGCCCTGATTCGTAAAGCTGACGTTAAAGACCTTGGTGTGCTCTTTGACACAAAGCTTACATTCTCGTTTCACGTCGATTATGTAGTTGCTAAAGCAAACTCTATGCTTGGCTTTCTTAAACGTTCTTGTGCTGAATTTTCTAACCCGTATGCTCTTAAGTCCGTTTATATGTCTTTAGTACGTCCTTTCCTTGAATATTGCTCTATAGTCTGGTGTCCAAATTACTGTAATTCTATAATGCGATTGGAAAGGGTCCAAAAGTCTTTTACGAGATTTGTTGTAAAACAGTTGAAATGGAATCTTGATGATATGCCCTCGTACTCTACTAGATGTGCTTTGATCGGTTTGGATACCTTGGAAAAAAGGCGAAATGTTCATTGTATATTGTTTATCCATGATGTCTTTTCTTACCATGTAATATGTCCTGATATACTTAGATACTTTGAATTCTATGCACCGGAAAGAATACTTCGTACCAGAATTTTTTTATTAAATCCTAGGCATGTTTATAACTATGGTCTCAATGAGCCAATAACGAAATGTATAAAATTATTTAACTCAGTGTGTACCGAAATTGATTTATGTTATGATCGGTTCAATTTTAAATTACTATTATTGCATATATTTGCTTCTACTTGAATTTATTTATAAATTTATCTGATATCTGTTAGAGTTAAGCTCGGTAGATGGAATAAAGTAAACTAAACTAAACTAAACTAAAAATATAAAACAACTTCAGATATTATAGTACGTAAATTTTAAGTGTTTTTCATGGGAGAATGAATAAGTAGATACATTCTATAGTTAGTAAAACTAGTGACGAATGTATCGAGTTACATTGCAAAGGACGAAATTTAAGTTTGAATTCAAAATCTATTACTGTAGTGAGGTGAATTTAATTTCATTGTGAATATATATCACTAGATAATTAACTTAGATAGATCATCTTTCTCATTAAGATCATATTGTAGTTAAACAGCTACTTTTTTACCTTATTGATGAACGAAAAGATATTTCGACAACATCTTAGTTCAATGGGTAATTTATTAAATATATGTACGAGGAGCTATAGAAGAATAATAACTTAAGAAGAGATGAGTATTATGTGGAGGAATAGAAGCAAGATTACTAGCCGAGCTGCGAAGATTATTGGCATTCGGATCACGATTTAAGATTTTTAGATTTAGATTTATTTATTTTCATAGATTTATTTATTTTCTTCATAACTTAAAGCTAATTTATACAATTTTCTTCAGATATAGCGGAAAATAAGAATGATCATTCCGTAACTTCAAAGTTAGTGTGGAATGAACATCGATTTCATATTAACAATTATATATAAGTTTGATGTGGAGTGACATCGGTTATTCAAAAATTATAAGTAAGGATCTAAAATTAATAGTTACACAAATTCAAAAAACAAAAAAAAGGAAAAATTAATTAAAAAAGAACAGAAATAGAAAGAAATAAAGAATAAAAGAAAGAAATTCAGAAATGATATAATTTACAATTCATAATTAATTAATACTCGTATGAATAGCAATAAACTTAGACATTAACTTGTGCTGAAGATTAGGATAGCAAATCACTTTAAAAGAACGATTCAAGGACATCATAATTGACAGTAAATAACCAGTCTTTAATCTTTTTTAGAAAACCAGTAAAATTATTGGTTGTCCGGACAGAAATTGGTAGTCTATTGAAAATTTAAGGGGCTATAACGGTGTAGAAGTGAGAAAAAATGGATTTGTACGCGAATGGAACATTGACAAGATGCATGGTATTTACACGTAGATTGTATAATTGTGAACTTCTGCTAGGAATATTTCCGCTTTGCTTAAAAAATTCTTTTAATACTTTAAAAACCTAAAGGTGTCTCATTGGTAGAATACGCAGTTCTCTAAATAGAGGCCAACTCGGAGTTAAACGATTTTTATTGCAAATAATTCTAACTAGATGTTTCTGAGCTATAAACAAGGGTCTGAAAGTGTTATTATACGAACCACCCTAACCTGCTATACCATATTGTAATTTAGAATGAGCAAGGCTATAATAAATTAATTTTAGTACTTTCGTAGAGCAAAACTGTTTGATAAGATACATTTTAAGCGTAATCAGGAGCATATATGCTTTAATGGTATTGATATGGTCTTTCCAGTTCAAATTATGGTCAATTAAAACTCCAAGGTAATTGTAGTGATGCACAGATTTAATGTTAAGACAATTATTAGAACAAGATGAACTATAAACAAAATTACTTTTTCCACAACTATGAACAGGTAAACAGAATTTTTTACAATCGTGTGCATGAAAACATAAATTGAAATCATTTAGAACATGATTCAATATTTTGAAAGACATCAATTTTGTCTTCTCACTAACGATCAATTTATGTTCCGCAAACCAAAGTCTCAGTGTTTCTAGATCTTCCGAAATCTTCGCTATACATTCGTATTCTGTACCAAATTGGTATGTAAAGGCTATGTCGTCTGCATATGCAGTGGATATTCCATTTAGATTTAATTCAAACAGAGAATTAATGTAAATTAAAAATAATAAAGGACCAAGAACTGATCCTTGTGGTACACCATTTTTTAAAACACGAGAGTTACTAAAATTTCCATTCACATTAACTTTTTGTTCTCTACCTTTTAAGTAAGAGGTAAACCACTTATGAACTACTCCTCTGAAACCAGCATTATATAGTTTTTTTAGAAGCAAGTTATGGTCCACCATGTCAAACGCTTTTGTCATATCAACAAAGAGAGCCATTGTAGATTTGTTTTCGTTAATACTTTCATACAATTGACTGCACACTCTGAGTATGGCATCTTCGGTTGATAATCCTTGTCTGAATCCAAACTGATTACTACTAAAAAAATTATTGCTTTCTAAAAAAAGATACAATGCGTGATTTCATAAGTTTTTCAAAAATCTTAGAAAACGATGGTAGTAGAGAAATAGGTCTGAAGTTCAACATATTATTTTTATTACCTTTTTTAAAAAGTGGTATAACTTCAGCACCTTTAAGGTGACGAGGGAAACAACTATTTTGAACACTAAGATTGAACAAGAAAGATAAAACGTCCACCACATATAAACCTATTTTTTTAAACAATATACTCGATATACCATCACTAGTACAAGAATTTGTATTTTTTAAAGACAATATAGCTTTATATATTTCAAATGAATTAATAGGCCGAAAACTAAAACTATTTATTTGCGTGTTTTCTGTGGTTATTATGGAGCAATTACTCTGAAATTTCGGTGAAGTATTCATTGAACTTGTTGGAAATGCTAGTAGAATCAGTATAACTTAATCCATCTATCTCTAAACTATTTATTTCTATTGATTATTTACTTTTTCCTAAAATGCAATCAACCACCTTCCACTCATCTCTTACATTACCTCTGGCTCTTACAAACGAATCAGTATAATATTTGTTACGCGTTTCTTCGATACTTTTGTGCACAGATTTGCATAGATTAACATAATATTTTTTTAGTTTTCTGTTGTGAGGATGACTTCTACATATTTTTGCAAATTTGTTTTTTCCTTTATAATGAATACCCGTTTCTTAAGAAAAATATTTTTAAAACTTTATAAAAGTAAAGATGTTGTAGAGGTAGTATGAAATACTACTACTAAATAGTGGGAAACTATGCTCATGGCGCCTTTTTTTCCAGATGATTCTAAGTAAATGTTTTTGAACTACCAGCAAAGGTTGCATTTTGTTTTTGTGTGTGCCGCCACAACAAGTCAAACCATACTGCAATTTGGATTGGACCAGACCATAATAAACTGTTTCTAAGAGTTTCCTCGTGCAAAATAGTCTCAAATGGTATAACATTTTAGTTGTTTTTTGCATGTACGTTCTTAGGGAAGTGGTATGAGAGCTCCAGTTTAACCTATTGTCGATTTCAAGACCCAGATACTTAAAAACTTGTATATTACCAATAACAAAACAATTCGGTGAACAACTTTTAGTATTAATAAATGTCATTAGAGTTTGTAATACACAGCAAGTATAAGAACTTACCAATAAGTTGTTGCAGTACGAATTATGAAACGTGAAATGTGGAAGTTGTAAATTCAGACCAGACGTATTAAAAATCATGATTTTGGTTTTATCGCTGATAAGTAACTTATGTAAACGGAACAAATGTCTCAATAATTCTAAGTCATGACTGATATCAGCTGTCAGATCTAAGAGAGAATTGCTAGAGTATGAACAACCTATGCCATCAGCAAATCCCGTAAGTATACCTTTGATATTTAGAGTAAAGATGGAGTTTATAAATACTAAGAACAGTATTGGCCCAAGAACAGAGCCCTGGGGAACACCAATTTTTATATCACAGCACTGACTAAATGTACCTGACCCTTTGTTTTCTGTTCGTGAGATAGAATTCAAACCACTTAAGTATAAACTCCCTGAATCCAGCTTTGTTTAATTTATTTAGTAAGATGGTATGATCAACAAAAGCTTTAGTTATATCAATAAAGCGAGCAGCAGTTAACTTCTTACTATTGATGCTATCATATATACTGCTGCAGAAACTTAGAAGTGCATCGTCAGTTGATCTACCAGCTCTGAAGCCATACTATCTGTGGCTAAGAAATGAATTAGAGTTAAGATATGGCACAACTCCCTCTTTGATCAGTTTTTCGAATACTTTGGAAAATACTGGAAGAAGCGAGATAAGCCTGTAATTTAATATTTTATTGTTACCTTTTTTGAAGATAGGTATTACTTCAGAAATTTTTAGCATATCGGGAAACTTGCCACAGAGGATGCTTTTGTTAAAGATATGGGCCAAAACATCTACAATATTACGAGCAATACTCTTAATAAAAGCATTCGAATAAGAATTATGAGTAGAGGAATTCAAGTTATTTAAGGACATGATAGTTTTATATATCTCCACTGATGAAATAGATTCATAGAAAAAGCTCTGAGCAACTGCTCTTTCCCTATTGAAACAACCAGTAATACAACGATTTGAACTAGAGTTGAGTCCTGCCTCAGATATTGTAATATCTGCAACACTAGTAAAGTATAAGTTGAAGTAATTGGCTATTTCAGTACAGTTTGAAATATCGCGATTATTGTGCCTTATACAAGATGGTATACTCATAGGGACGTTTCTATTAAAAAGCTCATTGACGATACCCCATTCCTTTTTTGCTTTACCTTTTTCACTCTGGAATTTGTTGATGTAATAATTTTCTTTATATATAGGAGTTTTAACGGCAACTTCTTTACTAATTCTATCATAAACATTTCGAAGATGAACATTATTAGATACTAGAATTAAAGGGAAACTATTCTCAGATCCTAAAAAAAAGATTTAAGATCAATGAAATACAAGGCCTTCCAGCAAAGTTGTTGCGCAAAACATGCGGAAAGTACATGAATATAGCTTAGTTAAACAGGTAAACTTCGTCATCAACAACGAGAACAATTCAGCTCCAGTGAGGTTACGGCTTTTCTTTAAAGCGAACCAACTTGGAAAGAATCTCGAAAACATTGAGTTTCTATATTACTCCTTAACATTCTCGTAATAATTGACTCATGATAGTAATAATTGACACTCTTCCAAACTTTGCCGAGGATACTTCAAGATCGAGTGTTAAAAAAAATTAAATGGCCAGCCCAATTACCTGGGTTATTAATTTTGTGCTTTAGAATAAAAAAGTATTAAAGAATGACAATTATTTACTCCGTCCAGTTGGAACTACATGTTGCTCACGTCAATGTCTTCAATCTTAGGCCAATAAATTTTGGTTATCGTTTGATCACAGCCCAGAGAATTTACCGTCACAGTGGCGCCTCCGTCGTTTTCACAAAAAATCGGCCAGATCACGCCGCCAGTCCCGGCGCGCATTTAACTGTCACCCATGGTGGTTGTAATGGCCTCTCAACGACCACATTTGGATTCTCAGAACACAAAATTTTGCAATTTTATTTACGTAACCGCCGAGATAGAAATGAGCCTCATCGCTGGAGAAGATTTCATGGAATTAACAATTCCGTGTTTTCGGGCACTGAGCGGCTATGTTTTCAGTTGATCGAGCATTACGATGATGCACAGGCCTTACGACATCACAAACACTACCGATTTGTTTGCTCAGTTGGGCGATTATGACTACCATAATCTATCCTTAAATCGTGATACACAGATATTACAGAACTGTTGTGAAGTTGTGGTTCCCTTGTGAAGTATAGTACATCAGCAATGTTGCTTTGAATTTTGCTCCATTTGTGCGGTATTGTGTCGCCAACGAAAAAAAAAGACAAAAAAAAAAGCGTGACAGCTGACAGTTCTTAAGAGTGGAGTGCTACACGAAAGAACAACTCGTTTTCATCGTTGAGCAATATTTCAAAAATAATGAAGGTTTAGCAGCTGCAGTTCTCAATTTTCGTGCAAAATGTGGTCGGAATAACTTCATCAACTGTGAAGAGATTAATTCAAAAATTCAGGGAATCTGTATCGATTAGTGATTTTAGCCGTTCTCCAACAAGTTCAACACAAAACATCGAAGCAGTTCGTGAGAGTGTTGTTGAGAGTTCAGGAACATCAATTCGGCACCGTGGTTTAGAATTGGATAGCTCTCTACAGCGTATTCTCACGAAAGATTTGCATATTCATGCGTACAAAGTGCATTGACTCAAGAACTGAAGTTTATTGACCACGCACAGTGAAGAGAATTCGTTGAATGGAATATAGAACAACAAGTGGATGCTGATTTTTCAACTGAAATCACTTTCAGCGATGAAGCTCATTTTCATCTTGATGGCTTTGTTAATCGTCAAAATTGTCGAATTTGGGGTTCAGAAAATCCACTGTCACTGTTTGGTGAGGATTTTGGGGTGAAGGCATCATCGGACCATTCTTCTTTGAAAATGCGACTGGTCAGGCAATAACAGTTAATGGTGCTCTCTATGGCGACATGATAATCCAGTTTTTTGTGCCTAAATTGCAAGATATGGATGTGGACCTCATGTGGTTTCAACAAGACAGTGCCACATGTCATACAGCCTGAGAAACAATTCAATTACTGTATGAGTCATTTCCTGGAGGACTTTTGAGTCATTTCCTTGGACTTTTTTTTTGGAGTTTTTTGAAGTCTAAGGCTTATGCCAACAAGCCCACGACCACCCACATCTTGAAGGAGCAAATCGAGCGCTGTATCAATGAAATTTAGCCACATATGGTATTCCATACATAACCCTATACTGTATACTTTATGAACCAATAAAACAAGTCTGTATTTTCTATCAGAGTTACTTCTTGCGTGAATTTTGGGACACCCTTTATTTAAACCTTTTCACCTCTCGAGGGGCATAGGGCTTCAACAACGCCTGCGCGCGGAGTTCTGCAACGCGTTTGAACTGGCTCCTACTCATTCCCAAAGAACTTGATTCCTCTTCAACTGTTCTCCGCCACGTTTGCCTAGGGCGTCTCGCAGTTCTGCCTGCTTGAATGAGCGGATTCCACTGCATGGCATATTTCGCAATGGAGTTGTCATTGCGCCTATTTAGTCCTTCATATAGTGATGTCTATAGGCTCTTAATCCATTCTCTGATAAGATCAAGATCATTCTTAGACATCTATTTACCAAGGTCTGCAGCTTTCGTGTATTAGTAGTATCCACCTTCCAAATATTGCACCCTTATAGCAGTACTGATTCTACGTTGGAGCGGAACAATCGCAGCTTAGTTCTTGTGCTGATAACATTATTTCTCTAGACTTTGGATAGCATTCTGCCACTGCGGTTAGCCCAGGCCACACTTCCTAGATATGGAAAGTTGTATAATTTCTCGACTATATTGAGATAAGTGCGGGTATCAAAAGTGCTCAGGACTTTTGTATTGGTTTATTTTAAGCCCCAATTTGTTTGCCTCAGCTCCTAAATTTTGGACCATCAGTCCATTATCCGATGTAAAATTAGATAAACATCGTCAGCGTGGTCGATGTGTTTAAGGTAAGATGTAAATCTTCATCGAATTCCATGGTTACCCTCCGTCAATTCTGCACGGAGTACACAGTATGCATCTCTGACGTACTCCACTTTGGACATTAAAATACTCCGACACTTTACCATTGATTGTGTAAGACGTGACACTTACTATCCTCGTATGTAGCTTTGATAAGAGCTATGAGTTTTTCTGGGGTGTCTATCTTACACAAGGCAAACCAGATAGCATCTCGATTCAAGCTGTCGAAAGCCTTCTCGAAGTCGATAAACAGTTGCATTTCTCTATTAGTAAGTTGTTCATGTGGTCGATGCAGGAGGATCCACCGTGAAAACTTGCCTGACGGCGAGAGTTGAATCTAAACGTTCTTTGATCCAATCTAATATGATTCTAGCTATTAATTTGGCTACAGCCGAAAGAACAGGAGAAATATGTACATACTTTGGAGACTGTAAATGCAAATACAAATGTCACATATTCTGAGCATTATTTTAAGACTAAGTAACCACCCAAATAAGTTCTATGCTAATATACTGTAATATGCAGGCTACGGCTCGAGTAGATAAAACGATATTGTAACATCGTCTAAAAGTATGCAACAATAATGTAGAATAATAACTACGCTCCTACAGCCCATTCCAAACTGTACTTTCATTCGAGGTTCGCAATAGCTGACAAAGCCACGGATAAAGAGAGAATTATAACTGGAAGAAATGATTGTCATCTTGGAATTATTTCCAGTGGTCGAAGAATTTGCTAGAAGTTTCTGGCTATCTGAAACTTCTGCTATATAAGGACAGATGGCGATCAATAGAAAAGACAGTGATTTTTAAACTGTGGCGAAGAGATTAGAAAAGTGATAATAGGCGAAGTTGTAATTTTGTGATAAATTGAAAGTTGAGAGTTAACAAGAAGGAGTAATTAGTTTGGATTTGTGAATTAAGTAATAGAAAGGAGATAAAGTGATTTAAGAGGAAAGAGACATTGTAAGAAAAGAATTGCGAAGGATAGTACAGTGTGAACCTGAATTGTTCTATAGACTAGAAAATAAAGAAATAAATTTCACAGAATATTGTTTTATCTACTCGAGCCGTAGCTCGCATATTACAATACTATTCTTCGCAAATTCTTTTCTTACAAGGTCTCTTTCCTCTCAAATCACTTTATCTCCTTTCAATTACTTAATTTACAAATCCAAACTAATTACTTTTTCTTGTTCACTCTCAACTTTCAATTTATCACAAAATTACAACTTCGCCTATTATCACTTTTCTAATCTCTTCGCCACAGTTTAAAAATCACTGTCTTTCCTATTGATCGCCATCTGTCCTTATATAGCAGAAGTTTCAGATAGCCAGAAACTTCTAGCAAATTCTTCGACCACTGGAACAAGAGAAATAATTCTTGCAGTTATAATTCCCTTTTATCCCTAATATTATTCGTCTCTTTCGTTGACATGAGCTGTGGAGACTTCGTCCCCGACACGAACCTCGAATGAAGGACAGTTTGAACCAAAATTCTGCCAGAATGGAAAGTCACTTCGGAATTTGCTGCATAGACATAGGCGCGTAGTTATTATTATGCTACACTGCCCCCCTCTTAGACGTGTTCGTCCCGAACAAGTGCATCCTCATTTCGGCCATTGTATCGACTCAGTCGGTCCACATGAACCACTTTCATTTTGGCCCTTGGTCCTCGCTGGATGCGGTAGACAACATCGTTGATGCGGGTTACTATTCTGTAGGGACCTTCCCAGTTCCGCTGTAACTTAGGTGATTTCCCCTTTTGGCGATGGGGATTATACAGCCACACCAGATCTCCTTCCTGGAATCCTGACGTTGTTGCCTTGGCATCATACCTGGTCTTCATGCGGTCGCTCGTCATCTTAATCTGGCTTCTGGTCCTTTGGTGTATGTCCCTAAGCCTTTCCCTAAGGTCCGCCACGTACTCTTCTTCATTTCTGGGCTCATTGGTAGGAGATCCAAATTTCACCTCACTGGGTAAACGAGCTATTCCACCAAATAAGATTTCGAACGGCGTATGTCGAGTAGTGCTATGCACGGCACTTCTATAGGCCATCAAAAACAAGGGAATCTGCCGGTCCCAATCCCGTTGGTAGTCACCTACGACCTTCGAGAGATGTTCGTCCAAAGTCCTATTGAAACGCTCCACCATACCGTCCGACTGTGGATGAAGCGGGGTTGTCCTTGTCTTTTTGATTCCGAGTAGTTGACACATCTCTTGGAAGATTCTTGACTCGAAGTTCCGCCCTTGGTCAGAATGCAATTCCAAGGGCACACCGAATCTGCTAACCCAATTGTAGACGATCTGCTCCGCCACGGTTCTGCTTTCCTGGTTAGGGATCGGAAACGCTTCCGGCCACTTACTGAAGTAGTCCATCACTACGAGTATATACCGATTACCATTGTCGGTTTCCGGAAAGGGCCCTGCGATGTCAATGGCGATTCGTTCGAAAGGTGCTCCCACGTTGTATTGGTGCATCTTACCTCGAGTTTTGATTCTCGGACCCTTGCTAGCTGCACACACGTCGCATTTTCTGCACCAGTCTTCGATATCTTCCTTCGCTCTTAACCAATAAAAACGTTCTCGTACCTTTTCTAGCGTCTTATTCACTCCCAAGTGGCCTCCGGTCGCCCCGCCATGCATTTCCTGTAACACCTCCTTGACCCTCGTCCGCGGTACGACAAGCTGCATTCAAACGACTTTCCGTCGGAGGATTCCCATTTTCTTCTCAGAACACCGTCTTGGACATGGAGGGAGTCCCACTGCGCAAAATATGCCTTTAAGGTCGGGCTTCTGTGAGAGATGTCCTGATGATCCGGTTTCTCCATGTTCTCCTTCCAGGCCAGAATCGGCTCGATATCCGGGTCTTCCTTCTGAGCGTTCCGGATCTCATCTACGCTCCAGCCGGCGATAGGTTCGGCTCTCATTCTTTGGATGGAAACCAGCTCCCGTTCTTCCTGACGCGCACAATGTTTACAATCCGTTCTGCATGGTCTCCGGGACAGTGCATCCGCATTAGAGTGGAGTTTTCCTTTACGATGCTGTATTTCGTAGTCGTAGATTTGCAGCCTTTCGATCCATCTTGCGACCTGACCCTCAGGACTCTTGAACTGTAATAGCCATTTTAAGGCTGCATGGTCTGTGCGAAGAACGAACTTCCTCCCGTAGAGGTATTTGTGAAAATGCTTCGTAGCCAAGATCAAAGCTAGAAGTTCTCTCCTTGTCACGCAGTAGTTCCTTTCTGGCTTAGAGAGCACCTTGCTGAAGTACGCAACCACCTTCTCTTGGCCGTCATGCACCTGGGAGAGTACGGCTCCTACCCCAACATTACTAGCATCTGCATCCACAATGAACGTTTCCCCGGGAGTGGGGTAAGCCAGTATCGGGGCATCGCATAGCCGTTGTTTAAGTGCCTTGAAGCTCTTCTCGCACTCAATTGTCCATTTGAATTGTTTTCCCTTTTCCGTCAACTGGTGCAGGTTCTTTGCGATCCCGGCAAAATCCTTCACGAACCGTCTGTAGTAGGTGGCTAGGCCCAGGAAGCTCCTTAGTTGGTGTTTATCCTTGGGGACTGGCCAGTTTTTCACCGCTTCGACCTTCTCTGGATCGGTTCTCACTCCTTTCGCTGAAATTATGTGTCCCAGGTACTTGACTTCCGCTCTAAACAGGGCGCACTTCTTGGGGTTGAGCTTCAGGTGGGCACTTCGAAGCCTTTGAAACACATCCCTTAGATTGTCTCGGTGTTGCGCAAACGTTTTTCCTACGACGATGACATCATCCAAGTATACCAAACAGGTTTTCCATGTTAACCCTTGCAGGACACATTCCATCAATCGCTCGAAAGTCGCCGGAGCATTGCACAGCCCGAATGGCATTACCGTGAATTGCCATAGCCCATTTCCTGCGGTGAAGGCGGTTTTCTCCCGGTCTTCTGGATGGATCTGTACCTGCCAGTAGCCACTCTTCAAGTCGAGAGTGGAAAACCATCGGGCTCCTGATAGTGTGTCTAGCGTGTCGTCAATCCGTGGCAGAGGGTAGCTGTCTTTCTTGGTGACGTAATTGAGCTGCCGATAGTCCACGCAGAACCGCGTGCTGCCATCTTTCTTCTTAACCAGTACAACCGGTGATGCCCACGGACTTTTGGAACTTTCAATCAGACCTTCTTTCTCCATTGCCGACACCATCTCTGCAACTTCTGTCTGCTTTGCCAATGGAAGGCGCCTAGCAGGCTGACGAATTGGTCTAGTATCACCAGTGTCTATTCGATGTTGTACCAGGTGTGTTCGGCCGTATTCTCCGTCCTGTGAGGCAAATACATCAGCGTACTCATTGATAAGATTCTCTGCCATAGTTCGCTGCTCCTGATTCAGCTCACTGGACTGGAGAATCGTCTCTCTCGCTTCCGCTGTCCAAGGTGATGGGAGAAGTTTTGGAGCATCACGTTCAGATATTGTTGCGACGGCGGTAATCGGCGTGCATTTTCCAGTCACCTCCCCTCGCCTTAGTTTGACAGTGTGTGGTCTTGCGTTCAAAACCCTCACTGGAACCATGGTGTTCTTTGGTTCGACTAACGTCTTTCCCACGATGTAGTCTTGAGAATTCTTCTCTGGGTATGGTTCTACTATGTAGAATCGGTGGCTCCCAAGATCACCTTCCAGCTTCGTCCAAATGATTGTCTCTGAAGACGGCGGCAAAACTTCGTCTTTGCTGATGACTGTCCTGAGAGTTACGGCATTCTCATTTCCGTACACCATCGGAATCTCCACATTTCGATACCTCAGTACTTGCATCCCGATGTCCAAGATTACTTCATTTGCTTTCATGAAGTCTACTCCGATGATGCACTCGTCGCATATATCTGCCACCAGAAACGCATGGGAGAACGTCAGTCCTGCCAGAGTAATCGTAAGACGAACTTCTCCAAATACCTTCGCCATTTCCCCTGTTGCAGTCTTCAGGCAGTAGCTGTTGGTGTTGTGCAGCCAGGAGCTTTTGACGATATCTCTTCTTACAATGGAGGCAGTGGCACCTGTGTCGATGGTGGCTACGCACTTCTTCTCGTTGATTAGTGCCTCCACTGTCAGGCTCTTGTTACCCCGTTTGGTTTGCGAAACTTGAATGGTGGTCCTGGGGGCCTCGATTCCAGTAACCAACTTCTGCCCCGCGAAGTTGGTCCTTACGCATTTCCCGACTGCTGGTTTTGGGAAGTCTGACTGACAGGATGGATGTTATCACCTCCAGATGCTTCCTCTCTGCTTCTCCTACTTCCGCAATGTGGACAATTTCCTCGTCTAGGTGCAATTCTGCACTGCCGTTGTAGGTGTCCGGTTTGGTTGCAATTCCAGCAACGGATTTGACTTCCGCGAGCTCTGTCTTCATCCATGACGGCTGTTCTCTGGCATGAGCATTCCACGACGGACATTTCCCTGACACGGTGTATTCCCTGGTATGCTTGGTCCGCAGCCTTCATTGACAAAGCGAATGCCAATGCCTCGGGGAGTGTTCGCTTTTCAGCCATCCTTACAGCCATTTGCAGTTGTCTGTCCTCTATGGCCTGAATAAAAGCTTCCACCGCCATTTCGTTGATAAGCTCCTCACCGGCTTTAGGGTATGAAAGATGGGCTAGTCGCTCTATATCCGCTTGCAACTGTTGGAGCGTTTCCCCCCTTTTCTGGACTCGACTACGCAGCTGAACCCTGTACACCTGCTGCATGTGTTCATCCCCAAACCGCATCTCGATAGCCTGAACCAGAGAGTCGTAGTTCTGCTGTTTATCTTCCGGGATGGTCTGCAAGAGCTCCGCAGCTGGACCCCTCAGTGCAAGTGTGAGTGCAATGGACTTCTCTTCATCGTCCCAGCTATTGGTCATTGCGGCCGCTTCGAATTGCCTTTTATAAATTGGCCATGATGTTTGACCATCGAAGATAGGAGGCTGCATCTCCTTTCTTCTCAGACCGTCAGTGGAATATTCCCGTGCTTTCTGTCTCTTCACGTTGCTGAGCTCCTTAGCAAGATTTTCGACTTGCTTTCCTACTATCTCGAATTGCGTATCCACTTTTTCAAACTGAGTCTCTATCTTCCCGAACTGAGTTTCATGTTTCTCAAAATTTTCATCGAATCTAATTTCGACTTTTTCGAGTTGCGTCTCGACCTTCTCGATTTTCTCTTCGATCACTTCGAATTTGGATTCCAAGTTCTTGTTTTGCTCATCAAGTTTACTTTCCAGAGCATCTAGAGAATTCTTTTGTTCGTCCATTGCTTTCTTTTGTTCATCCAGCTTAAGTTCTAGAGAATTCTTTTGTTCGTCCATTGCTTTCTTTTGTTCGTCCAGCTTAAGTTCTAGAGCATTCCTTTGGTCGCCCATTGCTTTCTTTTGTTCGTCCATCGCTTTCTTTTGTTCATCCAGCTTAAGTTCTAGAGAATTCTTTTGTTCGTCCATTGCTTTCTTTTGTTCGTCCAGCTTAAGTTCTAGAGAATTCCTTTGGTCGCCCATTGCTTTCTTTTGTTCGTCCATCGCTTTCTTTTGTTCATCCAGCTTAAGTTCTAGAGAATTCTTTTGGTCATCGAGCTTATGACTTTGATCTTCTATTGCTTTCTTTTGTTCGTCCATGACTAACTTAAGTTGCAGGAGCAGACTTGTTATACCCGGGTCGGCTACTGTACTTGCTGGTTCCTCTTCCACGTCAAACTCTATGTCATGCGGATTTTCACCTTCCTGCGTTACTGCTTCTTCCAGACGAATCAGTAGGGCATCTTTTCCCCCAGTTGTGTCGAGGTTCCGCTTACTGAGTTCTGCCTTTAGTTGAGTTATAGTTAGTTTTCCCAATTTGCGACCCATTTTGCGCAACTAATTAACTCAACACAGAAATCGTTTTTTTTTTTTTTTTTTTTTTTTTGTGCAATTTCACACCACGGAAATAGTTATTCACAGAATAAGTTTTATCCCGCTTCTGACACCAATGTAATATGCGAGCTACGGCTCGAGTAGATAAAACAATTATTCTGTGAAATTATTTCTTTATTTTCTACTCTATAGAACAATTCAAGTTCACACTATACTATTCTTCGCAAATTCTTTTCTTACAATGTCTCTTTCCTCTTAAATCACTTTATCTCCTTTCAATTACTTAATTCACAAATCCAAACTAATTACTTTTTCTTGTTCACTCTCAACTTTCAATTTATCACCAAATTACAACTTCGCCCATTATCACTTTTCCAATCTCTTCGCCACGGTTCTAAACCAACTGTCTTTTTTTTTTGATCGCCATCTGTCCTTATATAGCAGAAGTTTCTGATAGCCAGAAACTTCTAGCAAATTCTTCGACCACTGGAACAAGAGAAATAATTCTTGCAGTTATAATTCCCTTTTATCCCTAATATTATTCGTCTCTTTCGTTGACATGAGCTGTGGAGACTTCGTCCCCGACACGAACCTCGAATGAAGGACAGTTTGAACCAAAATTCTGCCAGAATGGAAAGTCACTTCGGAATTTGCTGCATAGACATAGGCGCGTAGATATTATTATGCTACAGTATTGTATTGTGGAAGAAGCAGTAACGCAGGAAGGTGAAAATCCGCACGACGTAGAGTTTGACGTGGAAGAGGAACCAGCAAGTACAGCAGCCGACCCGGGTATAACAAGTCTGCTCCTGCAACTTAAGTTAGTCATGGACGAACAAAAGAAAGCAATAGAAGACCAAAGGAATTCTATAGAACTTAAGCTGGACGAACAAAAGAAAGCAATGGACGACCAAAAGAAAGCAATGGACGACCAAAAGAAAGCAATGGACGACCAAAAGAAAGCAATGGACGACCAAAAGAACTCTCTAGAACTTAAGATGGACGAACAAAAGAAAGCAATGGACGACCAGAGGAATTCTCTAGAACTTAAGCTGGACGAACAAAAGAAAGCTATAGACGAACAAAAGAATTCTCTAGATGCTCTGGAAAGTAAACTTGATGAGCAAAACAAGAACTTGGAATCCAAATTCGAAGTGATCGAAGAGAAAATCGAGAAGGTCGAGACGCAACTCGAAAAAGTCGAAACTAGATTCGATGAAAATTTTGAGAAACATGAAACTCAGTTCGGGAAGATAGAGACTCAGTTTGAAAAAGTAGAAAAGCAAGTCGAAAATCTTGCTAAGGAGCTCAGCAACGTGAAGAGACAGAAAGCACGGGAATATTCCACTGACGGTCTGAGAAGAAAGGAGATGCAGCCTCCTATCTTCGATGGTCAAACATCATGGCCAATTTATAAGAGGCAATTCGAAGCGGCCGCAATGACCAATAGCTGGGACGATGAAGAGAAGTCTATTGCACTCACGCTTGCACTGAGGGGTCCAGCTGCGGAGCTTTTGCAGACCATCCCGGAAGATAAACAGCAGAACTACGACTCTCTGGTTCAGGCTATCGAGATGCGGTTTGGGGATGAACACATGCAGCAGGTGTACAGGGTTCAGCTGCGTAGTCGAGTCCAGAAAAGGGGGGAAACGCTCCAACAGTTGCAAGCGGATATAGAGCGACTAGCCCATCTTTCATACCCTAAAGCCGGTGAGGAGCTTATCAACGAAATGGCGGTGGAAGCTTTTATTCAGGCCATAGAGGACAGACAACTGCAAATGGCTGTAAGGATGGCTGAAAAGCGAACACTCCCCGAGGCATTGGCATTCGCTTTGTCAATGAAGGCTGCGGACCAAGCATACCAGGGAATACACCGTGTCAGGGAAATGTCCGTCGTGGAATGCTCATGCCAGAGAACAGCCGTCATGGATGAAGACAGAGCTCGCGGAAGTCAAATCCGTTGCTGGAATTGCAACCAAACCGGACACCTACAACGGCAGTGCAGGAGTGCACCTAGACGAGGAAATTGTTCACATTGCGGAAGTAGGAGAAGCAGAGAGGAAGCATCTGGCTGTCAGTCAGACTTCCCAAAACCAGCAGTCGGGAAATGCGTAAGGACCAACTTCGCGGGGCAGAAGTTGGTTACTGGAATCGAGGCCCCCAGGACCACCATTCAAGTTTCGCAAACCAAACGGGGTAACAAGAGCCTGACAGTGGAGGCACTAATCAACGAGAAGAAGTGCGTAGCCACCATCGACACAGGTGCCACTGCCTCCATTGTAAGAAGAGATATCGTCAAAAGCTCCTGGCTGCACAACACCAACAGCTACTGCCTGAAGACTGCAACAGGGGAAATGGCGAAGGTATTTGGAGAAGTTCGTCTTACGATTACTCTGGCAGGACTGACGTTCTCCCATGCGTTTCTGGTGGCAGATATATGCGACGAGTGCATCATCGGAGTAGACTTCATGAAAGCAAATGAAGTAATCTTGGACATCGGGATGCAAGTACTGAGGTATCGAAATGTGGAGATTCCGATGGTGTACGGAAATGAGAATGCCGTAACTCTCAGGACAGTCATCAGCAAAGACGAAGTTTTGCCGCCGTCTTCAGAGACAATCATTTGGACGAAGCTGGAAGGTGATCTTGGGAGCCACCGATTCTACATAGTAGAACCAGACCCAGAGAAGAATTCTCAAGACTACATCGTGGGAAAGACGTTAGTCGAACCAAAGAACACCATGGTTCCAGTGAGGGTTTTGAACGCAAGACCACACACTGTCAAACTAAGGCGAGGGGAGGTGACTGGAAAATGCACGCCGATTACCGCCGTCGCAACAATATCTGAACGTGATGCTCCAAAACTTCTCCCATCACCTTGGACAGCGGAAGCGAGAGAGACGATTCTCCAGTCCAGTGAGCTGAATCAGGAGCAGCGAACTATGGCAGAGAATCTTATCAATGAGTACGCTGATGTATTTGCCTCACAGGACGGAGAATACGGCCGAACACACCTGGTACAACATCGAATAGACACTGGTGATACTAGACCAATTCGTCAGCCTGCTAGGCGCCTTCCATTGGCAAAGCAGACAGAAGTTGCAGAGATGGTGTCGGCAATGGAGAAAGAAGGTCTGATTGAAAGTTCCAAAAGTCCGTGGGCATCACCGGTTGTACTGGTTAAGAAGAAAGATGGCAGCACGCGGTTCTGCGTGGACTATCGGCAGCTCAATTACGTCACCAAGAAAGACAGCTACCCTCTGCCACGGATTGACGACACGCTAGACACACTATCAGGAGCCCGATGGTTTTCCACTCTCGACTTGAAGAGTGGCTACTGGCAGGTACAGATCCATCCAGAAGACCGGGAGAAAACCGCCTTCACCGCAGGAAATGGGCTATGGCAATTCACGGTAATGCCATTCGGGCTGTGCAATGCTCCGGCGACTTTCGAGCGATTGATGGAATGTGTCCTGCAAGGGTTAACATGGAAAACCTGTTTGGTATACTTGGATGATGTCATCGTCGTAGGAAAAACGTTTGCGCAACACCGAGACAATCTAAGGGATGTGTTTCAAAGGCTTCGAAGTGCCCACCTGAAGCTCAACCCCAAGAAGTGCGCCCTGTTTAGAGCGGAAGTCAAGTACCTGGGACACATAATTTCAGCGAAAGGAGTGAGAACCGATCCGGAGAAGGTCGAAGCGGTGAAAAACTGGCCAGTCCCCAAAGACAAACACCAACTAAGGAGCTTCCTGGGCCTAGCCACCTACTACAGACGGTTCGTGAAGGATTTTGCCGGGATCGCAAAGAACCTGCACCAGTTGACGGAAAAGGGAAAACAATTCAAATGGACAATTGAGTGCGAGAAGAGCTTCAAGGCACTTAAACAACGGCTATGCGATGCCCCGATACTGGCTTACCCCACTCCCGGGGAAACGTTCATTGTGGATGCAGATGCTAGTAATGTTGGGGTAGGAGCCGTACTCTCCCAGGTGCATGACGGCCAAGAGAAGGTGGTTGCGTACTTCAGCAAGGTGCTCTCTAAGCCAGAAAGGAACTACTGCGTGACAAGGAGAGAACTTCTAGCTTTGATCTTGGCTACGAAGCATTTTCACAAATACCTCTACGGGAGGAAGTTCGTTCTTCGCACAGACCATGCAGCCTTAAAATGGCTATTACAGTTCAAGAGTCCTGAGGGTCAGGTCGCAAGATGGATCGAAAGGCTGCAAATCTACGACTACGAAATACAGCATCGTAAAGGAAGGCTCCACTCTAATGCGGATGCACTGTCCCGGAGACCATGCAGAACGGATTGTAAACATTGTGCGCGTCAGGAAGAACGGGAGCTGGTTTCCATCCAAAGAATGAGAGCCGAACCTATCGCCGGCTGGAGCGTAGATGAGATCCGGAACGCTCAGAAGGAAGACCCGGATATCGAGCCGATTCTGGCCTGGAAGGAGAACATGGAGAACCCGGATCATCAGGACATCTCTCACAGAAGCCCGACCTTAAAGGCATATTTTGCGCAGTGGGACTCCCTCCATGTCCAAGAAGGTGTTCTGAGAAGAAAATGGGAATCCTCCGACGGAAAGTCGTTTGTAATGCAGCTTGTCGTACCGCGGACGAGGGTCAAGGAGGTGTTACAGGAAATGCATGGCGGGGCGACCGGAGGCCACTTGGGAGTGAATAAGACGCTAGAAAAGGTACGAGAACGTTTTTATTGGTTAAAAGCGAAGGAAGATATCGAAGACTGGTGCAGAAAATGCGACGTGTGTGCAGCTAGCAAGGGTCCGAGAATCAAAACTCGAGGTAAGATGCACCAATACAACGTGGGAGCACCTTTCGAACGAATCGCCATTGACATCGCAGGGCCCTTTCCGGAAACCGACAATGGTAATCGGTATATACTCGTAGTGATGGACTACTTCAGTAAGTGGCCGGAAGCGTTTCCGATCCCTAACCAGGAAGCCAGAACCGTGGCGGAGCAGATCGTCTACAATTGGGTTAGCAGATTCGGTGTGCCCTTGGAATTGCATTCTGACCAAGGGCGGAACTTCGAGTCAAGAATCTTCCAAGAGATGTGTCAACTACTCGGAATCAAAAAGACAAGGACAACCCCGCTTCATCCACAGTCGGACGGTATGGTGGAGCGTTTCAATAGGACTTTGGACGAACATCTCTCGAAGGTCGTAGGTGACTACCAACGGGATTGGGACCGGCAGATTCCCTTGTTTTTGATGGCCTATAGAAGTGCCGTGCATAGCACTACTCGACATACGCCGTTCGAAATCTTATTCGGTGGAATAGCTCGTTTACCCAGTGAGGTGAAATTTGGATCTCCTACCAATGAGCCCAGAAATGAAGAAGAGTACGTGGCGGACCTTAGGGAAAGGCTTAGGGACATACACCAAAGGACCAGAAGCCAGATTAAGATGACGAGCGACCGCATGAAGACCAGGTATGATGCCAAGGCAACAACGTCAGGATTCCAGGAAGGAGATCTGGTGTGGCTGTATAATCCCCATCGCCAAAAGGGGAAGTCACCTAAATTACAGCGGAATTGGGAAGGTCCCTACAGAATAGTAACCCGCATCAACGATGTTGTCTACCGCATCCAGCGAGGACCGAGGGCCAAAATGAAAGTGGTTCATGTGGACCGACTGAGTCGATACAATGGCGGAAATGAGGATGCACTTGTTCGGGACGAACACGTCTAAGAGGGGGGCAGTGTAGCATAATAATAACTACGCGCCTATGTCTATGCAGCAAATTCCGAAGTGACTTTCCATTTTGGCAGAATTTTGGTTCAAACTGTCCTTTCATTCGAGGTTCGTGTCGGGGACGAAGTCTCCACAGCTCATGTCAACGAAAGAGACGAATAATATCAGGGATAAAAGGGAATTATAACTGCAATAATTATTTCTCTTGTTCCAGTGGTCGAAGAATTTGCTAGAAGCTTCTGGCTATCAGAAACTTCTGCTATATAAGGACAGATGGCGATCAAAAAAAAAAGACAGTTGGTTTAGAACCGTGGCGAAGAGATTGGAAAAGTGATAATGGGCGAAGTTGTAATTTGGTGATAAATTGAAAGTTGAGAGTAAACAAGAAAAAGTAATTAGTTTGGATTTGTGAATTAAGTAATTGAAAGGAGATAAAGTGATTTGAGAGGAAAGAGACCTTGTAAGAAAAGAATTTGCAAAGAATAGTATAGTGTGAACTTGAATTGTTCTATAGACTAGAAAATAAAGAAATAAATTTCACAGAATAGAATATCGTTTTATCTACTCGAGCCGTAGCTTGCATATTACAGTATTATTTCTTCAGAGATAATCAGTTCAAAAATATATCAATGATCTGTTTGCTAATATCTGAAATGAAATGAAATATTGTAAATTACTCATATTGCCTACTTGAAAGCAAAGCAAAATAAGCAAAACAAATAGTGGCTGGTGTCATTAAAGTGCCTGAAAAAGCTATTTAAATATCTTTTTCAGTTCCAAGCAATTACGTCAATCAGGCAGCCATCCGTGCATTGGCTCTTGGTTGAATTAGTATCACTCTTCACTCTGCGTATCTGTTACTCTGTTAAACCATGTTCTGCAAAATTTTGATTTTCGGACTTATGAATCATACAAATCTATTCATATACTTGTACTTGCACTTGTTCTTGTTCAGTTCCAAATTTGAAGCGGAGTCAATCGGATATAACTTCGAGTGTCGTTGAGTTCAAACTTTAGTTACTTAAGTCTAAATTTCAACCAGTCATTTGCTTTTATTTTTTCTTAAAAATGAACTGCCTAGTGTGCAATATAAAAATAGAACGCAGCTGCGATTCAAACATTTCATGTGGGGACTGTAATGTATATTTCCACTGCACATGTATAAATATTGGTCCATCTGACTTTGACTACATGAGCGCCCACAATCTGTATTACCGCTGCGACATGTGCAATGCTCTTCGGCACAAATCTCTGCAACAACAACATTTAACTTCTCCTCTGTTGCAGCAATATATGACCGGTAAAAAAACTGATGCAACAGCGTCCAAACAGCGAACAAAATGCATTCCGCAAAGTAGTTCCACGCAACGGGCCGACGATGAGTCGACTGACGAACAGCAAGCGGCCCCGGCCCTGATTACCATCAATTGCCCACAAGACTCGAATCCAGTAACCCTACAGCTGCTCTATGAGGAAATTCTGTGCTTAAATAAACTGATTAACTGCGACGTTCTCACCACACTTCAATCGCTGAGAGATGAAACCATGAATTTAAAAAAAAAGGTAGCTCATCTCGAGAGCAAGAATTGGAGAGAGCAGAATAATGTGGAGAACTTAATAGAGATCACTGGTGTGTCTGGTGTCAACAACAACGCTGAAGAGTGTGTGAGTTAAAACTTTTAAGTTTTTAAAAAATAACATGCCTAAAACACAATATCGCCTCGACCTCGGCCCTCGCCTGACGTCTATGAGTTAAACTTCAATGTATCCTACGTTTTTCATTTGTAAAGAAACACTTTAACCCGAGGCAGAAGTTTAGATGAGCTTTTGCTTGCTTTGATAGATGAGCAGACAAAAAAAAATTAAACTCTTCTACTATGTTTCTAATACAAGTTCAAAAACGTCCCATAGAATCCGTTGATCCATTGCTGCGTCGTTTTTAGCTGATACATTATGTATATAGAATACACGTATTCTTATGGAAAGTGGCCCCTAACCGACGCATGTATGAACTTCGACGGATAAAGTAGGTTTACTTTCTACATTTTTAGTCCGTTGATCCGTTGGCAGTCGGCAAATTGAGAGTAAGCACTTTAATTGGTGGAAGCATTGAGAGAGAAGAGAAACTGTCATCGCCGTTGACATTCGATTGACATTTCAATCTGCCAACGAAGGTATGTGACGATGGAACTGTTCTTTCCGGCAATACGTGAACGTCACCGTCAACCTTCAATGGAACGACGTCGACGGATTCTATCTTCATTCTTTAAAACTTATAATCTACTTCGTTTCGAATGCAGGGAAAACATATTTAGTGGAAGTGATCCTTCCAGTGCTTACTTTACCTATATTGAAACTTTAAATAAGTATGTCAAGCAATGTTCGAAGAAAAGTAGAGAAAAGTGAGACTAAAAGCTAAAACCTTGGATAACTTTTGAGTTACTTAAAAAAAATAAAGATAAGAACAAACTTTAACTTAATGCTAGAATTTTTATAGCTTACGAACAATTATGTAAAGACGTTTCCAAAGATATTTTCCTGTGTTTCGAAAGTTCAAATGTGATTCTAAAAAGAATGGAATTTGTTTTTTTAGTGACTGCCTATTTGGCTTTCGTACTGATTTTTCAACTGAAGGAGCCCCATTGAATTCCTGCTCAAATATATACAATGGTTTTAATAACAGAAATTTAACTGCGGCTCTTTTAATCAACAAAAGCTTTTGAAACCGTCGATCACAAAATGTGGTTTTAGGGGTGTAATGCATAATTGGTTCTGGACACCTTAGTTCTACTAGTATTATCTATATAGGAGTTCCGCAAGGTTCTGTGCTTTGTCTCATACTTCCAATTTTTATTAACTCGATTTTTCTTAACAAAAATATCGAAGCAAAGTAAATACGTTCGCTGACGATATATACACAGTGACTCTGCTTTAAATCCTTCTGCTGGCATAAATCATGATCTGGAAGTTTTAAACCATTGGTTCAAAATACATAAAATGATAATAGGCGACACAACTAAAATTATGTTTTTTATACGTATGGTAAGGAGTAGGCTATGGACTATTCTTTTTTCATTGTGCAAACTGCAACAACTATAAATATAGTAAGGATATTTGCATCTCTGAAGTCAACTCACAGACATTTTTTGAATGGCTGCTACATGGCGGGGATCTTCTTAAGTGCATTCTAAGCTTGAATATAGTTTCTTGATGTTGTGCACACTACATTAAATTGTACCCGCTTCTAATTTCTTCTTATTCACTAACTTTTTTACGGCAAAAGTGTAAAAAAAAACCATGAGACTGTCCCACACGTGACGATGGAATGTCCCATTTCGAGATTTATAAGAAGTGCCCTATTACAGGGTTGCTGACATGAACTGCTACCAGCTTCATGTCACTGTGTCTGCCAAACTGCGAATAACAGCGCGCTAAAAATTTGACAGTTGTTAATTCATTTCATTGTTGATAAGCGTGTGTAAGGTTTTTTTTATCTCGTGTTTAGTTTTTGTTCTATTGACAATGGACTTCAAACGCACATAATAGCGTTATTGCTCTATTCATGGCAAATCACAACCAGCTATTGGTCGTGAGCTGAAACATTTAAAAGTGGACAAAATGTTTGTGAATCGCACCATATAGCGTTACAACGAAACTGGCAGCATTGCAAAACGCTATGGAGATGGTCCGAAAAAGACAGCAATATCGCCAACAGTGATTCCGATTGTGAATGCCAGAATTGAATGAAATCTTATGCGTAGCGGAACAAAAATGGCTTCTGAGCTAAAAATATCCAGAGAACGGATACAACACATTTTGAAAATGGAGCTCATAATCAAGGCTTTAAAGTTCCAAAAAGTGCACTATCTCACACCTGACCAAAAAAAATTAGAGTGGAAAGAGCAAAGGAGCCAAACATCGTCTTCTCTGATGAAGCACCATTTCCAATTGAGCAGCAAAATGATCGAGTTTACCTGCCAGAGAGGTCATATGATAATTTCGACCAAAGAATGGCCACCAGGAAGCAAGCGCCATCGTTTTTGATGGTTTGGGCCGCAGTGACTGCCGATGGTCGGTCTTCGCTCGTATTTTTGGACCGTGACGTTAAGATAAACGCGATGGTTTATCGTGAAACTGTCTTGAAACTGTCAATCAATTTGGCCAAAGACCCTGCACATTACAACAGGACTCTACACCTTCCCACAAAGCCCGAGGAAATCAAGAATGGCTGCGACAAAACGTTCAGCACAAACAACGGACGCGCTCAAGTTAGCACTTCGCCGGGAATGGAAGCGCATTCCACAGACACACTTGCGTGCAGCGTGCGATAGATTTATTGACCGTCTCAAGGAAATTGTTCGTGCCAAAGATGGCCACATCGAAAATATTAATTAAATCTTTGAATTTCCAATATTTTTTTCCTTCGATTCAATAAAAAATATTCACAATTACAAAAAATACAGCTATTTGAATTAGTAACAGTTCATGTCAGCCACCCTGTAAATTGACAACTAAAGTACCATTTCTATTTAAGGACATATATGTGCTGTTTTTGGTCAAATTAATCACGAGATTTTAAATGTTCAATTGCGTCCTAACCGTCACAAACCGCAGCTGTCACAGGTGAGACGCATACTCGTATAACATTAAATTTCGAATTTGAGAATGCATACTGACCCTTTTGTTTCAGAATGGCATACAGACAGAGCTTTCTGAAATGAATTTGCCTATGTTTCAATTTCCTCACTTTTGTGGAAACCCACTCATCACAAAAGAAAGCACTTTGTAAGCCTATCTGACAGTTTCAAGCACTTGATGGTGGTTTGTTTGCGAGTTCTTACTCCAATTGCCAATCCAATCTATCGGATAATGTGCACTTGGCTTAATCTGCGCTTTCAATCATTTCTGACGATAAGCATACCACGTGCACAATTAGTTATTAATTCCCTTAATATTGGTAAAAAAAAACAACAATTTATTTTTGTTATAAATATAAAAATATACACTCTTGGCAGGTGTTTGAGTATTCATGGATCAGTATGTGTTAAAACTTTAGTTAAAAAAAATACGTCTCCAAATGTACAAACCCAGTTAAGGAGTACTAGTAGATAAAAATAATCAACCAACCCTCAAACAATTTCAGGCGTCATGGAACATCTCTTTATTTACTGAAATACTGATGGACGTCCGATAGTGAACGGAAAGAGGTGGAAATACCCGATAAGATAACAAACACTCATCAAAGTTGACTGACTGTATCATGTATTTGTATCTATGTGCTTCACTTTAAAGGTGACATCGAAAATACGTTGAAATAATTATTATTTCCACCACAAGAAAAAAAAAAAAAAAAAAAAAATGAAAATGTACACAAAAAGTTTTTTATTTTTTTTTCTTCGCGCCATCGACGACATTTTCGAACTCAGTTGGAGGGAAAAAATTCGCGTCGCCAGATTGATGATCGATGGATTGCAATAAAACCAAACGTTGAAGAACCCAAAAACTGTTTCGCTTTTTCGATGATTATTTTTTTTTGTGTACAATATTTGGTCTGGTTATAGAGTTGTGCGTGATTTTTTATACTAAAGAATTATTTCAACGTGGAAATATAATATATATGGTACTACAATAGATACTAGTATTGTCGTCAATTTCGAATGATTTAGTGAATTGTTTTGAAAAAAGCAACTCGGCTCTAAAATGAAAGTAAGTGAATGAGAGAATAATTTTGAGTGGATATCTATTAAAGATAGAGAAGTTGAGATAAGTGTCAAAATGTTAAGTGCTTACTATGGATATGGTTTGAAAAGATCATCATCAGTGTTACCAGTCGAAGTATGATGTTTGAAACTGATATACTGAAAATTGAAATATTTAACAATTTTGTCGGGTTTTGGGCTTTGACAGTTATGAGCTGTCAAAACCCCAAATGTTTGGATTCAAAAAGCATTTAGTTTTAGTTTTAGTGGGTTTTAATAGGTCAGTTTTAGATACTATTCTAAAAATTTAAATTGGATCGTCATACACAGCTACGAGTCGGATATAAAATTTTAAACCTCACTTCTAAAATATTTTGCAACTCATGGGAGTCTGAAATTTCAAAAGTAAATGGGTCGGAGTCGGGTCACTGAAAGCAACAAGTTATTATTATTATTATTATATTTTTTTTTTGGGTTTCCGTTAGAAGGTGAAATTCATCGAAAGACATTGCAGCTGCGATTGCTAGCAATAGTGTGGGACTTCAAAAGGTTTTACCCTTTTCAGTCTTCTAACTAAATTGTTTCTATTCAGGAGTTTCCTAGCAACTGTTTTGACTTCATCGTCTACCATTTCAATTTGTGGATCTCTATGTAGATCAGCGTTACGTACATACCACAGAGCATTTATAAATGGATGATTTGCAGGTTAGTTCTGTTCGTGCATCCCCACAGTTGGAGCCCATAGGTCCAAATTGGTTTCAGGACTTGCTTGTAGAGCAGTATTTTATTATAAATTGAAAGGCAGGATTTTCTTCGAATTAGCCAATAAGTGATTCTATAACGTACTCGTATATCTAGTTCATCGCGTTTTTTTTTTGACATAGCCCTTCCAGAGCAGTTTTGCGTTAACTGACAGACTTTAGTTCGTTAACTTTTATTTACCATTGTCTTGCCCATCTCGATATGCAATGTCCTTTACAGTTTTTCTGTTACTTTCTGTATAGTTCTCCCATGGAGCTGTATCATCTGTAAAAGTGGCTACGGTTGTTTTTTGGCTTTGTGGTAAGTCATTTGTATATAGGAGGAATAAGATAGAACCTAATACACTTCCTTGCGGTACACCAGCCTTTATTTCTTTAAATATTGAGTCTTGTTTTACTCTAAATAATATTTGTTCAATGTAGGATTTTAATATTTCACTGAATTGCTTGGTACTTGCTTTGCAACTTGTGCATGAGGCCTTTATGCCACATTTTGTCAAAAGTCTGCGAAACAATTAAGAAGATAGCTGAGCAGATTTTCTTTTCTTCCAATCCTTTTTCTATAAAGTCTGTTGTTCTATGTACCTATAGTTGAATGCCTATTCCTGAATCTGAATTGGTGATTTGGTATTAATTCCTTTCCTTCTACAATCGGATGTTTCGCCTTAGCAACATTTTTTCAAAGGTCTTAGATTGCACAGGCAACAGGGAAATAGGAAGATATGACACCATAATTACCTCAGCAACTTTCCACATTCGCGGTACGTATCTTAATCGAAATGAAGAATCTATAATTAGAGCTTTCTTCGGGCAGTGCTTAAGGATTTCTCCCGTGATTAAATCAAACCCTGAGGCTTTTTTTGGATTAATGCTCTCTTTTATTGTTTTGGCTATTTCTTTAGAGGTTACCGGCCGAATGGGGGCCTCGTCCTCACATATTTCTTCAATTTCTTGTATTTCTTTATCTTAAAATGAGCAGAAAACTTTCTTAAGATACTCAGCAAATAAGGATGCTTTCGTGTTGGTTGGTTTTTCGACCAGTCTCCATTGGTGGAATATGTGTCACTGATCACTTGTTTGTGGTACTATTTTCATTTGTAAGATTTTTAGGTTACCTGTTTAGCGACTCATTTATGTACTTTTTGCCTGGTTTTAACAGCTGGCGCTCTTGTTTTTTGCCAAGCGCTTCCTAGCTTTTCTTTTTTCCTACGGCGATGTCAGGAATATTTTTAGGATATGCATTCCTTTTTAAATTCGGCAAACCCCACAAGCGGACCAGTAGGGATACAGTAAAGTGGGAAGGTTATGATCCTTCTACTCCGGATCATAACTTCGCCGTAAGAAGAAGAAGAAGATTCCTTTTTAAATTCGGTTTTGTTTCGGGGGTTGCAGCTCATGCCGATTTTTGTACATTAGAGGTAAAAGATCCTCTTTTGTTTCTATGGGTTGGTAGAATTGCTGGCATAATTCCAAATTCTGCCTGAAGTAGTTTCAACCAGTCTCGGGTTTTTTTGTTTCATAGTGATTTTTTCGCTGAATCTTAAGAGTACTGGGAAGTGATCAGAACTTAGATCAGGCCCTTCTTCCACTCTTATACAATAGTATTCGTAGTTATACTCTTAATTACAAAGAAGTCTATAACATCTCGAATTTTATTCCTATCAGTGCGCCAGAAAGTAGGACTTCCTGTTGAGAGATGTTTAGCGTTATTTTCTGTTATAGCTTTAAGAAGTTATTTTCTTCTTTTATTAGTTAATCTTGATCCCCAATACTGTTTCTCAAGCAATGTTAATCTTTTCAGTATTAAATTATTTGATTTGTCCATATGTTGCATTCGGGTGAGAGTTTTCTGCAATATATTTTCTATTGAGTTACTGGGCTCAGTTTCTTTATGTTTTTTTGCAATACCTACACCATTATCTGAAGATATCTACGCATACGTTTTACTTGCCCGCATATTAGGTATTACGTCCGTCCTGCTGGGAAGTGGAATATTTTTTTCAAGTATTTTCGATTTCAGGGGCATCGTTAGTTAATTTTCGTACATTAATTTCCCTGGCTTGCTGTAGCGCTTTCGCTACTGAGCATCCTCAGTAATTAGCGGGATGATTTTCGCTACAATTCGCACATCGAGGTGGCGTCTGTTTTTCTTTGTTGCAGTCTTTGGTATGGTGTCCACCTGCACATTTGACGCATCTCGGATTTGAGTTGCAGTATTTCTTCCTATGACCATATTTCTGACAATTTCTACATTGAGGAACAAGTTTTGTTTTACGTAGAGGGTGGATTTCTACTTTCATTCCTAATACATCTTTTATTTCATAGATTCATTTGATACATTCATCGTGGCCAAATGTAAGCATAAATATCGGCAGCGGTTCTTTGCTTTTATATTTTAGTATGTTAGTGGCTTCCAGTATGTTATAGCCGTTTTTGTTCAGGTCTGAGACTATACTCTCGGGCGTGCACTATTGGTCTCGTTTGTTTATTTTCATATTGTTACGTGTTACACAAGTAATCCGGCTGTAAATTCACCGATAAACAACCTATCAACTCATCGACTTCCAACTTGACAGCTGAGAAAATTGGTTCGTTAAGAAGTGACGGCTGTCAGGCGTGGTGATCATCGTTTTGTATTGCTTACTTTTAATCCAAATAAAATGAATCCTATATATTTGCAAAAATATGTATACCATTGTACTTCTTTTTGGTTAAGTAGCTTTGTTAAATTGCTGCATGATTCTTCGTTTTCTATATTTAGTTTAACGTTATTCCTTTTTTTTATATATATAATTTGCACGTGTGAAAGCGGATATGAATACCCTTATACTATTATGTGTGCAACTAAGTTCAATAGATGGCTCCAGCAGTAAGTGCTGGTCGATTTTGACATATCCAAAACGTCATGAACCGTGCTTAGACTTATGGTAAACAAACTTTTTTGACACATTAGTGATTTTGTTTTGGCGTCATATACTTTTGGTTGTGTGAAAATGTCTGATTTTGTGCCAAATAAACCTCATTTGCGGGAAGTGTTGATTTCCTTCTTTCATTTGAAGAAAACGGCGCCTGAAGCGCATCGAGAGCTCCAAAAAGTTTACGGAGAGTGAGACAACGTGCCGTGATTGGTTCCGTCGCTTCAAAGAAGGTGATTTCTATGTTGACGACCGTCCGCGTGAAGGAAGGCTAAAATCCTTTGAAGACGCTGAATTGGAGGCATTGCTCGATGAGGATCCGTGCCAAACGCAAGAACAGCTTGCTTCAGCATTATGAGTTACCCGTCAAACCATTTCCAAGCGATTGCATGCGTTCGTAATGATTCAAAAACAAAAAACTTTCCTTATGATTTGAAGCCAAGGAACGTTGAGCGTCGTTTTTTCACCTGGGAACAACTGCTCCAGCGGTAAAAAAGGAAGGATTTTCTTCATCGCATCGTGACGGGTGATGAAAAATGGATTCATTACAGCAACCCAAAGAAAAGAAAATTATGGGGACTGCCCGATCATGCTGCTACGTCGTCGGCTCGGCCGACACTTCTTCACGCTGCGAAGATTATGCTGTGTATTTGGTAGGACCAGGTTGGTGTCATTTATTATGAACTGTTGAAACCCAACAAAACGATCACTGGGGAAAAACGGCCACAATACGAGAAGAGGCACGAAAAAGTGATTCCAAAGCATGACAACGCTCAGCCTCACGTTGTCAAACTCGTTAAAACCTACCTGGAAACGCTCAAATGGGAAGGCCTACCCTATCCGCCATATACCCCAGATATTGCGCCGTCCGATTATTACTTGTTCCGTTCGATGGCACATGATCTGGCTGATCAGCAGTTCCGCTCATATGAAGACATCAAAAAATGGCATGATTCGTGGATGCCTCAAAAGATGAACACTTTTACCGTAACGGCATTCGGGCTCTGCCAGAAGGATGGGCAAAAGTTGTAGCTAGCGATGGGCACTACTTTGAATGATTCATTTGCAACAATCATTTTTTCACAATAAAGTTGCATTTTCATAAAAAAAAAAAACGCAAAACATTCTTTGGCATTTGATCCAATTTTTATATTTGTAGTTGCATGTTGTACTGCGAAAGTTGAGCATTTTAAAAAAGTTTTGGGTTTATCTGAGTCTGGAATACTAAGCTTCAAATTGCAATAGATCGCTATTGTGTCTGAGTGTTTTGGGATAAACTACCCTTTAACCTCCTACTTTACTACCACGGAGGTAGTAACATTTTATTCTGTAAGATTGTTACATAATCTTTGCAGTGATTACTATATTTCTCAAATCCAATGCATACTTACTGATACACATGTTCATTCGCTTGTCTACAGTCTTAAACCCAATTTCAAGAATCGATCTTAACTCCATACTCTGAATAATTAAAAAGAAAAAAAAATCGTAATTAAGTTGGTCGCCAGACGACGGGCTTATCAAAACCGTAATCCATCGCACATAAATCTATCCAATAGTCCAATTAACTGATATCGCATTTAATGTCATTTGGAGTATCACTGCAGAGGTACTTCTCTGTGTGCACGCACCGTCCTAAATGAGCCACTAGCCATGCGCATTCAGCTGGCAGTAGACATTCGTGTAAATGTCTCTATTTTGAAAATGTCTCTATTTTTTGCCTTTTTCTGTTTAAGGCGCGTGTCCAATTTGAGTTGGATGAAGAAAAAAAAAAAAAAAAAAAAGTGGTGTAAAGGGGCGGATGCAAAGGTTAATTTCCTGTCGGTTGTTCGATCAAAAGAAAGAATTTCAAACCAACTCTATTGCTCTCTACACAGGGACGAAGGACCTTTCTTTTATTATTTTATGAATGAAAGCAAGCGAAACTACCTCTCTCGTTATGACGCCACACTTTGCGCGGCAATCAATGAAATTTGGGCCCGTAAAAATATCAACAAAAATAATTTCTGAAAGGTTTTAGATACAAAAAATTGCTGTAGCAGATAGGCGATCTTTACGCGAGGTTTTACGGTGACAGTTTTTATTCCAACGTTTTTGTTTTCGGTATTCAGGGCACTCTGAAAATATGTTGGCATTTGGTCTTTACCCTCTGTTGGTTTAAATTAAATGATGAGTCACATCAAATAAATCAAATAGGTCTTATCGCATTGTCTATAACACATTTGCGATGAGCTGCAAACAGGACACCTACAGTGCATGTTTGAGTGGTTACATAGACGGATGGATGGATTGAAAGTTTATTATGCGCACAGTAGAGTAGAGATGTTTTTTTAATGAATGGCAACGTTTCTTGTTTTGCCAGCGCAATGAAGTACATTTAAGGTATTTCATTGATGCATTTATTTTGAAAACGAGAAAGATAATGTCATAACCATATCCACAAGCCATTAATAAACCAGTACTTAGTGATAAAGATTATCTGTTGGAACTGATGGATGTTTTGCAAAATGCTTGTAAGTTATGTAGATTCTATTAATGTTGCTAAAATAAGTATCTATGGAGTATTTAGCTATATGTTTAAAATTGAAGCTCTTTTAATTCTTCACATAAAGTTAATTTATTTCATAGAGTTCATGTTCACTCACCGTGAATGTAAACAGATGCGGGATTTTCTTAAAGTTCACTGCATGAGTAATATCGAACATTTTTTATATTGATAGGATATTCTACTTCAGCTTCTATTCTAACAAGTTCAAAGTAGTGTTGACAGATTTTAGTTTTCTCCTTTATTTTTATTTTATAATATTTTTTTGTAGAATTGAAACAAATATTTTGATAAACTGTTAATATTTTCATGTCTGTGTAATGTTGAGAAAATTGACATTAAAATTTTTGAATAAATCTTGTTGGTTCATCCATAACACGTCGAATCTCATCCTTTAAGGTCCATTCACAGCTCAGCGACCTGCGAATACTAACGAGCAAATATTCGCAAATTTTTACATTTCATTCACAGTACCTTCTTTTTTCTAGTCGTAGCAATCTACGTATTTCACTTGTCATTCGTTACCACCAAGAACAAACAAAAGAATTGTCAGGTTAAGCTCTCACGAATGTTTTGGTCGCGCGACATCACGTTCCACATCTGTGGAACGTGAACAAGATTTGGCAGTTCGCAAGAAGTATTCGCCAATTCGCGGAAAAATCAGCGAATTGTTAATTTCTTCGCAGAAACTAATTAAAATTTAACTTTTTTCCTATTAATCGATAGATAAATTAAGCTCTGTTCTTTTGGAATAGTAAAGTTGTCAATTGTGTGCCTTAAATGTACTAAAAATGGTTTGTTCGCAGTTCGCCCATTCGCCAGTCGCTGAACTGTGAATGGATCTTTAGCTCTGGAATCGTTTGGGAGTTTTTGATATATGTACACCTTCTGCTTCACATAACCCCAAAGAAATCAAATGGCGTGATATTCACTATCTTGGTGATCAATTTTGGCCGTCAATACAATCCGTTATTCTCTCGTATACCTCCATAATTGCATATGTCAATGCTTAGTAATTATAGATGTCAAATGAGCTGTTTATCTTTAACAGAATCACAGTAGTGACAAATTGAAATTGCAACCTCAACCTCCAATTGAATCACAGAGGTTTCATTTATTTTAAATAAAAAATAAAATAAAAAATAAGAGACCTTTCTACAAAGTGAAAACATCCTACAAGCTATTATGACAAATGTCTTCGCTAATGGTTCGTGCAAATGCTAATAATCCGGATTATTCCTGCTGAACAAGAATAAAGATGAATGTCGATCTATGTATAGGTACAAAGGTACTCTTTAGGCTGGGGTATAGTCACCACTACAATGGTTTTTAGATACAAATGTTACAGCGCTCTTCAGGTCTTAATCGACTAGTAAAGTGGACGAATAAAGTTGGTCGCGTTAAATTAGACGGACATCGCCATCTGTTGACTTTAAGTCAATAAACTGTAAAATACCTAGTAGAGACAATTTTGAAAGCCAAGAACGGATGGATTCAAGACAGCGTATGGTGGAGGAACAGAATTTTTTTCAGCTCACTTACTGACTGCTGAATCACTGTAGCATGTTTCAACTTTCAGTGAAAGTAGTAGACGGGAACAGTATTGTACTCCACAGAGACAATCAAGCAGCAATAAAAGCCTTGGAGTAGCTAACCTAAATTTCCACTGGAGATTGCAGTGAAATGCCACTGTCAGATCGTCAAGCAAGTAAGAAAGTTAGACTCAGAGCCGCAGGCTGACATCTGCACTGGAAATATTGGTGCCAAATGGGATCGTGGGTCGGAAATGATTCGCTTGAATGGCATTCGTTTCTATTAATTACTGATTATATGCCTGTAGGTATGTATTTAACTGTTTCGGAATTTTAAGATGATAGATCACTTTCCCCATTATCGAGATTGGTTTACCTGATTCCTTTTTCGGTCGAAAAGTGCTGAAGAACGTGGACAATTGATTAATCTGGCATCACTGGTTCAAGTGAGAGACAAATTTTAGACCTACTGAAGTCGACGGGGAAGTGGATAATAATAACAGAAAAAGAGTGATAAATGAGGGCATAGGGGTAGATCCACGAAAGATTGATCTGTGTAGGTATCCACAGTATTACAGTCCAAAAAAACGATCATAAATACAAAATACTACTCATGAAGCCGGTAAAAAAGTCTCCCAAAGAAAGTGGTGGTCTGCACGAGGACTGCAGTAACACTGATAGAATAATTTGGTTGCACCCAAGGAGAGGTATTATTACACTTAATGTGGAGCCATGTGGCGGAAGAATCAATCGCCAGATCAATAACTCGCCCTACCGATTGAACTTGCTATTCACTTAGAACCATTTGTAATGCTGTTCCAAGCAGAAGTTTTTGCAATTATGAAAGCAACTGAAATATTCGCAGTAGACACTAGCGAGGAGAGGCAAATCGACATCTGCTGGGACAGCAAAGCAGAACGCGATCACAACCCCCATGTCGAAATCACGACTAGTAAGGGTGTGCAAAATTAAATTGAACTTACTTGCCAGGCGCAATAGAGCCCGTCTTACATGGATACAGCGGCATGAAGTTGTACCGGATAATGAAAAGGCGGATGAACTGGCAAGGAAAGGAGCGAGTAATATAGAACTTAATCTTGAAAAAACAATAGGCGTCCATCTGACAACTATTAAAACGATAATCAATGAGAAGTTACTCCAGGAGTTCAATAACTACTGGACAAATCTAGACACGTGTAAAGTGGCCAGATCTGTTGTAATAGAACCGAGTAAAAGCACAGCAAAAACAGCTTTCAACTCAAGCAGAAAACAGCTGAGATTGATGGTGGGAGTTTTAACAGGGCACATCGAACTCAACAAACATTCGTTCAGACTCGGGCTAGCTGACACAACAATCTGTGTTAACTGTGAGGAGGAGGTGGAAGATATAGAACACTTTCTAGACATTACCTACATATTTTGAGTGGCAGGCTATGTGTAGTAAAAACTAATAAAAATCCTGGCAATTTTTTATTTAATAAAGATATGAACCTCAGGAGGTCTTTCAGCTGGATTTAGTAATGATGCCGGAGATAAATCCTGGATGTTAAGTTTAACAAGAGAAAGGGATTCCTTCAAAGGATGTGTCTTTATCTTCGAGTAACTTGTGCTAATTGGAACCTTCACAAAGAGGAAGAGCGTGGGAAGTACACAACTCCGATCTATTCCTTGCGAGTTCGTTTGCTATTATGTTGCATGGAATCTGATTTACGTGCCACTGACTCCAGAGCCTTAACGGTTGCCTGGTTATCAATGAACATAATAATGACAATTCCAATGATTGCTGGGATTCAGACTTCAAAGACGCTTTTGTTTCAGAAGAAGAACCAGTTCTTTTGTTCTAGCGATTTGTGAATTCACCCAATCGTTCTGGTAGTGAATCTTCAGAATTAGTGACAGTACTTTACTCATTTAATAAAGCTCATAATACTCGTACTTTTACAAATAGATATAAAAATACATTGCTGATATCATTTGTGACTCATTTTGTCGCACAGGTATTTCCGATAAACACTTGTGATACATATCAGTCTCAACTATCATAAAGGGCCCAAAGTAGGGGTATTTCCATTTGGCGCCTACACAGCTATTTTATCGAAATTCCATTACTCATCGTCAAAATAAATCATTTTCCGAAAACCATCCATACCTTTGAAGTACCCAAGGTTCAAGTGGGTGACAAATAAAATAAAATTTTCGGGGAAAACCTGTCAAAACTGCACCCAGAAAAAGTTGTAAAACTGTTAACTCTGCAAGTTTTAAATACCTTTACACCAAGGTGTGTTCATAAGTCAAGGAAATGACGTGTGCCAATTGCACAGATATCAGTAAATCCAAATACCTGACTGACGTAGATGGCTTACGACGGAATGAGTAACTACACAAAGTTTATAGTTGTGTTCAGCTATCTTCCTTGCAGGAGGTCATACCCAAAGATAAAAACCAAATTAAAATTGTACAAAGTATCTGTGTATATACAAAAGTGAATATCTTCAGTTATGGTGAAGATAAGATTTGGTTGTCCCGTTACAGATACGTGTGCTGCATCGGTATCACCAGTTTTGCCACGTAACTGAAAGATATCTCGGACCCATTATCGCAGTAAACTGATTTCCGTATGGTTTGTTGTGTGTTTATGTAAATTTGTATATGACACTCGGCGCGGTAGACTTTGGCGAGACAAGAGGTCCTAGACCTACATTCCTCCCCCCATATAGATACTTATTATCATAACTTTTGTGGCGCTTTCTAGATTATGATTTATCTTTGGTGAGGTACACCCATTCCTTTGGTATGTTTACTCGATGAAACAGGCCCCCCCACTACAGGAGGAACGTAATATCTTAAAAAAAAAAAAAAATGATACGAAACAATTCTCTATCAATTTGGAGATTAGTTTAGTTTATCTGTATCTGAGTTAACCAGTATTTACACTTTCAAACAGCTGTTGCGATTATTTGATATCTTTTTTATATATCTGCTGCACTGTTATGGTGCAGGTGGCATGTGGTGGCGCATGATGCGCGCATGATGTTATAGTACTTTCTGTCAGATCATGTTCAGAGACAGAGTTGTAAGGCGTAGATTGCCCTAGATGTGATCGAATAGACACATTCCGAAATATCGGAATAGACTTTCGGGTAATACTCTCAAAACTGAGGTTGTTCTCTTTACGAGAAAGAAGAAGTTGATCAATCTGACTCAGCCAGTGCTTACAGGCGTCACTATCCGATGACCTTGTGCGACACATCATCATCTGACGCAAAGATACCAGAACTCCAACTGCCTCGTAAATATAAAATCGACCTTCCTCCTCTTGACTGAATTTGATCAGAATCTTAGTGGATAGCTCCGACACCAATCAAGGATCTAGTGTTGGTGCCTTTGTGGATTACGATAATATTAGGCTTCACTTCTCGTTAGGCAAACATGCATGTGTCTCTCAAGCGGAGACTTATGCATTTTTAATGGCTATTAACTATATTTTAAGGAATATGTGGAGGGGACGAAGTATCTGCGTCTATAACGACAGCCAGGCTATTCTTAAGGCCTTACTCAGCCCTTTAATAACTTCGAAAATGCAATAGCTCTCTGAATTCGGTCGCAAGGCTCAACTCAGTGAGTCTTGTTTGGGTTCCAAGTTACCGTGCGTTTACTGGAAATTACATCTGTTGCATAATAAACCTGAAAGACAAGGCTCGGAGGAGGACTTCTCAGGAGCTGACACTGCGTTGGGTCTTTCTGCGTCCTCGGTCAGATCGTTAGGTGTCCCGGGAGATGATCTCCATGAGCTAGTTTTTGGAGCAAATTGTTTGTTGTTTCCAGCTTGGCTACTGTATTTTGACAGTGCTGTTTAAAAGCGAGTGTTCTGTCAATTGTTACTGCGAGACCGAATCAGATGTTTCCTTAAGTATTCCCCGAGAGAACTAAAATATGCGGTAAGTGTGGCCTCAATCGAGTGTATTAGCTGGTGTTGTGTTGTGTTGTCTGTATATACACATTTTTTTTTGGATAGAGTGTTCGGCATGTCATGGTTAAAGAGAACTGGAGCCAGAGTTTAACCTTGTGGTAGACCGTTGTTCAATATTTGCAAGGAGGGGTTCGACTTTTTAAGCTCCTTTAATGATTTTTTAATGTGTCGACTATACTCTTTGTTCGACTTGCCTTTAGAAATATCTTACGCTGATGACACGAGGAAAAGTTTGACACCTCAAATATCCAGGTAGTTTTCTCTTGGAATTCTTGGTACTGTCTGCTGTTATCAGCACAACCAGGAATGTTATTCTTTACGAAAACCCGCTTTGGATGTGTTTTTTTTTTTGCGGTGGCTGTTACAGTGCCAACAAATCGTCCGTAGTTCTTGGCACTCGTAGATATTCAGCGGACTTTAGGGTCGAGATCTATGGAAATCTCTTGCCATGACGCTTTATGATATTTGAACGGACGTTGGACGCTGGATGGACTCTACCAGCGGAACCTTCATGCCAATAATTATGGGGTGTTGACTGCGAGAAAATGTATTTAGGACTCGTCTAGAAACTTGCTGTTGACGATCAAGGTGATTAAATGTAGCGCAGCACAGATCCGTGTTAAAAATTCTGCCTCTTCGTTTTGAGTGGAAATTTCCTCTGTCTTTTGCGTTAAGGATTAGTGTCAAGTGGTTTGTATTAGCACAGGCTGCCAGTCTAATTCAAAAGAGTGTGGCAGCTGTTAAAATCTGCAACATATATGTATGGCTCTGTGGACCAGGAGCAATTGAGTAGCTTGTCGATGTTGACTAGTTTCAATTAAAATCGCATTTTGAACTGTGGATCTTACGAAAGTTTGCTATTACATAAGCATGACGATGAAGGGAGCTTATTAAAAGGTAACCAATAAATTTACTTCTAGCTAAGAGGATTGTTCCATCTACGCTGTGTGTTTCTTGAAGAAGAACCACATCAATTGCATCCTCCTTTATTTTTCTTATTTATTAATCTTCTCTCAGGAGAGGCGAACCTTTAAAGCTGGGTAAGCGCCCTGACATGCTTGTAGATGGCTGTTGATTCTACTCTTGATTTATTGTAGATTAAACGTTTCCAGAAATATGTCTCCTGGGAGTTAATTCAAACGTTTACTTGTCCTGTAGCAGAAGGAGTTTTGATAAAGGGATGTTCGCGCTGTTGCCAATAGACATAGAAGTGTTGGGCCCTGGTGGGTTCCCTTGTAGAATGCTCAAACATCGCATTCTTATGTATCATGCCCTTGAGGTCTTCGGAATATCTGCCATTATAGTGTCTATAGTATAAGCATATCAAAATTCAATGAGCCAACCTTTGTAAATGGTGGCAATTGATGGTTCTGCTGGTGCCTTTAATATTCCATTGGCATTTACAAACAGAGGGCCCTATATCTCCAGTCAAGCGGCGCTGAGAATTTGATGAATTGAGATCAGAGAGGGTCTGAATATTTGATCTATTGGATGATGGTTGTTCTTCTCACAATTTTACTGAGAGTTCGTATCTCGTTTGAAACGATTCGGCATCCAGTTTTGAATGGACTTTTAGCGTTACCAAGGATGCAGCCCGAATAGCATCAATGACTTGATGGTGAGGTGAGGGCCTTTTTTAATCTAAATTGTTAATGAGGTCTCGGTTGGGGGATCAAATGCATTTGTTCCATCATCTGCTATCAACAGACCTTCGCTTCGATTTTGTAGGAAATACACATTTATGACAAGTTTACCAATTTATTTTAATTTTGCTTTAAAAATAACTTCAATCAGTGACATACTGTCCAGGATATCTTATTAGTGATTTGTTGTTCTGTCAAAATTGATAAAACATTTCCAAACAGAGACATTTCATGGTTCCTAATCTTCAAGGTAGACAGGTGATAAATATACATTTCTACCTAAAGTCACGTAATTTAGATGATTCAGGTTGCCAACTCAAAGTCATTCGTTGTTAAGTTGTTAAAAAAAAAGTATTTTTTCAACAAAAAAAATACTTCAATAAATTATAAGATGACTGCCAGCCGACTCAAGTGACTAAAAGTGTCTCGAGTCTTATAACAAAATTGATTACTTGATCACACCCATTCCATCATAAAAAAAAATTTAAACTCATTTTCTAGGAAACATCTATTGCCCCAAGGTGTACTCCAATAAAATTACGCAGTTGATAAAATAGGTATACACCCGCAACAAAGCGATTGGTATAATAAAACAATAAATTTCGATCCTAAATTGATCGAACTTCGTTCAGAATTTCCGTTTGAAAGAAATTAACAATGAAAAAAATTTTTTATTTTATTCTTTTATAAAACTGAAGGTGTCATTCGAAACAGTTAAATGCATGATAATGATTAAGATAAATGCCGGCTTAGTCGTACAATAAAATGTTGGTTTATGGCGCCAGAATAAAATAATGACACACAATATAATAATTAAGTTCCACACACTCGTAGACCAATGAGAACCTGGACGCTTTAATTTTCAAGAATCATAGTTTGTTTTAAAGAAAGTGGGCTGCTCAACGACAAATTTCCAAATGAAGCGATAAGTTAGCTAAAAAAACCACAGAGCCCAATACATACAGTAACAACAGCAGAGGTAAAGGGTTATTCATTTCGAAGTTGGAATTTCACATCCCTGAAACATGGCATCTGCCAAATCCATCTGTCATCCATTGTGACAGGTGGATAGTTCTTCACTTACAATTTTACAATATGGATCGTTCAATTAAGTCTTAACTCATTAAAATTGTTGCATCTTGCTACAAAAATAATAGTTCTGTAATATCTGTGTACAACAAGTTTACGCCCATTTTTCGAACAAAATCTTCTTCAGCGATGAGTACTATGTTTCGCTATGCGGCTACGTAAATAAACTAAATTTGCAGAATTTGAGATTCTGAGAATGTGTTCGCTGAGAGGCCATTGCATAGCAAAGCACAAAATGAATAACCCGTTACCATAGTTTGTTTTAAAGAAATGTGATTCAAATAAAACTTTCCAAGTGAAGCGTTAAATTAGCTGTCAAAACAACAGAGCCCAATACATACAGAAGTTATTATTATTTTAATTATAAGCTTTATGGATCCATGTTTTTGTTTTGCAAAATAATATTTTGTGACTTAATACCTAAATTACATTTTATAGTAATGTTATACATATTGGTACACCTCTGAACGCACTCATCGTGAAACTAGTATTGAACACATCCATTTTATATTGACAGGTATTCAATAAGTGACATTTATACTAAGTTAATGCACAAAAAGGTTTACACAAAGGTCGTTTGTAAATATGGAGTGGAGCGATTTTGAAAATCGTTTTGTTGTAATTGGCTTTCACAAGTGTAATACAGAGGGGGTTGTTTTCGGATCTTGTGATCGCTTGGAATCACACGGAATTTTATGTATCGAACAGTTAAATTGTTTGAGGATACTGGTAGAGTAATTGACCGTCATTGATTCTGACACTTTTTAGTGTCAGATCTTCATACGCGATCAAATCTGTTAAAGCCAGGATTAATCGGAAATCGCTAAGAATGCAGCAAACCTTGACACGAAAAATAAAGGTATCGCAAAAATCCATGTCTCGTATAATCAAACAAGATTTGACACTCAATGCATATGAAAGATGCACTGACCACTTACTCATAGCCAAATTAAAGCAAAAGCGGAATGAAAGATCGTAAGCTCTACGCCGCCAGGACGTGCAAAATGGTCACAATGTTTACAATTGAGGAATCGTTCGATAAGCAAAATGCCTGAGTCTATGGTTGGCTGTCAGACCTCAGTCTTTTGTATTATAAGCTGTGTTCTATTTTAGAGGCGATGGCTTGTTCTACTCGACACCCAAATATTGAGTCCTTGATGCGAACACTTATATGTGCGAGGTTCGTGCTGTGATCGATGAGTGGCCAGAGCGACTCCAGGGCCCATTTCCATTTCGTTTTTCTATTAATTTTTCTCCATAAAACAGAGTCTCCGATGGAGTGGTTAAAAAACGATCACGGTGCGCCCGACAACTGGGTTTAAGATATAAGGGTGTGCGGAATTCGCAGCACGTGTATTGCGATTAAACTAAAGGACTGGCGGAACATAACTGTAGATTTTTTCCGAACATTTGTGATGAAAGTGCCGATACAGGAGCGCTAAGCATCTAGCATTTCGGCGGTGTAAGGGAATTTGATTTCAAATAGACTGATCACCGATCAATCTACATGCTTCAAGTAAACTCAAACAGGCCCAAATATGCGAGTTGTATTCAAGTCTCGAACGAATGGAAGCTTTATAGATTATAGCCAAGTCTGTGGCTAAATATCATTTAGCTCCAACTTTATCAACATTTATAATCTGCTGACTCCAGCGAAGGTCTGAGAATTACCAAGAATTGATGAACATCAACTCCGTTCATTTTGAGTTTATCCAAAATTTTTAATGTGTTGCTATCCTTCACGAAGACTCCAGCATCAGATCTCTAATTGGATTTGGAGCCATCCATTCGACTACAATTCCCGAAAAATCCAGTTCTGAGGGTGAGGAGAGTCGACTTTAAACTTACGAGGCAGTTCTGGTGTCATTGCGTTAGACTGAATATTTCTAATACAAGAGTTGAAATATAAGTATCCCGCAAGGTCATCGAAGCTCCAGTGGGGGTTGTACCAAAAGCCACCTCGTTTAAGACGGAAGGTAGCATTTATTGCGCTGCTCATGATATAGATATCGAAAGGAGAGAGGTTCAATATTGCATCTACAGCAGAGCCAGGCATGATGGAAAAGTCTCCCATGCTGCCGAGGCAAACTGTTCTTTGGAGTTTAGTGATAGAACCAGTGACATATTTTCTACCAAACAACCAACGAATTTGCTAAAAAAAAGGTGAGTGTAGATCCACAGGACCTTCTTTGGTGATGAGTCCCATGTCTTGTCGCAAGCACCTGAGAGTCTGATAACTCCTTGACTGTCTGCGACTCAAAATGTTTTGACCAAAGAAGTTTACTCTAATCAGAATTACTACGAAAAGCTTATTTTCATTTGAGAGAAAGTACGGCAACATTATCCGTATGCCGTAGACGTTAGAGCTGTTGAGAGTGTTTAGCAGCGAGTTGATCACTATGCACCATAATAGTGGAGAAAGAACGCCACTTTGCGGACAGTCCCTGTTAAACCCTGCCATTACATATCAGCCGCATCCACAACCACGATTCACGTTAGAAGTATGCAAAGTTTCATCTGTCTAGGCAATTCGAGCGGTCCTGAAAGTGTGGAAAGATATATTCGGATATTGACATGTCGTGTTAAACGTAATTTTTAAAGTGGTTTCGTAACACTCTGTACGGTAAGAGTAGCCTCTTCGGTAAGTGTGCAAAGCGACGTCATTCTGAGTAATCCGAGACTTTTGCAAGGCGTGGAAATATGTACATAAATACACGCAATGCACGATCAGACATGCCTTTTTGAACACCGCCAATAGTCATCTTATATACCGAGATAATTATTCCCCACAAAATTTCTCAGGAAATTGCTGAAATTCGGCAGGACTCAGTTTTGATTTTAGTTAATGCAAATAGAGCAGTCAACCGAAAGTTTAAATCTTGAGTTGTATTCGCAGCCACATTTCTGTTATGAATATTCTTATTATATGCTTTCCACTCCAGGCATAGTCGAGCTGTCAACAGTTCCATGTGAACTTGAAACCTCAAATACTCACTTTCATGTTCTCTAATTAGCTCAGTAGGTCAAGTTGTAGGTACCATTTTTGATTGCAATCCGAAAGGTCCTGAATAACAAATGTACCTCCCTAAGCCAATCCCTTATTATTTCTGGTGGGCCTTTCATCTGTTAATGGAATCGAATTTCAATGAATCTTGGTAAAACTTTATGTAATGAAATGAAAAAAAAGATACCAAAAATGTCACCGCAATTACAAGAAACCACTTGCCAACACTTAAGTGCAAAAGGTGTTATTGACACTCTCTCGAAGGTAAAAAAAATAGTAAAAAAAAAAACACCCACCATCCAATTAAACATCCGATTGACAGTGATTTCCGTTCGTTTGACACACAAAACAAATTAAAACGAACTCCAGACGCACGCACCGCACACCAGATGAACCATTTATGACGTTTTGTAATGTTTGCTGTCCGACAAAAAACAGGAAAAAAACCAAAAGCCACACCGACACACGACATTACCGACAACAATGCAAAAGCAAATATTAGTTGATAGCAATATTCTTATTTGAACATTTTTGTTTCCGATTTTTCTTCTTCTTGTTCGTCTTCTCTCTGTGGCACATAAAACAAGGTGCACAATAAGAAAAGATACAAAAAAAAATTGTCAACTTTACTCATTGGCAAACAAATTCATTTGATTGTTTCCTGTTCGACACAACCGACGCACGGACGACTCAGAACAAAAATCTGGAAAAACAAAAGCACTTTCCCCATTCGGCATACTGTGATTGTTGACTTTTTTGAGGAGACCGCATCCACATCTCCGGTATACCTACATATACCCACCACAACCACCTTCATCATCATCATCGGCGATGAATGACTTTTTGTCGAACATGGAAATCCGATCACAAAATTTCGTGTCATTGAACAGACTAGACCGGAATATGTGTGTTCTTTACCCTCTTCTGCTGACGCATAGTCGGAAAGTATCTGTGAAGTTGACGTAGTTAGTACGATACCGATACACACCTTTCGGTGTGGAACTGCTTTCTTGTCTTCACCTTTTTGTCATTCAGTATTTAACTTTTGCAGATGGAAGGTCAGCAACAACATCAGCAGCAGCAACAGCAACAGAAGCCTATCGATCTAATAACTGAAATCAAAACAGAGCCCAATAGTGAGCAAGTACAATCACGTACGCCAACAATTGAAGAGCAACAGCAACAGCAACAACAACAACAACAGCAACAGCAGCATCAACAGGAACAACAACAGCAACATTTACAGCAGCAACATCAACAACAACTCCAACAGGAGCATCAGCATCAACAGCAACAACAGCAACAACAACAACAACAGCATCAACAACAACAACAACAACAGCAGCAGCAGCAGCAAAGGAAGGAGAACACCCTGAATGTATCTAGACTTTTGCGTGGCGAACTAATCGATCCATCGTCAGTGCCAATTGTACGCACACAACAGAGACGCATTCTGACAACAGCTGGAACTTTGAGGTGAGTGGTTTTTAATTTAAGTTGAAGGCACGGTGATAAGAAGATGCGCTTTGCTTTAACAGTTGAAGGTAAAGTGAATTTCTCTAGCCTCCTGTATCGCTATCCTCTGATAGAATTTTCCGGTGAGCTTGAGCTGACTTTGATAGTTCAAGAATACGAAGCAAAGCGACTTCAAGTTTTGCTCAGCGATGAATGATGTACCGTTTTCATACTTCAAGTCTGGATTCGAATAGCTTCGACATCATTTGACACAATTTTTCCATACCCTTTGAGCTCAATTATATTATCGAACACGGGTCGAGTCTTATGCCTGTCAAAGCGAAGTGACATAAAATTCCATAAACACTTTAATAGGTTTAAGCGTCAAAATTGTGTGTTTTCAGTTCTTTACAATACATTTTCAGAGTAGCAGTGTTTGAATAATCTAAAGATGTGTTGCTTTGACATTTCAATTACTTCACTTCTGCACTTCTTTTGTTTATTGCGTCACTTCTGAAATAGAATGAGTTTGATGCTCGAAATAAACATCAAGCTTCATAACCACTATCGCCATGCTTAAGTATCAAAAACTCTTAAGTGCAAAACTGAGACAATAGAATTCCAAGGCAGTTGGAGTGGCGCTTTGCTTTGACGTTTCAAGAAAAAATTAATTCCAGTAGCTTTTTTTTTTTTAATTCAAGTGTCAAAACAGTGCTGAAAGAAGCTCTACTCCAGCTTCAGTTGAAGCGACATCAAATTTCAATAGTTTTAGCTGAAAAATGGCTCCGAGTGCGTCGCTTTGCAAGTCACTGTCTATCATGTCATGTGTTCACTGTCTTATATGTTGAAATGTACAAAAAAAACCTGTGGAGCCGGAAGCTGATACAAATATTGTTAGTAATACTTTGACAGCTAATCGCTATCTGTTTTAAAGTTGAAGCAATTTCGAGACCGACTTTCCACTCTTTACTACATACAAATCTTAAAAGGCACTTTCTCGCACTTTGTCAGTTGGTCGCTCTGCAATTTCCACTACTTACACTGTGTGCGGGCTAACGAATTTAAAATCAACTTTACTATATATGAATGTAATGTTCACTTTCCGCCCCTCGATGTCATCGTATTATTCCTAGCTAAGCTTTTCGTAGATTCCACATGAAGTTTTGACAACTATCAAATCAAATCTAGGCGCACGTAAAGTTGAAGGAAGTTTCTAACGCAAGGTGTACGAAGTACATACTTTTTAAAAAAAATATTAGTCACTTAAATTTGTTGCGCTTGTAAGTGAATTGTATTTTGATATTTTGCTTATATGTAAAGCTACTAAGAAGTAGGGTTCTAAAACGTTTCCAATTTCATGTGTAAGAAGTGTAGTGTAGATATTTATTGTTCAGCTCAAAAAAAGGCCAATGTTGCTTTGGCCTCTTCTCCAACCTACCCAGCTTGGCTAATAATTTATCAGGCGTGTAACAAGGAGTTTCTATGTGTTGGATAACTTCAGCTGGCCACCATGCTTTCGTAGTGTGGTGGCGTCATGACACTGAGTTTCTTCGATGAGTGTTGAAGATAAAGCGCATCAAATGTTTAGAGCGACCCTGTACGGTACAATTTGCTGTTAGTCCGTAGATTTAGCTATACCTTGGCTGAAATCAGCTAAAACCTCTTGACATTCACTCTAAACACACTCTATCTCCTTCCAGGGAAGTCAGCGATACGGGACGAGAAAACGACGGCGATTCGGACTACAACAGCCACCAACACTCGCCATCAGACTTTGTACAAATGACCCCGAGGACCGAGGAACCCACCACTGTCTACACCTATGAGACCACTCCAACAGCTACCACCTTGATCACATGCGAAAATCCATCGATCAAAATCGAGTCTCTTGACAAAGATCAACAACAACAGCTACAACAACAAGCCGAGCAGTCATCCTCTGGGACCACGGCCGTCTTCCCCGAAGCAACTGTAGTCTCTGCTGCAGCGCTACAAAATCACCATAGCCAACACCCGCAACATCATACCGCCCTACGTGCCTACGAAGACGAACGTTTCGCTGCCACCATCGAAAACGGTGACCAAACTCAAATAATCTACTATGATCCGAGTGCCCTAAATGGCGCCACCGTCGTTGATGCCCACAACGAGGGCAAAACTTTCACAAATTTGGGTCCTGCTGCAGGCAGTCTGCCAGCCGCTGGCACTGAATACTCAGTCTCGAGCAACTACAGTCAGAATAGCCCGTATTCCGGTTTGGCGCAAACCTACAACATGACCAATGCCAATCCGCTCCTGTACAAAACTGATCCAACGTTAAATTCAATGCGACCCAACAGTCAATTCCCGCTGACGGTGTACGAGAATCCCAGTGGTTCCGAATCCTATTGGCCAGGCCCAACGGCCATCGAATTCTCCAATATTGTAAGTATATAGTTTGTCAGCACGTCCCTTTCCTTTGCCAAGAGTATCATTTGTATCTAATTCAAGAACACCTACAATCAGGTGATAACCGATGAATACGGTTCACCGAATGGCACCTCTTGGGTGACAACGTCAGGAAGTACCGCCACTACAACCACTTTTGATCCTACCGGAGCCGATTTGAAGTGCCAGTACTGTGGATCGCTACTGTTGCGGAAGGATAACGAGTACATTTGTATAGCGTGCTCGTCGTCGCGTATGCCTCATGTGGCGCGATTACAACCACGTCAGACCAAACTGAAGGCGTCCACTGCGAATAACAATCGAAGGAATGGAGTTAGCTGTGCGAATTGCAACACCACATCGACCACATTGTGGCGACGCAACAACGAGAGTCAACCGGTTTGTAATGCGTGTGGATTATACTTTAAGTTGCACAGCATGAATCGGCCGCTAACGATGAGGAAGGAGGGCATCCAGAAGAGGAAACGCAAACCGAAGTTGGTGAATGGAGCACCGATAAGAAATACCCTACCAAGTGAGTTTCTGTTTTGTTTTGTTTTTTTTTTTACTGGTTTTCAGCGGTGTGGTGTGAGAAAATCCTTTTACGCCATTTTGAGGATTATTGATGGTGGGCTGGAACGTTTTTTATTGCCGCCTGGAAGAGGATCCAAAGTGGGCAGAGCCTTTTTGGGATGCCAGACTTGGCGGTTTACCTCGTTTAAATGATTTCGTTTCATGCACCCTACTTGAAGAAGGTGTTAATGGTTTTTGGCCAACTGAATAGGATTTTGGTTGCTATTGTCTTCAAACAGTGAGATGCAGCCTCTAACTCCAGAATTGTAACCTATCATCAAATCAAGTGCTTTTTTGTCTTTAACAAGGACAAGTAGGCAACATATTTCTGGATAGGAGCCTCGACCTTGACAAGTCTATTTAACATGAATGCCAACGTATTTCAACTGGCTTCCTGTACACTTCGTTTCTAATTGACGAGCCTCTCCTTCCATCGAAAGTCATTGCAAAATCCAGGAAAAGCAAGAATTGCATCGAGTTCCTTTATTCAGCGCTCTATTCAAGGATGACCTTCAAGCTGAAAAACCTCGACATTTGCCAATGTATAGGTGCAATACAAAATTAAATGTCTCACTCATAGTGAATGGGGAGGTTTTTGGCCATATTGAAAATCTACCTGTCAGAAGTGAAATGAGCTGTCAGAAACCGTGCGGAGTTGCCATTTTATATTACTTTACTTATTACCTGCTTTTTGAAAATTTGCTATATCTCGGCTATGACTCAATCGATTTTATTTGAAATCAATATTTAGCACAAACAAATGGCATACAATTAATTTTTATTGAATTTGGTGCACTTGTGGCCCCACACGTTGGGCGACGTTTTTGTCGATCGACCTGATGTCATTGTATACCGCAAAATACGAGCGACTAATTGTCGTCCAACATTTTTATAGTCCTTTTGCAGAATATTGACAATTGGCTTATTCTACTGACCTTCATCGCTGCAGCAACTTCCCGTAATGAAGCATACTTTGCTATCGTTTCAATATTTTGCAAGCGGTACAGACAATATTATATGAACCGCTTCAGGCGATGAAGTGAAGAGTTGTCAATTTTTTTGTCGCGTGACTAGCAGAAATCGCCGACTCCAAAATGATCGTCCAGTAGATCGCGCGGCAAAGAGTTTAAAGATAAATAAAATAGAATTGAATTGCTGAAAAATATTACTATGAAGAAGAACAAATTACTTAAAGCGATTTTTCATCCAAAAAAAAGCTGGGCATTCTAGCTATCAGTTTTTGAATTATTGCCTGTGGTATAATGCTCCAGCAATCCAATAGTATTCCACAATGCAGATTCTGATGATGGACATTGATCCCGGACCCTTCAATCCAGTTCCTCTCACAACAGCTCTATAGAGTTTAAATCTGATGATTGCGGCGCCCATATCAATATTTGTCATTGTCCTGTTGAAATACGAATCTATTAGTCAATTAATCTTAGTCCATAGATCACAGCGTATTCTTTCAATATTGTTTTGTATGCCTCCTTATTCAGTTTTCCAATCACTCGAGCCAGATCTTTCACTCCACTTGAAAAGAAACATCCCCAGACCATAACAGAACCGCCTCCATGCTTGATGGTAGACCACACAGTCTGGTAGCATCGTTTGTTCAGCGCTGCGTCGAACGAAAACTCTCCATTTTGTGCCAAATAACTCGAACTTGGATTCATTGCTCCATAAAACTCTGTTGAAATCTTCTTCCGTCCAGTCTTTATGCTTTTCTAACCTATTCTGCTCGTTGTGTGGTCGCAGCAGGGGGTTTCGAACAGCAAATAGCCCAGATAGTCCAACATGTCTTAATCTTCATTTGACCTTTGGCAAGGACAGCGGTTTATTCCGTGTTTTATTTATTTCAGCGCGTATTTCGGGTGCTATTTATCATCTACTTCGTTTGCTTATTGTGACTATTACATATATATTATATATATAAGAAGTTCGAAGGTTCGAGGAAGCCTTCATGTAAAAGAACCCATCATAAGCAAGACAGAGCACGACCGGCTCAGTTGGTATTGTCATGTTCAAAGGAGAGATCCTTCGAACCCCGCCAAAAATGCAATATCAATCCACAAAACCACAGGCGGACCAGTAGGGATGCAGTAAAGTGGAAGGGTTGTGATCCTTCTACTCCGGACCATAACCATAAGGAAAAGAAGAAGAAGAAGAAGTTATGACTATTAGCCGATCCTCGTGTTTAGTTGTATCTCTAGCCCGTCCTGACCGTGGTTTAACCTCAAGACCTCCGGTTTGAGCGTGTCGCTCAATGGTACTTTGAACGCAGCACCTTGATACCTTCAACTGCGAATCATCTTCCCGCTGCGATTTGCCTTCGATTGTGGTTTCCGCGACTTTTCCCATTTTCAACGAGTTGTTTACTCAAGACGCGAAGAATCTCAAATAAATTCTTATGACTTCAGAGTGTGGCTTTTATGTAAGACCTATGCAATTCAGGTCGATAAATTGTGGGATTTTAGTACCCTTTTGATGTAAGGACTGCTGAATCAACAACCAAAAGTTACAAACTTTAATAATTATGAAACCCCTAAACAATTCTCAATAAACCAGTAAGGCAGTTTTTCCTACATTTGTAAACAAAATGCCCATTCTTCAGAATCATAGGTGTGAAATCCGACTTTTATTAACTGAATGTGTTGTGTATTGTTCAGGTAGAAAATTTAGCAAAAAAAACCCAATCTAATTCGTAAAATTCAATCTCCATGCATTGATGAAGTCAGTTGTCTAGGTAGGCCTCAAACTTTTGGTCTGCAGTGTATGTATGTATGTTTCTTTTGTACTGTTAAACCCTTCAACCGATCATCATGAAATTTTAACCACGTATTATTTACGTCAAAAGCGTCGTTTCGCCCAAAAAAAAAAACACTTTCTACAAAGGCGTAGCAACCCGCACCGACTATCCGCTACTATGAATATAGGCCAGTAGCCAGGGATTTGAATTGGGAACCGTACTGTAAATGGTCCAAATCGTTTATTATAGTTGCGTTAACAGTATAACAAATAGCAAAATTATAAATGGAAAAATAATAAATATATCATTTTCAAATATTTTGCACATTTATGGCACATAGAACCAAAGAAAGCAATAGATTATGGTCGATTTACATTGTCACGAAAAGCAACACGCGAAGAAAAATATAAAAACTATAAAAAAAAGGTTTGTTTTTCCTATAAATTATGGGCACTTTTTGACATGCAATTGCCGCATTACTTAAAGAAAGTAAACAAAAATTAATATAATGGACATATTCATACTTCTTTCTTTTACATTAGTATCTGCTGTTCAGTCCATTTCCATTAAAGCTACTTTGGAACAAATCAATAATTATTATTTGTTATGGGAAAAGGGATAATTTAATCATAAAAAATATGAACATTTTGATATTTACTCTAATTATCTCTCACTTAAAATTGCCCTTCCTGCTTAAAGAACGACGTCAAAATTCTTGTCGCTGTATTATCCCGCTTTAAATGCGGAACTCATTTGTGTGCCCGTTTATGTAAATCGAAAGTGGTGTGTTTGTTTTGTGTGAACATAACCCCAATTTCTTTGTTATGGGTTTCCAAATGCAATTTATTCTTCTCAACAACCTCCTGCGTTTGAAATTTACCAGATGCTCACCTTTCCGATCCGATATGTTCATTGTGTGCAGCTTTACTTCAAGTTCTTAAATTTTCGGAAACCGGAAAGGAACATTTTTTGGTATACCCCACAGGAAGGATAAAAGTTAATATCTTGTTTACTGACTCATAATAGTACCATTGAGACCATTTCCAGCTTTATAGGAATTATTTCCGAATCTAAATCCATGACGTCTAGCATTTTCTTTTCCATTATTTTTTTATTTAAACGTCAAACCATTAATATCTACAAGGTGGGGCAAAAGTAAGTAATAATGTGACTTGACTGTCATTTTGTTAGAAATTAAAAAAAATTGGGCTCTGTTTTCACGAAAAGTTTATTTGAAGGTGTAAAATTGATGACATTAAATTGAAAAAAATTTATCGGTCAAATGACCACCGTTTAAGGAGAAGCACATTTGTGTTCGTTTTACGGCATTTTGAATTGCCGCTCGCAAAACATCTGGCTCCAAATTGGTGATTTCTTCTTCAATGTTGGCTTTGAAGACTTGCAAGGCTAGTGGTTTGTTGTGGTAAAAGTGAGATAAGCCCCAAAGGAAGAAGTCTGGCGCCGTCAGAACTGGCGATCTGGAAATTCAGTTCAAATCAAAACGGGAAATCACAACAGGAAATTGGTGATTCAAAATCTCCATCGTTGCCCAAGCTGTGTGAGCGGTTGCTCCGTCCTGCTGGAACCAACAATGCTCGGGACTCAATTCAGCAACTTGTGGCAAAAAAATTCATTTAACATCTGTCTGTAGCGCTCACCAGTTACGGTTACGGTGGTGCAGTCGGCGTTCTCAAACAAATGAGGCCAATCACTTTTTCACTGCAAATGCCGCACCAAACAATCACTTTGATGGTTCAATCACTTAATTGTTCACATGGTGCAGGACGACGAGAAAAACGACGGCAAAATTCACGCTGTGTTAAAACAACAAACCGGAAATTGGTGTAAAAATAAAAAAAATAAGCAGTAACAATAATTCCGCGTTCTTCAGGTGAGTGTCGCTCCATTGCTTGTTGTCAACTAATTCTCTATCTGTCTACAACATAAATGCCAAAGCACAATGACATGTGACGCCATTTGCAAAAATGATGGTATATTCACATTATGACATTGCTTTTGCCCAACTTTGTACCTGTTCACCTTAAAAAATGGAAAATACACCGAATGGCAACTTCGCACGGTTTCTGACAGCGCATTGACTTTCGCATGTATTCACAGACGGGAAATTTGAGAGATGAATCGTGATATGATTTTGACGGGGTTAGCGGGTAGGGAACTGCGGAGCTATGTATCTCTTTATAGTTCGTCTCTGTCTTACGTTCTTAGGTGTAGTGCAGATCTAGTCAAGACAGTGAGACATATACATACCAATGGATCATGGTATGGGGATCAAATTCCTAGATCTTAAGTGAATTTCTATATCAACTGTAGCAGTTCAGTAGGTGTCTCAGCAATCGACAACTGACTCAGCGTGTCGACCATTTTGCTTTTATGAGGCTATGCGGATCTGTAATCGTCGTATATGTATATCCTCTAGGTGGTCGATAGATACATAGATTAGTGTATGGTAGAAATATTGAGAAGTTCAACACTGGGGAAGCTCAACTTAAATGAGCTTGTTGTGTCATTCCTTAAAAAGATTTAGAGCAGATTTTTTAGACCTCAGAGAAAGTGGTCCTCAATGGGGTGATGTAAGACCAACATAGGTTATTTGTGATAGCACTATGGAACAGAGATTTTGGTCCCTATCTAGTCCTGGAACCATCTATCCATCTTGATGAAGCCATTGATTTTGGTAATGCAACTTTTGTTCAGATCGTAGTCAAAGATTTACATTGCAGTTCAGAAATCAATCTTAGTCAAGGTAAGATAGTCAAAAGTTGTTTGTTGCTTTATGGAAGACACATTGCAATTTTGGAATCTTTGGATGTCACACTCCATTCTCAGACTAGTAATTTGCTACGAAGAATATCTCGCACTTGCAATTTTAGCTTTGATGTATAAAATAGATACTTATGTACGAAAAGTTGCCGGGAACAATCAGAATCAGCTGAAGCAAGCACTGTGTAAAGAACTATGTTGTTGCTGAAATTATGGGCAGTCAGTAAATTAGTACACTGCTAAAATATTTTACCAACATATTCATTTAACCAATCTTATTCCTTTCTTTCACAGGCTTAATGGTAGCCCAACACCATACAATGTATCCATCGGACGTTCGAAACATTGGACTCTCAATGGTATCAACGCATGAGTTGCATGACATGTCTAGCGCTGCCAGTAATGGATCGAACCGCATTAGTATCAGCCACAGTGATGTTAGTTCAATAAATTCCAGTCGTCATCACCTCATATCGGATTTACCAACATCAGCAGGTGATAATCATACCACCCAGTACAATTGTTGTGAACCACCATCACAGAGTCAATCGCCACATTTACCAAATACCAGCACTTTAAATAGACAAATTACCCAAACGTAAGTTCGAAAATTGTCTTACGACACCTAAACTGCGGTTGCATCAATTAAAATGAATAATCTACACATTTGCAGAGTTCCACCAATAGATGGCGGCAGATCAGTCAATGGCGAGATTACAACCAGCGTCATTACCAGTACTGGAATTCCTGAAAGGTCCTCGAATAACTAATAAAAAAGGAGCAAACAAAAAAACACATTCCAAGACCAAAAATTAATTTTAATCAAAAACCAAAATACCAGTAAAAAATTTATTTAATTCAAAATTGATGCCAAAATTTCTATATCTAAGTACTTAATGAATTAAATAACGAAATCAAGTGCAGTTGGATGGGATTAGAATATTGCAGGAATAACAGGGAAGATTTTTACTATTATACCTCAACGTTACCAGTAAAAATAAATAATTCCGGTTTTGTACGAAAAAGTTTGGAGTAGATCTTCAAATTACAAAAAGTCAAAATGTTCTTCTCTGACGAGGCAGTATTTTTTTTTTCTTTTCTTTTTTGACTGACAAATAAACACTTCTACACTAGTTATGACGAAATTGAATTACATGATAGCATGAAATTCTTTAAGAGCTTAGAACTCAGAGGTCAGAGCAGTAAACTAATGTATCTTTCTCTCCTGTACTATATGAAGTTTATTAGTATTTTTTATTTAACTTTTGTATTATGCAACTTTCCACCAAAGTTTTGTTTATAAATAAATGAATAATTAATTTCCATGTTATAGTAATGTATGTATCTTTTGTATTTTATAACTAAAAAAATAAGAAATATTTTTGAATTTTAGTCAATAAAGTGCAATTGTAAATGTTATAAAGGGTTATTCATTTCGAAGTAGAAATTTCACATCCCTGACGTATGGCATCTGTCAAATACATCTGTCATTCATAGTGACAGGTAGTTTGATTGCCTTTCCATTTTACGATTATGGGCCATTAAGGGCAGATTATGGTCGTCATAATCGCTCAACTGAGCAGACAATTCGAAACACAATCACCAAATTCAAACAAAGAGGTGTGTCTGTGGTTTAGGAATTGTCAATTCCATCATTTCCATGACGTGCTCAACAATTGGGAATTACCTACAGCTCCGTTTGGCATATTTTGATTTTGGATATGCATCTTCATTCCTATAAGGTTCAGCTTACACAACAACTAAAGCCTGTTGATCATAGAATACGCAAAACATACGCCGATTGGGTGCTGGAAAATCAACAAGTTGACACCGAATTTTCTAACAAAATATTTTTCAGCGATGAGGCTCCTTTCTCGCTCGGCGGTTACGTACCAAACAAAATTGCAGAATTTAACATTGCATTCACCACGGGTGATAGTTTGGTGTGTGCTGTGGACCGGCGGCGTAATCGGGCCGTATTTTATTGAAAACGACGAAGGCACCACTGTTACAGTGATAGCTTTTTTTGACCTCAGACTGAAGACATTGATGTTAGCGAGATGTGGTTCCAACAGTAAGTGGCTACGTGCCACACAACAGGCAAATTTGGCTCTATTTCACGAAAAGTTCTCCGGAGGTTTAATTTTGAGATTTGGCGACATCAATAATCCTGTTCAAATGTAGACCTACGAGTACCCATATGCGCTAAGATCGAGGCTTCGATCAAGAAAACCATATACCATCTAGCTAATCTGGTTCAAATAAACTTTGACCATTTCATGGCAGACCAAATGGAAATAGTTTGCACTTTTCAACTGCACCCGGATTAGCGGCCCGACAAAATATGTTCCTGGCTTTAACTTATCAAGGAAAATCTGGAAGACGCTAAGCCGTATCAGAACGGGCCATTGAAGATGCGGTAGTTTCCTTGTTTACATTAAAGGTGGAGGAACTGTCTCAGATTGTGTGCGCGACCAACCAAACAATCAAGCAGATTGTTAGCGAGTGTTCCCAGAATAATTTTGTGAGCTAATTAAGTTCAGTATTCCACCAAGGAATACATACTTTAATCTTTTCTGCTCGATTGACCCTAAGAAGGATCAAATATACACAACGATCATTCACCCTTTTCCTGAATCGGTAGAAAAATGTCCTAGATGGAGTCAACAGTGGCGTCAACAGTTCCTGTTATATATTGAACTACTTAATGCTCGCCATATATGAGCTACTTCGACATATTCGGAGCTCAGGTCTATAAGGATTTGAAAGACTGAGTCAGAGTGTTGAAAAAAAAAAAAATGGTAGCGGATGAACACTTGATGGGCCAACGGCAGCGCTCATATCCCCCATAGTAAACTACTGGCATCAAAATATCCGGCCCCTTATCCTAGGGTCATTAACTAAGTATATTGCCCTCTAGGTTAGGGGTAGTACATCGGGCTAACTGCCTACAATGAAAAAAGCTTCTAGTTACGATGCAACAACAAGTTTCGGATAAGGACAATTTTACTGTTGATGAACCTCACAAACCAAATAAGGACAACGACCTTCGGATCTTTACGTGAAATGTTCGGACCCTTAACAGGCCAAGTATAGCCGAACAATTAGCGGGGCCATAAACTGCTATAAAGCAAATATCATCGCTGTCCAGGAAGTGTAGAGGGATAGTTCGGGCAAACACGGATGAAAAACTATGACGTCTACTACATTGAATGCTAGAGGGAGCAAAAGCAGAATTTTCTTGGTCGCAGATTTGCCCTCAAAGAAAGACTTACACAACACGCATTAAGGCAAAATTCAAAAACATCAGAGGATATGTGTTATGAGTTCCTTAACAGGACTTACGACCACTGTCCACGTTATGACGTCTTGCGGCGGCGCGAAAAACCTCACTGTAGCTAGCACACGATTCCCGCTCCTCAATATTCTTAAGGGCACCTGGCGCTCTCCGGATCAACTAAATTGATCACCTCGCGATTGGTGCAAGGTACTCCCACAGCATTTCAGATGTTCGCACGTTCTGAGCAGCTAATATCCCAAACAGCGCAACACCAAAGAAATACTGTCAGACTATATACACTCAAGAGACTGTCAGAGCTTTCGCCGAGTGTACCTGAACTTCTTAAGAAGTCCAATGCCGTCAACTTTAAGTGCTCTTCAGCAATGGCATCATTGTCAGCAAGCCACCAAGAACGCAGCAAAGCAAGATGCCTACAAAGTGACACTGCATAGGGTGACGAGAGAAGCTTAGAAGGGAAGAACTCCAACTTCTCAGAGAGAAGAAAGAATATGAAATTGCGAGATCGAGTCAATGGAGAGGTCTTATATCCGTAGTAGGAATGATGTTCGAAAGTTTTACCAAAAGGTAAAAAGAGCATGTCAAGGCTACAAAGCCCGAACAGAAGACTGTAGGGATGAAGAAGTAATTCTAGTAGTGGAGTCACAGTTGGTTCTGAGAATTTAGAAGGATCACATCTGCAGATTGTTAGACGTCGGTAACGATCAAAACTTTACTGTCAGGCAGAATGATTCATTCAGCCCGGACGATGACGATGAACAGTTTCGTTCACCTGACCAAAGTGGAGTTAAAATAGCAATATCCAAATCCAACAAGGCTGCTGAAGCCGACGGTCTAACTGCCGCCAAACATATACCATGTATGATATGGTCGGATGATAGTATGCCCAACGAATGGAACTTCAGCATCCTTTGCCCGATCCTCAAAAAAGGAGACTTTCTAAACCGAGGTAAAAGATAGTATACATAACTACATAAGAGAACGCCTTAAACCTGTTGTCAACAATCTGAATAGTTCATAGCAGTGTGGTTTTAGGCCAGAAAAGTCTACCACAGATCAGACTTTCACATGCGACAGATCTAAAAAAAAAACCCAGGAACTCCAAATCGATACTTACCACATTTTTATCGTAAGTCACCTGGGATAGCGTTTACATAGACGATCCAGGTCCAGGTTTGGCATCCCTGTCAAACTCGTCCGTCTGCAGGATGACGATGTAGAATGCATGGTGCTCCATCAAGGTCAGTATATCACCGACGCTTTTGATGTTAGAAAAGGACTACATGCAGCGCTGTCGTGTGATTTCTTTAACATCACACGTGAAACGATTGTACCAAGTTATCAAGCTAACATCAGGGCTACGATCTTTCAAAAGTCAGTACAACTACTCGCGTACGCCGACGACACACACATAATTGGAAGAACGCAGCGGGCTGTCAGTGATGCTTTTGGGAGTATTGAAACAGAAACAGCGAAAATGGATTTAGCTGTTAACGACGTTTGTTGTCATCATCTTTGATAGAACGTCACAATAGACAGCTACAATTTTGAGGAAGTTAATGACTTTGTCTACCTAAACTCTGTTGTGAATTTCAATAATGACACCGGCGCAGAGATTAATCGTATCACTGTCGCCAACTATTATTTCTTTCGGCTAAGAAGGCAAATGAATAGGAAAGACCCCTCACGGACAACTAAGGTGACTTCATATAGGACCCTCATCATCCCAGTCTTTGTTATATGGCGTAGAAGCATGGATGTTATCAAAGGAGGATTAGTTGTTTTGGAAGAAGAATTCTTCGAGTGCTTTTTATGTCCTGTTTGTGTCGACGGGGAATGGAGGAAAATGTACAAGAACTAACTACCGGTTGTACAGCGACATCGACATAGTCAGTAGGATCCGAACTCATCATCTAAGATGGCTAGGACATGTGGAGTGAATGGAAACCAACGCTCCGCCCGGAAAGTCTTGGAATTCATCCCGGAATGACAACGCTGTAAAGGTGGCGCACACTATTGGAAATGGGCCTCAATCAACTTCGTTTGTGCAAAACTGGACGCGGCCAGCACAAAATCGAGCTGGCTGGAGACGCTTGTTGGTTGAGACCCATGTCCACCATTACCTGTAGCGCCATCTTAAATAAATAAGTAAATAAGATGTCTATCAGGTTATGGAAGCTTGAATCTCAGATACTTTTTCCAATCAAGATCTTTGCTTATTGCAGGAATCATTAATATGTACTCTCAACTTATTAGGTTGCTCTACAGCTAAGCCTGCAGTAAAATCAATTTCAATCTTAAAATATAGTTTAGGGTTCATATGTAGTGTACCGCCAAAAAGTATGGTCCCCAATCTCCCTTAACAAGTCATCTCACATTCCTCTTTTTTATCTTCAATAAATAGCTAGCTATGATTATTTCAAAAGTTCCCCTAGAAAATCTACAAATAAACGAACAAAATATACGAGGCCAACAACAATGCTCCACATAAAGACGAAGCAACGACGGCGGCGCGGCTCATAATATCCATACCCGTACATATGTATCTATTTTGTTAATTTGTTTGTCGCCCGCTCAAGCACCCCCAACCTCAAAGAGCATCTCATATTAGTCGTATGTACGAGTAAGTATATCGTGTGGTTTTTATTGGATGGAACCTTTGGGATTTAAATAGCAATTTGGTGTCATCGGCTAAAAGCCTGTCGTCGCCGCGCCGGCTTTGATACATGATCACAAAAATCTTATAATTCCATCTGTTCTTCGGATTCCTTTTTTGCCCTCTCCCTCGTTGAGTCGAATGTGCGGTTCCATCTCCTTTGTGGTTTGTGCCTGTTGTTTTACAATTTCGAATCTGTGTATTTTGCTGCATTTGCATTGAGTATGCGGTGTGTCTTCCCTGGCGCATATCTTCTATCTTTTGCTCTCTTTCCCACTCTTAAAGGGAAGGGAATTAATCGAGCTTAAGATTTATATGACCATCATTACAAATGCACTCAGAGAGATACTCAGATACATTTAGGAATCTGAAGACAACGACGACGCAATTCACTGTATGGCTCATTTGGAGCTCACTAAAAATCTCGGATTTGATAATGCGCTCCGTGGTTTTCTATCGCCAGCCGCGCGCTTGCCTGTGTAGACTGACTTGTAATGGACTTGCTCCAAGATCTGATGCTGGCGGTTGGGATATCTGGCATAGATGAGATGGCTGGTATGGTGACGATGAAGGGTTTCACTGATGATTGTGCTCGTGCAGAGTAGATTCTGTGTGGCGATGCAAGAGCGCTTTACCTTGTCAGTGGTGGAATCTTAAGTGGCGCCTCTTTTATGTGTCCAAGTGTGGGTGCATGCATACGACTCGACTCAGGATTTGAAATTCCATTTGGGATATTTTGATTTTGTTTCGATTTTTTGTTTCTACAAACTCCCCTTGTTATACAGTGTTATTCGCTGGTGGCGCTATAATTTTGAATACCTAATTATCAGGACTTTAAAAGTTACAGGAATGTTGAGTTATTGCGTAGATAAAATTTTCGCATGATAACTATTTTGCAATCTTATTTTGTTAAACATGAGTCATCTGTTCAATTTATAAAGGGACTTACAGTCAGCCTTAACCTTGGTTAAGTTTTGAATTTGAACGAGTTTCTAAGTTTTCAAATTGCTCGACACAGCACATGGCTTCCTACAGACATCTGGAAAAGAGCTCGAGCAGTATATAAAGTCGAGTTCGAAGCCCAGAATCGTATAGAAAGGAAAGATGTACAGCACAGTATGAGGCGAAACATGTAAGTTTTACTCAAGTTGAATGCTATCTGTAAAGTAAACCACAGATGGGAGCATGTCGTACCATGAACCATGTCTGGTTTCAAAACAGATCTGGCCTAGCTACATCAAAAATGCTTTAATAGACTCACTGGCCTATAGGTTCACATGCTAAAAGGCTAGGCCTCTTTTAGAAAAAATTTTGTAGGAACTGCTGATATTGACCGAAGTTAGTGTATGGCTGAAACTACATCCCATCTTCTGAGTTAACCTTCATGGCGTCATGGCCCCAAATTCAAATGATCTATCCCAAGTGGGAGAGATCTGAATTCGCACCTGGCGTCCTCTAGTAACACAGAGTGGATGCCGTTGGAGACTCTAGGTTCGAGTCCCAGAACAAATCAACAAAGTTTTTCACTCTCCCACCTCTCGCGAATATTTGACAAACATTCGAGAGTCATGAGAAGCATAAAACTGCAGGTCCCTACCATTCGTGTGTCGTACAGCATGAGTGGCTGCGAGAAGCTAGGCCATGCCCTGTATGGGTTGGGTTCGATGGTATAACTTCGGCTGACCCTTCAAACTTTTATAAAGAGCGCATGGTATAGTGAAAACTTTTCAGAAAGAGAAAAACTTCCTGCGGTTACCAAAATAATTGCTAGAACACCTTCGGTGTCGAACCAGGCAATTTCTGATCAGGCGCATCCTGCATCGTCCACATGAACACCTTACGGATAATTAAGTATAGGACTCCGCTACATCGACATTTTATTGATTTTGAGTAAGACTTCGATTGCGTTAACCTAGATCTTGTCTAGCCCGCCTGGAACAGGAGAAGTAAGTCCGAAAATCTTGTAAAGGTTAAGTATGAGGGTTCTAAGTCCCATGTGTTCTGCAATAGAAAAACGTCGAAAGTTCAAATCGCGCTACTCAAGATTGCATACTGTCAGGACTATTACTCGTATTCTTGATCTTTGTCTGAGATGTTCTGCGTGCAGCTCTGGCGAGCGAAAGCTATGACATTTTAACTAAAACAGCTACAAATAATGAATCTGCACAATATTTTAGAAACCGAAACAACCAAAGTGGCCCAAAAATGTATGTGACCAAGACAAAAGCAGGTCAAGAAAGTGGACAATTTCCTAGATCTATGAAGCTGTCAACTTTCTAGGAAGTTTTGTCTCGGTAGACTGCAGCACCGAACTGGATGTGGTATGCTGTCCAAGCTGTGACTATGTTTTTTCATTTGACCATCAGTATGCTCTTTGGTAAAAGCGATTCCACCCAAGAAGTGAGGTGAATGTGCTAAGGAGGTAAGGTTAGGTTAGGTAAGGGTGGATGTACAGACACACTCAAACTAAATGAACCACTACATCTATCTCTACTCAACCTGCATTGTGGCTCATTGAACCAGTCGGAGCTTATTATAAAGCGAAGGATGTTACTGTCGTCAGTAGGAGCACCCAGGTAGAACAATCTTCTTCTGGACAGAGCTGGACAGGCACAAGGAGAGCGGAGGATTGATTCATCCTCCTCTCCTCTGCAGCTCCTGCAAAAATCATTCGAAAAGAGGCCCAGCCTTTTAGCATGTGAACCTATAGGACAGTGCCCCATGAGGACACTGATGACGGTTTAAACATTACCAATCTATTGGAGCATTTTTATTTCCTATAGTTATGAGCCACAGCGGCATTTGGCTTCGTATTCAGCATAAAAAAAAAATCAGTTTGAATTGAACTTTGACTGTGACAAGTAAATAAAAGTGAAATGTCCGGATATCATCAACTGACTCGGGACGAAAAAATTAAAATATTGACTTTGGTTGACGAAGGACTATCCTTTCGTCAGATTGTGGTTAAAATATTGTAATATGCGAGTAGATAAAACGTTATTCTGTGAGATTATTTATTTATTTTCTAGTCTGTAGAACAATTCAAGTTCACACTATACTGTTCTTTGCAAATTCTTTCCTTACAAAGTCTCTTTCTTCTCAAATCACTTTATCTCATTTCAATTACTTAATTCACAAATCCAAACTAATTACTTCTTCTTGTTAACTCTCAACTTTCAATTTATCACAAAATGACCACTTCGCCTATTATCACTTTTCCAATCTCTTCGTGCGGTTCAAAACCCAACTGCCTTGCCTCGATCGCCATCTGCCCTTATATAGTCGCATTTCGGATAGCCAGAAACTTCTAGCAAATTCTCCGACCACTGGAACAAGAAAATTCTGATGTAATAATTCCAAGATGACAGCTGCAGCCAATAATCTCTTGCGGTTATAATTCTCGGATATAATTCTCTCTTAATTCCGCGACGTCGTCTTAGACATAATCCGTCTCTTACCGTGGACACGAACCTCGAATGAAAAGACACTTCGGAATGTGTTGCATACTTTTAGAGCGTAGTTATTATGCTACATTATGTTACAATATGATGCTCTCATTCAACCATCTTGCGACTTATGAAGAAAATGGAAATTTGGATCCACTGGATAGGAAAAAAGGCTCAAGGCAAAAACTCAAAACAACCCAGAAAACGGACAATGTATTACAAAGAATTAGCATGAAAGATCGCTTTAAAAGTGTCTGTATAAGAGCAGAGCTGCATGAATTTCATCAGGTTGACATAAGTGTCGAAACGATACACAGAAGGCTACGGGAGATAGGTTTATGTGGAAGACGACCAGCGAAAAACCCTCTCGTAACCACGAAAATAGCCTTAGGCGAAAAAGTATCAAGATTGGACGCAGGATGATTGGCGATGTGTGATATGATCCGACGAAAGTAAATTTAATTTGTTGTCTGACAATTTACCATACGTACGATGGTTAACAGGTGAAAGGTTTAAAGTGCATAGTTAAGACAGTGAAGTTTCCTCAAAGCCAAATATAATAGTTTGGGGATGTTTTTCTTTTTATTTTCTGGGCCCTTTGTTAATGGAACTATGAACGCTCAAAGGTATGGTTTTTTGTACCAGCTATTGAACAGCATCATTCGTATACCGACAAGTGCATATTTTAAGACGATTCTGCACCTTGTCACCGAGCCAAATAGGTAAGTAAAGTGTTATAAATGAAAGTCATCACCCTATCGGAAGATGCTCCCATTTTTACAAATGACGTCATCATGACTTTGACATTTGTGAAGTAAACAGAAGCAGAATATACGTAGATCATTGATTGCTATATAAACCTCAAGGACGCAGAATAATTGTGTCAATGTTTTTGACAAATAATCGGTCGGTGGTTTTGGCACAATGTGAATTTCGTCGTCGATTCCCTGGGCGTGTGGGCAAACACTACAGCATTTAGTCCTCTCGTTTTGGCGATTTACACTAGCCCGCAAGATCGACCGATTGAGGGTTTTTTGAAGTCACGAGTCTATATACTTACTTATGCTCTGTATCCCCTTGTGGGTCCTAGGGCCTCTACAACGCCTACGCGCCATCGTGTGCGATTTCTGGAAATGTGCCTCAGCTCTCCCCAACTCTTTCCCAGTTGCCGTTCTTCCTTCTCAACTGTTCTGCGCCACGTACTCCTAGAACCGCCGCGTATCCTGCCATCCTGGGTAAGCGGGTTCCATTGCATCGCTTGGTTAGCTATGGACCTGTCACCCTTTCGGAGAGTGTGACCGATCCACTGCCACTTTCGTCGTCCTATGGTTGTGCCTATAGGTTCATGGCCCGTTCTCTGATAAAGCTGTTCGTTAGAGATACGGTTTGGCCAGAAATTCCTCGTGATAGTGACGGTCACTCTCCAGGTACCACATCCATATAGCAGCACGGATTTAACGTTGGAACGGAACAGTCGTAGCTTGGTGTTTAAACTAATTGCATTACTTCGCCAAACTATGGATAGCATCCCAAACGCAGATTTTGCTTTACCTATTCGGCTGGCTATATCCAGTTCGGTTCCGCCATCGGTTGAGACAATACTCCCAAGGTATTGGAAACTCTCTACTCTCTCAACCGTTTGTCCAGCAATGCATATATGAGTTGATGAGTTTGGTCCTAGGCTGATCATTTTAGTTTTTGCTGAGTTGATTTTCAGCCCAACGACGTCTGCTTTCCTCTCCACATTTGCTGTCATTTGGTGAAGGTCCATCATTCTGTGAGACAGTAGGCATACATCGTCGGCGTAATCGAGGTGTTTGAGTTTAGATATGAGAGTCCATCGAATTCCTCCATTTCCTGTTCATAAGGCCGCATTCAGCACATCGCTAATCACCAATAAAAACAGTATTGATGAAAGTATGCAGCCTTGCCGAACCCCACTTTGGACTTCGAATTCCTTAGACAGCCTTCCTCTGTGCAAAACGTGACATGTGGACCCATCATATGTAGCCTTGATAATTGCTATTAATTTATCAGGAATGCCTCTCCTGCGCAAGGCACGCCAAATAAATTCCCGATTGACACTATCAAACGCCTTTTCAAAATCGATGAACAACAGGTGAAGTGGTGATCGATATTCAACACATTGCTCGATGATGATCCGCAGGGTGTTGATGTGGTCGACACAGGAGGATCCAGAGCGGAAACCTGCTTGTTCGGCGTCGAGTGTGTCTTCAAGGTGTTCTTTGATTCGCTCCAGGATGATTTTAGCTATTGTCTTGGCCACAGCAGGCAGCACGCAGATACCTCTCCAGTTTTCGCACTGCATTATGTTGCCTTTTTTGACCTTGACGATCATTCCACTCATCCGGAAAACTCTCGGCTTCCCATGTTCTCCCGACAAGTGGGAACAGTAGCTCTGCCGATGCTGTTGGCGCAGATTGGAAAAGCTCCGCGGGTATGCCGTCAAGTCCTACCGCCTTATTAGTTTTCAGTGCTTTGATTGCGGTAATAATCTCCTCTTTACTGGGGTTGTGATGCGAATTCGGGAACTTCTTTCTACGGACACTTCAGTCTGACTTGGGTGCATATTGCTGGAGTCTATATGGACAAGCCGCAAACTTTGGCGGCCCTAAAGGACAACATCCGATAAGAAGTGGAGAATTTATCGCCAACATTTTTGGGGAAAGTCATGGAAAATGGTATGAAATGAGCCCGGATGTGCAACAACTCCGGCGGCGGCCACATGACCGATATTATTTTCATGACTTAATGGAAAGAAATTTAAATGTCTAAATAAACATAATCAACGAACCAATTCTTTTTATTTACAAAGTTACTGCCTTAGCAAATCGAGTGAGGTCTTTTGTGCCACCTCGCAGCTTCACATCTCTTGAGAGAAAATTATAAACAGAATGAAATATCTATTAGGGACATTAAGGTATTAATTTTTGCTTTATTCTGAGGCCACATCTAAGTAACATCTTCATCAATCAAATAAACTATCTAAGACCACAAAACCCAATAGGTCTCAGCGCACATTATTATAAAACACCTGATCCGTTCTGTCACAATAAAACTGAAATTCCAATTTTCACATTTTTACTTTCCTATGCGTCATCATCTCCAAGCCATACGCACACCTCACAATCTATAAAATCTCAACACCATTTAACAATGTTGCGCCAGTAAAATCAAAGTGGACCGCTCTTGACTAACAGTGTGACATCATCTTTACCATCTAACCATCTTCAGCGAGCATCTCTTAACCCAGGTGTGATAAAGAAGAAGGAAAAAAAATCTTTTTGTATCTCTAACCCATCGCGTCGATCGTTTCTGGGCTGGACCATGTGGCACTCAATTTCGTTTGTTCCGTGATCGTGCATCGTTTGCATCACCCCAAAAAAAAAAAAAAAAAAAACACGATGAGAACCAAACTGACACGAGTAGCACACGAGTGAATGGTCAATTAAACGATCGTGCGAATGATAAGAATCTGTTCGAAACCCGATTTCTTCGACATTTTTTGATCTTTACTCCGATATTGTTTTTGTTTTTATTCGATGTAAGACTATTTGCATAATATCCGGTAAATGGTTCTCGAATGTTTCATTTTATGTATGCCCTCCCAAAAAGAAAAAACTGTTATCAAAGTGTTAAATAGGAATGTAAAACTGTTATTAACTTTACGATTCTCGGATAGAATTTCGATTAATCATAAACTTTAACGATTATAGTAGAAAATCGTAAAACTTCTTCAGTGACCGTTATGGTTTATTTGAAATTTTTAAATTCTTTCGAGCATTTTAACGATAATTGAGTGAGTAGTATAATATTAGTAAAATGTATCTGCAATACGAATGAAAGGTAAAAGGTTTACGTTATTCAAAATGTTTAACATGACACTCAAGCAACTAGCAATCGAGTTGCGTACGGACACTATCGTGAGCACAGTGTTTGCGAACATAAGCATAACGACTATGAAATTGATTACAAATTGCATGTCTGGCATTTTAAGATACAAGAAGCACGCGGGACCTCAACACCAACTTACCAATCATAAATGCTTAACCACTTTACGTGTCATTCAGAGGAAATTGGTATTCAATTTGAATGAAATGTTACTTATAATAAATCCGTCCAGATGCGGATTTCATTTAATCGTGATAATTTGCAAGCATGCGAGTACTTTTGTGAACGAATTAATCAAACGCGTAGAAGATACTTGTTCAAGGTAAACGTGTAGGTGTACTTTGTTTCATTAATTGAGTTGAAAATTTAATCGTACTGGAATACAATTGACAGGAGATATATTTTGACAGACATTCTTCACAAAACTTGTACGTAATACCAAAACTGGAATATTAGGCAAGAGCATCAAACTGAAGACGAATGAGACGAAAATTCGTAATTGCTCTTATGCTTTTAAAAAGTAGGTTGGAGACCAAACTAAACCAATTGCTAACTTTTTTTTTATCGGGGTAGGGAAAACCCTACTGGAACAATCAGACTCGATACAGATCCAGGAAGCAACCCAATATTAATAAAATTTCTTCGTCTTTCGTAAAAAGACGAGTAATAATGATGTGGTGAAGAGCGTATGGTAAAGATTTATTCATTTTGAGGTTTTGGTTTCACATCCCTGCCACATGATATCTGTCAAATTCATCTGTCATAGTGACAGATAGTTAGTTCTTACCTCGCCAATTTACAATATAGTTCGTTTAACCACCGCTCAATGCATTCAAATTGTTGCATCTTTCTACATAAATAACAGTTCTGTAATATCTGTGCGTCGGGATTTAAGGACAGATCGTCATAATCGCCCAACAATTCGAAACACGATCACTGAATTCAAACAAATCGGCAGTGCATGTGATGTCATAAGGTCTGTTCATCATTGTAATGCTGAACTGAAAACATAGCCGCTGTGAGCAACTGGCCATTTCTTACAGCTCTGTTTGGCGTATTTTGTGCTTGGATTTATATTTCCATTCCTATAACGTCCAGCTTATACAACAACTTAAGCCTGCTGATCATACGTTTACACCGATTGGACCGGCGGCGTAATTGGGCCGTATTCGATTGAAAACGACAAAGGCGCCACCGTTACGGTGACAACCAACTTTTTTTTGGACTGAGATTGAAGACTATTCAACTTTGGAGCAGTCAAAACCCAACAGGCATAAACTTATGGCCGCAATACAGACAGAAATGTGCGGAAAAGTCATCGAAAATCACCTCACAAGAAACGAAGTTTGCAAGAACTCTTGTAGCCGCCATTTAACCTATTTTGTATCCCAGTTTGCAGTCTTTTCTACTGAAGGATTTCTTGCAGACATTCGGGAGTATTCGCCACCCACGATTATGTTCATAGGAAATCCAACAGTCAATGGAAGCCTTGACTGAGGATGCAGGAAGATCCAAAGCAGGTTCAGGTCCTGAGAAGTTGTTATCCCAACCATGTCAAGAAAGTTAATTGTTGATCTCATTTCCAGTAATCCCATGGTGACCTGGGACACAAATAAGACCCACTGATTTCAGCCTTGCGACTGAATTCAGATAGCTTTTGGATTTTCAAACTATTTTGGGAGTGTAGTGCAGACTGGGTGTCGCTACAGACGTAGATACTTCGTCCTATTTCTTAAAATACCTATAGTTCATAGGTATAGATTGCATAAGTCTCCGCTTGAAAGACAGACGCATGTTTACCTAACGATGACTCCAGCATCAGATTGGTTTTGGACCCAACCGTGAAAATTCGGCTACAATTCCTTCTTGGCTCAGATTACAGAAAATTCCAGTCCTGAACGTGAGGAAAGTCGACTTTAAATTTACGAAGCAGTTGAGTCCTATTTCTGAATTGCGTCAGACAGCATATTCGTAAGACAGGAGTTGTGAAGATAAGAGTCGCGCAAGGTCATCGAAGCTCCAGCGCGGGTTATACCAAAAGCCACCTCGTTTAAGACAGAAGATAGGATCTGGATCTGGAGCAGAGCCAGGCATAGTAGAGAGATAAACTGTTCTTAGGAGTTTAATGACAGAAGCAGTGATATATTTTCGCGAAAGCTTTTTCCACCAAACTACCGACGCATATGCTAAGAATAGCCATATCATTGTTCTACAGGATATCACAATAGACAGTTACAATTTTGACGTAGTTAAGGACTTTGTATACCTACTCTCCGCTGTAAATTCAAACTCCTCTGCCATCCACACGCTCATTTACAATGACATTCCAGCTGTCAGCTCCTTAGGCAAAGACAATCTGCTTGCTGCTCACTTTGCAGGCAATTCCACGCTGCCAGATAATGCTTTGTCGCTACCTGTATTTGAGAGCGTAAAATTTTCCATGGGACAAGTCCACTTTCGCACTCGTACAGTTGCAGGAGTACTCAAAGGTTTTAACATACACAAATCTGCTGGTCCAGATGGTATAACAGGTCCACTGGTGATTTGATGGCATATTTCACCGAGAAGTGAAACCAATCTCTCCATCACATCGGCGAAACTAAGACGGTTGCGCTTGATATTTTAAAGGCATTCGACAGAGTTTGGCATCGGGCTCTTTTGTCGAAAATGCGTGCATATGGCGTCAATGAGTCTCTTCTTCAATGGATTAGAAATTACCTTTCGGGGAGTTCAATACAAGTTGTTTTGGACGTTCCTCAAGGTGTTCCCCAAGGCTTTGTTTTGTCTCTGACTCTCTTTCTTATTTTTATAAATGATCACTTGTCAGCAACTTCTAATCCAATCCATTCCTTCGCTGATGACAGTACCCTCAGTTTTTAATATTCGTTCCCTAACTCACGTCCTTGCTCTATGGCCGTAAACGAGGAACGGCAACGAATGTTAAACACATTAAATTCCAACCTTTACAGCATAATCAAATGGGGTTCAACCATCAAAGTGGAATTTAATGCTTCCAAAACGCAATGCTGTCTTCTCTCTCAAGCGAAACCAAAACCCTCAACCATTATCCATGAATGGTACTTGCATCATTGAAACCGAAAGACTTGCCATTCTCGGTATGTGTATTAATAACCATCTTCAATGCAACGATCACATATTCAAGGTCGCTAAAAATGCTGCAAAACGTCTGGGATTCCTTAAACGGCGCAAAAAATATTTTACCCCGTCTGATCTGGCCTCAATTTATAAGGCATTCATCCGCCCTACGCTGGAATATAACGCCCATATCTGGTCTGATGCAGCCAAGACCGTTCTGCACATTCTTCATATGGTAGAGAATCGCGCGTTAAAACTTCTAGATAATAGAGACATTGTGAATTTCATATGAACATCGTCGAAATGTCTCACGTCTCTCCCTGTTTTATCGTTTTTTTTTTTTTAATAAAAATTGCACCACCGAAATAGCCAGTTGCATTCTTTCCCTTCAAAATATCACCTGCAATACGCGTCATGCTTCGAATGCACAACAGTTTGCCCTTAAGCCCAACTTCGGTCATAATGTCAAATATAGGGATTCGTTATAAGCCTAACGACACGAATGTGGAATGATCTTTCAGACTCTGTATTTGCCCATCGTTTTCATAAACGCCCGTGCCCTGTAACAGTTTAAAAAAAAAATCGCCGAGATCATGCTAAGAATCACTCTTGCCTGTTTCTTTGGGCTAAGATCGCAATTGAGTAGCAAAGCCTACTCAACCAAGGTGATTTATAAGACCCTCATCATACCAGATCTGCTAAAAGTCGCAGAAGCATGGACGTTATCAAACGCGGATGACAACACCCTTGGTTGCTTTGTAAGGAAGAGAAGATACAACAACGAACTACCTAGTACTGTCATAAATACTGTTACAATTGTAAATAGGTCTCAAAAAATAAAGAAAAAAGATATTAAATTAATTTTTTCCACAAATATTTATTAATTTATTTTGAACATAAAAAAATTCATTTTACTCAAAATGACCTCCATTTGCCCTTATACAGGCCTTGAGACGAGTTGGCCATTCGTCAATCGCAGCACCCACGATTTTCATTGGAAAACTGTCGACTGCTCTCCTTAGATTAATTTTTAGCGACTCCATGTTTGGATGCCTTTTAGTGCACACCATGCCCTCTAAAACGGACCATAGCTTGTAATCCAAAGGATTAAGGTCCGGATTTGCTGATGGCCAGTGGTCAATGCACATGAAGCGAGGAACATTTTCCGTGACCCAAGTTTGTGTGGTTTTTGCCTTATGGGCGGGAGCAGAGTCCTGTTGGAAGGTCGACGGCTTGTTTTGAAAGAGGGACTGATTGAGCGGTTTAACTACCCTTTTCAAAACAGTTTCCTGGTAGACTGCTGCTGAAGTTTTTACTCCCTTTTCACAAAAATGGACTTCTGTAACACCTTCATAGGATACTCCCCCCAAACCATGACAGACGTAGGGTGATGTCCTTTTTGTACCCTTGGCACAAGCTCAGCAGCTTCTTTAGATGACCGGGCATAAACTCTTTCGTTTTGTTTATTAAATGTTTCCTCCACCGTAAAAATGTTTTCATCCGTAAAGAGAATTCGGCGGTATTCTGCACCAGCGTAATCAGCTAACAGGCGTTTCGACTTTTCTTTCCTTTTCACCATTAGCGCGTTAGTCAGCAAATGGGCAGTATGCCTTTTGTATGCCCCAAACCTAAGTCTTGCTTTATGATCCGAGATATTGAAATTTGAGAAATTCCCATTTCACGAGACAAGATTTTTTGTTTCCGCAGTGGATTACGCCTTATTAGCGCCTTCACAGCTATGATGGCTTCTATCGTTCTAACGGTACGTGGTCTTCCTGTTCTTTGCCTGTCTTTCACATCACCAGTATCTTCAAATAACTTTATGGCACGATAGATAAACATACGGTTGATTTCTAGCGGCTGCAGCGTTTTGAAGATAAGCCCTTATTCCATACCGCACTTATGAAGGGCAATAACGCAATCACGGTTTCTGTATCGCTCCACTCCATGGTAAAAACTTAACGAATCTTAATTTAAATTTGCGTGTGAATAGACCGAATATGCAACTATAAATGACGCAAGCCAACACAAGAGTGCGGGTACTACCAGAGGCTGTAGGGAACCGGTAAAAGTAGTAACAGTATTTATGATAGTACTAGGTACATATACCGGTTGTACAGCGACATCGACCCAGTCAGAAATGTTCGATTTCATCGCCTGATGGTTAGGACTTGTAGAGTGAATGAACATCAACACTCCAGCCCGAAAAGTTTTCCAATCAGTCCCAGGGGTACGACGCGGTAAAGATAGATCTCAACCAAATTCGTGTGCAAAACTGGAGGCGGTTAGCATAAGATCTAGCTGACTGGAGATGCTTGTTGGTTGTGGTCCAACTACATCCCGCGAGAGTAAATTTCTTCCAACCAGTAATTGCGGAGTTTTCTTGTGCCTGACATAAAAAAACAAATAAATTATAATGCTGCGATATGCAAATTAAGAAAGCTATTTGGCAGGAATTCACGGATAAGTCGGCTTGTTTTTGAATTTTTCCTCGCGATTATGAAGTTTCTGTTTGAATGACAGCTGACAGATGACAGCTACATCTACTACGTTGACAACGTCTACTACGTTTACTGCTTAAGTTACGTAGCAGAGGTATCAAATATAGCTTTCGCATAAATGTAACATTTATTTCATGCAATGGAAACCACTTACTCAAGATGTATGGAGAGGATATCTCCTTTCATAAATTTGCTACTGTGAGAAGCTAATAATGTATTTTTGTCCATCAAATCCACTTGCGTCCACTAATTATAGTGCATACAATTTTTTGTCGGCCAATGTATCACCTAATAAATCAAAGATTTATTAACACGGTTTTCTCCAAAAAATAAAAAAACTTGTTGCGTCCGTTCAAATACGTGTATCATGGATGATTTCTATTTTATTCGGTTTTTATCACAAACGATTTTTATTGGCGCAATAAAAAATTATTTATCATCTCGAGGCGCTCACCGCACTTAAACTCACTTACGATAACTTGGATAATGCAAAGATACTGAATAGAATTTGAGTGTTAATTTATCTACCCGACGAAATAAAATTCATTGAGTCGTAAGCATTATTGTGTTTAATTAACTCAAAATCGATGCAGTTGCTAGACTGACTGTGATTTTTGAAAACTACGGGTAACAAGCGGACCTAGAATGTTGAAGGAAAAGACAATTTTTTGCAGAATTACACGAAGAAGAAGACATGTATCAAAGATAGATTTGGTTTTAGCCACAATTGTTGGATCAGGTGCTATACAATTTGATGAGAAGAGCAATACTTGTCTGTTGAACAAGATGCAGCCATTCACGAAGTTAGGTAAATGAGTTTGGTTAAAAGTTGGGATAAACTCCTCTACGCTACTCGTACATTCAGGTCAATATAGTGCCATTGTGAGTCTATAGGGGAAAGCTTTAACTTCATGGCGAAGAAATTCTTGTCAACAAAAAATTCCTACTGCCATAGGATTTTGAATCATCGTGATGCTTTGATGAATCTACAAATATCTAAATAATATATTAATATACCAGGTTTACTAGTTTATTCTTTAATATTCTAGAAGAAGTGTCATCCATGGAATTTGTGTCTGAAGAGGTAGATGCTGGACTTGCTCGTCACCGCAAACCTTAGAGGGCTCTTTTTCACTCAGCCTTAGTTTTTTCATGTGGTACTGCAGAATATTATGACATGTAATCACTACAAGGGTAAATAGAAATTTCCTGATGACAGTTTGTCAGTTCTGGTGTTGTTGTACAGTGGCCATAAATCCCTTGCTTCTGAGAGAGTCGAATTCCCTGCTTCATGCTTAGACTTTCACATCGGAATTTTGTACTAATTAATCAGCTTACTCTAGGTCCAGCGCAGAGTTTTTCTTGCCAATTCATTCGCCTGGTATAACCTCATGAGATAGGATCCAGCAGACTTTACCTTGGGCTGTGTTTTTTACAGCAGAGCTTCAGGTAATTTCCCAATTCTACTGCAAACCTATCTGCATTACAGGGTTTTTGATGTGTAAAAATCTTTAGGCGCTCTAGGGTAAATTCGCCACATTATTGGTTGGATATAATTTGCGAAACGAATCTTTAGGATACATCACAGGCAGCCTGTGACTTTGTCATGATATTTGCTGAGACTTTCCAGGTTTCTCAGGCATACAATAGTACCAATTTAACGTTGGATTTTAAGAGTCTCAACTTAGTGCCGATCCTTAGATTCGACTGGATATATCACATACGTTTTGATGATCTTAGGGCATACTGATACACTCTGCTCCGACCATTTTTTGGAATTGATATTTAAAAATTAATTGTACTCATTTTATCCTTTGCCTTTACCTCAAGCAGTACCGCTGTACCAATTTTCAAGATTCTATACTGGAAATACCCTACATGATTTGATACCTTCTATTGTACTATGACTCCCTTGCCCCGCCCCTGTTCTTACAAGCCATGTTGAAAAGTCCAACTGTCTCATTGTTTTCCTTTGTCTACACATTAAGTACTACCTCTGTACCAAATTTCAAGATTCTATGTCCACGTCAAGTACCCTATAGGTTTTGATGATCAGTCAGTCAGTCAGTCAGTTAGTCAGTCTTTATATTTCATTCCCAAAATAAGCGTTCTTGAAGTTTTGTATTTTGGCAACTTAAGCTAGAAACTTTAATTTTTGTATTACTATCATTATTGGGAGCCGGGTTAGAGGTGGTGTAAAAATGTTCTAGACAAGTTGATAAATGAAAGCCTCATCGACTTTATAGAAGTTAAAGGAAAAGTAGATCAATATGTATATTACTCAATGAACTGTGGAACAACTCTTGCTTTATGATTTGGACCTAGGACAATGTCGAGGTCAGTTTTACGACAACCGATCGAATATGGAAGGTACATACAACGGAGTCGAAGCCAGGATTGCCTAAAAAATAAGCTAAGGATTTCGTGCTATTGTTCACTCCTTGAATTTCATAGATGTGCATACTACGTCATCATGCCCGGAAGCAGTTAACTTATTCGAGGTTGTAAAAAAAAAAATTTTTTTTGTCATACAGGATCATACAGAACTTACAATAACCAATTTGAAAGGAAGAAGAACATCAGAACAGGTGGTCTACGAAAAACATCGATTTGCCATGATTTACTTCGAAAGAAATAAAGTCCGATGATGCCGCCGTGCCATAAACCTCACCAAACAGTCAATCTTTGTGTATACATTGATACTTGGTCGAACACTTGTTGATTGTGGTCGCTCCAATAATGGCAGTTTTGCTTGTTGACATTTTGCTGCTGACCCAAAAATGGACCACAATCGAGAAGATGATTTTTTCGCCAAAATCCGGATCTCCGGCCAACATTTCCAGCGCCCAATTAGCGAACTCACGGCGTTGTCTATGGTCGTTCGGCTTCAATTCTTGCATCAGCACAATCTTATATGGATGTAAGCCCAAATCTAACCGCAAAATAAGCCTGGTTGCCTCTCTGGCGATGCTCAATTCAGCTGATGGGCGCCGAATCGACATTTCTGGGTCTTCTTCGATACTGGCCGCTACGGAGGCTATGTTTTCTTCACTTCGCACCGATCTCTGTCTGGTTGGTGGCTTAAAGTGCAAAAGAGTGTACTCACGCTCAAACTTTTCCACGGTGCAACGAATTGCCTGCGCACTGAAGCCTTGATGACGACCGACTTCACGACGAAATTCACGTTGCGTATTTACAACTGAGCTGGAATTTCGATAATATTTTTTAATAATTTTCACATGTTCGGGAAGAGTCAAAGGATGCATGATGAAATGGCAAACCTTACTGAATATGTTGACAGCTGGATGTCATTCGTAACTTTGACAGCTGTTGCATCATAACAGTTGGAAAAACTATCATTGCTATCTGGTCACCACTTACAATTTCCGTATTGTGCAAGAGTTGTGATACTTCAGTGTTTACATGCTGTTGGAGTCTTCCTTCGAGTCTTTTGAAATTTTTTTTTTTACTACGATTGTGACAAGATCCGCTTTAAAGTAGTCCGGGTGGAGGTCATTATTTCTGATGTAAATACTAGAAAGTTGAATACCATAGGCTTGTTGTATGGTGAAAGGACTGAATTTCTACTCATTAGCCGATACATCTTTCTGTATTTAATTTATAATTCCTGTCTCTTCTTCTTGACGTACTCGTCAATGAACTCTTTCCAACGATGCTTAGCATCTAGGGTCATGCCATGGTACTTCGCTGTGCTAGCATATGGTTCAGCCTTTTGTTAGTGAAGTCAACATGGGCCGACTTAATTGTGTATTTGGTTGACAGTTAGTTATAGGTTTTGTGTTGATTTTTCGTTGTTTTTATCAACTGCCAAGATCGCAGTGTCTTCAGCAAAGGCGCAGCTATAGTGTTGCTTTCTAGCGCTGGGAGATCACTAGTATACAACAGAGCTGGTCCTAGTACACTGCCTTGTGATACTCCAAGTATCATTGTGATTCTGAAGTATCTATTTTTCAGGTATGATGTTAGTATTTCAGCAGACTGTTTTGGAATGAGAAATCTCAACTTTTAATTTGGTCCCCCATATTAAACTTTGTCAAAAGCCTTTGCTATATCCAAGAAGATCAGACTCTTTTTTCTCCGAATGTCTTTTCAATTACTTGGGTTATGTGTACATTTCGAAAACCAAACCGGTGATTTGGAATCAAGTTCATTCTTTCTATTATTACGTTAAAATTTTTAACTAATAATTTCTGGAAGTCCTTAGACATAACTGACAGTAACGATATTGGTCTATATGATGCTGTTTCGTTAGGTGGCTTACCTGGCTTGAGGATCATGATCACTTCGGAAATTTTCCACAAACCGGGTATGTATTTTAATCTGTAAGTTTACGTTTATGAGGCTGGTGAGCGTAACAACTACTTCTGCTGTTATTTCGCTTTCATCTACTTCATGAGGTTGGAATATATTTTAAAATGCTCTGCAAAATTATGAGCTTGGTTGGTTGGTTGGTTTAAGAGGGTGAGCTTATGCTCTTCACTTAGGCCTCCATTGGGCCCGTTGTGTTCCCCTCATCTGCGTAACTGTAAGGAATAGTGATGTGTTTTGGGAATTATGTATTGAGAGGATTTAGGTCTAGGGATCATGGGTAGTATCAATGGGAAACTATATCGTATAGTGATCGAGGAATCGTAGTGTTCGTCTGGCGAACTCTAATATATCCCCGATTCCTTTCTTACTGAGGTGTGTAATATCCGGAATCCTTGGAGATCACTGAATTTTCAGCCTTAGCCTCGCTATAGCAGGGCAGTGACAGAGGAAATATTCTATATATTCCTCCTCCTCTTCACAGTTGGAACAGATTGTTGTATCAGCTATCCCGAGTCTGAACGAATGTTTGTTGAGATTGATGTGCCCTGTTAAAAGTCCCACCATCAATCTCAATTGTGCTCTGCTTGAGTTAAGAGCTCTTTTTGCTACGTTGTTACTCGGTTTGGTTATTACAGATCTAGCCACTTTGCACGTGTCTAGATTCGTCCAGTAGTTATTGAACTCCTGTCGTATCTTTTCATTGATTATTGTTTTAGTAGTTGTCAGAGGGACCCCTATTGTATTATCCGGGTTCAGTTCTGTATTGCCTGCTCCTTTCCTTGTTAGTTCGTCTGCCTTTTCGTTACCCGGTACACCTTCGTGCCCCGGTACCCATGTGAGACGGACTCAATTGCGTCTGGCAAGTAAGTTCAATTTAGTTTTGCACTCCCTTACTAGTCGTGATTTCGACATGGGGTTTGTAATCGCGCTAATTGCTGCTTTGCTGTCCGAGCAGATGTCAATTTGCCTTCCTTCGCTGGTGTCTTCTGCGAGTATTTCGGTTGCCTTCATAATTGCATAGACTTCTGCGTGGAACACCGATACAAATGGTTCTAAGTGAATAGCAAGTTCAACCGGTGGGTTAGCACTGAAGATGCCAGCCATTGATTCCCCTGATATGTTAGAGCCATCTGTATAAACCGATATCCCATTGGAGTTTCTTGTCGTTCTTTCATACGTCCAATATTCTCTTGCGGGGAAAATTGTTTCGAAGTTGTTGGAGAACGTGTACGATTTGCCAACAACATCACTGGGGCAATCGATGAGTGGTGTCATTACTCTTATCATTTCGGTGATTTTCCGATGTCCCGTATTTGCACCACCGGTGAAATGGCCGATAGTTCTAAACCGTGAGGCTGAAATGCCGGCAATCTTCTTCGCTTCGAGGTGCACTGGTAGAATGTTAAGTATCGCTTCCATGGCCGAGGTTGGTGTTGAGGATTGTGCTCTTGTAATACCCAGGCAGACCATAAGCTGCACCTTAGTTAGCAAGTCTCTTGATACTTTTTGCTCATCACTGGCCATCATACAACTACACCGTAGAAGATGATGGGTTTTATTACGCATTCGTATATCCAGTGGACCTGTTTCGGTTTCAATGCCCAGATACTTGACGCTGTCGCGGAGTTGTAGTGATACTCCTCCGAGTTGTTGAATGTGAAAGTCATTAGTTTTGGTTTTCTTTGTAAAGAGAACCATTTCCGATTTATTTGGATTTATTTCTAATCCACTCTCCTCCGCCCATTCTTTTATGATTCGAAGTGTGTTTTGCATAAGCTCTCCTATGATGTTCAGGTGCTTACCTCTTATCAAAACGGCTGGGTCATCTGCGTACGCTACACATTTCGCATAGGTTCCATCCAGTGCTTTTAAAAGGTTGTCCATTGTGAGCACCCACAGAAAAGGAGATATTATCCCCCATTGTGGTGTTCCCGTACGGACTGTTCCGTGTCGTCTCCCAGTGAAGCTGTGATAATGCGGTTTGTAAGCATGTGTTCTAGCCAATTGTTTATTATTTGGTTATTACAGTATATCGAGAGTGACTCCACAATTTTTTGAGTTTTCACATTTGTAATCTGGATTTGTAATCTGTGTTCTGATGTAGTTATCACAGATTCTCTCCATTGATTTTAGTAAGAAGGACGTTAGGCTAATAGGTCTATAGCCCTTTGCTGTCGTCAAATCTTTCCCGGGTTTCGGTAGGAACATCACCCTCACCTCTTGCCATTGTGTTGGTGTGTATCCATGATATAGACATCCCCTGAAGATATTGACCAGGGTTTTCTTTAGGGTGTCTAATTCTATCCCTTTTTGCAAGAAGATGGGAAGTATTCCGTCCAAACCCGGTGATTTGTATGGCGCAAATGAGTTAATAGCCCAGGTCACTTTATCTGTATCAACTATGTAGGTTCTCAGTGTCTTCCCATTTTGTATCAGTACGAGTGACCCCACGCTTGGAAGGTGTAGCTGCCTCGCTGAAACAGTTTGGGAAGTGTACACACATCAGCGTCTCCAAGTTATCAGCTGCGGTTGCCAAGTTATTGCCCGCCTGTAGAAGTTGATAACTTTGTGGTTCCTTGGACAGGATCTTCTTTAATCGCGCTGCTCCATTATTATCGCATATGTTGGTGCAGAAAGTTTTCCATGATTCCCTTTTAGCAGCCCTGGTGAGCTTCTTGAAGCCTCTTTTACTTTCTTTATAGGATTCCCAGTCTGCTTCTTCGTTGGTTCTTAAAGCTTTATTTAGGCGTTGTCTAGCAACCTTCCTTATTTCATGGAGGTCGCCGTTCTACCATTTTTGCTTTGCACTTCTAGGTACCGGTTTTAGAGGACAGGCGGCCTCAAAAGATTCTATAATACACTTCTGTACTTTGAGGACTTCATTTTTAATTGGTTAATCTCAGTGTAGCTGTTACCCTGAGTTAATGTCAGCTTTCCCTGAATATTACTTACAAAGATGGACCAATCGGTTTTCTTAGGATTCCTAATCATTATTTTGGATTTGCGATCAATTCCAATATCAAAACTCAACCACCTGTGGTCCGAAAAGGAGATCTCATTACTGATCCTCCAGTTCGACACCCGGTATCGAACTAACGTCGCATAAGGTTATATCTAATGCCTACCTTCTAATTTTATTTATGAAGGTTGGTGTACAGCCCTCATTCAAGGTCATCAAGTTTTCAATATTTAAATAATCGGCTAAACACTCACTCCTTTTGTTGATGTTCGTACTTCCCCAGTTAGTGTGGTGGGCGTTAGAGTCCATACCCACTATGAGGCTCTTCTGTTGGACCTCGTCCAGGTGACATACCTCTTTAACTCATCACTAGGTGGAGGTTGCGGGGAGTCATAGGGGAGATAGCTAGAGGCCAAAATAATTTGGTTGGTCTCACTATTTCTTACCCTATATTCCAGACTTGTGACTATGAGGTCGCCTGCGCTGATCTGTGGAATAGAGAAAATATTAATATCCTTATGTACCACAATACAGGCTCTACACTTGCTGTTTCCGTTGTTTGCAATCACTTTCAGTTTATTCCCCCAGCCTGCTACCTTATTATACAGACAATAAGGTTCCTGAGGGCGATATCCGCTTTTCCTGCTAAGAGGTAAGCACAGAGGTTGGCAGTTGCCGCCCTACTGTGCTGAAGGTTTGCTTGGATTACCTTCATTAATTCTTTCGTGGAATGAAGGGATTGCAAAGCTGACCTGGTGAAAGCCGCATCATGCTTTACCCCCTTGTAGGACTAGTGACCCCAGTGATTCCTCGTCAATCCCTACCACGATTAGTTGGCCTTTGCCTGCCTGCTCCTTTGCATAGTAGAGTTTCCACTTTTCTGTCTTAAGGTCCTCGTTTTGCAGTTTCATTCGTACAAACAGCGTTGCAGGTTCCTTGATTGCCCCTGGGATCCAAACGAACACCCTGGTTAATCTGGGAATCTTTCCCGCCGGGAGAACCACTAAGTTGGTTCCTTCCCAACCATCGAGTCTAGATGTTAGTTTAGTTAACGACTCCGTCGAGGCATTATCCTGACAGCATATGTGGTAGCGGCTGCCTTTGAAACCTGCCCTCAGGAAATTCAGGGAAGTCGTCGGATTCTCACAAAGTGTTTGGTCCAGGGCAGCATTGAGGGCTTTCTGGAACCGTTCATGTAGCTCCTCCGGTATCTTCCCATCCTCGTCTTAATGAGCTTAATCTTCGTTACTTTTAGCCCATTTGCCATCAACTGTTTTAATAAGAAAAATCCGCATAGTCGGTCTTCTTATGCTTTTGGTTGCTTTCCATAAGAATTAATATCATTACTAACTTTCACCAAGTAGTTATTAACAGTATAATTTTTTAATTCCATAATTTCTCTACTTAGTTGCTGAGTGAGGTTATTTAGATCTGTTTTGTCTTGAGGGGCACTTGCTTGTTGCCATTTTATTCTTGCTCTTCTCTTTTCGGCTAGGAGTTCCTTAATCTTCCTGGGATAATATCGAAACACCAAATGAAAGTAAACTTGCTATCAAGTCTTCCACCGAGATCAGAGTTTTCATAAACTATTTTGAATACGATATCATTGCCTCAATAGGGGTAGGCAATAATGCTGAGGAACCTTGAAGCTATGAAAAGTTTACACTTTTCAAGATTTACACTTAACAAATTACACGTAATATCCAGCGAATAAGGTTTTTAAAATCTCATTGAAGCAATCGCCTATTGAATTAATTTTTGTGAATATTTTCCAATCATCAGCATATCCTAAACAATTAGATGTGTTGATGAATGAAGGGAGATCATTTATAAATAAAACGAAAAGTAAAGGTCCCAGATGACTTCCCTGAGGTACACCTCTAAGTACACTTATGGGTAGTTATTGTTTTTCCCAATTTGTCTATCTGCTTTCTGTCAGCTAAGTAAAAAGAGTTTTGTATGAATACCCAGAGCGCTCAATTTTTACACAAACTTTTTGTGATTTATCTTATCGAACGCTTTTGAGAAATCAGTATTGTAACATAATGTAGCATAATAACTACGCCCCAAAAAGATGCAACACATTCCGAAGTGTCTTTTCATTCTAGATTCGTGTCCACGGTAAGAGACGAATTATGTCTAAGTCGACGTCGCGGAATTAAGAGAGAATTATAACCGCAAGAGAATTATAACCACAAGAGAGCAGCTGTCATCTTGGAATTATTACATCAGAATTTTCTTGTTCCAGTGGTCGAAGAATTTGCTAGAAGTTTCTGGCTATCAGAAATGCGACTATATAAGGACAGATGGCGATCGAGGCAAGGCAGTTGGGTTTTGAACCGCACGAAGAGATTGGAAAAGTGATGGTTGGTAATATATCATCAACCATGACCGACACCGCAGTCTTGGAAAAGTGATAATAGACGAAGTTGTAATCTTGTGGTAAATTGAAAGTTGAGAGTTAACAAGAAGAAGTAATTGGTTTGGATTTGTGAATTAAGTAATTGAAATGAGATAAAGTGATTTGAGAAGAAAGAGACCTTGTAAGGAAAGAATTTGCGAAGAACAGTATAGTGTGAACTTGAATTGTTCTATAGACTAGAAAATAAAGAAATAAACTCACAGAATAACGTTTTATCTACTCGAGCCGTAGCTCGCATATTACAGTATGTATAACATCTATTTTGTGGCCTCTCTAGAACGTACTTAGCAAACAAAGTCAAAGCCGTGTTGAAAATCACTGATACCATTTTTAATATGGAAATAAATATTGTCCTTCACCAGTTTCTCTAAAAGCTTTACTATGTTTGGGATTTTAGAAATAGGCCTATAATTTTGTCCCATATTTCGAGAACTAGATTGATAAAATGGAGTAAATTTATCCTAAATTTGGTTATTTGAAATTCAAAAGGAAGACATAATCACCGCTCGCTCTATTGCATTAATGCAAGGCTTGTCAAAAACTTTGCAAAATATGAGGGAAAGCATATGAAAAACTCAGTGGACGAGGCTGAATAAGACAGCGCCAGTAGTCTAAATTCTATAGGTAGTTTTACCTTCCTCAACTGGTTTGAAATAGTAAATAAGTCGACCGAAAAATAGCAAACGAACGGGATAGATCTGACACATAAATATTGTATTTCCTAGACTTAAACTCTGTCGACCGCCGCCAAAAAATGTCTGTCTTTTACAACACACCTATACCAATGACTTGTATGATTAATTGCCTAATATTTGTGTAGCATTTCAGATCTGCTCCATGCTACCAACTACATCTGTTAGCAGTGATAGGAATTTTAGCAAGCTAAAGCTAATTAAGAACACTATCTGCTATAGTCGATGAGCTATTGCCATTTAGCAAACCACCATCAAAAATCAAATAGTCCTTTAGATCAATTTTGATAATGCGATAGAAAAGGCTCGAAAAATAAGCGTGTATGTATGCAAAAGAAGTTTGGGGTAGGGGGGTTGTGGTTAAAGGTTAGAGGCAGCATTTTCAAGTTTTTGCCAGCCTCGAAAAAGTATTAAATCTCCGTGTGCCTCATTGCAAGTTCCTGTGAAGATATAGTGTTTTCCCTATCTCTCTGTTGAAAAAATTCCAGTTGACTTTTTTAGGATTCCTATACAGTTTAGGTGGTGGGTCCCTAACCCGTCTTTAAGAGCTTTTAGATACAAAATTACTATGGATGTCAGAGCCGGTGGTAGAGGGAAAGTTCTTGATTCTACTAAGATTTAGTCCATCAATATTAGAAGAACCAACAAGTGTGACTTTAATATCTCGTCGCGTAGTGTACAAGATACCAGACATACAGCCAAATAAATGTTCAAACATTTTTTTTCTACTTTTTTCTTTTATTTGAACTAACACGACTTCAAGTGATTTCTAATTGCAAAAATGTTAATCCGATAGCCTCGCCATGACATTTTCCATTTTGGAAATTTATGTTATCCTGAATGACTGCATAAATTTCCCGCCGCGCACAGAGAGGTGTGTGTGGTGTGGCTGGCTATAGCACGACGAAAATAGTAATTTCTCCTAGTTGGCTCGTTATTTCCAAGGCGCTTAATTAAAAACGACCACAGTTTATGTGCAGGTATGTATCGGCTAAAGGAGCTCACTAGTCGCCGCCATCGACCGGCTCGGTATGCAATTTGGCGCTAGGTTATTCGTTATCGCATTTAATGCCCCAACTTTTGGTCATCTAACTAAGCAACGAGTGAGATTTCCTTCTCTGGTATGTAGACCCTATGCCATGGTGTCCAACAGGATTGCAATGTGTATAGTTTGGTATCTCTATGGTGGACCTTTTGTAATTAAATCTCTGCCCGAATGCTTCGTGATTTTCATGTTAAGATTTATTACGCTTTTGGGAAATGGTTATGGAGTTGCAGAGTGGAGAACTTTTTCCACTTAATCGTTGTTTCGTCGTTTTGACACATAAAGTTGACGGGGAAATTCAATTGTAGATTGTACAAGTAAATATCTGCCACGTCTGGTGTAGACTACTTTGTCGTCGAACGATTTCAGTGGAATCTAGTACCTCAAACCATATCTCAACTGGGGAATCCCAACTCAGAAATTCTCAGAAAATCAACAAAAATTCTCAGAAATCAATTTGCCCAGAGATCTTCAAATTGACAAAGAAAAATAAAAAAAAAAAATCCAGTACGAGTAGATACAAATTCTACCTGAGAAAGAATCCCGGATCATGATGCCACACACTGCAGGACCAAGAGGATATTTATCTCTTGAAAGAGTTCATCTGCGCTTATCTAGAGTTGAGTCTCTTCGATGGTCATACGACGTCGACGACAACGACGAAGACGGTTGGAATCCATCCAAGAAAGAATGGCGGTGGGGGACGGGACACGGACAACAAAGAACAAATAGAGGCGGTTGGTTGGCCCATAAGAATCCCAAGAGTGCCAGGTGAAAGGCACTGTCTCACAGTTTCACAAACCTTCCGACTGACGCCTCGTGCCTTGTTCGCCGCTAATGCATTCGAGGACAAAAAGTGTCCGAAATTAAGATAACGCCTTCGTTTATTCAGTTCCGTTTTTTTGTTCCTTCTATTTTTTTTTTTTTGTTTTTTTTTTTGTTTAACCATTTCATTTCGAAAGCCACTTCGATGAGAGTCCACTCAACATCCACACCATACCATACCATCATCTGTCTGTTGCTGTTGACCAGTTTGGAAATTCTAGCGACTGCCGCCGCCGATGGAATGAATGTGCATATCTCTGGGTGTTATCAGTTCCGCGGTATGGGGTATCACACAGAAATTTATTACTTTCGAAAAGGAGCAAAAATAATTGTTATACATTTTCGGATACCAGCTCGGATCGAGAATGAGAATATACAACTCCACTTTGGGCAATGAAAAGGTGAGGCGCCACCTTAAAAAAAAAAAAAAAACACAAAAATTTGTTTATTAGAGCGCCATGTTGTTGTAGAAGGGACACAATCGGAATATGCTTTCTGATAAAGCTGTGCATATATTTTTTGGGGCTCGGTTTAGGTAGAGAAATATTAATTAGGTGCTTTCGTTTCATGTTAGACCGATATATCTTTCGTTAAGCAATTTGGATGACAGATGAAATGATCGTACAATATTGCTATTCATAAGGGTATTCCAAGATGTCGTGGTAGTGCATTTGTGCTTTATGCGCTTTACATTCGCTTTGAAATTTTTAATTACCTGTAAGTCAACAATAAAGAGGTGACACTTGAAAAGTCGACTTCATTGGGACAGAAGGCCCTTCATTCGCTGGTAGGAACAACTGGGTTGTCTTTTGAGAACAAACAATTCACGATGGTATCTTCAATGTTAAAACAGAGGCGATATTTGCTGCCTGAAGGTTGATAGTTTCCTTTGCTATTAGATCATATTCTCCAAAGGGCATAGTATTATCGCTACTTCTGCGGCTCATAGTAGTAAACGGATTGCTTAACATCCTGCGAAAAGAAAAGCACAGTATCCTATCGGGATGATGCAGTAACCACATCAGGAAAGTTTCCTTTTGTCACGTTACGAGGGTGGGTCAATAAATCCCTGAAAATTAACACAAATTGTGTCGTTACCTTAAATGTTTTTTTTTTTTTTGTCAAGAATCATCTTTCAAAAGAACACACCCAAACTTTCTGACAGATCTGTCAAATAGTTTTGTTGTGGCAGCCATTTTATATAGACGCCTACTAGCATTTTCATTAAAATGGAAAAAAATGAAAGTGCGCGAGCTTGAAGAGGCCACAGGCTTATCACATGGCTCAGTGATTTCGATTTTACATAAATATTTGGACAAGAAAAAGCTTTCCGCAAGATGGGTGCCGCGTTTGCTAACAATCCACAACAAACGCATTCGTTTGACAACTTCAAAGGTGTGTTTGGCGATGTTTCAGAGAAATTCGGCTGTGTTTTTGCTCCGTTCCGTTACCGTGGATGAAACCTGGATTCGCCACAACACACCAGAAACCAAGGTACAGTCAAAACAATGGACTTCTCCTGGTGAATCGAAGCCGAAGAAGGCCAAGGCGGGTTTGTCAGCAAACAAGGTCATGACGACAGCTTTTTGGGATTCGCGCGGTGTTATTCACATCGATTACCTTGAAAATGGTAAAACGATCACCGGCGCATATTACACAGAGCTCCGTACCATTCCAAACTGCAATAGAAAGTTTTCTATTAGAACTCCTAGCAGGAAGGAAAGGGATGATGGAAGAGTCTGTTTCGAGAATGTACTGGCCATCTTTATCGACGGATCCAAAATGACTGCCGGTACTGGTGTCGGCGTCTACTGTGAGTCTCGCTCGTTTAGTCTTAAGGATGGTTTCAGTGTCTTCCGAGTCAACATCGCCGCAATAAAACAAGCTGTGGATATGATTATTGAGGAAGATATTTCGGGGCAAATAATCAGCATCTATATTATAACGGCCATTAAGGCGTTAGAGTCAACATCACTAAGATCCACGCTCGTATAAATTTATAAAAAATGACTGGCGACCAACACGGTGACTCTGTGTTGGGTACCGGGCCACATGGATATTTCCGGTAAAGAAAAAGTGGACGAACTAGCCAGAGTAGGTTCACTTATTAGCACTTCGCGAGCACTTTCCGAGGCTAGTGTACCGCTTAGGACTCTGTACAGGGAGATAGACATCGAGTCTAATGAGGAAGCCAATGAACGCTGGTGTCGATTAGATGCATGCGCTACAGTATCTAATCGACATCAACAGTCTACGACAAACAAAGAACTACCAGTCTCATAGAACTAAGTCGAAGGGATATCCGCATAGCTGTTGGCGTCGTGACAGGACACTGTGTGATAGATAATCCGCAGTACGGCTAGGGTTACCTCATAATGACTACTGTAGAAGCTACAGGGATGTAGAGGAAACAGAATCCGTTCATCATCTCCTATGTGACTGTCCAGCTCTGGCCAGCAAAAGAAGCCGTTCTTTTGGCAGATTCTTCTTTTCAGAGCTGGATGTGCTAGGTAGCATTGAGCTAAGAAAACTCCTGAGATTTATACATTTATCTATGTGGTTTAGCCTAGCGGTCGAAGATTGAAATTTCTAGGTTCCCAGGGTTCTAAATTTTGGGCACAGTGGACTCTTAATGGTCTAAGTAAGCTGTTGACAACCCTGTCAAAAAGGGCACCCAGTTACCTAACCTAACCTAAGTACTTTGCAGGGACATGGAAAAAACTGTGTTTCTGTAGTCGGGACATGGTTATATCTGCGCAAGCCATAGATAAATCGGACAATATTCTTAAAAGAAACGTTAAATTTTCGCTGACTGACGCTGTCGAGGCAGCAGGAAACACAGCTACCGTAGAGTTATTAGTCTCACCTTAGTTGGCAGGCTGCTTCCAGCTAAGTGGAGAATACGTAAAGCTCCGTACGTTTTAACCAATGTGAAGGACACGTGATCATCCCACGTAAGGGTTTGGTTCTTCACCTTATCAACATATTTTAGATTGATGCCACCTAACTCGACGGTTGGAAAACATGAGGTATCCATAGCATTCCTACACACAACAATAGCTTGACTTTTCCCAGTACTCAGCCTCAGCTGATTTTGTTTTGACCAGAGAATGATGCTCGCTAGATCCTCTATTTATTCGGACAGTGGCGTCTTCCACTAAACCAGCTGGGTAGCTTAAATAAAGCTGCACATCATCAGCGTAAATAAGAGACCTACAGTGCTTTAAGACATTAGGAAGGTCGTTGATAAACAAGAAAAATAACAGGGGGCCTAAGATTGATCCCTGGGGAACACCAGCATAAGTTGGGAGAAAACCAGATAACTTATTATTAACCCACATTGCCTGAGCTTTTCTTGTTAAATAACTTTGAATCAAATACAAAGCACTGCGATCAAAAAAGAAGTTGTTTTTGAGCTTATTTAGGAGGATACTATGCGAAACAAAATCGAACGCCTTGGAAAAATCTAGGAGCACCAACGTCGTATAGCATTCTTCATCAATGTTTTGTCTAATATCATCCACAATCTTTCTCAGTGCTGTCGAGCAACTATGTTGAGGTCTAAACCCGATTATGTTCATAGAAAACTCAACCATTAATGGAAGCCCTGACCGAAGACATAGGCAGACCCAATGCAGGTTCAGGTTCTGAAAAGTCCTCCTCCGAACTTTATCTTGTAAGATTATCGGAGATTTAATTCCTAGTAATCCCATGGTGAACTGGGACCCAAACAAGAGCTTTAGCATTCTCGAACTATTTTGAAAGTAATTTAAGTACTGGGCTAGGCCTTAAGCGCAGCCTAGCTGTCGCTACAGTCGTCGATACTCCGTCCCCTCCACCTAAGTGAAGCATAATTGTCATCATCTTCAGCAACAGTCTCTTGATTGGTTTTGGAACCATCAGTGAAAAATCGACTACAATTTCTTCCTGGTTCAGATTCCAGAGAAATCAAGTCCTGAGCGTGAGTCAAGTCTATTTTAAATTTAAGAAGCATTTTGAGTTCTTTTGTCATTGCGTCAGATGACATATCCCTAAGACAAGAATCGAAAGATAAGTATTGCACATCGAAGCTCCAGTGCGGGTTATACCAAAAGCAACCTCTTCTAAGACGGAAGATAGCCTCTATTGTACTGCCCATGATATAAATATCAAGAGGAGGGAAGTTGAACAATGCATGAGCAGAGCCATGCGTGCTAGAGAAGGCTCCCATGCACCCGAGACAAACTGTTCCTTGGCGTTAAGTGAGAGAAGCAGTGACATTGACGAATAGGCTAAAAAAGGTGTTTTGATTGCCATGTAGATCCAAAGGACCTTTTTTGGTAATAACCCCAAACGCGGAAAAACTGGGAGCGCCTTGGCTGTCTTCGAATTAACATGTTTTGACGAAAGAAGTTTGCTATACCGGATTACTCCTAAATTTAAGATTTGCATAGGGACTCCTTTAAGCACTGGCTAAGTCAGTCCAATCAACTTCTTCCTTCCCGTAAAGAGAACAACCTCAGTTCTAAGAGGATTAACCGAAAGTCCATTCCTAGTGAACCATACATCGATTACGTCTAGGGTCACCTGTGCGTATACCTGAACGTAGACTTTAGAGCTGCTGAGAGTTTTTATCACCATAATAATGGAGAAAGGACGTTACCTTTCCAACAGCCCCTGATAATCCCTGCCGTTACATATCGGCCCCACAATCCGCATCCATAATTAAAGTTCTATTCATTCTATTCGCCCATACTATGTTGCCTCAATGTCAATGAAAATACGGATACCAAAAGCTCATTCCTAGTGCACTATTCATCTATCACGTCTAGTGCCATCTGCCCCTTGCTGAAGGCAGTCTTTCCGCGTATGCCTGAGCATAGAGTTGTTGAGAGTGTTTAGCAGAGAGTCGATCATCGTGCACCATAACAGTAGAGAAAGGACAGCCCCTGCCATTACATATCGGCCACAATCCGCAACCACAACCAAAGCTCTATTCATTTCCCTTTGCATCACATTGTCAACAGCACCCTCAATGTCGATGAAAATACTCATCGCTGGATTCTGGATTCTGAAACACAGTCTTGCAGGATTTTACACGTTGATAGGCATATTGTATCTTAGAGGATGCAACCTCAAAGCAACTTTGCGCACGTGCACTTCAACCAGTGTTGCCAAGCTTTTTAGCAAGAATGAAGTCAAACTTATTGCTCTGAAGTTCCTGGCGAGCAAGTAGTCATCTCTACTGATTTTAGGTTTAAAGGCCGTTCTAACTGTTCGGCACGATGTTGGTATGCTATTGCCAGGCCAGCAGTGAAAATTATCTTCAAAGTTGGCAGCAACTGGCTGATACCTTGTTGTAGGCTTATACCCTGTTTGTTCTTGTATGTCTAACTCGAGAACAATCTAAGACTGATACTATTGTATATAGGTAGTTTTCTCACCTGAAAATTAAATGAAATCGGATAGAGTGAAGGTAAGATATCACACATCTAACTCAAGAACCATTTAACAGATTTTGATGAAATTTGGGCGTTGAGCTAAATCAGATGTGTTTACCCTTGGATGCAGGGATGATTTTCAACGCCACGTTTTAAAACTTTTTTCCGAAAACAGCTGGTGCCAAAAAAACATTTTTATGTTTTACGCGTAACCTTCTCAAGACCCATGACCGTTCCGTTTTCTACCATTCTTGTACGGAACACTAATAATTCGTTTCGAAATAACTAGAAAAAAAACTCGTTACTAAGTAATTTAAAAATATATTATATCTATAGAATCGTTAGTATTTTTGTTTGGAGGTAGGGAATATTAGCTGGTTTATTTTGTTGTTCAATAGTGTGTATGATGTAAGGCGGGTTGTTTGGTTGTGTTTTGGGATAATTTAGAATACGTTGAGCTACTTAGAGTTGAATGATGTAAGCCGGCGGTAGACCCCAAAATAAGGGTTACAATATTTTATCAATTCTGGGAGCTAAAGTGAAATTATGAATGGTTATGCGTAAAGGTATTCCCTTGTGTTTTATTAGTCAACAGATGGTAAACAGGGAGCAACCCCTTTTCGCACGGTGGGATATCACCACATCTTGCTATAGTTTCCGTGAAGTAGTCGTGATTACTTTTCGGAGCTTGGCAGAGGCTAGTACTACAAGCATTTCGGTGCGCTGTCAGAGTGTTATAGATTCAAGAAAAAAAAAAAAAAAAAAAAAAACAGCGTACAGTACGTTGGCACACGTTTTCTCCAGTGTACCTGATGTAAACATTACCAGACGACTGCCGGATCACTATGTAGGTAGTGCACTCGTATTTCAGGTAGAATTTACGGCAGTCCATGACTTTCAATTAAGGCGATAGAGGGTAGTGCTATACTATACATAGATATTTTCTATTGCTATGCAGAACGATGACGACTTATCCAGCCCCTGTTAATCCCTGCAGGACGATAGAGCTGGAAAAATAGGGTGCAGGTTGCCCAAATGAAATCGATGAGAAATCGAAACTTCTTTCTATAAACACATGGGGAACGCTAAGCTCTAAAATAGGAGCCCTCACTAGGCACTGCTAAATAGGAAGGCATGTAATTAGAATGAGTGGTTCCCTCCAACAATTTCTGTAGGGACTGTAGCGAAATCGGATACCCCAACAACCCAACACAGGCCAACACACAGCACAGCATAATATCATTGCACTATTTCCATAGAAAATGCACAGAAATTAGGTCAGAATTTTTCCATTCAGAGCTTTAAACATAAATGAATCAAATTAGCACTTTTCTTCTTATTTATAGAATTTCAGAAATAATATAAATCAGAACTTTTTCAAGAATCAAAAATAGAATAAAAGTTGTATCTTGAATTATCAGTTGGATTTTTTTAAATTCCTAATCATGTTTAATTCTTCCAGAGGACACGTTCTCTGCAGAACTTGACACTTTTTTGTAGTCTATACTACGTACCTCAATACCTGCCTGCATGCATCTGAATCTGTAATTCCTAGCCATTTGGCATGCTTTCGCAGGAAGCAATTTCCTGTCAAAATTCCTATTGTTATACTTTAGTCTTTTTCTTTTAATATGCAAAGCAGGCCATATGGCTTTGGATACCCTGTGTCCTATTATAGTAGACCAGCTTTGTTCCGCCATTTTGGTGACCATATCATTGATAAATGCCTTTTGTACACATGAAGGTGGCTTTAGTTTCACTTAATCGCCGGTCTGCCGTTCATCCGCAAGGACGCTTCCTGTTATTCCACTGTGACCAGGCACTCAACAGAGCATTGTGCGGTAGTTGAGGACTAATTCAGATTTGATAGTATTCGATTTTAGTGCCTTAAGGACGGCTTGACTATCAATGTAAATAACGATATCCCTATTAGAGATATCGATCTCATTTCCAGCGCTTGCGCAACCTTTATTATTGCCAGGACCTCTGATTGAAATTATTTAAACGACTTTTTAATCACCAAATGTGAAGAGTATACTCTTGAGTATGATCCTTCAATGGTTTTAGTACCAGCAGTATGAATTTAAGTCTATTACCGTTACTGAATTTCTTTATCACTCTTGCCTTTCTGGTCAGACAGTTTCGTACAGCGTATCGAAATCGAACACCGTAAGGATATCATCCGTTTGTTTCTAATTGTCTGTTAGAACGTCCTTTAGGATTGTAACAGTGCCTCATCCTGATAGTTTTGAAGAAGCCAAAATGAGTTAACCTGAAGCCACTATTTCCAGCAATGTGATTAATTTGTATATCCAGTGGCAGAAAGTGAAGAAATATGTGAAGTGCAGTCGTGGGGCTTGTGCGCAGGGCACCAGTGATAACTACACTGGCCGGTCTTTGTTAGTTTCCGTAGCATCGTTTTCTTACACATTGCTTTCCACCAGACCAATGCTCCGTATGTGTGAGTACGTAAGTCTGATGACCATGATATTGTAATATGCGAGCTACGGCTCGAGTAGATAAAACGTTATTCTGTGAGATTATTTCTTTATTTTCTAGTCTATAGAACAATTCAAGTTCACACTATACTATTCGTCGCAAATTCTTTCCTTACAAGGTCTCTTTCTTCTCAAATCACTTTATCTCATTCCAATTATTCACAATTCCAAACTAATTACTTCTTCTTGTTAACTCTTAACTTTCAATTTATCACAAAATTACAACTTCGCCGATTATCACTTTTCCAATCTCTTCATGCGGTTCGAAAACCAACTGCCTTGCCTCGATCGCCACCTGTCCTTATATAGTCGCATTCCTGATAGCCAGAAACTTCTAGCAAATTCTTCGACCACTGGAAGAAGAAAATTCTGATGTAATAATTCCAAGATGACAGCTGCAGCCAATAATCTCTTGCGGTTATAATTCTCGGATATAATTCTCTCTTAATTCCGCGACGTCGTCTTAGACATAATTCGTCTCTTACTGTGGACACGAACCTCGAATGAAAAGACACTTCGGAATGTGTTGCATCTTTTTGGGGCGTAGTTATTATGCTACATTATGTTACAATATATAGCTAGTGCACCATTGTTGGTTTAATTTGGTGGGGTACCTCTGCAGACAATTTTCCTTATTGAACTTTGTCCTAGCTAGTGTCAAACTGATGTTGATGATGGAGGGAATGACCAGATTTGTCCAACTGAAGAGATATTCTACTCAGTTAGTCGTATATTGGTGTGCACTACTTGTATATCTGAAGTTTCATTTACCACTGCAGAGCACCCTGATAGCACTTCCTGGCTGCTTTCAACCCATGAACTGCCCCCGCTTTTAATAAAGCTGAGTATGCTTGCGACCTTTAAAAGCATCTTGCGAAGCCTAGAAACTTCGTATTCGTCCCATAATTTCTGTGTACACGATTTTGTTCTATTGTACATTTTCCTAACTTCTTTCCTCTTGGGCTCCTTCTAACTGGACAAACTCTTTCAAAGGCCCTGCGAGTCATTTAGATTAGCTATTGCCCTCCTTTGTATAACTATTGCTAATTGCCTAGACGCTAAGCTATCCCCTGATTATGTTTGTGTACCTATCCCAACCTGCTTTTTTTTCTTTGTTTCTGTACGTAATACTTTCCATAGGTTGGAAGATCCATCGGTGATCCATTGGTGATCGGTGATATTTAGGGTAAAGTCGGGGGATATGATGTACCTTTTTTTGTTTTTTGAGTATTTCCAAATCTAAAAAACATTTTTAAATGAATTGAAAACACAAATATTCTTTATTAAAACGCAAACATAAACATTAGGAAAAAAAGGATCACAAATTTAAATTCAGTACTAAAAAAAAATAAAAAAAGGCACCCTATCGGGTGGTATGGTGCATTAAATTTTTTTTAAGTTTTTATTACCACATTTGTTGCACGTATTCACATACGACGTGCATGTGTCATGGGACCACTTTTGGCAAAGAATACAGTCGAACGCGTCGAACTTTGTGACTATAAGCGGGTTGTGCTCTTATCGGAAAAAAAATTAAAATTCATAGAAATAAATATTAACTATAATTCAACCCTTTTTATTTCATTTGAAACAAATAAAAAAATATCAAAAAGAAATAAAAAAAGAAACAAAAACGAACTTAACTGAATTTAATATACATGTATACATCCATATGTAATGTATATACGAGCCTTTATTGATTGCAAATATTGATTCGGTTATCTAGTGTATTGGTTTGTAGAAATCAGAAATTTTCTTTTAACCCAAATTAGAAAAAGAAATTCTGAACAGTTGCTCTTCAACCTCATCTATATGATTCGTGTCCTCATTTTTAACTTCAAAATATGCTCTTAATGAAGAAAGTGCAATAATTGCTTCTTTACTAGATAATTGAGGTTGGCTTATAGCTATATGGCACTCTTCCTCACCATCATCATTGTCTTCTTCAATTACCTGACTGGAAGATTTCCTGACTTCGTCCAATATTTCCTCTGCTGAGAGCTCTCCATAGCATTCAACATTTAAATCGCAATCAACATATTGCTCAAATTCGTTGGCTGGGATAGGAAGCTGAACGATTGCTTCTTCTGATTCGCAGTGCACTTGGCTAGAAGCATCAAAACCTGCTTTTATAAAACAGTTTTTAATTGTTCTGGGTGTTATCAGCCACCAAGCGCGCTTCACAATTCTTAGAGCTTCCAAAACATTCACTGTTTTGAAAAATTCACGCAATGATAGTCCTCTTTCCAATGCCAACAGCTATCGCCTTACTATAATTTGCCTATAATACACTTTGAAACAGCGGATTATACCCTGGTCTAAGGGCTCAATAAGAGATGTGGTATTTGGTGGTAAGAAATGCAATGCTATGTTTGAAAACTTTATACCGTCTGAAAGCTTATGGCAAGCAGCATTATCCACGAGCAAAATAATGTTTCGTTTCTCCTTTTGTAATTTTTTGTCCCAGTCAAATAGTATTTTCGTTCAGATTATACTGGTCATCCAAGATTTGCTATTAGAGAACATTCTTTCCTCTAAAAGAATGCGGCTGCTTCGCACGACCAAAGCATAGCAAAGACGTTTTTTTCTGAACCATCCATATTTACTACAAATAGCAAAGTTATTCTATCCTTCTGTATTTTATCACCAGTGGGATTTTCCTCTTAAAAAGTCATTGTGCCACTAAGTAAGGCACGATAACATAAACCACTTTCATCGCCATTGAACACATTTTGAGGACAATAATTTTTAATCAAACTTGGTAGTGCATTCCTGATCCAATCATCCGCCATGAAATTGTCAGCATCAGCCCTTTCTCCTTGAATTTTTTGAAAAACTATGTTATGCGGATTTTTGCATTGTGTGAGCCAATCGTTACTAGCGTCAAAGTGTTCTACATTAAGCATTTGTGCAAATTTGATTGCATGTTCTTTAAGCATTGGACCCGTCATAACTGTGTTCCTAGTTCGCATCTCCCGGAACCCGAAATAGGGTGGCCGTGGTGTAGTGGTAACATCATCGCTTGTCACGCTGTTGATTCACGGTTCGAATCCTGATGTCAAGAATCATCTATTTATTTCGCATGAAATAAATAAAAAGTCAACTCTACTGTGAAGGCATAACACTGGCAGTAGGGTGGTCATATGGCTAAAATGCAACTTGATCGTGATGATGACATCAGGTGGATGGAAAAAAAATTCTGTGAATCATAAGCAACGACAATAATAGCGAAAACAAACAAAATACTCCCCAGTTATCTGGACAGCCAGCCTTGGAGTTTACAGAAACGTAATACCACCTGAGTTTCAAACTACACCACTCTGTCTTTCTCTCTGTCTCTTCCTCTTTCCACAAAACGCACGTGTTCTAAAAAAATTAGTATAAGGGTATTCATATCCCCTTTAACACGTGCATATTATAAAAAAAAAAAAAAAAAAAAAAACAGATAATCATAGAATTATCAATTTCTTTGTAGATTCCTAGCCAAAAAATTGTTTAACATTTTAAAATAAAAGTTTCAATTTAAGTTTACCTGTCCGTATCCGTTTTCTTTGAATGTTACCACACTCCAGAGATATTTTTCTTATTTCAATTTAATTTTTTGCAATTTTTGAAATGGTGGAAACATCGCAGTTAAATTTATGGGCAATGTTTTTCCTTGTTTCACCATTTTTTAAATGTTCTAAGATTTCAATCTTTTACTTTACTGATAAAGGTTTTCTTTTGTATATTGCCACGTTCATCGTGCTGATTTCTGATTAGAATACTAAAGCTAAATAAAACAGTTTTCATTCAAATAACAACAAACCTATTTGAATTTGAAAACAAGAATGCAATACGTGACAGTCTAAAAATGCAGAGAAATTCAAGTTCAAGTAAAAAATAAGCACAGAACATGAAGATGTAGTGGTAATTATATCTTAAACCTATTACCTTTACTACACAAGCACATAAAAGTATTATTATTATTATTATAAGTTTATTAACAAAGAAGTAAATTACATTGTCAATAATTATAAATATAAAGCTGGAGCTGATAGTGCTTTCAGCTGGTAATACAGTCTATATAAGGTTTTCTAAACAAAGTGCTGATATCAGGCTATATACATGGTTTACGTTGTCGTATGATATTTGAGTTAAGAGATCAGTTAAATTTGTATGGTTAATAGTCTTATTTATTAAATTAATTTGGTTACATGAAAAAAGGTGACTTATGGTAAGCGTTCGGTTTTGGTCGCAGAAGTGACAAAGCGGGGGGGTTTCTTTAGTGATGAGGTGTTTGTGTGTTATATTGGTGTGGCCCATTCGTAGTCTAATATATATTTTTATCTTTTTATGTGACACATCTTTAGGGTATTTGGCTTTTTCACCATTAGGGTTGAATTGAGTGTAGATGTGTTGATTGTTTAACCAGTTAGATTTTCTCTTGTATTTCCATGTCTTGAGTAGATGGTTTCTTATGTCTCTTTTGTTGTAGGCATAGAACGTGGTAAGAGGTTCTCTTGGAGCTGATTTGGCTACAGTGTCCGCCATTTCATTTCCGTTAATTCCACAGTGCCCTGGGACCCAGGCAATTTTTAATTTTCCGCTGCTGGAGATGAGTTTGTCACGAATGGCTTCGATAATTTCAGTATGATTGCTTTCGTTTTTAATGGCTGTTACAGAGGACAGACTGTCTGTGAAGATTATGGTCTTATTTTTTTTTGAATAGTCAATTGCAGTGAGAATGGCAAAAGCTTCAGCTGTAAATATTGAAGTGAAAGCTGGAAGGAGATGGTTGTTAAGTCTTCAGCGACAACAGCAAATGACGCGCCGTCTTGCGATTTTGAGGCATCTGTAAACAAGAGGTTCCATCCTTGTTTTTTGTAACTTTCTGCCATTTCGAGAAACATGGTTTTATAAACGTCGTTGTTAGTTGATTTGATGGTATATTTGCTGAGGTTGAGGATTATGGACTCTTTTGGCAAATTCCAAGGTGGGTAGAGCATTGAATTAAATTTTTGAATGACAATGGGTATGTCAAGATCTTTGGCCGATGTAAGAGCGGAGCTTAGAGTTGATTGAAGTCTTGGGTTCTTCTTCCGTTTTATGATTTTTTTGGAATCTTTGTGAATGGGTGACCTTCTGGAGCAGTTTATTTTTTGTATAGTGCATGCAGTAAGATAGTCGATTCTTTCGGTCAGTTGAGGTAATCCAGCGTCTGTCAAGAGGTTCCGAATTGGAGTAGTGCGAAAGGCCCCTTAAACCGCTTCTGATGGCTGCGTGGTATGGTGATGTGATGAGTTGGATGGATGATTTCGAACGTTTACCATATATCGCTAGACCATAGTCGATTTTTGACAAAATAACTGATCTTATTACATTTATGACCGTATTAACGTTACAGTAGCTGTTCTTACAAGAGAGGTATTTTATTAAGTTAACCCTAGTGGTAAGGCTCTTTTTTAAATTTGTACAGTGGTTCTTAAATGTAAATTTTGAATCGAATATAATACCAAGAATTTTTGCAGATTTAACATTACTTATATTAGTGTTATTTAATTGAACTAGAAGACTTTTACTACAGCTGTATTTTTTGTATATATGGAGCAGCTCACATTTCTGCATTGAAATTTTTGCACCTGAGTACTTTCCCCATTCAGAAAGGCTTTGAAGAATATTTTCGAAAGTAGTAGCAAGAAACGTTAAGTCTTTGCATTTGGAATAAATAATCAAGTCGTCGGCATAAAGAGTATGGCCAACTATGTTGTGCCGATCAACTATAGAACTGATTTCGTTGAATGCAATTATAAAGAGGACAACCGATAAAGGCGACCCTTGTGGAATACCGTTTTTCAAACTATGGGTAGACGAGTAAGTGCCATTCGCCTTGATGCGAAAGTATCTATTGCTTAGGAAAGACTTGATGTAACTTAACATTTTAGGCCCAATTTTCCAATTGATTAGTTGTTTCATTACGACATGCACGCCAATTCTGTCAAAGGCCTTTTCGAAGTCAATCGAAAGTATTGAAAGGTGATTTTTTGCTGACAGGGTTGATGTGATGATTTCATCTAGGTGAAGGAGAGCGTCCATGGTTCCGCGTTGTTTTTTGAAAGCCACTTGCCGGTAATCAATAAGATTGTTTCTTTCAAGGAACCAGAACAAGCGTCTGGATATTAATTTTTCTAAGACTTTACCTGCGCAGGGGAGGAGCGATATTGGGCGGTACCCTGAGATAACAGTAGGGTCTTTACTCGGCTTAGGTATTGGAACAATCGTAGCCACTTTCCATGCATGTGGAATTATCCCGTCGTACGACAATATGCATGTGTAACAACTATATTTCCCATATTTCTACAGGTGTGATCTTAAGCGGAATTCATTTTTAAATGGCTTTATGCGGGTTCTGATATTAAACGAGATGCTATAAATAGGTTGAATTCCAATATGAATTATGTAAAAAAGGCATTTGGCTTAAACATTTTGTGATATATGTAAAGCGATTTGTGCTTCAAAGCGATGTGGTATTATTCGGCCAGTCATCTTTCTTTTTTGTATTGTTGTAATCCTTGCCACATCCAGCACAAAGGTTTTCCTCAAAGTCCTCTGGACCATCGGATTCATCATGTAGAGACACATTTAGCTCTTCTTCGTTTGAGGATGACAAGATGTTGGTAGTTTTATTTGTTCTCATCTGCGGAAGCTTAACTTTTGGAGTTTTTGGTGGTTTTGCCTTTCGCTTTAGAGATTTAAATTTTTGTTGCATCATATTTTCGAGTGAAGTAAGAACTCGAACCGTTTGCTTTCTTGGATTTTTCCTACTTGGCCTGGAAGTACACGGTATTGGCGAAATAATGTCAAACATTTTCCCAGGAGTAATGTCGCTGGGTATCTGGTGCTCAATTTCCGGTTCCACCTCCGCCAATCGAAACTAAAAAGAAATCGAAAACAGATAGTAGGTACCTAATTGGCTTAGGTTTTTAAAACTAAACCATTTTTCACCTGCCGTGCATCCCGTTTCGGTGGAGACATCTCACCAGTGTTCTCCTGATCTTTGTTGTGTTCAATAAATGCGTAGTCAGGAATGGCGTCTGGATTGAATGGAAATACTCGTATTCCAGTCGCTGCGAATGCTGAAATGACATTATTTACTGTTGAAGATTTACTCCATGAATCAAAAAGAATTTTGTCAAATTGTAAGCGAGTAATTTTTCTAGTCGGATTGTTTCTGATATATAAATTGCATGCCGAATAGTAATGGCTTTTAAACGATCTAAAAAATGCCCTATCCAACTGAAGAAACTGAGTCGTGTGAAGAGGAAGGCATAATAAAATAATTTCTTGCTCAGCGGCGTATTCCAGCATTTCAGCATTGACACAATTAGAGGACTGCCCATCCAATATCAGCAACGCTGATTTTCTAGGGGTGAAATGAAGATTCCACTGGTAACGCATGCTGATTTTTCACCCATGTATAAGTAAGAACCTGGCGGTATACTAGCTTCAAACTCCTTCTTCTTGTTTTTACCTTTAAAACAAAAATGGAAGCTAGCTAAAATAAATATTCTGCAAATGATGGTGGTAAAAAGCTGCCCTAGGCATTACAACAAGCAATTACCGTGATCGTGTCGCCCTTTTCAGCAGATGTGATTGCTGCAACATTCCATTGGAGCCATTTTCTGTCACGATTAGTTCTGGGTGATTATTCAGCTGACATCCAGTCTCGTCCATATTAAATACATTTCGAGGTTTTCCCATTGATTCATTTTCTAGGAGAACCTTTTCCAATAAATTAAAATAATATTTGACCTCGCCTGAGTTCATTCCCATTGCCCCAGCCTGGGAAACTCCTTCTGATTTACGGATGGATAAGTCTGGATGTCGCTTCAAAAAAAGCTCAAACCATCCTTTACCAGCTTTTTATTTGTCTCGACAGAATAGGTGCTCAATTTTGTACATTTCAGCAATGCCATACGCTATTCGACATACTTCGTCGATGGGAGCGAACCCGTGGGACTGTAAGTTTTTGATAGGGGCTACCATTTTCAGCTCGACTTCAGCGCCCAAACAAGACGGAGATCCCAAAGCCCATTTTTTAATGCATTCAGTCTTCAAGTGCCTTCTTAATGTTGCTGCTGGTATTTTATACAGACTTGCAGCGGCATTAGTGGATGTTGAGTTCGATCTCATGCTTTCGAGTGCATTAATTAGGTCACATTCCACCCATAAACAACGACTGGAGTTGGCTTTTCTCTTGTATATATTTCGCATTTCTATTATTCAAATATTTATGCAATGAGAGATGTGAGAACTAATGATAAAACCTAAAAGAAAAAACTACGCAGAGGGGGAAATGGTACACCAGCCATATCAATCAGCCTCACAAAAATGCGCCGTTTCCCCCTTTTGAGCAAAATGCCAATGAACTCAAATAAACAAAACTTAACATTCACACATACAAGTCTTAACACGTTTTTAACCATGCATTTGTGTATAAGTCGCCAAAAACTTACCCTTAAAATCGACCACAAAGAAGGATGAAAAAATTGTTCGATGGAGAACCACGCACTTTTTTTTTTAGCACACAAACAAATCATCTCAGGACTACGAGGTGTTCACCCTTTGAATTCCTGGAGATAACTGAAGAGAATATTGTCTTATATGTATCGAAAGACAAGTCGGTGAGAGAGAAATTTAAAGTGCCCCATTTCTCCCGCTGCGCCATATCACTCGACTTTACCCTATAGAATATACTAACTTACTTACTTTAATAAATCCTTTCATCCCTCTAGGGGCATAGGGCGTAAACAACGCCTGAGCGCCATCTTGTTCGGAGTTCTGCAATGCGTTAGAACTGCCTCCATTTCATTCCCAAAGAGCTTGAGTCCTCCTGACCTGTTCTGCTCCACTGTTGCCTAGAGCGTCCCATTTCACAATGGAGTTGTCTTTGCGTCCGTAGGGTGTATCCAATCCACTACCACTTTCTCCTTCGTATAGTAATGGCTATAAGTTCTTGGCCCATTAAAGTTGTTCGTTGAAGATATTTTGTTTGTTTTTAAAAGGAAAATTCCCAATCCCGGAGCACTCAAACCCAATTTTCTGTCCATTATACTGTCAGGAGAACTTAGATTTTACTAGTTTCTCTTTTATGCTCGGGTGGCTGGTTTTGCTGTTCCCCGTACGGGCTCGAACCTGCACAGTTCGGGTCACAAGCGAACACAGAACACCGTGGCTACCCATGTTCGTTTGAGATAGGGTTTGGCCAAAAAATCCTCAAGATGATTCTTAGACATCTATTTACGAAGGTCTGCAGCTTGTGTTTGTTAGTGGTATCCACCTTTCAAGTACTGCACCCATATAGCAATACTGATTCTACGTTGGAGCGAAACAGTCGCAGTTTGGTTCTTGTGCTGAGAACATTGATTCTCTAGACTTTGGATAGCATTCCAAATGCAGCTCTTGCCTTCTACTGCACACATCCAGTTGGGTACTACCGCGGTGGGCCAGACCACACTTTCTAGATATAGAAAGTTGTCTACTTTCTCGACTTCTTGTCCGACAATATTGAGTTAAGCGCGGGTGTTGTGTTTATTTTAAGCCCCACTTTGTTTGCCTCCGCTTCTAGATTTTGGGCCATCATTTGCAAGGAAAGAGTGTTTCCATTATCCAATGTGAAAGTAGGCAAACATCATCAGCATAGTCGAGCTGCTTAAGGTGGGATATCATAGTCCATAGAATTTCATGGTTACCTTCCGTCAAGGTGGTCGCTGATGACCACAAAGAACAACAGCGGTGACACAAAGAACAACAGCGGTGATTTTGGACATCAAAATCCTCCGACACTTTAACATTGTGTAAGACGTGTTACTTACTACCCTCCTATGTAGGCTTGATTGAGTTTTTCTGGGATGCCGCTCCTGCCACCAGATAGTATTTCAATTCAAGCTGTTGAAAGCCTTCTCGAAGTCGATAAACAGTAGTTGTGGCGGAGACCTGTACTCGACGCATTGCTCTATTATGATCCGTAAAGTGTTTATGTGGTCGATACACGAAAGCCTGCCTGTTCGACGTCTAGAGTTGAATCTAAGTGTTCTTTAATTGGTTCGAATATGATTCTAGCTATTATCTTGGCTACAGCCGGGAGAACGCATATACCATTCCAGTTTCCACATTCCTATAATTAAACAGGTACGCCACTGATCCAAGCTCTTGGTTTATTTGAACTCAAGGTTCTTGGACCAAGACGATGCCTGCTGGCATGTGGCAGTTTGGAGTGACGGGAGTTATTATGAATTGATTGCACTAGCGGAGATACATTTAGAAACAAATACCTCAACAACGGTAGCGTTAGCCTCCTTCGTATTTGACGCTAGATGGCGTCTGTATGAGAGAAAAGTCTCCAGGAATAGTATCCTGCTTTACTGACAGCCCACCCTCAGGAACATTACTGTAACTATCTAGTCTTACGGTCGTCCGGTGATTCCTATATAGCCATTAGGATTGACTGACATGTCACGAGTTTGAAGCAATACTAATTAGTCCAAACTGGACATAGGACGGGGTATATCTCCCCGTGGTTTTGTGGTTACGTAAGGGGAACTGTGAATAATTTTTAACCTTTCGCTTCATATATTAGTTGATGAGCAAAATGTGATAAATTTACCTTCAGAGTGCATGACTTGTCTAAAAAATCGATTGTTTCCTTTCGTAATGAACTCCTTTATTACCGGTCAACGACCCAAGTGAGTATGCTAATTTTAAAAAATTCTAATACTACCTATACGTAGTACATAATTCAACAGATGAATTGATTGGGACCCATCCGTACCTAAATTATTTAAACTCACACTTTCTTTAGATATTTTGACGTTAAAAAATCTATTAAAACATATTTATTAGCTTCTTCAATCCAGAAACTAAATCCTTTTCACAAAAATCATCCCCAAATCACCCCACGCTTTGAATACCCTCATACCTACGTCGTATCTTTCATCATTCTAATGGATTCCGATTGGATATCATGCAGAAATTAGTGTGGCACGATAAAAAAGAAAAATCAACAGCATATTCATACAACTACAATCTTCAAGAAAATACCAGTGAAGCCCAAACACATTTCGTCCAGACGATCCAACCTCCACATTGTATAGGCATTGCAGACCCAAGAACATACAAATAAAACCAAAACAATTCCCTTAACAAAAATATTTCCCCACTCTTTTGCAAAACCAACGCACCTTCCTACCCAACATTGCAATCGTAATGGCAGCCGATGGTCTCATGGATACACCCAGTCCACCCTTCAACGCATAACCACCACCCCTTCCAATGAAAAATTCAGTGAAAACCGAGGAGGAAAACCACGATCGACTCCATTATTCATTCAGATAACCAGCATTGGTGTGGTATCTATCTATGTATCTATGTATCTACAACCTGCTATCGAATCTCTGATGTGCTTCTGTGGGTAGAACTGGTTTCCGTGAGTGAGACAGAGTCAAGGCGGAGTTTCCATTCGACATAAACCCGCCTCCGGTGATTTCAGGTTTCTGGAGGAAAAGATATGATGTCGTCTCAACTTGGCATGTCTTATCGGCTATAGTGTGGAAAAAGTAAAACGAATTCAAATGAGTAACGAATGTATGGGCGGAGTAGGAAAAAGTAGGAAAGTATTATATTGGTAGTGTTTTCGTGTGGAAAATGATACTAAAATAGTATTTGGATGATAATAATGCGTTTAGCGGATACCATACTTTTTAACAGTCTTCCCAGGCAAGGTGCTAAAGTGTTAATTAGTAGAATCTTTAATTAGACTTAATTTGTTAACAAACCTATAGCTAGAACAACTGCTTACACTCCGTGCCAAAAAAAAAAACATGCATCTTTTCTAAAACGTATTGTATTTCTGTAAAATTGATGGTAAATATATCTATAATTTGTTTATAAGGGATTTTTTATGAGCACCGCATTTATGACCACTTGGACCCTTCGTGGCATAGTCATACAATTTTTGGATTTCATCTGTTGTTAAAATTTTAGTTCAGACTTCCTCTATTAATGTTTTGAGCTCTTCAATTGTTTTAGGTGCCTTGTTGCGTATTTTCTGAGCTATAATTGATCACAAGTTCTCTATTATATTAAAGTCAGAGCTTTGTCCTTTCCAATTTAGGAATTCAAGTCCAATGTCTGCCTTACATTGGATTATTTGTTGAAAGAAAACAATATTTGGAAGTGGTTTTGAGTTTAAATTTGCTTGGGGATGCTGATTTGGGATGTAGCAGCATAACTCCTCTATTGTAGGATCAACACCATCAGCAATGATTTTTTTGTATTTCGTTGCATTTACGGAACCGTTCAAAAGCAAAATACGGCCAAGGCATCAATTTCTTATGCGTCCCCAAACCATAACATATGGTAACTGTGGGAAGCAAACATTCGTCTAAATATCGCTCCTTAGCTCTCCTTCGCACTGTCTGCTTTTCGTCAGATCTAATCAAATTAAATTTTAGATCCGTCAGAAAATATAACCCTTTTCCAATCGTTGGCGATTCCCGGTGCTGTTTGGAGCACGTCAATCCTTTTTCTTCAGAGAGAAGCGGCTTTTTTGCAGGTCTACGGGCTTGGAGACCCTTTTCGGTCTTCCGCTCCCAGGCCTCCTCTCCGTACTGCCCATCAAGCTTAATTGCTTCAAAAGCCGTCTCACAGTGCTTTCGTGGCAACCCATAACGTCTGCAATTCGCCTAATTGAAAAATATTCAAAATGAAGAGCGAGAATACGTCCATCGGACAAAACCATCGTAAAATTTCTCAACTGTTCACGAAACACTTTGTTGCGGTCTAGAGCACCAATGCGTTATAGACTTGAGTGTTTTTTTCTTTTATACATCAAAAAGAATAAGCATATCATAGAAAAACTGCAATCGTACCTACATATGTGTTAAAAGTATGAAAGGAATGCACCCGGGAGTCATAAAATCATAAAATTTTCATTGTGCTGCGTTTTTTGTGGCACAGGGTGTCTATATATTGTAAAAAGTTTATAATTCCATACTTAGTGGATTATATAAATATCATATTAAATACAAGAAAATCAAAACCCATTGACTCACAAATTCCACACCTTATCTCTGAAACTAAGAGTTGAAAAGGAATTTAAATGCTTTCAAAATTCCTTTTGTGTTTATCGCAGATACACATTACAAGCGCCAAACTTAATTAAGCCTTGTCCGATTTTTTTATTTTTTAAAAATTAATCCTAGATCATTTTAAGCTATTAAAACATCTTTGTACGATGTCCTGCAGGTGAGTAATGATCATAATATATTCAATCTTACCCCATCGCCAACAGTGGTGCAGCAGTGGATGAATATTTACTGTTGCATAAAGGTAGGAGATATATATATATATATTTATATTGTAGTAACCTAAGAAAAATAATAAATTTTGTTCTGCCTGTACGCTACTGCCTGTACATGAGCCGGAGTCAACTTCAAGTTGATTACAGACACGAGCTGCAACCGACTTCAGGTTGATGTCGGCCATTGTTTTTTTGGCGGGCGAACAAAACAAGAGGTGACTAAAGAAAAAAACTCTGAATAGGGTAATATTTATTGAAAGGAGAGTAAAACTTGTAAACTAACAACATTCAAATATTTTAATTTTTTTTCGGCTGTTTCTGCGTTAAAGATATTGGATTATTTTTTTTTTTTGTTAATTGAAGAGCTTTAACTTGTGTTAAATGTATGTATAGTCCTCTGACTACAGGGTGACTATTAATATATCTTTTAAGTAAGCATTCTGTCCTGAACATCGTAGGAGAGCTTATATAAAACACCCTACGAATCATAACGAAATGGGCGGAATAGAGCGGATTAGAAATAAATCCAAATAAAACGGAACTAGTTCACTTTACAAAGAAAAGCAAAACTAGTGACTTTCACAATCCACAACTTGGAAGAGCATCACTGCAACTCCGTGAACTGGTCTAACTCAGCCAGTGCTAAAATGCGTCACAATCCAACTCTTGAAGCTCATTAGCCATCTCCGAAATTAATTTTGTGTCTAAATGTACTTAGATTTTATTTATAGATATCGACATCAAATTTGCTTTGTGGTAGCCATCGAATACTGGCCGTTGTCCACCCGGACTCGACTTGCCAAACTTATAAGTGCGAGCGTTGATGATCAGAAAATAGCAGCATTATAAACATGTCAGTGGACGATTTCTCTCGATGGAAACAACGGTGGAGTCAAAGTTTCCATAATGAAAACAATACCTTATCTGAACAACTTCGACATATTCGAAGCTTAGGTCGATAAGGATTCTCCAAGTACTAGTCAGGGTCTTGGAAAAGAGATGGTGGCGGATGATCCTTAATGGGCCAACGGCAGCGCTCACATCCCCGAAATGGATTACTGGCATCGGCTATTAATCGGCCCCTCGTCCTAGGGGTTTCAACAATGGTTCTGGCCCTCCAGGTTGGAGGTTGAGCGTCGGGGTAACTTCCCTACCACGTAAAAAAAAAACAATAGTTACGAAGCGAAAACAAGCCTCGGAAAAGGATGATAACCCTGGCAAACAAAATAAGGACAAAGACCTTCGGAACTGCACGTGGAATGTTCGGACCCTTAACAAGCCGCGTGCAGCCGAACAATTAGCAGAGGCCCTAGACTGCTACAAAGCAGATCTTACAGCCATCCAGGAAGTGCGATGGAATGGGCCGGGCAAAAAGAGGATGAAAAACTGTGACATTTATTATGGTGATTGCTACAGAGAGCAGAGGCAGCGCTTATTTGGGTGCAGATTTGTTATACGCGGCAGACTTAGACAAGAAATCTTGAACTTCCGAAACCTGAGCAAGCGTCTTATGCAATCCACATGAAGGCTAAATTCGCCAACATTAGCCTAATATGCGCTCATGCCCCCACAGAGGAGAAGTACGACGACACCAAAGAGTGTTTCTACGAGCTCCTCGACAAGACATCCGTCCTAAATATGACGTTAAAATCGTGTTAGGCCTTTTCAACGCCAAGATAGGATAGGAGGACATCTTTGGATAGGAGGTAAGCATAGCCTACAAGACGCCACGTCTGGCAACGGACTTAAACTTATTGACTATAGCAAGCACATCGTTTTCTCATTTCAATGTCCACTAGGGGAAATGGAGGGTTCTGATAATGAAACGATCAACCAAATTGATCACATTGCGATCGACACAAGGCATGCCTCTAGTATTCTGGATGTCCGAACTTTCCGAAAAGCCAACATCGACTCGGATCATTAGCTTGATATAGCCAAGGTACGAAAGTGGATATACCAAGCGCTACAACAAAGTAGAAGTACTTTGAGAAGATATAACGTTGAAAAGCTGCAATCGTAAGAGACTACCAGAATCTTCACCGAACGCGTATCTCGAAATATCTCCATAATCCCCATGCCGCTAACATCAAATGCCAAGGACATGTGGTAACGCTGCCAACATGCCATCAGAAACGCCGCAACTGATGTGCTGGGTTTCACCCGACCACCACCAAGAAACCCCTGGCTTGAGGAAGAATGTAGGCAAGTGCATGCAGTCAAACAAGAAGCATACAAAGTGGCGCTGCAAAGAAGGACAGGGGCTGCTCGTGAGCTCTACGAGCAGAAGAGACGGGAAGTATATCAGAAAAAAGAGCATGAGAAAAGCTTGATCGAAAATATTTGGATGTTATACTCAATAAATAATGTATGGAAGTTTTACCAAAAGATAAAAAAAAAAACGTGTCACGCTAACCAGACCCGTACAGAAACCTGTAGAGATGAACAAGGACACCTTCTTCGTCATATGACAGCGTTTATAGAGACGAGCTATATAGAGTCATGTCTAGTTTTGGCATCCCTGCCAAACTCGTCCGTCTGTGCAGGATGACGATGGATAAAGCGCGCTGCTCCATCAAGGTCGGCAACGACCTTACCGAAACCTTGTCATGTCAAAAATAAATTTAGACAACGTGATGCGCTGTCATGTGACTTCTTTATCATCATACTAGAAATAATAGTGCGAAACTCACAAGCCAACAACGGAGGCACAATCTTTCAAAAATCTGTGGAACTACTAGCGTACGCCGACAATATTGACATAATTGAACGAGCTCAGCGGGCTGTATTGATACGGAAGTTGTCAAAATGAGTTTAGCGGTAAATGAGGGCAAAACCAAGTACATGCTGTCAACAAGAAGGGACACAAAAAATCGACGAATTGGACGGAACGTCACAGTCGGTAGCTATAACTATTAACTGATACCTCAGCAGAAATCAAATGAAGAATAACTCTTACCAGTCGCTGTTTCTTTGGACTGAGAGGGCAATTGAGTAGTAAGGCGCTATCGCGAATCATAGACACTGTCGAAAGCGGATGAAGATATCCTCGTCGTTTCCAGAGAAAAATTCTTCGTGAGATATTTGGTCCCGTTTGCGTTGACGGGCTTTGGAGGACAAGATTCAACGACGAAATATACTAGCTGTACAGCGACATTTACCTAGTCAAAAAACTGTGCATCAGTCGCCTAAGATGGCTAGGACATGTAGAGCGAATGAACATGAATGTTCCACCTCACAGAGTCTTCGAATCGAAAGCAGTAGGGGAAGACCTCGCCTTAGGTGGCGCGCACAAGTAGAAGGGGACCTCAAACGAATTGGAATGCGCAACTGGAGGCAGGTAGCTAAGAACGGCGCTAACTACAGAGGCTTCTAGCTTGAGGCCCAGGTTTACCCCGAACTGTAGCGCCACCTATGTAAGTAAGTAGGTAAGTTAGTAAGTAATTAAGATGTTCTTGGCCAATTTTTATCGGGCTTTACCGTATTTTTCCGATATAAATGGCTTTTTTGCAGCGCGATAGCTCTTAAGCCCGGCTTGGTATGCCCTTCTCTGCACTGTTCGCCCGCTGATACTTAAGTTAAAAGTATTAAGTACGCTTTTTGAGTCCCCTAATTATTTTTGCATCCCCTCCAGATGTTGTACACCTTTGTAGGGCACCTCGGTGGAGCGTTTTAACGGTGAAAAACGCTTTGAATTTATTTATAATTTTTAGTTTAATTTTTTTTAGTTTAATTGGTTTTATTAGTTTGAAAATAACCCTTAATACTAATTACAATATACATATTTAAATAATATTGTTTTTTAATAAGAAATTTAGTCTTGTTTCAAATATATTTAGACGTGAAAGATTCTTAATATCACAACTGTAGACAGCATGTTGTTTTGGGTGTGAGCTCTTCTATATAAGGGTAGCCTGAAGTCGCCGATGTTTCGCAGATCATACCTGTTGTGTGTTATACGAGTATACGCCACGTTGTTCTGTAGATATTCAGGATACATATTTTGTTTTATTTTAAAAGTCATAATCAGCACGTTGAGTTTTAGCCGCTGAGTAACACTTAACCATCCTAAGGATTGACGCATAATTGTTATTGGAGTTCTGTTTTGGAGAATCTGGAGCAAAGAGATACATGTATATGATGGAGGAACAATAATTAAAATGCGGTAAAATAATTGTGTTATAGATAGTTTGGGCAAAGCTTATTGACACATTGTTCCAAATTCTTCACCAATTTCTTCCTGAATAATAGACTTACTAACACTGATATCTCTTCCACTCAGATATATAAGTGTATCATCTGCAAATAGACAGATTTTAGAATGATACAGGAAATCTGTCCGATCATTTATATAAAGAATAAACAGTAATACACCTAAGATCGAGCCTTGTGGTATACCAATGGGTATTAGCAAGCAGTCTTAAGAAGTGTATTTTACTCTTTCTATGTGTGTTCTTCCAGACAAGTAGCTTTTAAACGATTTTAATTCTTTATCACGAATACCATATTTATTTATCTATGGTTTCAAATGCTCGAATTTCCTTTATCGATACCTTTCTTCCATTCATTTATGACCCAGTTAATAGAAGTATCATAAAAATGTCCGCGCCTAAAACCTGAGCTGTTCTACACACCAAATTTGTTGTTCTTCTACAAAACGGGATAACTGTTTATACACTACGGCAATAGGTAGGCAACATATTTATAGGCCTCCATTCCTCCAGGCTTTTAGCATTTTTGACCTTTTCCACTGGTACGATATCTGCGATCTTCCAGCTTTCCAGAAATACCCCACCGCGAAGAGATACATTAATTGTTTTAGCAAAGAGGGCAAGACCTCGTTTGCTGTCTCGACCACCGTACTGCATTCAAAGGTAGAGTCTCATGGCCATTCAACTTCAGTAAAAAGAAAGTACCAATGTGGTGGAATGAAGATCTATCAAAACTCAGGAAGATGACCAGATTTTCAATATCTGCTACGATCACAACTTCTGGCAGCCCTACAAAGACTGCCTAAAAATATATAAGAAATCCATAAGAATGGCCAAGAAATAGGGCTGGATAGAATACTGCCAATCTATCGAAACTCTTAAAGAATCCGTGAGGCTCAGCAAAATTTTGTCCAAAGGACACAATACTCCCTCCTTTCTTAAAATGGCGGACGGTAGTTAGACAGACTCTTCCGCGGATTCTCTCGAACTTCTTATGAATATTCACTTCCCAGGCTGTAGGTACAGTAGCACAGAACAGGCTAGTTCTGATAGGGTACCGCCGACGGCATTGGAAAGCATTACAAACATCATTACGGAGGATAAAATCTCGTGGATGATAAACAGCTTCTCTCCATATAAGTCGCCCGGCCTTGATTCCATTATGCCTATTATGCTTCAGAAAGTGCAAGACATAGCTATTCTCTGGCTACTACCGATTTATAAGAGCTTCTTATACTTAAACCATGTCACCCAAACTTGGAAACTTGTTCGGGTGGTCTTTATTCCGAAGGTAGGCCGGCGAGGACATGAATCCGCGAAGGATTTTAGGCTTATTTGCCTGTCCTCCTTTGTACTAAAGACCTTCGATTGTATTCTTGGCTTTCACATGCGAAAAACCCTGGAGAATTCTCCACTGTCGAAATCCCAACATGTCTACCTCAAAGGACGATCTTGGTGCGACTTGAAAGCGAGGGGGTTAAGGTGGTTGCGTACGCGGATGATGTGGTTCTATTAGTGTCAGGAGAGTTCCTCTCCACGATAAGTCAAATCATGGAAAGTGCTTTGGATAAGGTACATTCTTGAGCTACGAGATGTGGCCTTGGAGCAAATCCAGACAAGACCGAAATGATGCTATTCACCACAAAAACCAAGCTACAGGAATTCACTCCCCGCAAACTAGACGGTCAACCACTCTCACTATGTTCCAGTGCAAAATGCCTAGGCACGATTCTAGATCCGAAACTTAGTTGGAAACTTAACATAGAGCAGCGGGTTAAGAAAGCAAGTGTGGCTTTCTATGCCTGCAGCAGAACGTTCGGCAAAAAATGGGGTCTCCAGCCAAAGATGACCCTATGGATGTACACAGCCATTGTGCGTCCAATTCTCACCTATGGCGCCATAGTATGATGGGCCCGCCTTACATAAAAAATATAACATCAACAAAATCAAAAAAGTACAAAAATTGGCGTGTGTAGGCATCACAGAAGCATTGAGATCTTGCCCAACAGATGCTCTAAGTGTGATCCTGCATCTGATCCTCCTTGAACTCCATATTAAATTTTCAGCTATATGCAGCGCCGTCCATCTCAGGGAAACTGGGTGCTGGACAGCAAAGCCATATGGCCACTGTAAGGTCCTGGAGACGATACCAAGTGAACTGACGACATCTTCGCTTGACTTCAGCAAACCTTTTTCAGTAAAGTTCGCTACCATAGTGATGGTTCGAAAATGGACTGCGGTGTTGGCGCAGGCATTTTCTCGGACCAATTGAATATATCGAAATCCTTCCGTTTCCCAGACTCTGCTAGTGTCTTTCAAGCGGAGCTTCTCGCTATTCGGGAAACCTGCCGCATGCTAAAAAATCTCCGGACGTCCAACCTAAATATAGGTATCTTTTCTGGTAGCCAAAATGCAATCAAGGCCATTGATCCGGTTACCATATCCTCAAAGCTGGTAGAGCAATGCCGGTTTGAAATAAATGAACAAAGTATACATTCTGGAATTACTCTCATTTAGGTCCCAGGACACAGTATTAATGAGGATAACGAGCGAGCAGACGAGCTGGCCAGGCGAGGGTCGGCTCTTAACGGCTCGCTAGTGGAAAAAGTCAATATTCCGATAGGAGTCGTTAAGGGCAATTTACACCTTCACTTCCTCCAGCCAGCCAATCTCAGGTGGAACAATCTTACCAGTTGTGCCATATCAAGAAAGACATGGCCCAGCTTCAACAGACTTAAATCAAATGAGCTACTAGGTAGATTGCCAGAATTGTAGCCATTATTGTAGGGCACTGGCCTATAGGGGAACATGCGACCAAGCTTGGCATTTCTCACAACTTTCTGTTGCAGCTGCAAAGACAGCAACGAGAGAGAAACTTTTTCCACTTTCTTTGCAGTTGTCCTGCCCTAGTAACGACCAGACAACGCACGTTAAGTACCCGTAAACCCTTCTTTGGCGATTTCAGAGAGATAGCTTCTAAACGGATTGGAGAACTAATCCTGTTTCTGAACTCCACGGACTGAGTTTAATTATATCCAATAACACACGTAAACAAACAGGGTACACGAGTTCTTGTGGTATCAAACCGGTGCACTTAGCGCTAATTGGGTTCTTTTCCGAACCACCACTTTACCTACCTACCTACATATGGAACATGTAGTATACTGTTATTTATGTCTTTAACGCTATTCACGAAAAATTTATTTAATGAAACTGACCATTGATTGATTCTTCAATAATCAATGATTTGAAATCAGTAGAATATTATTTTCTAGATTTATTAAAGAAAAGACTTTAAGCAACTGAAAATATTTTAAATTTAGTTTGCCAGTTTAAGAAAATTATATTTAAAATATTTTGGGATTGAAATAACAAGTTTTTCAAAGCTTTGAAAAACGAATGGAAAGCTCTTCTGGAGGCACTTAAGCATCTCGTTTGTATACAGTATAAAGAGCAGGGGTCCGAGGTTAGAACCTTGTGGAACTCCATACTGCATTTAATTTATGCTGCGTACTACGAAGCGTCACTGCATAGAAGGACGAGAGCAGCTCGTCAGCTCTACGAGCAAAAAGGAGGGAAAAACATCGGCTCCTCCGGAGAAAAAAGAGAGAGCATGAGAAGCGTGCGATTGAGGATATAGAGAGGTGCTACTCCAGGAATAATGTTCGGAAGTTTTACCAAAAGGTAAAAAGAACGTGTCGTGCCAAAAAGACCCGAACAGAGACCTGTAGAGACGAACAAGAAAACCTTGTAGTAAAGTCACAGTCGGTGCTGAGGACATGGAAAAACCATTTCTGCAGACTGCTAAACGGCGAAGAGGACACAAATTCCGCTGTCAGGCAGAATGAACCATTCAATCTGGACGATGAAAGCCAAGATTTCCGTCCACCTGATACCGTCTCCAAGATTTGGTCAGAAGAAAGTATGCCTGATGAATGGAACCTCAGCATCGTTTGCCCGATCCACAAGAAATGAGACCTAGAGGGTCTGCGCCAACTATAGAGGCATCAGTCTCCTGAACATTGCGTACAAGATCATGTCTGCTGTACTGTGTGAGCACCTGAAACCATTCGTCAACGATCTGATAAGTCCCTATCAGTGCGGTTTTAGGCCCGGTAAGTCCACGACCGATCAAATATTCACACTACGGCAGATCCTGGAGAAAACCCAAGAAGTCCAGATCGATACTCATCATCTTTTTATCGATTTTAAGGCCGCATATGACAGCATTTATAGAGACGAGCTATACAGAGCCATGTCTAGTTTTGGCATCCCAGCCAAACTTGTCAGATTGTGCAGAATGACGATGGAGAACGCTCGCTGCTCCATAAAGGTTGGAAACAATCTCACCGATACCTTTGATGTCAAAAAAGGATTTAGACAAGGTGACGCGCTGTCATGTGACTTCTTCAACATCATTCTCGAGAAAATTGTGCGAAACTCACAAGCCAACACCAGGGGCATAATTTTCCAAAAGTCTGTACAACTTCTTGCATACGCTGATGACATTGACATTAGTGGCAGAACACAGCGAGCTGTCACTGATGCGTTTGCAAGTATTAGTGCAGAAGCGGCAAAAATGGGTTTGGTGGTGAATGAGGGTAAAACAAAATATATGCTGAGAACAAGAAGGGACACACAACATCGACCTTACACCTTACACACGAATCGGACAGAACGTCACGATAGACAGCTACAATTTTGAGGTAGTTAGGGACTTTGTCTACCTCGGCTCCGCGGTAAAGTCTGATAATGACACCTCAGCAGAAATCAAGTGAAGAGTTACACTTGCCAACAGCTGTTTCTTTGGCCTAAGACGGCAATTGATTAGTAAGGCCTTGTCAAGAAACACTAAGGAGACTCTATATAAGACCCTTATCATCCCTGTCCTGCTCTATGGCGCAGAAGCATGGACCCTAGCAAAAGCGGATGAAGATCTTCTTGGTCGTTTCGAACGCAAAATTCTTCGAGTGATTTTTAGTCCCGTTTGCGTTGACGGGCTTTGGAGGAGAAGATTTAACAGCGAACTCTACGAGCTGTACAGCGACATCGACCTGGTCAGAAAAGTGCGCATCAGTCGTCTAAGATGGCTAGGACATGTAGAGCGAATGGACACCAACGCTCCGGCCCGAAGAGTCTTCGATTCCAACCCGGAAGGACAACGCAGTAGAGGAAGACCTCGCCTTAGGTGGCGCGCACAAGTGAAAGGGGACCTCAACCAATTTGGAGTGCGCAACTGGAGGCAGTTAGCCAAAGATCGCGCTAACTGGAGAGGCGTATTGGTTGAGGCCCAGGTCCACCCCGGACTGTAGCGCCACCTAAAGTCAAAAAGCGTACTCGAAATGTCCTCGCTCTAAATTAATGTCTCACCCAATCTGCAAGTTTTCTTCTAATTCCATTTTTTTCTAATTAATCTACGAGTTTGTAGTGGTCAAGAGTATCGAAAGCCTTGCTGAAGTGGAGAAACAATACCAGTACATGATAACTTTTACTTAGGTTGCTGTCAACAAGATCCGCAAAATCGCCAAGAAGTTGATTCGTACTTTTCTTATAATGTTATGTTTTTCGATAAAATTCCATATTCTGTTTGCTATTATCTGCTCCAAAATCTTTTCTATGGTTAGTAATATACATAGCTATAGGGTGATAATTTGCTACTGGGTTTTTGGCACTTCCTTTGTGGATTGGTCGAAGAATAGCTTGTTCCAAAGTCATCATACCGAAGAGACAACTAAGTGATCGGTATGTAGGCCTTGAACTGTAAATCTTTAGGGCTGTAGCCTACGACATCATGTGCTAATTTTTGAGCCATTGAAAAGCAACTACCTTCGATTCTTGTAGCATCATCGTTTAAACATTATCCATTCCATGGTGGCATATCGTATGGAACAAATGATTTTATGGTCCAAAATGCCATGCGCTTATTGTCCATGTTATCTATGTACCTAGTATGAACAATAGTACTGTTACACACATTTATTGCTATAAAACAAAGACCTCAAAAGATAATTTAATAAAACTATCAGGATTTATTCAGATATGTATTCTGAATATAAAAATCGAAACTTTATTTAAAAGGACTTCTCTTGGTCTTAATGCAAATCTTTAGTCGTTTTGGCCACTCACCAATCACAATACGCACCTCATTAATTGGGAAATTGGCCACAGCTTCGGTCAGAGTTCGCTTTAAAAGTTCCATGTTAGGGCATCTTTTGTGGCACATAATGTCCTTTAAGACAGTCTACAATTTGTGATCAAGTGAATTAAGGTCTAGGGTGGTAGAAGGCTAGTCTGTGTACCAATAAAACAGGATACATTTCCAGGTATGGGTAGTTTTCGCCTTATGAGCTGGCCCACGAACTTGCTGGAATGTTCCTTCCTTTTTTAGGAATAGGGTATGGTTTTGAGGTTTCGCAGAGGGTCTTTAAATGGTTTGCTGGAACACTTTGGCATATGTTTCGATGTTTTTTTTTTCTCTCCGCAAAAATGCAGGTTAGTTAGATTACCCAGCACACCATGGCTAACTTTGGGGGGTGTCCTTTACGGACCCTTGAGACTGGCTCGAACACTTTCTTAGATGACCGTGCATAACCATCACTTTATTTGTTTAATTTCTTCTGCACCGAGAAGATTTTCTCATCGAAAAACAGAATTTTACTGTACAGAACAGCCGCATATTCCACCAAGAGTCGCTTTGCATTTTTCCAGTATGGCGTTTGAAGGCCCCCAGTCCTAAGCTTATCTTGATATATGAATCATTGACTTCTGTGTTATATTTATCTCACGTACCAGTGTTTTCTGCTTTTAGGGACTTTTTTGTGCCTTAAAGGTTTTGATGACTTGTGACGTTCTTACCGTATGACGAGAACCAGATCGCAGGCAGCTTTTAATGTCGTATCCCCGAGCAGCTTTTAATGTCGTATCCCCGAAGAATTTTATACACCGATAAGCAAACATTAGGCTAATACCTAGCTGCTGCAGTGTCTTGAAAATTGAACCTTTGTTCTCACCGCACTTATGAAGCGCTACAAAAGAGATACGAGTCACTTTCTCAATTCATTCCGTAAGCAAATTTGAAATATTTTTTATAAAGAAACAATTGTAACGTTAACTGCTAGAAATGTTATGTCAATCTTTGGGTATGCCTAACTCTTGGCCGCGCAATGGGTGCAACAATTGTAATAACACTATTTTTGTCCTTACTAGGTACATATATCCGTCGTAAAATCCGCGATAGGTGAACTATCCTTGGCTAGCTCCGTGGCTAAGTCCAACATCTCCTCATGCGAATCAGTCTAGCTGACATCAATTCTCTTAATAGAAGACATAGGCGTTGACGTTGAGTCCAAGGCGGGAGCTTCGGTGATGGATTTGGAAATAACTTTTAGGAATTTCTTTGAAGGATTAATATTTTATTTGAGCTCTTCGTTCGAGTCAGTCATAAGCAACTTATAATCTCGACCTTGGTGAACTGTTATTTCAAAATGAGACACTGATTAGCAGGGACATAGAATCACTCCAAGTCAAGGTGAGTTTGAAAAAGTCTACTTAACTCTTCAAACTGAATAGTTCTCAGCAGAAAGCGATTCCTCGCCAGATACCTACCCAGCGGTTTTTAATCAATATTGGGAAACATAAACTTATGTCATAACTGAACGAAATGCTTCCCTATGTTCTGTCAATTCCAACCGACGACCATAATAATTTTGCCTGCATTCCAATCTGTTAATTAATCTTTGCCTATTTCTTTTGAAACATCATCCCATGCCCTTTCATTTTTCATTTTATTAAAATAAAAGCTATCTCTTTTATCGAAAAGGCAACTATTTTTGCGGACACTTTCTATTAATATCTGCACAAATTCGTAGTCCGAGGGTGGCCGTGGTGTAGTGGTAGCATCATCGCTTATCACGCTGCTAGTTCACGGTTCAAATCCTGATGTCAAGAATCATCTATTTATTTCACATGAAATAAATAAAAAAGTCGATCAATTGCGAAAGCTAAGTAAACTCTACTGCGAAGGCATAACAATGGCAGTAGAGTGGTCATATGGCTGTAAATGCAACTTGACGGAAAAAAATACTGTGAATCATGAGCAACGACAAAAGCAAAACAAACATCTAGACACTACCCTTGGAGTTTACAGAAACTTAATACCATCTGAGTTTCAAACCACTACACTAAAATCTTTCTTTCTCTATTCTTCACAACGCCCGTGTCCTGTAATAGTATAAGAGTATTCATATCCTCTTTGGCGCGTGCAAATTATAAAAAAAAGTCCGACATTTTTTTTTTTTTTTATTTTCATAACAAACATGACAACTGTCAGATCTACATATGCAATGAGCGGCTGAGACTGCTCTCTCTTACTACCCGAACACAATGAAGAACCGCTGCAGCAGATAAAGCCGCTGTAGTACAAACTGTCAAATAAGTCGTTCACTGAAGTAGCAATGCACGTACACAATGGTGATGCGCAGCTCGATTGCTCAAGCTGTCAAAATGGAAAGCTAATCCCGCTGCGTTTCGTGAAAATGTTTTTTTGTGGTGGATTTTACAATTATAATTTTTATAATAATGACTGAAGTCGGCTCTGCTATTTTTTTATTTTTTTTTTTGTTTCTAACTTACAAAAAGTAGTGCAGCTCGTTCGGAAGTTGAAGCCGACTCAACTTGTGCTGCGGACTTTTCGTACTTCAGCTGCAGCTTCGCATTGTGTTCCTTTCTATAGGGAGTACGTGTATTTCAACTTTGACAGTGCTGCATACTTCCGCTTCAGCTTCACCATTTTGTTCGGGCAGTTATATTCGCTCATGTTTGAAAAAGTGAACGAATATTTAACGAATCGACGTTGGGCTTCACATATGCGTGTTGATTATGTTTCTCACTTAACTCTTTAGAGTAGATTTGTCTCAAAACGATAGTTTTTTAAGGGGTAGATAATGAAACCTGAAAAAGTGCACCATTTTAAATAATAAATCTTCTTTATACAGTCTAAGACTAGCGGCGTACCGTTATTCAAACTACAATACTGACAGCTTTATAAGAAAACAAAAATTAAACTACTATTCCAAGTTTTAGCGCAAATAAAAAATTAAAAACTAAAAAAACCAACATTTGCCAGCAGTACCCTACAAATAACGAAACATATTTCTCGTTGTCCTCACACTCCAATCGAGTGGGTTGTGCTCTACGTCAGCGTTAATTAAAACGAAAAAAAAAAACGAAAAATGTAAAAACAAAAGAAATAAAATAAAAAATACAAAACCCGCTCAAAGAAAAATTCCATTGCGACAGCAGGTCCCTCCCATAAACAGCAAGTTCCCATTTCTGGTTGGACGAACCGGAAGATAATTCCCATAGATACTATCGCCAGCTAAGTTGTATGCGACACAAAGCGTATTAGTGTGCGGCAGCAACAAGAACACACAGCAATCAACAAAGCGCAAACAAAAAAGAAAAACACAACAAACTCGAAAATGTATCCAGAAGTCAAGTTTACCCTGTGTAAACAGTGCTGACCAGTTTGAGTTTGCTATTGGAATGTTAAGGAACGGCGCGCGAACACTTTTTCTCTTTCCGTGGTCTCTCTGGTGTGTGGTTGGTTTGGTGTCTTCGTCTAGTGATCTTTTAAATCGATATAACGATAGATGCTATTCATGTGTAAACATACGTCTGTACATAGATACTTATTAGCATCGGATAGATAGATACCATTTTTTTTTTTTTATTCGTTTAATTCTAGATACTGAAGATAAGTGGTCTGAGATACACGGTCGTGCGCATCGAGATACACTAATCGGTTGGCGTGTTTTTCAGTTCATAGAAATTTAATTTGTTGATTTATGAAAAAAAGATAAAACAAATATCGTGCGGTATTTTTTGTGTGTGCTTTAGAATTTTGCAACAATTTCTAATTTGTGTGGTGATGTGTTTGTAGTCCATTATACTATATATAGCAACAACAACAACAGCAGTGTATTAAAAATTATAATGAGGAAAATATTTTTAAAGAAAATGTATGTTTGAAAGTGAAAATAATGATTTGTCCGTAGTGTGGTGATTTTGGAAGATAAAAGATACTTGGCGTACAATTAGATACAGTCGTAGTGGTGCAGATAATAAATTCTACTTACGAGTAGTGTATGTAATTTAGAGAAGCTGCACCTTTCGTTGGGAATAAATAAATAATTGCACTGATTCGAGAAAGGTTTGTACAAGTTATTGCAGTTTTTTTTTTTTACATGATAAGATAAAACGCAACAAAAGTGAGAGTTAATTAATTTGACAGTTTCATAGTTTGAATTGCAATTCTGGTCTATCGAAGTTAGGTAAACTGAGTGTTGTTATACCTCGTCGGCCAAACCCTGAATGCATTTTACCACCTCTACAATCCGAGGTAAAGGCGAACGGATTTGTGGAACATAATTTTCGAATTATTCTTTCATAGTGATGCTTACCAAATGTCCTCAACTTATCCTAAAATTACGGGGAAGCCTCTATTAGTTTGTAACGAAATTTTGGGCCGCTACAGCATGTTGACCATCTCGGATTTTTGTTAGCCTTAGATTTTTCCTGCAATGTTCTCAGCTTGCTCTACAAGAAGGTCAAAACCGCTTGTGTTTACTTGTAGTGTATTTAAAACAATAAATAACGAATAACCTCCTTGAAAAGTTAGGACTGCAATATTGTATCCTATTGTTCTTTGAAAAACGTTTGCTTCTACTACTTTCGTTGGATTGTAACATAGTAGTAGTTAACAAACTTGAAGCTCATGGCATCGGTGACATTTTCATGGAGTGAATCGCGAGTTTTATAATAAGTGGCCGATCATTGTAGGTTATAAAGGGTTATTCATTTTAACGTTGGGATTTTACATCCCTGCCATATGGCATCTGTCATCCATATTGACAGCTAGTTAGTTCTTGCCTTGTCACTTTACAATATCAATCGTTTAACCATCGCTCAACGCAAGGAATGCGCAGAACATATGCCGTTTGGGTGCTGGAAAATCAACGAGTGGACGCCAATTTTTCGAACAAAATTTTCTTCAGCGATGAGGCCCATTTCTCGCTCGACGGCTACTTAAACAAATGAAATTGCAAAATTTTGGGTTCTGTGAATCCCATTGTGATCGTTGAGACGTCATTGCATGGCAGATTGGTGCGCGCTGTGGACCGGCGGCGTGATCGGACCGTATTTTTTATGAAAACGAAGGCGCTACTGTTACAGTGAATTCTCTGTACTATGGTCAAATGATAACCAATTGTTTTTGTCCAGAGATTGAAGATATTGATGTGAGCGACATGTGGTTCCAACAAGACGGGGCTACGTGCCACACAATACAAGCAATTATTTTTCTATTACATGAAAAGTACCCCGGCCGTTTAATTTCGACATTAACTGACCCCGTTGGATTTGTTTTTGTGGGGTTATGCTAAAGTTCGTGTCTGTGCAGATAATTCCCAAACTTTGGCGCACTTAAAAACCAACGTCCGTGAAGTTATGGTCGCAATTCTGCCAGAAATGTGCCAGAAAAGTCATCGAAAATTACGTCACAAGAATCGAAGTTTGCAAAAACTCCCGTGGCGGCCATTTAACCTCATATATATTTAACATTTAACTCCATATATATATATTTATAATAGCATAGTCTGAAATTTAAAACAGTGAAAATATTATAGTTCATTGAAATTTTTAATAATAAACTTCTACACTATTCTCGACTAATGTAGGTGTTCCCCAGGGCCCAGTACTCTCTCCGTGCCTTTTTCTGATTTACATCATTCCTTCGCTAACGACGTCCCAAATCAATCAAACTTAACTCTTACATTGATGCAATTATTTATTGGGGTGCAAACTATTAAGTTGTTTTCAACACGTCTAAAATCCGAAGCTGTCTGCTGTCTATTAAGTGGGGTACTAACGTGGCCAAACTCATGTCAACAATCTAATAGCTTGTCAATGCTTGGCATTTATGTTAGCCCAGACTTTCGATAGAACAAGGATTACTGATGCTGCAAAACGTAGTGCTAGATGCCAAGGATTCCTTTCAAGGTGTAATTTGTTTTCCACTTGGTCACGATCTATAAAGCTTATGGTCGTTCGAAACTTGAATATAACTCGCATGTTTGGGCGGGAGCTCCCGTCACATTCTTGAGTTTGCTTGATCATGTTCGGCAAGAAACTTTTAGACTGTAGGTGGTGTCGGAATTAGAATTTTTTAAAAGGTGTAATCAGACCTGCGGACTTAACCACAATCTGTAAAGCGCATGTTCACCCGTAACTTGTTTAAGCGGGAACTACTATCACATGCTTGGGTTTACTTGATCGTGTTCAGCAGCAAACTTGTGTACTGATCGGTGATCCGTATATATGTATGCAGCCAAATCGTTTCGCTTGAAAATCTACGGAATATACCTTTATTTCAACCATAAATGTTCGGAGGCAATATATATAGTTGTGTCCCGCCTGTACGTCCGTTTAATCGTAATACACGTCTAGTCCATTTTGCACATGCATGTTCGCTTAGTTTCGCTCGCACAGATCATCGTCGTTTTTTAGCCATTCAACACGAATGTTGAATAACTTTCCTTCGCCAGATTTCCAGAAACCTACAATTCAAATTTACAATGCAAAGATTTAAAATTATTTAATAAACTTCAAAGAATACGGTCTAAGTGTAGTTTATTTAAACGGACGATATGCAAAATTTCGGTAGAATTTTCCAGAAATTGTTGGTTATTGTTGTAAATACCAAATGTGTTATGAATATGGTGATTGTTAGGTCTACGCCATAAGTAACACCAGCAAAGCCGAGTTTGTGTCAAGTTTTCAAACTTATGACGATCGCTGTAGTTTCGAACTTCGGCGATGGATGATTTTTGTCGATAATTTTATTAATTTGCTCTTCTCAATGAGCTAACAAGGCTTTTAGCAAGAGACACATAAGAACAGTGGGGTATTATACCGTAGGCGAGATAGGCGGCCGCCCAAAATCCATATCTATATTATGTCGAATTGCATTAGTGAACACATCTCATATTCACTCCTTCATTTGAAATCAAATCTTACCATGATAACACGAACCACTTCATATTGGCGACTGGCTTTGCCATTGTGCCAGTTAAAATTACGACGTAAATAGTATCTTTTACTTGCACCTATGGGTTTATCCATTACCATCTTTACGTGAAAATTATTTGGTACCTACGAGTAAAGTAGACAAACTCAAAAAGTGTATCTGTAAACTCTGCCTGTACGAGTAAGCCAAGAAGGAATTCTTCGAGGTCCTCCCAAAATTTAAGTTTAATTACATAAGTGATTGCAATCGGTTTAGGGTGTATAGTCTGATACGATGTAGAGGCATGTGAGTCCCCTTTCTGGCCTATTTTAGCTATCAATTTCTCAGAAATATTCCTAAATTGTTGAAAAACTCTTGTTTGTATGGATATCATCCCCATCCATAAAAAAGGGCTGAAAGACTGATAATTCTAACTATTTCTATTTCTTCTAAGCTCTCTTGTATACCTAACATCTTTGAAAGCATAGCATACGACACGATTTTCTTCACTGTAAAAGTTTTTTTTTTCTACTAAGGAACATGGATTTCTAAAGGATAGAACAACAACTAACTTTATTACATTTTTTCAAGTGTTTTGAAGAACAGAAATGGAGTTGATGTTGTGTCTACCGCTTTTAGCAACTTTTGATAAAATCTCTCATCAAGTCATTCTGTTCAAACTGAAAGCGCTTGGTTTTCAGCCGAATTTTATATTGTGTAATAACTTTTACTTACAATTTCGTAAGTACACAGTTCTTTTCAGATCATGCATACCAAACGCAATGAGTGCCACCTCAGGGGTACCACAGGGCAGCCATTAAGGACCCATGATCTTTATTTTAACTTTATGCAGATAACATGCGAGTATCTTGAGCTAGATGGATTTAAATTAGCTTAATTCACAACCTATTGTAAATAAATCTCAAACTATAATACTTACTCTTGTAAGCCTCTTCCTCAACTCACGAGATAGTACTTCATATGTATATAAAGAATGAGCTTGTTGCTACAGTAACCTCAATTCATGACTTGGATGTTAACAATTTTAGTCTAAATTTTGATCCATCGTCGGGATGTCAGAAAAAGCTATCGAAATGGGTTAAATCGCTGGCTGCACTACCTATTATAGATTAAAGCTGTCTTTTGCTCTTGAGCAAGTGGATTCACAGTGTTATAAACGTATTCATCAATGGAAGCTAAGTGATTAATGAGTAGTATCACCACACGCTTTGTACTCATTTTAAAACCTTGTTTCACATCAAAATATTTGGAACTTTCTTGATTTTGACACACTCAGTTAGACGCGTGCGATTGCAGTTATTCTGTATAAATTGGCATCACTCCTACAACTTCTTAGCCTCTCTTGTCGTTCCATTGGAAGAACCACTTTTTTATAATATTCTCTTAGTAAAGGTGAACCTATAATGCTAAGACAGCGCCCTGTGATGTCTGGGATTAAAAGCTTCTGGAAATATGTCTATTGGGAGTGAAATTCAAAAGTTACGAGTACTTGTCCTGTAGCAGAAGGAATTTTGATATAAAGATGTTCGCGCCGTTGCCAGGGGTTCGATGAGCCAACGGCTGAAGATTGGATATTAGTGCGGGGTCATCGATTAAGCGAATGCTCTCAAGTAGGTGAAGATAATGTTTATGCACCGAGCTCCATACATGAGAACAATACTCATGCCGCGATTCAACTTGTGCTTTCGTAGCTGTTTTGCTGTAAAGTATCTCTTTGCTCTAAACAGATAGCTTAACTTAATGGACGTCGATTTCCTACTTACAGCTTAGAAGAAGTATTAGACATGTAATGATTTGCTGGCGCCAGTTCATCTTTCGCGCTAGTAAAAGTTTACACGGATTATATCGGATTCATCTATGTCTCTAAAAGTGAAATGTGGGCTACTCTGTTGAAAGCAAAGTCGTGATACTGAATTAAGAACATTATAAGAGGCATGATATCGATGATGAACCAGGCTAGCTAAATCCGGTATAATCCGTGTAAACTTTTACTGGCGCGAAAGTTTCACTGGCGCCAACAAATCATCCAAGAACGCCTTAATGCAAAAAAGCGCAGCAGTTCGTCCTGATCAGCTTCCACGCTACCCGGTCAATTGATCAAAAATAAGAGAAGAGACATTTTTCGAAAGACAAGTTTATGTTTTACGCGAACTCTATTGCATACTCAGTCATTGTATTCGTAGAGTGCTCAAAACAGTCTCTAATGAACAGGGAGAATCCATCTTTAGCCCTTTCGGATGGTATGCGCGATAAGCTCAGTATCCTTTTATTTTTACAGGAGTTTCTTTTGTCAAATGAATTTCAGAAATCAAGCATATGACAATGTTGTCTTTCCGTAAGAATACTTCTAGATCGTTGATTTTTTTAAGGCCTTTTGCGCCCCATGTTAATATTTTAAGCAACTGTTTCATAAATTAGTTCGTGTTATACGAGGTTTATACTCGAGATTGCTCAATTTTTCAAATTTGAGTTTATTTGTCTTGCTCCTTGAATTTCGTGAGAATTATAGAGAAAACTTGGGAGGTTTACATGTTTTCAACGCAGCTTGCGCATAACTTTTGTGCGTCAACAAATGGCTGATTTTACTTGTTTTTTTTTTTCACCTTGTATCTTTTCCCCGACGGGTTTACTTTCTTTTGCTGCCTTTCCTTTAACGATTCCAGATTTATTTTTAGTTGGTTTCGGATTCAAGTTCGGGCGTAAGGCTTTTTTTTAGCGTATCGCACCTTTCTTGAAGCTCTGTGGTCACTTCGCAACTTCGATAGTTCGCTGACTGCTTACCTTTGCAGTTAGTACAAGCCGCTTATTTAAGTCGCACTTTTCCGAGAGTCTTTTTGGCAATAAGTATGCGTATGATTAAAGCCTTGATAGCTATCGATGGGCGCATAGGTTTGATTTTGACACACGATATTTAAACTAGTCTTAATATTGTAAATATCGTAAAGCGAAAGTCCGCTTTCCGTTTGTTGTTCTTGATAATATTGACAACTTTTAAAGCCTCTGGCCTTTGGCGTGAAGATAGTGCATAAGATCTTGTTTAGTTCATGAGGGGTAGAGTTCTCTTGCTACAATACGCAAGAAAGTAAGGCCTTTCTGAATTATTTTCGTAAATAATTAATTTAATCTGTGGGATACTGCTCGTCATCGGGGTCATCGACTTTGATTTTCCACACATTGTTGCAGAGAGACGTTACCTTAAATTTCGATGCCAACGGAACTTATTATATTCCGTAAACCCGACGACGTTTATTGGAAGCGGACGACTTAATTTTGCTTGAATTTGTTTCTCCTGTGACTATTTGCGCTGGTCTTCTTTTTGTGACTCGACTTCGGAAGAAAAATCAGCTCTTCGTTTCTTGCTAGATTTGTTTTTTTGTGTTAGCTCTTCTTCATCCGTATGGTTTTGGAGATACGAGTTCTTAATAGCCTTGATTTCTTCTCTAAGTATATCTACCTCTTTCTTAAGCTCTTGGTAGAGAAGCTCCATTCCATTAAACTTGATTCGGAGTTCGTTGCTTTCCTCCTTAAAGCTTTTGCGGTTCATTGAGTTCCGTTCCTCGGGCTAGCGCTTCCGGCGGACTTTCTTTTCCGGAGGCATTTGATCTTGATGGTGGATATCGAGATACCGTTGAACTTCTTATAAAAGGATCAAAGGACTGCAATAAATCAGAATCCTTAGAGCTGATCTCTGAAGAGGAGTATTATATGTATTTTTTCGTTTTCTTCACTGCATGTTTGGTAAGTACTCGGTATACGAAGGGTGGATTTTGGTCGCCTCTTAGAACAGGAATGCTTTCCACGGGGATATCCTGATTTCTACCGAAGGTTGGGTAGGGCACGATATTCATGTTTAAATTTTACGAACGAGAATTCTACAGACATACCAAAGTCTATAAATAAAATTAGGCCACCTATCGCTAAGGAGTCAAATCACAAATCAAATCCAGCCAGTTGGTTTTATCTGGATTGTAGCCAGCCGTCTATTGTATTTTTTTTTACATGTAAAATTCGACATATCTGGCAGCCACTGGCTGGCAAGGTTTCAAAAAAAGACATCACTATCCGAATCTCTAATGAAGCTTAGTATTTAGGAGTAATCATGGATAGTAAACTTCTTTCGTCCAAACATGTTGAGTCGAAGACAGCCAATGCGCTCTCCTTTTTCTGGTAATGTAAGGGTGCTTTCGGTAAGACATGGAGCCTATCACCAAAAAAGATCCCATGGATCTACACGTCAATGATAAGACCTTTCTTAGCATATGCGTTGGTTATTTGGTGGACGCTTTCAAATAAATAAAATATGTCACTGCTTCTCTCACTAAACTCCAAAGAACAGTTTGTCTCGGTTGCTCGGGGGCACACCTGGCCCTGCTCTTGATACATTGTTGAACCTCCCTCCTCTTGATATTTATATCACGGGCAGCACAATAAAAGCCAGCTCCCGTTTGAAATGAGGTGACTTTTGGTGTAACCCGCACTGGAGCTTCGATGTCTTATGGATATACCATCTGACGCAATGATTCCAAATGTTGCAGGAAGCTTTCCCCTAGCTTTGGAAAGCCTGTTATATAATACTCATTTACAAAAACATCAGCAAGAATGAAGTAACCAACTGTCGTCACAGTACTAGACTCTCTTCGTTGTTTATGATACAATGTCTTTTCACTGCAAATCCATAATTTCCCTAACCAACACGAACAAATCAACTACTACCTACTTAATCGAGCTCGAGTCTAGGACTCTGTGTACTTTAGAAGATAGCAAAAAAATAGATGTAATTGCTACCGATTTCAGCAAGGCCTTCGACACAATTTCACACGAAATCATCCTTTTGAAACTAAAATCTCTTGGTTTTTAGCCGAGGTTCATTTCGTGGATTAAATCCTACTTGATGGGTCGCCAGTATAAAGTTCTTGTTACGTCGTCCGTATCTGACCCCATTTATGCTACCACGGGCATCCCTCAGGGTAGCCACCTTGGATCTGCATCTGATCATCATCAATGCATCATCAAAAATTCTTGTCTGCCTACCTAAGCTGATGATATGAAAATCTTCAGGCAGATATCTTCCCCTGCTGACTCTTACCCACTGCAAGATGCCCTTGACAGATTTCCAATCTGATGGCTACACAATTTTCTGGAGCTTAACACCAGCAAATATCAAGGTCACATACTCACGTAAGCATCTCCCTCTACCACCCAGGGCTTACTCTATTTGTGACCAGCCAATCACTTCATTGCGCGACTTAAGTATCCTTTGTGTTTTCGTATCCACACCGACAACATTATCAGCGGAGCCAACTCCGCACTTGATTTTGTCAAATTATGGTCTAAGGATATGTCAAACCCATATGTCACAAAATTCCTTTACATTACCTTCCTCAGGCCCCTCCTTAAATATGGTATCCAAGTATGGTTAACTTAAGGGTTGTCATGGTGTAGTGGCTAGTGTGTTCGTTTATGACCCGAACTGTGCAGGTTCAAGCCCATACGGGGAACAGCAATCACAGCCACCCGAGCATAAAAGAGAAACGAATAAAATCAACGTTTCTTCAACCAAAAGAAGTTCTGCTTGATAGTGCAATGGACTTCGTGTGAGTCTGAGTGCTCCGAGATTTGGAAATTTCCTTAAAAAAAAAAATAAAAATGGTCAACTGTGCAACGGAGGTTCAACAGTTTTGCCTTTCTTGGTATTAATTGGGTTGGTAGTTTTAACTTACTAAAACTGATCCGTCTCTTGAAAAAAGTCGTAAAGTCGCTGACATAATAATTAGTCACCAACTGGTAATATTGACTGTCCTAGACTATTGGAAATGATCTCCATTAATAAAAATCTACTTAACCTTAGGTCCATCTTCCGTCTCAATCCGTCTCAAAGACATAGCTGCGCAAAGCTTCTTTCACTTTCATTCTAGCAGAGTCAACGTTTTTTACTTTGTTCAAGAGAGTGCACTTTGCGATTATTTATGGAAATTAATTCCATGTAAATGGCTGCCGCGGTTAGCCTTGCAGCAGCCCATCCTGCCAAGCAAAGCAACATCACCTGATTGCACGATTATTAAACTTAGTGTACAAAAAATCGATTGTTGGACGGTTTGTATGGTACGTAGCGCTGTCAGTTTCTGGTCAAAAGAAAAAAAATCTATTGTCATGCTTCTGTAGCGCTACTAGTGTCGCGATTCCATAAACCACACCAAACATTCACACGATGAGGATGCATTTGGCACACAGAATGAACACGAGGATAACTTGTGTCATCAATTAGCATGCCAATCTCATGAACTTCCTTCACAAACTTGCGTACAGCAGGCATGGGTGATTCATTAGTTGGACAAAAAATTTATTTTCAAAATTCACACTGTTCGAAAACACTCACTTTTGAAATATGTTTTCAATATTTCCCAACGTTGTTTAAACGTAAATCGATTCATTTCGTACCGTGGGGATATGTCAATGTCATTTTTTTTTAGCGCTGTCAGTGTTGCAATTTAAAAAGAAACCATCAGATGGTCCATCCGTTATAATAATTTAATACAGTATTTTTTGGATCTATTCGTAATAGGAGATACAGTGTATCAATCTCATATTCGTACGATGGGGCGATATGTATTTAAGAAAAAATGTAAACAAATTGGGCAGATACTGCAAAATTTTATTGATTTTAGTAAGAATACATAAGAATATTCAAATATTTCAAATAAATTATTGCAAATTCTTCATAATAAACATAAAATTAACAAAAAATATGGTCAATTTCGTATTCGTACTCTTAGATATTAAGTTAAATTTTTTAAATTAAATTATAATTATATATATGTTCCTTATACTGAATTTTCTTATTCGTCGGTCCAACTCGTCCCACAAATTTTCTATGACATTGATATCCCGTGACTGTGGAGGTGTTTTCAATACTTTGCGACAGTTATAAAGAAGCCACATTCGAGTTGCATAAGCCTTATGCTTGGGGTCGTTATCCTGATAAAATGTAAAATTGTTCCCGAGACCCATTTGAACAGCACTTTCCTTCAGATTTTGTTTCAATATCTCAATGTATTGCTTATGATCCATTATTCCTACAATTATGTGCAGTCGTCCCACTCCAGATGCGGAAAATCACCCCACACCATTACCGAACCACCACCATGTTTGACTGTTCCCTGTGTGTTATGTGGAATATATTCAGTATTTGCTTTCCGCCAAACCATTTGTCTGCCATCCGACCCATGATCATTAAATTTAGACTCGTCTGTAAATATTACTTGTTTCCAGAAGTCGAAATCCTTAGATTGGTGTTGTTTAGCAAATTTCAATCTCTTGCTTCTGTTTATTAAATTAATGAAAGGTTTTTTACGCATTACTCTTTCATTGTACCCATGTTCCCGGATGCACTTCCTTAGCGTTTCTGTACAAAAATCTTTATTTAAAGTACAACGAAGGTTTTCTGCCAGTTTTGGTGCACTACATTTGGGGTTTTTTTTAATTTCCCGTATAATTATTCTCTTTTCATGTGCACTAAATACATTTCTAGAAGTATTTCGTGGTTTATTTTCGATGCGGTTTTCATTTTTTAACCGATTAATGATTGTTTGGATGGTTGATCTTGGCCGACTTACCAATCTAGATATCTCACTATAAGATTTTCCGTCGCCGTTTTATTTAATTATCAGTTCGCGCAGTTCATTTGATGTATCACCTTGTTTTCTACCCATTTTTCCAACAAATCTCGAAGAACCTCACAAAATAATTTTTCTTTTCTTTAATTCACTTTGAGAAATAATAATTCAATGCAAAGGACAACTTTGACAAGCAACATAACAGTAATTTTTGTCTTTTAGTGAATAAACGATCGGTGTACGAATACGAAATTGAGCTACTTTTGAGCACATTTTTTACTTTCTTCTATTTTCAAACCAACGTGAATGTTAACTATTTTCAAAACTCGATGGAGTGCAATTGCTCAATATCCTGTAATAATACATACTATATTAAACTTAATTTTGCAAATCGTTTGTGATCAGGAATTGAATGTAATACTTGATAGCTGGTGTACGAATATGAGATACACTATACAAGAACTAAATCACTCGTTACCATATCCGCATTGTTAACGACCAAAAAGCATTACAACCAGAGAACAATGAACACTTACAACAGATTGTCATATTCGCCATTAGTGTCATTGGTGAATTGTCATCCACAAATTGACAGATAATAATGGTACCAATAAAATTACCAGAATTATTCCATTCTACTACAAAAATGGCAATACTCTTTTATTCCAATCATAATGCAGTGCTCTCATACTAACTCACCGGGTTTTCAGTGTGTGTGGTCAATATATAAACTTACTTTTTTTTTTTTAAATAAATTTTAGCGCGAATTCAGTGTGCCCACATGAAAATCGATTTTCTGCATTTCTAACGTCATCCGTTGGCTTGGCACACGACGCGTCTGACAGCACGAAAAATCCACTTGAGGTTGAAATTTTATTACCTTTCGACCATTTGGCAGCTATATTGGTAGATATCCGTACATTAGCTGGTATGGTGTTGTATGGATATGTGTATGAATGTTCGTGAAAATTATACTTTTGCATTAAAGAATACAAGTATCTACGCCTAGTAAACAGGATTCTATCATGTATTTTTCAAAGTTTTATTGGTTTATTGATTAATATTTTGTGGTAAATGCATCATAAAATCAGAAATCACATTTGACTACTTGAGTTACTGATGCGATGTGTGATGAGGTCAGTGACTGTGTCTCGATGACGATGAATCTGCGTTGTGGTGAAAAAAAAAAAAACGCAATTAGGTGATGATGGATTCTCCATGATCTTTTACGATTGCAATAATTTGTATTAAACTTTAATCTTTTTATTAAGCTATAAAATATTTATATTCATTGCTAAGGAGAGATAAATTTCATACTTAATTCAGATGGCTTTTGATTAATGCGAATGTGGCGAGAGACATTCTGATTTTACTTTTAAATGGCGCGCAAAGTGTTTCAAGAGAAAAATATTTATATTTAGCTTGTTTATATCTGCATATTATTTTACAAGCCTCAATGATGATTAAATGAGACTTGGGAAGCCGGTTTTTTTGTAGCGATTTTCAGTAAAATAATAATTCACTCGATAAAATAGTTACAAATTTCTAGTTTCATAGTCGGCTTTTGAGGTCCAATAGAAAATATATAAAAGTGAGACTACAGAAGGTATGATTCCGTATAGAAATTCACATAATTTCGTACAAATTTCCACGTACGGAAACAGACCTCAAATAATGTGAAGTACCTTGTATTGTATAGGGTGACCAGATAAGAACGATAGGAAAAGAAATTTAAATAAAACCACAACGGTGTGAGATATCAAATTGATTCTGCCTTTATTTTGAAGCTACATTCATGCCATTATGTATGGAATACCACATCATTTAAATGGCCGCCTCGGCTTCACTGGCAGTGCTTCAAGCGGTCGGTCCAATTTTTGATGACTCGGTTTAATATGTGCGGCCTTATTCCGGCAATAGCGTCTCGAATTTTGGCCTCGAGCTCGTCCAAAGTGGTTGGCTTGATAGCGTGGACTAAGAACTTGACGTAGCCCCAGAGAAAATAATAGACGGGTGTCAAGTCGCATGCCCGCTGCGGCCAATTGGCGAACGCTAGCCGTGAGATAACCCAGCCGCCAAATTTCTCCTTCACCACTTCGAGCGTTGCGTCACTTATATGGAATGTAGCTCCATCTTGTTGGAACCACAGCTCGGATATATCGATGTTGTCGAGCTCTGGCCACAGAAAGTCAGTTAACATCGCTCTACACCGCTACGGCGGATATGTTTTCTTCACTTCGCACCGATCTCTGTCTGGTTGGTGGCTTAAGGTCCAAAAGAGTGTACTCACGCTCATACTTTTCCACGGTGCAACGAATTGCCTGCGCACTGAAGCCTTGATGACGACCGACTTCACGACGAAATTCACGTTGCGTATTTACAACTGAGCCGGAATTTCGATAATATTTTTTTTAATAATTTCCAGAACTTCGGGAAATGTCAAGCGATACATGATGAAATGGCAAATCTTACTGAATATTTTGACAGCTGGATGTCATTAGTAACTTTGACAGCTGGTCACCCTTTACTTCCAGCGTTCGACACTGTTTTGTTTAGACTATTTATTGCATTAAGCATGGCATCTAACTAGCATGGTCTAAGATTTTATGTGCGATAGATAATCTGGTGCCTGTTGCCTTTAACTTATATACTTACTTGGAGCATAGGGTGTCATGACATTTTTTAAACGAAGATGAAACCAATCCGTTTCGAACCCTTACGTCCTTCTTCATCTTATTATAGAAACTTAATCGTTCTTGTTCAAATTTTCTGGGTTTTTTTAGTGCTCCATATCAGAATGGTATAAAAGGAATATTAATGGTTTCAACACGGTGTCTGTCACTTGCTTGTGAATTTTGAACAGTTTGAACTAGAGTGCTAAAATTTCGCACAAAAATAGTTACTGTGCTTTTGATGAGATAATTTTCGGTTGATTTTACCAACATTCGTGGGCTTCTAACGAATTTCTTCGATATGTACGCCCACGTTCATTCCCATAAAGCAGCTGTTTTGGCACTAAGTGAAACACAGGTAGTGGAAGAATCTTCCGATTTTAAACTGCCTGGATATAACTTAGTGTCATTAATCTTTCCCCACCGTAGCCTCGACTTGTTTCTTACTTCGCACCCTAATAAATACACTGTTGATGTTTTGGCACCTCCAGGTCGGTCTGACCATAATATCGTATCAGTTAAATTCTCGTACTCCAACCACACAGTTAAAGAAAAAACTCCTGAAAGGAAAGTATGGCAATACGAGAAAGCCAACTGGAGCGGCCTTAATAGCTTCTTTAGGGGTTTTAACTGATCGCAGTGCTTCCTCGATAGCGACGTGGGTGCCGCAGCTGATATGATCACCGACACTATCCTCTTTGGTATGAATAACTTTATTCCTAACAGAATAAAGAGCATTAAACCTAAGACAAACTCGTGGATTGACCAGAACTGTAAAGAGGGTTGAAACAAGTAAGTTTTCGGTCTTATAAAGCCGACAAATCTGAGGAAAACCGAAAGAAGTTCAAACCAGCCAGAAAAGACTGCAATGCTCATATTCGACGTGTAAAATTCTTACATGACCAAATATTGAGCCAAAAATCCTACAATGTCCCAATGTCTATCTTCTGAACTATTAATGCGAACAATTGGAAAAAAATTGGGGCATGTAAATTTATGAGGATGTAAAACGAAAATTATAATAAATCCTCTGACATAAATACGAGTAGTTCTTGAAAAATATTGGAATACGCGGGGTTAAAAGACATCCCACCATAATTTACCCCGTCTTCATACGATTTCAATAATTTTTAGATAAACTTATCTACATGACACAAAACGCAAATTTCATCAAAATCCGTTCAGTGGTTCTTGAGTAAGTCTTACGAGAAAAATGTTTTGAAAACCACTCTATTTGATTTCGGTTAATTTTAAGTGGAACTACTATCGTATCAGTCTACGTCTACCTGCCAAATTTCATCGAAATCCGTTCAGGAGTTCTTGAGTTAGTCGGCTAACATGATTGATTTTAAAACCCTCGCCCTACGAAATTACCTTCATATTAGGATATACTCGTAAATACTTGAATACGAAATTAATTTCATCAAAATGTCTTTAGTCGTTATCAAGCGAGCCATGTGAGGACCGCACATATTTGCAGACATAGAGCAAAAATTGTTTGCTTGACCCTGCCCCATAGTTTTTCTTTTTCTTCGAAGTTTCTTTTTTTTCTAATCTGCGCACGCCAAAGGGATTATGAATACCGTTATATTTTTATAGGGCCCGGCGTTTAGGAAAATGGGGAAGAGGAACAGAGGAGAAGCCTGTGTACGTTGGCTTTAAATGTTTGGAGGTTGTAGTGACGGGGAAATACAGAGCCTGTTAGATCATTCCACATTCGTGTCGTTCAGCTTATAAACGAATCCATATATTTGACAGTATGACCGAAGTTCGGCTTTAAGGTGAACTGATGTACATTCGAAGCATGTCGCGTATTGCAGGTGAAATTATGAAAAAAGCGATAAAATAGGGACAGACACGAGACATTTCTCCGATGTTCAAGTGAATGTATGGAATTCACAATATCTCTATCACCTATAAGTTTTAAAGCGCGATTCCTGTCTAGTATGTCTTGGATGCACCAGACCAGATATGAACGTTATATTCCAGCTTTGGGCGGATGAATAACGGAGTAAAATATTTCTTGCACCGTTTAAGGAATTCTAGATATTTTGCAGCATTTTTTGGCGACCTCGAATATGTGATCGTTCCATCGATGATGGTTACACATACCGAGAATGGCAAGTCTTTCGGTTTCAGTGATGCAAGTACCATCCATGGATAATGGTTGAGGGTTTTGGTTTCGCTTGAGGGACAGAAGACAGCATTGTGTTTTGGAAGCATTAAATTTCACTCTGTTGGTTGAACCTGTAATATCACCGCATGACGAGCACGAAATAAAACCCAGTGATGACAAATGTGTTTCGTAGTTTTTTTAATTTTTCTTTTTTTATTTTTTCGTTACAATCGGTGTGCAAGCAAACTTGAAGCCGTCCAAAACAACTTGTATTAAACGCCCCGAAAGGTAATTTTTAATCCATTGAAATAGAGACTTATCGACGCCATTTGCACGCATTTTCGACAAAAGATCCCGATGCCAAACTCTGTCGAATGCCTTTGAAATATCAAGCGCAACCGTCTTAATTTCACCGAAGTAATGGAGAGATTGGTTCCACTTCTCGGTGAGATATGCCATCAAATCACCAGTGGACCTGTTCCTACGAAAACCATATTGCTGGTCATTAAGGAGTTTTCATGCATCGAGATATTTTATAAGCTGACGATTTATCAGCATTTCCATGACCTTGGAAAGAACGGACTTAAGTCCAATGGGTCGGTAATTGAACAGGGTGGTAGATTCGCCTTTTTTAGGGACGGGCTGGATAAATGCTGTTTTTCATCTACTCGGAAAGAGCCCTGAAGAATAGGATAGGCAGAAAAGCTTAGCTTATAGAGGTTTTGCCAGAAAGACTAACCGCGCGAGGCCCGACTCGCACTTAATGATTTTTTTTTTTATTTTATTATCTTCTCTGAGGGCAGGCGAACTTATAACGCTGAGCCAGCGCCTGGAGATGCTTGTAGATGCCTATTGATTCTGCTGATTGTTGGATATTAAAGGCTTCTGGAAATTTGGCTCCTGGGAATGAACCGGCATCAGCCCATATTGGACACCCATAGAGCATTATGGATGCCGAAACTCTTGTTAAGAGCAGTCTTCTCCTATATTTGGCCCACCGATATTTGTCATGATCCTTGCCAGGGCAGCGGTTGATTTTGTGTCCCTGTCAGCTGCATGCTGCAATTGTTGCTTAATCGTTAGCCTTGCATCTATAATAATGCCAAGGTACTTCCTCTGCTGCTGATGAACACTAATTTTTGTATCTGCTCTGTAAGTTGTAGACGCATGTATGTCAGCCAGTATCGAACTATCCTGATAGTTTCATTGCAGTCGTGCTCCAACTCTTCCAGGAATTTGGCTATCGCAACTATGGCTATGTCGTCAGCGAAAGAGATTATCTTTGATGAAGTCCGGGTTCTCAATCTAAGGATGTCATTATACATCAGGTTCCACGTTTGATCGTCAATGTCGTACAGCCGTAGCTCATTTCTGAAATAGTAATCGGGCACTCTTTTGGCGGTGAATGGCTTGAAGATTTTTCTTGAAGTGTTGAAGGCAGTTTTGACGTCCAGCGTGATGGCGCAGTACTGCTTACTTCCGCGCTTTCATCGATTTACTTCGATGCAACGGTATGGCTTCTCTCGCCATACTGATAACTTAATCGATGGCGTTGATCGTGAAGCGTGCCTTTCGGAAGCCATATTGGCGATCTAGAGGCCTGCATCATCGATTGCAGTTTTTACTCTGTCACTAGTGATGCGACATGGAGGTGTGTACTATGAGAGATCCTGGTCGGGAAATACGCCTTTCTTAAGCAAGTATTGTAGATGTCTGCAAAGATACACGAGTGGAACCTGATTGCTATTTTCACAGCAATATTAGGGATGCCTTCCACACTAGGCGCTTTTTAGTCTTCTATTTTTATGCGACTCTCAGGAAATTTTCTGACTTAACCCATTTGCCTACTACTGACCATTTGTTGCACTATTCTACGCGAAAGCAAACAAACTTCATAAGTGTCTTGCGATTCTTGGAGTAAAATGTCATTGTTTATTGTACAGTATGGAGGGAGGTCAAAGAGGTCAGTTTCTGTTGCTGTAGTTAGACTTCTAGAGGGTTCTTGGACACATAGTCAACAATTTTAGCAGCTCGTTGCATTTTATCTTTGCCATAACTAGGCAATGGTCCGAATAGATATTTGCACCGCGGAACGTTGGTAGACACTAGAGGAGGATCAATTCAATTAATGGTGTATTGTTCAGATGGCGGTCACGTTGCTTTATAGATGTTGGGATGCGGAACTCTTGTTCTGTAGGTTACCATGCTTCTTCCCACTTCAAAGTCCAACGAAATGAGTTTAAGATGTTTTTTTTTTGGTTTTTGCGATTGAAATCTGCCTGGAGAGAACAGTCTTAATCTTCAGTAGGAGCTTGAGCACAAATGTGACTAATGTTTTGAAATTTGTCTTTAATATGGATGGTCTTCACTCGTTCACTTACATGACGGAAGCTCAAGATTTTTGCCTTGTCTGCCTCTGACTTGTCTGCCTCCGCATAGTTGTGATTGCTGCATATAACAGCAGTTTCTACAATGAATATCTTCGAGAATACTGACAACTATCCCTCCTGGTATTGCAAGTATACTTCATGTTCATATTCAGAGCTCCTTGTATTTTGAAGTAGGCCATATAAATCATTCACTGAGCCTGTCACTGGATGAAAGGAAGGGTACCTTAGTAAATCTCTCCCGGTAGCTGACATCACCGACAGGTTGGTATTCACCACCTGAAGCTATGAAGAGTAGTGAAAATTCGCAAGTCTATTTTTAATATTCATGGAAAAAACGGATTCCCTTTACGGCCTCTTTAACATTTTCGCAATACACACGTCACGCAATGTACTAGACATTTAAACCTATTAGTGCTATCATATTTCTTTTACTTCAACTTCAGGCAATTTTATTTCATTTCAATAATTCAATTACCGTTGAATTATTTATAGACGCGAGCATGCTATAAATATGCCATAACGTAGAAAATGTTTTGAATTGTTTTAGTTCCACTATAGACTTAGGCGATCCAAATTATTCTATTTGCCATTTCTTGGCAGTGCGAGTATCTATATTTTTTAGATTCAGTCCTTACACACTAAAGGCACGCACACAATTGACATAGCAAAGCAAACGCACCAAAGTTGATTCACACTTCAAACAAAATGCAAACTTATTCGCATTATATCCCCCTTCAACCACTTTTCAAGTCAAATATCACACAGTAGAAAATATATACAACGAGAGCAAATTATGCTCACACGCAGCATAATCTAGAACACTCACTTCCCATGCAAACGGCATACACGCAATTAATATTGAAATTTGAATTTGCACACGCAAACAAACAAAAGAGTTGAGCAGCGAACTGGAATTGTGATTCAAGTGTTTTAATTGTTTTTCGATGTTTTTGATAAAAAATCATTTAAAACAAAATCTACACTTAGATTGTGTGATACATTGAATTAGAATTAGTTTGGCAAAGAATGTATGCGAGCACATTTGTGTGATTACCAGTGGCTATCACAGTTTTACTGCCTTGATTTACTTAATTATTAATAAACAGTGTAGTTTAGTAGTTTATTTCACTGCAAATGACATGGGTGATACTTTGTAGTACTGGTTTTCAATAATTACACCATGTGTGAAGTTTGTTAAAAAAAAAATCCGGATTTTAAACACCTTGATGCATCAATGCGGATTTAAGGCAGTCGTTAGTTATGCAATTTGATGACTTAATGACAGTCTAGACTGAATAAAAAACTACGAGACTTAGCGACAAGTATTCACTGCCTATAACATTTGTTGTGTCTACTAACACTTTGTATTCTGTTTAGGTACGGATACCTCAATCAATTTATTTTTCAATCACCGTTGTGGGTATTAGGTTAGGTTAGGTAGATGGGCTTAGACCAACAGTCGGGTCTATTGTGACCATATGAATTGGTTTTTACCCTGTGAACCTAAAAAGAAAGAAAGAAAAGAAAACCGTCGATTTACAACCACCCAGATAGGGATATGAATCTCAGGAAGTTTTTCAACTCGTCCTCCAATTCCTTGAAAAAGTGACTGCCAAGAGTCCTTATTCTTCTGTTGGCAAGGACAGTGCATTCATATAGCAGGTGACGGATAGACTCAATTTCTTCTTCGTCCCTACAGCTTCTGCAATAATCGTTATGTATAACCCCGAGGCGCTCCGCGTGAATACTACTGGCACAGTGCCCCATAATGATGACGGAGACGACTTCTGTATTATTACGATTTAGCTTAGGGAGAGCCTGCGAAATATGCAACGCTGAGAGATCATCTGCTCTTTCATTACCTGGAATATCCATATGTAATGATACTCAGCATAGGGTCACCGTACTGACTATTGATACCTTATTTAGGTGTCTTCTGCAGGTGCTCACTAGTCCTAATCTGGTTACCGCGGAGTCCAAGGTCTTAATGGCTGCCTGACTATCACTGTATACCGTAATTATTTTCCCGACGATATTGTCTTCTAGCATAATTTGTGTAGCCTGAGTAATGGCTGTGATCTCGACTTGGAAAACGTTACAGTCGTTATTAGTTCTAAAGAAGTTCACTCCTAAAATTTCGCAAAACACCCCAGCCCCTGTACCGACGTCCATTTGGGAACCATCTGTGCAGAAGGCTAGTTACCTTTTGGTTGGGACTTGCTGGTTCCTCCAGTTGCTTCTGTTAGGAATTTTGATATTGAATCTCCCGTCAAAAGCAAGTGTGGGTAGTAGGACGAATAGCGAGCCTCCTGTGCCACAAAACTAGATAAGTATCAATTGGTCTGTGGCTCAGCAAACAATTTCATGCTGTCCTCCGGAGCTGATAGCGCGCAAAAGGTCCAGAGTTACGGACTAGATTCCAGAGCAGATAAATAAAAATGACCATCATACAGTGTTATGCTGCGATAGAAGACGCAACTGAGGATGATAAGGACAATTTCTACAACCATTTAGGCTTTGACTACAAGCAGCAAAATCCAACCTGATCGATGATATTGCGATTAGCCACTGCTTCTGGAATTGTCTCCTAGATGTCCGAAATAAACGTGGAGAAATGTTAACGGGCATGACTATCGGCAGACTCTTGGAGACGGGTCGATGTGCGTATAGTAATCAAGGCTCGGATTGCAGCGGCCTCAGCAGTAGAGATATCCGAGCTAGCCCAATATCACATGAAAAAGGAGGAAGTCAGGCGTAGTGTGAGATGTGACAAACATCAGACTCACTTGCCTCAGCTGTTGAAGAATCAGCACGCGGATGTGATAGTAGGACTGTGTATAACATCAGCAAGGAATTCATTGATGGAAGTACACTAGATGGAGATAACACTTCGGGAGAGTCCTTAACCACTTAGATGATGGTCTCGAACTCTAATGAGTCTTCTGAAGCAACAAATTCCCGAATTACCACCAGATCTCTCAGTAAAACCTAAATAAAATAATAATTGATGGCATCCCTACAGAACTATTTCAAGAGGCGCCAAATACATCGCCAGAACTACTGCACCCGCTCATACGGAGAGTGTGGTAAAATTAGCAATTTCGGCAGGAGTGTAAATGAGAGATGATCATCAAGCTTCCGAAAAAGGGAAACCTGACGGATTGTGGGAACTGGAACCGGCATTCCCCCGGCTGTATCTAAGATAATAGCTAGAATCATATCAGAAAGGATTAATATTAGAACGAATTAAAGAACATTTAGATTCAACTCTCGACGTAGTACAGGCAGGCTTTCGCGCTGGACTACATAAACACCATACGGAACTCAGAGCAAGACGGTGCGCAGGCGTTGTTGACGCCCTATGTCCCTCGAGTGATGAAAAAATTTAAGTAAGTAAGTAAGACAATCTCCGTGCTTAGATCACATCAAATTTACAAGCAGACATTCGTGCCGAAGTATGAAATGTTGGGTCCAAACTGTGGTGACTTTGCTGCCGACCTCACAAATTAACTGAAATCAGAATCGAATGAATCATTTGGAAGGCAAAAGGCGAAGCTTTTACCTTAGATGAAGTGGCATGCGTTTTAGTGATCACTTATCCCTGATATAAATGTAGAGTCATCCTGTCCTTCCACGATCCACAACACAACTTAACTGGTGAGACCTTCGAAGAGGGAGAGACCGGGAGCCCAGCTGTTACGGTCAAAAACGACGGTCGCGAAGTGTTAAGCAGGGAGATATCTTGTTTAAACTTTCTTTTGAATTGCTTTTTTGTTATTTCAAGATCATCTTTTATGCATGTTCTTCTACCGTCATTCGGACAGCTGGAATCAATCTCAAATTTAACCATACTACCCAACTTACTCATATGGTTTCACAAACCGTGGGGCGAAAGAAGGAGTTTCTCTGAGCTTATCAGATTACCACATTATTGACATTTTTTAGTCTTCCCTTCTAAATGTTGCGATTATCAGAAACCTCCAGAACTTTCAAATGCTTTTGGAAGAAGAAAAAGTTTAAGTGCTGAGGTATTACAATAGACTAACTCTGGTCTAACTTTTAAAGATGTCATCGGTTTCTAAGAGATAAATTTTTTCGATTCAGAGAAGTTTCTCATGACAAATTTACTCCCGGATATTTGTCAGACGTTCGCAAGAGGTGGAACGGTGAAAGAACTTTTAAGTGTTTTCTGCGAATCGAATCCTGAGTCTCATGGACTTAACCACTGAAACAAGACACCCAATTCAGAAGGTCTGCCGAAATATGTCAATTTCCTTATAAAACCTCGACGGCATGAACGCGGAGTGTATATAGGCGGCTCCTGACATACTCAGCAATTTCAATGATGATGGTTAACAACTGCCCCTTTTATCATCTGAACAAATATTCATCCGAAATCAGGAAAAAACGTTTCAGATTATTTTTAGAGCTTTGACAAGAGATTCTATAATTGGTCGTACTGTCGCACCTATTCCTACTCAAGAGTGAACTCGGCTCCTCGGTCTACATTTGTTCCAAAAAATTATTTCTGACAATTTGCCGGGTTCTAATGATTCTTGTGGATGCCTTCGACTGAATGGTTGCTTAATTGGCGACGCACTATCGGATCCGCAGAGCAGAACTATACGTGAAACAAGTTGGTCCGATTGCTTTGAGCATTATAATACATCTGGAACTGATCTCCTCATCTTCTATCCAACCCGTAATAATAAAGTGGGTGTCGTGTCTCCAGCCAGCTCGATCTTGTGAGGCTGCTAGCCTCCAGTTTTGCACACGACCTAGGGTGTGGTCCCTTACTACTTGTGTGCGCCAACGCACGTTAAAGGTCTCCCTTTAACATGTTTTCCCTTCAGTATGGATTCAAAGGCTTTCCGGTCCGGAGTGTTTGCTCTACCTGTCCTAGACATCTCAGGCGATGAATTCGAATGCTTCTGACTACGTCGTTGTTAATACAACAATCTTTTGCTCCATTTGCAGTCGATGCAAATGGGACCAAAAATTTGATAAGGTCCGTACTTCTGCGCCTTATAGCAGGGCTGGGATGATGAGTGTCTTATATAAAGTGACCTTCGTTGTCCGTGAGAGGGCTTTGTCACTCAATTACCTTCCTAGCCCAAAGAAACAGTGGTAAGCAAAAGTGAATCTCTTGCACTGGTGCCGTTTTTGTTGCTGACCTTGATGTAGCCACAGACGGACGAATTGGACAGGGATGCCAAAGTTAAACATGGCTCTGTATACCACGTCTATATAGACAATATCATAGACGGCTTTATCGATTTAGAGTTCCTGGGTTTTTCCAAGATCTATCGCCATGTGAATATGATGGAGTTTCCTGGCCTGAAACCATACTGATAAGGACCAATAAGGTGGACCTTTGTTGACGATACTGAGGATCCATTCATCGGGTATACTTTCATCCGACCATGCCTTACCACCTCCAGCAGCTTTAAATATTTCGGCAGTTAGACAGTCGGCTTCAGTAGGCTTGACGGTCGGGTCGGGTGAACGGAATTGTTGATCGTTATCATCCGGGCTGAATGGAGCATTCTATCTTTCAGCGGAGTTTTGATCTTCACTGCCGTTTAATAGTCTGCAGAAGTGGTCTTTCCAAATTCTCAGCACCGACAGTGACTAGATTTCCTTCCTCATCCTAACAGGCTACTGTTCGGGCTTTGTAGCCAGGGCATGCTCTTTTTACCTTCTGGTAGAACTTTTAAGCATCATTCCTGCTATAACATCTCTCCATTGACTATATCTCACGTTATTCATATTCTTTCTTAGAAGCCGGTGTTCTTCCCTTCGATTCTGCTTGTAGATATCGTAAGCTCTCGTCACCGTAGGCAGTGTTGTTGCGTGCGCTGGACGGCACTCTTTATCAAACCAGGGATCTCTTTGTGATGGATGCGAGAAACTCAGCACATCAGAGGTGGCATTCTTGATGGCTCGCTGACTATGATGTCACTGCTCATCTGCACTTAACTTTGGAGGCATTGAACTTCTTGAAAGGTTCAGGGACTTCAGATCTGCGAAAGCTCTAGTATGTCTTTTGCGATTATAGTTCTTGGCAGCAACAAGGTAGTGTGAACATCTAATACTGGAAGAGTGCATTGCACTAATCGCGACGTGATTAATCTGGTTGGCAATTAGTTGATCCCTAGCAGCACCAAGTGCCCTTATGCATATTGAAGTGCTGAAATCGTATACAGTAATATTTCGCACCGCCATAAAGTCAATTAGACTGAGTCCGTACCCGGAAGTGTTGTCGTGCAAGCTGTATTTTCCGACGGTATTTCCGTAAATGCCCTTTTTTCAAATTTTGTTTCAAAAGCACGATTTTGATGTCAAGAAGCTCATAAAAACTAAATTTGGTAATGTCGTCTTTATCCTCTTATGTCTTCGAATTTTGCCTTAATGCGGATTGTCATCAGGCTCGCTCACATGCCGGATACTCAAGACTTCTTGCCTAAGTTTGCATCTGATGACAAATCCACAACCAAATAAACGCAGCTTCTGCTGCAGTAAATGCCGCTTTTTACATGTCGTTCCTATCGCACTTCCTGGAAGGAGATGATGTTCGCTTCATAGCAGTTTAAGACCTCCGCTAATTAAAATAAAGGCTTGTCCATCACCATAAATAGCTTTCGAGCAATATCAAGTTTTTTGCGAAATTAGGCATGACATTGAATTCATTTTCCTAGCTCAACATTTAGAGCTAACAAACTGGTAACACACAAATGGACAAACGGACATAATGGACTTTTGGGGGTCTATCGGTCATAAATAAACAAGAGTTACGATAATATGTTGATCATGACCCATAACAGTGTCGGCTACAGGCTTATTTCAGACTTCTTCTAAATCAGTCAATCTGAGTGTATATTTGCTGCTTATATTATTCATACCCAATAATCTTGTAGCAGATATTATGCTTACAAAGGGTACACCCTATCAGAAGGCGATTGATATTATAAAGTCAACAAATCGCCTACCATTGTCATACAAAGATATGCCTGCTTACATAGATATTGCGTATTATGCGTGCGTAGATATAACAAAAGTTGTTTTAATATAATTGTATTCCGTTATAACCTACAAAGAAATTCCCTTACAAGCTGGCTTATAAGCAGATAAGACTGCAAAAAAATTCATCAACTGTATTACTCACTCCGATGAAATTAATTTTCAACATTACATGCATAACTTACCATTACCAAGCATATTCAAGATACAAATATTCCCCGTTGCTTTGATAAGAAGCCCGTATGTCAAGTCCTCCAATTTATCGCAACAAATTTAATTTAATATGGAACTGATATGCAGCTAAGAATAACGCACGGTTCCGCTTAAAAAACTTCGCTAAACCACTCTACCTGCGATAAAAACGGAAAAAAAGTTCCCTTGAAGAAGCCTCATTTCCGGCAGACCATCATCAACCGATAGACCACACGAATCAGTGATTGGAACCGAGCGACAACACTTAACTTTGTGACCTGTCATTGTAATGTGGGACCGTGCAAGCCCACATACAGCTTTATAGATACTTTTGTATCTTAACATTTTAATTGCCAGCCGATTATGGTTCTTTCTTTTCGTTTCGAACCTGGCATATGTAAATTAGTTAGCACTGGCGTTAATTGTCTCTAAAAGCGTATCGGTGACAGTTTTTTTTTTTTTCGAAACAAAGGAAGGAAATTAATTTAATTTTGCGCAAAAAAGCGTCCATAAATCAAGGGAAAATTTGTAGCTGCTTTTTGGAATATATTTTTAAAAATATACTTAATAAATTCGTATCCCACTGAGTGGACAAGTATCAAGCACGAGCACAGTTTTTTTTAGATGAATCTTCAAAAAAGGAAGGAAAAAGATACATATACCTACCCATGGCAGGCATCCCATTCAGGAGCTCAATTAAGAGAGCAAACAACACCTCGACGAACTACCTGTTTTACGATTTTGTTTTGATTCTTCCTTTGGCCCGGGCCAGGATAGGATTCTTTCGTTGATTGAAGAGCCGAAGTGCAGATGTAAATCCACACAGAGGGTATCGATGACCAGGTAGAAGGAAATCAGAGGGGCGAGACAGACCGATTACTCACATGGCTAATGATAGTTTTTATAAGAGTGGTGAGTGATGGTGGGTGTGTTTGTTTCGATTATGCGGTGATAGATTCTGTCAACAGATCAAATTAATGAATGGAATTAGGGGGCGCAGTAGAATGGATTACAAAGTGGCGTTAAAAGGATGAAAACAAAAGAAACAATGACACACGAGAACAATGTGTGGTTTTTTTTTTTTTGCTCATTTTTGGTATGAGTTGAGATATGAGTCAGGATGATGAAGTTGGTGAAATCTTTAATTTCAGTCAAATCGTGAGTATGTTATGGGTTAAGGGAGACTTTTACATCGTTCATTAGTTAGAGAATTTGCAATAAAAGTCTGTAGAATAATGAAGAGTCCAGTTTGCCGTCAAACGTTCCTTCGATAAACTAGCAAGCTTACGATTTATCAATCATATGTCGGACTAGGCTCTGAATCTAGGAAGGTAGGAGTGACGGTTCTAAGAACCTAATTAACACTAGGTGCCGTTTTGATACCACAGTTGTTGATGAGAAGTCTCTAAATCCAACCTGTGAAATTTAAGAAAGTTATTAGTTCTTTAATATTTTTCTCTGAGATCTCCTCGAGTGAATTAGGTTAGGTTAGGTAGATGGGTGGCTTGTGATAAATAGAGTCACTGCTCACTTAGACCAACAAATTCGGGTCCATTGTGCCCAATCGTTTAACCCTGGAAACGTTAAAAGTCCGCTGTTAGAACCACCCAGATAATGATATAAATCTCAGGAGGTCCGTAAGCTCTATATTACCTAAGTCCTCCAATTCCGAGAAGAAGTAACTTTCGAAAGTCCTCATTCTTGTAACGGATAGGGCAGGACAATCACACAGCAGGTGACGGACTGATTCAATTTCTTCTTCGTCCCTGCAGCTTCTACAGTAGTCGTTATGTAGCTGTACACCGAGTCGCTCCGCGTGAACTCCAATGGCACAATGACCAGTAATTATTCCAGAAACAACCCGTGTATTATAATGACTAAGTTTCACCAGAGAAGTTGATCTCTTCTTGCTAAAAGGCCGGCCATAGCGCCCTGGCCGGTGCGTATGCTTCCAGATGAATCCATCGTCCATTTGCTCGATCGGTGGTTTCGTCTTCTATTTTCTTTCGTAGGAAACTGATTGGGGTTACTACAAAAGGGAGGGCCCGCGATAAGTGCAGCGCCGACCCTTTCCCAGCAAGCTCGTCAGCCCTTTCATTTCCTTCGATATCCATATGCCCTGGAACCCAGCAGAGGATCACCGCATTCTGGATATTCCATTTAAGACCGATTTGCAGATTCTCACAAGCCTTGATCTAATTACAGCAGAGTCTTAATGGCTGCCTGGCTGTCTATATAGACAGTTATCGTTTTACCAACGATATTACTCTCGCGTATAATTTCCGCAGCCTGTATGATGGCTGTGATTTCGGCCTGAAAGACGCTGCAGTCGTCGCTTATTCTAAAGGAGTTGTTTATTCCCATGGCCTCACAATAAACTCCGGCTCCCATGCGAACGTCCTTCTTAGAACCGTCGGTATAGAATACCAGTTCCTTTTTCTTCATGATTCTCAGGTTCCTCCAGTGCGTTCTGTCAGGAATTCTTATGTTGAATCTCCTTCAAATGCTAGCGTAGGGGTCACGAAATCAGTTTCCGCCGATCTGCTGGACGTAAAGGCTCGATGACCGCAATTGGCCTTCTTTCAGTCTTACAGCGGTCTACTGAGCATGGTTTCCATTGCCGCTGTAGGTGTTGTTCTTATTGACCCCAAGACTCCGATACACGTTGCCTTTTGGATTTTGGTGAGGTTTAAAAGCTGATATTGCTTCTCAAGAACCATCCACCATACTAGTGAACCATATGTGAGAATGGGTCTTACGACCGCTGTATATATCCAGTACACCACAGCTGGTTTGAAGCCCCACGTGTTGCTGAATGCCTTTTTGAAAGGATAGAAAGCTACGCTAGCTTCTTTGACGCATTCGGCACTGTTATCCTTCCAGTTCAGTTTGGAATCTAAAATTACGCCCAGATATCGAGCTGAACTTGAGATACTTAGTTCAATACCATCGATGTTTGGGCATCTGAAGGTAGCAATTGATCTCTTCTTAGTGAAAAGAACTACCTCCGTCTTTGAGGGGTTCACTCCCAGCCCTTTGCTGCTGACCCAATTATTCACTAGTTGTAGTGCAAGATTTAGTCTTTCACTTAGGACTGGAAGGAATTTTCCCGAAACCAGGATGACCACATCGTGTATATTCTATGGAATGCCTAATCTGGCTGCGTGGTCACCTATCGGCCCGTGATCGCTGTTATTCTGGCGATGACTTCACGCATTCTGTTTAGGAAGTCGCCTGTCTTTGCCTTGTTGTAATTTGGCCACAATCATTCTAGATATGACACAGTTAGTTAGCCTAGCCCATCTGAGGTTGGCTTTTCTAAGGAAGGTTGAGGAGATTTTTGCCTTGACTGCTCCCAGCGGAACGTGAACTGGTTCTGCGAGTGAACAATGAAGGTCTGAGCCTTGCCTAGCCAGTCCGTCGGCTTGTTCGTTCCCATAAACATAACTATGCCCTGGAACCCAAATCAGGGTTATCCTGAATTGACCATCTAGCGAGGCTAGCTCATAATCGATACGAGTTCTCTTGGTAGAAAATCCAAAATATCACTATGGCCGTAGGGTTTCACAGTCCAGCATCCAGATTCTCTGAGTCCGATCACGCTATGTGCTATAATGTTTGTTATGTGTAGATCTAAAGATAAGAGATGCAAAAGAACCATTAGAGCATCAGATGGTACTGATCGTAGGGCGGCTGTGATACCTATACATGCAACTCTCTGATCGTTGTTAATTTTGGTAATGTTGTAGCCTTTTGTTAGAGCTGGCCACCATACTATTGAGCCATATGTGAGGATAGGACGTACCACGGCTGTGTATATCCATGGGGTCAATTTTGGTTGCAGACCCCATCTTTTGCCGAAGGTCCTGTTACAGGCATAAAAAGCTATACAAGCTTTTTTCACCCGTTGTTCTATGTATAGTTTCCAGTTAAATTTAGGATCTAAGATAACTCGTAGGTGATAGGGAAAGTGGTTGCCCATTTAGTCGAGGAAGTGTGAAGTAAGGTATTTTTGTTTTTGTGGTGTTTTGCTCGAGTTGACGCCAAGACCGCACTTATTGGCCCAGGTGTTTACCTTACTCAGAGCATTTTCGATGATTTCGCTTATTACGGAAGGAAACATTCCTGACACCAGTATCACCATGTCGTCCACATACCCGACTACCTTGATTCTTTTTCTCTGTCTAATTGTAAAAGGATTTTATTCATGACTATGAGTCGTAGTAGAGGTGAAATGACACCGCCCTGAGGTGTTCCCCTACTGGCAAATTTGGTTATATTGCTATTTCCTAGCGTTGCCTGAACAATTCTAGAGCATAGAGACCATTCAATGACTTAGATAGTTTTCTATCCCTAGCTCCGTGAGGGACTCAGGAATTGCTTAAGTGTGTACATTATTAAAGGCTCCTTCTATATCTAAGAAGGTGGCCGATGTGTATTCTTTATAGTGTATGGATTTTTCTATTGTTCGAACTACCTCGTGAAGAGCTGTTTCTGTAGATCTTCCTTTGAGGTATGCATGCTGGGAATTGGAGAGGGATGTTTCTTCTATTATACCTCGCAGATGGTTATCTAGAACGCAGTATTCTATCCAGGACTATTTCTTAGCCACTCTGAACCACAGAACCCCATGAGGAGTTTTGATTTAATGACATGGCCAAACTTTGTCCAGTCAATTTGTTTGAAGTTTCTGAAAGGTCTGCATCTACATACATAATAGAGGACACAAATACTTAATGCCCCGAATATCGACTAGACCTTCGTTAAGATAGGTTTACAACCCCAACATGTTCAAATGTTGTTTGTTGACAGTAGTCGACTGGGAACTATTTTAAGTACCTTGCAGCAACAAATTTGTAGGCTAAATATTGCTTATTTACTCATTTAGTTCGAGATGAACCTGGGCCTCAAACAACAAACATCGTTAGCCCGGTCATTAGTTAATTGTTTCCAGTTGCACACTTCAAGTTGGTTGAGGTCTCCTTTTACTTGTGCGCGCCACCTAAGTCGAGGACTTTCTCTACTGCATTATATTCCGGCTTAGATGCGAAAACTATGCGGTCCATTCGCTCTACATGCCCTAGCCATCTCAAACGACTAATGAGCAGTTTTTTTTTTCGTCTAGGTTGATCTCGCTGTACACCTCGTACAGTTCGTCGTTGAAACTCCTCTTTCAAAGCCCGTCAACGCAAACAGGACGACCGAATATCTTACAAAGAATTTTTCTCTGGAAACGGCCAAGGATATCTTGATCCGCTTTCGGTATAGTCCATGCTTCAGCGCCATAGAGCAGGACCGGGATTATTAAACTCCTTAGTTCTTCGGGACAGGGCCTTACTACTCAATTACCTTCTCAGCCCAAAGAAAAAGCGTTTGACAAGCGTTATTCTTCGTTTGATTTCTGCGCTGATGTTGATGTCTGATGTGATATCAGAGCAGAGGTATACAGAGTTTCTAACAACATCGAAGTTATAGCTGCCCACTGTGGCATTCTGGCCGATTCGTCGTTGTTGGGTGTCCCTTCTTTTTGACAGCATATACTTAGTTCTGCCCGCGTTCACCACTAAACAGTGCTTAAATGTTGAGTTATACCCGTGAAATAACCAATTTTCCATAAACTTGGTACGCCATCTAGAGGCAAAAGCATAACTCAATTCAAATAATAAATTTAAACGAAATCGGTGGAGCCGTTACCAAGCGAATCCTTTTTTTCCAAACTGCTCATTCGTAAAGTACTGTTAGTTTTGAGTTTAAAATGAAAACTTAGAATCTGCCTCGAATTGAGACCCTACAGACCCAAGATGTAAAGTTTCCAGTCGTTTAGGCTGCAGTCGTGCGTACGTATGACAGACAGACAGGACTGAGAGAACCACTTTTTTAAGTTCCGCTATACTAGTTATACCAGGTTTTATACAAATCTGAAGACCGAACATTTTCACGAAACCAATACTTGCCCTATGGGTGCAAGTTAAAATATGGGGGTTCACTTCTATCCCATTCCAATAACACTCAAAGATCTTTGTCTAGTACTTTACATGTAAAACGGTCCAAATAGACAGACGTACTTACAAGGTAGCGAAAGGTAAGAAAGGAACCTTTATGGTGAGAGTCAGTTGCCTGTCCGCCTATCTGCCACATCCTAATAGCTCAGTGGCGTATTATATCGAGTTAGGCGGCCGCCAAAGGCCCCCGACATACATCCATATCTACATACATACCCTACTTAATTTTTTGAAAAATAAAAGTTACAATTTAAATCTGGCATTACCGTGGTTCTGTCAAAGATAGACAGCTGATATTTGACATCTGTGAATACTATACATTGACATTTGCAATTATGAAGCGGTAAAAAAGAGAAAGATGTGTTTTAATTGATAAAATCCATCTCCGAAATGGGGTATACATAGCCGTCCATCTCGTGCCGTGGTTAAGAAATTAATAGAAAAATGGGTCAGTGTTGAGTATGTAAAGACCAATAGCAGTCACGCGAAAATATCACCGCATTGCGTGACAGTGTTCGTGACAAACCGTCAAAATCCCTTCGTCGTCGTTTCCATCAATTGAACTTTTTCTACAGCTCCACGCAGCACATTTTAACAAAAGATTTGCATCTACATGCTTAAAAGATCCAATTGACACAGGAATTGAAGTCAACAGACCATGAATATCGTGACTTCGTTGATTGGGTGTTAGAGAACCACCAAGTTGATGGCAACTTTTCGAACAAAATCATCTTAAGCGTTGAGGCACATTTTCAACTGAATGGCTACGCAGACAAAGAAAATTGTCGCATTTGGGGTCATGGAAGTCTACGGATTCACGAAAAACTACTGCTTCCACGAAAAGTCACTATTTGATGTAGATTTCCATACTTATTCGAAAGTGGTGCTGCTGTAACAGTCAATGGTGAACGTTATCAGGACATGATAACAAATTATTTTTTATCACCAATTGAACGATATTGATGTGGAAGATATGTGGCTTCAGCAAGACGGTACCACCGAGAGCGCGAGAAGCAATGTAGTTATTGCACATAAAGTTTCCCGGACGCGTCATCTCTCGTTTCGGCGACCAACATTGGCCATCAAGATCGTGCGATATTACGTTGTTTTTTTTTTCTTTGGGTTTATGTGAAGCAAAAGGTATATACCAATAATCTCCAAATGATTTCAGAGCTAAAGGACGAGATTCGACTCGTTATTTATGAACTACCACAGGATTTATGCCGACAAGTGATGGGAAATTTCATCAAAAGGGCGAAAGTTTACTGGTGGGGTGAAAAGTAACCTCCTTGACCGCCAGAATGCGCTGCTACTGCAAAAAAGGTTATGGTGCCTTGAAGCCCATTCATATTTAGGCAGACATACCAAATTTCAGTACAATACTGTCTTTAGTTTTGTTTTGACAGCTGATTGTTGTTGACGTGTTTGGCATCATGTTGAGTATGGACAAAAACGATTTTCGTTCTCTCATAAAACATTATTTTTTGAGAGGCAAAACGGCAAAGGAAACAAAAGAAAAGTTGGATAAATATTATGGGGCTAATGCTTCGTCAGATTACACCGTCAAATATTGGTTTCGAGAGTTTCGTGGTGGCCGCAACTCCACTACCGATCAAGTCCGCAGCGGCAGGCCCTCCGATGCGGTTACAGAGGACAATGTCAAAAAAATACGTGAAATGGTGTTGGCTGACCGGAAAGTGAAAGTGCGCGAGCTAGCAGATACCACAAAGATTAGTACTGAGCGCACACGCCATATTTTGGGCAATATTCTGCATATGAAAAAGTTATCCTGCCGCTGGGTGCCGCGCATGCTCACTCCTGACCAAAAACACGGACGCGAGAGCACTTCGAAAGAGTGTTTGGACTTGCTGATGCGGAATCGGGCGGACTTTTGGCGTCGATGGGTCGGAAAGGTTATGCCGTCGGTTTTCTGGGATTGTCATGGCATACTCTTCGTGGACTACCTCGAAAAAGGAAAAACCATCAACAGCGAGTATTACTGTGCATTATTGGAGCGATTGAAGGCCGAAATCGCTGCAAAACGGCCTCACATGAAGCGAAAAAAAATGTTGTTTTTGCAAGGCAATGCGCCGGCGCACAAGAGCATCGCAACCACGGCTAAAATCAATGACTTACGGCTCCAATTGCTGTCGCATTCACCGTATTCACCCGATTTGGCTCCCTCGGACTATTATCTCTTCCCAAACCTCAAAAGATGGCTCATCAATAAAAAATTCAGCTCACGCGAGGAAATCATCGACGCCACGGAGGAGTATTTTGCAGACCTTCCGGAAAATTATTTTTCGGACGGGATCAAGAAGTTGGAAAATCGCTGGAATAAATGTATCAAGCTAAAAGGGGACTATATTGAATAAAATAAAAAAACATTTAAAAAAAAAATATTTTTTCATTCCCAAGGAGGTTACTTTTCACCCCGCCGCTAGCCACATGGCTGGATATAATTTTTTATGGTTAATGTCAATGACTCAACGTTATAAAGGGTTTTTCAATAAGGACATAACAATTTTGTATTTACCATAAATAAAACACAGAATAATTGAGATATCGGGCTGAAATTTATTCCAGGTGTAGTACACATGTTAGATTTAAGTATGGAATTCGATCTCGTTCATACGACTACCGCGAGCACGTTTGTAGCGATCGATTCTTTTGAGCCAATTTTCCACCACTCTTCCACACATATCGGCCGGAACGTTGGCAATTTCGCATTCGATATTGTTTCTTAGCTCGTCTAAGGTTGTTGGCTTGTTGGCATAAACCACCGCCTTAACGTAACCCCACAAAAATAAATCCATCGACGTTAAATCACGAGCGAGCTGGCCATTCGACCGGACCATTTCTCGAGATTACACGATTACCGAACTTCGCCTTTAATAGATCAATTGTTTGACCAGCTGTGTGGCATGTGGCACCATCTTGTTGGAACCACATATCACTGATGTTAAGTCCATACAATTTTGGCCAAAAATAGTATTTCAACATGGCACGATATTTCATTGATGGGAAAATATGGTCCAATCAGTCCTCCGGCATGGAATCTACAATGGATCCAATGGAGTATCTTGAAGCAGATGTGGGTTTGTTGCTTTCCAATAACGCATATTTTGCTTATTGACAAAGCCATTAAGCCAAAAATGAGCTTCACCGCTGAAGATGATTTTTCGATGAAATTCATGATTTTCAAGTTTTGCAGAGCCTAATCGGAGAAGTTTCGGCGCTGATCAAGAGGCTTTAGTTCTTGGGTTAATTTGATCTTGTAAGGGAGGAGGCCAAGATCTTTATGCAAAATTCGCCACAATGTGGATTGAGAAATTCCCAAATCCTGTGAACTGAAGCACTTACCGGTGCGTTGTCTCACTGGCACATTCTATAGTGAATATGTTGACTCGAATTTATCCACTATAGCACGAACAGCCTGTCTGGTGGGACGTTTATTACGACCGAAAATTGAAATAAGCGCTCTTAAAGTTGCGACCACCGTTTGTATTAAAATACAAAATTGTTATGTCCGTATTGAAAAACCATTTAAAAGAGAGTTATCTGATATTTAGAAGTATTTTTAACCCCCTCTAGGTAGAAAGGACGTCGGAGGAATGGAAAGGAATTTAATTGTAAAAATATATAATAATCTCCTTAATATTTTCGAAGAAGTGTTAACAATCGCAATCCTAATAGGTAAAGGGTTATTTCATCATCATTTCGAGCTTGGGTTTTAACATCCCTGCCATATGACATCTGTCAAATCCATCTGTCATCCTTAGTGACAGGTAGTTACATAGTTCTTCCCTTGCGATTTTACAATATTGATCGTTTAACCATCGCTCAACGCATTAAAATTGTTGCATCTTACTACAAAAACAACAGCTGTCAGTCAATTCCACTTCGCGCTCAGCAATTGGATGTTATCTAGAGGTCCGTTTTACGTATTTTGCGCTGGATAGTGTGATCAGATCCCGTTGGACTTTTTTTTTTGTAGGACTAAAGATTGTGGAGCACTTAAAAATCAACATCCATGAAGTTATGGCCGCGCTACAATCAGAAATATGCCAAAAAGTTATCAAAAATTACCTCACAAGAATGTTGTTTACGGGTTGTATTTTGGGAAATGGTGAAACCATTAGTATTGTAGAGTAATTATGCTAGCAAAGGCGACCAACAAAATATTTTTTCCTATACAAACTTTTATACCCCCTCAAGATTTTCGAAAAAATCCTTTCTTAGTGGGTGACTGAGTCATAAAACTTCAGCGGTTTCGACTCAACGATGATGAATCAGTCAGGACATGTTTCTTTATAAAGTCCAAAATTCACGACAGTTTTGAATTTCCCGCCAATTGTGCAGCAAAGTGTTGCCAACGAAAAAAAAAAAAATAGTCTGGCCGTCCTTCAACAAGTCGCTCAACACAAAACATCGAAGCAGTTCGTGAGAGTTTTGTTGAGAGTCCAGGCACCGTGGTCATTTTGGGCACCGTGGTTAAAAATTGGATATTTCGAGAAGTTCTCTACAACGCATTCTCACGAAAAATTTGCATCTTCATGCATACGAAGTGCAATTCATTGACCACACACAGCGAAAAGGGATTGTCAAGTTCAACAAGTGGATGCTGAATTTTCAAACAAAATCATCTTCAGCAATGAAGCTCATTTTCATCTTGATGGCTCTGTTAATCGTCAAAATTGTCGAATTTGGGGTTCAGAAAATCCACAAGTGATTGTTGAGAAACAAATGCATCCACAATGTGTCACTGTTTGGTGCGTATTTTGGGCTGGAGCCATCATTGGACTATTCTACTTTGAAAATGCGGCTGGTCAAGCAATAACAGTTAATAGTGCTCGATATTGCGACATGGTAATCCAGGTTTTTGTGCCTAAATTGCAAGATATGGATGTGCCACATGCCATTTTATTATAGTGTCGTACCCTTCAAAAGAACTCCTACAAAACGCTTAAAATAAGCTAATTAAATGGACAACTAGGTGTGGTTTGGGTGCGAATCTCCACAACACTAATCTAGTTCTCTTTTCTAGGAAATAATAAAATTCTATTCGTTGAATCTCATCTCTTAATGGCATAAGCTCAACTTTCTGCAATGAATCAAAATATCTGGGTATTATTTTGGATAGAAAATTAGCTGGTAAGCCAATATACAAGAAAGAGTCGGTCAGAAAAGCTACATTAGCTCTTTTCTCTTGCAAAAAAGCTATCGGGAAAACATGGGGTCTGCAACCCCGAATTACTGACTGGCTCTACATTTCAATTATAAAACCGATTCTCCCGTGCTGGGTGGTTGTCTGGTGGACTGCTTGGATCAGCTTGTCTGTGTATAAACGGAGCATTTCAGCTGCGAAATGGGGTCCATACTCACCTGAGCTCAATCCCATGGACAAGCCTTGTTCTAAACGGCACACAAGTTTGAAGGCACTCAAGCGATGCTTGCATCTGAAGTGAGAAAAGATATTCATCGAAGAACTCTTTAAGGTGCAATAGGTTGCTTCTATGGTAGGGTACTCTAGCTCACTCTAGATAGCCGACTGCGGAAAATAATATATATAATATCTGATGACCAGTACGGGTTTGTCTCGAGTAAATCAACAACAGATGCAATCCAAAATATAAGGATCGTAATGGAAAAACATCGTGATTCCTTAAAGGACTTGCATATGGTGTTGGTTGATTTTGAAAAAGCCTTTGACAGACAACCAAGAGATCTCTTATGGGTGGTGCTAAAACAACGAGGAGTTCCAGAAACCTACGTGTGCATGATCATGTGCATGTATAAGAGAGCAAGGAGAAGAACAAGTTGTCCCGCAGGATTCACCGAGGAGTTCCCAATCAAAGTCGGTGTACACCAGGGAAGCGTCCTCAGTCCTTTGCTATTTATTGCATTATTATCCCTTGATTATCTGCTTGAAGGAAAAGTGACGGACCACAAAGTGCATCAGTTATTCTTTGCTGAAGATGGAGCTATCATAAGTGTAGATCAAACGTCCCTGCAACGAGCACTTGATATATGGGTGGATGTTTTGGTGGGAAGTGGGTACCGTATTAGTTAAAAAAAGACAGAGTATCTGTGCTGCCCGTTCTTTGATCCACACTGGCCTTTGCAGACATTTACTCTGATCAAAAAGTTCAAATATTTGGGATTTATGATCAGTAGCGAGGCAACTTGTGATGATGACATCAATCATCGTGTAAGCGTAGGGTGGATGAATTGGCGGAAAAACTCCGCAATCTTCTGTGACCGAAAAATGTTCCCTAAGCTGAAAGGAAGGCACTACACTGCAGTTGGACGTCCGGCGCTCACATACAGTTCACAATGCTGGACAATGAAATGAAGGTGCTTCACATGACAGCTGGAGTAACACAGCTTGATAGAATAAGAAGTTCAAAGATTCGAGGAAGCCTTCATGTAAAAGAACCCATCACAAGCAAGATAGAGCACGACCGGCTCAGTTGGTATTGTCATGTTCAAAGGAGAGACCCTTCGAACCCCGTCAAAAAGGCAATATCAATCAATGTTCCTACACAATCGCGCAAAAAAGGCAGGCCAAAAATAACTGGATTACACAAATGCAAAAACACCAGCATTTGATTGGCCTCAGTGAAGAAGTGATCCGAAACCGGGTAGCCTGCCGGTACTTCCTGAGGTCAAACCGGTAAACCCCACAGGCGGACAAGTAGGGTTGTAGTAAAGTGGGAGGGTTGTGATCCTTCTACTCCGGATCATAACCTCACCATAAGAAAAGAAGAAAAAGTACTCTAGCTCACTCCTAATATCAGTCAAAATGTTCATTCTAAAAGTATTTGGCCTTTGATCAAACTACCTACTCCAAAGACAACGCAACTTACTTCTCATTTTGCATGAGTCATCTCCACTACTATTTACAAATTCCATTCCTACACCTTCGCGGTAGTCAGTGAAAACATCAAAGAGACCAGCAATCCTTTGAGGCAGCGATAAACATTAGTTCAAAAAAGCTTTCAAAACAAGCCAACCAACAAAATTTGCTCCAAATCCAACGATCCGAAGAAAAAAAACCTGAAAAAAATAACTCAAAACTCCTGTCGCACCAGGTAAATACCTGACCGGCACAGCGACAAACGAGGAAAAAAAAGAGCAACTCCAACCAAAAAAAAAAAAAAATACCATTTAGCCACACTTCTTTGTGCGTCCATCCAATGCACCGATCCTGATTCATACCGAGTCTCTGGACTAATTGATTTTTTATTAGCCATTCGACCTTTTTTTAACCTTCGTTTTATGCTTCGTCTTTTTATCGGTATCGCTCTCTGTCCGCATTGCTTTGGAATTTAATTTTGACTCGACTCTTGCCTCTACAACGGTGAGCTGGTGTGGTGACACCGCCAGATGACAAGGAATGCACGATTGGAATGTTGGCGCACAAGTAAAAAAAAAACAAAAAGAAATCCAAACAAGAACAACTCAAGACTAGAAATTAAAAGTGAACAAGAAATAATGGCACACACAGCGAGTGACCGGAAACTTGTCGCCAATATGCACGGCCACGGTTCATTGTAGTTAATTGAGTGCTCTACCCTAAGGGGTAGTTCCACCAACACCACCACTTGACACCCCCGACAAAAAAAAAAAACCCCCCGTAGCTGGAAAAACATGCAATAACCACTTAACGAACTGCATGTGGCCAAAATTGATAGATATTTACCTGTAGATACTCGATAACAGGTAGGAAGTTGCATCACCTTAAACCTGATCGATAGGTTGTTTGTGTTTCTCTTTAAGGGCCTGCATTGTTACCGTATAAAGATTTATGACGCAATTGACGCTGAATGGCTAAAATGTCATAAATTATCGGCGCTTAGTCTGATAATCAACTCAGAGTGAGTATACGAGTAGTTCCCGAAGGTTAGTTGAGATGGTTATGAGTTTATTGCGTAGCGCAAAAAAAAAAAAATTGGAAAGAAATTCAGTGCGAAGGTTAACCTGTCTGGGAGGATCTATTCATTCATTGTTTGGCATAGACTCGAATAGGCGCCATGGCTTAATTGCATTTTTCTCAATGAGATACAATTTCTTACGGCCGATACATAGAAATGCATTTGAAACGGAGCATTTTTGAAGAGGTTCTCCACACCAAGTCCCGATTGGATTTCTATTTTCACATCGCAATCAGAGAGAATTCAGATAAGAGACCTTGGGCGAGTATCGCGCTCCTGATAAATTTTATCAGTTAAAAATGTATTTTTTCCTTATCTGAAACGGAAGCTGCACGCCAGAGTTCTTTTAGAGCGTCTGCGAGTTGGGAAACCGTGTAAAAAAAAAACTTAAATATTAATCTTAACTGATTGAGTTTTATAATAGCACGGGCCATGGTGGTGGGTGCCACAGTAGAAACAAAATCCAGAGTCGAATAGTTTTTTATTGCTGTTTGGTAATTTTTATTTTGCGTTTTTCTTTTTTGTGATAACATTTATTGGAATGTGAATATCTTTTCATAAAATTTTGGAATTTCGTACGAATTAGAATGGAATGTTGTAGTCTGTCATCGATTATCGTAAAGGCGGGTATTGCAAACCTGCTTGAATCTGATTTTGCTAATCAGATTGATAACGTTGGCAGCAGGACTTAATCCTTTTTTAACAGAAGGATGCAAGGGCGGAATTATACTCTAGAAACGTTCGTCTACATGTGTAACTTTGCCAGAAGATATGGGAAAGAGCAATTTACAATAAAATGAAAACTGTACTGGATAAGATGGCAAACGAAATGGCTTAGATAATACCTTCCAACTTGAGCAAGAGTTTTCCAAATCTCAGAGCACTCATACTCGATTTACGGTCCATTGTACTAAAGCGTGAGCAGATAACAATGATAGTTATTCCAATTATTATGTTTGCTGAAACAATTGCAGCTGCTGAGCTGTCAAAGTTACCAATGACATCCTGTTTGTTGCTGTCAAAATATTCAGTAAGGGTTGCCATTTCATCATGCATCGTTTGACACTTCCCGAACGTGTGGAAATTAAAATATTAAAAAATATTATCGAAATTCCGGCTCAGTTGTAAATACGCAATGTGAATTTCGTCGTGAGGTCGGTCGTCATCAGTGCGCAGGCAATTCGTCGCACCGTGGAAAAGTTTGAGCGTGAATACACTCTTTTGGACCTTAAGCCACCAACCAGACAGAGATTGGTGAGAAGTGGTGAAGGAGAAATTTGGCGACTGGATCATCTCACGGCGAGCGTTCATCAATTGGCCACCGCGATCATGCGACTTGACACTCCTCGATTATTTTCTCTGGGGCTACATCAAGTCCTTATTCTACGCTAACAAGCCAACTACTTTGGACGAGTTCGAGGCCAACATTCGAGATGCTATTGCCGAAATAAGGCCGCACGTATTAATAAATAAAAATACTCCGAAATATCTAAGCGCGATAGAACGCCTGAAACCGCGGACAATCCTTTGATCTTGAATAAAAAATTCCATGGATCTATGAAAAGTGCAAGTGCTCTTAAAAAGTGATAAGTGACAATGACGGTATAGAAGATGTAATTATTCCGAGAGAAGTTCTAAAAAAAAGTGTGTGTGCCGCCAATAAAACTGCTTCAAAAATCTAGTGAATACGTTCACAGTTTATTAAATATTGCAGATTATTGCATTAAAAAATTTTCTATCGGTATTAAGATTGTGTGTGAATTCATGGATTCTTATAACTAAGTAATTTCTAAATTAAAACAAGAAAATTGCCAATTTTTTTCTCATGTTATTTACGGTATGGGAGGTATGGACCCTAATACATAGTGCATCGAAGTTAAAAAAGTCATTAAAAAATATGAACACTTTAGTAACACTATATATTTAATAGCTTTGGAAAATGGCTCTATTAAACTGCCGGAACTGAAAAAGAGTTACCGATCCATTTTCCATACGCATATTAATTGGTTTACCAAAGAAAATTTAAAGGTAAGCTCACACAGTGCCACAAATGTTTGGACACGGTGAGAAGAATTGTCACATCAAGACATATTGTGCCTCCTGCGCTGGTTCGCATAAGACTGCCGATTGTGACAACGTTAATGTTGTGAAATGTGAAAAATTGTAACGGCTCTCACAAGTCCACTGATCCTACTTGTGTAAGCAGAATTAAGTACTTGGAGTTGAAAGACCAATCTGCAAAGCTTAAATCCATCTCTCAACTAAATGCTCCACAAGTGTCACATATTACTCTGCACACTACTCAGAGGAAAGTTTCATTGTCGAATTTCCCTCTATTGCCGCAGCGCCGTCCTAAGCAGATGACTGCTGAATTCACCTCTCAACCAATTAATACGTGAGAGAACTACTCCCACGCAAATGTCATCCACAACAGTTCCAGCAACATCGGCTGCAACATTTCCAGCAGTGTGGCCAGCAACATGAACAGCAACACTTCCAGCGATTCGTCCAATACGCTGTTTACGGCGAAGGAAATTAATGCATTGTGCATGGAAATGATCACTAAGTTATCTACTTGTAAGAATAAAATCGAACAATTTAATGTTGTCGCACATCTAGCTACTAAGTTTTTATATCCAAATGTTAAGTAATATTATGATGAATACATACCTAAATATTATAACTTGGAATGCGAGAGGAATACGCAACAAAATTATAGAATTTATTTATTTTCTAAATTCTAGCAACATTGATATTGCTTTGGTCATTGAAACTTGTCTAAATAATGATTTACATTTATCCACACCGAACTTTAGATGTTATGATCGCACTCATAAGCCCGGTGGTGGTGTAGCAATTTTTATACGAAGAACAATTCAACGTTCGCTTTTACCCGTGATTAAAACTAGTTTTATAGAAAATATAGGGATATAAGTAAAGTTTAGAAATCAAGATACTATAAAAATTTTCTGTATTTCCTTCCCTGGAGACCATGTGTCAAATCGGAAAAAAATTGCAGTTAAAAATGATTATCAAAAGTTATTTACCATGAATGGTGAATTCCTTATTGGAGGTGATTTCAACTGCAGTCATAGGGATTGGGGCTGCCTAAATGCAAACGCTTGGGGAAATATTATTTCCGATCTCATTGTTACGTTTCCAATTTCTGTTATGTTTTCTCCTAGACCAACATATTTTCCTGCTGGTTCTCGTGGTCGTCCATCTGTTCTTGATTTATCTGTTAGTACTGTGCCTAGTCTAATTACACAACCTACTGTCATGGATAAGCTCAGTTCTGACCATAATCCAGTTTTTTGTCGAATTCGTTGGACAGAGGAACAAAAAGAACATAATGATGTTCAGGATATGAAAAAAGCTAACTGGTCACGTTTTCGGTCAGAAATAAATACAAGGCTAAGAAACACTTTAGTCAATATAGGAAGTGTTTCTAGTACTTATAATGTTGATGAAATTGTAAAGAAAAAAACCTAAAAAAGAATATTGTGTTAAGCTACCTTCTTATATATTAGAGCTTATCAAAATAAGAAATAAATACAGAAGAGACTGGCAAAGATATCGTCTACCTTTTCTCGGACATCAAGTATCTTACATGAATAAACTTATAACCATCAATATCCCACAGCATCGTAATAAGGAATGGAATACAAAACTAAGTACACTTGACAAAAACAGTAAACCATTTTGGAACATTGTCAACAAGCAACTTCCTTTTTTAAATGATAATACAAAAACATATTTTTCTGGCGTCGAAAAAACAAATGCACTTGCTCTAAATTTCTTAAAAAATCGTAGCATTTCATCTAATCTTGGTGATACCGAAACTGAGAACCATGTAAGTAATACAATGTGGCATTTATAATTAAAGATCTAAATATTATAAAAAATAAGTACATAAAGCATTTGCCTAGATCGGGTCTTATATACTTAACTTTTCTTATAAAGGGTGGTTAAATTTTAAGGGCCGATGTTGAATGTGAACCACACCTAAACGTCAAGTTTTTTTCTGCATTTCATTTGACATTTCTCAATTTCAGACTAACTCAATTTGAACCATGGAAAGATACACAATCGAGCAACGCGTTAAAGTTATTCAGGCTTATTATGAAAATGGGCGTTCAAATCAAAATGCATATCGTGCATTTCGTGATTCTTTCGGTCAATTTAATCGTCCAAATGTGTGTACAATCGGAAAAATCGTGCAAAAATTTGTGCAAACCGGGTCTGTAGGAGATGTGAAAACACCAGTGCATGCTCGTACAGCTCGTACTGCAGAAAACATTGCTGCTGTTCGCGATAGTGTGGCTGAAGAGCCGTCCACCTCAACTCGTCGTCGTGCCCAACAATTGCACCTCTCACGCTCGTCGTTGATGAACATTATGCATAAAGACTTGCATTTACGCGCTTACAAGGTGCAATTGACTCAAGAACTAAAGCCTCTTGACCATTTCAAGCGTCGTCAATGGTCACAATGGTGGCAAGAAATGGCAACAGTGGATGATCAATTTTCGAAGAAAATCATCTTCAGTGATGAGGCACATTTTCACCCCACAAAGAGTGACTGTTTGGTGTGGCACCATCCTGTTGAAACCATATATCATCCACATCCATATCTTCCAATTCGGGCCATAAAAAGTTCGTTATCATCTCACGATAGCGAACACCATTCACAGTAACTGCCTGACCGGCCTCATTTTGGAAAAAATATGGCCCGATGATGCCGCCAGCCCATAAACCGCACCAAACAGTCACTCTTTGTGGGGTGAAAATGTGCCTCGTCACTGAAGATGATTTTCTTCGAAAATTGGTCATCCACTGTTGCCATTTCTTGCCACCATTGTGACCATTGACGACGCTTGAAATGGTCAAGAGTGGAGAATTACTTACATATTGATATTGATAACTATCTGAATGCTAGGCTAAGCCAAAACAGTAAACTTTATGAATGTGGATGGTGAAAATAAGTGTGTATTTACAAGTAAACACTTCCGAACAGTAGGGGATATTGGATAGGTGTGGAAGAATTTACAGTTTAGCTCTGCAATTTCTTAAGAAAAATTTAATATTGACAAGACGAGCAGATTTCCCCTTAAATGAGCATGACGCCATGATCCCTCCTGCAGATGTTTCACTCGAACACCGTGGAAGGAAATGGTGTAGAAAACTCTAAAGTATTTTACTTTTAAGTTCATCATTTTCGAAAACACGAATTATTCATATATTATATATATATATATGTATATATATATATATTTCCGAGAATAGAACAGTAAATGTAAAAAATTCTCAAAATGTACAAATGGACTGCAGAATTTTTTGTGGAAGTGGAAAAGAAAATGCCATTCGAAACTATATTTCGGTGTCAAGTTTAAGATTTACCAAACTATCATTCACTTTCGATAGTCCAAACTATCGATAACTATCGATAGTTTTCCACCTCTACTGTTCTGTCAAACCTAGTTAGAGCTTCGCAAATTCGTAAAAGCTTAGCAAATTAAAATTAATTGAACAAATTTACGATGTTTCGTAAAAATTTCAAAAGTTTCTTAAACATTTAAGAAATACGTAAGCATCGACGTACAAACTTATACTAAATGCTATACGAAGCTTTTTACTAAATGAAATTAATCCCTCTAACTTGTCATATATGTATTTAAAAACGTATTTAAGACTTTAAACGTTTGGGTTTTTATCGATTGTATAATTCAGCTATTTCGGTAGCGGTGTGATTTATGTTAATGCGCCCTGAAAATCTTTTACCTTTTCGCCCATACTGTGTGCTTAGAAATTCTGAATGAATTACTATTCTATTTGCCAATTTGAACAACATTCGGCACTTTTTTTTTGCCTTTCGGAATACAACACAAATTTGAACAAACAAAAACGCTCAACAATAAATTACAAAATTAGCATACAACCGCATTTTGGTTCGAATAATAAATCATGACATCACTTGAGTTATAATCGTGCACGAACCAGTTTAATGGCTGTACCTACTCGTACTCGTATATAAATTGAAAAAGAAAACGAACAACAAACGGAAATATATTTCTATCAGTAGAATAAACCAATCGATCAGATTGTATCGATAGAAATGAAAAATACCATCTAGTAATCGATTCTTATGCTTTCTTATCGAAAGTTCACGGCTACGGAGTCATTAATCCAATCTCCAGTCAAATAGAAACAATTTGGAGCGGAAGTTGTATTTGTGTATTCCAATCGAATTAGTATCTTTTATTGGCCCTATCATCTCCCAATTAACCTAATTTTGTTGTCAGCTCAGGTAGTTTGTTCAGATAGTGACGATGACAAGATCGTCAAAATTTGGTGACATTTTTTGCACCGACTTTCTGATTGAAAACAACTGTTGTCGGCGAGAAAGACTTTTATGTAAAATTATCCAAATGATTCTGGTTCGGTTTGTTTTTTTTTTTTCTTTTTAATTTTGGGAATTAATTTGATAAACGTTGCAGATATTGAAAAAGACACCGAATGGCAATTAATTCGAAGAGAAAGAGAAATGTTAACCGATGGTTAAGGTTTCGATTAATCAATCAGACTGCAGTGGTTTTTTAATTCCTCGTTTTTCTTGTATCTAGATAATTTATTCTGGCATTAATGAGAAGTTCATTGATGGGAATGATTAACAAGCACTAATTAATGCACTAATAAATTTCAAATTTGCAAAAACCAGTGTTCGACTTTTTTTTTGTATTATTCACAAATCAGATGAATCCAGGGTTCACGTGACGTCGATACGCAGTAGATATGATAATTAAATCACGCAATACTTTTACAGTCTGTACAAATTCGTTGCATTTTGTATCTGAATATAATCGATACAGAAGAGGGCATTGTGCGAAGATATGCTAAACCCCCGGTATCCGTGACCCCCATATTTGCGAATACGTCAGCCCTATATTTTTTATTTTTTTGCAACTCTGCATTTACTACATTTTTCCGGGGTTTCCCTCTTTTTTTTTGCAAGTAGGTACTTCCCCGAATAAGCTTTTTACTGTCAATTGCTTCCTGCATCTCAGCCGGTGAATTCATAGAGTTTGAAAGTCATTTGAGTCACTGAAAATTTGATTTAGGTTTCTTAAAGAAGTCTTACTTTATGAAGCTTTTCCTTATCAAGAACAATGCATCCAACATCTTCAGTTCAATGAAAAAAAAAAGAAAAGTGTTTTGGAACTTAGGAAAAAGTAGTAAATAATTCAGCGATTAGATAAGGCAGAAATGCCTTAAAATTGGTTTGAACGAATCAACAATTCGGTTTATAAGACCCGGCAAGGAAGTTACAAAACGATCTATTCAAAATTCGATACCATTATCAACTAAAAAACTTAAAAAGACTAGACCCCAAATTTTAGAAAGGATGGAAACAATTCTGATTCACTGGATTGAGGACAATAATGAGGTCCATTTGTGCCGTAGCTAAGAAATTGTACGAACAAAATGAAGAGTTTGCTGCAAGCAAAGAGATGGTGCGGCCGGTTTCGATAACGCCATAATTTGCACAATATCCATTTTACCGGTGAAGGTGCAAGTGCAAGCTATGATGTTGCAAAGCAATATCCCCAAGTGCTGCAAGCAATTATTGAATATGGTGACACCAGCCTTAGCAAACGTCATCACGTCTTAGTTTTATTTGTAGATTTCAGCAAGACTTTCGATACTCTGGATCACAAGAGATTCATCGACGCTATACAAAGAATGGGAATCAGGGGGGAGCTGGGGGGCTGTCTAAGAGACTATCTCAGGCCGCAGACCTTCTGTGTAAATATTGAAGATTGTTGTAGCAGTGAACACCGAGTGCAGCATGGAGTTCCACAAGGGTCAAAATTTGGCCCTTTACTTTTTTTTACTATATGCAAATGAATTGCTTAGATGTTTCAAGAAGTGTTACGCGTTCGCTTATGCAGATGATGCGGCGATTGTTGTATGTCACAAGTCTATAGAAAAAACAATAAGGACGATGCACGTCGTATTTGAAGAAGCAGAAAAATAGTGCCATTATAATGGTCTAATAATTAACGGGTCGAAAACGAAGCTCATGCACATTAGAAGCCCACAATATCCAGCATGACAAATTGAACTGAAAAGTTCAAAAGGGAACCTTACATCAATAATTTGTGAAACAAATTGAGGAGTTCCCTGTTTGCGTTGACTTGCTTACAAAACAGTTCGCCGATTCACGTGCAAAAACAAGTGCACAACGCTCTTGTAGAGTCAAAGCTGCGGTATGGAATCCTAGCTTGTCGACTAACGCACATTGATAAGGTGCAAAATATACAAGGGCGACTAATTTACTATCGAGAAACACAGCAACAGACGAAGTAAAGGTTCTGTAAGTGATGCAGATCTGTGAGTTGCGTACTATTACAAAACCTATTTTCAGATACCAATCAACCACCAACTCAACACAAGAAGACGATCGGACGGAATATATCATCTTCCAAATTTCATCAATGTCTGCTTCAAGAGGTACTACACCGTTCCTATATTAGGTTTGGTTAGATTAGGAGGGCTGTATGCAGCTTGTGCAGTTCCACTCGGGGGCCAGTTGGCTTATTGTGATTTCTCTTGGAGTAAATGAAGACATGTTACGAACAAAACCATTTGGATCTATTAATACAGTTAGTTAGTGGTAACTTTGCCAGGTTGTCCCAGCTATCAAAGAATTTTATGCCTAAACATCTTAGGCGACATTGCTCGAGGGCCGAGCAGTGGCATAGGGGGTGTTCTACTGATTCAGTCTCCTCTTCATCCCTACAGTTTCTACAAAAGTCGTTAGTGAAGATACGAGTACCTAGTCTTCTGGCCATGTTTCCAATGATACAGTGTCCGGTTATTACGCCGACAAGAATCCGGATTTGGCTTCTACCGAGAGACAATAGAGGCTTTGATCTTTTTTGCATCGAGTAAGGGCTATAAGCTGCGGGTTATCGCACAACCACCAGTGTGCTGGCATTGTTCCACTGTCATATTTATATTGCCATTGTCTATAATATAAATAGCTGTATTGAAGGCATATTTTGAGTTTAAGAGCTTTGAGTGCTACTTGGCTGTCCACCCAGATGGTTATGTCCATTGCTGGCACATTCTTAGCTGCATTGAAGGCAGGTAGAGCCTGCCTGTCTTCAAGTAATATATCCATGACATAGCCGTCCCTGGCCAGTCTGTCTGCAAGCTGTGTGATGATTGATAGCTCTAAGTGTCGTAAGGCAGTCCTTTTCACATTTTGAGTTTATGGAATTATAGTTCAGCACTTTGAGCGCTGCTTGGCTTTCCACACAGATGGTTATATCCATGGCTGGCAGTTCCATTAGTAGTACAGTTTGTGTCGCCTGTTTAACCGCGTAGATCTCAGCTTGGAAAATACTGCAGTAATCAGTTAGTCTGTATGACTTGTTAATTTTCAGTGCCTCTGAGAAAACTCCTGCTCCCGTTTCTATCTTCGTCTTCGAGCCGATAGTGTGATGTATTCCATCGGGTAAAGAGAGCGTGAAGCTCTTATTGAAGTCATACTAGGGTTTCTCGTAATCTGTGCACGGCATAAGTCCTGCTTGATTAAAGATGTACAGTATTCTCGCGTGTCCGAATGTACATGGCTTCCAAATTTTGTTCTCTCTCACTCTGAAAGCCTCTTTGACTGCAATGTTCTTGGTGTAAAACTCTAGGATTTTAGTACGCCTGTTATGCCTAGGCAGGCTATTCTTTGCACCTTGTTCAGATTTTTTTAGGTATGACTTTGTGTTTGCTGCCTGCCAACTTACAGCTAAACCGTACGTTATAATGGGTCTCACAATCGCTGTGTATAACCAGTGTACGTTGTGTGGTTGCAGGCAGGTTATGCAAGTTGTATTTGAGACCTTTTTACATCCCTTCTTCCGTATTTCGTTTCCAGTTAGTCCACGGTAGAGAGGCTTAGTCGAGTGTCTTTCAGCTTTGGGGGATTACATTTCGGTACTTTATATCTTCTTGTGAACAGGACCAGTTCCCTCTTCTCTGGGTTTACGGTAAGCCTATTGGTCTTTGCCCATTCTGGCAATTCTGATAGCACAGTTTCCATAATGTCGCTAATTGTGGATATTTATTTACCTGTAACTAGTACAACTAAGTCCTCTGCGCAGGCCGTTGTCCGTTGACGAGGGACTTAAGAACTTTGTCGAGCGAGATGTTCCATAGAAGAGGTCATAGAACACCTCCTTGTGTTGTTCCTCGTGTAACTGATTTCTTAACCGCACAGTCATTGTTTGCACCCACTTCATCAGAAAGGTGGCCGAAACCCTACCTACATACTAAACAATCTTCCTTAACATCTAAAACATAGTTCCCACAGGCGGACCAGTAGGGATGCAGTAAAGTAGGAGGGTTGTGACCCTTCTACTCCGGATCATAACTTCGCCTTAAGGAAAAGAAGAAGAAGAATATTTTTTTGAAGCAATAACATAAACTTCATCCTATAAAAATTGAAATTTAAAAAAAAAAATTGGTCTACAATCAATACGCTTCAGATTGACAGCAAATTTTCTTCATCGCTTGTACTACACGCATTCAATAAACAGCAGCACTAAATCAAACTCGACAGTAAATTATTTACGTGACTTACATTACATTATGTACACACGTACCATTCAAAACAATTCCTCTTTAAGGAGCTGGCAAATCTCCTCGGCCACTCATTTCTAAATGTGGCTACGAAATTACTTAATTTTAACTTTTAGCCTTATGGACTCGCATTTAGCACTCCCTTTGGTGCGAATTTCTTTATAGCTACTACTACTACCATTCGTAGTTCTCCTTTGGCCATGCAAAAAAAAAAATAAAAAATCTTTATGGCATTCATTATGAGCTAACTACGTTTAGTAACGTTGCAGTAATAATTCTAGACACTCAAGGTATACCCCCATCAACTATTGCTGCGATTTCAAGCGGCAGCAATCTAGATACGTTATGAGTTGGATATTTTCAATACAAAAAAAAAAAAAAAAAAACAAAATATATTTCCTTGAGTGGCTTAAGTGCAAGCAGTTGTTAACCTGTCGCAGTGCAATAATATACCGTGATTTATGATTGGATTCGTCTACTTTCAGTCGACTGGAATGGCGGCAACGGTGATCCGAATCGGATCGTGAATGGTTGTCGTCGCACACTTACGAGTATCTGTTTCTATAAAATTCGAACAAAGGAGAGGTGTGTAATTAGTTTTCAAAGCAATTAATACGATCGGCAATATTATGATGATGGCATCGTTCATAATCAGATTGTACTCCCGTTCAAGGTCTCCAAATGGAATTGGGATAAGTCTTACCAAGAAACTAAAACAAAACAGCTTCTCTACATCGCTGGAGAACTGACCTTGGGAACTGAAAAGAAAGTGTCTCCGTTAAACCGAAATATCATACAAGGTCGTGACACTCTTGACATCGGCATTCAAGAGCTCTGCAGAGAACGTATTGAATTATCATCATGACATTTAAACCAACTAACTCCGCCATCAATGAAAGATTTATTGTGAGCTTTTCACAGATTTTAATTTAACATTCCTTCGTTGTCATAGAACACCTGGCTGTCAGTCGTGAACAGATTTTCAGTTACACACAAGAGTGAAACATGTTCTCAATTCAATCATATGACGCAATCAAACCAGATTGTACAGCTAGATACATGTTTAGTATTTGAAATATAAGTGTTAATCACAGAAGCTGTGTCCAACAACCTTCAGGTGATTTATCAACAGAAATGTGTACCTAAGCATGGCTGAGTAAAAACCATTCGACACGTGCAACTATGATCCAGTGCAACCGACTCACTTACGAGCGTGGGTCAATAAGTCCCTGAAAATTAACACAAATTGTGTCGTCACCTTAAATTTAATTTTTTTTTGTTGTCAAGAATCATCTTTCAAAAGAACGCACCCAAATTTTCAGACAGATCTGTCAAACAGTTTTGTTGGGGCAGCCATTTTATATAGACGACTACTCGTTAAAATGGAAAAAATGGAATTTCGAGTGCTCATTAAACACTATTTTTTGCGAGAAAAAACTATCACGCAAACCAAACGAAAGCTTGACACTCTTCACCATCGATTGGAACCATTCACCACTGGTTTACTCAATTTCGGTGCGGTCGTGATTTATCAACAGAAATGTGTACCTAAACATGGCTGAGTAAAAACCATTCGACATGTGCAACTATGATCCAGTGCAACCGACTCACTTACTCGTAATGCCAACATATTTAAGCACAGCTGCAGGAATGTTCTTAAGATTTGTATCCATTAATCTCTGCGGGTAATCTGCAGATATTATGTTTAATTTTTTAATGCAAACGTATTCGTCTTTCAATTTGCGCGCACCCCAAAATACATAAGTTTACTATTATTAGTCAGCTCTTAACCCCATACATCTTAACAATAAATGAAATATAATATGACGCTATCAACTGTCAAACATCAACCTGAAAGAATTCTGAAACTAAAGCAGAAATCACTGATAAGTCCTTTATGACATAGCGCCTCAGTATAGGCTACTTTTTACTTTAATATTTGCATTTATATTATTTAAATTATTTAAATAAGGCGCATAAATAAAAAACACTTTCTAACAAAGTTTGACAGTTCTGATCAGTTGATTTATCGAGACTTGATGAATGAACGGTAACAGCAGCACATAAAGAAAGGTATAGATGGGTGGTGCAAGCATAGCGTTTTCGAGAATAGGTGGCGATACATCAAAATACCAAATAAAGTTGGAAAGAAAACCCAATGAATTCTAAGAACCTTTTTTTTAAAAAAATTATAATTTTTATTCGAATCGAAATTGAGCAATTACTTGCCACGGCAACATAATGTAAGTAAGGCTACCATTTTAGTGTACCGGCAAGGTATTGCTATCGGTAAATTGTTCGATTGCGTATTGAAAAAGTAAAGTTTTGGAAAAGTGCGTCCGTGTTTTCAGTAACTTGGTAAAAGTTATAAGTTAATGCAAGATATTGATTTATATAGGTACACTGGGGTTAGTTAGACCAAAAGATGTCCATTGTGATACCGCACGGAATCTATTGATATTCAAGCTATTAAAAGGGCAAAATGAACTCGAGCGAGCTTCTTATGAAGCGGAGGATATTTATGACGTCAATATTGGTCAGGTCGTCGAGCAGAAGAAACCTCAGATGGAGCAATCTTTCTTGTCCCATAGTTCCGGACAAAGGAAATGGAGAATTGTATCCTCACTCTTATCATTGTTTGAAAAGATGACTAACCTTATAGCGTATACATAGACCTATAAGAAAGTGTCCCATGAAAAGACCGATGGCGGTGCTGATCTGTGATCGTTTTTGCAAAACCAATCCATTAGAGCATTTTAGATCTAGCTTTGGCCAGATAACTATATCTGAAGGCTTGACATTTGACTCCCATTTATGGTTAGCCTAATTAATTGCACCCAGCTTGATTAAATATTTACATGTAGCTAGAGGGATACCTTAATTTTGCCTTTCCAGCAGAATTCTGGGGATGGTGGCTTTTCTAGTCAATATTGCATTTTGCCAGGGAGGACTGTGCTTCATATTATACCTTATAGATGGAGCTGAATAAAAGTGACACCAAGAGCATAAAAATTGGAGTAATCACCGGGCACAGTTAGAGCTATATTTCGCAAATGGGAGGCTAAATCCAGCAATTTATACAGAATCTGCGGAGACGATGAAGAGGTATGAAGAGTCGATCCAACATCTGCTGTACCACTGCCTCGCCCTGCTCTACAAAAATGACGCCAACATACACTAGGATCTATGTTCTTCGCAACCATAGCAAAGGCCTAAGTTTTATAAAGTGCACAAACTGGTTTATGAATCGAACGGTCTCCGATTGGAAGTGATGTGTCCTTTATTCATCACATATCCTTTCCCAGCTTAGCCTTCTTGGAAGGCACCATTGCTACGCCATCTCTGTGGTAGAAGACGAGTGATATTGAGTGACCTTTGAAGAACGTGAGCACGATAACAAGGCCTTTATTGTCACTTGGCTGTTCCTGAATGCTTATAAGAACAGGACTCCCTTAATCGCCATTATTTCCTCATGAAATATGCTGCAGTGATTTGGAAGGCGAAGAATTTTTGTCCGGAAGTTACGGTGAAATATTAGTTTCTGTGAGGTATAGACGGTGTTTTCGGATGTAAAATTGAATAGATCAAGGATCGAACCGTGAAGATATCCGTAGCTTGGTAGCTGGGTCGCTGTGAGGAAGCTTTTAGATGGGTGACTACGTACGTACATACATTTGCGGCCATCTGTTTTACTGGGATTTGCTTCCAAACCACATCTTGTAGTCCATTTTGAGAACAAGAGAAGAGCGTGTTGATGGAACTATATTACTTGGATGCTTTCTCGAGACAGCCATAGTAATATCATCTCCATAGGCAATCACTTTGTATCCCATCCTTTCCAGTAGCTCGTTAACCACCGGATTTCAAAGTATATTGGACTGATGTTTATAACCCTGCATGTAGGCAATTCATTAATTAGCACTCTAAGCCAAGTTTCAACGTCCAGACTTGCAAGCACGTTGGTAATCGCTTCTGATTTGACATCGTTAAAAGCTGCTTCAATGTCAAGTAAAGCAACCTTAGTATACTCAATTGGCTTGCCTTTGGTCGGATGCCGATAGCATGGCTGGACTATTGCTGAAGCGCAAGTGGATAACAATCTATTTTTCCAGCGTTTTCAGTAGGATAAAAGAAGGCCTGATAGGTTAGCGATACTTTGGGTTAACATGTGTCAGCTTTTACCTGCTTTAGGTATGATGGCGACTTCTTCCACAAGATTTGGACAAGATTTTTAGCCAGGGTAAAACTATACCTCCGTATTGTTGGATTTCAGCCATCAGTTCCTAGCGGCCAAATTTCGATACTCCTAGAGCCTCTGGAAAGTTTTTACGAGCCTTAAACATTATTGAACTACGCTTGATGCTGTTCTCTTCCTTGAAGTAGTTCCTTTCTACTAAGTTATAATCTAGCCTATTGTAATACGAATTGAAGCGTTCCCTGAGTTTCATGTCTAGGTCCCATATGAAAGCTTAAAAATATTCTCTCTATTATGCAGTGTTATTCGTACCGCTGTGCCAGCAGTTCCCAATCTAAAAAAAAAAAAATAGAGTGTTACTTGCGATAGCTAGCACGACTACTGGCTTTGACAGACGGTAATTTGAAAGATCCATAGATTTAACCATGCAGTCAATGTAGATTGTTAGGGTCATTATGAAGAGTGGTGGTAGGCTTGATTCCATATTCAGCATGTAGCCTCTTTAGATAAATGCGAAGTAATTTGTCGACTTCTTTGTACTTTGTTTGTAAGCCCACACTTGTTGATCTGGCAGTCTCTTCAAACAGCTAGTACTTGACGAGTTCACATATGTACATCCTACATGTCGAGTTAAATGCTGACTTTTCTGATTGTTGCTTACGAGAGAGATGCCGCTGAATGCTCAAATTGGGCGTCGTTTTCATGCAGATAAACGTACTCCCTAACAATCTCAATCTCCTCACGGCCGAACTTCTACTCGTTGCGCCTAAATGCATAGCGCCCAAAACCTTTTCTGAAAACCATGATTTTTGACTTGTTCAATTTGACATTTAAGTTACATGTTTTGCAGTACTCCTCTAGCACCATAATCATCCGATGATGTTCATTTGGAAAGCCAGTAATCACGCATCTATCGCTCACATACATGAGAGCTTTGATCCCTCTATCATCCCATAGAATACCTCCGCCAAGAACTTGGGTTTACTCCCATTGCAGTTGAAAACCCTTCAGAAAGGAGCTCACCATTCCAGACTGCAGCTTCCTGGTTCTTATTCTTAGGCCTTTTAACACATTCGTCATCTTCGTTGAAAGACTCACAGTAGAACGGTCAGAAGAAAGAATGTTTACAAGTCAATGTCTGTAGCCGAATTGATCTTTTCTGAAACCTGTCTGGAAGTTGCTTAAAAGACACTTATTATCTGACTTGATGCTTGGTATAGTTTAACCTCACCGATACCTCAATTGACATAGGTATGGTCTGAAAATAATTGAAACAATTTTTTAATTCCCAAAGAAATCATACTCCGCAAAATAGTAATCAATTGTTGAAGTGCCTTGTCCAGCCACAAATGTATTTTTACCATTTATGACGCCAGGGCTCTTCTTCCATCGACATCTGTTAGGTCGGATTTTATTGCTTTATTTAAAGTTGTTACCATTTGATAATTTTAAGAAAAGTTAACAAAGTATGTTGAATTAAATTTCATACAAATCCTTCCTTTTTTTGACAGATGAGCTGAAATACATAGATATAAGTTTTACTGGACGAAATACAACGTGTAAGAAACACTAAGGGACTTAAAAATCTCTCACAATCTGTCAATTGCTCGGTAAGAAAACACAATTCGATTACTTCACAGTACTTTAAATCAATTAATAACTTAATGTCACTTACTCACTTGCATCTCAAAAGTAGCAGTATACTTTTGATTATTCGAGAACAGTGTAAAATTCATGTACAATTTCATCCTTTATTTTTTGACAGATTGGAGCTGTCAAAGTTTCTTTAGTTCTTTCTGTTTTTGTCAAATCGCTTACTTTTATCTATTTTCCTACATTAACTGAATTTCTCCTTGATTTCGTTGTAAATACTTGTAATCACAAACTTTGACCGCTGTCATTTATTTTCAAAAATGTACAAAATCCTGACAGATATCTGCTAAATTTCGCAATAAATCACCTACTGAAGTCGGTAAGCGACACTACTCCAAATTGAATAACTGTTTCTTAAAAAGAAAATAAATATACGAGTATCAACACCACATGTCAATCTAATGACACAACTTAATCAAAATAACATTTATAAAACAATTTAAAATTCGAACAAAATCACTGTCACCGATTACAAGCGATAAAATTTTGATCGCCTTGAAACGATAAATATTCTCTGTGAATTATGCATTTCAGAGGCAGCCACTGCTACGATTAAATAAATTCAGATTAATTACTAAAATAGTATTTAAAAAAAAAAATAAAAAAAATAATAATAAATTAAATTCTTATGCAACTTGTTTCGCGCGCACAAATAAATGATAGCCAACTTCGCTCGCTCGATAGCACTTCAAAGCGACCAAACATTATTTGCGAAATTTACATAAAAGTGACATTAATCAGCGCTACCTTGACAGGTGCTCGCTGTGGTTCGTCGTTTATTTTGGTTGCCACCTGCTCGCATAATGACTATTTTTTTTTTATTTTTTTTTGGCAAAGCAGTATGGCCGTCATTTGGGAAACATGGAAATCCATTTCCCCTATTGTCATTGGTGACAGTTTGTCGTTTTTTTTTCTTTGTCAATTTTGATATCATGATTTGAATCAACCAACAGACGTGAGGTAATTGATTTGGCTCCAAAGAGTTTTTTTTTTTTTTTTTTTTCTCTCATTCACTGGTCCTTAACCGACGGCGGCGGCGCTAGCATCTGGCATAAGGGCCCACAAGAAAATTTCTCCACTTCTGACACTTAAGCGGTTTATATGTGTATATTATAATCTAAGAGATATGCGCGTGCATCTCCTAGGTAGGTGGTGGCCGTGATTTCATAAATTTAAAGAAAAAAAAACTTTAGCCGTCGCTTGTCTGTCCAACTGTCGGTGACATCAAGAGATGATTATTGAGTTTTAAGTGGATTCCACCATAAAAAGAGATCACCTCTTGACGGTGTTTGCTTGTAGTGTGGTTGTAGTTGTCGTTTTAATTTCCGATTTATTATCATTTTTTATAGCATTTTGTGTGTATCTTTTGCGGTTTAAGTTTTGATATTAGAATAATCAATTAATGGTTAGGCTGGTCGTTCATCCAAGGAGTGTTTTTAGTAGATTTGTCTTATAGGCAATATGCTCTTCTAATAGGCGTTTCAAATTTATAAAAAAAAAAAAATAAATAAATAAAATAACTTGGGCGGTTAAGTGCTAAATTGATTGAATATGGTTTAAGACAAAAAAAAAAAAAAAGCCGTCGGGACTTGACAGATGAGATTAATATAATTTAATTTAATTGTTACGTTTGTGATAGTTATCTGTCTCAGTCATTAAATGTTTATTTGTCTAGTCTTTAGTTCATTTTGATTGGAAGACAGGAGTTTAAGGCTCTTTTGAGTTGATACCACGGAAAATAGTCAGAGGTTTCCTCGTAGTATGCAATTTATTGTGAGAACTTGACATTTAACTATCAAAAGGTTGAATAAATGTCAATTTACATTTTCAATATAATTTCTACGTATTTGAATATTGTTGTTGAATGTGGCGCCGGGAAGTAATTTGCATACAATAACTTGACATGAAAGTGTTTGAAGTGTTTTGCTCGATTGGACATGTGCCTAGATGGTTTCTTATATAAAAGAGGTAGAAACATTGTCGAATAGATTTGTTGGTCTTGTGCCATCTCGAATTCCAAAATTTCGCCAGGTTGCTATTTGTCTCGTGATGCAAACAAATTGGGAGAACAATAGCTATGGATTGATAGGACTGTTCAAAGCAGCAAACGGATTCACTTTGTAGTTCTTTAACAACTTCAAGTCGTCAAAATAGTTTTCGATGACATCCTTTATTACACATTTTTCAATAAATGAAGAGAATTTCATTGCCTAAATCAATATTAGGAGTGGTTTTTTGGTATCCTATATATATAGGTCAAAAACATTTTTTTTTATAATTCATTATTTTTTTATTATATCATCATAAAAACTTGGCAGCACATGCATCTCAATGACTCTCTAGCAATCAGCTGTTTGTTAAAACTAGAAAGAGAAAATTGTTTGGAAAAGCAAGCACAAATCATATAATTTTAATGTAAAAAAACATTTATTGCTGGAGGTATTGAGTGTTTTTTCTTGCCAATCCATTATTTCCGTCTTATTGATTTGTAATGGCGTGTAAAGTCATCTGTGACATATCCTTGCAAGTTATCGATAACACGTAGAAGAAGATGTATGAGTGTATTTTTTTTTTATCGTAGCTAGATCGTAAGCTTCAATATTATCCCGTATATTTTTAGCCGATATATTCGTATGTAGGTTATCATTGTTATTGCGTTTAACATACACATTTTTTGATAGGTTTATATAAAAAAAGGAACACGTCTAGTATCGGCAAAATAGAAAGAAAGGCATTCATCGTTAGCCCAGGGTGCAACAATACGATCAGCGTTCCAAGCATCATTCAGTGCAATCAGGATAACCAATAAAATCCCATTAAACCAATATGAATATCTACTGTTCCCAAATTAATTGTTTCCTATGGTATTGCAAACGGTGGCTTTAATATTTGTCTCGTTCCAAATACACCTTAAGCAAAACGGTGCTTCATTAGCTTCACATTGCAGATAGCTTTTTTCAGATTTTTAACAGCATTAAGAACTCAGCTGTTGCTTCTCATTCCTTCTGACCCAATGTCACCATGCGTTGGCCGAGATAATGCCTCCCAAATAAATAAAGTTTCAAACTAATTTACTTGTTGTGTTGTCCAACAGCGTTGCCATGCCACCCTACAGCAGTAGATCTACTACGCAATTAATCAAATCTACTCCACGTTTGAACATGTGGAGTAGATTTTAGCGAATTTCAATTTTCTCTTAGTAACATTTTTAATTCCAGGCATTGTGATTGGGAAAACGTTATCTCACTAAAAACACTAACGTCAAAGAGTTTGACCCTCTGTTCTCTGGTACAAAAATCCTGTAACTATTCAGCGAAGAAAAGGAGTGAGAAGTAAAAGTATGCCAAGTTCAACTTGTTCCAATGCATTTCCAAATAAAATACTATGGCTAACTGTAAATGAGCTAATATGGCTCATCTCAACGTGCTATACAAATGCTCTAAACGTAAAAATGCTTTTCGTGTAAATAACGTAGTAGTGCATAAGTTGCTAGTAAACTTGGCGGTGCACCTCAATTGACGTTTCAAGTAAGAGAACGGAAACTGTTCCAATATTCGCAATACTTTTGTAGCAATGACTGCGAACAATTTTACTATATGCATTGTTACCATTCTACTACATATGAAGCAGTTCTACTCCATTTTAAGAAAAAAATTTAAATCTGTTACTCTCCAACATGAAGTGCTAATTCTAATACAGTTTACCCAACAAACAACCACTTTATATGCATTTTATTATTTGCAGAGCTTCACTAAAACAGAAAAAGTTTTTTGCTTTATTGAAGAGAGTACACTTTTTGATTATTTATGTAAGACAATTTCATTTAAATGACTGCCGCGGCTGGTCAACTCGGGTTTAGGCGCACATTTTCGGCAACAGCAGCAACATTCTCTGCTGAGCGCACAGAACCACGACGATGGGCAATTAGCATTCCCATCTCACGAACTTTCTTTCGACAGAAATTTATTTTCAAAATTCGCAATCACTTTGGAAATAAGTTTTTAATATTTCCCAACGTTGTCAAGCGTAAATCGATTCATTTCGTATCGCGGAAATATGATACTGTGTTTCTGTCAAAAGCGCGAAAGAGCTGTCAGTGTCAAAAAAAATTATTTATTTAAAAATAAATGGCCGGATGGCCCACCCGTCATAAGGCAAGTAT